>CM060462.1:22091398-24491398 GCA_030544235.1 Lepturacanthus savala | reverse complement strand
GCACAAACCAAAGATCACCAGTTTACTAGATAATGGAAGGCTAAAGAAACCAGAAAATAATCAGATTTGAGAAGCTGGAACCAGAGAATTTGGACGTTTTCTTCTTAAAAAATGGCTCGATAGATTAATTGATCATCAACAAGATATCCTCACCTGTTAAAATACAAGTACAGAAAGGTCCCAGACGGTCTTGAACCTGTGACCTTCTTGCTGTGAGGCAACAGCACTAACCCCTCTGCCACCCATGCTGTAATCTATTTTATATATATTATTGTGAATAGAGGTAGAAAAAGAGTTTTAAAAAAAAAAACAGTTTAGGTGATCCCAAGGATGAGAAACCCTGCACTAAAGGTTGGCAGGTTAACAAGAAGTGGGTATTTTTTTGGATTCTGGTACAATAATGAATGTTTGAGCCCTGAAGTCTAAAGTAAACAGCATTTTTCCAGTTGTTCAGCATGTATATGAAATGTCAAGTAGCCATATGTTTGAGAGTCGATTCAGGTAAAGGTTTGTACAACAACTGAAGGAAAAACACGTATCATTCAGTTAATCTTCAAGCTAAACATTGTGAGGAAGTTTGTGAGACTAATTAAAGTTGCAATGCTTCCATTTCAATAGCTGCTAGCTAGTTTGGTAAAACAAAAGTTGGTGCAAGAAGTCGAGAGCTTTGGTCATTGTTGAACTTTAAGCTGCACACATATGGTTATTTCCTGCAGGCGGTTTGGAATATTTTGGCTCCTTCCAATGAATGTGTCTATTGAAGAGCAGTTGCTATTTCCAAGTTTGAAGAGGTATTTGATGATAATTTATGAAAATAACCACACACAGAAGCTACTCGTTAGCAAAAACTGTATTTCTGAATCTAGACAGTGGTTACCACTTTACACTTAAATACTAATGTACTGTTATATATGAGCAGTAGTGGCCATTACTGGGTTTTTCCCTGTGTTATTTGAAAGAAGTTCAAGTGGAAAATGCTCAGTCCATAGACAGGTCTTTGGATCTTCTTCTAAATGAATAAACCATAAGCTTAAGTCAACCAAAAAACATGGTTCCAATAATGAAAAATGATCCTCACAAAGTCTTTTGAATATAACGTTGCATTGAACAGAACTTTTAGTTATATGAAGTGAAAATAACTTCTGAATTTATAATAGAATGGTGACTTTAAGTAAGTAAAAAAAATCTGCCTATTAACTATTTAACACCACAGAACCAAGCGTCTTGTTTTAGTCATCTACTTAGTGGAAAGAATTTATTTATTGGCCCCTAAATGTTAAAAAAATATATCTTTTTTTTAAATCACAAGACTAGAGCGATGTTGATTTGCTTTTATGAAGCCAAAAGTCAGTAAATCATGCAATAAAATTAAACAAACTTTTTAATATTGTGGCTATGACTATAAGACATTTTTACACCACCATGAAAATAAATGACTTGGGTCTTATTGTGATGTGCATGAGTCTACGTTTTCCTTTGTATAGTATCAAATATATTTATATATTTAAACTTTATATTTAACTACTGAACCCTAGCTGAGATTAAAAACCTTCTTTGTCCTACTTAAAATACAGAGTTACATATCGAGAACACGAAACATATTAATACAAAATACACTGCAAGATTATAACTAAAAAAAATATGATTATCAAAAATGGCAGTTTAAAAACAACCTGAAAGAGTTGTGATAATATTAGTGATCAGCTGGTGGTGCATATATCCTTACATCTCCTACAACCTGGGCATATTTCTTCATGACAGACACAAAGTAAAATAATCAGATATACAGTAGAGAGACAGTAATGTGGACTAGATGTGATTTATATTATTTATAACGTATACTGCATTAAAGCTAACTGACCCAACAACAGCAGGGTACTGGCAATATGAGAATTTCAGTTTGTGAGAATGTGTGTGTGTGTGTGTGTGTGTGTGTGTCCATGCTCACACACACACACATTCTCATGAACGTGCATCTGTTTGCACACACACCAGCCACAGAGCCTGAGCTATGGCCTAATAGGATAATGAATTCAGTGTGTAGAGGCAACGTAAGGACCAACGGTGTGTGTTTGTGTGTGCGTGTGTGTGTGAGTGTGTGTGTGTAGGGCAGCAGTGGGGGTTAATACAACATGATAAATATTTGATTTCTGCTGGGGCCAGTCCCCACCTACAGAATGGGAAATGGCTGTAATGCGATTCAGAACAGATTGTCCTCTGGGAGGGCCTTTGTGTGTTTTTGCGTGCTTCGTACGTGTGTGTGTGTGTGTGTTTGTGAGTATAAAGGCCCTGTGACTGCATGTGTATGGCCAGGGGAAATAAAGGAACAAATCGGCTTACAAATCACCACAGCACCACGGCACCACGGCGAGCAATGGCCCCTGTCTGACTATCACCACCAGCAATGACCCTGAACACAACGATCAAGTTGATACGGGCTCTGACGTGACATTATGTGCAGGTTCAGGAGGAAGGAGTCCGCGCCGCTGCCTGGGACACACTAGTTGCACCAAATGATTTGTGCTATATTCACATGAATGGAGAAAAAAAAAAGAAAAAGAAAAAATATGCACGGTAAAGCCATAAAGATTAGTTTGAGTCATAAAACAAATCTGACTGTGAATATTCAGAATGTGACCCCAGCAGTCAGAAAATGGCCACATCAACAACAGATTTACTGTCATGGATGAAAAAAGGGCTTGGATTTATCCTGGAAAGAAGATCCCTCATCCTCCTTCATGAGGATCTGCTCTTTTTTCACACTAAAGGGTTTTATTGTGAAAAAAAGTGAAGGATTTCATGAAGTTTTGTTCATTTGTTTCACTTTTTGACAATTTAAATGCAACTGATGTGATGTGAATAGCATGTTATGAATATTCTGGACTGTTTTCTAATATAAGAAGCTATTGATGAAGGTAATTTTGGCTTATGCGAATTTAAAATTCAAAAGTCATTGAATTCTAAGGTGTTTTTTGCATTGACAGTTAGGGTTAAGGTAAATTTTCAGTAATTTGTTTTCACTGTACACTGTGTACACAAATTCAGAATAGAAATTTCAAGTTTAAAAAATGAAAATGTATATATATATTTTTCTAAAATTAAAAAAGGCTAAAATAGAACTTTTAGAATTTTGTTTTTATAACATGATTTAACCTCAGCTAAGGTTAGTTACTATTTCCTACTGTTAGCTTATATTATGTTCTATATTCTCCAATAAATTCTGTTAGTATTTCCTGTTACTGAATCTTACAAAAACAAGCACAAAAAGCAAATAAATATGTTAGTGCCATCATTTAGGTTTGCTGATCACATCCTGTAATTGTAGCATGGTGGTCACATGACCAATGACTCGAAACCTGATTGGCTGAATGTTGGTTCAGTTTTAGACAGAATCGATTGCTTATCCGTTGTATCCAAGGTCATGTCAAATCCAGATTTTATAACTTGAATATTAGGTGAATTTGTGCAATTTAATTAACATGAATAAATATTTGAATTTTAAAGTATTCAGATTTTCTGAACACTGAAAAATAAAAATGAGTTATTTCAAAGAGAAAAATCAGATACAAAATTTCAATGCTAAAGAAAATTCCATGCTAGTAATTGAGTAGCTTTTAAATCTCAAACTCTGGTGGCACAGATTTCCTCCCACAGGTCGTCCAAGGCCTCGCTGTATTCAGGTCACCGATCTGTCTGTGGAAAGGCGGAAAAAAAAAGAGATGTTTACCTGTTAAAACACCCTGGACACACACCAAACAAACAGGTTTACCGAGGGGTGAACACACACCCACACACACACAAGAAGAAAAAAAAACAACACCCTCAAACTCAATAGTGCAGGGAGAGACCCGGTCCGTCTGATATATTTATAGACAAGTGTGCCACACAATCAAGAAACATTTTGTCCACAAGTGGAGAAAATACGATTTTGGTGATATTGGGTGGCACCAGAGTGAGAGTAATGATTGATTATAGCCAGAAAAAAGTCTTGTTGCTAATTTAATCATCGCTGAAAAATGACAAGAACAGTTCTAGCAAAGCACACACACACACACACGCACAGTCAATCCGAAATACACTCCCACTCCCTTGTCTTTTCTTTTCCTGTTGTGCAATTGTCAGAGCAAATTAATGCAATTAACGTGGCCTTGGGCGGAAAGCGAGGGGTTTTGAGTTTGTCACACTGCAATTCTGTTATCTAAAGATGAAAAAAGAAAAAAAACACACACACACACACACAATCTTGTTTCGTCAGCTTGGACTTTTATCCTCCCCCCTTCAGAGGAGCGATCCCTCTCTCTCGTGTGTGTGTGTGTGTGTGCACGTTGTCATGGCGTCCCATCTCGTCGGGGATGAGACGGAGACGTTGGCGTCAGCCCCAATGAAATCACTGTTAATGTGTCCTAATGAGTTCAGGCGCACTGACGTACGCGCTGACCACTCGGATTCATGTCTAGACTAACCACTCAAGCTGGAGGAGCCTCGCGTGCACGAACGGCCGACGACAGCACGGGAAAAGCAGGCGTACGATACGTTGCTAGCCTCCATCCACTAAAAAAAGTGTAACATGCAGTCGTTCATTCGATCTAATAACTGCAATTTAAACAGGATGGAATTAGCAATTTGATTGTAAAATTCATTCTTTTTTGTATCTAGAGATATCAAGTTTGATTTAAACTGAACTAAATATATGTCCAAAGGACCCAAAACAAAGTTTTTGATTTCTCCCAAGTTATTTTTTTGTTCTTCATGACCTACAGGTGATATTTTTAGTTTGAGTCAAATGGTAATTTCACACAGTCAAGATCTGTAGTATCTCTTGCTGGTCAAGATGACCATTCCACATATCATAAATATTGTGTTATGTCTTGATTGGATTTTGTCCACAAATAAATAAAAGTAGCAAAGCAATTGCTGACAATTAAAGTTTTAATGTTTTGTAATGTCAAAATTGCAAAGAAAAGCCCAATTCTAACTGGCTAGCTAACCACATTAAATAGGGTGATAGTTGGCATGATTGTTGCTAGCAGTAGCTTGCTAGCTAATTAGCTAGCTAACTGGCAGTAGCTGGCTATTTAGCATTTACAGCTGATTTTATGACCATGAATAATAATACATTTATTTATAATGCACTTTAAGTATCTGTAACATAAACTAGCTAAAAGACATGGTCCAATTGTGCTAACATCAAGAGCTAAAATTCCCACATTTAAAGTAATCCGTTGGCCGAATGTCTTTTTTTGTAAAGCTTACAAGATGGGAAATACAAATTAGTTTAGAATTCACATAAAATGTGAAAAATATAGTTTGGTTGAATACATTAGGTTGGTTCAATTTAAATGTATTATTTGTTTGGTTCAATAGCTAAAATCATGAGAAAATCGAGGCAAAGAATTAAGGCTGGGTCAAGTGCAGCATTATTGTTTACATCAAAATAAAATAATCTGGAAATTTGAGTGAAAGTGAAATCAAATATTATAGATGTAATATCTGGACATCATTTTTTTGTTTAGTTTAAATAGGGTTAAACTTTTTTTAGTGTTCCCCTGACATAAAATGTGGATAATCCTCACACACTTTTCACGCAACGCGCACAGTTCCATCGTAAACCTGAGCCTTGAGCTTTAATATTACTGCGGTGCGACGCTTGTAGGAAACACCTGTGCCCGGATTTTCATAATTGTCCCGCTAAACGCCAATTTCCGACGTTCACCTGCTGACATACAGTCAACATGTTCCGCTCCACGGTATACTGTATGGTACTTGTGATATACGATATGTACACAGCTTAAACCCAGGCCCGCTAAGTGCAGAAGCTCTGACGTGGTGCAGATTTTATCACAGCGAGCTGTGATTCTCCTCCTGGATGTTGGCAGTGACCCCGGACATGCAAAGCTGACCCTATTAGTGTTGTTTATGACATGTTTAAGACTAGTAAACATAGTAGTAAACACTCCATTAGGCTTCAGGGCGGAAAAATCCCGAGCACCTCTGCAGCCACCTTGTAGTGACTTTTTAACCAGAAACGTGTGTATGTGTGTGTGTGTGTGTGTGTAAGACTACATATTCCAGACTGTAGCCTGATGTTTGTCGAGCATGAAAATGACATAACTATTTCTTCCAGCCGGTCCGGCCCTTCCTGGTCGGAGGTAATTTGTCTGTATGGCCATCTGTGATTTAGTACAAGCAATAACAGCTTCAGATGGAGTGTGTTTAGCTGGCCATGGATGCAGAAATGTGAAATATGCATTATATTTCAAGGTGCTGCGAAAAAGCCCGGGCACGGAGCCATAGGTGGGCAGGTCAGGGGCCCCCTGGATTTTATGTTGCAGCCAACATGACAATTTTGAATGAATGCTCCAATAAGGCCGTATGATTATGTGTCGCCAGTTCAAAACCTGAGGAAATACGGAGCCCATATTCAGACCAGGTTGCTTGGTGTTGATCAGACTTCACTGACCGTTTCTTCACAGCTGTTCACTGGGTATTTCAGCATGAAACATATACGATTTTGCAATGTGGTTAAACTACAACAGTTAGGAAACAAAAACAATAAAATGAATAGTTGTTTGGTTCATAAAATGGTGTAAAATTTCAATTGCTGTTTCCCAAAGCTGACGATTCAACCAGTCCACTCTTGATAAGTCAATCTTATCAAGCGAAAATATTAAATTATTTTATTTATTAAAGTTATTATTCAACCTAAAATGTGTCCAGACCAACAGTCCACAACCCAAAGATCATCATTTTAGTGTTATGGACGACTAAAGAAACCAGAAAATAAACTGAACCAGACAATTTTTTTTTTTTGTTAATTAATTCTGCCTTAATTCAGACACATTGAAAATAATGGACAAAATGGCAGCATAGTGAATTACAATTTGGAACTAATATAATTATAATGTGAGTTTATAATGAAACACGTCTATCACTGACAAATCTGACTTTTTGACACCTGTTTTACAATATATAAAATATAAATGTGATTAAGTTGAAATGGATGCTGCATTCAAGCTATACAATTTTTTTTTAGAATAAACATTTTTTCATTGAATTCTCTGAAGGCTGACCATTTTTTTATACAAGTTTTGGCATCAATAAAACATTTGAATCCCTTTTTTTTCTTAACGTCATGGCCTCTGTAGTCCAATGTTGACATAGCATTTTTTTTTTTCATTTTTGTCGGCTTCACTACAGCTGGATTTCACAATGAGACACACGAACAGGCTTGTGCTGTTGAGCCTAAAATCGCTTTTTAGAGAATAAACCCTGCAAATATGTAAAGGCAGCAGAGCTGAATGTCACCCAGGTAATAATACAGACAAATTGGCCTGAACCAAATCAGTCTGGAGATTCAACTCTGCTGCTAATTAGAGCCGGGGTTATTGCTGACTGGAAGAAAAGTCTGTGTGTGTGTGTGTGTGTAAGTGTGTGAGAGAGAGAGAGAGAGAGAGAGAGAGAGAGAGAGATTCTCTTAATTCAATCCATAGCTTTAATAGTAATGTTTAATTTGTCATGAGGAAGGTGGTGTTTCATAGAGGGCAACCAGAGCTCATGTTTAATTGGGGTGAACTAGGAGGCTGGTATTAAGTGGGAGGAACACCAATGGTGTGGCAAAATTTGATTTTTATTTACCATGAAATATGATGGCGTCAGGTGTGATCAACCCAGAGATAAAAAAAAGGCACAATAGATATAAGGAGAAGAATAGATAAAAGAGTAGATTAGAAATTCTATTGGAAAATAGAAAAGATAAAAATGGTGAAATGCATTTTTTCATGTGGAAATGAATAAAAATCGAGACCAAATAAAGAAATAACCTAGGCTTGCTGTGATGCGAAAATCAACATTTAAATGTGGCTCTGGATGTTCTACCATTAAACAATATCACAAAGTGCTTTTCTCTGTTTTGACCTCTAACCTCTGACACAACTGAATGTGAACTTTAAACTTTTTTTTCCCCTACTGTAATAAGTTCTTTATAATCTGACTTGCTTAAATAACACATTAAATTTTCATTTATTATAATAGAAATATATAATATGTTTTCTTAGAATTTGCTTATCAGTAAGAAAGACTGAACATCTAGTGTTAAGAGTGAACACATTTTTGCACAATTCTTAGTTTATGAACCAGGAAAACATCTGAATTGGAAACTTTTGAGAGGTTTTGTATTGGTGGGAACTCAAAAATGAAGGTTGTGCGCATTTTGACAGTAGACAGGTCTCACCTGTCTCACCATTAAATGCAAAAAGCTGTACTGAAGAAAGAAAAAACAGAACTCCTTCAACTCCTTCCTTTAATCAAATGATGTTTTGGTCCTCATTCATCAGGTAATTTTATGGAAAACTGGAGTTATTTTTTTCCTTTGATTTGTCCACTCTGAGCTACTGTAGAAACATGGCGATGCTACATGGTGGACAATGGCTCATGTTACACTACTCACAATAAGTTAGGGATCACTTTGAACAGTGAGACCATTATGTGGAAAACACAAGACGAGGTGTGAATCTATGAAGTGTAACAAACACTGTATGTATGAAATCCTCACAATAGTCTCTCACAATATCCATAACATATTGTGAGTAGCTGACGTTTCTCTGTATCTGCTGAATGTGTTAACAGGCCATGTACTGAAAAGTTACGAATATGTCAGTGTTGTTTTTACAGCATTTTCCTGCTGGTTCAGTGCAGGTTTAACCATCCACCTTCAGATTTTTAGAGTTTAACACAGATCATTTAAAGGGCAAATCTTGTATGTTTATAGGACAGGATTATAACTGTAGAGTTGCTGCTAGATCCTGTGCTGGTAGGATTAATCTGGATAATGAAATTAATCTAAATCTATCGTCTTCATCACCCCTGAGGTTCCCTTGGGCAACAAATTTTACCACCAACAGTCTAAGACAACAGATTTATTGTGTAATGTATGGTACTGATGGAAATTAACCCACTGCAGCAGCAAAAAAGGCCCAAAAGTTCAGGGTTAATTTAACTCTAATTGTTCATATATCACAAAACATCAGACTTCTGCACACTCATTTTACACTTGAGTCATTACATTTCCACTTTTCCAGGCTGCAACTAGCTATTATTTTCATTATGGTTTATTCTTTAATACTTTTTTTGATTTAATTTATAAGTTGTTTGATCCATAAACATATACTACTCACAATAAGTAAGGGATTTTGTTATTTAAATGAGTGGTTTTCCTATTTGGTATGAAAAGTTCCCTTTGATATTACTGCTAATGAATGAGAAGAAATACCATTTTCATTAGTTTGATATTTATTACCCAAAATGTATGAAATTCACTGAGTCTAATAATATCCCTAACTTATTGTGAGTAGTATAAATGTCAGAAAACATTGAAAAAAATCAGTGTTTATCAAGGCGATGCCCTCAAATATGTCTCATAATCCAAAAATATATTTAATTTACTGCTAGAGATGATTAAGGAAAGCAGAAAGTATTTAAATCTGAGAAGATGGAATCAGAGAATTTGAAAACATTTTTACGATTATTGAAATAATGTGTTGATGTAATAGTTGACAACGAATCGGCTAATTGATGTTTTAATTCCCATTGGACGAAAAAACATGGAAAAAGCAACAAAATTCTCTGCTGCTCCTAGAGTGAAACCACGTGGTTCAGATAAAGCACAAACATGCTCCTCCATACTGGTTTCTATGTATATCTATACTGATGGAATCACAACTCATTTGTGTGATTCAGAGGCAACGTGTTGGCCTATATTCCAAACAAACACACAAACATGTCCATACATATCTGTATGCCGCTCGTTAGAATGAGCACGTTAGTGGGATTGAGATCCTATGTTTGTAAGATGTGTGTGTGTGTGTGTGTGTCTGTGTGTGTGTGTGTGTGTTTGAAGCGGGGGGTTGGCTTGTTGGCTGCCTCAGGCTACAGCTCTAAAGTGTGTGAAATGAGGGAGTAGCCAATGGTGGCCCCTTGGCTATGAAGCAACATTGGAGAGTGTGTGTGTGTCGATGTGTGTGTGTGTGTTTGTCACATACATATCAGGCATATGTCAAATTCACTGACACATCTGCTGATGTGAGTGACACTGAGCCTGCAGGCCGTCTCCACCCGATCTTCCTCCCCCATATCCTCCTCCTCCTCCTCCTCCTGGTAATGAGGGAAACTGTTCAGACCGAGGGGGGGTGTCAAGGTTCATTCAGGTGTCAAACTTACTGGAGGCTTTAACTACAGGACATGAGGGGAAATAACACAACAAATGTGCAATGTCTGTCATTTCTGCCTTTACATTTCAATCTGGATGTTTGTTATCAAATAAAACTGTAGAAGCTGTATGTATCTATATTTATTTTATAACTACTGGTTTTATAATTGTTTTATATAGCATTTTACACACTGGGAAGCCAATGCAACAAAATTTCATTCCAAATGTACTGTTGTAGTTTTGAAATGACAGTAAATTCTAAGTGTAATTCTGCTTCTTTACTCACTACTTTTTCTCTTATAATTCTGCTCTTTCATGTTTTTGTTCGTCACTATAATGCAGATATATCATCATTCCTCTGTTCAATCTTTTATTCCACCCCTATTTTATATTTTTTTCTTTATTTCTTTCCCCTTATCCTGTAATTGGTCAACTTTCCATCCTTTCTCCCTTCTCACCTTCCACCTCCTTCCTTTCTTTTATTCCTATTTCATTCCCCTCCATGTTCTTCCCTCCCTGTTCTCCGCCTTCTTCTTTAACCCTCCCTCCTTTTCTCTTCCTTTTCTTCCTCCTCCTTGAATAGAATCTTGCTCTTTTCCTTCCTCCGTTCATCTCTTCCCCTTATTCTTGCTTCCCCCGCTTCCCTCTCTCTGTTCGCAGTTTACTTTCCTTCCCTTTTCATTCCTTTTTTCACAACTCCCTTGTGTTTTCTATCATTTTCTTGTCTGTTCTTCTCATTTCTTCTTTCATTTCCTTCCTTCTAACACCCTGCTCTTCATCTGTTTTCCTCCTTTCCTCGTCGCCTCCACACAATAAGACCTTTTTAATGATCAGACATGGTGTGATTTTAATTCTTTTTTGCTGTGTTGCTATACTCTAAACATCCTATAGATGGTGCTGTTATCCATGATTGAAATCCCCCAGTAATATTTCCTCTCTCTCTCTGTTGAAGGAAACATCTCTCTCTTTTTCATTCTCTTCTTTTACCTCCAATAGCTGGATGTGTCTCAAACAAGGACTAAACTAATGATCTAACACTGAGCTTTGTTTCTCCTATTTCAAATGATGTAAAAAAGAAAAAAGAGAAAGCTGCTCTGATTGTATGGAGGTGTTTTTAATAAATGTGTACTATGGTGTGAGTTACTCCAACAATAAACTGGAACAGGAATAGTTGCTAAAAGTGAATCATCATCTGTCATTTGAACATAGTTTTGTGACCAAAGAAGCACAGATGCTTTCAAGTTGTTCTTACTGTTGTAGCTGTTTTCAAAAGGAAGAAGCCTAATTTAAAGCACGTGAAGTTATAAAACAATAAGAGTGGAACTATTTTAATTAGCTATTTATCTCCAAATTTAATGGCTATTTTTTTGATTAGCTAAAGAGTTTAGTTTCCTTTGTAAGATTCTCATACTTAAACAAAACCCTTAAAGTAACAGAATATGACAAAAATGCATCACTACAGAGCTGGAAACAGGCTGATTTTTACCATCTCCTGAAAAATGACATACATGGAGATACATGGTTTTCAAAGGATAATGCTGGGAGATTGGAAAAATGTAGTAATATACATAAATGTATATGTGTATTTCTGGTACATTTGTAGTGAAAGTACAATAAAGTACATATTTTCTACACACATTAAAACAAATAATCATAATTATGCCACTAACATTCTGCAAAAAATAGTCTGTATCTGAATTTGTTTGCAAACACAGATAAAGAATTTTTGATATACCTCATATCTTCTTGTTTCTTTCCTCATATCTCCTTGATCTTTGGTTTAACTACACCTAGAGTAAATAATAAATAAATAGATTTTTTTTCTAAGAATAGAGTTATCTGCTTTTGCAAATGAATTCTTCACCTGTAGCGGCCTGCGAGGTCACAGCAAAGGTCACGGATATAAACCTGAATATCAGAGACTCAAACAATGGTGTCATTTCAGTTTAAGGCCAGGAACAAACCATTCTAGAGGTTATGGTCACAAGGAAACATTTGAGGATCGTAAATTTAAATGCAGCAATCTGGTGCAAAATCAAGAGGCTATAGACTATCAATAATCACCATCAATTCATAATATCAGCCTTCACATTCTTGCAAATCACAATTTGATTGGTTCTAAATGCACCTTAAAGGGATATTTTGCAGGTTTTTAATAAGATTAACATGTGGGTGGATAAATATGCTTTAGGAAAATGTCTTTTTTTCATTATTATTGGAACAATGAGAATTAGAAGTGAATTTACCATTACTGAGTAATACAGTATGAGTGCAACCCACACAACATAGAGTCCAACTCGACTATGACCCCGGACAGATCTGTGATGTTTTCTCCCTCACGTGTTTCTGCGTTAGTGGCATTAAAAGTAATTTAACCTCAACAGCTCTAATTAAAATTGAAAACGTGTCTACCACAGTGAAGATATAATGAGGGCCAGACCTGATCGTACCCTAAGAGCACCTTTAGACCGGGGCTGTAGCTACCATTGGGGACATTGAGGTCATGAGCTCATGAGCTTCATCAAAAGTGAAAGTAAACACCATCGCTACATTACTGCCAAGTGCAATAAACATTTGAATGAACCAGGATATGCAACTTAAGAGGCTGCATCATCAGTCAACATTTACAGTTAACATTTCTTCCAGCAAGAAAGGCAGAGGATGACCAGGGAAAGAGGAGGAAAGGTGAAAATTGTAATATTCAATTCAGTGAAGTAGCTACAGATTCATCAACAGATAAACATTAAAGATGCTAATTCGTTACACAATAACAAATATGCCTTTTCCATGTATATCTATGATTAATAACGACATATAATTATTTAGGCCCTATAAATCTTGAAATATACACTGTGCCACTTTTTTTTGCATGAGTGGTTTCAGGTAAAATGGTTCATCTCATCAGGTTTATTTAGATTTGTCATACCAGGGTACTTACCATGCACATTTCTGGTTCAGTCTAGATTTGAAGTATTGTCTGACCACCATGGAAACCATAAAGAAATCAAATAAACAGTTTCTTGTCAACCACAGTCATGTCAATAGTTTAAAATCCTTTGTCATCATTGGCTTAAAATTTCCAGAGGGGCTGGGACCATGGATGTATTATAAAACCTGGATTTTCCCAGTGGCCACTCGGGGTACTGCAACAAAAAAATCCCATGCGACCCAAAAATTATTTTTCCCATAGACCACAATAGTAAAAGAGAAGCCTGTAAAACTGTTGACAGGACACCACCAGCTCGAACCCTGTTAATTACTAATCTTAGTATTGCATAATTTTAAGTCATAGACTTTATATCTGTCAAAAACCTTTCTAACGGCCAGAAAAGCTCTGGAAAAGTCTCTATTCCCAGCGTGACATCACAGCTGTGCAACAGAGTGCGGTCGTGCTTTGTCTCGGGAGTGAGGACTTTTTATTTATTTATTTATTTATTTTTCTTCTAATGTTTTTTTAATGTATTAGAAAGTGAATTAAACGACTCAAATATTATTTTTTCTTTTTTTTGCAATTTACATGTTCTCATCACCCCAGGGCATGATGGGAAGCCGTAGAGCATCATGGGAGGTGACTCTACTGATCAGTCTCTATGGGTCACATAAACCTGGTGTATGCACAAGGTGAGCAACTTCTATTGAAATGAATGGCCACCATTTTTCAGCCTGTTATCCAGTTTTATAATACAATATATATATATATATATAACGTTATATATAAAACGTTGAAAAGTCCAGCCCTGCTCTAGACTCAGAAAGAAAAGATGCACAGCAAAACGTCTCCTGTCACTGTCGATACTTTGCGATCAATGGAAAAAATAAAGTATTCTCGTACTGGACACAACACCGATGACAGGATCAAAATGGATGAAAGTATTTCCCGTCCAAACCTCGACTCATTCCTATGCAGCGCATGGAACCGTTTTTACCTGCCGACCGGCGTACGGATAAGAGGCGCCTGCATATTCATAAGAGCAGAGATAAGAGCTACCCATCCAGCTGCCTTTAATTGAGAATGATGGAGAGCTACGGAGGGATGGAGGGACGTCGGAGTGCAGGAGCTGGAGGGTGGGAGGAGGACGGGGGGACGATAACCCGGAGCTCGCCTTGATGCATTAATTGAGGGTATTAGAGGGAGGGATGGATGGACCGGGGAGGTGGTGGCGGTGGGCGGGCGGCGGCAGCGGCGTACCACGGAAATGCCAGCAGTGCCAATAAATCACTCCCCGCCGGTGATTGACTCTGCAAATGTAGTCTGGGAAAAGGCCGGGGGAAGTAGGAAGAAATCAATCAAAGGCACTCCCAAAACTTTTCAACTCTTCTCGGCTACCGAAAATCAGTCCGGCGGATAAAGGTTATCATCATAACAGAGCGGGACAGGTCACGACCCGGGGATGTTCGGACTTTATATAGCTCTTCAAGGACGATTTACGCTACTGTTCAAAAGTTTGGGGTCACTTAGAAATGTCTTTATTTTTTGAAAGAAAATCACTATTTTTTCAATGAAGACAACTAATCAGGGTAAGTGTCTCTTTCTAGCTATTAAATCCACAAGCTGGTGGATCTGTAACAGACAGCCATCATTTACTATTTATCTCTGATGACTAGTTGGAGATTTGAGTTGAACCAGATTTTGAGCAGAAAAAAATAATTTAAACATCAATTACACACTTCTTGTTGTTGCAGATCATTTTTCTGAGACTTATAACTTGGATTATTTTTGGAATCTTTTTGATAAATCTCAAGATCAGTATGAAATGTTTCTTATTTTTCAATGAAGATAACTTTAAATTAATCAGAAATACACTCTATACATTACTAATGTGGTAAATGGCTATTGTAGCTGCAAATGTTTAGTTTTTGGTGCAATATCTACATAGGTGTATAGAAGCCCATTTCCAGCAACTATCACTCCAGTGTTCTAAGGGTACAATGTGTTTGCTTATTGCATCAGAAGGTTAATGGATGATTAGAAAACCCTTGTGCAATTACGCAGCACAGCTGGAAACAGTTTAGCTGCTTAGAGAAGCTAGAAAACTGACCTTATTTTAACGAAAGCAAAGTTTAAATTATTATTTCAAATACAAATCTTTATTTCTAACCCTGTCAATGTCTTCGCTGTATTTTCTATTCATTTTACAACTCATGGTGGTAAACAAACATGTGACTTTTCATGGAAAACATAAAAAACTTTTGAAAAGTAATGTATTTCCACAAGTCAGAGCAACCGGAAGGACCCATGGGAGTCCATGGAAGAGGCAGGTCTGAACAATCAAAATTGTGAGAACACTTGAGCTCAGTTTTTCCAGAATTCGTCACCCAGTGGTAAAATTCAGCGATGTGCGTGGGAAAATCAAGAGAAGAATCGCGGTGAAAAAAAAAGAAGAAGAAATAGGGGCATGACGTAATGGTTTCGACATTTGAACCGATTAAAGGAGAATTTATTCTCGTGAAGAATGTCATTTTTATAGTTTTTGGCTGTCATTCCCTGCGTCGAACCTTCCAAAAGAATCAAATTTAAATACCTCGAAGCTTAAAGGGCTGTGATTTAGTGCCGCACTTCAGTTACAAGAGGTGGATTTCTTTAAAAAAAAAAAAAAAAAGAATTGTCAAAATCGAAGCAGCAGACATCCTGTCTGTTGGTCTCAACCGGTCAGGGCCCCAGAAGAACTGGATCCTACTTTTCTCATACTGTAACCAGATAGTGTCTTTCATCAGAACGGCCCCCTCCCTGCATAGAAAAATGCTCACTTCATTCAAACTCCACATCCCAAGTTTGTAACACTGCCTTTTTTAGTCTCCGAGACCCAGCTAGGATTACCCTAATGTCATCATCAGGGCTTGGTACGCGTTACATCATCCTGCTGTTACTGATATTTGTCATTTGTCCATAGTGAGAAGCCTTGTAAAGGAATACGACTCGATTACAGTAACTACAGCACATGCAGCGGATTATTTAAGACAAGGAAATCAGTTCTGTGGAAAATTAAACTCAGAAAATATACAAAATACAACAATTTACAGCATTTTACAACATTTACTCACCTGGTTAAAAGGCTGCAGGTTGCACACGTGCGGTAGATCCGATTTCTGTCTCTGTAGCAGGAGGTCGGGGGCCACTGCTATGATGCTATTATGGGATGTTTGGTTGCTAAGGGAGCTCAGTCTCTTTGACCTGCTTTACCAGAGGTGGCCTCCATGTCTCCAAGTGTGCTGCTAACACTAGAACCACTGCTCAGTATTGTTTTCTGTGTGTGTGTGCTTTTCCTGTTACTTCTTGTTCTATATGTGTGTGTGGCAGATAAAACTGAAATGTGGATGTGTGTCTCCTATGCGTATGTACATTTTTTCTAGTGTCATGTTCATGATGCAGTGTTTGTCTGTTGCTGAAATCTTGGTGAAGATATTTTTGTTTTTGTACAATTATTGCAACATTGAGTTGAATCATCCTATTCCACCGGCAGATAATTTAACTTATTTCAATGTCTTTTTTTTGGATTTTAGTCAATTTAATCTTTAATCTATTTAATCTTTTTTTTTAAGAAAATGTTAGGTTTGTTTTCTTACAACAAGACCAAATTAATCCAAATCAGGAAAACAATGAAATGGAATAAGATAATTATACTCAATGTTGGACTAATTGTACCAAAAACAAAATAGTAAATGTCACTCTAACATGCTAACATGCTAATCTACTATGAGAAATGCTAACATGCTAATGTTTAGTAGGTTAATCCACCAAAAACTAACAAACAAAATGCAGCTTTTTTAAAAGCTTTGTTACACTTCAATTTAAACATGCACAAATAGAGCAAACAACACACATGCTACATCGGGCTCTGATTAAACCAGTGGTGTCAAACATGTGGCTGGGGGGCCAGAATCGGCCTGGTAAAGAGTCCAATCCTGTTCATGTTTCTTCACACACTGCAAAATGTAAAATTGTAATAGGTGAAAATATCTTTTATTGAGTAGAATTATGTTATTCCACTAGCAGATAATTTTTTTCCTTGATTTAGTAAGTAATACTTTTGAAAGAAAATGTTAGTTTTGTTTTCTTAAAATACAACCAAATTGATCAAATCAGGAAAAACAAAATCAAAATTATCTGCCTGTGGAATAACATAATTCTACTCAATATTGGATCAGTTGCACCTGAACCAAGACCAGTGTGATAATCGTGTTGATGCTATATGTGTATTATATTTAAAGTAACTCAATTTAAATCTGCTAATTTTTATATGTTACATCATGATAGAAGAAAAAAAGTCTGGTCAAAAAACTCTGGTGACCCCAGGAGTTTAAAAAAGAGACTATTTTTTGCTAAAATGTGTTTGTTTTGATGTGATAATGTGTTTCAAGTAACATGCAATTAATTAAACCACATAAGACAGTGGAATAAAGTAATTCCAACAATATTGGACTAATTGTACAAAAAACAAGATATTTTCCCGATATATCTGGTATGATTTCAGTTTTTGCAGTGTGGTACTGTTTGACTACGAGTGTGCAAAAGAGAAGACCTACATATAGTGTCTACTTTTATATAAATGTGTGTGTCTGTGTGTGTGTGTGTGTGTGTGTGTGTGTGTGTCAGAGATGCCATTGTTTGGCCTCTGGAGGTTTCATTAAGGCCCAGTGTCCAGAGGTAAAAAGTCATTCATCTCCCCTGTTGAGAAGTGGCAGCTCTGGGCTTCGTACACCACCCCCGAACTCCACCTCCTCTTTACCTCCTCCTCTTTCTCTCTCTCCCTTTTCCATCCTTCTATCTCTCCTTTTCTCCTCTCTTTTGTTTTTTTTCTCAAATCCTCAGCCACTCTGTCCCTGTCCCTCTTTTCATCTCTTGCCATTTTCTGCCATCGCATACTTGCAAAAGACAAAAAAAAAATAAAAGTCTTACGGGTTTCAGAGAGAAAGAGGGAAAGAAGGAGGGAGAGAGGGGAGTGTTTGATGTCTTTCAGATGGACCAGCCTGTCTAATGATATTTCAGCAGTCCGCTATGAGATCAGCTCATCTTCTCCAGTTTTTTTTTTGCTCTTTTTTGCCTCCGTGCACATTAATTAGAGCTGTCAAAACCTAAGTCTCTCCCTCTTTCTCTCTCTTTCCCCTTTTTATTTTGTTCCTTCAAGTGGCTGAATGGGATACCGTTAATTAAAAAGATATCAGATCATGAAGGCCCCCTGAGCGCTGGAACCGTCTGGGCCCTCGCTTCCCGACAAGTCCAGACGTCATGTTTTTCCCTTTTTTTTTTTTTTTGTCCATACACACTCCAAAGAAATTCTGGTCCCTTTTGTCCACAAGTTAGAGCGATGGATTGAAGTTTACAGGGTAGGAGGCTGGACTGTGTGTGTGTGTGTGTGTGTGTGTGTGTGTGTTGAAGTGCTGCGATGATAAAAGCAGCTTTTTTGTATTTAATTGCGTCTCAGCTTTATGAAAGTGTGGACTTCTCTTCTGATGAGGACTTCAGAAAGTTCCATGTTTTAAGTGGCATATCTTTACTGACAGAGCAAAGTGCTGAATGAAAAACACCTTATCCTATGTGTATGTGTGTGTGCACGCGCGCGCGTGTGTGTGTGTGTGAAAGAGAGAGAAATTATGAATATCCAAGCTTGTGTAAATGGTTGTGTAGTCATCTGGTTAACAAAAGAGAAAAGGATATGTCTTTGACTCCTCATGTTAGTATTTTTGTGTGTACATGTGTGACTTTTGGTGACACATTTAAATCCATTTGTGAAACACAGTAAAATATGTGTTGTTGGGAGCCTTGCAACTTGCAGAGTGTTATCATATTCATTTACAGATTCAGGGTTTGTCACCAAATGTTTTGTATGTATCCTTGAGGCCAACATGCTGAACGTGCTTCTTCATTTTAACATAAACCATTTTCAGGCAGTTTGGGAAAACAACTCGGTAGATCTACAAGTTTTCAAGGTAATACACTCAACATCATTGATCAATTTAGATGATATGTTGAAAATTAATTATAATTATTAAGTCAATGCATTTGTGAGTGAACTTTCCTCTTGTGTTAGTTTGCTGTTTCCATCCCTTATGTTAACAGGTCAGTTTTGACCCATGTCCTAAATCAGCTGTAAAAGACACTAAAAACCATTACATATCAACCAATTTGATTCTCATTTCTTGGTTACCTTGTTACGTTTCCTTAACCATAAAAATATTGGTTTCAATATTTTTGTTGTGTGTCTCTGGGCCTTTTTTTGTCAGCATACCCTTGATATCAATTAAAAAATGGTAAAATGAAACTTAAGAGAATATTAGAGAAATGCTTGTTTTTTTATGTAGCTAAACTGGATAACAAGAAAAAAATGAATATCCCCTAAAGCTCAAATGACATTGTGTTGGCTGGTTTTATTATTGTAATTATTGCTTTATAGTCTTATTTTATAATTGGGTCAAAACTGACCCTAACAACACAAAGGTCATAATTTCAAACAGAGAATTTTATAATTTAGTGAAAACACGATTCATTGTATTGAACCTGAAAAAGGCAGCATCTGTGAATCAATTCTTGAGTATTTGCACATCACATCACAACAGAAAATTAAGATTATGTGTCATGTCATTATGCATTGGGCACATTTGGTGTCAGAGGTCATTTCTCTTCACATTTGCCTAAAACTTAAGTGTAATTTCTTCATCTCTGCAAGTGAATACAGAATTAAACTGGTGTGACCTAGGCCTTTGTGTGTCTGTAGTTGTCCAGCATTTGTGCATATGAGTAATAGAAGAGAGGAACTTTGTTTTTTGCTGTTATCGATATTGATGTATGGTTCTTAAACACACACGTGCATGTAGTGCACACACGCACCCATGCACACATACACACACACGCATGTGCACACACGCACACACACACACACACACACACATGCACACACACACACACACACACAGTTGTGAGATCAGTAATTTGTAGTTAATCATTTGGGCTGAAGAGGGATAAGGTGGGTGAGGGAAAGGATCGTGCCCCCCCCACTGCCTTCTCAATAGCATAGTGGCAGTGGAGAGGCACAGAGACAAATGAGACACACACACACACGCACGCACACACACACACACATACACACACACACACACACACACACACGCACGCACACACACACACACACACACACACACACACACACACACACACACCCTCCATGCAGAAAACTAATTAATTTTGTGCAGTGTTTCAGAATTGATTGTGGTCATTCCTAGTCCTAATTTTTCATTTTGTTTTCAAGGGCTTCCTTCATTCTGCCATTCTCACTCCTCCATATTCCTCTTTGGCCTCTATGTGTGTGTGTGTGTGTGTGTTACTGTATAATATTTTTGCATTTGCATTACAGAATATTGAATAATATTGAATCGGCTTTGTTTTCTCTGAAGATTCTATCTACAACGTGGTCAATAAAGCTATAGAGTTAGCTTGAAGCTAGCTTGGGTAGATTTAAAAACCTCGGAACATGCCCCCTAGTGGACGTATCAGAGAAGACATTTGACACAAGAAAACAGTTTATAGAGATGAATTTCAGTTGTTTGCCATTAACATTTGTTATGATTTGGTGCACATATAATAAGAAAACAGGGTTTTTTAAGCTCATTCACACACATTTTTTCATATTTAAAAAATAATATATATAATACAGCAATTCCCTCCTACCTAGGGGATGGTGTCCTGTGATCATCCCAGTTGAAAGCACCAGAGCCTCATGTTCTACTATAAAACCTCCCAGCCAGAAGAAGATTATTCTTGTGATCCTTATCCTTTAAAATCTTTGTGGCCTCTTCTCTTCCAAGGACATTGTTGCTTTGCTTCATATCTAATTTTATTTTCAATGCATTTTGTGCAATACGGCTTTACTTCTTAGTTAAATAAATGACCTATTATTTGCTTTCAGTCTGCCTGAATTCCTGAATTGTATTTTGAACACATCACACATATTTAATAAGATTCTTTTTTAACAACTTTGGCCATTCTTCTCAGTTTTTGTTATGATACAAGATTTCCAGATTATTTTGTCAGATTTTTGACATTTTAATGCAGAAACGTTACATATAGGGCCTTTAAATAACCAGTGAGTACTATACTGATATTATAAGGTCTGCAAAACTACAAATGAGAGAGTTGTATCACTCTCAGCCACAGTGATCAGATTCATCTCCACCATATCATCTACTAGACTCAATTGTGATAGATCACTCATTTGCATTATTACCAACATGTTGCACAATCAGGGCTGATAAATATGAATCTGAGCATATTTTCCTGCTGTCAGAGCATTTTAAGGATTGCATATCTTTGGATATCTTTGCATATCTAAGGCCGTGTCACTTTAAGAAAACCCTTTAGCCCTTAGAAATGAAGGAAATTAATGAATCTGATTATGGCTTTGTCTAATAGCTTATGCATCACAATTTCCTGTTTTTAATCACTACAGTAAGACTGTGCAGCCCAAGGGCACTGTTTTAATTCTTTTGTGTTACCAGCAAATGCAGGAAAAAAAAATTATAAGACTAATAATTGTTTTGCCAGGATCTAATAACAAGCAATAAAAGGCAGCCAACCAGGATGCTGCCACCATACTCAATCTAGCTGCTATTATTAGAAACCTGCTTTCATGTGTGTTTTCTTTTCTTCTCCTTTCTTAATCTTTTTGGTCCATTTTACATCACCAGCGATTATGTCGAATGGGTTTCCACAGCTGATAAATATTTGAGTTTGCTTATAAAAGGGGTTAATGTTGTCACATGAATAGAGAATGACTTCATGCTTCATTATGATTTCTCACTTCTGGCCAATGACAGGCGGGCTGATAGAATATTTACAGCCTTCGCAAGGAGACATTTAGCAGGAACACATCACAGCTGATGTGCACCTGCTCTTTAAAACCTTATTCATGAGTATGTAAGTCTGTGTGGTGTGTGTGTGTCACATGTCGCCATACTGGTGCTGACATGTTATCAGTAACACTGCCATAAAATGCTTTCTCCTTCCTACTTTCTCTTTCTCCGCCTCTCTCTCTTTGCCCTTCAATTAAAGCAGGACACCTGTATATACATACAAACTGCACCACTTCAGCTGTATATTTGATCGAATGATTAGAAATAAAATGTCAGGTTTCAAAGATTTCTTTTTTTCTCTCCAAAGTGGAGGTGGACCACTTTATCAAACAGATGAAGAGTGAAAGAGGACTAAAGGCCTCAGTGTGTATTAAGGAATCTGGTTCTAAGACTTGTTGTTCAGTCAAATCTAAAGTATCTACCGAAAAACGTCTTCCAATTTCATGTTGTAGCGTTATTTAGCTAGCTAGCTACTTTCAAAGTGTGCCTTTATATAAGTTAGCTAGTATGCTAGCTGCAGTGGTCTGACAGGAATAAGAGACACCAGGTTAGATGGGTTGAATCGAGATGTTTCTATGGGGAGGAGCTAGACCCTGAAAAATCATTAGCGATTCCAAGCGAACCAATCAAT
Organism: Lepturacanthus savala; assembly: GCA_030544235.1. NCBI lineage: Eukaryota > Metazoa > Chordata > Actinopteri > Scombriformes > Trichiuridae > Lepturacanthus > Lepturacanthus savala. Next base: position 24,468,719 of record CM060462.1, on the reverse strand, counting down.
GACCAGGATTGGAAAAACACTTTTCAATGAGAAGCGTAGTTTATCATAAGTAGTGGATCAACGCAAGAAAGCTCATGAGTCTGGTGTTGAGACTACTCACAATGCAACTTGAGTTGGACAGAGATTTAGCTGTGCTATGCTAGTAGAAGCTAAAGTAGCCTGCAGCTGCTAGCATCAAGCAGAAATGAGGAGTGGGTTACAGGTATCAAGTAACTTCGCTTCTCTCTAAATCCACACCCCAAGCCTAATTAAAAGTAGGGGAATTAAAATCTAATCTCATTGTGGTCTAAATGCTTTTTGGAAAAGATATGTTTATTTTGAGCTGAATATTATAGACATATATTTTCTAGTTCTTCAAAATCAAACAATTAGAACAAATAGTCTTGTAGTGATTATGAAGCTGAAATGCATAACTTTTTATTTAGATTTTCCAAACACACTAACACACTTTTTACAAACTGATAAATATCGTCAACACTGTCCTGACTTTGAATCGGTATTGGACCGGTAAATAAATCAGTAGTATCACACATCGCTACTGTTTAGCATCCATGCTCCCTGACACCTGAAGCAGACTTTGATGTGTAAAATCCTCTCGAAGCAAACCGCCATAACCGTTTCTGTTCTGACGAGCACGGCCTCCCGCTGGAACAAATTGCGGCTTCGAACCTCGGTCGTGAAGTGTCACAGTAGCCGCGGCCCCGATTTCACGGACAACGCGTCCAATAAAACGTCTTGCAGATGGATTTACGTACCTGAAAAGCCTCCCGCCCTGCGTTGGGGTGTTCTGGCCCCAGCTGCGGTGCGGTCCATCTGGAAATGCTCAGAGCATCCCGTCTCATCGCTGCTGCATCACCTCTCACTGTATTTCACTGTTTTATGGACACGGCCGGCTCTGGAGCGCTCGCTCTCTCCCTTTGGAGCTTCTCCTGGAAACATCAGCCAGCTCTTTTATTTACAACCTCGGAGCCAGGTCTGTTCCCCGCTGTGGGAGGTACGTGCATACAGATTCAGGCATATCAGCTCACGGATTTAGAAGGAAAAAAGCAGCAGGAATACATGTGTGGTTGCTGTGTTCATGGGTTGTTTGTACAATATAAACTGTGTAAATTTACTTGAGCTTTCTATGGCTTTAAATTAAAAATCAAAGCTTCCAACAAGTTAAGTTGGTTTGTTTTCCAGCTTAATATCAAGTAGATAGTTGTATTAGTATTAGTTAGTACTGTCCTACCTGTACAAAGATGTCAGTGACCAAAGCTGCAAGGAAATTAATCTAGAAAATGATAGGTCATCTGCGTATAAAAAAAAAAAAATCCTAAACCTAAACTAAATATAATGATTTGTACCTTGACGTAATTTGACCTGAACACTTTCAATTTAACAGTTCAACTGAAGTCACCCAAGTTTTGATAATAAAAAAGATAAATCAAATATTTTTTTCTTTCCATTTTTTTTTCTGTTTCGCAATAACTTATATTAAAGAGTTTTATTACCCCATATTCTCATTATTTGCATTCTTTTCATTTCAGTTTCTTGGGTTGCTTTCTCCTTCTTCATTAGTTTTTCATTGTGTTTAGAAATATATATTTCGATGCACGTCCTTTGACTTGTGTATGTTTTTTGAGTAATTATGTAAAATCCCAATTGTTATGTTTGTCTGATTTGATGTTTTTTGGGGAGCTCATGGGATTGAGGAGGCCTCATTTGTAAAAATTCAGTATATTATCGGCCCATTTTTTGGGGGGGAATTCATTGACTTTTCTAGTGCACATTTGTCTAAATTCCATCAGATTCTTGAAATCCGACCTGTATGATCCCAGAACATCATGACATTGTTTGTGTGCTTTTTCCTGCATCTGTGTGTCAATAGTTGCATACAAATCAACCTGTGTGCATCCATTCATGTGTGTAGTACATGTAACATGGTTGCATGTTATATTTGTGGTTTAGTGGCTGTGTGTGTGTGTGTATGTGTGTGTGTGTGTGTGTGTGTGTATGTGTGTGTGTGTGTGACATGCTAGCAGCCCCACTTGGCCAGCTGACAGGCCACTGTCTGATTATAAAGGCACTTTACTGGTATTAATATTAATGCCACTCCATTTTATTCAGGATGTCTGCCTGCCACTCCGATGAGACTGCACTTTACCGCTTTAAATGGTGTGTGTGTTTGACAGGAGGTGTGTATCCGAGTGTGCACACAGGCCGATTCGTGTGTGTTTGCCTGTGTGTCTTCTGCATAAATGCAGTTGTCAGAATGGAAGAATCTTTCTAGTCCATTAGCACCCGGGCAGTTTCGAACTTAACTCATAAAATTATCCTCATTTCTCCACTTGACGTTTTCCTCAGCAGTGTGTAATAAAACAGATTTGGAAAACTTGTGTTTAGGGACTCAGATCAGAAGGAGTACAGGATGAAGAGTTTGACAAACACAGATAGTAGGTTTGACATATTTACAGTGATGTAATGCAGCACAGTAATAGTACATCATTACAATACTTTTTTTGGGATTATCTGTGTTTTAGTCGTGTTTTTATATATCTCTTTCACTGTTCACAACATTTCTTCTAAGCCTTTTCCTTACTTACTACAAAATAAAATCCATTTTCTCAAAATTCTGATATCTTGATTTGTTACAAAAAGCATTTACTTGTACTTTTACTTTCAATACTTAAGAACATTTAATACCAGACATTTAACTTTGATACTTAAATACAATAAATATCATATATTTTAAGACTTTTACTCAACATGTGCAATTTAAAAATCATCATCTTGTGGAATACAGATGCTACGTGCATCATCTATGTTTAAATACTCAATTATTTCTATAATACAGGGGTATGTTTGTTGTATGGGGTATGTATGTTTTGTGTTTTTAGTACATGTGTGTGTTAGTGTGTTTTATTTATTAGATTGGTCAGTTTTTCTACTCTTTTATTGGCTGAATCAGAGAGTCATGCAATAATTCCAATGTATTTAGATTGTTGGTCTTTGCAAAAATGGTAAATAAAGTAACTTTGGACTTTGAACCTTCTTTTCCATAAATTTCTTCCAAAGTCATTTTCTGGTAAGATATCTTTACTTTTACTTAAATGTGTCTTTTAGATACTTCATACACCACTGAACATTTTCCAGTATCTATTTTAAGACAATGAATATGTATAAAACTGATTTGATCACAGTAGATAAATGCTGCTTGTTAACTAAGTGCTAATTCTTTCAGTGCTGCACCAAGAGGTTGATCAAATCATGTTATGATTACAGTATGAAGTCGCCTAACAGCATAAAGATGACTTTTCTGTGAATGACTATACTACTATTTCAAATAAGTTATCGCAGTGAGAGATACAGGCGACAGCTTTTTTTTTTTCTTTTACAATTATCCATTGTTGCGAATTTTATTTAAAAAAGTTTATTTTGGGAAAATGTAGATAAGGAAAAAAACAAGTGCAAAACAATAGGTCTGGTTAGTATGAATTATGTCTCCAAGTGCACTCGTTACTTTTTGTTCACATATGGTACTGTACATCAGCAGATCCCTGGAAAACCCAAATATAGGGAAAACACATTATTTGGGCTTTTTAAAAAGATTTTGTAGAAGGAATCTAGTGCAGAAATAGGTTTTCACATTTTCTTTCCACATTTTTTTTTAAATTTTTAGGGAAACTAGTGTAGTACCCATATGTGTTCCTGTAGAAAAGTGGAAGCTTAAGTAGATTTTTCATGTTTGGCCAAATACGGGTGTGTTGGAGTGTTACGAAAAAGGCTACAATTTATGTTGAAAATGCAAACCTCAATCTACATACTGTACCATTTCTAAGGCCAAGTAAAATCAAACTCATGATAAACCTCTTCAGATTTTTTCCTGTATAGTGTAAGGAGCTGGACTTGTTACTGTCATATGTGTTTATAAATAAATGAGTTAAGGCCCAATTCTGTTCTGTTAGGTGATAGTGCTGGGATTTCCTGAGGTCTATGAACCTGTCTTGGAGTAAGAACTGTGTTAGTGTGAGGAATAAAATAGCAGCTAAACGTCTAACGTCGTAGCGTGTGGTTTTTTAAAGATGTTACAATACTTTCATTACGTTGGCTGCACGATCAATGCAAGAAGAGTTGGGACAACAGAGCTTTGAATTGTAATGAAAGCGCTGGGAAGCAACATGAGGAGGAGCCGTGATACAGTTTTACACTGTAACTAAAACTCTGTGATACTTAAGTGTATGGGTTTTTAACTTTTAATGATAACTATGATGAAAATTCCATGAAAAAGGATATACACCATTGTACCATGCACAGCTATATCTGAAAGCTGAGGTTGATCTGACAAACAGTCAGAGAGATATGCGAGCCGCAGACAAAGAGACAGATGCTGTTATCTTACATCTTTTTTAAAAAGACATTACAAATGATAAAGAGCAGCAATGGATTCTCACCAGGATGAGAGAGGATGTGCGTTGTGCCTGAAACTGTCTCCTGTTCAGCATCTCTTGCATCTTTAGAGCTCTGAGACCCTCTTGTAGAGGAGCCAGCCGTTGATCACAGCGAGGACGACGACGTGCCAGGAGACGTACCAGCGTCGGGATTTCACGGGGAACTTGAATTTGGACGTAAATGAGTCCAACAATCCCAGTTCAGAAGTGGCTCGTGTTCCGCTGGCATCAAAGTCAGGATCAAGCCAGAGATTCCGGTTCTCAGCCACACTTTTAAGGTTTTGCTAGATGCTGCTGAGTTTTCCCTTGAAAGGAATCATCAGCTCAACCACAGAGTTGTTGCTCTTCTGGTCCCACATGAAGGGATTTCTCTCTGATTGAATCAAGCCAGGGTTTGTCTTTCTTCTCCATCTCTTAACACTGTCAAGTTGTTTATGAAGTGTAATGATGTCAGCAGATATTGGAATCTGTTGCGTGACATCACATCAGAAACAGACATGTGGACTGAGCACATGTTCAGGTACATGCCATTCACTTTCTCAATTTCCTTCGCATCAGTGTTGATGGGATTTCCATCTTTGTGTGTGTAGCCAGAGCCTGAATCTTCTGACAGAAACTTCTGGGAGGACTCCAGCTGAGCATGGAGGGAAATGATATCATCCGTAATATCTGAAGCAGAAAGATCTGTACGGGGACTGATACAATTTTTTTTTTCAGCCAGCAATAGCTGTCACGGGGCTCACTGTGTTTATTTGATTGGGGCTCGATTTCTCATTTTCTTTGTCCATTTTGTCCATAGACGTCTTCATCTGCCTCGTCTCCACTCAAATAACTGTCACTGTCATCTGATTCCATCTCAAAATTCTCATTTTTACCAATGACTTGGTGGCAAACTAAAGTGGAAACAGTAATAAATAAATAAATATATTTTTTTTATTGCTTATTACATTGCAATAGATTATAGATAAGGTGGTGGAACAAACGTTTATTCTATCCAGCTTGGCTTATTATCATACTAAAGGTGTCCCAATACAATAAGCATCTTAATCCTATTTACATTTCTATTTACATATATATATATATATATATATATATATATATATATATATATATATATATATATATATATTATTTATATATTTATTATAGTTATTATAGTTACTATTATATTTCTATTTCTATATGTGAATATATAAATAGTATAATATCCCCATATAGTAGGCCAGGTATATACAATTTCAATGAAGACATAAACAACTCAAAATAAAATGTGTTGAATTTATTCCAAAATAGTTTTTTTTAAATATATTTTTAACTAACCTGATGAGATACAGGTAGAGTTTCACATACTGCTATCAGAAATAACATTAATTTATCCAATGCTGATCTTAACTCAAAGTTTTAACAGAAATCTGAATCTGACAAATCCAGTCTAACCAAACAAAGGGATGTTGCTTGGTTGAAGGTTTGGAGGTTGTGTGAGTTCATGGCCGGAGGGCAGCACCTATAAATACTTTTACTACCCAATAACACAGTGAAGCTCAACAACAGGATCATTGACTATGTAAATGTGGTCTTTTTAAAAGAAAAAAAAAAAACATTTACTGACTTCTTTAGGATAGCCAAAACCTGTGTTGTAAAATCACAACGGGGACTTTACAGTAGGTAAATGTCACAGTGATGCTTTTAAAAAATAATACATGAAATGCTGCTTAGAAAAAGTTATAAAGGAGAAAAGCAGGCAGAATACACCTCTGATGCATGCAGAGGTGAGTTACTTCTGAGGCTGTTTCCTGAAGGGCTTGTATATGTGGATTTGACATTACTAAACATGGAAAACCTGAATCCTTATAAGATTTTCTTTCATTTTGTATAGTATAAGAGCTACTGGTGGTCTCTTGAAACTGGTACACACACACACACACACACACACACACACACACACACACACACACACACACACACACACACACACACACACACACACACACACACACACACACACACTCAAACAGGCACACACACACCTCCCCATCTGTATCTATGTTGTTTTTCCCCTGTTGGTTGTTGTGTAGGTCGTCCTCTCCTCTGTCTGCCATCTGGGAAGTCTCTCACTCCACATCCATTATGGCCGTCCTGGGACAGAGACCCTTCAACACCAGCAGGCCCCGCCCTCCTCACACCCAGACACGGAGGGACACACACACACACACACACATTCAAAGTTACATCCACATTTTCGGTTACTTATATTTAGCAAACATTTGGGTTTAAACCCAACAGCTACAGGCCTCTTCATCAAGCTTCAAACCCATTGTTACTCACTGGCTTTTAACCCAATATGAGACCTTGATCTGTTTTATTGTTTTATGCATTTCCTGTTTTTATTGTGTATTTTTGTTTTTTGTATGTACAACACTTTGTTTCAGCAATGGTTGTTTCAAAGGACTTTATAAATAAAGCCGAGTTAAGTAAACTTTGTACCAAACTAACAAATATGAACTTGACTATTTTATAAAAGAGGAAATACCAGAAATCTAATGTAGATTTATGTACATAACAGATATAGTTAGAGACAGTTAGATGTTTGCTGACTTTATTTCTCCTGTGCAGTTGTGTAAGTTGCAACCTCATTGTATAATAACCAATTCAAAATCTTATTGGTCATTCCTGACAGCTACTTTCATTACATACACTTCAAAAATTACAATTAATCCAATATTGAGCAGAACTATAGAATGTTATTTATTGTGTTTTGTTTTTCTATTTTAAAGAAAATGTTAGTCTTGTTTTCTTAAAAGAAGATAAAAATTGACCCAAATCATGAAAAAAACAACTTGAAATATGATAAATTATCTTCCAGTGGAATAAAATAGTTCTACTCAATGTAGACTATTTGTGCTAAAAACAACACATTTTCATCTGTTAAGATTTCAGTTTTGTTGTGTGATCACCATGTTGATGTTTGATGTGTATTATATTTAAAGTACCTCAATTTAAATCTCCTAATTTGTATGTTACAGCATTCTTTAAAAAAGGATTAAATTTATTAAAATCAAGACAAAACCTTGAAATAAGTTGAATAAGATCATTCTACTCAATATTGGACAAATTTTGATAAAAATATGATATTTTCACCTATTAAGATTTCAGTTTTTGCAGTGGATTCATCTTATTTGAAAAGGAGACCTATGCAGCTTGCACAACTTAATGTAATGCAGGATATCACAGATGGACGACATCACAGGAACTGAAGTTCTGACTCTACAGAAACCTGTTGCAAGAGAGACGACCAACCAAAAGTTTCCCTCACTGTTCCGTCCTTGTGACGATCACCTCTTCATCCTGCTGCTTTCCCCATCGACAGCGGCGAGCGAGGAGCGGCGGGGGAAGAGATAGCGAGGTGAGGATGATGACGACGGCAGGCTGGAGCTCTGTGCGAAGCTCCGGGTTATCAAACTCATTAATCTACATGCCATATTCCCCGGATGAATAATTGTGCGTTGAATTTATCTGCCAGCGTGATAGCTGCAGCTCGGCTCTCCCAGCGCCACGGCCGACGCTGCATTGTGTCCCGGCCTTGTAATTATTACACGCTTTGTCTTTGCTTGGGGCTGGGGGAGGTGGGAGGTTGGGTGGGAAAACAGAAACACACTCCCCACCTCTTCTTTTTGCAGCTTTTCAAAAGGAATCATCTTAACAGCCCTCAGCGTGATGCCTAATATCACACGGAGCCCCCACCCTCACCCTCACCCACATCTCTGCCTATAAGCTGCATAAAAGCTGCTCAGTGATGCAGGATCCAACATGGAGACACCCTGGCACCAGATGTCCTGTTTTATGTGGGACAGTGTTATTAGAGATGTGGCGATCTATGTGTATCATGAGGCCTAATGGTAGTGATTCACATGGCTGTTTTTTTTTTTAAGGCAAGGGGATGTGCTGCCTGCATGGATGTATTATAAGCTCTGCATGTGTGACTGACATTTATTTCAATGGAAGTTGCTCACCTGGCGCATATGCTGAAAAAGTAAACCCAAAAGTGACTTCTGGGTTTACTTCTGGGTCTCCCATCATGCCCTGGTGCAGTGACAGGGTGCAAGTCATGAAAAAAACTCACGTTTAAGCTGTTTAATTCGGGGGTTCTCAAAGTGGGGTCCTTGGGATCCTTGAGGGGATCATTTGAATTATTTTCACTATAACTCCTTTCATAACTACACAATGATAAAATGTAGGAGTATTTATACGGAGGACTAGAACTGCCAGACTTAAACGTATTTATATCATTAACATATTTATTTCTTATTATTTTCCTTTTGAACATGAATTTATTGAATTTCAAATTCTGTTTACTTGACTTCCAAACTTTTCTCCTTTTCTGGCAGATTCTTAACGATCATCAACCAATCAATAGGAGAAATGACCACAATGTGACAAGACCAGCTCGACTAGGAACAGATCTCACTATAAAACAACCTGCAGACACTTTTAATCGTATATTTATGCATTAATGCTGATATACAGTGAAGACAAACACACACACAGCATCATATGTAAATATCTCGAAGCTGCTCGCTGGTTCCTTTTGTCTTTTTGATGTGAGGTGTGTGTTTCAGGATGAAGTGAGAACAGGGAACATGAAAGAACGAGTAACAGCTCCTTGGAAACAGCGAGTGAACACGGCAAACAGGTAAACAGATTGTGTGTATTTCCAGCTCTTAATGCTATTTATCTTCAAATAACAGCACTTTACCACCCTTGGAGTGTGAGCCAGTGTGTTTCTAAGTGTGCGTGTGTGTGTGTGTTTCTGTGCTATTATACATTCACTGTCTGTCACACGTAAGAGTTTGGGAATGACTGTGCATAATTCAGAACATAATCAGCATTGTCAATGTTTTTTTTCTTCAGGCAACACAGAAGTGTCTGAACTGTCATTTCTTATTAGTGACAGAAATCACTGGTTGGGTTTGTACCCACAATGCTTTGGTGCACACCTTTAGCCCTGCTAAATTAACAAATTGTTTCTGATGAAGATTTTCACCACTGACACAATCTGCATCTCTTCTCATCTGACATGGAAATTTTAACTTGTGTTTATGATATGTCACAAAAATAATGCTGTTTCTACCATGTTTCCATCTGCAGAGATGAATGTAAATAAATCAGTTCTTTTAACGATGGTTGGAGTGACATTAGAAAAAAACACAAAAACACATTAACCAGAAATATGAAAGGAGCCTGGAACTGTTGAATATTAGGTATTAATGTGGGACATGTTTCATGAAGTCTGAAAACCAAAATGGAAAAGACACATTTAAAAACTTGCAAATGTTCCAATGTGTCCGTGAGCAGCTAAAATAGTTTAGCTTCAGGATATTCAATAGTTTCACAGCTCATGTACAACAAGACTGAAGCATTCACCAGGGAATGTCTGAAAATCAACACCACTCATCTGTGTGACTTAATATTTTATTTGGAGAAGAAAAACAGAAACACTACTTGTGTTCAAACATTTAAACCTTGAAAATCCAATTTTTATTTTACCACCAGAGGGCATCTAAAATACAAATTGCAATATTATCAATGTCGCATTTTAAGTTATTTTGACAAATGGGTTAAATATTTACCCATTTAATATATTTATAGTAATTAACATTAGCATCCATTCCAACTTGTAGGTGAGTTGTTTCATTCCAGCTTTTTTCGTATGTTGTACAATGTTTTACCCTAACTGTCTTTTTTTGTAAAAGGGCTTGCGAAAGAATCCCCAAACCTGAAGATTCAACCTACATTTTTTTTTGTCCAGACCAACATTCCACAACCCAAAGATCATTAGTTTACTATTACAGAAGACTAAAGAAACCAGAATATAATCATAAAAGAGAAGCTGGAACCAGAGAGTAAAACTTGATTTGTAATAGTTGACAAACAATCAATTAGATGACTACTTGTTGTAGACTGAACGTGTGAATGACGCTTTTGTGAAGAAGAAATAATGAAAAACGTATAAATGGAAATAAGTTCAAGAGACAACAAAAGCTATTCTTGCATCTTGTACTTTACAGTACCACCATACTTTGTGTTCATTCTAATTAATCCCTAATGTAAGTAGTTTTAATACACTAAACCTCCCCAAATACTAACTACAGTTCTGCCAGGATAGAAATCACATGCTTGGTTAATTTGTTTTTGGGAGGCAAGGACAAATAACTGTGTAAATGTTAATTTCTGCTGTACAGTACTAGATTTCATCATTGTTTAGTTATTCTTTGCAACTGTCTGTTTGTTCAATATTGCAATATTATTTTATTCAGTATTGCTCTTTTACATATTAATATTGTGGTACTGTGGTAACACTCTGTGTTTTATTTTACTAATCAGTATTTCTGCTTTAAACTGTCTATATTTGGAAAAAAAAATGAATAAAAAACAGCTTTTGGATTGTATCATTGGTTGTGGGTTCTATCGAAATGTATGTGTGTGTGTGTGTGTGTTTGTGTGTGTGTACAGCATCATGAAGCCAGTTTGTCCTTGAGACAACCTCTGATCGCGGATCGGACTCAAAGACAGCATTGTGCGTTTAATTTGTTTTTTACCTGCAGGAAGGTCATGGAAGTTTGGTGGAAAGGTTGAGTGGGAGGAAGAGTGGAGGAGGAGGAGGAGGTAGTGGAGGAGGAGGTGGGTGAGTGTTTCCTTCTGATTATAAAAAACTAAACAGATTCTACCCAATGTCACATTTATCACTTTCAAACAGCTAATATCTTCAGATGAAACAGAAAAGAAACAGTGACCCTACGCTGCCGTTTCAATGGTGGTGGACGGAGGGAAGACGTGGGTCAACCTTCAGATGAAGAGAGAGAGACAGAGAGAGAGAGAGAGAGAGAGAGAGAGAGAGGTGTATTTTAAAAAGCTCTCCTGACCTGTAGGCACCCAGTCAAGTGTTTGCTTAAATGGACACGCCGTAGTTTTAGAATGTGCTTTGTGTAGCAGATTTTGAAATGCACTTACATTCTAGAGGACACACATGTTCATCACACACACACACACACACACACACACACACACACACACACACACACACACACACACACACACACACACACACACCTGTCTGCACGAACACACACTTATCGAAGCAGCATAGGGCATTGGTGTCAGTCTGAAGGTTTCTGGCAAGGTCCTCTGGGTAATTCCCATTCACCTTGTCCAGGACCCCGTGTGACCATTGCAAGCAAGTTTGTGTGTGTGTGTGTCTGTGTGTGTGTGTGTGTGGGGACACTTCTTTTTCTGTGTGATCTAACACATTTTTATGAGACAGAAGTAGGGAAAACACAAGAAGTTTTGGAGGTCACAAACAAATCATGGTCTCTATGTTTGTGACTGCAACTGTGTTTGTATGTGTGTGTGTGTACTCCAATATAGCAGCAAATTGAGGAGAGCGTGCTGTTGTGACTACAGGTATTTGTGGAGACTGTCTATATGCAAATGATGAAAGGATGTGAACATAATGACCAGCATTGAGAAAGGCTCATGGCTCGTGGGCTCTATTTGAAAGAGACAAAAAACACAAAAATTCTCATGTGGCTGTAGTGGAGAATTCTGGGAAAAAAAAATATCTGGGAATGGGAAATCATGCCTGTTTTGGTGATACACACACACACAAACACACTACTGTTCAAAGTTTTGGGGTCAGACAATTTGTGTTTTCCATGAAAATTTATTTACCACTTAACATGATTGCACAAGGGGTTTCTAATCATCCATTAACCTTCTGACACAATGAACAAACACATTGTACCATTAGAACACTGGAGTGATAGTTGCTGGAAATGGGCCTCTATACATGTCAGTTAGCAAATAATGGAATGATGTAAAAGATTTGTACAGATTTGCTGAGAATCAAAATTAAAAAAGTTTCATAGTGATCTTGACCTTTTGCTTAGATTTCATCATTATGATGAAAAAGATCTATTATAATATAATGAACAACTCTATTAATCCAAGTTTTAAGTCTTAAAAAAAGATTGGCAACAATGAGAAGTGTTTAATTAATGTTTAAATGTCCAACATATTAATATTGTGCTCACAAAGGTATTAGAATCTTAAACAATGATTATCTGGTTCAACTTAAATCACCAAATAGTCAGAATCAGATCTACTGTATTTTCTGGACTATAAGTCATGTTTTTTTTCATAGTTTTGCTGGGGTTGAGACTTATACTCCGGAGCGACTTATGTGCGAAATTATTAACACAATATTACAGGTATATCTTTTCACGTTAAACTGCAAGAGGGTGCTCTAGGCTTGTGTTGATAATTTCAACATTGGTGGTAACTGTTAAAAACAACTGAGAAGGGCAGATTACAAGCTGCAAGTAGTAAAATATGACGTCTGACGTCATTGTAGAAGAGGAAGCGCCGCATCTTCTACCTCCAGAGTTGATAAAAAGTGACACAGAGGATGAAGATTTCATTGGATTTTAGTTACCGGATATTTGGAATGACACGGATGGTTTTGGTTCTTAGCATGTTATTGATGCTATAGTTATGTTCTTAATATGTTCTGTTAACATACCAGGCACATTCTCAGTTGTGTCATGTGATGTCAGCATACCGTTCAGCCTGTTGTTGCCTCTGTTTTTATTTTAAATTGTTCGTCATTTCAATTTTAATTCTGTCTGTTCTTGGTTTTGGATTTTATCAAATAAATTGTGGTAACTTGTCAAAACAAAGGACCACAAACGCAGATGTTGAGTTTCACTTTTTATCGATAGACAAAAACAATACATTCCTTCCAGTCCCGGGGAAAACGACAACTCGCGCATACGCGGAAACTTCACTCTTCTTCAGTAAACCTTCTTGCCGGCCACAATGATCACACAGCGGCACCCACTGGATAAACAATCAATTGCTCCCTAATTACCTCTGCTTCACAACATAAATTTCCCCCCAAAATGCGACTTATATTCCAGTGCGACTTGTATATGTTTTTTTCTTCTTTATTATGCATTTTATGGCTGGTGCGACTTGTACTCCGGAGCGACTTATAGTCCGGAAAATACGGTAAATAGTAAATGATGGCTGCCTGTTACAGATCTACCAGCATGTGCATTTAATAGCTAGAAACAGACACTTACCCGGGTTGATAGAAATATTTGGCTCTTTCTAATCTAATCCCATCTGCATTTAAGAATCATACTGGTGTTCTCCATTATCTTCGATGCAGCTGGTTTCCAAATGGCCAGAAATGATAGTTTTTTTTTCACATTAGAGTGCTTACAGTTAAGCTGTTGCTGTTGCTGAGGTGGGAATCTTTGGGAATGTTGGGGCTCAGTTTGAGTTGATGATGGTTCTTAGTGTTGTCATTTAATATAGAATCAATTCTTAATTCAACAGAGGGCTAAACATCAGTCTCCAGTGCAGCATTAGCTCAGGTTTTTAGTCATAACAAACAGTAAAGCTAAGAAAAGACATTTAATTTGAACATGAGAGTGGCAAATAATTTGGTGTTTTACATTCATCAATACTACAGACAGACACAACAGGAAGTTGAGATAAAAAAGCCTGATTTTTCAGGGTGTTTTCTCAAAAATTGAAACGCAAAATACACGATTTTCAGTGGGGGGATTTCTTTCCTATTCTAACAAGTACCAAATGAATATATTTACATACATGATATATTGCATGGTAGAAAAGTGGCTGTCCAGTGACAGTTTCTAGTTTCTTCTTATGAAATTAAAATAATTTCTCTCCACTTTCATGTAAAACATTAGTTTTTGCAGTTATTTTCATTGGTGAATAAGAGGAATTTTGTTCATTGCCTGAATATGTGAGGAAATGAAACATTTTCCCCCTTTTCCATTTCCTTTTACCCCTTTACCTTTTCCCCCCATTGATAAGTTTTCAAGTAGTTTATTTGAATCGAGGGTAGACGATAAAGGATCTTTATGGTGGCCGACAGGAGGCAAATGTGGTGCAAACGGCAAAAACGCTGCAAACACAGAAATGACGCAAAACTAAAGACATATAAACAACAACAACAACAAAATACACTGCAGGAGAAAAATGCTGCAATCACAGAAACAAAGCAAAGACAAATGCAAACAAATGCAGCAAATATAAAAAAAAACGTGTTGGCGTTTTTAATTTAACCTTAGTTTTCACTCATATTGGACACTTAATGTTAGGTGGTCATAGAACTGACAAGCCAAGTCTAGAGTGTGGTCAGAGCAAGAAGATGGCGAGAAAAAAAGGAGCAAATGTGAAGAAAAGTGAATGAATTTGCAGCAGCATTTTCTTGCAGTTGTTTGGGGGTTTTGTGTGTTTTTTTTTATATTTGCAGCATTTCCAGTTTTGTGGCCCCTGTCAGCCACTACTCTCATAGAAATCTTTGTGTTTTTGTGGTTTTTGAGAAACATCTTGAAAACTATCGGATAGACGGCCAAGACATTTGGTTCACAAATCATGTATTCTGCAGAGTTTTGATTGTTTTTGTCGATCCTTTGTTTTCGTGTGCCATCAACCAGTGCCATCGTCTGGTCTGCATTTCAATTTCCAGTACTTCTAAAGCCTGATATGTAATAAATAACACATCACTGAGTCAGACTGATGCACTTGCTGACAGGTTCCTTCACCACAAAGACCGAGATCACAGTTGCTTGTTAAGAAACTGCTCCAACATACAATGAAGTAAAGTCAAGAGGTTGTGATGTGTAGCAGAAGAAGCTAATGAAGCTGTAAACTGAACCAGGTTCCTGCACATGCTCACATCTACACTCCAGAGACTGAAAAGGTGATCGCTGCTATTAGTCTTGTGGGACATTTCTAAACAAACTACTGAGACTTTAATCATGTTTTTCATTGTTGTTACTATGGCAAAGGAACATGATGTATCAGGCTCTGGATCAGACAAAGTAGGACCAGACTTTATTAGTTTTGGTCTTCTCATGGAATTTTTTGATAGTAAATATGCAAAGCCAGAAAAACCACAAAGGTTATGAACCCAAACCTGGTGTCAAAAGAAATCTACAACATGTGAGGTCACTACAAGAGTGTAATTTATGTTGCTGTGATAAGAGAAAAATAGTGTTTTACTACAGATAAAAATACTTTAACATTACCTAAATCAGGGAAAAAAATTGCAAAGTTCAACAATTAATAATATGAGTTCACAGATCAATTATTCGTCCATAAAATCATAGAAATAACACTGAGGGCCATTACAGAACATGAAGAATATATTCTGTAAGATGTTTAAAAAGGGGATTATATAATTAAATCATCACACAAACAGCTCAAATATATGCTGTAACAGTAACATTGTGTTTTACTACAGATAAAAATACTTTATTCAGTGTTAAAGCTGAGGTTTTCTCATGTGTTTTATGAATAAAACTCAAGCTGTTCCCATATTAGGATTTTAACTGGTTAATATAATTGTTTATAACATTTCTATATTTCTGTATATTACTACTATCTTAAACCCATTTTGCTGCATTTAACTGCACAAGCTGCCCTTATTTGTATATACTGGCCATGTTGTATATACTGTACATTTGTCTGATTCAATGCAAAACTGCATTTTGTTACTTTGCATTTATACATGTGTAATGACAGTAAAGTTGAATTTAACACAATCTAATATAAAACTGGTGACATTCCCATTAACCTAATGTGTTTGGTGCTAATTACCCAACATGTTAACATATTAGCACGCTAGTGTCTACTGTCAAATTCCATTGTTGATGAATAGCGGAGTGGACACACATTTTTACATTTAAATGCTTTAATGCATGGTGTTTCTAATATTTAGTCTATTTTGGAGAAGACATAAAAAATACTATTAATACTAAAAATACTTCTTCTCTATCTCCCTAACACTGCTTTGCAACTTGCCTTGCAGGTTTGAGTCCTCAGCATATTCAACTGTTTCAAATAATGTTATTAAAAATTAAAATGTTCCATATTTATTTATATTTATACATAAGGAAAAAGAGATCATGAGTCACTGAGGTAAAAACTATGAAAACCTTTGGTGGAGGACGCATGTCCCCCCTCCCCCATAGCCGCTGCAGCTACCATGACTTCATTTAACCTGGCAAATGATCATTAGGCCTTTTCTGTTAAAAAAGAGGCTGAATAAATTCTGAACAGGTGGTGTAATAAACGATCTACATGTTTTTTGATTGGTTTCTTCCACATATCTAGCTACTAGCTGACTGCAAAAATTAGCCATTAGGCATATGGATGTATTATAGAACTGGATAGCGGACTGAAAAATGTCTGCCATTCATTTCAATGGAAATTGCTCACCTGGCACATATGCTGAAAAACTTCCTGACTTCAGGGTTTATTTCTGCATTTTGAAAAAAATAAATAGATAAAATACATAAAAAAAAAAAAACATTCTCAAAATCAAACTGGATTTACCAGAACTTGAAAGTGAAAAACTTGTGAAAAAGTGAATAATACAGAATACAATATTGGTTAGTAAAAAGGGTTATAGTGGGGGGGGGGGGTGTCCTGTCAACAGGTTACCGTCAATGGAAAAAAATTATTTTTGGGTCACATGGAATTTTTTGTTGCAGTTCCATGAGTAGCAACTGGGAGAAAACTGTTGTGCTACTGAGAGGTGGTACCATATGCAGTTTTTATAATACATCTATGGGTAGCCACTGGCTCCGCCCACTGGAAAACAGAATCTGGACAAAACCCCTTTTAGAAATAAGGGAGGGTCATCATTTTTCAATAATTAAGAAACATTATTTTACATGTACTTGCACTTGGGTTGGTCTGGTTGTAACCAAGCTTTTGTCTGCTTGTGTGTGTTTGTGAACATATTCCACACTCTCTATTGTCCTCCTGGGCTGTGTGTTCTACATTTTCCACATCGTGCGACAGGAAGGAGAAACAGACTCATCACGGCTGGCTAAAAGGACACAGTGGTGGTGCTGGTGAATGCAGAGAGAGGGCAGGGCAGGGCAGAGGGAAACGGGAAATGGGGATGCGACCATAAGTGTTAGTGATGGACTAGACAATGGAAGGTGATGTAGGATTTAAATCAACTCTTCCTTTCTCACAGCACAGTGGAGGCTGATGGGAGAGGAAATAGTTCTATGATGCCGCTATAATCCAACTTCAAGTGAAATGCTGTGTGCGCGGTCTACTCCCCTTTTCTTTTCTTTTTTTTTGCGATGGAAGCTAGGATGTTGTGACCGGGAGGTTGATGGTTGATCAAATGATGTCAGCAGAGAGGCTGAAAGAGTAAAGCTTTGTTCTTTACAGTGAAGGGGCCGTCCACACCAACGTGGGTATTTTTCAAACTGCATGTTTCTCTGCACCATTTCGGCCTTTCATCCACGTAACTATAGTTGTGGACTGCTGAAACTGAAGATTTTTGTAACCGTAGTCATGGTGAACAAAAAGTCTGATTTCAACAGTCAGTTTCTTCTTCTTCTTCTTCTTCTTCTTCTTCTTCTTCTTCTTCTGGGTTTTAAGGCAGCTAGCATCCAAAAAGTTGCATTGCTGCCATCTGCAGAACTAGTACTTTATTGTACTATATTTTTCTATATAATCCAGAAAAATATCGTCTTCCCCTCCCACTTGACCCTATTTCTAAAATGTTCTTTAGAGATTCCTCTTCCAAGGCAATTTTGTAATCAACTCTGTCAACTCAGTTGTAACTCAGTTGTAATCTTTAGTACATAGACATAATTTCTGCAAAAAAGTAAAAAAAAAAGTACCATATCAACATTGTTTGACATCGCTCTGCGATAATAAACAGGAAGTTGTATCCATGGAGACGTGGAGCGTTGTAGCCTTGTGATTGGCTAAAACAGCCTTCCTGTTAGGAGTGCACATTCACAATCACATTGTTTGAGGTGGATGTTGCAGTGTTAACACACAAGAGCTGTGGACAGGAATTTTTAAAAATTAAAAATAGATTAAATGCAATCACAGGTTTCAAGCATCTTTATCACCTGGCTAAACAATCTCCCTCGTTGTCAGTTTGTCTTTGTCTTAACTAACCAGAGAAACTTTTCCCTTTTATCCTTCCTCCTCTACTCTCTTCCCCTCCCTTGTGGACACTTACACTGTAAAGTGGAAGCAATCTCCAAATTTCTCCACAATGCATCATCCCGCTGCCCACTGGCCACAGTGGTTTATTCATTCATTAATGTTCCCCAGCTGAGTGGAGTTATTATATAATAGAGATAATGCCTTCATACTAGTTTTGTTTTATGGAATGTGTTTGTCATTCTATGCAGCTGGTGATGACAGCTTTTATTTCCATAGGTGTGTTTAAGGAAAAGCAGCATAGATGCAGTAATGTTTGCATGTTACATTGTTTTTGTGGGATTTTAATCCATTTATAACTGAAATTAATATACATTCTTTATTTAGATATTTTACCTGGATAATGACATATATATCTTAATGCTGTTGCATTAACTCCTGGTTTTAAGATAGGCAGAAGAAGAAGTTAAACCCTAAAAAAAAGGAAAATTTGAAAATTGCAAATTTAAATGCAGCAATCCTGATTTAATTTCAGAACAAAATCAAGAAACTATAGACTAGCAATAATCACTATTAATGCATAATATCAGCCTTCACATTGAGTTTTACTTTACATTACTCGACAATTTATCGCCCATTTTTATCTGTTCTAAACGTACCTTCAAGGGATATTTTAACACCCTTAACATGCAAGTGGACAAGTATGCTTCAAGCAAGTGTCTGTTTATGTTTATTGGAACAATGAGAAATAGTATCAATAACATCATACCTCAGTTTTGCTTTTAAAATGCTCAAACCAAACAAGCTTCAGTCATACTTTCCTGTTAAATTTAACATTTACAACAACTTGTAAATGCAGTGATACACAACCAGGGCTCATGTGGACACATCTGTGAAGTTTTATTTAACTTTAAAACCCTAATTATAATTGAATATGTGTCTACTATACCCAAATGGGACATCGGATTCCACCTCCTATAGTATCTATAGACAGTTCTCTGCTCTTTCTACACAAAAGATGAAACAAAGTGAATTTCTTAGGAAAAAAAGTTTCTTGAAGAGCTTTAAAACAAAACAGTCATATCTGAACAGGATTTGCAAAGGGATCCAACAATAAAGCAGAAATCACATCCATAGCTCTAAGTCCAATATGCATTGTTCCTTCGACATGACAGAATATCTGGAAATTGCAATAGGAGACTCTCAGTGTACGAGGCTGTGTGACTGTGAGAGAAAGATGGTTCCGTGATATGTTTATAATTAAACGGCGCGCTGCAGCGGTGAGTGCTGCTGACCAGTAGGATCGCAGTGTAGAAATGTGTGTGTGTGTGTGTGTGTGTGTGGATACAGAGAGGATGATAGATGACTTGGCCAGTTGTAATATCTCTGTACCAGAGGGAGCTGTGTAACATTAAATATGGTCACATATGATTATTAATGCAGGACATATTAATAACCAGGAACATTACTGATGAAGCTGCAGCCGAACCGTCTCCACCAACAAACACACAACGAGCCACAAAGGGAACATTTAACTTTTGGAGCTGGCAGGTGAACACAAGACGTCTGACAGAAAGTTGACGTTGGACGTTACTCCAAAAAAACACAGACTGTGTTCAGCTGTAGTGATTTTTAGAATGTTCACGGTACTTGTAGCCAATGTTGGGCAAGTTACTCCAAAACTGTAATGTGTTATTTATTACTTGTGACTGTCATTTCAAAGTAATTCATTACATTACAATATTACTGTATTTAAAACGTAAGGCATTACACTACTATTAGATTACTTTTAAGTTGCTCTGACCAAAGTAACTGGAAATATGGATTTGGTGATCTAAATATAGTTCACCTTTGTCATTATTGCTGTGAGTTGCAACAAAGATATTGCTTTCAAAAAGTTTTCAAAAAGTTGGTGATTCCACTGTTGAAAGTGGTTCTCATGTCTTCAACAACAATTCTCCTAACTTCTTGATGCTGAAGAATCTCAGAGCAGGAGAAGGTTCATTTAGTCTGTTTTGTGGTTTTATCTCCACTCTCATGCTCCACTAGCTTCCTTGTTAATTCATCTTACTACAGGACCTCTATGAATGTTAAATTACTGCTGCTATTTCAGGAAGTGGACAGTTCTTTAGTTGGAGCACACAAAGTGCATTTGACTATGATGTTCATCAAATCCTTATGTTTCACAAACATAAAGTAATGAGCATGTGTCCATCTGGAGAATGTGATATCTGACGTTTTCTACAGATTCACTCATCTCCATCTTCTGTCTGATGAGCCAAAAAGAAATGAAACATTTTTTGTGCAGACATTTCACTGCTGCTGATCTTCCAGTGATTTTAGTGAATTTGTATGAAGAAAAACAAAATAACAACCACTTTAGCCAGGTTAAAAATGAATTGTAATGCACTTTACTGACATTTGTACCATAAATATGACCATAAAATATGACCATTTTTCTGTAATGCCTTACACTACTACATTACAGTAAAAAGCAATGCATTACAGTAATTTATTACTTTTGTAATACTCCAACACTGCTTGTAGTTAAGTTTACTGACAGACCAGGCTTAGAGTGAGTAAACTGTGGTTTTAGATATGGTTGTGAGCCGTGAGCCTGGCACGGGTCACTTTAATCACACCGTGTCCAACTAAACTGTCCTGACACTGCGTTTCCTTTCCCTGAACCACAGTGTTGTGGCCCTGCCTGGTAACAGGGTTGACCACATCCAGCAGCTACGCCGTTAAAAACAATGTGTGCAGTGCCAGCACAGCTTGAAAAGTTTGTGCGACTCTCCCTTCAGCTCTAAAAGTCTGGCAATACACGCAGATTTAGCAGACTGAGCGCTGCAGAGAAGAATAGAAAGGTCATTCCTAAGGATACAGAACTGAAATATAAACCGTAAAGATACAGCACCATTGACAACCTCTACAACACAGCAACAACATTTCATCTGTAATATATTTTGCACTCTATATCTTCTCTTAAGATGTATATTTTATGACTTTTTATAATGTGTGGCACCACTGGGGGGTTACATTTGGTAAAACTCCTAAACACAGCTTCTAAAGCGATGTCAGAACCAAAGGTCAAAAAAGGTTAAAACACTTAAAACATGCTTATAAAAAAAGTGCAACATTCAGTGGTCAAAAAAGGCTCCATGGCTGCAAATCAACACTTATGGACTAAATTTCACTTAGATGTTCCTATTCTGGACATTGTATATTCAAAAACATTAGAATTTATGTTTAGAGTGGTAAATAAGACAATTCTAGTTTGTATTAAAATGTTTAAAGGATAATGTTAAAAAAGAAAAGTCATGTTGTGTAATCCTAAAACCTTGATACCAGATAGTTTAACTCTCTTAATTAAAAACAAATGCTATAAACTAGTTTTATGTTCTAGGTGGATTAAATATTTAATATTTATCTTTCTTTTTTAGTTGCACCATTTTACATTTCGTGTAAAAAAAATCTGTGATTTTTGGACAAAAGAAATGGGACAATTGGATTTTCAAATGACATGAAACTAAAATGACCACAAAATGTACATTTTGAGAGACCTAATGAATGCTTTTAAAACTGTATTTTAAAAGGTTTTTGACTTTCTCATCCTGCCAAACATTATTTGTCACTGACCCCTAAGAAAAGGCAGAGGATTTATAACTTAAGGGGGTTATTCATGTTTGAGGTAAAATTCGGAGTTAGATTTGGGGGTAAAATTAGTGAGTGGACTAAATGAGGAGATATGTAGTTTAGATTTTAAAATATAAATTTAAAAAAAATATCAAAGGTTATGAAGGCAATGAAATTTGGGGTGACACGGTGGAGCAGGGGTTAGCGCTGTTGCCTCACAGCAAGAAGGTTGCAGGTTCAAGACCTCCTTGGTCCTGGGTCTGTGTGGAGTTTGCATGTTCTCCCCGTGTCTGTGTGGGTTTTCACCGGGTACTCCGGCTTCCTCCCACAGTCCAAAAGCATGCTCAGGTTAATGGGCAACTCTAAAATGCCCTTGGAGTGAGTGTGTGAGTGAATGGTGTGTGTGCCCCATGATTGGCTGGCGACCATCTGGGGTGTATCCCTGCCTCTCGCCGTAGCACGCTGGGATAGGCTAATGAGGAATAAGCAGGTATAGAAAATGACTGACAATGAAATTTGATTGAATGTGATTTTTTAATTTAAGTTATCATGTGTTTTTTATTGTAAATTATTCCTATGATGGTACAGAATAGGAAAAATAAGCCTGGGGGCTTCAGCCTAGTCCTTATTTGGTTGCTGTTTGCATAAATATGATTTTATTTTTAAACCGAAATAAAGCATTTATTCATTCCGTTTTCAAACAAAATGTGGTCAAAGTTTGAATCATAAAAAAACGGTCCCTTTCATTGTAGTTCCTCCTAGCAGGGTTTTCATGGAAGAGATGCAGGGAAACCATGCGAGGAGAGAGAGAAAAACGATAAAATATGTTTTAAGAGACACACGATGTCCTTTCCTTTGAGGAGTCGTGTAAAGCGGCGTCTTTTCTGATGACAGCAGCAGCTGATCACAGCTGGATCAGCTGTCACTCGCCTTTAACAGCTGCACACACTTTTGATGGATTCTTGTGTCTGTCTGCACATGTGCTCACAGCGAATACTAATAACTGTCAGAGCAGCAGTTTTCTCTCTTGCAGCCTGTTACCTGTTAAACAAACACCTGTGCACAAATAAAAACCTGCATTCTGGATTCATACCATGTCCTCACATGAACCATTTCTAATGGCAGATTTATATTATTTATTAATTACGCGCGTCTGTTCTTATTGATACTCTGATTGTGAATTTATTACGTAATAACCTAGAATATGACCAGGCTGTTTTCTGAACACTGGAATTCATTCATTAGGCTGAATGTTTCAGGGTAAATTGAAATGATGTCGCTCATATCAAAGCTGACACTCAGGGATTTCCACCCTCATGTGACCGAATGGAAATGATGATGAATGTTTGTGGGTTTCTTGACTCTCCCTGACTTTTATTTCATTTTGTCCATAATAAAAGTTAATGGGGGGAAATAACAGATCATGAAAAGGAAATTCTTCCTCATAAATCAAGAATGTTTTTTTTTATGGTTTGTTTTTGTTGATCAGAGCAACAACTTTTTGCTCAGTGAATCAAAAGCTTGTGAGTGATACATGAGTCAAATCTGCAATCTGTCTTCACTCTTGTATAAAACTGAAGTCGTGATGTATCAATTCGGTCCCGATCAGCTGCAGCAGCTAATCAATAACTGCTGTGGACATGTCAGTCACAGACTTGTGTTTTCTTGTGTCTCATAGCTCCTCCAAAGCTTGTTAGTGTGCAAAATGGTGACTTTTGGTTCCAGAAAAGAGTGAGGAAACAACAAATAAGAGATTTGAGATTAGGGCTGCACGATTACGGAAAAAAAATATATATATTATTGTGAGGGACCGAGTCAGTCGGCAATGAGGACGACAGGTGGTATTTTCAAAAAGGGGTCTTTATTTACCCAAAGTATGCAAACAAAATTTCCAAAAATAATAAAAATTGGGCCCATAAAAGAGGTCAAATTAACAAACCGTCAACTGAACAAACTAACAGAAGACAAAACGAACAGACCTCCCAACTGAACACAAAAGGGGAGCTTATATAGTGGGTGATCAGCCCATATTCAAACACAAGGGGTTAACAAACACTAAACACAACAACCAGCTAGCTTACTAACAAACACATCAGGACAATTAACTTATTAGAATAAACAGAATCTATACTTAATCAAACCAAATGAAATTACCAATTGTCTAAAAAGAGTAAACAAAGCAATAAATCCCCCCCCATGAAGTGCAGGCACTGGGTTGGTCCAATCACTCAATCCACAAAATGGCTGAGCTTGTGGGGCGGATCCCTTTAACCCGGCCTTCCCAGCTCCCAGCAACAGCAGCACCAGCACCGGAAATTCAAAGAAAACAGAAATTGGGAAATTATACTAAACAAAGACTGTACAAAAGCTAACTAAATGTGCGCGCTTCAAATAGAAAACTAATGTACTGTCAAAACAATAAAGTGTTATGAAACAGAAAATATGTGATTTGTTCCAATAAATATTAAACTAATGTAAACTAATAACTGAATACATAATGTGTATAAACAAAACTTAACTATAACCAAGTGTGTGAGTGCAGATGGTTACAGACCTTTATGGTTGTGTGGCCACAACTGTGGCCATCACACACTCCCCCCCTTCGAAGTCCTCGCTGGGACAGCGGGAGAGATAGTCTGCAGTGACATTATCTTTACCAGGAATGTGATGCACTGTGAACCGGTATGGTTGCATGGCCAGGTACCACCGGGTAATCCGTCCATTTGTATCCTTCATCCTCTCCAACCACTACAGTGCCTTATGGTCAGTCTCCAAAGTGAACTCTCTCCCCAGCAGATAATACTTGAAGGAGTCCAGGGCCCACTTCACTGCTAAGGCTTCCTTTTCCACTGTGGAGTAGCGAACCTCTCTGGGGAATAACTTCCGGCTGATGTAAGCCACAGGATGGCGGTCCTCTTTAGATCCCTGCAGAAGCACAGCTCCAACACCCCTCTCGGACGCATCAGTTTGCAATAAAAAATGTTCATCAAAATCTGGGCTGTGAAGGACAGGATCCTTACTGAGACATCTCTGGATGTCCTTGAAAGCCTCCACTGCCTCAGCTGTCCACTGAACCTGGTTAGGGCATCTGGAGCCGGTCCGATCAGTCAGCAGGGCAGCTCTGGCTGAGAAATTTGGTATGAACCGATGGTAGAAGCCAGCCATTCCCAGGAAAGATCTCAGCTGCTTCCTAGTTTGAGGGAGAGGGCACGACTCAATTGCATGTACTTTATGAACTTGTGGTTTTATTAACCCACCTCCAATGGTGAAACCGAGGTACTCAGTCTCCTCTCTAGCGATGACACACTTTGCTGGATTGACCGTCAGGCCTGCTGAGCTCAGGCGTTCCAGAACCTCTTCCAGGTGCCTCAGGTGCTCTTCCCAGGTGGTGCTATAAATAACAATATCATCAAGATATGCACATGAAAAATCAGAGAGCCCACAGAGTACCTGGTCCATCAGTCTTTGGAAGGTTGCAGGGGCCCCATGCAATCCAAATGGCAAGACTGTGAACTGGAACAGCCCCCAGGGAGTCCGAAAGGCTGTCAGCTCCTGAGACCGCTGGGCCAGGGGCACCTGCCAGTAGCCTTTGCAGAGGTCGACCGTGGTCAGGTATTTTGCCTTCCCTAGGCGCTGGATAAGGTCGTCGATTCGGGGAGTAGGATATGAATCAAATTTAGAAATTGAATTCAGGTACCTGAAGTCAATACAGAACCGGATCGTTCCATCCTTTTTTGGGACCAGGACGACAGGATTACACCACTCACTTTTTGAGGGTTCAATTATCCCTAGAGACAACATAAGGTCCACTTCCTTCTTCAGGGACCCCAGGAGGCGCTCTGGTATTCTGTAACTCATACGCCTCAGTCGCATCAGGTTTTAATACAATATCATGCTCCACAACATCTGTGCGGCCTGGGTGCTCTTGGAAAACTTCTGAATTGATTAAAGTCTTTACCCGAGTCTGCTGATCCTCAGAGAGGTGACCCACATCCAGGTCAAGGGTCCCCAGTGCAGGCAGATACTGATCATCCACCTCTTTTTCCTCTTTTACAGCCTGGATCAGCAGCACTCTTGCACCCTCTTCTGTCCTTGGGACCCACTCTTTAAGGAGATTTACATGGAGCACACGGCTGGAATGTTGGCGCCCTGGGTTGGAGACCTGATAGGTGGTAGGCCCCAGCTTCTTCTGGACCTCAAAAGGCCCCTGCCACTTTGCCAGCAGTTTACTATCACTGGTTGGCAGCATGACCAGGACCTTTTGACCTGGTTCAAAGCTTCTCTGTCGGGCTGACTGGTCATACCAGGCTTTCTGATGTTGCTGCGCCTCTGCCATGTGTGCCTCCGCCAGTTGACTCATCCTTTGGAGTTTCTCTCTCATCTGTATCACATAGGAAACAACATTAACAGGCTCCCCCCTCCTATGATCTCCCTCCCAGGTCTCCCGCAACAAGGCCAGAGGACCCCTCACCTCATGACCATAAAGCAGTTCGAAAGGGGAGAAACCTGTAGAAGCTTGAGGTACCTCCCTATAAGCGAAGAGGAGGTAGGGGAGCCATTGATCCCAGTCAGATCCAGTTTCATTAACAAACTTACGGAGCATTTGTTTGAGGGTCTGGTTGAACCGTTCTGTCAAACCATCTGTCTGTGGATGGTATGGGGTGGTGCGTACACTCTTTATACCCAGGAGTTGGTAAACCTGCTTCAAAAGGTTGGACATGAAGTTAGTGCCTTGGTCCGTTAAAATTTCACTTGGAAATCCCACTCTTGAAAAAAACTGAACCAAGGAAAAAGCCACAGTTTTTGCTTTAACCGATTTCAATGGAAAAACTTCAGGATATTTGGTACCATAATCTGTAATGACCAACATGTAGCGATTTCCTGATTTACTCTTCTCCACAGGACCAACAACATCCATCCCTAGGCGTTCAAAAGGTGTCCTGATGATGGGGAGTGGCTGGAGGGGAGCCCTGGTTGGGCCTCTTATTGAGGTCTTTTGGCACTGAGTGCAACTCCTGCAGAACTGGGCAATGTCTAAACTCAAGCCTGGCCAGTAAAAGTGACGCTTAATGCGAGCTGTGGTCTTATGTTTCCCCAGGTGGCCAGCCCAGGGAATCGAGTGGCCCAAGGTAAGTACTATGTCTCGGGCCGCCTGCGGGACTACTAGCTGCTTAACCTGGCCATGCTGCCGATAAAGGACGCCATTCTGCAGGAAATACTCTTCTATCCTGCCATCAAGCTCCACCTCCAGCTTCCTCTCCTTCGCTCTCTGTAAAAAGACAGATAATGTTGGATCCTCCTGCTGCAGTTGCTTTATGTTATCAGGTATTTGCAAACCTAAAGGCATATCTGGAGCAGCCTCAGCTGATGGCTGTACAGCAGTGTGTTGAAATTTATCTTGCCTCTTTTGGCTACGGGGCTTCCGACACTTCCCGGGCTGTGTCTCAAGCTCGACACCATAGAATGGCAAGGTACTGAGAACTGGGAGATCTACCTCCCCCTGCTTAGCTTGTGCTCTGGTGACTGCAACATTACAACTTTGCATAGGATTTAACAGGTCAAAAAGAACAGGCAGGTCGTCACCCAAAACCACTGGAAAAGGCAAATTGTCTGCAACTCCAACGTTTAAAAGATAAGCCTGTCCCTGTACTTCTACATAAATATCAGCAGTAGGATAGAACCTCTCATCACCATGTACACAGCAGATGGGAATAGTCTCTAATGTGCAGATGGTATTAGCCGGCACATAATTTCTGTGTACAAGAGTCTGAGTACTGCCGGTGTCAATCAGGGCTTTAACCTTTTCTCCATTTATCCTGACACTGGTCATTTTCATGGACTGTTGAGGCCTATCAACACTTTGGCGTGGAACAAAACACATTTGAGTGAGTTTAGCAGGATTCTTTGGGCACATTGGTTTAATATGGCCTTCCTGTCCACACAGGTAACAGGTGGGTGCTTTGCTGGGAGCTTTCAATTGTGTTTGCTGGTTCTCCCTTACAGGAGGCTTACCCACACCTACTGATGACCTCTGGTGGTGTTGAGGGGTTACAGGCCTCCTGACGTCCTTCCCAGCCTTCCAGGCCACGTTACTCCATGGCTGATTCCTTTTGCGGGCAGCCACAAACACGTTGGCCAGAGTGGCAGCTTCAGCAGCTGATTGTGGGTCACGTTCTTTAATCCACACCTGGAGCTCTGGAGACAACATTCTTAAGAACTGTTCCATAATAATTATTTCACCAATTTCTTGCACAGTTTTATCTTTGGGCTGTACCCATTTCACATACAGCTCCTTCAGTCTGACATACAGCTCTTTGGGGCTCTCATCAGGTCCAACATCTACAGAGCGAAACCTCAGCCTGTATGTCTCAGGATTTATGTCATATTTTTTCAGAATAGCAGATTTTACATCATCATATTCAAGGGAATCATCAAAATCCATATGAACATAGGCTCCTCTGGCCTTACCCGTCAGGAGTGGAATGAGTCGGAAGACCCAGTCAGACTTTGGCCATTGGCATGCTGCTGCAATTCTCTCAAATGTAAAGAGAAAATGTTCAACATCATCATTTTCTGTTAATTTCTCAAGTCTAGGCTGATGAGAAAAACAAGACTGACCTGATGCATTATTAGAAGAGTGGATGAATTCTGTTGAGGCTGCAGCATGGGCCTGTTGGTTATCATGCTCTAAACGAGGAGTCTCCAAAGGCTGTGAAACTGTTGAAGTAAGTTCTGCTGCTGGGGATGTGTGGGCCTGTACCTCCTGTTGCAAAAGCCTGAGCTGTTGTTGCAGTGTTTGGAACCGCTGTTCCTGCCGTGCAACCTCTTCCCTTTGTTTTATCTCCCGGGCCTCCTGCTGCCCCATGAAGGCCTGAATGATGCCTGCCAGATCTCTTAAAGAGGGTTCCCTGCTCTCTTCATCAGATGCTGCTTTTAATGCTTCACCTTCCGTCTCTTCCTCACTCTGAGGTTCAAACCCCGTGTGGGTCTTCTTGAGGTCTATCCGACCTCCTCTTGCCCCTCTTCCTCCACGATGCATGTCTTCACAAAATGGAGGAGGGAAAGAGAGAAAAAAAAATGCCTGCGTCCCCAACTGGCTAATCCCACCACTG
Organism: Lepturacanthus savala; assembly: GCA_030544235.1. Classification (NCBI taxonomy): domain Eukaryota; kingdom Metazoa; phylum Chordata; class Actinopteri; order Scombriformes; family Trichiuridae; genus Lepturacanthus; species Lepturacanthus savala. The sequence continues at coordinate 24,439,525 of CM060462.1, read as the reverse complement.
CCACCAACTGTGAGGGACCGAGTCAGTCGGCAATGAGGACGACAGGTGGTATTTTCAAAAAGGGGTCTTTATTTACCCAAAGTATGCAAACAAAATTTCCAAAAATAATAAAAATTGGGCCCATAAAAGAGGTCAAATTAACAAACCGTCAACTGAACAAACTAACAGAAGACAAAACGAACAGACCTCCCAACTGAACACAAAAGGGGAGCTTATATAGTGGGTGATCAGCCCATATTCAAACACAAGGGGTTAACAAACACTAAACACAACAACCAGCTAGCTTACTAACAAACACATCAGGACAATTAACTTATTAGAATAAACAGAATCTATACTTAATCAAACCAAATGAAATTACCAATTGTCTAAAAAGAGTAAACAAAGCAATAAATCCCCCCCCATGAAGTGCAGGCACTGGGTTGGTCCAATCACTCTTCCACAAAATGGCTGAGCTTGTGGGGCGGATCCCTTTAACCCGGCCTTCCCAGCTCCCAGCAACAGCAGCACCAGCACCGGAAATTCAAAGAAAACAGAAATTGGGAAATTATACTAAACAAAGACTGTACAAAAGCTAACTAAATGTGCGCGCTTCAAATAGAAAACTAATGTACTGTCAAAACAATAAAGTGTTATGAAACAGAAAATATGTGATTTGTTCCAATAAATATTAAACTAATGTAAACTAATAACTGAATACATAATGTGTATAAACAAAACTTAACTATAACCAAGTGTGTGAGTGCAGATGGTTACAGACCTTTATGGTTGTGTGGCCACAACTGTGGCCATCACAATTATCATGCATAACATTATTTATATTTGTATATATATATATATATATATATATTTTAAACAATATTTAATAAATATCATCTTTTAGTTACACAATGCATTTATTCGGCATGAGTGACTTGGTGCTTTTGTTTCAGATTGGTGCTTGTGTTTCCAAGAGTCATGGATAAACTTGCATTTTAACAAGTTCTGCTCCTCATTGGATTCTTGGAACTTACTTGGAAAAAAAAACAAAACCTTTTGGTTGAGAAAAACCTTTCTCAACCAAATGATTCTGCTCTCTCTCTGACATTTCACTCACAATCTTTCAGAAACTGGTTAAAGAAAAATGTCAAATCATTTCAACTTGATTATATGACTTTGGAGATAGTTTGACAGAAAAATCGAAATCACGATCACAGTTCAGTTAATTACACAGCCTTAAGATGCACCTATAGTGTCTTCAAGTAGACGATTTCACATCTGTCATTAAGTATCAAAGTGTTTTTCTTGGCAGCTTTAATTTACAGTGTGTAAATCTGAGGATAAACACTGACAAGACAAAGAACTACGTAAGATTTGAGTTCAAATAACTTGTCAGGATGGATTTTTTTTTTTTGCAGTAGACAGCGGCAACATGTCTTCATATCTATGCATGAGAACACACACACAACACACACACACACACACACACACACACACACACACACACACACACACACACACACATACACACACACACACACACACTCACATAAAGCCAGACAGGCAGACAGTCGACACACAGCTGTATATATACGGTAAGCACATAGATTTGAGTAACGCTTGCTGTGTGTTGATCCTCTCTCCCTCTAGGAACTTGTCTGGCTTTAGCCTCAGCCTGCCTGAGCTTCTCATGGAAAATGACACACATGGCTCAGAACATGCTCTCCTTCTCTGACACATACACACACACACAAACGCTTAAGCACCTTTCTCACTCTATGTGTGTGTGTGGCTGCTCAGAGTTGTGGCAGGGTTGGGTTGTGACAGCTGAGCCTCAGGAGAGGTTGTGCAGATCAGGGCTGAGCTGAGAACCAGGGCCTGGCTGCATTAGAGGAGGAATTACACGACAGCAGCCCCACACAAGAGCCTTATCTCCTGGCTGCTGCCTCTCCCACAGCCCCCTTCCCCCTGGAGCCCTCAGGGGGGAGGATACGTGTCTGTCTAACTTACCCCTGAGTGTCTGTGGGACTTACCTGTTCTTCACCATCCATGTTTATAATGTAGTTTAGAGTGTTTTTTTTATTTCCTACAACTTTTGTTTTCCATTTTCTACAACATAAATACATTCGCAACTCATTTAGATGTGCTAAGGGTTTGCTTTAACATGAATGTTCCGAAATAGTAGATGCTATATAGAGCAGTGGTTCTCAAAGTGGGGTCCCCAGCAAAAAGAGTAATTTTTTGTAATTATAAGTCCATCCATAAATAACACAATAACATTTTGGTTATGTGTTTCATACAATTTCTTTAACCACTTGAGCCCCTGGTCTAACATTCAGTTTTGCTGCTAACAATAAATATGGGAAACTGCAACCGCATAGGTGATTTACTTAAACCTGGTATCAAAAGAAATCTACAATATGTGAGGTGAATACAGAAATGTCAAAATCAGCAAATAAGAATAAAAAAAAAAAAAACAATGTTTAATAAGGGACGACACGGAGGCGCAGGGGTTAGCGCTGTTGTCACAGGTTCAAGACCTCCTTGGTCCTGGCTCTGGGACCCTTCTGTGTGGAGTTTGCATGTTCTCCCTGTGTCTGCGTGGGTTTTTACTGGCAATTTAGAGTCTCCAATTAACCTCAGCATGTTTTTGGACTGTGGGAGGAAGCCAGAGTACCCGGTGAAAACCCACACAGACACGGGGAGAACATGCAAACTCCACACAGAAAGGTCCCAGACCCAGGACCAAGGAGGTCCTGAACCTGCGACCTTTATTCTCTGAGGCAACAGCACTAAGCCCTGCACCACCGTGTCGCCCCAGTTTGTGTTATTTTATTTCTTTTTTTGTATGTTGTTTTGCAAAAAAAATATATAATATACATATAAAAAAAGATAGCATATTGGAGCACAAAGCCATTCCTGGGTGACACAAACACAGACTCACACAAGCCAGTGTATAATCTTTGGTAGTTGTGACCAAGCTAGAACACAACCCAGTCAGATCTATTGTGATATTATACTGATACTCTACCTCACTGACTGGGAATTCATTGATCAGATGCTTTCAGCTTGTGACTATTAACCAGCTCAATTTACAGAATTCCCAGATTCCAGCTGAAGATTAAACACATTTTAAATAATTGAGGTGTCTAATGTTCATTCAGGAGGATGAAGGGAATTCCAACACTTAACCCTTGTACACTACACTGCAGTAACATGTGCTGAGCATCCATGGAGACCAGCCCTCATTTGTGCAGATCAGTGCTGACTTCACAACCCGGAAAAAAAAACAGACACTATGGATACATCAGGGTTAGAATCTAGTTTTAAGTCATGTAGAGAATTTCTGACTAAGTTTCTGATTGGCAGGTTAATGTATTGTGTCTCTCTGTCTGTCTATCTGTCTGCAGGGAGACTGTCACAGCAGCAATGATAAGAATGAGCTGTTTACACCCGGCTTAACAATGAAGATAAGTGTGTGTGTGTGTGTGTGAACACACACACACACACACACACACACACACACACTCAGAACACTCCTATCACTCATTCATCCCACTAGAGTGCTTAGTGTTTCACCTCGTGCTAACTGGCAGATGGTGATGCTATGGGCAATCACACTGCTTTATGAGAGAGAGAGAGGGAGGGAAAGAGAGAAAGAAAGATATGAACCAGGAAGATTACGCCATAGAATGACAAAGCAGTCATTGTAAGAAAAAAAATAGAAAGGACAAAAACAACAGTGAGATTCAAATAAAGAGAAAAGCAATAGCATTTGTCGTCAAACTGCCTGATTGTGGTTTAAGGGAAATGTGGTTTTGCAAGTAATCCCTGTTGTCTGTCTGTAGCAATAAGGCAAGTTTCACTGGATTGTTGCATTGGAAAACTTCTTTAAGTAGAAGAAGTTAAAGTAGATTATGAGTTTTTCTGTTGTCCTAGAAAACAGTAGTTTGACAAAATAATATTTAGCAGTAATAATTAACCCTTTGTGATTTTTTTCCCATTGGGTCTCATGGATCCTGTTCTAATCTCAAACCTAATCACAATCCTCCAGGATCAGAGGCTGCACAGGCAACCCCTAAAATGGCCTTTCTACTGTAACCCTGACTCTAACAAACCACTTTCTCTTGTCTAACCCTACTGAACACCTTATAGTGGCCATAGCGTCACCTGCTGGCCTCCTGGAAACTACACATGACGCAGCCTTAATTTATCAGACCAAACAAATATATTCATCAACGATAGTTTTTTTTCATGATGACAAGATGAAAACAAGACAATATCAGTGCCCTTAACCATTGACTGTGACAAAATTAACACACATACATGCATAATCAAAAAAGATGCATGTCATTTGTATTTCTTCTCCAGCAATGCTGCCAGGTGTGTGTGTGTGTGTGTGTGTAGCATCCACCGGTGCGGCTAAATCCTAAACACAGCGATGTCTGTTACATGAAGCTACTCTCTGTTACTGCTGGGTTACACACTTTCTTAAACTTTTATCATGTTGGGAACATTCGACTAAAATGTGATGAAACAAAAAAAAGAATACAAGTTGACTAAATATGACTAAAACTATTAAGGGTGTTTGACACAATACCAAGACTAAATTTTGCCCTTTGTGTTAGGTGAAATTTACTCTTGTTGTTTTATCCAGAAGTGTCTCTCACAAGAACATATTTGAACAACTGAGTAGAGGTGGTGGGAGCTGGGTCTTAATTCTGCATAATTTTAAGCCTTTATAAAATGGGTAATGGTGCAAAAATTGTTATGTGTGTATGTGTGTGATTAAGAGCTGTGATTTGCCTGTGTCTCCATATCGTCTGGCTCTTCTTTATTGGAGTTTGTTTTATAAATGTAACTTCTGCGTGTGTGTGTGGACATATGTGGGTTCCACATGCATCCTGAAAGTGTATCTGTGTGTATTTGAGTGTATTTCAGTGGAGTATGACAGCAGCAACAGATGAGTCCCCAGGTCCTGTGGGTGCTGTGCTTTAACGGCTGGCATGTTTTCCTGCTGCAACATGACAATACAGCCTCCATGGATAAATTAGCTTCTCTTTTGCCTGGAAACAGGAGCTCTGGAAAATGGCCCAGATTCCAACACGCTGGACCCCCATTGGTCAAGATCAGGTTCACTTTTACATCTTGCAGGTGCCACATCTTTTTATTGATTTGAAAGGACAAATCTTTGGAATTTTTTAATACGTTTTTATCTGTGTTTCTGGTTTTGTCAAAAGTAAATATTTTAATGATGCAATACAAAAGATTGTGGGGTCATCCAATTGGATTTCTGAGTATTGAGCGCTGCAAAGTCAAATAGTTTAAGTTTTCAATACCAATTAAAGCTGTAGTACTAGATTTCTGTCTCCCTCTGCTGGAAGTTAAAAATAGTTATGTTTACGACTGGAAAAGGGTGGATATATAGTTTAAAGCATCATACAAACATTGCAAAATGAATTTCAGCCAGCACCACAGACACAAAATTAAATGAAAAAAAAAGTCTTCTAAGAAACAAGATTTACCTGGTAGTGAGAGGCTTAAATCAGCAACATGTGAAATTGTTTGGCAAAGGTTTGAGTGGATCAGATATTCATTTATATGTAAAAGTTCAGGAGAACAGCTTAAAACGTGATGCAGCTTTTATTAAAAATATAATTTGTACTGTTGATTTTTTCTGGTCCTTTCCCATGCATTCATAATGAACTTGACTTAAGTCAAGCAGAAATAAAAGATATATATATTTTTAAAAAAGCTGACATTCACAAATTGGGTCATAGAATTTGATTGACATAATAAAATGATCAATTTCCCATAGAAATATGGTTGACACATGGACAGTGAAACTTATCTGATGCCATGGGAATTTGAATCAGAGAAATTGTTTGAAAATTGTGGATTTTAGAGCAGTTTGAATTAATGGAGATCTATTATTATTATGTATGATTTTATGCCCCAACCGTGAAGTGCTATTAAATGGTTGAATTATCATAGAAATGTGTCCTGCTGTAGTCATTAGGTTACTAATGGTTGATGATCAGAGAGATTATTCTTATTCCAAATCAAGAAGACAAATTGGTGAAATGGGTGTTTCAGCTTTTTTTTTTTTTTTTGGTGTGGGAAAAACAGAAACCAGAGCAATCAGACGATTGTAAACTCTTCCATTGACCCCTGGTTCTAATTGTTAGGTAATTTTACCTACCATAATAGCAATGATTGGCCCCAAATATTCCTAATTCATAATAATGCCATGACAATCGTTCCTCCAACTTGTCAAATGCATCTTCCAAAGAGCAGGGACAAGCACATCTGACTTTTAAAGAGGACAGGAGATGACACTTTGATTGGTTTAGTTCATTTTACATCCGAAACACACCTATGAATAAATTGGGCACCCAAGACAACATTTGAATTGAAAATGACTTTGACGCAACTCCAAACCACACCTGCTTTAAATCCTTGTGTTTTGTACTATCTAAATAGGGCCTTTGGTTTAATTAGGAGGCACACTGCAAAAATTGAAATCTTAACAGGTGAAAGTATCTTGATTTTGGTATAATTACTCCCATATTAGGTAGCATTAGTAAGTAAACAAAACTAAGATTTTTCTAAAAAAAAAGATTAAACTGACCAAAATGAAGAAATAAGTTAAATTATCTGCCAGTGGAATACGATAATTGCACTCAATATTAACCAATTATATAAAAAAACAAGGACATTTCCCCTGTTTAGATTTCAGTTTTTGCAGTGTAGAGTTAAGGTTTCCTTTGAACCACGATGGCACTATTTTACCAACTATGAGCAGATGCTTCTCAAAGGCATAGACAAATTGTTCTAGTTGCCTTCGCTAGATGATAATCATAGAGGTGATAGATCAATAATGGTCATAAGTCATTTAAAAAATGTATATATTTTTTACTTGGAAGATACTGACACTTCATGGTTGTTTGTGTACTACTTGAATAGATTATGCACAGATTGTATGGTTGTTTTAAACCAATCCATCAAGGTCTTCTCTGATGTTTGAATTTAGAACAGAAGCCTAAAGGGAACTTGTTGTGTTTGGGTTGTTTGTAGAATCACTGCTAAATGATGTTGCTGAACTCGTATAACATGATCTTAAATAAACTGAAAAGCTCCAGCCAAGCCGTCTGGGTGAGCGAACACCATGCATGCTCAATGAAATACATTCCCTGACCCTTGACATGTCTGCATTCAAAGCACCTAAGGGTCCCCTCGATTGACCAAAGCCTCATTGAGATATTAACCACCACAACTTTATCAGTCTTTAGCCGATATCCAGAGTAAAAAAGTCCAGCCGCTGTGGTCTTGGAAGCCTTCAATCGTACCGATTTACCATACGTCTCTATTTCCTAGGCAGAGGATGGCGTTGAGCATTATTCAATAGGCGACTTCGATATCAACGGCGTCGTCTGGCGCTCAGGGTCAGGGATGATATGAGCCGTCTCTGACATGATAAATGTGTTTTTCTCCCCCTGCACACACCTTCTCAAAGAGAAACATAATAACAAAAGTTTTCTTACAAACTGATAAAAACACTTTTCTTTCTTTCTCCCTTCTTCTCTTTCCTTTTTTCTGCTGCCTACCTCCTTTAACCCCCCACCGGCTCCCGCTCAAGACAGGGTGATTTGGGGAGGGGGGGTGGTGTCTGATTGCTATGCATTGTTTAGTTTCTTTCATTAATGCTGGGTGCCAGTCGAGGGCTACAGATGAACAATAGCAGGGGCCCCAGGCGTGGATCAATAGCAGATTGCTGATAGTGCCCCGTCCATTCTCCCCACCAGATTACATGATAAATGGGTCAGTCCATACGCAGTGACAGGCCCAGGGTTAGCAGGGCCCAGGTAAGGCCCTGCGTCTTCTAGATATCACATCCTCTGCGTGTGTGCGTGTGTGTATTTTCAGTTGCTGTGTGTGTGTAGGTGATGGAGGGTGACTGCTGAATAGTTTTTTGAACATGTATGAGTACATGTATGTTGCATGTGAAAGTCAATGAAGATGTTGACGATGCCTTTTGAAAGACAAAAATTAAGACAGGTCAAGAATGCATGAAACCAGATTTTCAACACATATTCATCAGTCTATCTGAACGTCTTTTACGTTTTTTTGATGAACTTCCAATTTTCTATCTGTAAGCCATAACATCATGTTTACACTCTGACAGTGAGTCATAGGATATTTTCATAGCTTCCAACATCAAGCAAGAGAAAGGAAAAAAAAACATTCATGTTGGCTTTTAAATAAACAATCCTGAATCAAAGCCAAATTATTTGCTTTTTTAAATCACAATCCTTTTTTTCCCCCACTTTTTGATGCTTCATCAATCAAAATTTACATAAAGAGCTACAGGATGTCATCACACCAGACACTGAACTCCATCTCAATGACTGATGCAGTTTCATGCCATTATTCTTCAAACTTATGAAACGATTATTATAATAATAATGTAAAAGTTTGTTTGTAATGATGTTAACATTACTGTGCACAATGAAAAATGATGTGTACTATATATGTGTGTGTGTGTGTGTGTGTGTGTGGCACTAGAACAATGACTCTCCTATAATGGACACAGACTTAGGGACCGGGGCAGATATAAGGTTCCAAATTGGCAATTTACTGTATCTACAGTAGGACACGGTGTCAGCAGGTTCTCAGTCTAATAGGGGTTAAGAACCTTAAGCAGAGCAAAGAGCAGCTCCTTGCTCTCCGTTGAACCGCGACATCAGTTAAGGCAAACATACAAATCGATCCCGTGTTCCGCGATCACCGTTTCCAATTATTTCCTCTCTCTTCCTGGCGGTAACAACGCCGCCGCGACGCCATCTGTTATTTCCCTCGGTCCTCGCGCATTCGGAAACAAAACGCCCCGGCTAACGTTTTTCCCCCTTAAGCCACACATCCGTCACGGCATTTGTGATTTGTGCGATATATTTTTTTTTCCATAAAATAGATGGGGAGTGAAACAAAGTGAAAGTTGCTATAATTCAAGGTCCTTTAGTAAAGCCAGGGAACACCGGTGGCTAGTTAATCTACTCATTGACACGTCGTCCTCTGGTGCGGCTGAAGGACGGTCTTTAGACTAATGACCGCACATATGGCGCGTCGCCCATTTAAAAGAGAAACAAACACCTCCTGGCCATGGCGGCGTGCGAGTGCGTGGTGCAGCGATGTGTGGAGACACGGAGCTCACGCGTGGATACTTAGGCGCGCACGGGACGCAAACACACTTGTCTGTCGCCCTTTTCCCTGGAGAGACACACACACACACACACACATGCATGGGCACGCACCGAAAACACAAAGTGACAGATGGATGGATGGATCTGAAAATAATTACTGGCATTTTCATGTGAGCTTGGATTGATGTCACACAATAATAATTCCACCGGAAACTTTTTTTTTTCATTTGATAAGAATTTAAAGATCACCTTGGACACTTTGCAGCAAACACACACACATACACACCCAAGTGCCTTCCCCCGGGAGCATCTGACAACATGCTAACCCCCCAACCCACCCACCAACCAACCAACTTACACTTCCTCATTTCTCTTTGTCCTATTGTTCTCTGTTTCCTTTCTGTCCTCTTTTTTTTTTTTTTTGCTTTTTTCTTGCAGGGACAAAAGCAAACAGACAGGCCGATACTTTAAAGGTGTGTGATTAGGTGTCTGCCGGTGCTTGTCCTCTGACGCCGTGGACGCTGTAATTGATGGAGAGAGGAAGTTCAAGATAGATGGGGTTGCTTGAGAGCTTTGGGGATTTTGACAAAAATAAACTACTTTTTTAGGACAGCTGATGTAACATGATGAGGGATTAGAGAGCTTGTGTGTGTGTGTGTGTTTCATGTTCTTGTCCTCCAAAGTGAGGACGTTATGATTGCTGCCCGTTCTGTCAGTCCTCATTTCCATGCAACAACTTGGATTTAGTAAATATAGCTTTTTATTTCTTTTCTTTTTTTAAAATGTTCATCGTCCAACGCTGGGTCTCTGGAAGTATGGTAAAATCAGAGTTTGACGCGCACGCTGTTCGCGGTTTATTTGTTTGCGTTTTGTTCCACCGTGATAATCTCAGGTTTGTAGAACAGGGGTGTGTGTCCACTCCCTGGGGTGTGTGCTCCATGGGGATCACTGTCACACAACTGACAGCCTCTGTATGCTGTTTATACACCTTCAACACGATTACACAAACCCTCCTGTACGGCTTCTAAACCTGCACTCACAGCTGCATCCTCTGGCTGACGAGAAATACATGTTGCATGTTCCTTGGAAAGTAAAATCACTCTTTGTGATACTATAGTATTTGTTACTTACATTTTAATACTATACTACTACCATTCAAAAGTTTGGGGCCACTTAGTTTCCTTATTTTACAAAGAAAAGCACTTTTTTCAATGAAGAGAACTTTAAACTAATCGGAAATACACTCATTGCTAATTGTTATACATTGCTAATGTGGTAAATTATTCTAGCTGCAAATGTCTGGTTTTTGGTGCAATATCTACATACTGTAGGTGTATAGAGGCCCATTTCGAGCAACTATCACCGCAGCATTCTAATGGTACAATGCATTTGTTCATTGCATCAGAAGGTTAATGGATGATTAGAAAACCCTTGATGCTATCATGTTAGCCCAGCTGAAAACAGTTTAGCTGTTTAGAGAAGCTAGAAAATTTCCTTCAATAAAATATTATTTCAAATACAAATCATTATTTCTAACCTTTTCAATGTCTTGACTATCTTTTCTATTCATTTTACAACTCATGGTGGTAAATAAAAGCGTGACTTTTAATGGAAAACAAAAAAAATATCTAGTTGACCCCAAACTTTATAACGGTAGTGATATCACAGATACACTGGACAAACTCAAAAAAGGGGTTTTATTAACCCCAAAAGAGGAATGCTCACAAAGCATTATTTTTTCATTACATATGTAATGTATACCTACTGTGATTTTATTCTTCTTCTGCGACCGGTTGTCTTGGTAGTGTGGAGCATGAACACATGCATTGCACTCTGATATTAATGTGTTTACATGAACTTCAGTTGTCCAGTTATACTCGGAATAAGGCAATAATCGTCACATGATTTCATGTAACTCCAGCGTTAGAAGCTAAATAGCTGCCTAGTGTCAAACACAGACAACTTCTCCAATTCTCTTCTTATTTGCAAGTTTATGCATGAAAACAACATTACATATTTTACAACTTAACTTTGCAACTAGGGCGACATGGTGGTGTGTTGGGTAGCGCTATTGCCTCACAGGAAGAAGGTCGCAGGTTCAAGATCTTGAGCTGGGACCTTTCTGTGTGGAGTTTGGTAGGTAGGTTTTCTCTGGTTTCCTCCCACTGTCCAAAAACATGCTTAGGTTAATTGGAGACTCTTTTGCCTGTAGGTATGAGTGTGTGATGGATGGTGTGTGTGCCCCATGATAGGCTGGAGACCTGTCTGGGGTGTATCTCTGCCTCTCGCCTGAAGTACGCTGGGATTGGCTCCAGCAGACCTAGTGACTCTACTGAGGAATAAGCAGGTTGTTACCATGTGCATGTGTAAAAGACTTTGAGGTCAGGCCTGGACAACAAAAATACTGAAAAGAAACTTCAAAAACTAAATTAAACAGGAAAACTTAAATCAGTGGAGCCTGCAGCCAATCTAGCCTCCTCCCCTGCTTGCAAGAACGAGTGCAATTCTGCTTCCCCTTTTAACTGCTGCCAAAACCCACCCCTACAGGGCAATAACCACCCCAAGGTGCTTCTAGTGTCCTAATCAGTGGCCTCTGACCCTCTGACCCCAGTAAGACACAAGGACACCACACGTAAGTACTCATTTCAATACTTCAATACAGGAAGCATTGCAATTTCACACATAGCCAGCTGCTACTGGCACAGGTATAGAAAATGACTGAATGAATGAACTCTGTGACTACACTATATACTCATATTTCTGGTGCTTCTTAGACTTTCCCCCTGGAATTTGTGAGCATTTTGAACCTTAACATGATACTAATAATGCAAAAAAATACTCAAAAGATTAAAAGTAAGCATGGCAGCAAAAACACTACCCTTCAAAATAAAAGTTTGCACTTCACTGCTTTGTTCATCATATAACATCACACCATACATCTGCATGTTTCGACCTGTAAGTTGAATTCTCATGCATTCATTCACATGTCTCACACACTCTTTCATAATTCTCTCAATGTCTTATCCTGGGCTGTCAAACTGATATATCAGCTGATCACATCCATCTATGTGACACACCCTCCTTGTTAGCCTATCATTTCGCTGTGGTCTTTTCAAAGCTCATCACTTGTCGCCCCTGATTGAAGTGACAGATGAGAAGTGCCTCTGGTAATAACTAAAAAGTATGGTGGAGGTTAACAAACCTGTGCACTAAATACGGGCCTCTATCAAATTGATTTGCCCCCATCAATTTTTTTTTTTTGTTGAAATAATGGGCTACATCATAAATGTGACGCTAATTGAATCCAGAATGTATTAAAGTTTATGAGACTTTATAACTTAATATGACAGCATTTATGCGAAACGATTTGCAACAGAATAAAACAAATGATTCATTGATTTTATTCTTTTTGTCACAGCAACAATTGTTGCAGAAGAAGACACAAGGCAAAACTTTGTCCTTGGAATAAACAGCATTGTAACAGTGACATTTGAAGAATTTGGAGATGCTGGTTCAGTTTGAGAAAAAAAAATGCAGCCACTGAGATTTCCAGGGTGTGAAGGGGAGTTAGTAGCTGTAATGTCTGTTGTTTTTTCTGCCACATCAGTGAGTCTGTCTGCAGGAGACTCAGCGAGAGGCTCGCTCACAGCAAACAGTGCAGGTAATAGTCCATAGTAGCCTGTGAAATCAGATAACATCTCATTGTCTTCCTGCTGAGGGACGCTACAGTATTATAGGCAGGTCATTCTTCTTTAAACTTCAGTTTTTATTGTCCACAGAGATACTGGCTTTGATTTTTTTGGCCAGATTCATGTAAGGCCTAATGAATCAATTAAAGAGATAATGTACAATCCACTTGAGGTATTGCAGCTGCCGTGTCTAACCTTGGCTTCTTGGCTAAAGCTACGACTTAAAGCTACATCTATGACAAGAAGAACAGAAGCATCCAGTCACTACACATATATAAATGTAATTCTTATCCATTCAAAAATCTACTTTTTATATCTGCTTTGTCCTGTTCAGGGTTGATTGCAATGGATATCCCAGCAGAAATCTTATCAGTGAAAATCCATTGCAACCAATATTTATCCTCAAAAACTTCAACATACATGAATGTCACTGCATTAAAAGATAAGTTTCTGTAGTTTTTTTAAATAATTGGTGCCTTCCTGCTCTAAAAACAAATGGACTAATGAAAATTGAGAAAGAAATATGTAGATTCCAAGGGAAACAGTACAACAACCATGCATTAGGCCAGCTCTCACCAGTATTAAAGGTACTGCTATTGAACTTGTGGACAGCTGTACATATCTCAAAGTGCTACAAAAAAAACCCCATCTCTTTTAATGTTTCATCAAAGATGATGACTTCATTTTATGTGTTATAATATTGAATCTGTTTTAACATTTTGTATAATTGTATGGTATGGGAACTTGCCTGTATCCAATGAAAATAGTCTTGACAGCTTGGCCAGTAAGATTTTCTTATAGAGCTGTATAAAACACGACAAAAGCGACAAAAAAAAACTTCTATTCGCAAGTGCTTATATCAACCCCTTAAGACTGAGTGTGTACTGTTACCTTTAGGTCAGAGGTCAAGGTGCCTCCTATCAGGACAAAGACATTTAGGGTTTCATTTGTCCCTGCCACTGTTACAATGCTAAATAGAGGGATCTAATATGAACAGCTGTTTTGTTGTTGCTGGTCCATACAGTCTGTTGCTTTCCCACTTTTGGTTTTGAGCTGAACCTCGTCTTAATCTTCTCCTAAAGTTAGGGATGTTGTGTTGTTCAAACTGTAAAGCCCATTGGGGGGAATCTGTGATTTATGATTTTGGGCTATACAAATAAAATGCATCTCATCCAATCCACTAATGAGTGTGTGCTTATGTTATGCAACCAGAGTAGAGACAGAAAGAGTCAGTATATCTCCTTACTGATGCTTATTTTCATTAAAAAAAACACATTTTTATCATGGGCGACACGGTGGCGCAGGGGTTAGCGCTGTTGCCTCACAGCAAGAAGGTCGCAGGTTCAAGACGTCCTGGGTCTGGGACCTTTCTGTGTGGAGTTTGCATGTTCTCCCCGTGTCTGCGTGGGTTTTCACCGGGTACTCCGGCTTCCTCCCACAGTCCAAAAACATGCTCAGGTTAATTGGCAACTCTAAATTGCCCATAGGAGTGTGTGAGTGAATGGTGTGTGTGCCCCATGATTGGCTGGCGACCATCTGGGGTGTATCCCTGCCTCTTGCCGTAACGCGCTGGGATAGGCTCCAGCAGACCCCTGCGACCCTAATGAGGAATAAGCAGGTATAGAAAATGACTGACTGACTGACTGACATTTTTATCATTGTTATGAATCATGGAGAAACTTAGCAGCTCAGTTTAAGACACTTTATGTCAGTCTGCTTATTGTTTGAATGACATCTCTCCTTTAACATCATGTTGTAAAGCTCTTTGTTTTTTTTGCATTAGATTTAGCATTTGGAGAAACCCACATTTTACACGACAGAAACACCTTGTAGTTCTTTCAGGAAACAATGGCAATTTTAAAGCTGCAACCCAGAAGCGGAGAGAAAAAAAACTTTTGTTGCTTTTTCACGCTATATTCCTAATTCGGATAGAGATAAGGTTGAAAATCATCAAAGTGTCCCTTTAAGTACTTTCAGTAGAAATACTGACTGCAACGGCACTTTGAGAGAAAGCTAATCAATGAAAATGTCCACATAGAGAGAACTGGAGTTTATCTGTGTTCCCAGGGTCTTAATATCCTGTCAATACACATTAACAAACCTACCGTGTTTGAGTTGGGTTTGATCCACAAAACTACCCAGAAAGTTGTAATGCTGGGTGCCATATTCATCTAATCTCATCTTCTATACCCGTTTATTCCTCATTAGGGTCGCAGGGGTCTGCTGGAGCCTATCCCAGCACATTACGGCGAGAGGCAGGGATACACCCCAGATGGTCGCCAGCCAATTGTGGGGCACACACACCATTCACTCACACATTCACACCTACGGGCAATTGAGTCTCCAATTAACCTCAGCATGTTTTTGGACTGTGGGAGGAAGCCGGAGTACCTGGTGAAAACCCACGCAGACACAGAGAGAACATGCAAACTCCACACAGAAAGGACCCAGACCCAGAACCAAGGAGGTCTTGAACCTGCGACCTTGATGTGAAGCAACAGCGCTAAACCCTGCTCCACTGTGTCGCCTGGGTGCCATATTATTATATAAAAAAACAATATTCTCTGTGATTGAGATTGCCATGATTTTATATCAGTTAAAAGACAGAAGTGAAGTGTGATGGAAAGGTGGGTTTTTACCTTAGGAACCAATAAGCTATGATCGTTGATAATTGTATTGTTGATAATAATAAATATGTCTTCAACCATTTGATACCAGGTTCAACCTGTTGCTGTGAGTCAGTACTAACCACTGAACTGATGTTTAATATTTTAACAAATTATTAAATTATTCAAAGGCTGGGTCTACATCTGTAAAATCTGGTCCCAATAAACTGCAAAAACAACTGCTGAGAATTATTAAAATGGGACAATGACTAACATGTTCATATAAAACACATGCAGCATCAAAATGTTATGTGTGATAATGTTAAGTCTTTTAAATTAGTCTGAGTTGAGAGAGGAACAATTGAACAACATACCCACCTCTCCATTTTTATAATATCGAAACTGATTCACACAGCTCTGCATGAAGGAGACTCAAAGCCACACACAAACTGTCAAAAAATACCAACTACCGTGTTGTGGTTTGGCCTCCTTTGTAGTAGGTTGGACCATTCAGAAATGGCTCCAGTTGTGATGTCACAGAGTGAGTGTTTTAGAAAGCAGACGAAATAACTGCTAAATGGCTAACTAGGTGCTTTTGGACCATAAAATCATTCTAATTTGTATAAATTCACCACAAAATTAAAATATTAAACTGTGAAAATTGCAAAATAGGGCCCCTTCAAGACATCTGGTGCAGTCAGACAGAAAACAAAGAAAGAGATCACTGACATTAGGTGGAAAGCTTTGATCACTTCTTCAACAAATTTAGACACATGCACTGACACACTAAGAGACACACAGCCGCAACCTGAAGAAGCGAGGGGGGAAATGGAAGTGAAGGAGCAGGAATGATGATGAGAGAAGGTGAAACACTGCAGGCCACTAGAATAATCCTCTAGTCTTTAATTAAAACTTCCTAATGATCATAGGGAGAGTGTTAGACTGGAGGTGGAGAGAGAGAACGAGAGAGATGTAAAGTCATTTTTTCTTCTTCCACTTTTTTACTTTCATTCTTTCCTTCCCAATATCAAGCTCCTCCCACACACATACACAAACACATACACACACAAAACACACACATACACACACATACACACACACACACACACACACACACACACACACACACACACACACACACACACACACACACACACATTGTTTTAATTAACATCTGTCGGTCATTCAACTGTAAGCAAATGAAACACTAACATGTATAGACATGGTTTTCTTGCAGGGTCACGTCATAGACTCAGCAAGATCCATCTGAGGAGACATTTGAAGTCATATGAGAAGATTTCTGTTACTAACTGATATGTGTGGTTGATATTATGCATGTTTACTATTACATCAGGTGGACACTACATAATACAAATAATGGACAAACATTTGCTATGTCTCTCATTTTTGGATATCACATAAAGAGATGCTTTGGTCTAAAAATGTGTAGTTAAAATCTTGTAATCTGATGTGTATAATGAGCTTATACTACAGTAGCTATGATAATTAAAGTCTTTTTATACTTATATAATATATTATATAATAATATATATATAATAATGTGTAGGGAAAACCAGAACTATGCAGAGAAGCTAGAATACTTGCATTATGGTGGTGGTATGCTGTTGTGTTAAAGATAGAAAGCTTTCAGATATAGCAGCACATGGCACAATGGTGTTTCCTTTTTTGTGGAATTTGTTTGATAGATATTCAAAACATCTTTATTGTCATTAAAAGTTAAAATCCCATAGACTTGCATATCACAGTGCAACACTTTAATTACAGTGTAAAGCGCCGAATCATGGCTCCTCATCATGGCTCCTCATCATGGCTCCTCATCATGTTGCTTCCCAGTGCATTTGTTACAATTCAAAGCTGCCTTGTCCTGTTTCTGGGCCGAAACTTATTTTATTTATGAACACATATAACAGTAACATGCCAAGATTGTTACTCTATACAGAAAAACGTACAGAAAAACGTAAGTAAGAGATTTATCATAAATCTGGTTTTACTTGGCCTATCAACACAATTGAGATCTGCACTTTCAACATAAATTGTTGCCTTTTTCTTACAATAACTGTTTTTTCTCTCCTTATCTCAATGTATGCCAATGGCTTACCCAATGTACATTTGTCTATTTAGACTATGTAACCCTAATTTGGCCAAACATGAAAAATCTGTCTTCCACTTTTCTATAGGAATACATTTTTCCTACGGCATTGCTGTAGTGTTTCTAATTCTGGAATGCCAGCATGTTGTCTAAAAGTCTCATAGAGTGCAGCAGGAAGCCAGCTTGCTTGAGCACTAACTGTAACAGAGGTGGAATAATGGTGAGTCCTCTTTGTGTCATTATGGCCGGTGGCTGCGTAAAAAGAGCATCTCCACTGCACTGTGTTTGGATGATTGGGCTTCAATGTAAGTGCTCTCCCCTGCACTTTCAGCTCAGGTTTCAGAACTTAGTAGAGACTTTTTTTTTTTTTTCGCTCACCTTCAATTACACAATGCACAAACGGACCTGTTGCTAATTCCATATGTGAATAGTTTAAGATGTGGATTTCATGCGAACTGTGAGCTTTAAGTTTGAAAGGAACTGTTCAAATATGCTCTATGCCTTTCATGCATTCAAAGGTGGCTCTGAGTTGAAAAACCCTTCTGTATTCCATATTAAAAATATTTGTGATTGGACTGTATTGAAGCAAATCAATACACACATATATATATATATATTTATATATATATATATATACCTCATATTGATTTGTATGTATAAACATTACCACCTAGCACTTAATACAAGGAGTTGGTGTCACAAATGTTTTGCACATTTCTTGTGAAAGCAGACTACAGAAGCACCAATGGCACTAATACACTGAGTGAATGTACACCTACAGCAAATCTAAAGGCAACAGCAAGAGTTTAAACTGTGGGAACAATGTATGAGTCAAAGCTGGCTGGGAAACACAAAGCTCATATCCCACGGGGAAATTTATTAGAAGGCCCGGCCTCTTGTTCATTTTGTAAAGGCTTTTCCAGAGGCAAACATTACTTTCATTCTCCTGACACTGGCATAGGCATATAAGTGTGTGTGTGTGTGTGTGTGTGTGTGAGAGAGAGAGAGAGAGAGAGAAAGAAAGAAGGGGAGATAGAGTGAGAATGTTCACATACTCAATATTCAGCCTGCAGATGAGTTCTGTTTTGTTCTCAGATTAAACATGGGGGAGTCCCAGGTCAGTTACTTATGACACACACTGTTCCATCCCTCACCGTGTACACACACACACACACACACACACAGATGCTTGCATGTGGGGAGGGGAGAGAACAATCTCCAGTCCCCCCGATGCAACTTTTCATAAATATCAAAACAGGGAAGTCGAGCTTCTTGCTATCAAATCCTCGATAGCATGCAAGGGTAATGTGTTTTCAAGTGGCACATGAGAAATGTGCTCATGACAATGATGAAACAAGATAGCAGCGGTGATGGAACAACCATATCCCTGGTGTGGTTTGTCTTGTCACATTGTAATCACACTTTGCCTAAAGTGCGCGCTGATATCAGAACTCGCGCGATGATATCGGATCACTTCTCCCTCCAAACTTTGCAGACACAGAGAGAGAGAGAGAGAATCGGAAATAAATACAGTAGTTCTGCTGCCTAATGGCCTGTGTGCTAAACACCTGATTTCTTTCCTCCTCCACCATTTCATTTTTTGCTAATTAAGTTCTGTCTCGCTACCATTTGTCCTCATGAATCTGCAGCTGTACGGTTGCACATGTTGGGGCTAGTCACTGCACTTACTATGAGTGAGGGTTAAAGGAGTAGTTTGACATTTTGGGAAATAGGATTATTCGCTTTCTTGCAGAGTTAGAGGAGAAAAATGTATCACAGGTCTGGCATCAGTGCACAAAAATGAAGCTGTTAGCATAGCTTAGCGCTGGAAACACAGGGAATAGCAGCCAGGTTCTGTCCAATAAAATCTGCACATCCACACATTGTGGTTTTACTGGGAATCTCGAGCCAAACTATTTCTTGATCCAGGGCAGTGATTTCCTGGAGTCTTGTTGTCATCTAGAGGTTGCTAAGCATCCACTGCAGACTGCAGATTATTAAAGTATTTTGCCATGAACTAGTCCCCCCATAACCACCCTTTACATGACATTTTTATGTTGCTGTATGGACTTAAACCAATCCAAGACACATATACGTTTGGCTGGACAGGAGTCACCAATATTTTAATAGGATTTTTGGGAGGGAAATTGCGTGGTTGGCCGCCGGTCAGTCACTCATTTCCGGAGTTTCCAACCCGGCTTTGCTGAAGCAGGCAAGAGCTGAACAGCCATTAACAACATATTCACACTCACTTCTTCTATAGGAAGCAACTGGATACTTTTTCTTCTTTCACCAGTACACTCCTAATTTGAAACCATCAATTCATATGAATAAATAAGTAAAGTCAAAGTAATGATCAATGACAATAGAGCAAATATTTCCAGATATATACTAGGTTTCACCTATAATGAAAATTAACCCTCTATTGCATGAAATATTATGTAGACATGGTAAAAAAATGTTTAGAATGTTTTATTACTTAATATGGATAAAAATGAGAAAATAAGAAAAAGTTGTAAACATAGTCTCAGTATAATATTATGCTATGTCAATCAATGGGACTCAGGTTTTATGCACTAGGAATTTGCCATATTTGCATATTGTTGCCATATGGCAACACATCTATGCATATTAGGGAAAAATGTAATTAAAGTAAATTTTTGTATTTGGTGAACATTTTACCAAATTCTGAATAAAAGACTACCTTCAGTTGTGAGTGATGCACACATGTCAAATGTCCATGAGCAAGAAGGACTGTTAAAAAAGGATATCCTGGTCATGTGACCTCATAAACTTTATATCAGAGCTTTTTAGAAAAATAAAGATAAAGTAATTGTTGCCATATGGAATAGATGGTTAATTAATAATTTTAAAAATTACTTACAGAAAATGCCTACTCAACAGACCTTTATAATTGCATTCAAATTGAAATTAGATAGTATTGCAACAAAACCTCAATTATCATTTTAGTAACCAAAAATTTCATTTCAATATGGCTGCTGTGAAAAAGGTCTATAGGAGCATCAGATCAGAAACTGCTCATATGAGTCATTTTTCATTTATTTTGGTTGGTTTGTCATACAGAACATAGTTTTTACAAGTTTATTTTCATTGTTTCATTTCTAATAAGTCACTTAGAAGTTATGTCATCTATATCAGCTATAAGGCTGCACTATATCCCTCCATGACACATTCTAAAGATCCCCAGCTGTGTTTTTATATTGTGTGTCAGCAGCAGTGTGTACATTCTGCTGTATGATGCCTGTGTTGGTTTATATTGTTTACTGAGCCCTCTCTTCTTCTCTCCCTGTCTACACCAGTCTTGGTTGACAGGTGACATTTAGTGGCAGGAGGAGACATATGAGGCCGACTGCCTTATTCTCTGTATAGGCATACGTACGTGTGGTGTGTGTCTGTATATGTGTGCGTGTGACAAATTTGGTGTATTCCCAGCCAGTCGGGTCACTCAGAGTATTACATGTGGCCTGCAGGGGCAATGGGCAGAGAGGAAATGAAGGGCTATTAGAAAGAGAGCGGGGGAGAGAGAAAAAGACTGGCAGAACAGAGAGAAAGACAGGGACATTTAAGCTAGAGGCTATGTGACAGTGGAGAGTGTCCAATAATGATGATGTGTTCCTATCAATCTATCCATGGCTGTACGGTGGCATAGCAGCCCAGAGCTAGGCCCAGCGATGCTCAGTATCATATTAAATATAGTGTTATACCCAAAACAAATAATAATAACAGTCATAGTAATGGTAAAGGGCGAGTTTACATTCACCGATACAGAGTTGAATCACTCGGTTATGGGTAATCTTCTCCCCAGAGAAAAGGGAGAGAGCTTTTTTTTTTCTTTTTTCTGGTGTGTGTGTGTGTGCAGCCACATTTGCATGATGAGAAAGCGCATGAATTCATCTTAGTAAAGCCACAGTAAATGACTCCAACAGCATTATCATCTGTTTTACGCAGGTGCGCGGCCGGGGAAAATCACTCACTTCAATCAAAAATAAAAAAAAGCCACAGCTCGGCGTGTGAGGAGCCTCATTTTTTACCATCACACTGGAGGACGTAGGAATTAGAAGAGAGAAGCAGAGCGGCTGAGGAGGGAGAGCCACGTAATAACTTTGTTTTCTCTGTGGTTTACAGAGGTGAGTCCACGGGTGGATTCCACTGACATTTGTAGCCTAGTAAACCACAAGAAAGTCCTCATCAGATTGGAACTTCCGGATGCTAAACATAAGGAAAAGCTTTTCATAAATATCCAAAATTTTATTGCCACAATTGAGAGGAGTGAGACAACAATCCCACTGACCAGCAGCATGTAGAAGTCTGAATTATCCGCGATATCAGGTAAAGACAAAACAAACCAATGGAGAAGATATTAGTAAGATATGAGGATACATTTTGGTTAGCTTTAAGCTACCTGTTAGCGTAGCATTGGTGTGACAAATTAGAATGTAATGTAATATTTCATTTGTTTCTTGATAAAAAGTTATGTTGCTGAAGGTTAAAATGCTTGACATATGTTAAAAGATCAGCCAATGATGCATAAATAAAGGAATACCAAAGGAAAAAAATAAGTAAGCTACATTTTTGAGTATTAAGTTTAACTACCATGTTGAAGTATTGACCTATTTTCACCCAGTTCCCAGTTTAAAAGCATCAAATACCCACATAAATGTTTGTTTTGTACTTCATCAGGTACCTCTTGTTCAACAAAATAAAACATGTTTTCACTAAATTATTAAGTTGCTCAGGTTGAAATGATGACCTTTGTGTTGTTAGGGTTGCTTTTGACCCAGACTATAAACCGATAATTACAATAAATAATAAAATCAGTCACCACAATGACAAATCATTTCAGCTTTAGGGGATTTTCATTTGTCTTGTTATCCAGTTTACCTGCACAAAACAAGCAATTCTCTATGCTTCTCTTGAGGATCATTTTACCATTTTTTAAAATTATATCGAAGGATATACTGACAAAAAAAAGCCCAGAGACCCTAAATTATTAAAACCATTTTTTTCATGGTCAAGGAAACCTAAGAAGATAACCAAGAGATGAAAAACAATTTGGTTGATAAATAATTGTTTTTAGTGTATTTTACAGCTGATTTAAAACGTGTCGAAACCAACCTGTTAACATAAGGGATGGAAACAGCAAAGTAACACAAGAGGAAGGTTGATTTTATGGCAAAAGGTTACAATGATGTTCTGTGAGTTACTATTGCAGGAGTTCTGGGTTCGATTACTTTTGTCTCCATACCTGGAAGAGACGCGTCTTTTCTCACTGCAGTAACAGTAACAGGGAAAGATGTGTCACATTTTGTCAACATTTCCAGTTTTGTGGATGATATGAATGTTACTATTAATATAATAGTAATTGTTATTTG
This sequence comes from Lepturacanthus savala, assembly GCA_030544235.1. Lineage (NCBI taxonomy): Eukaryota > Metazoa > Chordata > Actinopteri > Scombriformes > Trichiuridae > Lepturacanthus > Lepturacanthus savala. Next base: position 24,416,548 of record CM060462.1, on the reverse strand, counting down.
ATAGAGATAGTTTTATGATGTAAGAAATGCAAAGGAAACTTTTGTCAGACATTGTGACATGTGGAATGGCTGAATGGCTGCCATTTTAGATTTATAGATAGATAGATAGATAGATAGATAGATAGATAGTTTTGTATACCAAATTCAGTATGTCACTGTGTTTTTTTGTCACAATGACTGAAGTAAAGTAGACCAACAAGGAAAGAAGTGTCACTGTGGTCATTTTGTCACCTTTTCTGGGGGTGTAACATTGGCAGCTCATCAGTGAATCCACTTCAGCTGAAGTGAATAAGTGAATATGAGGCTTCAGTAGTCTGAGTAAGACAAACAGTGTTCAGTGGAAGTTTCTCATGTGGTTATCGCCTCTGTTTTATCACAATGACAAACCCTTTAGACTAAAAGTTTCCCTCCATCATAGCTCAGAAAAGAAACATTATAGAGGGGAACACGGACATTTTGAACTAAACAGACCATTTTTGGCTCATATCACTTAAAGGAGATTATTTTTTTTGTCTTTAATATTTGTTAAGACGCTGAATGTGTGACATAGTCAAAGTCCCAAAATGTGAAGTCACTGTATATACAAAAGGTAAGACAAAGTCTAGTGCTGTGTCCCAAATCACATACTGCTGCACTTAAACTTCATATTTTAAGTACATTAGAGTGTTGACACTATACAGTGTGTGAAATTATAGTGCACTCTGAACACTTATTTGGCAAAACTCAAATGGCCTGAATTTTGAGTGTGGATCATTGGACACTTTCCATTCTCAACAGACGCCATTTTATTGACATAGCGGAAGATAGCAGAATTTATGTAGCGGAAGCAGCAATAATGGAGGCAGATGACGAGAGGGAGGCATTTTAACTACTTTAGGCTGACATCAAATGTTTTCTGATACCTCTACATACACTACAATTATATACATACAGGTAAATGTAAAAGTCTCGAAAAAAACACTCATTGTAACAAAAAACACACAACAGTAAAACACAATGCCCATTATGATCGGTTACCAAGTGTTGGTGATCAGGGCTCCAACGGTCAGTTGTTGTCTTCAAAAAGTAGAAGAAGAAACTGTCTTGTCATTTCTGGTAGGTGTGATTGGGGACAGTACTACTGTCTCCAATTTTGTGTACAAGCCAGTGACTGAATTGGAGTGAACTGTAAAGAAGTATGAGAGAAGTGTGTGATTTGAGACACAGCATGGGTTTCACCCTACACTTTTTTTTTCTACTTTTGAGACAGACATGTTGCATATGTCCGTAAACCGCTGTCCATACTGTCATCTTTGTATTCAGACTAAAACATATCCAGGTGTTTTTTAGGAGTTGAAATTTTGAGTAAAAAAAATGCAGAATAGAATTGAATCCTACTATAGTTTTTGTATGTAGCCTCTCTGAAGCTGGTGAGTCACACTCATCAGGAGACAGGAGCTAAAACAGTGTCTTTTCCTACCCAAGTAACTAATTATTACAGCTGAAGCCTGCAGAAGATTGCTAAGCAATATTCAGATTTTGGGGTTGAATTTATTTGAAAAAACACAAAAGCGTGGCTCTATCCTGCTTTGTTGTATCACTTCATGCTGTTACAGATGATGTCATGGTGCGGGGGATATTTTTTAATTCAATAAGCCACCGCCTTCCTGATTATTGTTGGCCGTGTCCATCCCTTTACCTCCAGTGTTTTCTAATGGCTACTCCCAGCAGGATAAATTGCAATGTCACAAAGCTCAGATCATCTCAAACCAGATCCTTGAACATAATGACTTCATTGTACTCGAATGGCCTCGACGGTCACCAGATCTAATAGACTACCTGTGGGACGTGGTGGATTCACGTGGAGATTCACATCGTGGATGTGCAACTGACACATAAATCTGAAGGCAAAATATGGACAAACCAGGATTTATGGCAAGCTGTATTTAATAAAGAGGCCGGTGAGTTTACTTGAAACTGGTCAGTGTTTGTTGGACACATCATTGCAGAAAATTAATATTCTGAGTGAGCTGTAGAGGAGCTGTTCATATTAAATCTGCATTTATGTCATGTATTTATTTAGGTGCAGCTGTATGTGTGTGTGTTTGTGTGTATGTTTGTGTGTATATGGTGGGGGGATGTAACAGATGCACCTTTATACCTATACAGATACAGTATTTCAGTTAAGCACTTGGTTATATATTCCTACATTGCTGCACTCTGTGTGTGTGTGTGTGCATGTGTGTTAACAGCCACGGTTTGCCTGTGTCTCTACGTTGCCCGGCTTTTTGTGAAGAAGGTGCCGAACAGGGCCAAATCATGCTCACCTCTATTTTAGCAAAAAAAAAAAGCCAAAAGAATAATACATTTCATAAATATTTATACCCGTTTCTGATTTTGTATTCATCTACAGCACAGGAGGGAGGCAACACACACACTGCTGGTCTGTGTGTGTGTGTGAGTCTTGTTTGCATTGGTGGCTCGGAGATTGGAGTGAGAGTGAGGCAGTCGTCCTCGAGTCGCACTTTTCAATCTCAGCAGGATGCTGCTCCCATCTGCGGTGTTTGGAACTTCAGAGTAAAGCCGGGCTCAGACTACAGGAATGCGGAGTTAGATTTATCTGATGATGTTTGATTTATCTGATTCACCCATCTCGACAGTTGGAGGAGAAATCTGCTCTGGGAGTTTGGTCAGTACTGATGTTGGGTCCAGATTACCTTTTTATAAAATATGTTTAAATCTGAATCATCACTACTTTGAGACAGACAAGTACAAGAAGATTAAGTGAATGAGAGTTAAGGTCCCGTCCTGCAGCGTTTAACTGTGTTGCTAAGCAAAAGTAAACATTCTAACCCTTGTGGTTAATATTGTCTAGTTGACGGATATTAAAAGAGACAAACCGTCTCGTCCGTTTTTTTCATCCATGACACATGTATCCATCTGCTTTTCACTGCAAAACATGCATAAAGGAAGTTGTTGCACCACATCAAACGCCATTTCTTTCACATCTGCTTCTGTGTGAGATCACCCTTTTCCTTGCACCCTCTGGTATAATCCTAAAGGAGTCCTGTTACGCCATTTCCAAGCTCAATTTTCATGGTCAATTTATAAAAAATTAGCAGCTTTTATAGTCCAAGACTATTCGATTATTAGCAGCAATGCAGTCTGCCTTCTCACACAAACACATTCACTCTGAAAACCACTCTACTCCGTTCTACAAAAACACCCTCTGTGCTGTGATTGGACAGACACCCAGAGCTTAAGAAATGTCAGGCTTAGACTAGAAATAATTGTGATAAACCATACTCTTGTAATTTTAACATCCTTTAAATTAACCTGGTGAAAAAGGCCCATAAGCTGCATATTCCCCTTTTCGGTAAAATGGATGATCATGCTTCAGGTGGGATGTTTTGCCACTTTAAGTTGCCAGTGTTTTAAATAGAATTTGCGATTTTAAATGCAGTTTGGACGTATCCTTTAGGGAAAACAGACTTGAGACTCGAGGTAAGTAGCATGCTGTCTTCACTTTTTTGTTGCTTTTTCCGTCACTCTCTCGGTTTGCCGTGTGTGTGTGCCCGACTCACTCTGAAACCTGACACTGCACACAGGCAAGCGGCAGGGATTCAGTCAGAGCACAGACCAGCAGGAGAGATGAAATGTAGCGAAACTACACCATAGTTTTCCGTATGTTTAAAGATCCCATATCATGCAAATAGTCACTTACATGGTTTTCTTTATGACCTACAAGGTCTAGTGGGTTCATATAAAAATTTTCCCATGTATCAAATACTAAAAAAACAGAGATGCACACGGGCTGGATTTAAAACATTGCTGTTTCAGGCATGATATTATTTCCTTGACTTTGTGATGTCAGGCCTGTAGAGGATCCTGCCATCACACACACTTTTTTCAGCATTCTGAGTGAAATTTGAGACTTTCATTTGGTGAGCTAAAGTTGGCAAACTACAAGTATACTGTCGAGGAAACACTGCAAAGAAGAATGTTAGGAATAACAACACTGCAAGCTACAACCTTCCCAAGGAAATTAAGATAAAAAACTGGTAGCTTATGATTAATTTTCCAAAATCCCAGAGAATTTTGGTAAGAATCTGTTCCTCCGCCCATAAAGCTGTAAAGATAAAAGATAACTTGTTTTGCACTTGATCAAAAACAATCTCTGTAGTATCAACAGTTAAGTAGGCTATCACTGTCCTGCCGGGAGGTAAGCTAGCAAGGCCCAGCTGTAAGCTAGTTTTAGTTTACTTTATTTGTTTTGAACATGTAAAATCAAAATAAAACCTTAACAAAGATAAAGAGATTTTTTTTTAAAAAAAGGAGGAAAAAAGGAAAATATTATGATCATTTAACATAAATTTACATCTTCGAAAAGGAGCAGGAAGTAGTGTATACTTGTGAAATCCTACCCCTATATTACTCATATAAATATGCAAATAATAGTAATGTAATTTATATTAATAATTTTCTAATTACAATAACTTTAATGCCAATAACAATGATAACGTTAATATAACAGGTATTTATATTGACATTAGTATTGATATAATAATAGTCAAGATAAAATATGACAATTCCATAGCAATTTTAATGTCAAGTAGAATTAACCCGCTAATACAGTAATGCCCATTTATACAGATCATGTAACATGGAAATTGGTGATTGTTCTGGCTCCTCCTTGCTCTGTTTTGTGAATATATTGTGTTTATACCCGTTCGTCTAAAATCTAAAGATTTGTTTTTTGCATATATAACTTTAGGGCCTGATGAATTAGAACCTGTGATTGGCCTCAGCCACCTGTCACTCAGAAAACAGTCTTTTTGTAGCAAGACGATTGAGAGAGCACTGTAAAACTACATCAGGTTAAATTTTTATACTGCAAACCAGCTATATCATGTTAGGGGTCTCAAAAAATGTACATGGTATGCATGATATGGGACCAAACATAAATTGATTATTGAGACAGGCCTATTCACAAGCATTAAATAAATTTAATTTAAAAGAAAAGTCACTTTTCCTGTTAGCATTAGCTGCAATAACATTACACGTCTGATCACTAACTCCCTCCTAACGAGCCAAAACAGTAACATGTAGATTCTCACTCATCCAGGTCATTGTAGTCAAGGAGTTTAAAAAGTGGACTTTTTAAAATACAATAATTGCAAAAAAAATAATAATAAAAAATAATTGCAAAATTTTGTGTATTGGTCCATATTTTTCAGTGAAGAGTAATAGGGAGGAATAAAACATTATATTTTGTTATTGAAACATGTTATTGAAAGTCAGTCAGTCATTTTCTATACCTGCTTATTCCTCATTAGGGTTGCAGGGGTCTGCTGGAGCCTATCTCAGCGTGTTACGGCGAGAGGCCAGTTTTAAAAACTGGACTTTTTCTTTGAGCTTAAAGATTTCACCTTTCATCCGAAAGGCTTCTTCTGAAGAAGCCTTTCGGATGAAAGGTGAAACATCTTCAACCTCAAAGAAAAAGTCCAGTTGCTTACTTTTTAAACTCCTTGACCAAAACAGTAACAATCACAGTGAGGATAAGAAAAGGCTCAGTCTGTGCCGTGCCAGCAATGTTTCAGAGCAAAAACAGCTCAGAGTATCGCCATGACGATCACCGGCTGTGCTTCTTATTGCCTAATCAACCTCACACCGATCCAACCTGACCAGCTGTGCACACCACACACACATACACACTAGCCACACAATTTATATTTAGAAAAACTTACATCAGCAGTTTCTCCTCAGATAGTTGGCATGGATCCAGCTTTCAAAAAGAGTATTTAAGCAAAACCTGACATGTATTGTCCCGGGATGGTGAAGTTATGGTCGTCGATCAAATTAGCAGCAACTGGAGCTGACACTTTACTCTGCTTCTTTTTTTGGTCCTCTGGTGCCGGGATGGAAAACAAACTTTTGTGCTTTGTTGGCAACTGACTCCAGAGCATTTAGCACGTCTGGCTCTAAAACCCAACATGTTGACTCATATACTGAAGGGTAAATAACAATGGCCGCCACAGTACTAGCTTCTATGTAGGAAGCCAGTAGAAGATACAATTCTGACATACTACAGCAGCCATCTTGCCTGTCCTTTAAAGGACAAACTCTACAATAGAGAATATCAATATACCTTTTGATATGAATCAAATATTTTGTTATGAATCAAATCCTACTATACAAGAAGGACATCGCTAAAGAAATATCTGATATGATCAATGATATCATGATTTTTTGAAAAAAAAAAAAAAAAAAAAATATATATATATATATATATATATATATATATATATATATATATATGAAAGACTTTCAATAACATGTTTCAATAACAAAATATAATGTTTTATATGGACCAATACACAACATTTTGCAATAACATTTTTAAACAATTTTTAATTCTTAACTGAATGAAAAGTCAATGTCTGATGTGGTTGAAATGTGAATGATATGGTGAGGATTGTCTCATTGCATTTCATTAATTCATTTTGTTATTATTTTACAACATGTCAGTCAGTCAGTCATCTTCTATACTCGCTTATTCCTCATTAGGGTCGCAGGCGTCTGCTGGAGCCAATCCCAGCACATTATGGCGAGAGGCAGGGATACACCCCAGATGGTCACCAGCCTATCGTGGGACACACACACACCTACGGGCAATTCAGAGTCGCCAATTAACCTCAGCATATTTTTGGACTGTGGGAGGAAGACGGAGTACTCGGTGAAAACCCATACAGACACAGGGAGAACATGCAAACTCCACACAGAAAGGTCCCAGACCCAGGACCAAGGAGGTCTTGAACCTGCGACCTTCTTGCTGTGAGGCAACAGCGCTAACCCCTGCCCCACTGTGTCGCCCTTTCCAACATGTCATATACAAATAAATATATATTATTTATTTATATTCATTAATTAGTGAGATGGTAGTCTTGATGTTTATTCTTCCTTTTGCCTTGCCCAGGTTTACGTTTATGTAAGAATGCAAAGCAGAGATTCTTGCTTGAATTTGTAATTATTGTATTGTTCATTGTATTTGAGGAAAAAAGGGAAAAGTTCTTCTTCAACTGCAGTTATTGACGTCCCGGTGAGTTCTGGGATATGAAGTGTGGTTTGCTTCCATACTGCAAAATATGACCTGATGTCTTAAACCAGTACCAGTGTAGTACTGTACTCATACTTGTTGAAAGGCAAGGTATTTGGATGTTCTAGATAGTGGATTCCTCATTTTTGCTTATTACATAGGTGGGAAGTAGGCGGTTTTGGATGAGTTGCTGGGTGAAGAATGACTAAGAATATACAGTATATATAGACAAATCACCATTATTCAAATCTCAAATGTTAATGTTTGTGATTAGAGATTAGAGAGTGTTAAGATTAACCTTCAATTGGGATGTTGTGATTTTTTAAAAGTCTGATATGTCACCGGTTTCCACTCGAACACACAGAGATGCAAATAATTCAACTCAGTATGTGTTTTAATGATGATTTCTGTTGGTAAATATATGTTTATAAAAGAAGAAAACTCCATCGCTGTTAAACTTCTACTTGAATAGAGATTTAAAGTGCAGTGCATCCTGCCTAACTGCATTAAAAACACATAAGTGTAAATGCACCGTTTAATCTCATCAGAAATTTCACTGTAATGCATCATAACAAATCTAGAATGCCTGTATTGTAAGATTTGTTATTTGCTGTAAAGTCGTCCCCCCCATCCAAAAAAAAAGCTGCTTTTATTGTGCCCTGATGTCTGTTACATTGACATATTATGAAACACTGCTTTCTTCATAATGCCGATCATCACCCTCCCGACAAAATCCAATGATTGTCATCTCGTGTCAGATTTTGAGAGCAGTAACTGAATAGAAGGAATATCACCCGGGAGAATCTCCTCTAATCGTGCTCTCTGTTTTGGCTTCACTTAGCTCAACATTTTTTTTTCTTTTTCTTCTTATTTTCCTCTTTTTTTGAGTGGGGGAGGGGGCAGAAACGTTGCACCGAAGCAAAGTACGAGGAACAGCCTATTGCAAGTGTGTGGAGCAATCACCCTGATGAAACATAATCAGGTTTTAACCTGATAGAACAATATCCCTGCCCATAACTCCCTTTAACTCTTACTTTTTGATGTGCCACTGAAAACAGATTACAGCAGGAGATGCGAGCTGGTATCAATTCTGTCTTTGCTCTTTTTTTTTCTTCCCCTTTTTTGCAATAAAACAGTTGAAGCTCTTACCCTCCTTCGATCTTTCTTCATGCTCTCCTCATCCCTCCCCGCTCCTTTATTCTCTTCATTGCACCTCCTCCTCCTCTCTGTGGCGGAGGCAAGGAAGGAAGAAGTGGTAACACGTTGCATGTCTTCATTAAAGTGTCACTCCCCATTATTTTCGTGCTATCTCAATTAGCAGCAGGTTTAATAAAGGGCCTCTTCTCTCTCCCTCTCCCTCTCTCTTTCTGTAACTCTTCCCATCTCCAACTGTAACTCTGCAATCAGACTGAATGATGGAGTCGCTGTGGAGAAAATGATGGGCAGAACGGGTCGAACCCAAGCACGGGGGAAGAAAGAGTGGAGGAAAAAAAACAAAGTGCTGAATACATGAGGAGGGAAAAAAAGAGAGGAGGTAGATCTGCGCCAGTTTCTTCGGAGCGTCTCTTCCTCCTCTGAGAGCAATTAGACACTGCTGGCAGTGGCTAGTCCCTGGACTGATCTGCAGCTTCTGCTTGTGTGTGTGTGTGTGTGTGTGCGTGCGTGCGTGCGTGCATGCATGCGTGTGTGTGTGTACGTGCATGTGTGTGTCCAGTTTCCCCTATAATCACTGCACCATCTCAAAGAGCTCTGTGAGTTCAGCAGAAATAAGGCAATGTGTCTACAGGTCACACAGACACACACACATATACACGCACACACACACACACACACACACACACACACACACACACACACACACACACACACACACACACACACACACACACACACACACACACACACACAAACACACATCTGGCTGACTGATGTTGGGCTCAAAAGTTATATTTTTTTTCCTATGAGGTGACCATAAACAACCCTGTCTCCAATTATTATGTTCATATGCAAATTATTTACTTTAGCAAATGTGAATTGGAAGAAAAAGAAGAAACCGTTTAAACTGTTGCCTGGTGCTGTAACATGTTCACATGCCTGCAGAGTATTTACTAATTTCCTTTGCTTTAAACTCCTAACAAAGCATGATGAATATCTTTGTGGTATATATCACAATTTAATTTGTATGAACAGTTTCACTAAGGTGTACAGCGGAGCAGTTCAACCAGCCTGCTACACCAGGCTGACTGCTACGAAAATGTCGACAATACAGAAGGCCCAGCGAATAAAGTTAATTTAATAGGCTACCTGCTTATATTGAAGATGTCTGTCAGGCTGTAAAAGATCTGTACAAGAACCAAGAATTTACATTAAACTAACTTATCTGTCTATAAAAGCAGGGAGCCTCTGTGTGTCTGTGGCTCGTGGATCTCTGACTGTTTGTCAGATGGTCCTCAGCTTTCAGATATAGCAGCACATGGACACGATGGTATATATCCTTTTCTTGTGTAATCATTTTGATAGATATACAAAACATAAGTTTTTATCATTAAAAGTTAAAATCCAATAGAATTATATATCACAGCACTATCGTGTAGCAGCACTTTAGTTACAGTGTAAAGCTCCGTATCACGGCTCCTCCTCATGTTGCTTCCCAGCGCTTTTGTTACAATTCAAAGCTCCATTGTCCCGTCTCTGCACTGATCGTGCAGCCAATGTAATGAAAGGATTGTCTCTCAAAAAACACACGCTAAGACGTTAGCCAGTTTAACTGCTACTTCATTCCTTATGCTAACACAAGCTACTGTGGGCTGTAGCTGTCTTACTCCAAGATGCATTCACAGATCCTCAGGAAATTCCAGTACTATCAGAATCAATACTAACAGAATCTGAGCCTAAACTCATTTATTTATAACCACATGTAACAGTAACATGCCCAGTTTGTTACATTATTCAGGTATGGAGTATAAAATAAGAGGTTTATCATAAGTCCGGTTTTTCTTGACCTATCAACGCAATTTAAAAAAACGACATGTAGATTGAAATCTGCACTTTCAACATAAATTGTAGTATTTTCTTACAATAACTATATTTGAATGCCACCTTATCTCAATGTATCTCCATGTCTTACCCAATGTACAGTTTGTCTATTAGGACTATGGAACTGTCCATTATTTGGCCAAACATGAAACTTTGAAGTTGTTTAAACGTAACTTCAATAGAGCTGCACTGTAATGAGAGTAAAGTAAAAGATAACGAGGGACACAGGAAGTAAGGTGGGATGAAACGGGATGAGTTGAACATTTCAAAATAAAAAAGGAAACAATGAAAAACATAACCTAGAGAGCATGGTGGGACATCCCAGTTATGTGATTACCTTTAAAATGACTAATATGTGAGTGATTATTTTTTTCAGGTAACATTCCCAACTCTGATTCTCAGATCATCCTCCTCTCTACTTGAATATAATGCTATCACACTTTTTTGGCCTGGGAAAAGTGCCAGTGAACATCTAGGTAGTAATTACTTTTTATCTGACCAAGCAGCAATTTATTAGTTTATTAACATATTTGAGGCAGGAGTTTCCAAAGCAGCAGGCATGCAGGCTTAGAATAATATATATATCCTATATAGTAGGGTCCTTCCATGCAAAAATAGGCAGTGCTGTAGTGTAGAATTAATCTGCATTACCTCAAATGTCCATCATCACCACGACATGCAGAAACATGAGTGTGTCATTCTATTCCTCATTTGCCAGATTCACCACTGGAACACACACCCACACACACATATGATAAATCTCTATATACATGCACCTACTTACTGATCCTGATATGGATAAACACACACCTGCAGACACAAGCTCTCCTAGCTTTAAACACTGCCTCAGATACACACACAAACATACACACACACCTTTTTTCTTGTAATGGACTGATTACTATGGAGAGCTATATCAGTGCTGCCACCTTGCATTTAGGTCTCCATGGTTTGGTTTAAGCACACTAACTGAGAGTGCATACATTTACACCTTCTATCCCAAACTCCTCTCCCTGACACACACACACGCACACACACACACTACGCACACACTCAGGGTATGTGATGACCAGTGACAGCAGTGGGTGGTTGGTCAGGGGCTGATCTGTGTGTAATTGGGGGATATTACAGCAACCATCTCACTTAGCCTCTGGGAGACTGATCTATATTCACTCTGCAACTCATATTCCTACACACACACACACACATGCACAAACACACCTGTACCACATACAGGCACTAAACCGTGTTCTTCCATACAATCTACAGACTGAGCATGGACGATATCTCAGAAAAAAACGCACAGGTTTTCTCGATTTTGCAGCACGAAACATTCCACTAAAAAAAAATCGATCAGCCAATATTAAACCCTCAGCTCAATGCTCTGTGACATTTTCAAAGTAAGATCAGTTAAAAACCATTCGATAAACTGCGATTTCACGTCAGCCACCCTCCGCAGTTGTTTTTTTTTGTAAACGCAGGTGTCACGGGTTTTAAAAATGGCGATGAACACAAGTCTTTATATTTAATGAGAACAACAGTGGAGAGCGGGAGAGCAAGGTGATCTCTGTGCCCCAGAGAGCTCCATGCTAATTTTTCCAGGGCATGGGCCCATTAGCATAGGGAGGCTGACACCATAGCTCCAGGCTACATATAATACCCTAATGACCACTCTGCTGTTACTTCGAATCAAGGGTATTAGTTTTGTCTCAGATAAAAGACAGACATGATAGCTTAGCCCACTTCCACTGTTGGACAGTTTTGTCTTCTTCTTCGTCTTTTTTTTCCTTTACAGTGTTTTGTGGAAGAATGTGATTTATCTTTGACTACTAGCGAGAGTCAATATCTCTTCCCGGCTCCTCCCGTCTCGACCGCTCTCTCGTCTAATCTCTCCTCTCGTGTCTGTCTGTTGCTCTCCATTCTCCTCCTCTCCTCTTCCACTTTTATTAAAAACACATTTACTACATAAATCAAAAGGAATCCAGCGGTGGATGTACAGTAGAATAATTACGAGGATGCAATGAGGGTTTTTTTCCTACCGGAGCTTCGTCGCTTATTAAAATCGGCTACTTGAGATCTTTCTGTCAATATGTTCTTTAGCTCTTTTTACAAGAAAAAAACATCAGTTTAGGCTCTATCTTATACTCATGTAAGGATTCAGACACTAGATAAGTCTGGAGCAGGTTTTCACTGCAAACAAGTGGAGCTGTCTCACCCCGAGTCTGATTTTAAGACTCAATATTTCATTAATTGACACAACACTGAGATATTTCGCCGGGTCTGTGAGACTTTGGTGTCACTCAAGCAACACATTACTTCGAAATTTCATTTGATTCCATGCAAATAATGGACGGGGACGTAGAGGATCAAAAATTAATGGGGGACTTTGGGAAGCATGATAAATTATTGAGCACCAGCTTGATTAATTCTTAATAGCCATTGTCAAAAAATCACCGTCTTCTAGTGCCGTTAATTCTCATCAAACCTACTTTAGAGGCGCATGTCTTTTTCCTCCTCCTCCTCCTCCTCCTCCTCCTCCTCCTCCTTCTCCTCCTCCCAACTTTTTTTCTGACCTACTATACAATAGTTGGATATTTGTGAAACAGATTTGACACATGGTTTGACTCTTTTAGGAGGAATTCATATTTGTTTTTAATTCACAATGACTGGTGATATGAAATAAAGCCAAGATGATGATCTTGTTTTTAGTTACACCAATAAAACACTATTTTCTGTTCTGGAGACACGTACAACTATTTTTAGCATAAGAGATATGACAGTTTTTCCACACAAACACAGTGGTGTCTTTATTTCCTCTTGAAAATGGGATTTTTTTTTGCCAAAGCATCAAATAGATTTTAATTTGTGTCATGTCTTCCTTTTCAATCTGATAGAAAATTGTGCATTTCTACATAAAAAATATCTTTATTTCTTTTTTTTTTAAATGTATGTTGGTTAAACACAATACCAGAGAACATGAAGAATACAAATTGATCTTCAAAGTATTAAAAAAAGGAATGTTGCTCTTCCTGTGCATGCAGCTAAATAGTTGAAATATCTGCTCCATGGGCTCCTGCAAACCCTGAACAGAATCAAAATACAGCGTCTTATTTTGAATATTAATTTCAAAACATGTTTCCATGAATTATAGATAACAGATATCAATATGTTAATGAGTACACAACATATGTTAGCTCCAATGGTTATGGATTTACACCAGTAGGGGGAAGAGTGTGCAAGGAAACAGATCTTGGTGTTATGAAAGCAACAATCTGACTGAGGATCAAACCTCTGTTCATGTAACAAGGAAAAGTTCCACATTCCTGCTCACATTCTCTGACATTTACTACTAAAGGCTGCATTAACACTGTAGGGCTCAGGAAAGAGAAAAGAACAAATGGATCAGAAATTTCCAGAAGGAATCTCTTCCTCTAGACAGTGATTATGTTTTGAAAACAGAGTGGTTAGTGTTGATTTAAAAAAAAAGAAAAAAGAAGAAAAAGGGCTCTTCTTCTACCGAGTAGATGATGCCATAAAAAATAAGTTGTAGTCAGGGAAAAAAAAACTACTGAGGTTATCATTATCCCAATTAACTCCCTCACCACTATCAAGAAATTTTGTCTAAAAATAAAGGATTTTTTCCTATTTGTTTAGATTTCTGTATTTCATCTGTTCAGTTAAGTGTTCGGTTTTGCTTTCTTTAAATGTTATTTCCCAAAATTAAGCTTTAATGCAGTTCAAAGCCTTGTGCGTCAGCAGGAAATATGTTTTTACTTTGGTATATTCTTTTCCAAACAGTTAAGTCAAGCTCAGACATTTCAAATCTAGAAATACTTTAATCAGCTGCTATTTCTTTTTTCTTTTAATGGTAAATTTCTTGCATTGCTAGAACAACAAAAATTGAAAATGTTATATACCATTTAAAAATGTAATATACCATTTCAAAACATGAAACTGGTCAGTGTTCCAGACATACTGGTAGTAGATTATATAATCACCATGTTTTGTTTTTGTATTTTTTTTTGGCCAAACAGTCAAACTCTGATAAATCTAAAAATACTGTAATCAATTAATCTTTCTTTAGTTTTAATGCTACATTTCTTGCATTACTAGAGATTAGAGAGAGAGAATTTAGAGAAAAATGTAATGTGACTTGACCTTCAACCTGTATTTATTTATTTTCATTAGAAACTGATAACTGATTCTATTGTTTGCAGATATATAATGTTTAAAATGTGAAACTGGTCAGTGTCCCAGGCATATTGACAGCAGTAGATTATATAACCCCACACCATAGATGTTTATTGAATCATGTGTTAATTGAAGAGGTTAGTACTGTTGTAAACAGGCTTCTCATTAGAGGCAAAGATCAGAACAAACATGTTTACTTATTTAATCACATTGCAGACGGTTCTTTTGTTGGGACACATTTGCATTTGTAGTTACCAATAAATTAAAACATTTAATCCGGAAGCGACGCAGGTTTCAGAGTGATCTTGGTCTTAGTTGCCGAACTGAAAACCACAGGAAATGTCACCGGTACTAAATAAAGCTGCCGAGATCGGGCCCTCAGTAAAGCACATCCAGGAGTCTATTATGCGCCTCGCCTTTTTGCTCTGCTGCGCGGCTTTTGTAACGCGTGTGTGGGCCTGCCAGCGGCTGGTGACTGGCACGGCCCTATCTCCCTGCATATTCAACAGCCCTTATGAATATCAGAGCGACTTGATTGCATTGTGATTATTCACAAACCTCTCTCCCCTCTCTCTCTCTCTGCCCTCTGTACTCCATTACCAGTCAGAACACAGCCCCAGCCGCCGTAGCATCGCCAGCCCGATCTGACACTGTTCCTTTTACGGGTTCAACAGCTTGCTTGTCGTACAGCAAAGTAATTAGTACTGCACGCTCATATTAATTAACAAAGAGTGTTATCACTTTATTAATCCATATTAGAGAGGAGGTGGGGGAAGAAGGGGAGGGCGTTTGCAGGCAGCGTCGGTAAGGAACGTCGTCTATGGGAGTTTTGTAGCGTTGTCCCATTGTCTGTGACCCTCGGTGCCTTCAGAACATCTCAGCACGGCTTATAATGTTCATTAAACCCTTTTAATGCAAATAACATCTATGGAATAAACAGGATGGGTGACAGTGTTGGGGGGGGAAACAGGTGCCGTGGTGTGAAAGCGCGCTAAACGACGCGATAGTGAGGGGAATTAATTACTACCACAGCTCTAATTGGAAGCAATAATTTGTGTGATTAGCAGGCCGCTTAAGGAGCGCGACACATCCACATCCACATCCACCACCTGTATATTCAGGCGAAGATGTGCAGGCCTACAGGAGGAAAACAGGAAAACATAGGTACACGTGTATCAATGAAGGAACATGCCGGTCACACATGAAACTGAAATCTTGTGTAGAAACTAGAGATGCACTGATCCGATCTAGCGTTCTGATCCAGTCAAGTTTCTTTTATTTATATCATACGCAACAATACAATTACAGCATCTAGTCACTTTGGTTCTAAAATTGCAAGCTGGTTGCAGAGTAGCACAGCATGCTAACAAACACATCATTGATATTTAAAAAATATATATATATATATATATTTTCGTACTCATTGCTTCTCTGTATCTGAGCTGTGGCAACGCACAAATTTCCCAGGTGTGGGATCAATAAAGTTTCTAAACTAATCTAGCAAACACAGCATGCTAGCAAACACCGGATACAGAATTGTTGGCACTGTTCCAAAAAGTCATTGATGTCAAATTTTTCACTCCTGGTCCAAAAACAGAAGTAAATGTACATTTCATCTCTTTAGTAGACATCGGAAATTAAGTTTGCTGTAGCTTTAAACACGATTTTGGCTTCAACTCAGCGTCCACTCACAAAAATTGAAAAAAAGAGAACATTTTTGATGTCGATGCATTGCATACCTACGCAACAGTTCATTCATTCAACAGTAGTATTGGATCGGGTATCAGCCGATACACTCAGACCAGGTATTGGTATCGAGGTATCTACAGGTATTAGATTGGATTATTAGTCGAAACATTCAGAAACTTAATGAAAACAGGATTCAAATGCAGACAAGAGCTCGCATGCTTCCGTATTTCTGCGTGATCTTTCTGTGATGAGGCATATCCAAAAGGTTTGAGCAGAAATTGCTGATGTGGCACAGGCTAATTAACAAAGTGGGGTTGGTGTAGGTGGGTGGGGGGAGGGGCTCCCCCTCCTCACTTTGTTACCATATTCCTCTCTTAATTTTAGCGGCTACGCGAACCTCAAAGCTCAAAGAGGAAAGCTTTGCACACACACAGCACTTCTAAATGTAGACTACCATCACAACAATTAAATCCCCCCTCGTTATTTTATTTCAATTCCTATTGGCCAAAGTCATCAAAGCGCATGGTTAATTTCTGCCAATTCAGGATATAACAGAGATGTTTATTTTTATTTTGCGGTAGAGTACAGTTCTGCGTCTTGTTTCACATTCTTCACTGGTTCGCTACCAGACTGTAACCCATTTATTCCTTGTTTTTGCAGCAGCTTTCGGATTAGAGATGCACTGATAAGGGTGTGATCTGTTATTCCGTTTCCGGTTATTTAAATCTCCCTCTCTTTGATGACACCCACCGGGTATTATGTTCCCATAAAGCACCTAAGCTGTAGATGCAACACGGAATTGTGCTGCATTTCCCCCTGTAGCTATATAATTGCCCTGACTTTATTACTGGCCCAATGGACTTTGCTGTAACAATAACAATACATATTGTCATGTTTCTCTGTGCTGCAGTCACACTCAGGGCCCACTCTCATACACTTTACCTGGCTTTCATTACACTTTCTACACCACTGTCCAGCTTCACTGTATTCATCACATTAGGCTATAAAGCTGCTACATAAAATAATACTGTGACCAGTTGTACAGTCACACTATGGACTGGGTTTCTGTGAGGTGGTATCGTACGACTGGGGACAGGGAACAAACCAAAATGACTGATGGTATTCAAGCTTTAACCTGCTGAAATCCAAAAACCCCTGATGCAGCAGCATTGACTTTTATTCATATATTACAGAAAAACCTCAGCTACAACACTAAAAGTATTTTTATCTGTAGTAAAACACAATGTTACTGTATATATATATATATATATATATATATATATCCACATCATCAGTACAATGAGAAAATAGTTTAATATAATATCAGTATATCAATAGTAGGGCTGCAACTAACCACTATTTTGATGTTTAATTTAGATTTGAGCTGTTTGTGTGATTATTTAATTGCCTCCTTTATAATCTCCTTTTTAAACATCTTACAGAATAAATTCTTCATGTTTTGTAATGATCCTCAGTGTGATTTCTATGATTTTGTGGACAAATAATTGATCTTTAAACTCTTATCGCATCGCAGATCATTTTAATTTGGGTCAGTTTGGTCTTGTTTTAAGTTTTAAATTAAGTATATTTATCTGTAGTAAAACACAAGTTTTGATTTTTTTTTTTTCAATATTCAAACTATATTTGCTCTGTAACAGCAACATAAATTGATTCAGTCTTGTCTGTAGTCACCTCACATGTTGTAGATTTCTTTTGACATGTGGTGATCTGGTCAGAATCCAGACCTTTGGTTTGTTATGCATTCAGAGGTTCAGTGTGTGACTTGGTGACAGTTGATAGAGACAAACTGAGCACAAACGGGGGATGTCTCTGTGTGTCACATTTATTAAACCCTGTATTACCATAATTTCATATGGGTGAAGCCCTGATATGAAGTTTTACATGACATGACAGATGTGACATAATCTATTGTCTTGGCAGCGATATCCAGAATGAGGAGGCTTTGATGCTCTAACTTGTATAGTAAGGGGGAAAAAATATTTATATTAACAACATTTTTATGCTAATGTTACTTTCTCACTACCTCCAAGAGCTAACAAGATGTAACACATCGCTGTGGAATTCCATATGACCAATTCAATTAAACTCAATTCACCATAAACATCCATGTAAATCCTCCACTACCCCAGTCACACATGGTGTCCCCCAAGGTTTTCTGCTGGGTCCTCTCCTCTTCATCACTTACACGTTCCCCTTGGACAAATCATCTGCTGCCATGATCTCTGTTGTCACCTGCTTTCACCTACTAACCTCTGTTCCATTTTTGTCCTTTCCCCATGACGTGGTCTGTTTGTTTTGTTTATTCTGTCCTCCACATTAAAATCTGATACAGGTTCAGCATTGAGCTTTATTCATATATTGCATGAGAAAACCTCAGCTACAACACTAAAAGTATTTTTATCTTCACTAAAACACAATGTTAATGTTAAAATATCAATATATATCGTCAGTATACATATCAACAATACAATAAAAAATATTTTAATATACTGTCAGTAGTAGGACTGCAACTAACCATTATTTTGATATTTAATTTAGATTTCAGCTGTTTTTGCGATTATTTAATTGGGATCTTTATAATCTCCTTTTTAAACAAACAGAATATAATAATAATCTTACAGAAAATAAAAATTATTGATCTTTGAACTCATCTTATTAATCATTGAACTTTCCATTGCAGATAATTTAGCTTATTTCAAGACTTTTTTGGGTCAGTTTGTTTTTGTTTTAAGATTAAATATTAAATTTAATATTTTTTCAATATTATATATATATGCTCCATAACAGTAACATAAATTGATTCTGATACTTATTTCGTCACCTCACATGTTGTAGACCAGGTTTAAAGTGCATAACCTTTGTGGCTGTAGAGATATTCCAGATTTATTGTCATTTATAAGAAAACTGTAAATTTGGCCTGGGGCTTAAGTGTTCAAGTGTCTTTGGGTAGAAAAGAGCTAAATAAGTCAAATGTATTATCATATTTAGCTAGCTAGAGCAGATGAAATATTTACATTTAAAGTGTAGTGTGTAGTAATGACGTTTTAGAAATAGAAATCGTATTTTCACCTGTTCCCAGCAGAGTCCATAGCCTAATGACAAAGACAATAATGATTTTTTTATCCCATCCTCGAAATTCCCAAAAAATGAATTTTGTTTATTTATCCATGTAAATATGACTCAACATGAACATAAATGATGGCTAATGTCATTTGATATACAGCATCACATGATCTACAAACAACTGTCTGATTAGAGAAAAAAATGGAGATGCTGGCGTCATCAGTGCTGTGGATTATGTTGACATTATTTGCAGTGGTCTGATTGATTTCCTGGTCATATTTTCTGAAACATGTTCCCTGATGAAATGTCAAGCAAGCGGCAGATGTTTTAAAACATGGATATCATAGAGCTGTTATCTGATTCCTTCTGATGAATTAGAGCCGGGTCCCTCCAGTGCTCAAAGGGAGTCCACTCCACATGAATTATTACCAAATATAATTTTAGCTATTAGTCCTCCTTCCTGAACATCTGAACACAGAAAATGTAGAATTACCTCTGAATATCATGGCGGGGATTTTGAGACCAAGGGATTCATTTTCATGTTCTGCTTTCTCTTTTTTTTTTTTTTTTTTTTTTTTGTATTCCGACTGAGTTTCTGACACATTTATGTGTTAAGTTGGGCTCAAGCAGTTCTATTACCATACAGATTATCCATTGTGAGCTTTGGCATGCTGCAGAAAAGAATTAGCATTCAGTAGAGAGAAAGGAAATACAGAGGCAACGAAAAAATGGAATGAAAAAAGGGATTATGTGTAGCCTATCCTACTTTCCTCCTGTTTATGTCTCTAATCTTTAGCTGGGGTCAATGTTTTATCCAAATTGATTTCTTCAAGCTAAATGCTCATGTTCTTACGATGCGGGGATTTTTTTTCTCCTACCTATCTTTGTGCAGTTAAACCATTTCTTCCTTATCTACATAATGGCAAACAGTACAAGGTGATGACTTCATGTGCTATCATAACAGGAAACTATCAACAAAGCCTTCCCTGACTTTTCCCCTATGGTTCTGTAATTAATGGTGCATACACTGTACACTACAGGTCTGAAGGCCTCAGAGTTCAAATGAACGAGGTTGGGAAAAGCATCTGATCACGTGTGAAGTCAAAAGTATAAACACGCCTGACTGCAGGGTTAAGACCTTTAGCTGCTTGTCTCATCTGTCCACAAATTCATGTCTTCTTTGTGTGAATCTTGAATCTTTCTTTCAAAGGTGTTCATGCTGCGATTTAAACAGAGATGGTGTGTTAGTTCAAACCCTGACTGCATTTACACTTGGGATAATTGCAGTTGTTGCAATTGCAGATGTCCTCAAATTATCTAATAAGCACATGGATGATATTATGAGGTTTGAATTTCAAACATTGGAAATGTACTGACAGACACATGCAGTTACCATAAATTACCAAATAATGGCTGAGTTTCAATTAACCAGCAGGTCGCCTTTAAACTCCGGGCACAGGTTTATATTTTGATAAATAACTAAATAAATGTAGTTTAATTTATAAAAATATATATATTTTAAAAAATCAAGGAATGTTTTTCTTCTTCCCCTATTTTTCATATCATTTTCGTGCTCAAATGACGTTAAAGAACACCCTCTCTGGTAATATTGATTATTTGTCGATCACCATGGCTCTGGTGCAGCAATAAAATAAAAAGTACAACATGAAATTCAAACTTTCTGAGGTAAAATATGCAGAGGAAAACTCTGGAGAAGCAGCCACAAGACGTTTAACTACAGTACTGAAATCTGACTTTTGAAAAAGTTATATGGTAGTCATACTGGTTTAATAAAAGAATTTGAATAAATTGTCATATTTTTCCAGTTTTGCTGAGCAAGATTTTTGTCAGGAAGGAATTAATCTCCTTTCCCAAATTGCTGCCTGGTCCCAAATAAACATCTGTTCTGTTATGTGATTGAAACAAATAAACACTGTGGCTGTTATTTGGTCATCTATGGTATACTGTATATATATATTTTATTATTTTTATTAATAGAGGTTCAATGCACATACAAGTTTTGTCCATTTATACGGGTAAATCAGGTTTCTTTTTCGTCAATGTTTTTTTGGAGTTTTTGATGAAATAGTATACAAACATAACACAGATGGCACTCACTTTTGGACGTATTTGCAACAGTTTATCACAGTATAAAGCTCCATATCACGGCTCCTCTCCATGTTGCTTCCCAGTGCTTTAATAATTCTCAAACTCTGTTGTCCCGTTTCGTCCTGCACTGATTGTGCAACAGACATAACAAAAGTATTGTACAAAAACCACAAGCTAAGATGTTAGCCGGTTTACCTGCTACTTTATTCCTCGTGCTAACACAGGTCTTACTCTAAGGCACATTCAAAGACCCTTAGGAAATCCCAGCACTATCACCTAACAGAACAGAATCTGGGCCTAAACTCATATAATCATAAACATATAACAATAACATCCCCCGGTTGTTACACTGTACAGGAAGAAGTATGAAGTCAGAGATTTATCATAAATCTGGTTTTACTTGGCCGGTCAACAAAATTTTAAAAACATATATGTAGATGGTTGATGATGATGATTTGAACTTTTAACATAAATTGTAGCCTTGTTCTTACAATAACTGTATTGGCATGTCTCTCCTTATCTAAATGTATTGTCATGTCTTACCCAATTTACAATAGAACAGTCCTCATTTGGCCAAACATGCAAAATCTACTTGAGTTTTCACTTTTCTATAGGAATACATACATCTTATAGGCACTGCACTAGTAATATATTAATTTGGAGGACCAGAATACTGACCGATGGGACATGACCAAAATGTTGTGATGCATTCCAACATTTAAAATATTTCTATCCAAACTTTGGCGGCAACCAATCACCTCGCTGAACACCTTCACAATGTTCCTTTAACTGTGTTTATAACATAAACCTGACAAATGTTTCCTCCATCATAAATTCTCCCTCCACCTCCAGTTCGTAACACCATACTGGCCCGAGGCCGATCCATTCTCTCCTCTCTTGTTTGAGTGTTACCTCTCTTATCCACCTCCTTTAGTGCATTTTCTTCTCCCTCTCTCTCTTTCTCTCTGTCTGACCTTGCAGAGGAGAAGTCATGAGGGAGGATCCCATCTGAAAAGTTCAGCCAAATGTTAGCAACGAGAGGGAGGGGAGATGTTCTTGAAGAGGGGCGATCGCTCTCTCACTCTTTGTCAAACACCTTCTCTTTCTCCACTGGCCTCTTTCGAGTTCAACGTCTCCCCGAACGCAGACGTTTCTCTCTCTCTCTCCCGTCTGCTTCCTTGAAACCTGGCGGCTGACGGCGGCGGAGTAGAGAGATACCATCGGGCCGCCGGAGGGGAGGTTGTCTGGCAAACCCAAACACCTGTATTCTGTCATTCATCTGATTGTTATCCCTCACCTCTCCATCGCTCTTCCCTGCTCCTCCCTCTCCATCATTCACCTCGCTCTGATCTCCCTGCCTGTCTGTCAGGAGAGGACCTGCCAAGATTTCTCTAGCCTGGAGAGGTGAGAGTACGCCGCGTGAATGCCTGCTACGGTACAAGTTAGCGCTCGTTTTTGATGGAGCGAATATGGAGGCTATTTATAAGCTGAGAAAAAGGTGCCTTCTGGCAGGGTTTGAAAGAAATAAAGCCGCTGGTCTGTCACCTAGGCCTCTGTCACTTCTTTCTCCCTCTTCCCCTCCTCTCCTGTTCTTTCCGCCCCCTTTCGTTTATTCGTAATCTCATCAGTCAAAGAGAGGGGGAAAAGGACAGAGCGTGTGATTGAGAAGGAGAAACTGACGATAGTGTAAAGCGAAACGTAGTTTGCAAAACGAGGGGGGGTCAGGAATAGTCGCTGTTGTACCGTGGCCAAGAAAAATCTGTTTTGCTTGTTACCTACACCTTGGAGACCACATTACTGTGGGTGCTAAGTGAAATGTGCGCATATCAAGCTAGCCAGGACAGCCAAGGCCTCGGAGAGGTCAAACGGAAGAGAAACACAGCACAGGCTTTAATTACATCATTCATGACTTTCATGGCAGCAGAAATTGTACTATGGTTTTTCTGGAATCCTTAATGGAATATAGAATGTATAGAGTTGGCAGAGGATTATTTTACTTCTTCACTAACCGGGGATTCAGGCACCTTTGCCAAAATTGAGATTAGAGATTATATATGGTGGACAGTGTCAAAAATGACATGTGGTATAAACCTTGCTAATGAAAGTAAAAGCTATCAACTCGTTTTATACTCTAAGTGGATTAGATATTTAAAATTTACCATTATTTTTATACCATTTGTATTTTCAAGTTAAAGTTTGTCAATTATCTATCATTATTTGAGCTCTAATGAATTCTGTTAAGAACCTGGACATTGCCAGTGGCTTTGCCATTAAGTGAAGACAATCTGGGGATATTTCAAAGTTAAACAAGAAACCAGAGGAAATAAAACGATGATTAAAATGATATAACATTTCTCATTTGTCAGTTACCATCAATGTGTAATTAAATTACAGCTGGCAGATAATGATTTAATGGTTTTCTACAATTCTGTAGGATTTTCTAACCTTGTTCCTGGACAAGTAAAATTGTGCTTTTTTCTTCTTTTTTTTTGGCGGCGAGAGGTCAATTAATTTATCAATTGTGTAAAATGAAGCCTATATTTCTGACATGTGTGCACTGGCCCATAGTGAATTACATCCATGAAGTACTTCTGATAGCTCAGTTTTAAATTATTATCACAGGCTTTAATTCTAAATATGTGTATAGGGGAGCATTTTTTTTTTACAATATAAATAAAAGTTTAATAGAAATAAATTTTAGGCCAATTGAACACTGTCAAAAAGGAAATCATATTCCATCTAAAATGATACAGATCATGTAAAAAAATGAAATTGGCTTAGTTTCAGTGTCTTGCATGATTTGGGAATACACCTGACACAGTGAATTTAAAAGGCTTATTTGTTAAGACTAAATCAGTGACTGAATGTAATTATTTGGAATTGGGTTTTGTGGAAGAATTGATTAATTAATGGTGTGAGATTTAGTGAATCACATTGTGCTTTCAATGCATAAAGCCCAATTCAAACCACCAGCCAACACAATTTCTCTGTTTCACTTGTGACAGAAGTTTTACAGGAGTGGAGGATGAATAACTGGGTAAATGGGGGTTCATAACATCCCACCGATATAATGTGGTGAGTTCTAGATAATTCTACATCAAGAGCCAAACACTCAAGTTTGTTTTATTTCCTGTCTCAGTGAGAACTAATTTAACACTAAAATTACGCTTGAGATAAACTGTGACTCCTTTTCTGTGGAGAAGTATAATAAACATTTTAGACATTAATGCAAAAATCCTCATCATACACTGTGAGTTTATCCAGATTGGTATCATCTACAATTTAGAGAGTAAGAATTTTCCCAAGACAAGATATAGATTTAACCACTTAAACACCAGGCTTATTTTACAGTTTTACCCCTATAAATTATAATACGTATGGAATAACTCTACAACTACAAGGGTGAAGTACTTAAACCTGGTATCAAAAGAAATCTACAACATATAAGGTGATTCTGAGGAATCAGAATACATTTATATTGCTGTGAGAGAGTAAATATAATTAGAATATTATACAAAAAACATCCAAAACTGTATTTTACTTAAGATAAAAATGCTTCATTTAAAACCTAAAACAAGTCCAAACTGCCCCCCAAAAAATGCATACTTTAATAATTAATAAGATAAGAGTTAACATGTCAACATTGTTTCTTTATAAAATCATAGAAATCACACTTAGGATCATTACAGAACATGAAGAATACATTCTGTAAGTTATTTAAAAAGGAGCTTATAAAAGATCGAAATAGTGTTTAGTTCCTGCCCTACTACGGATATTAAATTATTGCCTGATTGTATTGATAACGGATATTGATGATATATATTGATGTTGTAACAGTAGCATTGTGTTTTACTACAGATAAGAGGTTTTCTCATGCAATATATAAATAAAACTCAATGCTGAACCTGTATCAGGGGGTTAAAACAGGTTCAAATCTACAGGTGTAAAACATTGTGCAAGAATCACAGGACCTGGATTCATTTCCAACATTCTCTGATAGTAACACACATCCACCATCTTGGATTTCTCCTTTGTTCAATATATTATATTATTTTCACACACCCCCATTATAAAATCGTTCTCAGCCTAATTAAAAAGAGCAATTTGGGGTTTTGTGACACTTCAATACGACCAGAGGAGCCAGAAATCAACATATCTATTGACAGATGTTGTAGATGAAAAAGTATTCCTTTTAAAAATGAACAGTTTATTCAGTTAAAAAAGATAAATTCAAAGGAAATATTGGATCCTGATCAAAGATTTTAAGTTTCTTTAGACGATTTTCAAGAACAAGAAATATTGTGTCAAACAAGGATTATTATTTTCTCAATTAGGATCTGTCCTTGGTATTCTCTCTGACCACACAATAGAAACAAAAAAATAACTAGGAATAATGAGGTTTCTAGAAGAGAGAAAGTGAAGTTATTTCTGTATTTTCTCTCATGGTTCACGGTTAAGACCACCTGTAGCTGTGGGCCACTTTTTTCTCTTTCCATCATCTAAACAATGACAGGCCCTGGCTGAATCACTACAAAGCATCATTCCGGCATCGATGGCAAAGATCGAAACACACAGCCCAAAAACAAGAAGCGTTGTTGGTGTTTGACAGCGAGGATAACAACGCTGCTCGGGGATTTTGGGCTCAGTGGCAGGGTGGAAAAATCTTTGGGACATGCGCTGGGGGCGTTGGATGATGTTGGACATCAGTCAGTGCTGTTTGGGGAGCGGGAGTGGGCGGGTGGAGTCATGGACATTAGACAGGCCGGTGCTATATCTCAGGGGGGGATTGAGATCTGATGTGTGCAGGGGATTATTAGCAGATTTTTTTTTCGACATGGATGAACAGAGCTGGTGATATAAAGTTTGTTTAATTTTGACTGTAAAGAACAGAAAGCCCCAGTTTAGAAAAAAAAAAAAAATCTAACAGGATCCTTTTACCATTCTTTTATTTATGGGATTTATTATCTTCCACAAAAAATGGAATTCTGTAATTTGAGATATAAATCTCACTAAAAATGTGCAGTTTGCAGTTAAAGCAAGAATTGTCAATGGAACTATGTACTTAAACCTGGTATCAAACGCGTCAGAATCAATTTATGTTGCTGTTAAAGAGCAAATATAGTTAGGATATTGCATATTATTTAAATAAATAAATTAAAATTGTGTTTTAGCACAGATAAAAATACTTTATTTAAAATTTAAAAATGACCACACTGACTGAAATAAGAAAAAAAAAGTGAAATAAGCTTATTTATTATCTGCAATGTAAAGTTCAATGATTAATAAGATAAGAATTGTCCATAAAATCATAGAAATTACACTGAGGATCATTCCAGAACATGAAGAATATATTCTGTAAGATGTTAAAAAGGAGATTATAAAGTAGCCAATTAAATAATCACACAAATCTAAATTAAATATCTGATGCTGTAACAGTAACATTATTTTTTACTACAGATAAAAATACTTTATTTAGTGTTGGAGCTGAGGTTTTTTCATGTAATTTATGAAAACAACTCAATGCTAAACCTGTATTAGGAGGTTTTGTATTTAACAGGTTAACCCCCTGATTTATTGTGCCATCTTTTCACTAACAAGAATGAAAACTGTAAATATCTGCTACAGATACTCAATTTTTTTGCACAAGTTCTTATTGCAGAGTTCAATTGTTCCTCTATTTTAGTCTTTCATCCTTTATCTTGACATATCATGCATATGTTTTTGCAGACTTTATCCTATTTACCACTACTTGACTTACAACATCTGCTGCCTGCTGCTCTCTCTCTGTTTATCTGCCACTTGTTGTATTCTGGTGCATTTTAATTCTGTGGGAAAGTTCCATGTCTTGCCTGACAGCTGGGGTTTTAATGGGAGATGCTGCCATACTCATGCAGGCCACAATAATTTATCTTTTTTTGTAAATTTTATAGCTGTGGGATTTTAATAAATTCAGGTTAAATCATTCATTTAAATTTTTTTCCCATCTTTTTTTATTTCTTTCTTGTTGACGTAAACTCTATTAACCCTTTTTGCATGAAATATTACTTAGACATGGTAAAAGATATTTTGAACGTTTTAATTACTTAAAACTAATACCTATATTCAAAAATATTTTAGAAAAAGCTGCAAACATATAACAATTTATGACATCAAAATTTAATTTAATGTAAGAAAAAAAATGGTGAAAATTCTCCATAATTTCTGAATAAAGGACCTTTGATTATGAGACAATGATGTTCACATGTCAAATGTCCATGAGCAAAAGGGACTGGTAAACAGGATATCTTGGTCATGTGACCTCATAAATTGCATGACTTTCAAAATATAAGCCCTCTATTTGTGCCTAACTGTAAAAACATAGATTTTATATCACAGCCTTTTAGAAAAATTAAGATAAAGTAATTGTTGCCATATGGCAACACTATGTAATAGATGGTTAATACTGATCGTACACATGCACGCGCAATAAATTATTGGATAAGATATCAGTACATGGAATAAAAATAGGTCAAAGCCAGTTTGCACAGAAAAACTGAGATTTGCACACAACTACAGCAATGTGACATCAATCTGATTTCATATACTCAGGCCAGGCCCCTTGAGAAGTTCCTGAATGCATAAAAGATTACTTTTACTGAACTAGAACGTGTATATTCTATACAGCAGGAAATAGGTTTCTGCTGTGAAAGTTCAAGAAAACATTTTGTAGGAAAGTCATACATGTTCCTGTTTGGTTCAGTTTGTTTGAAACCATCAATTTAGTTTTAATAAACCAACGCTGCCTAAAAAAAATGTGCTGCTCAGGCTGGCTCCAAGCAGAACGGATCTCCATGCTGTGGTGATTTTACTTTTAATTTTAGTCACTGCTGTAGTTTGTACAGGTGGCGTGTGGTTCACGTCCGGATCTGAGCGTAGATTTGAGTGTTAGAACCTGAGCTTTCATACGCTATATAAATCACCATCCTCAGGCTGTTAAATGTGAAAAACGCTGACGCGGCACTTTCGCTGAGTTTCTCTTGTCTAATTTCCCCACTGACCCGCCGCGGTAAAATTAGACAAGAGAAACTCACTGAAAGTGCACCATCTGTATTTTTAAATATAGTGGCGAGCGGGCGATGAGTCATTTTATATCTGAAAGCTTCAAGAGTTACAAGTCAAATGTAAAATATGAGCAGATGATACGATACAGTCAAAATCCTCAGAATGATGCATTTGAAAATCAGTGAGCTTTGAGTTTGATAGACAATGATTATGTTTGAATTAATGCTGCAACCATGCTTGTGGTGCAGAGTGAAAGTCGGGGAGCAGGGAGAGTGAAAGAAGCTGTATAAAAATGGGAGTGTGTGTGTGTGTGTGTGGTGGGTATGTGTCCTCCAGGTTCTGCTACTATCCATAGCTCGTTGAGTAGATTTATGCATCAGGAGGCATGTTAACACCGAGAAAGCATACTGCTCTCATCCCCTAACACACACACACACACACAACACACACACACACACACACACACACACACACACACACACACACACACACACACACACACACACGAATACACGCCCCCAAAATGGGCCTCTTTGCTTCCCATCTCAGCAACTCGTGACTCATGAGAGGACACACTCGCTCTCTCACTCACACACTCACAGACACACACACACACAGAAAGACAGATGGAAAGGGAAAATATGGCTCCGGCTCTTAAAATTAACCAAAATAAAACAATGTCGACTCGAAAACCGGCGGGTCGATTACTCTGCACTCACTGCTGAGAACACTGAAATCCTGGAGTGTAAATGAAGAAGATGAATGGCGTACAGCGCTGTCACTGTCACGGTAGCCTTTCCACACCCCACACCTACCCCCTCCCCACCCCACGCCTGCACAGTGTGTTTTATTACAATCAGTACCCATGTCTGCTTGCACTGGGGAAAATGTGCAAGAAATAATGATCTGGATGGTCTTGGGGGTCTGGATTGAAGTGTTCCTGTAAGAATTCTAGTGGTGTAAGCAATTTATTTCTTAACACATAGTTCATATTGTTTAAGACACCCCATATATCTGCCATGTGTGATGCGAAATATGGCTTTAATACAGCATCGCGCACACCAGGGGACAGGGAGATATTTCTAACCCCCCCACCCACCACACACACACACACACACACACACTCCAAAAGTCAGGAGAAACCGAGCTTTTACAGAAAAAAAAAATGCACTAAATGACCACACGTGTGGGTTTATTCACCTTGTAAAGTACCAGAAATTAAAAAAAAGGTTCCACACATGCATGAAGCATAACGACTTTATAAAATGTATAAATCCAGAAGCAACATATGATTTTACACCGTTAATAAATATTTAAACAGGTGTATGTTTTGCTAACTTGAAGATTAAGCACATTTTATGCTGATAAGGTGGAATGGAAAGTATCACCTCGGTGATGTTAATCAGTCAGATTTGGAGTCAACTCAGACATTTCGGGACACTCCCTTCATCTACGTTCCACAACTTCCCATCATGCAACAGAAACAATGCTCTGTTGCCATCAATCACCCGTTACATGTGAGTCGTTTGCCGTTTCCTGCCAAGCGGGAAGTGGAAGTCCAATCAGGTCCGACTGTAAAACTGATTGCAAAGCTACAGTCGGCCACACATGGAGGAGATATTTGAAAACAGCAAACAATCACAGGTGTGCATGTGTCTGTTTGTTCTTATGATGCCATACAGCAGTTTTCATATTTAACTCGTGTCCTTTTGCAGAGTTTTCCCATTTCCATTTGATTTTCCCATATTTTTCTGATTTGTCTATGTTTCTTACTGCTGTGGATTTTGGCTCATGTATTTAGATGTCTGTGTTTTAATTGATATGCTACTATATAAATAAATAGGGTCATAATTATGTCAATAGTTATTGTCTTCCTGACCACCTTGGCTCTAACCAATAAATGCATGGCCAAACATTCTAACAGACCTCAGGTCCTTGGGGACACGTTACTTATGTAACACAGATGGAGCAACAAATCAAAATAATATGGCTTGTAAACTTTCAAGAACAAAGTATTAACAACAATAAATCCCCCAAGACTAATGTTTGCTATGTATTTGTTTTTCTTCCTCAACCATTCGCAGATGTTTGCCTTCATTTTCTGAGTTTCTATCACCGAAACTCTCCAGCATGAAAGTGTGTGAACCCGACTCTGCTCCAGGTCACTGTTACAGTTAGATCACTTCATTTTTATGTCTACATTTATGATTCATAGTCAAAGAAAACATAAATTTACCTGAAATTTACCTTTCAGATATAAATGTTTTGGAGAAAAATATTAGAGGAAGTAAATCAAGGAATTTTACTTAGCCTAAATAGTGAGTTCAATGTTTTTATTTTATTTTATTTGGTGAAAATTCTGAAGACAACATTCAGTTATGGGACAATGATACTCACATGTCAAATGTCCATGAGTAAACAGGAAAACCCGGTCATGTGACTACATAAATTGTAGTATGTCTTTCAAAATAAAAGTCCCCATTTTCATGCCTAGCTGTAAAAAAATATGCTTTATATCGTAGCTTTTTAGAAAAATTAGGATAAAGTAATTGTTGCCATATGGCAACACTATGCAATAAAGGGTTAAAGATTAGAACTAACTTGAGGGCTTAGTTAAATTTAATGAATGAAATAGAGGTGCTATATTGTTCCAGGTACAGTGTGAATCAAACTAGTTTCAGCTATAAGATATTCAGTTTTGCACAATTCTACTATGCTCACTTGAGTATTCATCCAAATATTTATTCAATGTCATTCTAATGATAATTTTGGGGTTTTTTTTGGAGCAAAGAAATGGATTTGTGGTTCCATATGTTAAAGTGTTAAACTTGGAGGCAGAAGAGCAGTCTCTAACATCATAATCACTGTTTGCTTAGTAGGATTACAAAGGGGTGGACAATTCCCGGTAAATTTCCAGAAACTTTCCATGGGAACTTATGCTCAGGAATTTTGTAATTGTTCAACATTTAGCTCATAATTTACCAGCTAGTTAGCTACTGTATGGATACATTTTTATTTAATATTTGCAAGTTAAACATTAATACCAATATAGATCAAATATATTTACAGCATAATATTATCATAATATTATTAAAACTTACTTGACCACAGTATGAGATAATAATAGAAGATTGTAAACAGAACTGTATTTGCTTCGTCCACCATAGCGTTTGGGAGTTGCTGGATTGTCTATTTGCTGAGTTTTATGAGGGAAACGAAAAAATACCATTAGCCATGTAGTAGCAGAGCAGCTCTCAGCTACACAGCTGCCATCGACAAAAAAAAATGTAAAACACTTATTATTATACTTATACTTACTTATTCTTGTGACATAGTCATGATAATACGTGCTTTACGTTTTTTGAATGTATGATAATAAAAATCATGACTATGGGTGAATTTTCAAAAACTATCCCTTTAAATCTGGTTGTTTTAGCCAAGATTAAGCTACCAAATATTTCCCCCAAATATATTTGAGTTTCCTGTTAAAAGCCAACCTTCCAAAAGTGTCAGTTTTGGATTTATTCTTGTTTATTCCAATATATTCCCATTAATTCCCATGGAAAGTTTCCAACTTTGAAAATTACCAGAATTGTGCAACCCTAGTGCTAAGTAAGCTTCACCTCATCTCTGGATTCTAAGCATTTCAAGGTAGAACAAAAGGTCAAGGACAAGAGGTCACATTCACCTGATGATGTTGGAGAGAAAAAAAAATCTTGTGACACTTGCTGGGAAAAGAAAAAAACAGTAAAACATGTTTTTTTTGTTGTTGTTGTTGTTAATAGCCAGTGCGAAAAGAAAACATGAAGACAGGCAGAGTCATTGTTTTTATGTCTGAATATCTTGCATGCGTGCAAATAATGTGCATTTGTGTTTTCCTGGCTGTTTGCAGGGGAAGTGGGAGCTTGTGCGTGTGTGTGTGTATGTGTGTGTGTGTGTGTGTGTGTGTGAGAGAGACAGAGAGCTAGAGAGAGTCTCTCAGAGTCCCTGTGGTCAATAGTGAACCTGTGAACCCTGCTGTGGCTTCAAGATGAGGCTCTCTCCAGAGACTGGCAATAGGGAGCTGCAAGATTGATTTTTGTGAGTGTGAGTGTGTCTGTATGTGCATGTGTGTGTGTGTGTGTGTAGAAGGAGGACGACAATTACCCCGTGCAGCGTTCATTTCAGCAGAATTCAGATATTCAGGATGAGCTGTTAAACATGAGTCATTGTATTGTTTAATGGACTCACTTCAAAGAGAAGAGCAGGTACCTGTACGACCTCTAACACTCCACCTCCCACCTCCCACCGCCCACTCATCCTTCTGGAACTTTCAACCTTCACACCTTTTTTTTCCCCTTTTTTCTTTTGTAATATTTGCAGGTTCTGACACAGATGCCTGCGGGTTTGGGGGGGTGAGAAAGTAGAAAAAGGGGGGTGAGGACGGGTGGGGGAGGGCCGTCTAAAAGCTGGGGGGAGGGCAAAGTAAACAGGCGGTAATTAAGAGCAGAATATTCGCCATCATTGCAGTTTTTGTCCCGCAAAGTACTGCTTCAGAGGCTTTTTTTTTTCCTTTCTCAACGCCCGATGCTAATTTTCCCCACACGTCAGCCACTCTCCTCTGCCACTGTAAAGCAGCGGAGAGTCCCCATATGTGTGTGTGTGTGTGTTGCAGAGGCCCTGGGCATCTTTAACGACAATTAAGAAAAGGGGCACAGAATCCAACCCCAGCTGAACTAGCAAGTGCTGACAGGGAGGAACTGAAGAAGCAGCGAGTATCTGGGTTACATTATTATTATTATTATTAGCTCTACATATTACCAGAGAGTCATTTCACTGCGGTGTAGCTCCATTCCACACAGCTATTGTAGTCACTTCCATTTTCTGTCATACATTTTATTGATTTTTTTTTTAACTTGCTGTGTGTGGTTTTGGCAAAGTGAAACGTAAAAGGAATAATTTACATTTTTGTTGTAATGTTTTCTTTTTATCGCTAACTTTTCTATACATTTATGCACAAATTGAAATTAGCTGGATGGAATCACACTTAGTGAGATAAAGTCAAATTTATTTACATGACAACACAATTCATACATTAACTGTTTGTTATATGGGTCAATGACAAAACTGCCATGTAGTGTAACACTACAACTTGGTAGCAGATAGTTTAACGCTCTTAAAAAGATTTTCTTTTTATTAAAAACACATGCTATCAATGAGTTACATATTCTAGCTGGATAATATATTTAAATTTTATCATTCTTTGGCATATAGTGTCAAAAGAAATCAAACCAACATGAACATACAATGTACAATTATGATCTGATGAATGCTTCATAAAACTGTATTTTTAAAAGTTTTTGACTTTCTCATCTTGTCAAACATTATTTGTCACTGACCTATAAGCTTCCATCCAAATTTCCTGACAGATCTTTGACTGCCCATACTTTCTGCAGCCATATGCAGATTTTTTTCCCCTGTATGATTGACTATAACTGTCTTAGTACATTTCACTTTTTTTTGCCTTTGACTTTTCTCCCTCCCTCCAAATAAAGCGGTTAAGATAAGTGATTTCCAACGTGGGGATCCCCAAAGTATCAGATGTTTTCTTTATACTTCTTGTGAGTTACTGGACCCTGTCAAACACTAAAAGTGATTTGTACCAAACAAGTGAGACACTTTCACTTTAGTTAAATGCGTGTAGTATTCAACAAGGATTTGGGAGCATGGTTTTGTTTTGAGGGGACTTTTGCCAAAAAGGTTGTGAGTCAGTGGTTTAGATAATCCGGTTTGACTGTCTGACTGCTCGTATTTTTTTAATTTTTTTTTTTACATTATTCCAAAATAAAAGCAGTTACTTTAGTGAGATCAGTGCTATCATGGAACGGCGGCCAAAACTACAAAACTAAGACCCAAGATGTAATAAACTGCAATGATCCTTTAACAATACCCAGTATTGCAAAATATAGTTTATTGGCTACTTTTTTGCGTCTCGTCTCCACCTTTTGAAGCTTTATTTTCAGCTCTGTTTCCTCGTTAGTGCCAAAAATTACCACTGGCTCCTCCATCCTTATATTTGTTCTCTTTTTCTTCTACTTCCACTTGTCTCTCCCTTTGCGGTTGCAAAATTATAAATGACATGGCTGAGATGTGCTTCAGACGATGATTGATCTGCAGCCGACTTGAACAATGATGTCTCTGATGGCACCGGAATTCAAACAACCATTTATCTTTCACACAAAACCACATATTCCTTGTTCATTCATTTGTTCTATCAAAGTTTAGACTTCTCCTTGTTGCAGGGGGATCGCTTCTTACAACAGGGTTAATTGAAGTTGAATAACAAATGATTTCCTGTCTCAGCAAGAGGCGTGGGACTACTTACTTTCATATTTAAAGTAATGTGGGGGGAAATATGAATATATTTGCTTTGTGAGTCTGAATGCAAATAATTTCTGCGCTATTAGTGCAAGGTTAAAGGTCTATAAGTCAATTGCTTTTGCATATATACATACACACGCGCACACAAGTTCCATTTAGAAATCCTCAACCTGGATCCCCAAGGTGATGCTCCAGCACAACATCTGAGACACTGGCTTCTCATAATAAGGGATGTTTTCCAGTTCAATAACCCTACTTCCTCGAGACACACACACACACACACACACACACAGTACCGTTGTTGCAGCACATACGGGTACGTACTATAACAACAGTGGTGGGAGTAGCAGTGTGTGCTGTTCCAGCTTGGAGAACAGGGCCGAGACTGTAATTAGCTTATTGCAGGTTCCCAGGTCCCACTCATTTGTGTCAGCCACCCAGTAATTCTGGCTGTAAAATATCTGCTCGACCTGGTGAGTGATGGCAACGTGAAAGAGAGAGAGAGCAGAGAGAGCAGAGAGAGCAGAGAGAGCAGCGGGCTGATTTGTGATGCTCGGGCCGGCTGCTTGCATTTCTAATAGAATCCTGCTACAGTCATTTGTCCATCTGATATAAACATCAGAGGGGATGGGGGGAAGACAAGAAGCCAGGGGGAGGGAAGTCCCATTAAGATTAATACAAGTTAAAAAAAGACTTGAAAGCTAAAGGAAAAGTAAAGCATTTTTTTGCATTATTTTCCTATAATAATTTAGCCATAATGTTTTTAAAAAAAAAAGCACAAGTTAGCTGACTTCTAGCCACTACAACAGGCTGTGTGTGAGTGTGAAAAAAAAACTGAAGCTCCTCAAAAGGCCAAAAGTGATTGAATCCCAACTTTAACGCCCATGGTAAAGTCCTCTTGGAATTAAAAAAAAAGAAAAAGATTTTTTATCCTTTTGGATCACTTCCCCCATCATATTGAAAGAGAAAAAAAAGACAAAAACAATGTTTCGTTGTATTTTTATATCAAAATTCAATCATATTTACTTCCACTACTTTAATATTTATTAGATTTTTCCTGGAGCGTGCCTGAATGACTGAACAGTAGCAAAATAAAAAGTGATGGCTGACCTTTTTCCAACCATAATGTTTAATAGCAAAATGACTCTTAAACCTTGGCCCTCTGACCCTACTTCTCTCATCCATTAAAAAACAAAAAAAGCAAACTTACTGCAGCCCCTCCTGCAGTACTGCAAACTTCAACTTTGTTATTTCTAGCCTTAAAAAAGCCTAGAAAAAATAAGTCATATACAAATCCTCCTCCCAAATAATTGCACCATCATACAAGCTGTGTGCACACATCACAATGAAATACGGCCAACCAGTGGTATGTGCAGAATTTTTGAAGGGCAGGGAAAGGAAAGAAAAGGGCACATATATCATGTCTCTGCCACTGAGGGGGACACTTTAACATGTGTTTTAGCTCATGTTTTGGCTCCTAGAGGGCACTTTAGCACACGTCTTGGTTACTAGAGGGCATTTTAGCATGTTTTGGCTGCCATGAGGAACATGTGCATATTCATTATTAGTTTCTCAAATAAATCTAACATACACAACAATGGTAACAGTGGCCAGAATAATATCAGTTATTAGAACTTAGTTTGAGTATAACACTACCACACTTGAAAACAAGCTCCTGGAATTGAAATGTTTTTCAGAACCTTTGAATTTCTGCAACACATTATCTCTGGTTTAGGTTTCCATTGCTGATTGACTCCAACATTTCATTTAAAGATAATCTTGAAATTATATATTGTATGTTTTTTTTTTTTTTCACCAGCTTGTGCAGTGGGCGACACGGTGGCGCAGAGGTTAGCGCTGTTGCCTTACAGCAAGAATGTCGCAGGTTCAAGACCTCCTTGGGTCCTGGGTCTGGGACCTTTCTGTGTGGAGTGCATAAACCATGTTGCATGTTCTCCCTGTGTCTGCGTGGGTTTTCACTCTGGCTTCCTCCCACAGTTCAACATGCTGAGTTTAATTGGCGACTCTAAGTTGCCTATAGGTGTGAATGCGCTGGGATTGGCTCCAGCAGACCCCTGTGACCCTAATGAGGAATAAGCAGATATAGAAAATGACTGACTGACCAGCTTGTGCATTCTCATTCACTCGCCATAAAAGCAATGTGCACAATGGGTGGTAGAGGTGGGGTATGAGGTCTGCCGAGATGAACGTAGGAATGGTAGATACCAACAGTGAGTCCTGTCACCAAAAAAATACAGTTAAAATAAATTCCGGATGTGACCATTTAGGGGCGACATGGTGGTGCAGGGGTTAGCGCTGTTGCCTCACAGCAAGAAGGTCACAGGTTCAAGACCGCCTTGCGTCCTGGGTCTGGGACCTTTCTGTGTGGAGTTTGCATGTTCTCCCCCGTGTCTGCGTGGGTTTTCACCGGGTACTCCGGCACAGTCCTCCCACAGTCCAAAAAACATGCTGAGGTTAATTGGCGACTCTAAATTGCCCATAGGTGTGAGTGTGTGAGTGAATGGTGTGTGTGCCCCACGATTGGCTGGCGACCATCTGGGGTGTATCCCTGCCTCTCGCCGTAACGTGCTGGGATAGGCTCCAGCAGACCCCTGCGACCCTAATGAGGAATAAGCAGGTATAGAAAATGACTGACTGACTGACTGTGACCATTTAAAATTGTAAGTCTCTTCCTTACAGTCAAAAGTAAAAAAAAAAAACATCCCTCAGCAGTACTTAAAACATTACCCACCTTCCCCCATTTAGTCTGACCAATCAGAGCTACTGAGAGACATGGATGAGTGGACCAATCACAGTTCTTGCATTCTAAATCAACCTTTACACCTCCAGCAGATATGGAGCAAAATTAACAAGTACAACAGGTTTCCTTTTGTGTTTGGCAATGTTCATTTATCCATGGTAATGTCATAGCCAATGTTTTGGTCTGATTTGCTGTTGTCTTATGTGCTCTGATGCTGCTGCTTGGCCCTTGTCTTCTAGGTCGTACTTGATAAAAGAGCTTTTGATCTTAATGTGACTTCCTGGTTAAACAGAAGTTAAATAAATCATGTGTGTGACCTCCAGGAGGAGGAAGGAAGTTTAATATTTTCACTATAAAGTTGTTAAAAGAAGAAGACGCTTGAATAACTTTAAAGGCGATGAGTTAAATTTTAAATTCTGTCTATAAAACCTGTTGGATGCTTATTTCTTTGAGTAATGAATTATAATAGCCAAGTCAGGAGAAAATGAGGAAATATCTTTTCCAGGTCATGGTGAGAGGTAGAAACAGCATGATTGAACTGAGATATGAGTTAAAGTTGCACCCAGATCCCTTGCTGCTGATTTAATACCGGCAGAAAGTTGGTCCATATTCATTCATAAAAACATGCGCCAAATAATGAAAAATGTATGATTTAGACCATTTAGTAATTGATATCATTAAGACAGTTGAACAGAGCAGCTACGCTGTCACCAGGTCTCAGGGGCAGAAAAATATCAGTGTGTCAACTGCATGAAAGTGAAAAGAAACATGATTGTGTCAAATTTGACCTGAAGGCAGCATACGCAGAGAATAAAACCACCAGAGGTGGATAAAAAGCAAAGGTGTGAACTAAAAGGGATGAATAAAACCGGGTTAGACATTTTTTAAAGTTCTTATTCAATTTTGTGAGTCCACAAATTGCATTAGCTCTAGCACAAAGATCAGAAATGAAGATATGTCAGGGCTGAGTGCTGCTTACGGAGAACTTTTAAGGAAACAAAACCCGAGTCTGATTGTTTAACTTTTATCTGGGTTTTTATTTGGTTTAGACATTTAAATACGGTTGCGGATAAATTTTATGCAGGAAACCCAGTAAAAATCGCGATGGAATTCGATTTTTATTATTATTACACAGAGCAAAGACAAGACGAGAGGTGAAAGTGGCTAGAAAGCAAAGAGGGATGATTCCACCACAATCTACACCGATGAACTTCCCGCTGACTCTTATTACATCATTTTTCCTCCTGAATATTCCCTGTAGTCTTTGAAAAGCAGTGGCCTTGTAAGACAGAGTATTGCAGTTCTTGACATTCCATGCCAGGTTGTCTCTCTATAATTGTTTGTAACGTCATGCATGATTTTTGAAAAGGTTAGCGGGCTTACGCACATTCTCTCTCTCTCCCTCTGAATGTGTGTGTGTGTTTTGATAGCTTGGCTGCAGGGTACAGCCTTAGTGTGTCTTGCTCTTGTCGGTGTAAGAACAGATGCTGGAGGCGAGCCCCTGGGCTGCCCTCGGGGCTCCATACACTCTGGAGATACGCACACCTGACATGTGGCCGCGCACACACACACACACACATGCGTAAACACACAGACGAGCAAGCACAAATCTTGTTAATGCCTGTATTTACATAGGACCTTCTGATCAATGTCATGTGGAGTAATGCCAATTCTTTGAGACAGAAACACACACACACACACACTCACGTGCCTGTTGCAATAGGTGGCAAACACATACATACTCGTTTATCCTACCCCGTGGGGTCCTACATTCTGGGGACCACCCTTTATAAATGAGATAGACATAGTTTCAACTCCAGTTGAAGGGCCAGTGCCCCCACCAAGACTGATAAACGAACATGCACATGCACACACGTACACACGCACATGCACACACACACACACACACACACACACACACACATACACACATACATGATTATCTGACCCTATGGGGGTCACCTATCAAAAATCTACATTGTGGGGACCACCTTTTCTAAATGAGTTAGACATAGTTTCAACTCCAAAGAATCTTTCAGGCTAGTATCCCCACCAAGATAGATAAACGAACACACACATCCATATACACACACACTCCAGTATCAGTCCTCTTTCTCCCTCTTTTCCCTCTTAAGAAAGCTGCACTTAACCAGCTCGAGGATGAATGCAGCTGAAGTACACAAAGGTGGCTGTTAGCTCCACCTAAACACTTATTATCTGGCATTGTAGGTTTTTATTCTAATTACCTGATGGAGTCGCCTACATGGATTTCTCCTCCGTCTGTCAGCGCGCTTAAAGCAAGCCACTCATTATCACAGGCCCGGCTTTAGTTGAAGGTTGTGTTTTACTCTCAACGCCCCGAGGTGTCATTACGGCTGTCAAAGTGGGCGACACACGCAAGGCGTCTCTGCACGCGCACACACACACGTTCTGAAAAGGCACCGGGAATATGTACACAAGGCAAAGTCAAGCCGATACGGCTGTAAATCTAATTCAGTAGCTCCGAGCACAGGTTCCCTTTACTTTTCCAGGCATCAGCACTCATCTATCGATTGACTTCGTCTATCGTTTCTGTTGCGTGTAATAACTAAAGATCAGAGACCCCCCTAAAATAAGCCATGTGTAATGTAATTGCAGCTGTGCAGCTCACAGTGTGTTAAACTGAGTGCAAACTCCCACGTCATATCAGAAGATTTAACCTGTTAAAATCCCCACAAACCTGATATAGATGCAGCATTGAGATTTAATCATATATTGCATGGAAAAACCTCAGCTCCAACACTAAATAAAGTATTTTTATCTGTAGTAAAACACAATGTTACTGTTGCAGCATCAATATATATCGTCAATATCCATTATCAAGACAATAAGAAAATAGCTTAAAATAATTAGATTTGAGCTGTTTGTGTGATTATTTAATTGGGTTCTTTTATAATCTATTTTTAGATTGATTTTATGGACAGATTATTGATCGTTAGGTCAGTTGGTCTTGTTTAAATTTTAAATAACGTATTTTTTATCTATAGTAAAACATAATTTTAGATTTGTGTTTTTTTTGCAATAATTGATTTGTAACATTGACATGAATTGATTCTGATTCTTCTGTAATCTCCTCACATGTTGTAGATTTCTTTTGACACCAGGTTTAAGTACAATAACTTTTGTGGTTATAGAAAAACAGGCCTGGGACTTAAGTGATTAAATTCACACTGTGTGCTGTATGCAGGATTTTTAGAGGAACCTGTTATGGATTTGCAAAACTGGACAGGACACCTGTAGCCAGAATGCATTAGGATCAGGGAAGTTGCAGCAGCCACTAAACAACCAAGATCTTTCTTGGACTTGGAGTCTTTGTGTATCCTGAATCCATTTCAGTTACTGTATAATATACTTGTAAGAGCATCACCTTACATTATACATTTTTCCCCTCTCTTATTTAAGACACAATGTTACTGTTGTAATATTACAGCATCAATATATATCATAAATATCCACATCATTGATACAATAAGAAAATACTTTAATATAATGAAAGTAGTAGGGCTGCAACTAACCACGATTTTGATATTTCATTTAGATTTGATCTGTTTGTGTGATAATTTAATTGGGTCCTTTATAATCACCTTTACTTTTCATTGCAGACAATTTATTTTAAGTTTTCTTTTTCCTGATTTGGGTTGGTTTGGTCTTGTTTAAAGTTTTAAAGAAAGAATTTTTATCTGTAATAAAACATAATGTTACATGTATTATAATATTCTAACTATATTTGCTCCATAACAGCAACATAAATTGATTCTGACACTTATGTAGTCACCTCACATGTTGTAGATTTCTTTTAAATTCAGTACATGTAGATAACCCTTGTGGTTTTAGAGATATTCATATTTGTCTGAAAAAAAAAAAAATAGGCATGGGGCTTAAGTGTTTAACCAGGACGGATTTTGAAATAAAAAATGATTGTTTGAAAAAACTGTGACAACCGGTACATGACGAAGCCAGAGGAATTTAAAAAGGCAAAGGGACTAATAAGACACTGACATAAAATACAAGAATTAAGACATTGGCACTGTGATTGGCAGCTGATTTACATGAGCCTTCACCACTGCCTCTTCTGGATTAACACTTTTAGACCCTAAAGACATTTCCATGGCCATATGCTCCTGTTTTCACAAGCCTTTATCACCCGACCAGACCGTTCACACAGTGCACATTAAACTGTGTTGATACCGCCAAACTCACCAAGTAGGAACGTATGCACTTTGTCTTGCGAGTCAGATCACTTTCATGCAGTGGGATCAGATAAGATGGTGTCTGCTGCAGCATTCAGGTTGAGTTATAATACACACACATACAAACACACACACATGCTGCTGTCATGTGTGCCATCACCATCACGCTCTGCCCACGCCACGCTGCTAACACTAGGCCTTTACAGCTAGCCCCATGCCTCCGTGGGCCCTGCAGGGATTACTGCTGTCAAAATGTAATCAACGCGTGTACAGGTGCAGGTTGATGTATATAATCAGCACAGGTCAACACACAAAGATGTGAAAGGCAAAAAAAAAAAAAAAATATATATATATATATATATATATATATATAGGTAAAAAAACGGTAAAATCAGCCCAAATGAACAAATACACATAATTATCCATCCCCACTCATAATAACGCGTCTATTTGAGGAAAAGCTGTTTTTTCTCTTTTTTAACAAGGTGCGAATAAGAATAAACAAGAAAAGAGGGCGAGAGGGAAAAAAAGAAGAGAGAAGGGGGGTGGAGAGGTGAAGCGATGGGAGGAATGATGGCAGTGTGCGGCGGCGGCACATGTCACATCCTATCAGGCGACAGGACGAGTGAAAGATACAGTATTGCCTCTACTGAAGGAAACGACAAACACACCGGCACATACACACGTGCAAACACACACACACACACAGCAGGCCCAGCCAGGCTTATCAGGCTCTCCACGGCTGCGCGGCCTCCATACGGAGCAGCCGGAGCTGTCGGCGGAGGCCCGGATCATTTTGGACAGTATCATTAAATGCCATGTCATTACCCGTTATGGAGTAGTGCTCTCACTCCCCTTGCTTCTCCCCCTGGGATGGTGAAGCCCATCTGATAGGTATGGAGAAGTGTGTGTGTGTGTGTGTTTGCATGCGTCTGCGTCTCCTGAAAAGGGGGTTTTGACGGAGGCGGAGGGGGAAAACGGCGTGTCGGGTTTTCTCAGGAAACGGGACGGACGGGGTTGAGGGAAGGAATTGGCATTAAATTTCCGACGCGGCGCGCCAGGATTGACTTTGACTGGAGCGCAAGGGGGCTGTTAGCTTATCTTTAAGGCCGTGTTTGTCA
This sequence comes from Lepturacanthus savala, assembly GCA_030544235.1. Classification (NCBI taxonomy): domain Eukaryota; kingdom Metazoa; phylum Chordata; class Actinopteri; order Scombriformes; family Trichiuridae; genus Lepturacanthus; species Lepturacanthus savala. The sequence goes on along the minus strand of CM060462.1, from coordinate 24,373,852 downwards.
CAGCGCTGAGGGCAGCTCCACTCGACAGGCCGGGGGGGAGAGGGAGGGGGAGGTGGTGGAGGAGGAGGAGGGTGGGTAGCCGAAGCCGAAGCATGGGCTTGAACGATATGGATAGGTGAAGGCTCCCGGTGGGACCCGCTGCCTGAGCCCCGGCGCAGGGAGAGGAGGAGGAGGAGGAGGAGGAGGAGAGCGGCTAAATTGAAGGTTTATTTATCCAATTCGCTGTCAAGGTCAGCTTGTCGGCGAGCTGTCCTGTGTGTGTTCACAAAATGCCAAAATCTGAACGAATTGTTTAAAAAAAAAAAAAAGAAACAAAGAGGAGCTAGCGCGCGTTGGGGAGGAGGAGGAGGAGGAGGGAGGGGAATCAATGACCTTTGGTTGCGTCAAGCTTCAAGCTGCCAGCAACTCTTAAGGCTGTCCTTACCGGCCATTATGGTTTGCCTTTTAAAAACAAGGCGGCGGGAGAGAGAAGCTGTCGACTGAGAGACGTCCAAACACGTGAGGAACATGCACCGAGTTTCACACCCGAGCAGCGATTTCTGCAGATCGATCAGTGTTGGGAGTAACACGTTACAAAAGTAATAAATGACTGTAATGCATTGCTTTTTGCTAACATAGTAACGTAAGGCATTACAAGAAAAAGAATAGTAATATTGTACTCGATACAAATGTCAGTAACATGCATTACAATGGGTTGTTAACCTGGATTAAAGTGGTCATTTTTTGTTGTTTTTCTTAATACAAATTCGCTAAAATCACCACAAAATCAGCAGCAGTGAAATGTCCACACAAAAGATGTTTCACTTCCTGTTCCTTTTGGCATGTCAGACAGAAGATGGAGATGATAGCACATTCTCCAGATGGACACACACTCATTACTTTACATTTGTGAAACATAAGGATTTGAAGAACATAGTAGTCCAATGCACTTTCTGTGCTCCACCTAAAGAACTGTCCACTTCCTGAAATAGCATCAGTAATTTAACATTTACAGAGGTGCCATAGTAACATGAAGTTAGCAAGGAAGCAAGTGGAGCATGAGATTGGAGATAAAACCACAAAACAGACAAAATGAACCTTCCACTTTATCAGTGGAATCACCAGCTTTTGGAAAACCTGTCAGCAAGATCCTTGTTGTGACTAGCAGCAATAATGACAAAGGTGAGCTATATTTAGATCACCAAATCCATATTTCCAGTTATTTTGGTGAGAGTATTTTAAAAGTAAAGCAATAGTAGTGTAATACCTTATGCTTTAAATACAGTAATATTGTAATTTAATGAATTACTTTGAAATGACAGTAACAAGTAATAAATAACACAATAGAGTTTTGAAGTAACTTGCACAACACTGAGATTGATGTGTGTTGTACAAGGCCGAAACACCCGGAGAATAAAGGTTTATTTAACTCACAGCATCATCACCCGTTACCACTTGTCCTCTGTTTCGCATTTGACGCACACAACGACCTGTTTCCATCCTCTGCACGTGATGAAGTGTCCATCAGGAGGACATCCACTTAGCTTTAAGCTCATTTTACATGATTGGATGGCGCAGGGAGAACCAGAAGTGAACGTGAGTGCCGCTCATCAGTGATAATCAGTTTATCCTTTTACACCTCAGCGAGTAAGACCCAGGGAAAGCGAGGAGCTGATGGGCCTTCCCTGGATCAGCATGACTACCCCCTAGAAATGCAGGTTGAATAGGAAAAAGGGCTTTTGATGTAAGCGCATTAATCAGTTTTGCGGTTTCGGCCCCAGCCACCACCGCCGCGGTGTTAACAGCGTTATCCTTTAGAGGGACCCCCTCGTCAAAGTTTTGGAAGGCCTCTGTCAACGTGAAAAGAACATGACCTTTAAGATCGTATCAGCATGTTTGCTGGTGCATACACAGCCAAGGAAAAGGTTCAGTGGCCCGTCAGGAAAAAAAAAAAAAAAAAGCAGAGCGAAAGGGGGGTAAAAAAAAAAGAGAAAAGACAAGGAAAAAGGAAAGAAAATTGTAATTCACTCGGAGGGCTGTTTGTTTGAAAGAGCAGTTTGCTGACACTGGAGAGCGAGCAGCGTTAATGCCACGCAGGGAAGGAGGAAATGAAGATGAAAATAGATGAAATGACTTCTGCACAAAGATTGATTTGTTTCCTTGATTGTTTTTTTTCTCCATCACTAAGACATAATTTGATAGAATTCATAATGGAGCATGATTGGTGCATGAGAAACATCTTGAGAACATTGGACAAAAACATAGATTTCATAATATTCTACTGAAGTGAACTCACTAATGTATCAGTTGACCAAATGTAAATTTGATAATGCAGTTTGCACCATATTTGATGTTATTCCCATGTTTGAATATAGAATTTTTCAGGTCAGACATGACTATTTGTCCATGGTGTAATATTCTCCAGAGCTCCATCTTCTATGTTCTCTGTGAGTGTGTGTGTTTATTGAGTCTTATGAAGAGCTGATAGTGATGTGATGGTGGTCATCAGTCACCTCCTACACCCTGTCTACAAGCCTGTAGACTGGCTGCTCACTGTCTACACACACACTCACACACACACACACACACACACACACACACACACACACACACACACACACACACACACACACACACACACACACACTCATACACACACATACACACACACCAAACAATGTCTACAAACAAAATTGTCCTGGAACTGTTATTTTTGTAATTTATATTTTTGTCCCATTTACAATTTCCTTTTCTTAAAACAATAATATTAGCAGAATAAGATATAAGCACATAGCTACTACCTTAAAATATGAAATAATAACAGAGTTTCAATTAATTTACAGATCTCCTTTAAACGGCGGGTGCAGGTGTATATTTTGATAAATAATTGCCGGTTCCAAATAAACACAGTCTAATTTAAAATTTTTCTTTGCCTTTTTTTCGCATCACTGTCGTGCTCAAATGACGTTAAAGAACACCCTCTCTCATAATATTGATTAATTGTTGATCACTATGACTCCATTGCAACGATAAAATTACGACATGAAACTACGACATGAAATTCAAACTTTCTGTGATAAAACATGCAGAGGAAAACTCTGGAGAAGCAGCCGCAAGATGTTTAGCTACAGTACTATAATCTGCCTTTTGAAAAATTTAAGTTATAAAGTAGTCATACTGGTTTAATACAAAAATTGAGTAAATCATCATATTTTTCCAGTTTTGTTGAGCAGGACTTTTGTCAAGAAGGAATTAATCTCCTGTCACAAACTGCCACCTGGTCTCAAATAAAAGCTTGATCTGTTAAGTGAAACAAACGTTCCGTTTGTGGCATAAAAGAATGTTGTGGTGAACACATTCATGAACTTTTTTACAGATTATACATAGAGCAACATTAGCATTCTCCTGTTTTTGGCCACTTAATTAATGTCCAATATTCACTTTCTTTTTTTTTTTTTTTTTAAATTTGGTTTCCACATCCCATGCGGTAAATATCTGCCTCTTTAGTGGCTAAATGCTCCACTTTCGTCACCATCCTGTTGTTGTAAGCTAAAGTAATGAGTTGAAAGATGAGCAAAAGAAAAGATGAATTGCAGAGATCATGCATTTATTTAATGCAATGTCGACATAACCACAACGTCAAAATTTTCTGTACTGTCATGTACCTCTGCAGCACTTTTTATCAAGCAAAGAAGTCCCTTAGTTTTTTAGAAAAAAAAACAATATATCTGAAACAGATGCAATGATCAATGATGTTTGTACAGTGACAAATGTCTGCATTTGGAGGGTTGGTGTGTTTTTTAGATAAAAAAAAAAAAAAAAAACATACAGATTTGCCAAACAAGCAGGAGAGCTGTGTTCAAGACAAACCTAACCAAGCCTTAAGCTGGAGAGTGGATCAACTACAATTTGTGGTGCAAAAAATACTTAAAATTGGCCAAAAAGGTCCATTCAGCTGAGGAGAAATGTACAGGTGTATCACTATACATGGACTCTGTCACTGTACACACATGGATGGGAATCAAGAACCCCTTCCTGTAGAGAACCGGTTCTGTGTGTTTCAATTCCATGGAATCGTTTGGCAGTTTATCCAATGTTTCTCTTATCGATTCCAATCAGCACAAATCTACGTAACATAACTTACGCAAGTTACGCACGCTCGATTCCAGCAAGCATGACTAATTACTTGAAGACGTTACGCCAGTTTAGGACGTCGTAAACAACAATGGTGTCCACCAGATTCAAACTCTCCAAAAGTTTGGCTCAACTTTATGAAAAAAAAAGATGGCAACAAGGCGACTTGCAGTCATTGCAAAATGGACATAACAGCGTCGGGAGGGAACACGACAAATATGCACACAACATGGAATAACGTTAATGGAGTGTTGTGTTTTTGACGCACTTGATGCAAGTGATACATCTCAAACCAGCAGCAGCTGCAGTAGCCAAGTTATCACCTCGACGGTTATGTATCCTTCGTGAAAAAGAATTGTATTTTCAGATTGCACTGTGCACTGTTCTGTCATATTTGACAGTATTTATCTTTCTTTATAGTTATTTTTGAGTGTGTATCCTTTTAAAAAGGAGAAAGTTTTATTAATTTAATTTTTATTTGGAAAAATGTGTTAGTAGAATGTTACACATTATTGTGTATTTTTTCAGTTACATATTGCTACAGTTAACACAGTATCTAGGCTTTGGGGTCTTTTGACCTCGCTGTTGAGTTTGTAAGGTCGTGACTTCCAAGTAAACACACTTTATGCTAATCAAACTCCTTTTTTTCCGAAATTAGGACCGATAAGAGAATCAATAAAGAATCATATCGTTAAGCAGTATCAAGTATCAAATATCAGTATCATGGAATCAGAATCGTAAAAATCATATCAATTCCCATCCCTATGTACACATAGCCAGTTCATCGTTCATTGTTTAAAAACACTGATCAACTTTGATATAGAAGCCTAAGGTTGGAAATGCTGATCTTTTCACTTTTGCATCCACTTTTTTATGTTAGATTGTTGACCTGACACATGTTTTGCTTTATCGTAAATCACTGTGTGCATTTCATGTTCGTAAAATGAGCCTAATTCCAAATCCCTGTTTCCATAATGTAATACCAGCTGAGTCTGGGAATGGAACATCTATTCAAACTGTGTGCAGTGTGTATCCCCTTGGCATTAGAGATTAAGCTGCATTAACACATTGTTCCTGTGGTCTCTGTGGTACATGGTCTGATTACTTAAAGTGCAACGCTAGTTTCCTTTCAGTATTTCACAAAGAAAAGTCTCTGGACTTAATGGCCCCCCCTTTTTTTGTTGCTGCATGTATTTCCCTCAAGCATAGTGTGATTACAATTTTTATTTTTCCCTCAGCATTCTCTCTTTTTCTCTGTCAGAGTTAAGGAGAGATCACACAATATGTCTAGTGAAAAATTTCCTGGGATAAATATCCCAGGGCAGTAACAACCCCCACCTGTTCCCAAACTGCCGCTATCTGCAATTTGCACCAATGCAGCGTTTGGAAAAAAAAGTGGGGGGGGAATAAAACACAATAATGGCGTCTGTTTCCATGAGCCAATGCGTTCCCAAAGCGATTGTGTGATCAAAATCTGTGTCACATTTTCTCTGTTCTCTGCCGGAATCTAACGCTGCACACGACCAGTCGCTGGAATTTGAAAAGTGTTAAGCTGGGGGCAGCAGGCGTGATGTGGGGCAATGTGGACAACCAAAGATGCAAAAATACAAAAAAAAAAAGAAAAAACAGAACAAACTGTCTTTCTCTGCTACAACAACATGCTGTTATATCTCCAACAGAGAGAGGAATTATAAGGTGAAATAAGTTGAATGACATATGACAAGAAATAGAAAGCTTGGACTCAAATAGAAGCACTTTCACACTATTTAATTTCAGAAAACATCCAGTTAGTGTCATTCTCTTGTAATCAGAATGATATGATTCAGTTGGAGAGTTTATAACAGATCCCTAGTTGTCGATGGGAAACCTTCAACCAGGAGCTAAGTGTAAAGAGGATTACTGATCAAATTCCATTAATCTTCTGTCCCAAAATTGCTGCATGGTCTCAAATAAATATCTGACCTGTTCAATGATTGAAACACATAAACACCTGGCTGTTATTTGGTCATCTACACTATACTATATATATAGATTTTGTTTTGGTTTTTTTAATTATGTGCAGGTCAATGCACATACACGTTTTTTGTAAACCAGGTTTCTTTTTTTTCTCAGTGTTTTCATAAGTTTTTGATGAAACAGTATACAAACATAACAGGGATGGCACTAACTTTTGGCTATATTTGCAACTGGTTGTGACAGTGTAAAGTTCCATATCACAGCTCCTCCTCATGTTGCTTCCCAGCGATATCATTGCACTTTAAATCTCTGTCGTCCCTTCTCTTTCTGCACTGATTATGATTAAAACAAACAAAGTAAGCTAACTGACAAAGTATGCATGAAAATATATAACCAGGTGAAAAATACAGGATTATCGTAGCCAAAATTATTGTATTTTGAGGGAAATTCTACACCCGTCATAATCAAAATAACAAGCCCACTGATGTGCTATAGTAAAATGCCCCTTTAACAAGTGTTTTTACACTTTGATCTGACTATACTGTGAGAAAAACGATGGGTACATTTCTAATTACATCCATTCATGTTGAAAAGATAAAAGTCACAGCTGTGACATATGGATTCATTTAATAATAATTAGAGTAATATACAGATAGTGCCGTCATTTGCAAATTTCAGGGGTTGTTTCAACTTAAAAAGCACCAGCTGCCAGGTTATAAATAAAATGATGTGCATATAACACACATATTCAAACTAAATAGTACCTGCTGCCAGGTTATAACATAAAATAATGTCTGTCAAAAAGAAGCAACTCTGCAAAAGTAAAAGGAAAAATACCAAAAAATGATAAAATTAAATAAATTAAATAATTTTTTTTTTTTTTTTTACAGTTCACCAAACCACAAAATGATATAATTGCTTCAGTCTTCATAGATATTCCAGATTCAGTCATGTGAAGTTTTAATGTCTGTGAGTGTCTCCTGGGGTGGGCAGAGCTTAACATTCAGCCAATCATGCCTTCAGGGTTCACAAAAAAACCCAAAAAAACAAAACTTAGGTTTAACAGTTTTACAGGCAATAATATAAAATGGTCAAATTATTGCACATTTGTACTGTTTTAGTATTATTGACAGTACATCATCCAGAGGGCCAAATTATAGTACAAATATGATAATTATTGTACACTTGGCAACATTCTATATGACACATAGAAATATTTATATATATATATGATTTTTGTCATCCTCTTTGTTTCTGTAATGTTGCTATATTGGTTTAATCTCTACAAGTATTTAAGGTTAATCTTAAGGGGTGTTCACACACCATTTTTTCGCACGACAAATTTTAATTTTTCTGTTAAGCGAAAATTCACCAGATTGCGTCATTGCGTCCCTTTTCTCTCATCATCCATGTGATCACCACTGTCACTGCATTGTACAGCTCTGAAAGTCATTTCTGGGTACATGATACCCTCTGGAGGTGCACAGAGCTCGGCTGGTTTCAATGCTTCCTACCGGAGCTCCGCTTGGACGACCTGGCTTCCAGGTCCGTTGAAAAGTAAAAGACTGGCGATATGTGAATTTCTCATTGCCATGGGGACGTGGAGCGACTCTCAACGCTGATTGGTTGTCGCGTTACGTCATCCTGCGAATTCGCCTGAAAAGTTAAATATTTTCAACTCGACACGAAGTGCGATTTTTCGCCAAAGCGCGGCTTCCCATTGACTTAACATGTAATCGTGTCGCGCTGTTGCATGAATTTTTGTCCGGTGTGAACACCCCTTTAGGAGATGGATCACTCCTCCGTTGTTCTACTTGGGTTTTCTTCTATTTTTCTCCCTGTCAATGTTGTGTTTTTTTTTTTTTGGAGTAATATGTTACTTATTCAAACCATGTAACTAAGGACAGAATATTGCTGTACAGGCTGTAAAGATATTGGATTGACACTCATCTTTAACTCTTCTGATCATCCCAGACTGGTACCAGCAACAGACCTGACTGCCGAATGACTATGTGGCATTTTTATTCATCATTTCACACAAAAGGAATGTATGCATACTGCATAATTATCTATGCAAGCGTGTGAGTACACATACTTGGTGTCTCATGTCCATGTTCATGCGTACGTTGGCCTTTCAAAGTTAAGTTAACATGAAACAACTGTGTAAAGTGTAAAATTGCAACAAAAACAGCCCATTAATGGCCAATATTACACTTTTCCATTATCACCTCTATGGAAATCCCAGTCAGCCTATAAAAGACCTAAGCTTGAATGTGTTTTAACATGCAGTGTTTCACAGTTGTCCCTTTTTAAAGAGCTACCACTGTGCTGACCAGACAAAATAATAGTAGAACTGACTCAATAAATCTGAGACTATTTAATAGTTTATGCTTTGACTGGATATCTGTATTTTAACCAAGAGTTGCCACATTTAACTAGATTTGAAGTGATCATTTTAACCCAACTCTGATCTTTTTTTTTAACCCTAGCCAAGTGTTTTTTTTTGTGGCTAAACCTAACGAGACAGTGCTGTCACATCATGAAACATCATTATTTTATAATGGTATAGTATGTCACAAAACATAACAAGCATATTGTTGGGTGAAAACCTCGTAATTTCATTTTACAAGGTTTTCACACACCAGCAATGACATTATCCCTCTGTTCAATCCACAACTCTGTCTGGAAGTGGTCAGGTTTGCATTGTGATGCATACAGTGTGACCACATTCATTCAGACAAAAAATTATCTCAGGGAATTAAATGGTCACTTAGCTCTGCCTCTTCCTGAAAAAAAAAAAAAAAAAAAAAACAGGCCCCATTTAAAATGTACAAGCAGGAACCAAAAATATTCACCTAACAAAAAGTGAATGAAATCCATTTGTGGCAGCAGGTTTGCAACACGTTTGTTGATGAGCCTGCCAGTTCAATCCTAACTAATTTGCATATTGAGATGCAAAGACAATGTAGACCCAGCTGAGAAAAAGGATAATCATTTTAATAAGGGCCTTAAATGCCTGGATCAAATGTCATTATCCAAATATCGTATCCTTAAAGTTTAACCACAGCAAAAGTAGACCTTCGCTGGAAAGAAGAAGAGGAAGAAACACTTTTTCTTTTACAACTTGTTCATTAATAGCTTCACTTGTCTCAGCAGGATGATGTGGAACTCCACTACATCTTCATGGGAATTTAACAGGCGGAGAATTTCTTTTGCAAAGTGGAGCTCTGTGTCATTTACAGGTGATCTGCTTCAGCAGAGTGATCTCCTGCTTATCTTTGTTTTATTATTGAAGTCAAACACTGAATTAGACCAATTGCTTAAGAAAGATGTGGCTATTTGTGAGAAATAAAAGTAGGTGAAGCCAAACAAAATAAAAAAAGTGTGACTTTTCTCCCCCACCCCATACACACACGTTCCGCAACAAATTTTCCCTACAACCAAACTGCTCATCACATTGTGGGGAGACTTTCATAAATGTTTAATGACATCGGGTACAAACCGACGCTTTGAAAATCTGCTGCTCTTTTAATTTCCTTTCCTCTCGTCTTTTTTCTTCGTTAGCTCGCCCTATGCTAATGCTGCCGAATGTCTTGCAGCGTGTCCTGGAGGGAGCCGAGCCAATCGCGCCGTTGTGATATTGTGCTTTTACTAATGTGCCAATGCTAATTGAGCAAATGATAGTTCTTCTTCCTCTTCTTCTTCTTCCCCCCTTTGCTCTCCTCCCAGCCTTTTTCTTTGATTTTCACGCGTTTCCCTTCTTGCGTCACATGTGCAGATCTTGTCAATTACAGCTGTCGGTCTGAATTATCGCTGTAGCATTTCGTCGTTACTTTCCCGCGTCCGTGCGGCTAATTAATCAAGCTGGCGAAAAGGGACGGATAATGAACATACTGCGTTTTTTTTATTTATTTATTTTTTTTTACCACGGCGAGGAGAACGGATGGGGAGGCTGAGGAGGCTTAATCCTCACCACGGAGAAAATGAGGCAATAAAGACTGAAAGAGAGAATGAGGAAATGAGAGAAACAACAAAAGAATTAGAGAAAACACTGTAGAGGTGGCACTGTCCAATGTTTGGAAAGCATACAGCTCTGGAAAAAAAATAAGAGACCACTGCAAAATTATCAGTTGTTCTGATTTTACTACTTAGAGGTATGTGTTTGGGCATAAGAAACATTTTTGTTTGAGTCTATACACTACTGACAACATTTCCCCCAAATTTGAAATGAAAATATAATCATTTAGAGCATTTATTTGCAGAAAATGACAAATGGTCAAAATAGTAAAATGATCTAATGTTTTCAGACCTCCAAAATCAATATTTGGTCCAATAATCCTTATTTTTAATCCCACCTTTCATGCGTCTTGTCATGCTCTCCACAGTCTTTACCATTGTTCTTGGGTGATTTAATTCCACTCCTGGTTCCTCTTTAAGCAGAGTGAGGTGTGTACGTGTTGGAATTCAACAGATTCTGGAATACAGAGTCTATATACTATGGCTGGAATATATGTAGAGATGCTGATGCTTTAGAGAAAACAAAATGCAGAGGTCTCTTATTTTTTTCCAGAGCTGTATGTGTGGTAATAGGACATTTTTTTTTTTTACCAGTGGTAGGCAGCATTATAGCATTTGCAGTGAGAATCTGTGACCCACATCCACTAAAGGTCAGGAGGTCGAATCCCCTCAGCTGCACCCCAACACGTCTATCCTCACCTCCCCTTTGGCCTCTCTGTGCAGGGCAGGCTGTCCTGTGGTGTGTGTGTGTGTGTGTGTGTGTGTGTATTGGTTCAGTAGTAGAGTGATGGTGGAACCAGTAGGAGGAAGAGGAGGAGGAGGGGGGGTGACTTTAATCCTCAACTTTCCACCCCCAAGGTAAGACTGAGAGGATGAAAGGAGAATTTAGCCAGACCCCTGCGTGTGTGTGTGTGTGTAGGGTTCTCTCGTCCGCGCCAGTCTTCTCGGGCTCGGCCATAGAGAATGAATGGGTTTAGTGCCGCGGCCGGACAGAAAAATCAATGCTTCATATGAGGAGGCTGCGGGGGTTAGGCCTCCGTGTTCATGTCAACAAGGCTATTGGTTTTCTTAATACTCCAAAGTTGGCGTTTCCCCGCTTCGGGAGGGCCGGCTGAGGTGACTTGTGTGGTCAAAGCTTAACAAAGGGATCCTGCCTCCTAGCCCCTCGCCCGCACCTCGTCGGTCCGAGAGAGAAGCCGAGCCAGGATTAATTACCAACCGCGCCGGCTGGATATTAGTTGTTGTTTTCTCCCCAGTTGTCACATGGCACCAGCGGGCCGACGCTATTGGAAGACACTCGTGCTGCTGCAGCAGCAGTGGGCTAATACTGTTAGATGGAGTAACGCAGTTAGACGTAATAGTGGCGGGATGGTGTTGTGGCAATCAGGCTGCCCCTCAGTACGGCTCTCACAGAATAATCAATGGCTATAATAGCACCGCCGTATGATTATTTAACAAGACAGAGAGGCAATCATCTCACCGAAGAGACGCTGTTTCACATTATTTCAAATAAATATCAGACTTCAGTCCTACATAATTATTCGTATGTATGTGCAAGTGCGAATGATCGGTGGTACATCTAGAAACGTATGAGGGCTTGACTCTAGGATTTCAATTTAACATTGATTTCCCTTTTTTATTTAATTTTTGCAGTTTTTCTTTCATCCAATCTATAATGAGTTTAGAAATTACAATGCATAAGGTTTAGACCACTCCCATTATGTAAAATAGTCTGGTCCATCTCAAACATATGTTAAAACTCAGGCTGTTAATCGATTACAATAATCACGATTAATCACCTTACTGCTGGGAATTAATAACACATTTTTTAGCTGTTCAAAATTTACTGTAAAAGGGTAATGTTTTCAAGCATTAATACTTATCAGTCTGGGAAGATCTGCAAAGAAATCCTCAAAAACACTGGTATTTAGCTTTTAAATATATATATATATATATATATATATATATATATATATATATATATATATATATATATATATATATATGTGCTAAAATTCAACAGATGGGCACAATGTTGTCAATAGTTTCCATTACTTCAGTAGAAATCCCACTGTTCACATCTCACCACGATTAGATATACACTGCAAAAACTGAAATCAGGTGAAAATATCTTAATTTTGGTGGAGTTCATCCAATATTGAATTGAATTATCTTATTCCACTGGAAGATTATTCATCTTACTTCAAGATATTTCCTAACTTGCATGAGTTTGGAAAAAAGTATTTTTTTTAAAAATAAGATTCAATTGACTAAAATCCCAAAAATATTACAATGAGCTAAATTATCTGCCAGTTGAATAAGATGATTCTACTCAATGTTGGATTGCTTGTACCAAAAACATGATTTTTTCACCTATACTCTGGTGGAAACTCAATTCACATCATTAGCAACGACACATGTATTATAGATATTAATTCCATAGTGTGATATCTGCATTTTTACCTACTATAATTACAGGATTGGAGTAGTTCCTCCAAAACTGTTGATGACTAGTTATAATGATGGTATTTTATCAGTCGCTCACTCTGCAATACTATATACTACAATACTAATACTACTGTATATTGAATATTTCCTTGCACCTTTCTTACCCTTAACTACGTCTCTCTCTTTTTTTTCCAGAACTCTAACCATATTATTGCACATACACTCTCACACACACACACACACACACACATATACAGAGAGAGCAGTCGTTAGCGACACTGTGCTATAGACAGCAAACCTATAGGGAGGGGTGTGTGGGTCGGAGGAGGCAGGGCCGGCCCAGCCGCTGAGCATTGCTCACCCAGAGCAATCGGATGAAAACGCAGTGCAGATGTAATTTGTTTTCAATGGCTGTTTCAAAAGAATAATTGTGGTGACACTGGCCGGTCGATAGTATGGATTTTTGTTTTCGAGTGCAGTGTGTGTGTGGCGCTAAGAGAGGGCAGGAAATACAACGCTGCAGACCCAAATACAATAAAAATGGATCGTGTGTGTGTGTGTGTGTTTGTAGGGGTATTTGCAGGTCTGGTAACCATCACTGGGCCTTGGACATCATTGGAAGGATTACTAAATGTGTCCTATGGGCTGGCTATAGGCTGGTAGTCCCCCCACCCACCCCCACCTCTCTCTGCCTCAGTATGCCTTTCTTTCCTTCTTTTCTTTCAGAGAAAAAAATCACTGACTTGCCTTGAATAAACTCACTTTAGATGAAACACAGCTCTGGGAGAGAGGAGGCCTGGGTAAAGCAGTGTATGTGTGTGTAACCTGGCAGGACGGAGTGTGTGTGTGTGTGTGTGCGTGTGTGTGCGAGACAGAGAAAATGCCACACACAGCATCTGCCAAATATCTCTATCAATTAAAATTAACTGCCAATTACAAAAGGCTATCACTGCCAGATAAGAATTTGAATCGTTTAAACTGTTTTCTGTTTGAGGAAAACACAATAGGCTGTTATTTACATTACATGGAATATTACTTGGACATGGTAAAACATGTTCTGAATACTTTTATTACTATTTATTATTACTATTCAAACAATATATATAAGAAAAAGTTAGAAAAACGTTTCATGCTATGTAATTAGTTTTATGCATTACAAATTCAATTTTTTTTGCAAAAAATACACAAATCTATTTCATGAAATTATAATACTGACATTTTTCTTTGAAACGTTCTCACATTACATACATTTAACCTTCTATTGCATAATGTTGCTTATAGCAACACCATGCAAATATCATCATATAGAGCTTTTTATTTTTGGCCCATTGTGCACCGTAGTATTCAGGTTTGTTGCATGGCATAAATAATGGATATATTATTATTATTATATATATTATATTAGAAAAAATAATGTATATTTTCATAATTGAATTAAATGTAAGTAAGAAATTAAATTGCTGAATAAAGCTTACTTACTCTAGATACTGAGTTAAATTTTTTATTTCGTGAAAACTTTCTGAAAATTTGAAATTAAAGACAACCTACGGTTGTAAGACAATGATGTTCAAATATCAAATGTCCATGAGCAAACAGGATATCCTGGTCATGTGACCTCATAAATTGAATGTCCTTCAGAATTAAAAGCCCCATTTTCACTCCTAACTATAAAAACACAAATTTTATATCACAGCTTTTTAGAACAATAAAGATAAAGCAATTGTTGCCATATGCCAACACTATGCAATAGAGGGTTAAGAAAACATTGCAGTGATTGCATGCTAATGCATGCAAACACACATACAGTTAGTTCCGCTTTTATTTGACCAGAACTTTATTTATGCCGCAATAATGAACCTGGAATCATCCGTGTGCATGTCTTTGGATATGAGATGCGCGTTTGAGCGTATTGCACGAGTATCTGCGAAGTTCGTGAACACGTCGTAAAAATATTTATTCCCTTGGCCACGCGGGCGTCCTATGATTGGCTGTCATAATAATCAGCTCTTCCCCTCTGGTTAGTTAGCGCACTCCGGAAACATCTGAATGGAGTAATTTGTCGCTTGTCCCCTGCTTTCCCTTTGTCCTTCTCCTCTTTCCCTGATCCCCTCCTCGGGCTCATCTCGATATGGCCACTCTGTTGCCAGATAATGGCCACTTTGACCATTTGCCAAATCAGACACTGTTTTGCTGGGCGATGGAGTCGGGGCAATTCTAATTTGTCAGAGGAGGTGGAGGTGTGTGTGAGCATGTGTGTGTGTGTGTGGACACGGCCGGGTTCATTGAAGGGGTGGGATTGTGTGACATTAAATGAGTGAAGGTAGATTTAGACGGCACACTGGGGCTGGGTGGAGAGGGACATACAGTAAAAGGACATTATTCCTCTGTAGTCCAAGCCCTCGCTGACACTCTCCACCCCCCCTCCCTTCCTTTCTCTCTCTCGCTCTCGTCTTTCTGCACTATTCCCTTGCCGCGGGTGGTCACCAGAGACCAGACTGGGGCTGATTTATTCTCCCTCTCTCCTGTCCTCTGCCTGACTGCCTCTGCAATGGAGAAATTTCCTCTCTCTCCCCTTCTCTCTCCATCCAGCAGCAGCAGCAGCAGCAGTGGTTGTGCTAAGGCAGGGAAAGCAGGGGGAATGAGAATAGGAGGGCTAACATTAGAACGTCTACCTCCCTAATACACTGTCCTACTCTTGTCTACTCCCACTTTCCCCACCCTGCTGGTCACCTCTCATGGGTTATGTCTTCCTCAAAGGCCATCTGTATGTGGATGTGTGAGCTCAACCACAGCTGCACGTATAATACTTTGCCACTGCAGGAACATTTTTTTTGGGTGAAACTGTGGCAACATAACGTCACAATTCACTCGTTTGCGACCAACGTAATTAACACAATCATGTTAGTAATTAACAGGCCGCAAATTTTGATACCCACACATCAGTGTAATGCAAATATTTTCCCAGCAGATTAACATTTCTTGCTAAACTAAGACTAAAGAGAAAAAAAGCTCATTGTCGAAAATAATCAGCTATCAAAAGCTTTTGTTTCATTTATTTCCTAATTTGTTTCTGAGAAACAATGTTTTACTTATTTATTGTTTTAATTCCATCTTTACATGCGTGTAAGTATAATTGATTTTTATAGTTTATGTGCACCGGTAGTGTAGAAGGGTTGCAAAACTCCTGGATGATTCAAATCAAAGTTTGTGTCTGATTCTCATTACAGATACAGAATAAAATAAGTGTGAGACCCAACAAACCTTAAATAAATGGTGGCTGAGCAGATGAAGAACAATGCCTTCTTCCCCAAACTGCCTGAAAATTAAGAATAATTAAGAATAATCATGTATTAGGCACTATGCTTGAAGAGAAATTTAACTGACATATATACTTTTAACTGACATGATATATATATATATATATATATATATATATATATATATATATAGTGACTGAATTGAATATAAAATAGAAATGACAAATTTCAATTTTACATTTCAGATTTTGCATAGTGTGAAGATGTGAAATACAGCATTATAATTAGAGTTGTTAGTAGGAATTAGTTTCCCCTTCAAAGCAGTTTTCTCCTGTTTCCTGTCTTTATGCTAAGCTAGGCTAACAATACACTAACTGGAGTGCTGCAAAGACACAAGACTGAAATTAATCATCTATTTACTTTTAAAACGTAAGAAAATGGCCGCGTTTTCCAAAATGTTGAACTATACCATTAAACCATTTAAGCCCCGGGGGTTATTTTTCATATGGAATATCTCTACAACCACAAGGTTGTAAAGGTTAAATTAAATATTTAAATAGTGGTTAGTCGCAGCCCTACTATTGATATTATATTAAACAATTTTCTTATTGTATTGATGATGTGGATATTGATGATATTGATGCTGTAACAGTTGTGTTACTAGAAATAAAAATACTTTATTTTGTGTTGGAGATGAGGTTTTCTCATGTGATATATAAATAAAACTCAATGCTGCCATTGTTTTAGGAGGTTTTTGGATTTTAACAGGTTAATTAACAAGATCAATCTTTCACAGAAAAGCTGCAACTTAAGTTTGTGGTTTTCCACGTAAAAAAAAAAAAAAAAAAAAAAAAGAGCTAAAATCCATGGCAGTAAATTTCCAACCGGACAGTGAAGTTTCTGGCTTATGTTGGATCCTCAGGTTTCAGGTGATCCGGTCCGTGCAAGATTAAAACGCCTCAATCCCTCCTCCTAAGCCAGAGAAGGATCTGCAGACATCCCAAGGCTCATTTAGGGGGGAGAGAGAAGCCCAGAGCAGCAACCTGACGCCGTTCCAGCCGCTCCTCAGGGCAATGTGCTCGAGTGGCATGGTGACACTCGTTACACCAGCCGGCGTTGGTTAATTGCCGGCGGGATGAAATGATCCTACGGATGCTGACAGGTGAGGGTGTGCTCAACCATGACTGGTAAAAAGATTTCTCCAGTGGCCTCATGTGAGAAGAACTGAGATGGAGGGTGTTTCCATTCAGATAAGAGGGCGCATATGTGCAAATTCCTTGTGTGTATGCATACAAACACACAAAAAACACAAATAAACAAAAACAAATAAAGATAGCGTTTGGTCCACTGGAATGTTCATTTCAAATGTTGTAAATATTGTGTTACAAAAGTAATAAATTACTGTAATGCATTGATTTTTAATATTTAATGTCAGTAATGCACATTACAATGCATTTTAACCTAGATTGAAGTGGTCATTTGTGTTTTTTCTTCATACAAATTACCTAAAATCCCTGTAAGATCAGCCGTAGTGAAATGTCCGAGCACAAAAAATGTTTCACTTCCTTTTCCTTTTGGCTTGTCAAACATATTTTATGTTTGAGAAACATACGAATTTGAAGAACATTGTAGTCAAATGCGCTTTGTGTGCTCCACAAAGAACTGTCCACTTCCTGAAATAGCAGCAGTGGCATAGTAACTTGAAGTTAGAAGGAAGCAAGAGGAGCGTGCAGGTGGAGATAAAACCATGAAACAGACAAATTGAACCTTCTCCTGCTCTGAGATTCTTCAGCATCAAGAGGTTAGGAGACTTGTTGAAGACATGAGAAACACTTTCAACAGTGGAATCACCAACTTTTTGAAAATTATCAGCAAGATCCTTGTTGTGACTAGCAGGTATAGAGCTAGATTTAGATTACCAAAGGCATGTTTTCCAGTAATTTTGGTAAAAGTAAATAAAAAGTAATGCAATAGTAGTGACAATAGAAATGATCGTAACAAGTAATAAATAATGCATTACAGTTTTGAGGGAATTTGCCCAACACTGTTCATTTATTTAAATATGATGTAATATAAAGAACAATCCTCTCACTATGTAGCTCATGTTGGATGATCAGGCCTAGAAACCAATGACCTGCCCCTGAAGTGTTGGATTATGTCCTTAATGCCAAACACACACACATACACACACACACACACCCCTCCTTGCCCACGTCTCTGCTCTGCTGGCCGCCATCCTCGGACACTCCTCACTAGTAAGACACTGGCACACACACACACATTATTGATTTTCATTTAGATAACTTAATGTTCACAGACAATTCACAGCCCCTCCATCATGGACACCCCGGCACCCGGCTTAGATGTACGAGCTTGCCTCGCCACAATCTGCCACCATATCTCTTCCTCTCTGTTTTTTTTGGATTCATTTTTCCTAAACTTAACCAATTCCGAATAAGCGGGATATAAATGGGGAGCAGATGCCGCATCGATCAATCAGGCTTCACACAAACACACATGCGGGCGCTTGCGAGCGGTGTGAATGCATTTCCCACCAGCGGCTTTCCCCCCTTTTTTTTCTTCCCGCCTCCAACATCCCATTACCTCCGGGTAGTTGGCCAGTCAAACAGGAATAAAAATTGCACCCCAAACATCATACGTTAGGCCTGATTTGTCGAGCTGGAAGCCTGACAATTCCCAGAGACTTACACGACCCACGCCGGCGCTGGAAATCAGGCCTGTTATGGCGGCCGCACGTCTATAAAGATTGTTCATTTGGTGGAAAACAGCTACCTGTGCAGGGACAGAGAGAGTGATGCAGAAAGCGTTGTAAATACTCAGGGAGATATATGGGCCCGGCTGATCTAGACCGGGACTGTAAGGCTGCGGGCATGAATCCAAGGAAACAGTCTCAGTGAAGGGTCTTTATGGGGTGCTGGGTGGGTGGGTGGGTGGGTGGATGGATGAGGGTGGGGGGGAGGGTTATTCTTGTTAAATGAAACTGCAACTTGCCATGAGCAAGCGTTATTTCAGTAAGCAAATAAAAGCAGTCAAGACTATAGAAAGTGAGACCAAATACGTCTTCATCTTCAAACGTAGCTGAAACTAAAGCAGAGGGGATTGCATTTTTTTTCCTGAATTCTTGGAACGAGAGAGGTTTTTTCACAACCTCTCCAGTTCTGGGACCCTGATGATCACTTTAACCTGTTGAAATCCAAAACCCTCCAGCATTGAGTTTTATGCATATATTGCATGAGAAAACCTCAGCTCCAACACTAAATAAACTATTCTTATCTGTATTTAAGCACATTACTGTTACAGCATCAATATATATTTATATATATTTATTTATTATATATTTAATTTCAGTTGTTTTTCCCTGATTTGGGTCAGTTTGGTCTTGTTTGGAGTTTTAAATAAAGTGATTTTATCTGTAGTAAAATGTTAGTTTTTTTTGTTTCTGTATAGTATGTTTCAATCACAATGTGAGCAACAAACTAATTATTGATTACATCTGCTGATGACAATGATCTGTATGATGAAATATTGATAAAAACGCTAATGAAAAGTGAGTGAGAGTGTTACAGACAGGTGTAGAGGCTTGTTGAACTGATACAGAAACAGCTGGTTGAGGATTTCACCCATTTACAGCTAATTGTGGGAGCAGAAAGTTCCTCAATGACCTGGATTTATAAAACAGAAGCCATTCGCGTACAGCTTTATAAATCTGACGAGAAAAAGGACGCGTCCGCATATTTCTGGCTTTGTGCGTACACACTGGTTTTTAGTCATGAATCTGCACAGTTTTATGCATCTGGCCCCAGGAGCCTACAGCAGGGTATATGAGCACATATGAATTTGTTAGTGCACACAGTATATCTGCTCCACTGCATCTATCAAGAGTGTGACCTGGTATCCTGTTAGTTCGCCTGACCGCCCCCCCTCCAAATAAAAAAAAAAAAAAACACTCTCTCTGCTCAGTCTTTTTTTTTTTGGTCTGTCTCTTTCATCTTTTTCCTAGCTGTCCCCTGAGGTGAAGGACGCCTGCAGATGAAAGAATGAAAGAAGACAAGTCAGACTGTGGACAGCTCCTGCTGCGCTCAGGCCACCACGCCGCACACTGGCCACTACTTAGTAAGTTAGCATCACACACACACACAGATTCATCCTGTCACCTTATGTTCTATCACCCCTCATTGCCACAGTCTACAGGGGACTTTAAATGAGTCAAAGTGGCAGCGAAGGAAGTCGGGGGCGGCAGAGAAGAACATCAAGGAAGTCCAGACGCCAGCCGAGACCAAGCGACGTCGCCGGGGCGCAGGAAGTCGACGTGAGCCTGACACGACGAGCTCTGGCACTTTTGACGTGTGCTAAAAGGTCTGAGTCCGGACACATCAAAACAGAAGGAACCGAGAAGGCAGAGAGGCGAGATAAAGATGACGGGTCTGGAGGAGTCCTTCCTTCCTGCCTTCATGGCTGTTTTTGACAGACAAGTGAACTAAACCAACGCTCTCAGTGTTAACCCACCACCCCACCTCCTGCTGGGAGCTGTCCCTACAATTTTAAGACAGGTGTGTTGACTGATTTGACTAAAGGAGAAACTAATTGTAGAAGGAGAGAGTATTATTTAAGGATTATGAAGTCTCACCCTGCTTTTAAACATGATCAGACAATGTAGAAGGTTTCTTTCATTGGTCTTTCTGGAACTCCCTCTGGGGGTGCTACTGAGACTATTTATTTTATTTTTTCTTATAACAATTATTCAATAAAGTTCCTGACTCTTCAACCCCTGTAATGTGACCCACGCTGCCTGGAACTCTGGAACTGCAATGGTAGGTCAAGAGGAGGAGGAGTATAAGAGAGAATTGAAAAAATTAGACCAAGAGCTACAGTCTCTGGAAATGAAAGCAAATGTTGGCTTATGAAATACACATAAACACCTACTACAAGTCTAGATACTTCTGGTTTTATGAGATATGTGTTCACATTTTATCAGACTCATTTCTGTATGTGCAGATTGATTATTCACCAAACGTTTTATTGTTTTATAGACAGAAGAAAGATTTTGATGATTTCGGTGTCATACATTTGGTGTATACAGATATACAGGTAACACAAGGATTAGAACTTGGAGAAAATATATTTTAATTCCAAAATGACTTTAATCTTACATGTAAACTGAATCTATCTAACCATAAAGCAAGAAATCTGTAAGTTTGTCTGTCCTTTGCATATCTGTACATATTGCTGGAGACTTGAGTAAGTGCAGTTTGGCTCATTTTAAATAAATTGTAAAGATTCAGAGAGTTAATCTCCACTATTCTTGCTCAAAGTGAAACTTTCAAGACAAGATTGAGTTCAGCCAATCGACTTCAGCTAAAAAGTTGTAGCATCTCCGATGATTCTGCATGTTGTGTTTAGGGAAAAGTGGTAAATTTTGGCTTCTACTGATAAAATCTGCATGTGAGATGTTGAGGAGATGAGCACAGTTCTCTCCAGGTATTGAGAAAGTAACACTATTGCCAATGTGGATTAGAGGTTGCTTTGAATATGATTCTTTTTTTCATATCCATACATTCATAACATCCTCCAGAACTTCCTTCTATGAATCTTTTAGATAGCTATTGAGGTGCCTGCAAGGGTATTGTGTTCCTATAGAAAAGTGGAAGCTTAAGTCAATTTTCAAAGTTTGGCCAAATGAGGGTGTGTTTGACTGCTCTATATCTTAATAGACAAATATTACATTGGGTAAGACAATGTAATATAATACAATGTAATCTGAGATAAAGAGAGACATGCATGTTATTGTAAGAAAAAGGCTGCAATTTATGTTGAAAGCACAGGTGTCAATATACATATCAGTTGTGTGAAAAGTAAAAATGGACTCATGATAAATCTCTTACTTTGTGTTAGGGTTAGGGTTAGTGTTACTGTTATATGAGTTTAAAAATAAATGTGTTTAGGCCCAGATTCTGTTCTGTTAGGTGAGAGTGCTGGGACTTCCTGAGGGTCTGCGAACACATCTCAAAGTAAGACAGCTACAGCCCACAGTAGTCTGTGTTGGGCTGAGGAATAAAGTAGCAGCTAAACCATCCAGCATCTTGGCGTGTGGATTTTGAGAGATGTTACAATACTTTCCTTACTTTGGCTGCACGATCAGTGCAGGAAGAAACGGGACAAAAGAGCTTTGAATTGTAATGAAAGCGCTGGGAAGCAACATGAAGAGGAGTCATAATACGGAGCTTTATGCTGTAGCAGGATGCACTACAGGACAGCTGAAATTAGAAGTCTATGATGATGATTTGAACTTCATTTTGTATATGATTTTTTGTGGCATACACACTTTTGTTATACAGTAGCCAGACATGAAGCGATGGGAGAGCCTTGCAGGAAAATAAATGCTTTGTCTGGAAGTTGAAACCCTGATCCGCTGCTTCAGGCAAGCGCTCTAACCCCCTATTTTTTAAATAATAATGATAATGATGACTCTCCTTGCTTTTTAGATAGATAACTGACATCTGTACTTTGACAGAGACTTTCAAACTGACAAAGACGGGAACTTAATCAACCAAGTAAACTGCAAAACAAAAAGCATGGCCAAATATGTATTCAAAAGCAGCACAGACAAACTCCTGCTCCAGAGTTCCCATCGCAGGCTTTTCACACTTCTCAGAAATGGTCTCTTCACTTGGTGGAATGTCCCAAACAAAGCTCAGTGTCAGAGGTGCAGAAGACAATCTCCACTATTGTTCAATCTCAAGGAACCCGAATACGCTTTTAGTGCCAATGTTGTACAGTCTAAACAATGTGTTTGTCATTTCCTCCTTCACACACTTCATATACATACTCTGATGGGCTTTCACACCCCGGTAGAGTCCCCGGTGTTAACATGCTTTAGCTGACGGTGTGTACTGATGTGTGTGTGAGAGAGAGCGACAGCTGGAGAGCGGGAAAGATGTCGTGTTATTGGTCAATAGGACTTCTTTCTGTAGAAAGCTGCTATTTCTTGTGGAAAAGTGGCATGAGAAGGGAAAGGTTGTCGCACCCGATCATTGTTCACAATACTTTTCTGTTGTATATGCGGGTTTAAACTCACTGAAGCTACCTGCTCTTAGTTCTCAGACATGAATGTTGCCATGTTGTCATTGCCTTTACATCTATTTTTATTTTTCATATTTTTCTCCACAAAGAGGTCAAAGGACAGGATGAACTAGACTGCAGCATCCCAGGAGCTGAAAGATATTATATTTACCTGTTTGAAGACAGTTCAGCCCGTAGCACAGCTGTCTTCCAATTAGATATATTACTGTACCTGAACTTTACACCTTTATAACCAACACCAACTAATACCAGAGTGTGAAAAAAATGATGGAACTACATTTAAAATTTGACCTAAAGCTTCAATTATAAGTTTTTCTACGAATCAAATGATTGTGTTTCATGTTAGACAATGATGAACTCACAGAGTAACACATCCATATAATGAGTGTTTTTAGTGCCTGTTAGATGGAGACCAGAAGAAACCATAGTTTTTTTCTCACGTTTTTGCATTAAAAAAAACATTACAGATCAGTTAAAGATGAACAATGATGTTTTATAGTGTGAAAATGCTACAAAAACACTTAGTGGATATTAGGAAAAGATTGTGGTTTTGTCTTAAAATAAAAATAAAATACTAATTTTGAATAAGAGCACTAAATCGAAATGGTTAAAACTGTATGAAAGGACAGTAATTGATTTAATGTACTCATTTCTACCACTGATTGACCACTGTTTGCACACTTTGTTGGGATAATATATTTCTCGCTCTCAGAGTAGAGGATTCCTGACACACACACACACACAGACAAAGAACCTGGGAGGGAGGGGAGCAACCTAGCTGAGACTTAGCATTCCCAGCACGGCACAATTAAGACTGAGCGCTAACAGACACTCCCAGTTTAACCACATTACTCTTAAAAAATGTTACACAAACCAGAGACATCTCTGACAGCGCAACATTATCCCCCCAGTTACAATTAATTACCCACACGTCCTCCCCATGCATCCCATTTACATATCTTAACAAAGGCAGAGGGATCTGCCAGGAGGGGAAATACAGGTTAGTTAGGCATGCCAGGGAGCATGCTGGTGTGTGTGTGTGTGTGTGTGTGTGTACGAGTGTGTGTGTGTGTGGTTGAGAGAGAGAATCTGAGACACTGAGATCTGACTGATAAAATAAAACAAATTAATGCATGATTCTTGGCTAAGACAGATTGCTAAATGTGTTCCCTCCAAAAATTCAAATTCTTTTCCACCTATTGCACAATTCATGTTGATATCATATGCACACCTGACTTTCTTTTTGTGCAGCTGTTCTATCTTGTTTTGCCTCATAGTTGCATACACACATGTGCAAGCTACACTGTGTTTCCTGCAAATGTGTGTCGACATTTTTTGACTTTGTCCTTGCAGGCGTCTTCATGCTTTTGCTCTTCTTCTGCTCTTTTCTTCTCTATTATTATTATTATTAGTATTTTGTGTACCTCTTGTTCCTTTCTGTCTCCCATTTATAATGGGGAGAGGGAGGCTGGAGATAAAAGAGGCGAGCGGGGGAGACAGAGTGAGCGGTCACACTCTTGTGATGCTATCTCCTACCCACAACGCATTGCAAGTGGACGCCTGACATGTTCTATACATCTTTCCACTCTGGCGCTCATTAAACAAATGCCCGTTGATATATAGCTCTCAAGAAATGAATTTTTACCTCTGTGGGCTTGGGGACCTCCTCCCTCTCTCTTTCTCTCTCGGTCCTCCTCGGTGTGATCTCTTGGGCCCCTGGAAAAACATACACAACACACACACACATAAAATCCAAAAACAGAGATAACAAATGTGGCCATGAACACACTCACCGGGTACACACTTGTTATGTTCTATAGGGCAGCTGGGGCTGTGTTTACCGATATCAACCTGAGTATGACCGGTTACTCATAGCAGAGCTAGCTGTATGCACTGTAAAACATTATGATTACCCTGATATATATGATGACACACACCACAACCCATTTTGCTAAAGCCGAAGGAAGTGTGAACGCGCCGCGATGTTGATAAGGAGCAGATATAGATTCCAAACCGATTCATTTATTATCCCTTGTTATCGCCTGTACTTTTATTCCTGCTGTAGATGTGTTCGAGGATAAACCGAGTGAAACTTACTTTTCCCACCTTTTTATATGCAGGAGTGGAGTTTACAGGCCTTTTTAGGCTGGTATAAATCATTGTGACCTGAATCTATGGCACACACCCCAGTAAGCAGGGCTAGTTCAAAGATACTGTCTTTTTGGGAAAAGAAAGTTGGCTTTAACGTTTTTGTGAAAGCTAATTTTTGGTGCATCTAGTAACTTATTAATGAAAACTCCTTTTTTTTTCTAGCGTGCAATTGCCTACAATTTACTGAGGTGTGTTAACTTAGATGGTCATGGTCATTTAAACTCACAGAGACTAAATGGGTCAAAATTATTTTTTGTTATTAATGCTGTAAACATATGTTTCTTTTAATTTGTTTTAGGTAATAATGCTTTTAAAAACAAGATTATGACAATTTGATGTTTATTTGTGGTTAGTGATGACACACTTGAAAAGAAAAGAATATGAAACATTTGCATTTCACTACAAACAACCCACTTCAAAATCTTAATAAGTGAAAATATCTTGTTTTGGGTACAATTAATCCGATATTGAGCAGAATTATCTTATTACACTGGCAGATCATTATGCTTATTTCAAGTTTTTTTTATCCTGATTTGGGTCAATTTGGTGTTGTTTTAAGAAAACAAGACTAATATTTATACATATTAAAAAATGCCCAAAATCAAAAAAGTCAAAAAAGTGAAATAAGTGAAATTTTCTTCCAGTGAAATAAAATAATTCGACTAAATATTGGACTAATTGTACCAAAAACAAGACATTTTCACTTGTTACTATTTCAGTTTTTTGCAGAATTCTGACTGACATCATCATATTCACCATAAACGTTCACTTTTATTAGGAAGATCTGACATCCTTCATTCATTACATTCTTCTCACTTGACCCATTTACTTCTCTGCTGTGACTGTTCCAATTTCTGAAATGAACCAGGTTCATACTCCAATGTTGAGGTAATTAATGATAATCTGACTTTAGACGTGAGGTTCTCCAGTAAATCCAACCCCATCAATTATTACTCATTCAGTTCTGAAAAAATTCCAGCTGTGTCCAGCAGCCCTGTCAACAACTATATATATAGAAATATAAATTATGAGCAGTGAAGCATCTATCAATCAACAATTAGTATATTATACTGTCAGAAAATTATTAAATAAACACATATTATAGTGTTTGTTTCTAAATTGTTACTGTACTTACCTACTAAGCTAAATACATAAGCTATGAAGCTACTTAGGAATGTCAATGCCAATGTCAACACAAAAACAATACACATTAGTTATAAAATTGTCTAATACGACTGTAATAATCCCGTTTTATGATATTTACCTGGTCAAAGCAGGAAACGTTTCATTTATGGTTTTAGCCAGCATATGTTCCATTGCTTTCAAATATTATTCCTGCACCTGCATTAATGGTTATCTCAATCCACGTGTTTAATGTGAGTTCACTGATTGTTTATTAATTTAGTTAGTTATTAATTATTATGTTATTTAGTTAACATGAGTTATTGATCAGCTTGTGTGCCTTACCATGCTCTCCAGGAAATATAGGTTTTTAACTGATGATAATTTGATTAGACCAAGTATGGGGGTGGGAATTATTCGACTTATTTCAATGGGTTATGTTGTTCTGTGATGAGGACTATATTATGGATGTGTTTTGTGTGAACAAGGTTCACATGTGAGTTGTTAATGGAAAGAACTGCAAGAAATATGGAGAGGTACATGTTCTGTATTTTATCTGAAGTTCTGATATCCCTACCAGGATATATTTGTGGTTTAAAGTACTAAGAATTATCTTATTATAGTTTAACATCTCCTCTCTTAAGCTTCTTTCTGGAGATGTAGTAAGAACAGGTAATTTTTTCTGTCTCGTTAACGTTGATGAGCCTCTTCTTTGATTCGTTAATTTGAAGGGCTGTGAGTGGGAGCTGGTAGTTACTGTACAGGTGTGACATGATAAATTCATTGATGTACAAACAACCTTGTTTACCAGGCTGTGTGCATTTCTATTTATATAAAACCTAGACATTTTCTGTAGTAAAAAAAAAATAAAATAAAATAAGGAGCCATGAAAATAGCAATTTTCCTGATATGGGTCTTTAATTCCTTTTTTTAGCCACTAGTTGCACTGGACACAATAAATCTCCTTTTTACTTATTTAAAAAGAATCTGCCTCTTACCACCTGCCTATAAAGTGCCCAAGTACTTCAGCATATTTCAGAAAGATTATGTATTTTGGTCAAAGGTTCACATACTTTCCTGATTTTTTTGTTCCATTTAGAAGATAATTTTGCAATTCAAAAAAGTTGCACTGTCATTAGACTGTTGAAAATGTATAAAAATGTGAATATTGTATAAAAGACTGTGAAATACATCAGAAGGAAGACAGTTGTGTGTGTGACATCACATCTTTATCTCTCCACAAACAGCTGAAGATTTGTTGGTGATGTATATCGTGCAAAATGAGAAAATTTAAAATTAACATTAAGAATACTGACAAATAAAAAGAGCTGGGGCATTTTGACACCCTATCTAAGTGCTAAATATGACGGCTTCATACGGCCCATTCAGCAAATCTGCTTTTAAGAATCTCTGTGGCAGCAGTTGCATCAATAAGTAACGTTGTTGTGGCAAATTCTTGTTAACAGCAACAATAAGAGACAGGTTTTGTATTCACACTCCTCTCTCATTTGTCTGAGGGGGAATCATTATTCCCGGGCCTCTGTATGGAGAAGGTTTAATTAAAGTACTAATGTCATTTTCATCCAATCAATGCGTATTCTAATAGGAAGGTGTGGATGGGCTGAGAAACACAGGCCAGTGCTTGATCTGCCATTTCCACAGTTATTGGTAACAGAAAAAGGGGAAATAAGGCTGATAAAGTTCACTTCAGGGAGTGAATGGTGAGGAATATCTATTTTAGTGCCGTGTAGCCTAATTATTTGTTTAAATCAGTATGTGGGAGTATGGTTTGTAGAGGTGAGGGAAATAAGGTGTTTCTCCATGACACAAATCAAGACAGCTGATTTTATGCTTGTTTATTATAATTATTCGTTAGTGTCTCACTTAGGAAATAAAGTTTCCTGCTCAAAAATGAACCATCTAAACTGTTGACAGCAGTGTCACCTGCAGTTTCTTTAATGGGAAATAACCCCATGATAGATTTGACAGCTAAATGCAGTTGAACTTTTAAGAGTCCTTTTTTTCTTAATGATTAACAACAATGTCATGTTTGACATTCCAAAGAAGTATTTTTAACAACTGGAGTGTCACATTTTCAGGGAAGAACCAACGTGTAGCCTGTCCTATATTAAGTGAGAATTTAACATTTTTTGTTGTTGTTTTTGCATCATAAATGTGTATAAAAGTAGATGTAAGACATGGTCAGGAAGAGAAAATGCATGGTCCTTCAGCCTTAACCCTTAACCCTCTTAAATAAAGATCATTCTTGATCAAGGAAAATTATTGAGAAAACAAAGTAAACTGAATAGATGTCAAAGAAAACACTTTTATTTCAAAAGTCTAAATTATTGACATTGACATTTTTAGAACAAAACATTATTACACCAGTGTTTCCAACTACATTTTAAGATACTGTGGTGGTCTGACCTCTGACCCTCTAGGGGGTGTGGTGGCACATTTATAAGTCAAATGCATCATCCTGATTTCACTAGAGTAGAGCTAAAGTAATAGGTTATAGCTTGGGCTGCAGGATATGGCATCTCAATATTGAAGCTAAATATCTATTAATATGATCTGACTATGATTTTACATGAAATCTCCTGATTGAATCTCCTGGTTTGGTGATGATTAGACCAGTTCATAGGAGGCTTGAATCAAACCCACTTACATATTTTTATTTCTGTAAAGACGCTGGTGTTGATGCCCTGTTGAAGAGGCAGACTACAAAACCACAAAATTAACTGAGGCATCAAGGCCACTCTGGCCTTCTGGCAGAATTTATATTTTTTTTCAAGGGCACGAAGCCAAATTGAGAGAACACAAGACCCATGGCCCTCATGAAATTCCTGTCCTGACGCCACTAATATGATGTAAATATTTCAAATCACAAAAGAAAAGCATTTTCTCTCTATTTCTCTCTATTTGACATATGAACCTGTGCTTTACATGTCAGCGCTGCGTGCAGCAGTTCACGTACATGAGATTAACTGGCAGAACGAGACCTTGCAGATTTTTGTCTGACAGCTTTTCCGCTGTAATGTGAAAAATAAGTCACCAGTCAGTCATTAAAGTACCAAAGGCCGCAGCTCTGGAAAACCTGAGCTGAAATTCATTTTAAGAAGCACAGTTTGGATGTTTATATCGTTCCTTTGGAGTTTGCCTCTCACACAACACACAACCATGTATTTCCATATCCAGCCAGAAAAAGGGCATCTTCTTCCATATATTTTTGATCACCAAGTGGAATTCTGTTCAGGAAAGAAGTCTCTTTAAAGCATTAATGATCTCAACTTCGTAATAACTTTTCCAATAATTTGTTGGTTAATTCAGAGTTCATTGTGTCTGTATCTATCATGAAATGCCTTAAAATTTAGATAAAGATCAGATATTTAACATGTATAAATAAGCATAAATAAATAAATAAATAAATGGTGTTATTCTTTATATTAAAGGAGTCCATTCTATTCATTGCTGCATGGATAGCTGGGAGTAAGTGAGCATGCCTGGCCTTGTTTGCCCTTGCATGCATTTGCTCAGTGACTGGCCGCTCTCATTAAAGCTTGCTAATGCACTTGTAAAACAGTCTGCAGGAGCGATAGATCACCGCATGTGGCAGGGACAAGGTGTGTGTGTGTGGAGGAGGGAGGTGTGTGTGTGTGTGTGATGGGGGTAAGGGGGATCTGTATGGTAAGACGGAAAAAAAAGTAGGGGGCTTTTTCTGGGAGAGGGAGACAAAAGTGTGAGAGGAGACAGAGGAATAGGGTGAGAGAGACAGGCTGAAGAAAGAAAGAAGGCACATGAAAGAGAGAGAGAGAGAGAGAGAAGAGAGAGAGAGGTGGTATTGGGTGGAGGTGGATGCTGGTCAGTGGAGATGTCGGTGGCCCATTAATCTTGGCCTCTTCCTGCCTAGTTATTGTGTATTTCTTTTGGCCAGAGATTGATTGTAGCAGGGGAAGATGAATTTGCCCGTGGACCTTCTTTTCTCTCTCCCACCCTCTTTTTTTGTTTTTTTTCTAACTCCTGATACTCGGCCAAGGTGATAATGCTCTCTGTCTCTCTCTCTCTCCCTTCTGGTTCACTCGTTCTACCCCCCCCGCCCTCCCCCATACCACCCCGACCCCCCACCCTCCTCCTCCTCTTGTGTTTTATCCCTTTCATTTATTTTAGATTACAATCATCATCTATTGCAGGTTGCAGAAAATGTGTTTGTATGGCACAAAGAAATGGAGATCAAGGGTCTGAGATGTCACTGCCTGGGGGCTGGAGCACAAGGATGGACACTGACCCAGCTGGAACAAAATCTGGAGGCAGGGGCAACAACCAAAACACACACACACATACACACACACACACGCACCCATACACACGCACACACATGCATGCACATATACAGAATAAAGTATTCTTGTCCTTATCTTTCTTTTTTTAAACAGTTTAGTCGCTAAATCTGGTCAAGAAATGATGTTCATACATTGCCTTCATTTGTGTGGGAAATTATACTTAAAATGATACTTAATCACATCTACACTTACAGCTTTAAACTGTCCCACACACAATACATAACACATACAATGATATGTTTCTATACTGATCTACTGTTCTCAGTAACACATACACACAATTAAGCTCTTATTATACTTTCTAATGATGGTGTATAGGATATGTATAGTATACAGAACAAGTACAAAATACAAACTTTTGACTGGTCCTATACACTAATGATACTGATATAATTCAATGTTGGACAGATGAAGTAGCTGAAGAATAAGAAGCAGCTGAAGAGAGATAATTCAACTAGGAGAAGACAAAGGACTAAAAAAGAGACTATTGGGCTTATAATGGTCAGGAGGTAGATAATATGAATAATATTCCTAGTTTGTTGTGTGATGCTGGTGATGTGTTAAGAGTTGTGGTACAAAGTTCACATTCCCTGACCTAAGACCCTAAAAGTTATTCCACAAGCTGTTAAAGCAACTAAACAAGTCTGAGAGGGTCTCATTCTTTAGGCTGAGGTTCAAGCAATTGCACCAAAAAGAATTACAATATGTGCATTTCTTCACAGAGGTTCCACATAGGCCCTTTAGAACTGCATGTGGTATGTTCCTTGTTTCACTGAAGTTTAGTCATGTAAGTCTATAAAAAGATAACATGTTTCTGAGGCTGTATTATAAATAGTTTTTGAATAGTTTTTTAATAAACAATAAATAAAGTAACTTCTGACCAACACATATTCATTCCAGGCTTAACATTCTATTGCATAGTGTTGCCAAATGGCTCAATATTTCTAAAACAGTGATAGTATAAAATCCATGTTTTAATGTTTATTTATAGAAAATGTGTCTTTTTACTTTAAAGGACAAAAAAGGATCACATCACATGACCAGGAAATATTGCTTTCACTCCATTTTTACACTAGATCAGGGGTATTCAATTAAGAGGTCGACTTCTAAAATTTCCTCCAAATAAAAGGTCCGAACCGAAGTCTAGCTTTTCACATTTTCATGTGGTTTCAATAATATTTATTGCCACCTTTAACTGAGTGCACTTATAAAGTGAATCTAGCAGTTTTACTATAAAAACATTCCCAGTCAGATAAATTTAAGGCCTTTATTTCAGATTAAAGAAAACACCTCAGAATAAAACAAATTAAGTGCAAACAGAGCTTAATAACCACCTTTTCTTGAAAATTAAAATTAGAGAGGAAGAACTGAAGGCCTACACTTCAAGTGAAAAAAGTAAAAAAAAAAAAAGTGTCTCCTTTAGAAACAATTCAAGTGCGTTGGGCTGTTGTGTGGGTGATGAGTCGAGTAGACCTGTCATATTAGGCTCGGAGTTCAGCAATTTTGCGTGCTCTCAGCTCAGATTTCAGGGGATAACTTTGCTCAAAAGTGCTGTGCTTTGTTTCATAGTGGCACTTCACGTTGCCACTTTTATTTAAGGCAATGTTTTCAGAACATATCAGACACACTGGCTTTGAACTGTCTGCTGGAAGAATAAACTTAAATTTCTCCGTCCACTCATCTTTAAAATAACGGTTTTCCGCTTCAACATTCCTCACTTACGGTACGGTAAACTAACGGTTTGATTGGCTCAACTGAGTGACGCTATTACCGTATTAACTGGAGTAGCAGCGCCCACGACTATCGAAAAATGGTCCATGAAAAATTTCTATTCTTATGAATTTATCAGATTGGTTATGGGTCCGGTCAGAATCATCACTCAGTCTTTTGAATCTCCAGGGCACATGTTTTGCAGCAAATTTGAATACTGCAGTGTATTCTGGGCCAAAATTACTAATAAAAATAAAAAAAAAAAAAACAGCATATGGCAACTCCATGCAATAGAGTGTACCAACTTCTGATTTGCAACATCAACTTCAGAGTTAAGCCACACATGTTATCGGAGGACAAATTTGGATACAGATAGTATTTTCTTTTATAGAATATGGAAAGAAAATAGAAAATTAGAATATCTTACATATCTCATTCTTACTGTCACACATCTGATATCTTAGTTTGTCCCACACATATCATTGTCCTACTGAACTAATTATTTATTATTCTCCCTTTAGACCATCATTTCTTTCACTGCTATATTTCCATTGCCACTAAAACACCACAGGCGTTTTCAAACATTTCCACAGTATAAAGTACAGTGGTCTTTGTGTGATGGTGTGTTTAAGACTAAATATGGTGTTAATGTGGCCGTTTATGGTCCAAACTGCTCCTCATCTCCTGTGCTGTTTGCACTACTGAATGTGTTAGTGGTAGCACTGTGCTGTATTAGTGCCAGATCTGCAGCAGTGTATTCCCTGGTCTGAATCCTACTTAACCCTGTGACTTTAGCATGGCCAGACATATGCTCCGGACCTGCAGGGAGCTCCCCCTGGCACACACACTCTCACACACACTCTCACACACATTCTCACACACATTCTCACACAGATCAGCTGAGGATCAGCCTTCTTACTCAACCAGCTTCATATTCCAATCTTGGTGTAATTGTATAATCAATGGTTCTGTGGGTGGATCATGGTTGTAAATGTGCTGTTTCAGCCAGTAAGTACAACTGCAGTACTATAAATACCATGAATTAGACGGTATAAGGAGGAATAGTGAAATTAAAACTGATGGCAAAGAATAATTGTTGCTCTGCATATGATATTTTGACGATATTCAAGAGCAAATGTGATTGCTGTGATTTGGGGTAAAGACTAAAAAGTGATTGTATCGTTTGTAGTACTATGAGAAAGTTTAAACTTTTAGCATGGTTCTTTGCTGAATAACACAAATCTATTTTTGATCATTTCTTATTATTTCCACAAAAAGATAAATTGTCTCGTTAAAAGCTTTAAAAATCTGCTGATTCTCCCTCATTAAAAAATCCAGAATCCAGAAATATGCAAATATTTTCTCAACAGTTCACTGTGTTTATGGGCTGGAGGATCATGTTTCCACATCGCTTATGTAACTTTTATTATTATTCCATTGGAACATAATGAAGCTTCTAAATATTTGTGATGTCACAAATCTTGCTAATAGGCCCTTTTTTGATCAATATGAAAAGAAATCAAATCTCTAATAGGTGTTTAGTTAGTTTATGATACATGATTCACTCATTAAAATGAATCAAACTATTCAGTGACTCCTGTATAGAAGTATCTGACTTTGTTGTGTTTCTCATATATTCAGTTAAAATTTGCTTAATTTGTGAATTGGATTTCTATAAAAAATACATGCAGCCAGTGTATTAAAAAACAGCAGCTTAAACTCATCAGGTTAATTGCACAATGTTGTAGTTTACAACATGAACATCGATATGCAAATACTTTCATTTCTTTCAGATATGCACCAAACTCATTCATACTTAAACACACACCGACACACCAACAAAACTTTGAAAGTCACATAAGCACACACTTTTCACACCTCCTCTATTTTTCCTCTCCTGACATTATTTTGCGTTTGCGTGTGTGTGTGTGCGCGGCGTTGACCTTTCTGCAACGTTGCCCCGTATTCACTGGTTGTCAGCACAGTCTCTGTCCCAGGCCATCCGTCTCTGCCACCAGTCAGTCCTCCAACCAATCCTCCACCGTCCCATTAACACACACACACACGCACACACGTGCGCAAACAGACAAACACACAGTCTTATATGTACGTCACACGTGTTCATGTGGACGAACTCTAACACACTCCATGCATGCACACGTGTGCTGCAAACTCTCATGCAAACTCCCAATCGCTCAAACACACACAGACATACATACATAGACACACATGCACGCACATACACAAGCAATCCTCCATTGTCCCATTAGCCCAGGAAGAGGTGCTCTGCTCTGCTTTGAGCCTCAGCTCAGCCTGGCTAGCCTGGGGGATCATTAAGGCCCTGCTGCATACACACACACACACACACACACACACACACGCACACACACACACCAAGGCTGTGGTAACGGACTGGAGGAGTCCAGGTGGCCTGTTGTTATTTATAACAAAGGAAACAACACAGCAGAACCAGCTGACATCAGGCCCGTACGGACTCGGGACGAGGGGATGTGTGTGCATCTGAGCATTTCTACTCATTCCTTTATCTCTGTGTGTGTGTGTGTGTGTGTGTGTGTGTGTGTGTGTGTGTGTGTGTGTGTGTGTGGGAGATCACTGAAGGACAGCTCAAAGTGTCTGTCCACCCCGAAAACCCCCACACTCCCACCCTTCAGACAGTGGTCTACCAGGACCACTGGACCAGATGTTGGCTCCAGAGCAACAACAAGATTGATTGGTTTAATTGCCAGCACTTTGCTCTCTGGCGTCTGAATACCTAATGTCAACTTTTAAAGGATGTTTGCTCTCTCGTTCTCTCTTTTTTTTTTTCATTCCCCGTGGCTGAAAAATGTGTCACGTTTTCTGATCAGTGGGGTGTGTGTGTAGGTGTGTACGTACAGTTCACCTTAACATCTGTTCAACATCCTCCTGTAAAAACATGGAGACGTTGAACTCATCGCTAACAGTTTGTTTGTGTTGTGTCCCGTCAGCTTCTTCATCTTGACTTTTTTTTTTAAACTATCCCTCCCTTTTTTTTTCTCTCCCTCTCGATCCCTCTCCGTTAAAGCACTTGACATAAAATATGGCCGCTACAGACAGAGGTATGCTAAGTGTGTGGGGTTAACAGATGAAGGAGCACATCACAGACATCCTATCCTTAACATCTACATCACAGGAATGTGTAAACCGTCCCAGAAAACGGAGCCACTGTACAAGTAGCAGGCTTGTTTATGTGATTTATTAAGAAATAAAGCACTTCGACATGTTAGTCATGAGACGAGATAACAGCCTCCATGTACACCAATTATTTTTAGCTCAGAAAATTGCCAACATGATTATATTTATATCACATTATTCCATATTTCACTGATTTGCCTTCCAAACAAGGCATAAATACAAAGCAATGTTTGTTTCTATCTGCTAATTTTACCGAGCTGCACAGGTTTAGTGCTTTAAATTGTAATTAAACATTCCCTCCAGCTATGTTATAAGGTGTATGTACAACACTTTGAATAATAATTTGTGTCTAATACAATAGACACAAAATACAACAACCAAAAAAGATAAATTATGTTGATAAAATCTTTAAAAATCTGCTCATTCTCCCTCATTAAAAAGATAGAGAATCTAGAAAATTGCAAATATTTATATAGTAACTGTATTGGACATTACTCACTGTGTTTATTCACTGAAGGATCATGTTTCCTTGTGTAACTTAATATTGGAACAGCTTCTAAACTATTTGTGATGTCACAAATATTGCTAATAGGCCTTTTCAGGTTGGATTTCCAACAAGTTCAGAGAAACTTTACACTTTTAGCAGATGAATATGAAAACAAATTCTGAGGGGAGTGAGCCTTAAAAAATATTTATAGTATAGTGTCCTATACTTTTAATAATATTAATAGTAATATACTTTTTACCAAATGTTTTTATATGTCATTGAAAAAATAAGTGATTTTTCAGTGACTTACAAAATGTTTTTCTGACCAGGTGCCTAAAGTACAGCTGAGGCAGAATGGGAATCTCATTAGTTTTGCAGGTAATCGGTCAAAAAACAAAAGTATTCGACGAATTTGGACTTTTATTTTGGCGCTAAATAAATATTCAGGTACAGTTCATTAAATCAACAAACAAAGACCTTGAACTTCTGTGTCAAATTTCATAGGAATCTATTTACCAGCTGTTGATACATTTCCCTCCAACCCTTAAAAATACGGAATCTCATGTTGGTGCTGCAGGAAAAGTCAGGAAATTGCACATGTTTCTTTTGCGATTCATCCTCTGGGAACCGTGAATGTCTGTGCACTATTTCATAACAATCCATCCAGTAGTTGTTGAGATATTTCATCCAGGACCGGGTCGTTTGGATGAATATTCAGCCACTGAACAAACTCTTTCCTTAGAGAGACGCCACAGCAATGGTTTGGGTCATTGTCAGGAAAAAAAGAATCTAAATAATGACAAATTATTTGTAGCAGAAAGGAGAATTTATTAAATCATTCCAATGATTTCATGATCCCTAAACACCAGAAACTGATCCGCTGTCACTGTGGTGTGGTGCTTGTTGCAGTGGACAAATCATTACTCTAAACCCCAAAGGATTGCAAAAGCATCACATTAATGTGAGGCACAAAAGTTCCAATTATTACATTATTTTGTAATCTGTATTTCACTCTATGAGACTCCTCTCAGGACACATAATGACGAGAACTTTTTTAAATTGAAAACTTTGAACATACAGAAGCCTTCTATATTAAAAGCATGTGTAGTGCTTTGAGTCACAAGATTGATACAGTATCTCTGTGTAAAACTAGCCTGAGGTTTGGCCAGCAGGGACGTGTGTATGTGTGTGTGTGTGTGTGTGTGTGTGTGTGTGTATGTGTGTGTGTGTGTGTGTGTGTGTGTGTGTGTGTGTGTGTGTGTGTGTGTGTGTGTGTGTGTGTGTTGGCAGTAAAGGGTAGACCAAGGATGGGAGGTGCTTGTCAAGGCCAAAAGCACGGGTTCCTGCACCGCTCCACCCACCCACACCCACCTACACAAGACACACACTTCAACACACACCCCTACCTTCATCCCCTTCCACTCCCCCCCCATATCATGTACCTCTCCACATCTGTCACTCTGGCAAGAGAGAGAGAGAGAGAGGGAGGCAGGGAGGGAGGGAGGGATAGAGCGATGGAAGGAGAGGAGGGAGGCGCAGAGCAGACAATTAATTGTGTGGCCGGTTGGAGAGGCAGAAAGACTGAGAGAGCGTGAGAGAGGGAGAGTGAGAGAAAGAGAAAGGGGGGAGAGAGAGAGAATAATAAAGTGTCCCTAGTAGGCATTAATCTCCCTCACACTGCAGGCGTGTCAGCGGAGGCTAGCTGGTGACTAATGCCACGTTTTGCATACAGTGGTCACAGACAAGAGCATCCTCGCCAGGCTGCAACACATGGAGGGTTTTAGACCGGACATGTTGCGAGGGACGTGAGGGATGGAGGGAGGCAGCGTTTGGCTTTTTAAAGTCACATTTTCTACAAGTTAATTCAAAAGTCAGTGATATTCATTTATACTACATTTATCCTCAGCCACTTTATCATGTGTCTTGGGTGAATACAAAACCTATCAGTTGTTTTTTTTTTCTTAAAGCAAGAGGCCAGGAAAGATTATTGAAAGCCCATGCTAAATATGTTTCAGCCATAGTTGTCATTCATCTCACGTCAAGTGTCAGAAGATACAGGCCAAGAAAAGCATGTTTTGAATTTTTAAGCTTATGTTCACCCCTTTACACACATCTGTACTAGCAGAGCATTCACTAAGCAGCCAGTGTAGATAAAATATGAGCGGTCGATTTCAATCAAATCCATTCACAATTCTAGCCAGATGCCAGAAAAAAAGGTGAAAATGCATCCACCTCTTTAAAGCCATATAGGTAATCTTTACTGCTCCCAATCAGAGCTATGTCTCTAATTATTTAGGGGCACCTGGTGAATAAAAACTTTCGTCTTACTTGAATTCCATCATGCATTTGTAGTTTTTAGCAGGTTACATTCGCCAAAGAGTTTATAGCAAGTTATACAAATGCTTCCAAGTGCTGCTGCTTCTTCTATTGGTCTTCTTTGGTGGTTTTGAAGCTGGATTAGGAACCTTATCCCTCTTGGTCCCAAACAGATATATATCTAGTGTGGGAAAAGAACTATTTTTCTGACCCGTGGAAACACTGACTAATAAATAACAATCATATCATGACTTTACCAGATATGAAAAACTATGAACGGCAAGAGTGCATAGGTTGCATCATATTTTTAAACCCAGAGATTTATGGTTTGTGATTATTGTAATCTTTCATTTATCCTACACATCTAATATTGATGACTGCAATCCTCTCAGCTTCAACAATGTAATACCCCTGAAAAAGGAGGTGAATGTATGTATTAGTAGTTTTCTCAAGATGCCACAATCTTCAAACGCCAATTTCATTTGGAACAACTAGGAAACGAGACACTTCCCTCAATGTGTGGCTGTCATAATCACACTTTGTCAGGCTGTGGTATGAATTGGTTCTGCACAACTTGGGGGCATCCTTTAATGAGCTGCAATTATAATTTCCAGCAACCCTCTTGGAAATGTTCATAAATAAGGACTA
This sequence comes from Lepturacanthus savala, assembly GCA_030544235.1. Classification (NCBI taxonomy): domain Eukaryota; kingdom Metazoa; phylum Chordata; class Actinopteri; order Scombriformes; family Trichiuridae; genus Lepturacanthus; species Lepturacanthus savala. The sequence continues at coordinate 24,335,012 of CM060462.1, read as the reverse complement.
ATGATGATGGCCACTGGTGATAAACGGACAACGCTGCATCGGCTAAGACCTTCAATGATGGCGAGGCAACACTAAGATTGCAATTTTTATTTGTATTTCTTTTTATCAATCAAGTGGAATATCACTGATCTCACTTAATTTCAGAGAGGCTCAAAGCTGGGACTTCAATTTTCTTACAGAGCGCCAAAAGATTGTGAACTTTATAACTTGTCTCCTGCCAAAACAGACTAAGAGATTTCCTCTGGCGAACTCGGAGTGACTTTATGAAGAGCTGTTTTCTTTGGCAGAGCAAACAGGGGGAGAGGAAATGAAACTAGAGACACTTGATCCCCTCATATGCCCCCTAACACACAAGAATACACACAAACACACACAAGCCCCTCAGCTGCTCCCATTGCGACTGATATTCTATTCTTTGTACTTTGTTTCATATAAACCCGAATGTGTGTATGTGTGCGGTGGATAAGTGTGAATGTTCTGTGAATTTGTGTGTTTTGCGCACTGCCAATTGATTTTCCTGACTGATCAATAGCATTTTAGCCCCTTAACTACCCACCATACCATCTGTTATAATAGACAGCACACAGGTATGTGTGTGTGCTGCTGCGTGTGTGTGTGTGTTTGCATGTATCCACGCTAAGATCTTCCCCTGCTTTCCACACAAACAAAATGTATAAATCAGCATACACCGGGGGACAGAAAGCTGGAAGAAAATCGAAAGAGGAATCGTACAAGGAGAGAGATTCACAAACAGATGATAACTCTACATCTCTTTAATGATCGAGAGCCGTGCCCGCCAGGCCAAAGTTATCCTGCACATTGAAAGGGTGTCTCCAGGTAGAGGGGCCCAATTAGCAATGTGTGGTAGTATTTACATTTTGGGCTATCTATCATGCTAATCGGCAGGTCGATTTATCAGCCTGGTTGTGATTAATGCAAGGTTAGGGCAGCGGGTGTCCTGTGGCTGAAAGTGGATGGAAAAACAACAATAACGAGTAGAAGAGAGGGATATTTTTGTCCTTTTGCACGGTAGGAGCGGACAAGAGTCGGAAAAAGGTGAAATCTATATCATATTACTTAGCATCTCTCTCTCTAATCAATCCAAATTTGCATGCAAGGGGGGAAAAAGAAGGAGGAAACAAGGGAGAAAGGGGCAAAGTAGTGAAGGAGAGATGCTGTCTTAGTTTTATGAAGTTTTTTTTTTTTTTTTGGTACGGTGAATGGTGGGAAAGCAATATCCTCTAGGCCTTTTAATCATGTGATGACGGGCCTAGGACCTGTCTCAGTGTGTGTGTGTGTGTGTGTGTGTATGTGCGTGTCTGAACTGTGGCCCCATTGATCAAAGCCAGTGCTGGTGTGATGGGATAGAGGGACAGGGCTGGCCGTGGACACAGCAGCTCCCCGGCTCCCTGCCGTCCTCCCCAACACCGCTCAGACCAGCGCGGGGCCATTTGTCAAAGTTTTATCTGATTCCAGAGGTATTGGATCTATCAGTCATCACGTATGAGAGAGGAGATTGACCTCCTCTATGGACATTTTTCTAAATTAGACCCAGCTGATATTGGAGCGACGTAGCCTGCCGTTATAGGTGACCAAAGCATCATCGAGCAGCTTCGTTAATACCAGGCGTAATGCTGTAATTTGATTGCAAAAGGGGATAGAGGGGGTTGAGCGAGGTAGGATTTTGAGTTGTGTAAGAGACGTTAGAGGTGTCCCTGGAGTCTAAGTGGTTTCTCCCCTCTCCCTGGGCTTTAGATTGCCTTCCAGACTGACAAAGCACCTGCCACACATTCATCAACGATCCCATCCATCTGTCCATCAGGTCCGCGGTCCACTTGGTCATCAACAGGTAATGCCTGGCGGCCGGGCTGGCTGCCTGATAATGAAAGATAGGAAAACATCACACACTCTGTCACCCAGTGTTAAGGCCCATATGTATCCCACTTAAGACAAAACATGCATCTCATGCATTGGTTTCTCCAATTTCTTCTGATCCCTCTTTCTCACTCTCTCTCTCTCTTTCATATCCTTGTATGACCTGATTCATAATCATTTATCATTTTTGGAGAAGTAACGTCAAACATAATTTTGTTTTGTGACTTTCTAATCTCATTTCAGGAAAAATAAAAGAATCTTTGTGTGACTTTTTTTTTCAGTAACCACTGTGGTGCTTGGACTAATAAGCAGCCATTTGGGCACCTTCCAACTAAATTGCCCGGACTATGTTTAGTTTTCTGGCAGACAGTACTGGTTAATTGCCACTTAATTAGCTGTTTTACCCAGAATGCTTTGACCCACTTGGGACAGGTCTCTCATTAGAAGAGCTCATCGTGGATTCTAAAAACATACTGTGGCAAAAAACACAATTATCAGCATTTAGACGCATACGTTTCGGAATAGGTGTTGTTTGGTTTAATTTTTTTTATTGCACAACTTCACAGCTAATACTCCAAGGATTCATCTGTGGTGACACTAGCATTCAACTTTGAGAGTTTACTTTCTGCTGAACAAATGCGAGTGGCAGATTGTTATTCATGATATCCATATACTGTAGAGTAGGTGCCATTTTCAGTTCGGTTATTCTTGCCTGCAAGCACAATGCAGCCAGCTCCCTTTGAATCCGATTTGAGAGGGTCTTTTGGGGGATTTTCATGACAGCTACTCATTAGATCTGTCAATAAGCCAGACAATGAAAAGGTTCAGAACAAGCTGAGTAGAGTGAAGCATGGCTGTTTATACTGGAATTCAGAAGACTCTGAGTTGATGTCATGGTGGTTGTGTTTGTGATTATTGGTGATGCGTCGAGGCCCCAAAGGGCCCCCTCTGGTAACAGTTCAAGCCCAGTGAGCAAACCTTGCTCTGGCTCAGCACCCTCCTGGCTACATCAATATGCCCCCAAGTTTTCTCCAACAAGCCTAAACACACGAGCACGCTATTACACTTTGCTATCAATAAGACCTGCATCCACAGATGTTAAAGACTGGGCTTGGCTGGCGAGAAGACAAGCTGTTTCCCCTGTAAACTTTCCTCCTGTGTTATCAGTCACACTTCAAACTGGCAAGACACCCCCAGATCTGAAAACTTACAGTCAAAGCTTTAATTCTGCTCGGTTCAATGCCCCTCTCTCTCCCTCCCCGCCTGCCTGCGAATCTGTTTCCACTGACTAAGAGCAAAAAGGCAGACGTGCAGCTTCCACCATACAGATATTGGCAGAGTGTCATCGGAATGAATGAACCGCTCTTGCATCGCAACTGCCAACTTGTCAGCCGCGAGCTGGGATGCATGACTGACACCCCCTGATTGGTCGATTTAATATAGAGAGAGATGGAGGGGAAGTAGACGGGTGCCTGCCTTTCCCTGAGCTCTGCTAGAGCGGGAGATGGAGGGAGAGGTGTAAGTCCATTTGTCGAAGACGTGAAGCGCTAACTCTCTAGGTATGGGCCTGTACGCCTTGTTAGAGAAAGGGGAGGATTTTTTTTTCAAGCGGGGGGAGCATGGGAGTTAGCATGCAGTTTGTTATCGCTTCACCCCGGATGTTTCTGGCAAATCGACTCAGACAGCCATCAGACGATCTGGCAGAACAAGACGTTTCAGGGAAACTGATGTCAAACCGAAATACGTTGAGGTTAAAGTTCTGAGCAAAGCTCGGAGGTACTGGCAGATGGATTGACGTACAAGCCCAAACTATCAATGCTGGACATGACTAACACATCCATCAACTATGTTAATCACTCATGATTAATGCAAAGGAGAATATGATAATATGATTCAAGCTGTGGCAAATGTAATAATTATCATATGGTAAGTAATGAAATGTAATATACAATTTGATATTGAAGTCAACTGATAATATAATACTTTACCTATGTATTTCTACATACAGGTGAAAATCTGATTATTTTCCATGTAAACTGTAGTTTATGGGGAGGATCTAACCTCAGAAATGGTCGCAGTTTGTCATTGTCTGTTCTCTGCCAGATTCTTCCACTGCAGCTTCTGATTCAGGATTTAGTGACTTGCATGACATATATATATATAAGTATTTGGTGCAAGGCAGAACCTAGCACCAAAGCCTCACAGGTTCCTAAAAGTTCAGGTAATGGGTAATTTATTTTCCTGTAGTGGAAAAGTCTTTCCAGCTAAAATGTGTGCAGCTGGGCTGGGAAATCTCAAGACTCAAGCATAAAATTTGACAATGTGTCTCCAACTCTCTGCCAAAATTCCTGTTTTAACATGACAATGCCCCCATGCACAAAGTAAGGTCAAAGAAGGTAATTCAATGGTTTCCAGGGTTTCGTGTGGGAGAACTTGTCGTACCTGCACTCAATCCCGACCTTAACCTCACCCAACACTGTTAGGATGAAGTAAACCAGCTGCAGTCACGGCCCATCACTCAACAACTCTAATGGTCTAAATGGGATACGCGGCTACAGAAAGGTTCCAAAATATGTGGTTGACCTTCCCAAAAGAAGGAAACCATGCCTGTAGCATGACATGTTTAACAATCACATATAGGTGTGATGTCCAGGTATCCACACATAAACACATTAAACACATCTAATTCTTGTACAGGTAAATCAGGTAAAGGCTGTGACAGATCAACATTTCCTTTGTTTATAGAGTCACACCTCTACAATGGATATCTATTGGGGATTCCTTCTTTATAGACGTTGCAAGGAAGTTGTACGACTTCACATCATATTCCCAAATCAGCTATAGCCAAACACCATTATCATCAATGATTAGAAATGATCATTTAATTAAGAAGCTGCTTCAATAAGTATACGTGTCTCTGATTACCAGCAGTGTGAAGCACATCTCACTCCATCATCCTGGATTTGTGGAGAAAACCAGTGTTTGTGCACCAGCGTAAGTCTTTCTGCAGCCTCCTTTTGGCTGTGAGGGACTCTGCTTTACTCCATTTGAGAAACTGCTGTGCAGCTGGATGGTGACAGGCCAAAGCAGAACGCACTCTGTTTCAGCATGTAATTTCATGTTACCAGGAATCTAACATTATTGTTTTTCCCCCCCGTGCTCCAATTTAGAGACAGATCAATATTCAGCTTTGTTTATCAAAGTGACAGCTCCTGGATATTGCATTTTGCATTTTTATGTTTTCCTTTATAAGCGGGTATTAAAACATAATATATCTGAAGTCTTGGTTTTATGGGCTGACAAAGCGTGGGGAGGCGCTGTTAATGGTGTAAAACAGTTGAGGAATGGTGGCTGCTCCTGTTCATACTCTCGCGGTTGCAAATATCCATCACACACATCAGCATCACTGTTTGCCTAATGAAGACGCTCTCTCTCAGTGAGTGTCGTCGATAACAGTCAAAAAAACGCGGAGGAATTCCAGTAGGGGTGTGAATATGTAAGCGTGTGCACACGCGGATGTAAGTGCATGTGTCTGCGCTCGCGGCCACACGTACATACAAAGTCTCCTCTCGACGCTCAAGTCCCAAATCATGCATTATTTGCAAACCAACCATAAAGAAATGACAATGGCAATCCTATGCATACAAATCAGGGCCCATTATCCACCTCAGTCTGTCAGTTAGCGTGCTGCATGTGAAGGGAGACTTGGCCGAGGGGAGTCGTACCCGAGGTCCTGATAAATGCTTCGCCTGATTCCCCTTGTGAGTGATGGAGCACTAACCCTGTTTAGCTTCTTTAATATACTTGTATTAGCATGAATAAATAACGAGTGTGTCCGGATGCTACAAATATTTGATTGTGCCTCCCTAATAGGCTGGCGTCTCCCGTCACATGATGCCACTGCGACTCTCTTGGTGTCACATCCGAGGCGGACTTACATCGATCTTTATCGCCTGCCCCCTAAATCAATTATAAACCCTCGGAGAGAGTGCCAGAACGGGGCGAGCGGGTGATGATTGCTGTGTGCAGGGGTGTGTGCCATTCCAGCTGTGCCAGGTTGTCTCGTCTTTGGTACCTCTGTTTTTACAACATAAAACAAAGCGGGGTGTTGGTGGTGGGGGGGTACTTTAAGTGAACTCACATGCTGTAGATCTTCCTGACATGTTCCCTTAATAACATAAAAGAAAAGTGAAATGTCCAGAGCGCTGCAGGAGAGTGACTCGTCTCGCAGGCTCATGTTAAATATGATCTGGTGATCTAATAAAATTAGGATAGATGACACTATAAATGTCAGCCTCATACACTAAAAAGACGAGAGGTTGCACATCCAAAACAGGGGAAAGATTGTGACATCATTCTCACATTTCATCTGTTTATGAAAAGCCCACCGGGTCAGCAGCAGATTTAGTGAGTTATCCCAGAGCAACTTTTATCAAGAGTGTCTTGACCCATGGGGAGTAGAACTCCAATGCAATGGAAGTATCTCACTTAAAAATGTTTGTGGTTAGTTAATGAGTTATACTGATGTTAGCAGTTAGTTGCTAGCTTCAAGTAAAACCAGACGTTCGTCCTAATGCGTCAATACTCTGTGGTTAACATTCTCAACCACTAATTATTGATTTCTGTTGTTTTGTTCGTGTTTGGGTAGTGTTGCTCCACTGCAATAGAAATACGTCACCTAAAGGTTTTTGCAATTAGCTAACGAGTTAGTTGGTTACCTCCGCCAAGGAGCTTATGTTTTTGCCGGTATTTGTCTTTCTGTTTGTTAGCAAGATAACTTGAAAGGTTCAGCCCTGATTTTTGTCAAAGCTTCAACAAATTTTGTGAATGTTACCATGAACAGATGATGAAATATTGGTAATAATCTAGAACAAACCCTGTTTTCTAGATTACTTAGAATTTTTTGTTGTTTGGTAACATTGCGGTAAATGGACCTTCAAACAGTCAGAATCGTTTGGGGCCACCTTGTGGTGATGTCTTGCAACTGCATCGACTTTTGTGTTAATGTGTCAAATCTGCAATATCCGTGACTGTATGTTAACCATACAGTCATGGATATTGCAGATTTCTGTTGTTTTGTTTATGTTTCTGGAGTGGAGTTCCATTACTTCCGGTCCCCCTATTAGTCTGCAACCAGACTCCGCAAAAATATTTTCCAGGTTCTCTCAAGGTCTGATGATTTGATATAATCCCTCCAGCAGCTTCTAGGTCTCTCTCAGTGAAAAGTTTCTCATTCAAGTGGGTGGGTTTTACATTTACCTCAACAGCAAGATAACCAGAAACATCCTCAACTGGTTTCTTCCAATTCAAATAACTTTTCATGTCCCTAAGGGTAAGCTACATCCAGATTTAAATCCCCTTAAAACTTCATTTAGCAACGACAGCGTGATTCATAATATTGTGAGTATCAAGTGAAGACAACATTTTGGATTCTAGTCCATTGTCTTATTTTGTATCAGGAGCCCAGACATGTTCATGATGAAACAACAGCTAGCTGCTGGAAGCTAACAGCACATCTAAATCATACCTTCTCCTCTCTCTCTCTCTTTTCAGTCTCCCTCCCCACGCGGCTGTTCATACAGATGCCCTGTACACACCTCCCACACATGCAGCATTAAGCCATTTGACCTCTGAACCCGTCTCTGACAGAGCTGGTAGAGAGACGGACAGATACACCCAGCGTTATGTTCATTAGCCGTGGCAGCCACGCTGGAGCCTGCTGCAGATTAATAGCAGAGTTTTAGTTGCTGTTACTAATGTTGTTTCGCTTTTAAAAGACAGCTGTCCTAACATATTCTCAAGAGCCAAAGGCACCACACACTCCCTGCTGCTTTACGAGAGCATTAGTGTCAACTTATGGAGAAAAATAGAAAGGGAAAGGAGAGAATGTTAAAGAAAAGACATTTTTATTCCTATGGTACATGTTCAATTTAATTCTCCAATTTATTTATAAACAAAAGGAGTGTAGCTGCCATCACATATGTCTTATATTCTTTCATTCACCCAACTACACAACACATTTGATATGGTGGTGTGAAAAAAAAACAAACAAAAAAAACAATACTGCAGTTATAAAAGAGCTTGTGAGTTTCAATACTAACCCTGTTATACTGAAAGAAGAATTTAAGTTTATTAAGTAGAAGTTTCAAGTTTGGCAGAGTCACATTTTTACTTCATGTAGCAGGTCAGTGTGACAACCTGTTATAAACAACACACACACACACTTGGACAAGACAATAGACAAAGAGCCACACAAATGGAGTGTGACAGCTGTGTAACAAAACTCTTGTTCTGAAAAAGCCAATTAAAGGTGTGAATATACTGTAAGTGTCCACATAACAAACTATTACACATAATGAGGACAGTGTTAGCACGTATTTGCACTGTATGGTATTGGATGTATCACAAATCACAGATTTTTCTCAGGGGAATTTACTGCATCACAACATCCCCTTGTCCATAGGTCACTGGAATAAGGAAAAACTCACAAAAAGAAAACTTGAAAAAAAATTCTGGAAAAGTGAGGAGGGATCCCTCTTCATTCTGGATGTCCTGAATCAGTGTTTTGATGATACATTCAAGAATGTATGAAGCCCATGTACAATAAGTTCCATCACTTCTTTTATTATGAACCACATCTTTGTTCCTCAGAGGTTTAACAGCTTAGCATTTGATTTTTCTTATCTTTATTCTGATAGTTGCAGTTGTCTTTTCTTTTATCATACACCCTTTATTTGGAATTTTGGGTGTAGTACCAGCACTTTTAATGAATTCAAATGTATAATGTGGTGTGTAATGTCGACAATGATCTCATCCTACCTGAGTTTAAAACACCCACAAAAACAGCATTTTTAACATGCTGATAATGTTCATGTTTATGTGTTAACACTAAACACAATACACAATGGAGGCTGATGACATTTTCTTTGTAAAGATTTAGTCATAATCCAGACATAGTGACATTTTGATGGCTCAGAATACAGTTCAAGTAAGATGTCTAAGTTATCAAATATCATGGAAATCCACCCACAACAGTTGTTGAAGGTGCATTTCAACTTAATGGTGATGCTGGAGGAAATATCCAGGGATTGAAAATTCATTGTGATACATAATCTGGGAACCGTGATGTTCTTTACCACATGCTGTTCCAATTCCTACAATAGATGTTGATATAAATCTCTGCGTGAGTGAATCATAACTGACCCTCTGGTGGTGTGAGATGAAAAGTCAGGAAATTACTAAATGCATAAGGATTTATCCTCTGGGGGAAAATGAAAGAAAACCACCACAAAAGGACACTGTCTGTATATAGCTGTTGTGGGAGTTTAATGGGAATGGTTTGGGTTAATCATCCGGTACATAAAGATCATGGTTACTTTGACTGAAAAAGAAAATATTGTAGATCTGTTTTGAGTTTACTTGAAGTCATCTGCATCCACCTGTGTTGGATCTAAAACTCGGATACTACTGTGGACTGATAGACCAAACATTACTGTGTCTAAAATAAACCTGTTGCTGGTATTATTGGGGACATTTATATTGTTTTTACTACTCATAAGACAATCAAACTTCAAATAATTTCAATAAAGGCTTCTGCACACCCACCATTTCATCAATAATATGAACTAAAAGGACATAGCGACTAAAGTACTTTTTGGCAGCAGTTTTATTTTTTTTAAATCAGAGAAATAACTTACAACAAAATCTTAACAAGTAAAAATACCTTGTTTTTGGTACAATTAGTCCAATATTGAGTAGAGTTCCACTGGCAGATAATTTTGCTAATTTCAAGTTTTTTACTTGATTTGAGTCCATTTAATCTTCTTTTTTAAGAAAATGACCAAAATAAGGGGGAAAAAATAAACTAAAAAAGACTTATTGTACCAAAGACAAAATAATTTCACAGGTTTAATTTTTTTGCAGTGTAAGAGTAAGACAACTTTGTACAATAGCAAATACAATAAAATTAAGGCAGAAATGTTAATGAATGTGTTTTAGATATCATCACTAACAGCTATAAGCAACAATATACCAGTATACATCTATCACAATGTTTTGAGAATTAAATGCCTATGCATATTCAGTTTTAGTCATATGTACAATATTGGGAAATATATATAATAGAAAGAGTGATAACTGCTACCTGGTAGTTAGTTGAAGTTTACCTGTTTTTACAGAAAACACAATTAAAATGGACAGAAAAAGCGGGGAGATACCTCATGTATCCTGGGTTAGATGTGAGCATAATGCAAAGCCAACCGAGTGCTGAGAATCCTTCTCTTACAGCGCAGAATTGAGATTGACGTTTTATATTTTCCATTGAATTACACCTCATCTGAAATTCACTTTGAACAGTTTGAAATCTTAACTTCCTCTTTGGCATGGCATTACATCTCTGAATAAAAAAAATAAATAAATAAGTAAGGGAATAGCAATCATTTTACCCCAACAGTCTTGATCAGTCAATCATCTCCGGTGATCTGAAGACGCAGAAGTGCACTGAGTGAAGAAAATCAAAATGAAGTAAATAGGGTAAAATGTACATCAGTTATTCATCACAAACTAGTTCAACCAAAGTCACATTTTCTCCCCTCTTTCTTCCTCGTAGCTAAGTGCAAATACTGACACATGTACTTCAAGGCTCCCCACTGCATTTTCAAAGAAGGGATCCGGCTTTATTAAAAATTCATAAGGTCATATTAATTAGAGACGGAATATTTTCTTGCATGAGAGCGATGAAGAAATAAAAAAAAAGAGAAAAAAAAAAGAAGAGGCCCGGAGGATCATTTTGATTCAGCTGGCCTCAAAGTGAATGGAGAAGGTGAAAGGCACAAGGCTAAAACACGTGCTTTGTTCTGAGGCCAGTCTCTTTGTTCATCAAACCCACGACTAATTTGTTCACCCGCCCCCACCTCTCGCGCGCACACACACACACACACACACACACACACACACACACACACACACACACACACACACACACACACACACACACACACACACACACAAACACTCCACAGCCATATTTCTCCTTTATTGTATATTCTTTTTTAGTCGAGTGCCGCTGATTTGAAATGCTAATTAAACATATTTTTAATGTATTCACCAGGCTCATCAAGGCAGGCTCATATATCAAAGTGTCCAAAGTTGTATTGATGTTGGATATCAAAGAGGTGATTACTTGGTAACATCCAGAGTTTTTAGCTGTTAATTGTCTTCGTCCTGGTCCAAAAAAAGAAAAAAAAAGGCATTCCCAGATTTGATAATGTGGCCGGTGGACATGAAGGACTTATTTTTCTTTTTTTTCTTTTTTTTTTTATTTTCAAGGAACACAGGACTAACAGCCGCTTGTAAACACACAATTCATTTGCATGCTTGTTCTGGTCTGTTGTATCCGTTTTGATTTCAGTTTTGTCTTTTCATGTTAAAATGTGGGTTCACACATTAAGCGAGAATAACTCAGGAGCCCTCGTTATGTACGAGAGATTCTAAACAAACAAGCTGGTCGAACATGCGCCGTCCTCCCGTTTCTTGTCATGCACACGCGTGACAATCCTTGCAAACACACATATTCACACAGCCTGTCAGCAGGTAAAAAGCCTGTATGAAGGGTACGTGTGCGCGCATCAACTTCACAAAACAACAAAAGATGCACTATAAAATACATGAAAGGAAATAATTCATTAACAGCCTACTTTACATTTTTCCCCCATTTCCCTCTAATTAGACTCAAAAACAATAAGAATAGCTTCCGATAGCATTCCTATTTCAAACAGCAATGATAATAATAGCGTTAAAATACTCACAACAGTGCTGTATTCTTAATATCAAAAGGCGCTGTGATGAGGGGGGGGAAAAAAGAACAATGAGCCATCAGAGGATCCTTTCTTTTATTTTCATTTTAATTTTTATGCGTCCTTCCTTTGTGATGGTGGCAATGATTCTTACCCCCCTCCACCCCCCTTTCTCTTCTCTGTGTCTGATGTAGCTAATGCCATTAACTCTCCCTGCCACTTTCCAGGTCACTAATTCTTCAGCTCTGAGTTCATTGTGCCCAGACCGCAGTGCTGTCTCCGTAACGAGGTTATTTCTGGGTTATTACCTTCCTCTATGATATGGCACCTGATGGGAGGCATGAAATTGATATAAATCAAAAACAGTCTGCAATGAGCAAATTGAAATATTTGCTAATTTTTTCTTCTTTTTTTTTTTTTGCTTCCATTCTTCCACTAAACACCTCGCTCTCCAGAGGGAAATATTGACAATTTACATCTCTGCAGATGCATTGTCAATGTTTGATGCATAAATTACCAAAGTGCATATTTTTTAATTGCATGACATGAACACACAGTAAAATACTTGATGTTATGATATAAACTGTCCAGTTAACAGTGGTATCAAACAGGTGTCCCCTGTTCCTTTTTTCCTGCTGAGAAAAAAAACCTTGTCTAATAATTTCTGAAAGATTGGCATTCAAATGTATCCGTGGTTTGCAGAAATATAGTTAACTGTCAACATTTTCCCTCTGGAGACCAGGCTGCATCAGAAAAAAAACTCAGACCTCTTTAGTCCATTTACACATATATCTAGATAATGATACCTGGTTATTGCATTTGTGTTAGTTTCCTCCTGCATTATAATCACATGTCTGTGAAAATGAAGTAGGTGGAGCTGGCTCCTCCCCGGTTCAAGCATTTTTTGACTGGTGGCTTGAGATAGAAAGAAAAGGTGAAATTTTCAGTGACCTTTCAACATGTTGGGCAGATTTATTTCCTAAAGCTGCATTAATTATAATTTTGGCCATTCTGGGCCTGTGCAACAAGCTGTAAATACCACACTGACATATTATTATGAAGTTGCTGCGGTTGCCAGTTTCTCCATTTACACATTCAGCAAACATGGAGTAAAATTAGCATTTATTTTAAGTTGGGTTTCTGTTCATCTGGTGAATGTAAGGTCAATATTCACTCCCTCTTTTAGCTGTTTTGCAATCCACTGTGGATTTTTGTTGCAGAGCACATGGTGTAGAGTGTTCAAAGAGCTGTTGATGCGGCTGGAAACAGGGTTGATGAGCAGCAGCGAGCCTGAACCGAAACAATAAAGTCTGGAGAAATGCGTCATTTGATCCTTTGTTAATGTAGAAATAATGATTATCGCGACTCTGTGGCCAAACTGCACATATTCCATTTACACCTGATCTGATCACAGTGAGAAAATGACTAGAGCAGGAGTGAGGAAAAGATGTCACATCCTCAGTATTTTCCTTTTGGGAATGTAGAGACTTGAAACAGTTTAGATTTTATCATAAAGTTGCACATGATGCATGATGGGATTTATTTAAAGATGAAGACAAATACTTTTTAAATGCTTTTTTCAGACCAACAAAATGCAAGTCAGACATAAATGCTGTAAATTACCAAATAATCAAGTTTCAATTAACCACCATAATGCCAGGTGCAGATGTATATTTTGATAAATAATGGCTGGTTCGAAATAAACACGGTCTAATTGATTTAAAAGAAAAAAAAAATAAAAGAAAAAAAGAAGACGTGACAACTGACGCTGCACATTTTTCTTCTTCACCTTTTCTTCACAAGTGATTCGGTCCTGTGTCCGATGCTGCGTTCAATTGCAATCAGACATCTGACCTCCGAATCAGAAAAGTGCAATAGCACAAGTGCTTAAATGACGTTGAAGAACACCCTCTCTGGTAATATTGATTAATTGTTGATCACCACGGCTCTGGTGCAGTGAAGAAATAAAAAATATGACACGAAATTCAAACTCTGGAGAAGCAGCCACAAGACGTTTAACTGCAGTACTGTAATCTGGCTTTAGAAAAATGTAAGTTATGCATTTACAGTCTTACTGATTTAATAATAAAAATAATAATAATAAAAAAAATCCAGTTTTGCTAAGCAAGATTTTTGTCAGAAAGGAATTAATCACCTGATTTGTTAAGTGATTGAAACAAATAAATTGTTATTATTTGGAAATTTCTGGTAAGAAAATGAAAGGTACAGTGTGGATTTTATGATCAATAGTTGTGCTATGGAACAATGTTTTTCTGCTGTGCTTTGTATTTATCATGCATATAAGCACACAAGTTTTTCTAAGCACAACATGATATTCATTCTATTCAGCTGCCACTGATGTTAAGGTGCAAAGGAGACTGAAAGCTCGCAAACATGGGGAACAAAGCAGGATTATAATTATTTGCTGTGCTGGGAATGCATTTAGCATGTTTGTCAGGCAAGGATACATACAATGCCTTTTTGACAAATGCCGGACTAAACTAGACATATCTTTTGTTTGTTTACAGGAAAACTCTGCAGGGCTTTGTCTAATCTGTCAGTCCCTGCTCACTCTTTGGCTGCCATGCTGCTAACCTAAAAGCTGCTGACACTCGCAGCGTTTCATAAACCTCACCTCCACCCCCAGTTATTATCCTCACTCACCGTCCCCTGCTGGGCTGCACTTGATGTTGTCTCACAGGGAGCGAGGATTTCCGACCCTAAAAACCCCAACATCAGTGGCATATGCATTCACATAATAATCCATTCCACATGAGGTGGCTGACTAAAATCAATGGCTGCAGCTGCTCTGGTGTTTTTGTCATCTGAATTGAATTCCTGACGGAGAGGAGACAACTTTTAAGCCATAAAGTTGAGTAATTATTGCACAACTGTTTAACCCATTGGAGCCTATGTGCCTTTAAGTCTGTGACAGTGATTTTATACTTAAAATAAAATATCGAAATGTTACTCATACAGCGTTTTTCTGACATGATAGTAGACAACTTATATATATATATATATATATATATATATATATATATATATATATATATATATATATATATATATATATATATATATATATATATATATATATATATATATATATATATATATATATATATATATATAAACAGATTCAAGTCTCTAAAATAATCCCCCCCAAAAAAAAATCTGTATATGAGATAAGTAGATTTTTATTTATGGGCATATTTGTGCAAGTGCCAATTATAACACCCATTAAAATGCTATTTGCTGCAAAGAAAAGAGTACAAAGTGGAAAAAATAGATACATAATATAATTGTTAGTGATTCAACTGATATAATTATATGGATGAAACCTTTGAAAAAAATCTTGGCTTAAATGGGTTAGTTAGGGGACGGGAAATCACTTTTCCTTATTCAGATTAGAAATACAGATCACATGTTAATGCCATGTGTCAATCTTTATTGAAACCAACAACTCCAAGTCCCTGAACCATCAAAGGTTAATTCTCATGTATATATCAACAGACGAGGAGTAAGGTGTGGTTGCAAAGGAACATGTAGCGTTTCCCTCTCTTTCTCTCTCTCTCTCTATTTTTATTTGCCCTTGCAGTCCCGTTTTCAATTATCCCGTTGGGGAAAGGCAGAGTTGGATTCCCAGACAATCCCATTTCCAAGAGGCAGGCGAGGCGTGAATGTGTACGCATGGGAGCAGAAGAGTGGCTCCTGAAGAGAAAGAGGTTGGCATTTGACTCTGCTGAATAAGCCCAAGGTGCGCAGTCTGGCAGGTTAGAGGGGTTACGGATGGGAGGGGAAAAGGGAGGAGAGGACTGGGTATGCTGTGGGTGGGTGGGGAGGTGTTAAATGGAGGAGGTGAGGTGTGCTGTGAAAAAAGGAAAAAAAGCTCTGAGTATAGGATGGAGAGAGAGAGAGGGAGGGAGGGAGGGAGGGAGGGAAGGAGTGATCTGGATTTCAGCCTTGCTCATTACGGCCTGTCTCATTGAGAGGTGAAATGAGGCTTGCTGATGGCTTTGGTGTGGAAGGTATCGTCCTTGTCGGAGTGAGTCATGACAAGAAAGGCAAAGAGCTTTCATCAACTCCATTAACAATACTCAAGTACCCTTCAGTGTTCCTTTGAGTGGCATCCAAATGTCACCGAAAAGGATAATGTAACATTAAGAGGAAATGTCTCTCGTAACCCTCCAGCTGGCACCGAGCATGACCCGGTGAGAAGAGGAAATCTGTGGCAACACTTCATTTTTTGGAGAGAATGGTCTGTTAGCTTTATTAGTGACATGCACAGAATGAAATGAAAATACATAGAAGTTCAAAACCACATTATACCCTTTTTCCCCTTTTCTTTTGATTGGTTGCAGCACATCCGGGCGACACAAATGTAAATTCGGCAAACAAGATGCAAATCACAAATGTGTTTCCATCAGCTACCCAGTAATGCAAATATATACAGAAGGAGGACTGACAAGTGCCAGGCACAGGTAGTAAAATTGATTTGCTGTCAGCTACTAACAGACCAACAAACTAAATACCTTTGGTTGCCACCATGAGAAAAATATGCAGGCCTTACCTCAACCGATTCTAAACCCAGGATGTCAAAATCACATCCATCAGCATCTGATACTGATGGACATTGTCCCTCTGGTATCTGAGTGAGATGTCCCAATCTTAAATTTACTCCAATATCAACCCTGCCACATCATTATGTATATTATATTAATGTTTTATGGTGTGACAACACTGACACTTGGATAAGTTTAGGGAAATATCAATGTTTGGGTTAAAATTCTCAGTAAAATGTCCGGTTTACTGTCATAAAATCTCCATTTGACAATGAAAATTCAGTCTTGAACATACACTATACAGCATTTTTAGTAACCAGAGTTGCTCTATTGCACCTCTCAGAGCTGAAGGCTGAAGGTTGGGAGGGACAATACATGAATGAAATCTATCTGCTAGGAAACTCCTCACTTTCTTTCTTGTCCTTTGGTATTTACTAACTATTCTGCTCGCCATTAAGACAGTCCTGGAAAATTTAATTTGAGATCTTTAGAAACAGTATCAGAGGGGGGGATGCAAAGATATATCATACAAGCTATGCTTTCATGATGTAGGAGTTGTCATTGTTCAAATCTAATGCTCACCAACAGATCATGATCGTCTGCTGTGAACCACTTTTACGTGATTAAGATCAGAGTGTCAGGTTCAAAGTGTGATATTTGTGTACAAAACAAACATCTGTGCATTGATTTTCTCCGCACCAGTTTGTGCCCTATTTTGCGGCACTTGGAGTCAAAAATGTATAGACATGTTTTGAAATGAGTTTCGTGCCTGAAATCGCAAACAATGTGCACATGTGCACAAAAAAGTGAGAGCAAATCTGTTTCTGCAGCTGGAAACGATGACATGGAGGAGACAAGAGAAAATAGCAGTTTGACACTGACGTGATTTTTCAGGGTGACAGATGGACCGATACAGAACATTTGCTGGAATTTGCATGTGCACTGCATGTTTATACTGTGATGGCATGTGTGTGTGTGTGTGTGTGTGTGTGTGGTTTGCACATTTTAGGGGTCTGTGTGTGTAAATATAGACCACCATGTCTGCTCACTGTGCAACACGTTTGCACCTGTGTGTGTATCCATAGAGTAAAGTGTGTCTGCCACCTCGTTCATCTGCTGTGCTGCATGTATGTGCTCTTCATCTCCATGTTTTGCCTATGTGTGTGTGTGTATATGTGTGTGTGTGTGTGTGTGTGTGTGTGTGTGTGTGTGTGTGTGTGTGTGTGATTGCCACTTAGTGTGAGTGAGAGCGGAGTGGCGCTGAGATGGCAGCTGGCGAGGCTAATCCCTACGCGTGAGGGACGCGGCCCAGCCCCCGGTGTCACCCAGACCTGCCAGGCCTGACGGAGGTGCATTCAGCCCGGCCGCTTAGTGTCAGTCGTCCCCTGTCACTCAGGCCCGTAATCACCCACATGACTGACAGACAGGCCGTTCCCTTTGATGGTGCAGGGGATTTTAGAGGGAGAGCCACAGAGCTGCGGTGATGATCCGCTACCGTGTGTGTATGATGAGCGCCAATGTTTGTGTGTGTGTGGCGGGGGTGGATGCCATCAGGAAGCCTGTTTTTTTAACTTTTTTTTTCCCACAGGGTTGTAAAATTATGATTTTGATCCAGCTTAATGATGAAGATGAAGACGATGTTGGTGAAAAACGATGATGGTGATTACCTTGGTGGCAAAGTGTGCTGAAGATGTGTGATGCAAACAGATCAGCGGGGCAGCCACTCTGCTAAGGCAAAGCCAGAGGGACCAAAAGGAGACAGCGACACAAAGCCACGGATTTACTGAGTGTGTGTGTGTGTGTGTGTTAGAGGAAAAAGGAGAGACGCTGAAAGTTTAACGGTGTCATACACTTCACATTTGAAGGGGGAAAATCTGGAATACACATGTAATCGCACGATTATGATAATACACATCAAGTGTCATCTTAGTTGATATTCTGCATGTGACGGGCGTCGTGTTTGAGTGCAGCGATATCAACTGCCACGTGGTTGGTAAAAAATCCTGTCGGGCCTGTGACAGTTGAGATTCCTTATTGACTCTGAAAATACACAGTTCGCATGTGTGTGCGCGTGCAGATGGAAAGTGCTATTTCAGTGCTGTGTGTGTGGACAGATGCACCGACGCCAGCATAGTAAATACTGTGCATTTGACCTGTGAATTGATCCACTTTGTAAACAACTGGTATAGCTTTTACCATTTTAACCCATTTGAGCATACAAGCCTTTAACCCTCTATTGCATAGTGGGCTTAAATGGGTTAATTTGCAAACACACACTGTTGGCATCAGCTCATTTGCCTCAAAACTATCCAAATTAAAGTTTCATCAGTAACAAAAGTAATCCAGATAACTGGTGTGCATCCATACACACATTTTTTTTTCCATGGTCAGTCCATTATCAGTCATTATCAACCTATTAGAATAGAAAAGAAATGTGCAGCAATGTTAGCTTATGCTGCATCTAAACTACAAGATGACATCGCTGACCAATAGATGATAACGACTTTCTTTACTAGCAGGAGCAGCAAGCTCTTCTAACCCTATGGATTAGTCCTATAACGACTGATAATGGCCATTTAAAGGGCCGATAACATTTGAATGAGCTGCCACAGTGCCGATTAGCAAAAATCTAAAAGAAAAATACAGGCACGGTCAATCTGCAAGTGCAAATTCTGCAAACTTTGAGTTGCCAGTATGTGTTGATTCCTCCTCTGTCAGTGGAGATAAGTGTCTCCTTCTTCCTCCAACTCCTGCACAAGGCTGTCCTGTGCAAATTGATTCAAGGTAGTACTACAGGGATAGGTAACTGCACTGCGAAAAATGAAAAGTGATTAGTCAGATAGCTTGTCTTTAGTACATTTAGTCCAATATTGAGTAGAATTATTGTCAAGAATTTGAAATTAAAAGTCCATAATATGAGATAAAAAGACAAACAATTGAATCTTATATTGGGACTAAAAAGGGGAAGAAAATTGCAAGTAGAATAAGATATTTCATGATAAGTCTGCTCAATAATTGACAAATTGTATCAAAAACAAGATATTTAAATTTTTGTTTTAGTGGGAGGTAACGAATGAAGCCCCAAGACTTCAGAAACAGTCCCATTACAAAAGCTGGTCACTTTACATTATGTTTGAGGGTCAGTGACAAATAATGTTTGGCAAGATGAGAAAGTCAAAAAAAAAGTTGAAATAGAGAAAATAGAGTTTTAAGAGCATTCATCGGGTCTCTCAAAATGTACATTGTGTGCTCATGTTGGTTTCTTGTTATTTCAAAGTCCATTTGTATCTTTTTTTTTTGCAAAAATCACGATTGATATGTATATTTTGACAGTATGTGCCTAATAATACTGCTGTTTTTTGAGGTATGAGCAAAGTATTTTGAATGAATTAACGTTTCTGCTACGATTACTCAGTAATGTGTTTCTGCCGATTCGTCTGCGTGCAGCAGTGACTGTGCATTAACCAGTAAATAAAAGGAGCAGGAGGGGGGGGGGGGGGGGGGGGAGTAAAAACAAGAGAGGGTTGAAAATTAAAACAGAGTTTGATTACAGTGGTGTTTACTGAGGGCATTGACATGGCCACGTAAGCATCTCTTTGTCTGTCTGCGTGTTCCATCGTCCCAGCAGTAATTGCTCGAAGCGAGACGCAGCCCGTCGGGCGGACGCCTAAATGAAAATATGTTTTCGTCCTGTTTTTCAATCACAGTGTGAAACAGACAATTAATGGTCCCTTAATCCCTGGACACACATCCGACATCTACAACATCCTGAGCTCTGACAACAGGGCCAATAAAAACCAACACAAATAAATTCCCTTGTTGTTTTTCCTTTTTACCAATTTCTCCTGTTTTGTTTTTCTCTCTCTCTCTCTCTCTCCTTCTTCCCGTCTATACCTCCTCTATTTTCAATCTTGAACTCATGAGTTTTCTCTGATAGTGATCCTGTTAAATTAAGTGCCTGGGCTTTATCCAGTGCCCTCTCACCGTCACTCCTTTAATTTAGTCATTATAATTAACCATTAACTGGTGTCAGTTTCTGGGCCACTAACAGGCCCACTCAGTTCTGCTTGTCTGCATTATCACAGTTTGGGGGAGAAAGTAAATTATAATGAAGGGCTATATAGTCCAATTACTGATAAAAGCAGCCAAGTGCGCTCCTTGTAATTAGGTGCCAGTATCCCTCCCTCCCTCTTTCTCTCTCTCTCTTTCTCTCTTTCTCTCTCTTCCTTTCTCAGAGTGACACGTTGGAAGGGAATATATGCTTAATAGCTATTTTTATTACCGTTAACCTCTTACTCATGTTCTTAACCCAGCGACTTTCAATCACGGAGACAAGGGGATGCCACGGAGGGACCTTATCTCGCAAACAATTATTTTATGTACTCCGCACGCCTGTTAAACAAAGTTAACTGATCGAAGTGGGAGCGGGAAAAGCAGGAGAAGAAGAAGAGGAAGACGACGAGGAGGAGGGAAGGAAAGGGAGGCCTGGAGAGGAGTGAGGGATTGTAGGACAGCGAGAGGAAACAGGCAGCGGCGGATCCTTCTGTTCCCGCTCTAATGGGATGGAGCGGAGCTGTCTCTTGTTGCTGGGTCGTGTAGTTCCCCACCAGAGCACTTACAAGTCAGCGGTGGTAATTAAACTGTACGATCAAGCCCTTCCCTTTCCTCCCCCCCCACCTTTCTCTCTTTTCTTTTCTCTTTCAGGAGGGTACGTTCTACCCCTTTTCTCTCTCTTGTCAGGTGAGACAACACAGCTTTGGAAAAAAAAAGCGTGAATTAGGAGGAGCGACGGGCAGAGATGAAGAAAAAAGGAAGAAGACCAAATTAAGGCTGCTGGAGTGGGTTTAGAGTTGGAGAGGAGAGATGGGTTTTGAACGCAGCCTTAATTCAAAAGACTGGCCACAAGGGTTTTTTTTTTTTATTCATACATGAATGAACTGTGTGGAAAAAGTTACTTAAACTGAAATCTCACAGCAGTTTAATATAATTCTTCAAAGCCTCACATTCATCAGTGCAGCAGCACACTGGGTCACATTTATCCAACAGGTCCATGAATCTAGAGTCTAGTGTCCTTTTACTCAGTATATACATATATATATATATATATATATATATATATATATATATATATATATATATATATATATATATATATATATATATATATATAACTAATGACTACAACTAATGAGAGTCATTTTTTTTTCTTTTGCAATATAGTACAAACAAAAATACACTGAATCTAATCTGAAGCCCATGAAAATAATACATTAATTAACCCTCTATTGCATGAAACATTACATAGACATAGAAAAAATGTTTTGGATGTTTTTATTACTTAAAATGCCTAAATAATAGATATTTTTTAAGAAATGTAACAAAAAAGTTGTAAACATAGTCTTAGATAGTTTCATGCTATGTAAGTCAATCGGACTCCGTTAGGTTGTATGCAATAGGAATTTTCCATATTTGCATAGTGTTGCCATATGACAATTAATCTGCTTTAGAAAAAACAAATAAAATGAATGCATGAATGAATGAATGAATTAAATTCAAGTTAAATGTTTTATTTTGGTAAAAATGTTCCCAAATTCTGAATAAAAAAACAACCTTTGGTTCTGAGATAGTGACGCTCACAAGTCCATGAGCAAACAGGATATCCTGGTCATGTGACCTCATAAATTGTATGTCTTTCCAAAATAAAAGTCCCCTTTTCACACCTAGCTGTAAAACATAGATTTTATATAACAGATTTTTGAAAAAAAATTAAGATCAATAAATTATTATTATTGCAATATGACATCACTATGCAACAGAGGGTTAACAGAGGCTGAGCTGCTGAATCTGGTCTATTTCTCTCCACTGGTTTAGGCAGCTTTTATTCATTTTCCATCTTTTCTGCTTTTTAATTTGTCTCTTCAACTTTTCTCATAACCTTTGTTTGATCATTATTGCCTAATTAAACAGGCTGCAATGGTTGCATTTCTTAGGGAAATCCAATTCACTGTACCTGCACTTTGAGCTCTCTTTCACCCAGAAAGCAGCAGGAGGTCAGTCCAGGAGGCTCAGCTGATTCTTTAACTGGAATGCAGGTGTATTGAAAATGATCATTATGCACATTCACATTCATTCACTAACTCTGTGTTATTTTAAAACTTCAGCACAGCACAGATTGTGCGTTGGTTTGCCTGCATTTGTCTGTTTTTTTTATAGATGCAATTTAAAGAAGAAAAAGAAAGCATCTGTTAGCAATTATCTATAACATCCAGCGGAGCGTTTAGCAGATGTCAGTCTTTAGCATTAAGACAAGCACAGTATTATCTATGTTTCATTCTGTAGCGTGAAAATCACTGCTTCTTGTTGAGATTCAGCTTGTCAATTGCCTAACCTTCATGTTGTGTTTGTTTCATGTTAATCAATGTTATTCCTAGTCAAATTATCCGTCCCATTAAGACTCATCATAAAAACTGTATTATACTATATCATCATTTCTTGTTGTGTTAGATTTTTTAATTTCATTTTTTGTTTTGAAACTATTTAACATGTGGTGTATTTGTGTGTGTGTCTCCATCTGACAAATATAGCTGTACCTGAGTTCATTTTCTTACATTAATTCTGGTCTCCCCCATTCATTTCTAATGACTAATAACGCATGCTCATGTTCAAACAGCTGATGAGAAGGGGGTGTTCGCCGTGACAGTCATGTTTGACTAGAAACACCATGAGTGTACACAATTTAAATAAAACACACAAATGTGAATGTGAATTAATACAATTTATTCAGTGTGATGAAATCCTGCTGAAAATGGAATCCGACCACATTTTTCAGCAACAAAAACTTTGAAACCAACAGATTTGACCAGGAAAACAACATGAGGGTTAAAGCAATGTAGATTGTGGTTTATTGGAGCTATTTTACTTCAGAAAAATTCATTTAGATCTGATTAACATAAAATCACACCAGGTCATGTGAGTGAGGTTATTTGATTTAAGGGTTTTAGTGATGGATTTACAGTATGAGAGAAGTGCTAGTGACCAACTCTGTGCTCCTTTTATCTGCAGGCCTGCTGCACCTGTCTGTGTGGATGCTGGTGGCTGTGCAGCAGGGAGTGTGTTTGTGAAGGTATTGTTTTCTGGGAGTTTTGGTGGCGACAGACGATGGATTAAACGATGAATAAGTGATTTATTAGCTGCCGCTGTCACGCTGGTTAGATGGATTACTACAAGCCACCTCTGACCCCACTTACCAGCCCTGTGTCTCACCGCAGAGGTGTGTGTGTGTGTGCGTGCATGTGTGTGTGTGTTTGTGGGTGCGCTGGCCAGCTGTAATCTTGTGACAGGATGAGACTAGTTGATCAATGGCCTAATGAACACTGTATTTCATTGGGCCAATGAAGTGAGCAGTGCTGGCCAGCCGGAGCGGCGCGGCCGCCGGTTTGCTCCCGGGGCCGAGGAGAGAGAGGGAGGTTCCCGTAAAAAAAATAAAATAAAAAAACAACACTTTCACATTTTGCTAAAACAGCCGCGGTTTTAATGGCTGCATCAGCAGAAAAGTAGATGAGCAGTTGAGTTTTTGAGCACCATAAGTCGTTTTATATTTAAACTTATAGATTTTAGGTGAGAATCTTGGACAATGTGGATGTAAACTGAACTTGATTGCAATGCACCTTTGTTCGAGTTCATTACTAACACAGAAAAGTAGAATATTAGAAGAATATTACATGACTACAACTTTTCTCACATCATGTGTTGTCTACATTTAAGTACTTGTTCTAATCTCATGTCTCTTCTCTATATTTGAATATTAGTCTGATTGTCCTGCACCTATGGTATCCTATTGTATTGTATGTAGTGCATGTCAGCCCCTTGAATTTGCTTGATATCTTCTCTTATTCATATTTCATGTTTGCACTGAATGTGAATAATATCACCTTTATTACTGAATATTATAGCTTTTCTATTTGTTTTTGCATCTTTCCCGTGTCTCTCTCTTGTTGGAGAAAAATCTGCCCTCCTCCTGTTGCTCTTCCTTAGATTATATGTAATTTTTCTTTATCAAGGTCAAGGCTCTAAAAGCAGAGGCCTGGTGCCATTTGAGATATCATTTGTGATTTTGATTATTAAAGAAACTAACCTATAAAATTAAATTTAACTCAAAGATGTGTTATTTTGTCATATTCTCCTAGGGATCTTTAACCCATTTCTATTTTTTGTGCATTTTTTCCACTTAATTATCTGTATAAATCATAATCTATGCAATATACTATACTATCCTTGATCACTTTTACTAACACTTTGTCTAAGAGCTATGTAATATATATATATATATGTACTATTGTATTTTATTATGATTGTCACACATAATTCATCAAGTTATGTAGAATGTCTTGAATATATCATTTTGCACCAGTTTGTTGTTTGCAAACAAGCACAGTAGCTGAAAAAAAACATGCAGTTACCGCCCATACTTGATAGTTACATACATGTTTTTAATAATGTTACATCCATAATCATCTGAATTATGCAGAGAACATAAGTACATCTGAGGATATTGATACAAATGCGAGAAAAAAAAAACAGACTTCAGAACTAAAAAACACTAGATGTATCTCATTACTGCACCCCCTTTCTCCTCCTCATAGCCGCATGTGCACACACACACACACACACACACACATACACACACTTCCTCTCATTCCTCCCATTCTCTCCCTCTTTGATGAGCTTTTGCAATAAAATGCAAAACAAAAAGGATAGGGATTTTTTTTTCTCCTGCACCTTGACGGCTGCTGACTTTGTTATGAGATCTGTAATAAAGGAAAGTAATATGCTTTAAACATTAAATATGACTTTAATTGTTGCCACCATGAAAAACGCGCCTTTCCGAGGATGTAATTGAATGTTCCCATCGCATTGGGGGAATTAAAATAGGTCATTTTATGTGTTGCTTTATTTTTGATTGAATCTGCTCTTAAGTGGTTGAGACAGTGGAATTATCCGTTTTTTAGATGCCTTGTGGAGTGCTCGCTGACTGAGAATTGAAAGGAGGAGAGAGCGGGAGGGAGGAGGAGAGAACGAATGGGAAAAGAGGGAGAGAAAGAGGGAGAGAGAGAGAGAGAGAGAGAGAGACGGATGGAGGCAGGAGAGAGATGGGGATGGAGGAGGGGAGGAGATGACAGAGACAAATGCCTCTGCATTGACAGCTGTCCTCCATTTTCTCACAGACAGACATACAAATGAGGACCACAAATCAAACGAATCCCGGCAAGATTAATCCCGGGCCCCGGCAGGCACGCAGCCAGGAATTGGCAGGAGTGTGGACTGATGGAAGCGGATGGATCTTTCGACTTTGATAAACTGTATCAATACCAAACACTTTAGGATCAGATATTAAAGGAATCGGCATTTGCTCATATAGGGAAGAAATGATTGCGTGTGTGTGTGTATGTGTGTGTGCGTGCTGATTTGCAAACACACATTACAGCGGAACAATGTCACAATACAGCTGAGGCTTTTATACCCTGTGGAATACTGGTACAGCAGGGCTTCACTGGGAAAATCTTCAGGTGTTTCATTGTGTTCGACTCTATTTTGAAAGAGAGATGGTGATATTAAGCTGCGTCGTATTGAGGTTAAGCTTTTTGTAGTTTGTGGGGATTGAGAAAATGATCATGTTACATTATTCAACACCTAATATTTGATGATTTCTACAGCAGCACTGTTTGATTGATGCCTGGGTTAACCTGCTTTGCATGAAATACAAAGACAAAATACGTCTAAAAACTGAATCTGCATCTTTTTGGATATAAATCTAATTGTCTCATTGTACAAACAGTAACTATTACATCCTGCGGACATGCATTTGTTTGGATATGTGGACAGTCAGTGTGTGT
Source organism: Lepturacanthus savala (assembly GCA_030544235.1). NCBI lineage: Eukaryota > Metazoa > Chordata > Actinopteri > Scombriformes > Trichiuridae > Lepturacanthus > Lepturacanthus savala. The sequence continues at coordinate 24,308,885 of CM060462.1, read as the reverse complement.
TTGCATGTGCACAGCCAGTGTTGTTATTAATATTGCCAAAAATGTTTTGCCATGAGAAAAAACATTTCCCAAAATCTGCAAACTCTGTCTCATTTTATTTGTTTTCCTGATGTCATGTTGTGGTAAAAAGCATTAAATGCTGTCTGGATTCACTGCACTGAAGTCATATGGAGGTAATTGCAGTGCATGGTGAACAAACAAAATGTTGAGTCCTGTTGAGGGTTTTAGAATTTGGCAACAAAAGCTTGCAAAGTTTAGGGAACGCCTGTGGTTTTGGTAAACTGTCAATGCTTTAAACATGTTGTATATTCAACCAAGAACATGATCTTTCCTGTTTTGAGAGCTTCCATGTAGTAACTGAGATGAGATAATGCATAAAAAGAGCTACTTATCAAATTAAATAAGCTTACTGTAAATTACCAAATAATAAGCTGAGTTTCAATTAACCGGTTCCTTTAAGTAGGTGTATATTTTGGTAAATAACCGCTGGTTCCAAATAAATGCTGAGTCAAATTTTTATGTATTTAGATGTATATAAGTTATTAGTAGACACAATAATGATATTTTGAGAGACTTTGTGGATTTCATACATTTTGGGGGGTAATAAATATTAAACTCATGGTATTTCTTCTCATTCATTATTAGTAATATCAAAGCGAACTTTTACTTATTTTATTAAAATTCAGACCAAATAGGAAAAGCAATCATGTAAATAACAATATCCCTAACTTATTGTGAGTAGTATATATCAAGAAAAAAGAGGTGACCACTGACCACTAAAAGGTATGACATGAAATTCAGCCATGAAATTCAAAGCATGTTCCACTTTATGTCGAAAATGCAAAGGAAAGCTTGGGAGAAACAGCCACAAGGTGTTAAACTACAGCACTGTAATCTGACTTTTTAAAAATGCAATTGAGAAAATTATCATATTTTCCAGTTCTGAGCAAGATTTTTGTCAGGAAGGAATTAATCTCCTGTCCGAATTGCTGCCTGGTCTCAAATAAACACCTAATATGTTAAGTGATTGAAACAAATAATCAATAAATTCCGTAATTTACAGTATATGATTAAAATGTTTAGTTAGAGTAGATAGTATAGCACTTCTATCCGGAGCATTACCTGTACATGAGGCCTGTACCATGTTCTTTTGGTGGTGTAATAGTGAAAAGAGAAATGGAGGGATGTTGAATAGTGAACACTAAGTAGACCTGATGGGAATCAGATGCAAGACTCAACATCAGTTCAGCAGAGGATGAAGAGCAGTCACACTCCCTCCTGTGGCTCATTATTGACCGCATGAAAGCTAACTATTTTTACAGTAAACAATACCAGTTACAGTCAACCTTCATTAGTGGGAAACCTGAGATCATTTTGGACCCCTGCGTCACAATCTCTCGCTGTTAGATTTGGCTCACAGCATCAGTGGATGGAGCGACCTACATTCCCAATAGAGTCAAAACAACCTTCATTTTGGTCTATTTTTGGTCACATTTCCTGCAGCTTCAGATCAGAAATACTTCAGAACCTGCTGCTTTTCAGTGGTGAAGGTGATGATGATGTAATGTGTCTTATATATCATAGTTTGGCTTCTTATCCCTAATAAATAAGGACACTGACAGGGACTGGTATCGATACTTTCTGTACCTTTTATTTGGTGAATTTAATCCCTTATGACAGACATTAGTTCTATATGTGTAGAATATGTTGAATAAAAAATAAATATGATTAGAAATCGGTTGGTACAGTTGTGTGAGTCAATAAAACCACAGGTATTAAAACAGGAGATCGCTGTTCACTTCCTGTTCGTTGCTACCATTGTTTTTTTGTCTTTTTAAATCATGGCTGTAACTCTTCCTAATCTTGACAAAATAATAATGAGAAAAACAAAAACATGCAATATTTTTCTAATCATAACTAATCCCATGTTTTACCTAAACCCAACTTCACCTTAACCAAAGCTGTGTCACATTAGAAAAGGCTTTTATTTTTATGTCATTGGTTTGTATTTCAGTTAAAAGGAACAAAACTAGAAATGTGCAACTAAAAATAACATATTTTGCTTGTTGGGATGTTTATACAATATCAGCTCATAGCAAATAAGATCATATTAACATTTTTATAGTTACGTTTAAGCAACTTAAGGCACTTTTCCAAATTTAGGGGAATATAAGGATCTTAGTCAAATATTGGATAAGTCGACTACTTGACCTGCAAGAGGATGTATTTAATTTCATTTTAACAGTCTGACATCAAAGACACAAGCATTAACTGTATATAAATGTACTTTCTTGGAAACTGTATTATCATATCGCTGCAAAATGTAAAAATAAATTTTAGTTGTTTTGAGATCTGACTTTGTGTTCTGCAAATCACTGCAAATATGGAAGCATCAATATGGAAGCACAAATTGCTTCCTCACTAACTTATTCAAATGTTCTTTTCATTTCTTACTGCAATGAGTTTTTCATATTTTAATGGAGCAGTGACAATAGAACTGGAAATAAATAAAATTAAAATAAAAATACATATTTTTTCTTTTTTTGGTGAATAATCGTCCCGTTTATTAGCTTGGTATTAACCGTTATTCCTGTTTTTGTCTTACCCAGGTTTCCCCTGTTCGAGTCGGCCCAAAATGACAAAGTGCTCCAGATTAAGCTTCCTCTCTGTAATGTTTGATGAATGCTGGTGTTGAACTGTAGAAAAAAGCCTCATTACGAGACACTTATAGATTACACAGGGTGTCACACTGGGGGATAGGTGGTGGGTGTGAGGGTTTGTCTGCGAAAGAGAAGGAGAAACAATGAGACTAGATCCTGCTCTCTCTCTCTCTCTTCTCTTTCTCTCTCTCTTTCTCTCTCTCCACCCTGCTCGTGCTCTTCTCTCTCTCAAATGGATAATTCTGGTGATGCTTGTGACAGGCCGTGGTTTAGATTTTGATTTATGTTCTTCCAAAGCTAAAATCAAAGAATCCATCTAGTGCTATTTTATGGCAGTTGGGATGATGAATGGGCCAGTCTCTGGGCCAAAGCAAGCTGCTGTGTCTTTGCCCCGGATTTTAATTGCTAAAGTAGCCAGTCATTGCTCAGGATTCAGGACGCAATGAGAGGGAGCGGTGCGATACACTCGCTCCGACTGTCCTGTCTCTCCTCCCTCCGTCTCTCCAACTCTTCCCGTGTCATTCCTTACCCCCTTTTTATCCTTTTTAACAGCCCGTCCTTCTCTCCCATTCGTATCCAAAATGCTGAGGAGATGGCTGCTTTGAAAATAAAATTTAATTTAGTTTACACTAACTCGCTGCTAAATCATTCATAACCTGGCCATAGGGATCTGCTGTTACAAGTATAACTAATGGCTCACGTAATGGGCCTAACTTTGAAGTGTAAATTCTGCATGTATATTTAATGTATGGAAATGCCATCTTTAAGCAAAATGGCAGATAACGGGGTTTGATTCCTTATTTTAGTGTTCAAAAGAATGTACAGTGTGAATTTTTTTTTTTCCACTATTATTTCTACTTTCATACTACCTGGAAATGGTAGACTTTTAATTTTTTTTTTCAAAGCTCCAATAAATAAATGAATATATAGATAGATGGATAGAAAATGACTTAATGACACATTTCCACAAGTTGTAACAAGCTGATAAACACATGTAAATAAAATCAGATGCTTCAACATCTATTGATGGAGGAAAACATCTTTCATTCCGCACCCCATAATACATCCCATCACTATCAAAGAGAGAGAGAGAGGGTGGGGGTGGGGGGTAGTTATAGGGAGCGTCATTGCTTTTCAAACACCACTAGAATCAATGATGCAAATTAGAAAAACAAGCAGGCAATAAATTCTTTCACATCTGCGGAGCCCGGCGAGGATTTTTAATAATTTTTAATAAAGCATAATTGTAGTTTGTACCACTGAATAATTTAATCACATGAAAATATGGGGCAAGGAGGGGCAAAGAAAAGTGTACACATCTCCAAAAGAAAGAAAAAAAACAACTCCCCTCTTTTATTCTAACACAAGTGCATGAAATGTCTGAGTGTTTGTGAGATATTGCTATTTAATCAGTGTCTTTTTAGTTAGTACTTCTGTCATAGTTTTTATCTACAGTCCATCAAAATGTTTTAAGCTTTCCTTATTATACTTACTTTTAGTTAATATTGTAGTTATGTTTATTTTTATAACAATAATGCTAATTGTCAGTCCACCCTAGAAGAAGGATTCCTTGTCTTTTGCTGTTTTTCAAATGCAGATGTAATGGCGAAGGTGTAGATTAAACTACATATTTTAATGCCAGTTCATATAAAGTATTCAGAACATTGTACTAACAATAATAAATGCCCCCAAAACAGGTTTGTAATTTGTTTTACCCCCCGATCAATATATTGATGTCTTTCAACAAAGCCTATTATATTCCATGTTTACATCTATGCTACATGTAGGCTGATCAATGGCTGAAACTCATCGAACACTAATCAGTCAGCCAATAAGAAATCAGTCACTGTCTCGTGGTCGTTGCCGTTTGGTTTGCATGTGCTGAAAACTATTAACACAAATATGATTCTCCTCATCAGACACTTTTAAACATTTCGGCTCTGCAAACACCCAATAAACAGCAGTAATGTGAGGAATAATGTTGACTTTCAACAATTTTCACTTGCTGACACCACAAAATACTTTCTTTCTAGTTGATAACCCAAATATCACTTTTTTAACACTTCATAATTTGTCACTTAGACATTTTTTGGTTCTTTTATAGTCAGTTTAGGATCTTTCTCGCCCTCTGGGGTGAAATAACTTTGCAGTAATGCTTAGAAATTTAAATATTTAATAAATTATATAATAAATATGATGTGGTGTGATATGGGTGTAACTTTTAGGACTATAAAAAATGAAATTGACTTACATGTGATTGTTAGTTAACTTATTACTTAAATAATGTATTAGTTATAATAAGAAATTAAATATTCACTTTCTCACATAGGTTTTACTGCAGATTTTGGGGATTTTTTTATCAGCTGTAAACACAGAATCTGAGTGTGCATATACCACTGAGTCTTCACTTAAAGTGATGGACACTGCGTCAGGATGATGGTGTGACATGAGCAAAAAACAGCCATTGTGTGTGTGTGTGTGTGTGTACATGCAGGAGGCGAGAGGAGAAGAGGAGGAGGTGAGAGAGCCTCAGGTAAAACAGAGGCCTGTCTGTAATTTATAACCATGACATGGGAGCCAAGTTTCTCTAAATGAGGCATTCAGATAGCCAAACCAGTCATTTATCCTGATGATTAATACAAATGATATTCGTAATAATAAATATCGCCGCCTCGCAGTGCGTAAAGCAGCTGGAGCGAGAGGAGAGATGCAGAGGGGGAGAGAGAGAGAGCGTTTATTGTGTGGCCATCATGGAGGAAACTCTCGTCAAGTTGTGTTTCAGGGGAAGGATCAAGACGAAAATCAGTTCAGGTATGATAAAAACTGAGCATTTAGGCATCTGGTGTCCCCAGGTGACATTTTCATGTTCAGATAATGCTAATTGACTGCTTGTTTTTTAAAAAGTGGTCTTTGGAGATTAATTGCTGCACTTAAAAAAGAAAAAAAATCCATGAACAGTGAATGCAAGGCTTCAAAGATGAAGAGGGGGAAAAAAGTGTCAAATTTAAGTAAATGAAATGAAAATAGACTAAATGTGAGAAGTTAATGACACTTATAAATACATGCTAGGCTCACATTTCATTGGGATGAGACTAGGTGGGTGATTTGTGGTCTGTAATATTTGGTGTATATCATTTTCTTAATTTATACTCCTGAATCAATAATTTGGTGCCAGGATCAAACAGAATATAACGTTAACTGGTAATTTTAACATAATGGGATGTCGGAAAATACACACAACTTTGTTCAACATGCAAAACCATGAAGTTTACCTGAACATGACTGAATCAAACCCAAGCAGCTTGTTTTAATTGGACTCCCCAGGGCCTGACGACTTTCACTGTTTATTTTACACCAAATTCTGCTCTATTGATTAGTGTGTGTCTCTATCGTTAAGGGTAATTTATGAAAGACATAAACTGGAGCTAATGTGCTTCTAACTGATAGCAGCTAAAGCTCAGCATCGCACAAGTGGACGAAATAAGAGAATAAAGATGCACTTCTGATTTTATAAGGATTATAAGGAATTAATTCAGTATTAACTAACAGGATGAATACTACCCTAAAACAACTGTAACCAACAGATAATAGAGCTGAATCACTGTTCCTGATCCTCTCTAATGAATGTATGGATGCACACTCTTCTCTCTGTTTGCCACTTAAATTGATCATCTGTGTTCAACAAATCTTCCCAGAAATGAAACTAGAGATGGAAACTGCCAATATTCCCTTTTTTCAGGCTGTGAACACAAAAACCAAACCTGCAGCTGCATCAAGGCTTAAAACCAAATAATAAACTCAACATACATTGGGCCAGGGACCCCATACGAAACAGCAGACAAGTTTTACAGCATTTATTGACCTATGTATATGTCCAATATGAGTGAATTGAATATTTAATGTTGACTATTGACTCAGTTTTCATAACTTTAGAGGTGCATCAACACATGTTGGAGGAAGGTTGCTATAATAGAGTTTTCTGTTGGAAGAAAATTCAGATCCAGATCAGAGGATGTGTACTCAATAAAGGTCACATGTGTGTTGCATTGTTTTTAGTAAACAAACAAATAAACAAACTCAATTACACTGATTTAGCATTGCCATTGCCAAGATGCCATTAAACATCACATTAGTTTCTATAATGCAATAATAATTTTAAATTTATAGCAGCAATCAAAGGGATAGCAATAGGTGCCTTACCTTTTTTTAAGCTGTTTCCAGACCAGCAGAGCAGAGCAGTGAGCTGCTCAGCTGCTACTATTCAGCTAATGGTATTTTTTGGTTTCCCTCATCAAACTCAGCAAATTCACAATCCAGCAACTCCCAAACACTGTGATGGATGAATTCTGACCTGCTCATTCACCACATTATGAGATAACTGTGTCATTACAACAGGTGAAGCAAATACTCAGGACTAGTTTCTTCAGTAAGTCACTGAGTGGAATGATGTCATACTTGTACCTGCAAATTCTCTCATAATATTGAGTTATTATCTCATAGCATGGTGAATGTACAAGTCACAGCCCTTGTATGAGATTCATTATAGTATGACTGGTTACGGTTTTCTTTTATCATAGACAAATATCACATTTTATGACAAGATTTTGCTTTTATCTGATATATTGCAACTGTAACTTCTGTCTTCTTCATTGGGTCACACAAAACGGTGTTGCCCAATGTGCCATTGAAACATGTCAGGTAAAATAAAGCTTCTTTTACATGTTTATGAAAAAAGAAAACAGTAGGTCACAACTCTTCCACCACAGCAATTGGGAGTTGCTAAATTTGATGAGAGAAACCAAAAATACCATTAGCAGCATAGTAGCAGCTGAGCAGCTCATGACTCTGTTGGTCTGGAAACAGCTTTTATTGACAAAAAAAAGGTAAAGCATTTATTTCTATAACTATAAAATCATGATGATGGGCGAATTTTCAAAAATGTTGAACTATCCCCTTAACACGTACATTTTTTGACAGCACTAATAATTATCAGTTATTGCTAATAACCAAACCTGCTGCTAATAAAGCACAGCGGAACTGTATGTCTGTTAAAACAGTCCTCAGCAGTATAGTTGATGCTTCTGGCTGCTTAAAGACTGAATCAGCATTTAGACAAGGCTTCAGATAAGTTGTATTTTCTCACATCCCATCTTTTATTCCTGTGACGTCACGCCACATTGCAATACCTTGGCTTCTCTGCAACAGAAGCCCCCCCAAGGGGGGAGAGATGGCGTGGGCTGATGTCAGTGGGTGATAAAGTTTATGCCTCCCTGTCATTTAGCTGAAAGTAAACAGGCAGCGCGGCCTAACATGACATCACTAAGTAGGTTAAGTGTAGTCCCGCGTGGCCATCGATCATAACAGATTCTAGCATATTCTTGCCCCCGCCAGGAGGAGAGGTAAAAGTTTTCCACTGTAGCCGAGATGACATTTAATTTTTCATATCTCCTCCGTAGTCCTGGAATGAATTTTGGCAGACCTGATGCAATTTAACAGCTTGGCAGTTTTAAATTGGGCAATGAATCACTGGGATTCAATGGGAGCCCCGGCTGCTGCATAATATTTTTTTTCTGTGTCGAGGGTGGAAGGGTGGAGTAGTCTCTGGACAGTGGACCCCGCCATCTTCAACACACCCTCAATCCTCCAGTTTACTGCCGCCAGCTCGTTGATTTCACCTCCTTTTTTCATCATCCACCATCTAATCTGTTGCATTCAGAGACACAAGACTCTATTACATCATCATTAACTAGTTATATTAGAAAATTCCCTTCTTTCTTCCACTTTAGATCTTTTTTTAGTGCAAATGACTTCATAAAAATGCAAAATAATTCCTCATTACGCTAATTTTCACACCTTCAACAAATGACTTCCCTAAAACCATTCACTCTAAACCTTAATGTTGTGTTTGTTTTGTGTTAATCAATTTGTTCCTGGTGTTCCTGGTCAAATTTGACCATTCCATTAAGACTCATAAAAACTGTAATAATAGATATATCACCTCTTGTGTTAGATTTTTTAAATCAATATAACTTCTTGTGAACATTACAAGTTTTGACCTTCTATTTGTTATTTATGGCCTGTATATCTCATTGATTTGAACTTATCGGAAATACACAATTTCTGAATTATTGTGACGATAAGAAACAATCAGATGAAACATCGTCTACTGTTTATCACAGACTACTTTGGGTCAAAGTTACCAAGGATATTTATTTTAAAACCATTTATTTTTACACAGTCACAAAAAGTAAAACCTGTTGGCTATTCATGGTCAAAAGTGTGCGACAAGTGTAAGATTTTATTTGTTTTCAAAGAATATTATCCCAAAACTTGACAATTTCTCAATATTCCAAGTTATGTCTTACTACATTAAAGAAACAACAAGAACTATAAAATTACAATTCATCAGGCTCATCAAATATATAATATAAAATATATAAGCCTCACTGATGTACCCGAGTTCAATTTCTTACATTAATTCTGGTCTCCTCCATCCATTCAATAATTATTATCATTCCAATAACCAGTCAGTTTTGACCAGGAACACCAAGAGAGTACAAAAGTTGAATAAAACACAAAATTGTATGTAAATTAACACAATTTATTTTGTGTGCTGAAATCCTCTTTGTGGACAAAGTCATGGAATCTTAGGTGAATTTGGTAAAATTAACTGTTTTTCAGAGACAAAACACTGAAACGGTCAGATTTGACCAGGAACACAACCTGAGGGTTAACTATTCATTGATCGCTACTTATAAGTTGTGGTTTTCTGATCATTTTGCCAACCCGAGTGAAACAATTACGGCATCAAAACATATTTGTCTCGATAAGAAATCGCAGTAACAGGCTCCGCGGCAGAGTCTCTCCTCCTCATCTCTCTCTCTCCTCCTCTCCTGGTCCATCACGGAGCCCTCTGACCCCCAGACAAAGAGCACAACACACAATCACACACCATTACATGCGCGCGAGCACCTCGGTTCAGCACATAAAAGGCTCTGTGTGTGCTTTTAAAAGGTGAGGAGGTCCAGAGGGCTCGCACCGTATCTGATTTTTGACAAAGAGCACGCTGGGTAGAAATCAATAAAAGCGCCAGTGATGGGCCCGATGGGTCCCGCTGGTCCTTCCCCCGCGGAGGCCGGCCCGCTCAGCTGAGCTGAGCTGCACCCATAATCCTCCTCCTCTTCTACCTCCATCACCCTATCACTACTCCCCCCTTTCCTCCCCTCCAACCACCTCAAACTGCTTCTCACCTCTTCCCCCCCACAAGTCCAGATGAACCCAAACAAGCAAAGAATGGACTGACAACACTTTTGACACCGGCCGTTTATTAGCCCCACAGAGCGATGTTTAGAGCAAAGAAAGCGAGAGAGAGAGAGAGAGAGAGAGATGGGAGGAATAAGAGAAAGAGAGAGATGTGGAGGTAGTGGGGGGGGGGGGCTGGTTAGCCGAGCATCATGGTGTCGCCGCGACAACCACGCCGCGCTGCATCTGCTGCACGTGGTAACTTCTCTCTCCATCCACCGGCCCGCAGGCACATTTGTCAGGGTCATCGTCAGGCAAAATTTGTGTTTATTCTTGTAGAAAAAGCCGGTGATGAATCGGTTTATATATATGCTAAAGAATTCCGTCGCCAACCTTTTTCTTCTCTCCGTCTCTCCTCACATTCTTTCTGTTTTCCTTTCTTGCCGAGAAAGGTGGAAAGAGATAATTTCGAGTCGAGACGAGTTGCGGTGCGTCGTACTGTATGTAAACAGCGGTGTGTGTGTGTGTCATTTCTTCTGTTAGTGCTTCGCCAGAACAAGAAAAGCGTGTGTACTCTATTAACCCTCGATAAGGGCACGTGGTGGGTCTAAGAGGCTGCATGTCTAATGCCTCCACAGCGGTTCAAATATGGAATTAGCTTTTCTAGCAGCAGGTGTTAAAACATTTTGATAATTAAAACATTTCAACGTGCACGCAGAGTTTCAGACACAGCATGTAAGTCAGTGGAGGAAAGAATATTCGGGCACACATACTGAAAATGTTTTTGTTGAGCTAAATGTTAAAGAAAGAAAGATAATGACACACGTGAAAACACAAACATTTAAGCATTATAATGGAGCTCCTCATGACCACAAAGCAGCAGGAGAGATTAAAATAGTTCAGATGAAGCTGCTCCTTCAGTCATTAATCAGCACTTACCAAATTATGTTGCTTGGGACCTAATATATTGGATTCCTATAACTTATAAATGAGGAGTTCAACTGTCCCTTCACATGTGTTCTTTTGAATTATAGTCTTTAATGAATCAAACAAATAAATAACTTTATTTTTGCCTAACGTCTTCTCTCTTCCCATGTTGATAACAGAACAAAGAAAATGAAAACCCCACAATTACAAATCATTTTATTTTCATCATCATAGAAGCCAATATTTACATATTGGTTTCTTCCTCTTTTTTTCCCAGTTAAAGTTATATGATGTGAGGGTGTAAGGACAGGGGATTTTGTGTTGTTGTTTAAAGCCATTGGGGTGAATCTGTGATTTGTGATTTTTGGCTGAACAAATAAAATTGAAACTGAAACTGAAATATGCAGAGAGAGATTATTTTTGCCCATTTTGGGCATAAAACACCTTGAATTTCCCAAAACTGAATTTATTTCTGAAATTTACAGCATTATGTCTGTGTCAGGATTCTCTCAGACTAATTAACATTTGCAGGTTTCCCCTTATTCTGTTATAAGAAGACCATAAACTCATTAGTGACCATGGGACCTCATCGTGTGAAATGTTATTTGAGAAATGCTTCAGAGAAATGTGTCACTCAGAGTGATTGCAAAAAAAAAAAAATAACAATAATAACATGGTGCAGAGTGTTTTTTCATCTCCCACAATGTCATTTTGTTATGAATTATCTCCTCAAAGCAGGAGCAACATGCAGATATGAAATGTTAAGGCGGCTGATGAATATGCATGGCCTGGTCCTCCAACTCCACTGAAACACAGAGTTCATTTCTAACATTCATCAGTCCATTCGGCTCAGCCTGAGAGGTCTGGCTGCCCCCCCCCACCCGCCACCCACAATCCCTGCTTTAGACATGTATTAGTCATTATTAAACATAATAATGGCTTTTATAAGTCACCGTTTGCCTCTTTGGTTATGTGAATTATTCAGCCAGAGAGAGGAGGGGGGGGAGGAGTCAGGTGGGCCCTGCACCTGAGATAGCAGGCGACAGATGAGGCATTTTGTCTGAATTATTTATTTTATTCTCTTCAACTTTTTACAACTGCCACATTGTTTTTTTTTTTTTTTACCCCTCCTTCTTCTTTTCCACCCACCCCTTCCCCTTCTCTTCCCCTCATACACACACACACATACACACACTCCGTCACACTGTCACGTTTATTTCAAGCGGCGTTAATTACGGTTGCACAAGCTGTTAAGCTGTCGTCTGACGATTAACAAAGTCAAGCTCCAGCCCCAGCGCCACCACTTACTTCATTCCTGCTTGGCAAATGGATGGGGTGGAGCTGGAGTATGTGTAAAAGAGAAAAAAAAAAAAAAAAAGCTGCTTTGTGACAGCCATTGTTAGCGCTAACAGTAGGGCTATAAAAGTACAGGGAGCTTTTTTTTTTTTTTTGAAATTACTGTATTCTGTCGCAGCAAGCGAACAGACAATATGAATAAACTTAATTTGTGAAACGTCTCCCCTAATTAATTTGAAGGAGGAGGAGAAGGAGGAGAAGGAGGAGGAGGAGGAGGAGGAGGAGGGGGCAGAGGCGGATGGGCAAAGCACTAAAAAGTTAAATCAACAACTTTGAGCTTGCGATTCGCACACGAAAAGCGATGCTTGCGGCGATTTGAGCATCGCCTGTCAGGCCTGGTGGGAGACGACGCGGTTTGATGTTTGTCCACGTGTTTATCTGTGTGTGTCTGAGCGTTTGTTGCATGGCTGCGGCCCTGACAGGGATGCATCTATACGTCAGCGTGCAGCGCATAACGTCGGCACCCCCGGAGAACGGCGGACAATACACAAAAACCATATCACTATATCCTCGCTTTAATGTCTTTGTCAATTAGCGGCTGCTGCTGTCAAAGCCGCGCCGCCTCAGTCCCGTCTGTCATAATTAAAAGTGTGGGGAAACTACTTTTGGGTTAAGAGGGGAAGGAAAACACTTCATGTGGTTGCAGCTGACAGTTTCTGGAGTGTTCTGCTTTTGTTGAGGAGATTCAGTTAGATAGTGGGCACATTTTGCTTTACTTGTAGGATTTAAGTATTGACTGTCCCATAGTATTCTACATAACGGAATAAGAATGATACACTGTACTATATATATATAGTTTTCTCCTCGTGATTTTGGATGATTCATTCTCATTTAACAAATGAAGTTATTTCATTTCTCTGTGTGGGTGACAGAGATTTTTGAAAGATTTAAATGCTGTAAGAAGGCAGAAGGAACAAACATTAAAGAGATTTGTAAATGTAACTAATTAGTCTCATAGTGTCTGAGTTTGTTATTTGTCGAACTGCATGAATCATTGCGTTTTGAGTTATTTCTTTAAGAAAAACTGTACTGGAACATACTGGAAAGTTGCTTACTGTATACTTGTTGCGTCCTTTTTATTTTTTTAAAATGATTAATGTAAGTGTCAACCCCTCTAGCTTCACCTAATTTGTATTTTTTAAATATATATATATATATATATATATATATACTTATATATACTTATACATATATATACTATATATATATTATATACTTATAGTCACATTGATAACATGTGACTATAAGTGATAATATTGATAACATTTGTAAAAAAAACTGTGTGTAAATCCGTCAAGTTTTCAGTAAGATCAGAATATTTGTGTCTGTTCAAGATCAATCACCTTCATTTATGTTCAATACATCAGCTCAAACTGTGGTAAAATGGCTGCCGGGCGAAGACTATCCGAGTCTGTGCTGGAGGATAGAATGATAAAGGGTAAAGGTCAAACAAGGTCTTTTGAAGTGTGTCATTCTTTGCTCTCACACTTAATTTCCATCATCTTTGCTGAAGTTGATTCACTTCATTTCTAATTTTAGATGTTTTTAATCGCTGTCGACATGTTGACCATTATTTTTCCATCGCTGTCTACTGCTTGTCCATATTTGTGTGTGTGTGTGTGTGTTTGTGTGACAGAGTCACCATCGCTTTGGGAGACGATGTTCAGAAACGACACGTCTTCTCACGACTCAGTAGCGTTCGGCGAGGCCGCCAATCAGGGATCCGGGCGGTGGGGATGTGAGTTGTCGCGACGCGGCGAGACGTCAAGCAGCCACTCCGCTTTGTCGCCTCATCTCCCCTACTTACTGCCACTTTGTAAAATCACATTACCCTAATGAGAACGGGAGTGGAAAGGCAGTGACAGAGCGGGGATATGGATGGGCTGCGTGTCAAAAGCGCTCAGATTTCCTTTCGCTTTTCCCGTTCTCTTTTTCTGAACTCAAAGTGCGGCCCCCGAGGGTCTGGGTGAGGAGGGGAAGGCTGTAGCCAAGAGCTCGCTGGCTCATTTCGCTGTGTGATGTGTCACTGTCAAGGTTGTTGTTGTTGTTCTATTTGTTTTCGGTCTTGTTGTTATGTGCTCCGTCACATATAAAGCTTTATCTCTGCCAAGGAGCTGAGATTGGACGGATGAATGTCTGCGTTGTTTGGAGAATAGAAATTTGGCCCAATCAAATCCACTCATGCTTGTGTAAATATGGTTTAATTAAATGTTATGAATCAGTTTTGAACTTTCTTGTTGTTGTCTAAACCGGATGCTGCCATGCTGATTGGGGTCTGCTCATTCTCTCCAATACAAACTGTATTCTTTTTGTTTATTGGACACACTTTGATGGGTGGGAGTTCAGGCAAAAAACTCAAAGATAGATATATCAAAAGCCAACCCAATAAAACCAATATCACTGGAGGAAATTGAGAAAACATGGTCAAACACTTTATTTTTGGTTGCCATTCAGAACTCCAGTATACTTGTCTACAGACTGAAACATCATGTTATTCTCCATATAGAGATATTATACACTCTGCAAAACGTGATTTTAATGACTCTGTTTAATTGATTTATCTCTGGACTTATGATGAAGGAAGAGTCAAGCTTTTGGACTGAATGAATGAATTAACGCTTTATTTCAGTTTAAAAACAAATTAAAATCATAGTTGTACAGCAGAATTTATCAAACCACTGAAAAGGGAATAGTTTGAACCCCCCAGACTTATTTCTGGATATCCTGTATCATCATATGATTCATTCTCAATAAAACATCAGTACTAGTACATTCAATCAAATTTCATTGTATCCCTTGATAATTGTAGATTTTAAAATCTTCTTGAAAACTAACAACTGTACTTGAGATTCAGCACAAAGCTTCCAACAAGAAGCCAGAATGAAGAGGTGGACGAACATTTCAGGTTCTCAGTTTTTTAACAGTTTTGGCATCACTGAAATTGTGGAGAAGATGTACTTATTTAGCCTGGTTGAAGCCATCCTCATCATGTTAACTCACAGTTCTGCATTTCTGTTCACTCTACATATCAGTCTGGGAAGGTTAAGCTCAAAAGCTTCTGCTGAGAACAGCAAAAACGTCTTTTCCTCCGAGAAACTACTGTTTTGCAAAAGACTACAACACAGTCCCTAATTGGCCTGGGTACTTTCTGGAAACCAGCCTCACAACATACAACAGTGACTTCATCCAGTGTGTGTGTGTGTGTTTCAGCATCTATCAAGAAAACTAGACCTGCTGAACGTAAAGGGCA
This sequence comes from Lepturacanthus savala, assembly GCA_030544235.1. Taxonomy (NCBI): domain Eukaryota; kingdom Metazoa; phylum Chordata; class Actinopteri; order Scombriformes; family Trichiuridae; genus Lepturacanthus; species Lepturacanthus savala. Next base: position 24,293,450 of record CM060462.1, on the reverse strand, counting down.
GGTCAGGGTGGCTTCTGAAGTTAGTTAATAAGTTAAGTGGACATCAAGGTCATGATCAAGCTTGAGTTAGTGAGGCCATGGTCACTCTCTTTCATTCTTTCTCTCACTCTCTCTCTCTCTCTCTCACACACATACACACACACACACACACACACACAGACACACACACCTAGCCGAGCCCTGATTCTGACTGACAGGACAATTTCTCCCACCTCCTTCATTTGGCGATCGACTTTGTAGTAAAATACACTGCTCTCTCCCTCATTCTCCTTCATTCTGCCGGTCAGACTCAGTAACATGAGCAGCGCACATACACACGCACATAAACACACAAATTGATGCACAAAGATCATGCTTGTGCTCACAGGACGATGCAGACATGCACATAACAAACCACACATGCAGCTAAATGACCAAAACAGATGCTCGTGTACTCCCACACAGCCAGTGGCGTCCCAGTAAAAATGAATGGAGGTCTGGGAAGGTGAAAGTTTATGTGCCTCACTAGGCTGATTAGAGGGACGGAGATCTGAAAGTAATTGGCTCCTTTTACTTCCTTCTTTCCGTGGATTTACAAGCTCCTCTGCAAGTGACTGGCAGCTTCTTTACTACGGTCAAACACTGAAGGATAAACTCACAGTGTGTGTGTGTGAGAGCATTAGCAGGCGCTCCGTGCAATCTGGATGTTTATGTGTGGGCGAGTGCACGGTGACTCGTCGGGACCGAAGTCAACCTCACCAATGTGACGTGAAGCTCGAGTGCATTTGAGGCTGATTCGAAGTGCCAGTCAGCAGTGTGTGTGTGTGTTAGAGCGGCTTCTTCTACACACTCCCTGTCACCCAGAAGGCTCGGGGTGGAGGCTTCTTCAATCCAGTTTCCAGTTTTCTGCCTGGGAAAACACTACTTAGCCCTTAGCACTACCAACCTTGCCCTTAATCTGCACAACACGGCTGTCAGAGACAAAGTGAGACGACCTGGTGGACACTTCACTTCCAACGACGGGGAACGTTACCGTCCTCCAGTCAATTATTCATTGATAACCTATTTATTTTTACCTTTAATGTCATTCAGAATGCCTAATGTGCACGCATTCATGTTTAATTAATCCGCACTCGCAAAGGTGCCACATAAACACACACATGTAGTTCTTCTAACTAATGTATTGTCTTTATAAGGCAGCGAGCATATATTATTCACATTGATATTACTGTGTCACATTACTGTCAAACGCAAGGGGACTTAAAGGGGCCGGTGTGCTTCATTGAAGGTGGCAGAGGAAGGGGAACAGTCAGCCAACGGAATGGGAAGGGACTGACCACAGAAGTAGAAATCGCAATGATCAAATGAGCAATGTACGTGAAGTCACTAATTCTTCTTTATTTGACCTGACATGGAGTATAACTAACCTTTATCAAATATTAGGGGTACAACATTAACGCGTCAATTACGATTAATTAATTATAAAGAAAATGATAAATATTAATACATTTTAATGCAGTTTACATCCCAAACAATGCGGAACATCCTACAGTCACCATGTAGTGGTACGACAGTTGATGCACACAGCTGCTACTACAACAATGAAAGTGCTCTCTGTGAATTTCTGATTTCTGAGTTCTTTAACGTCATTCCAGCATGATGATGATGCGTCAGGACTGAAGTGCTGAAGAAAAATAAAGTGTCTGCATTCAAGTGTGTTTATTTGGAACTTGCGGTTATTTGTCAAAATATGCACCTGCACCCAGCATTTAAAGGGGGGCCCGGTGGTTAATTGAAACCCAGTATTTTATGGTAAGTCAACATGGGAAACCTAGGAATTTCCCAGGACTGTAGACCACTATTAGTGGTTAGTGGTTCAAGATAAGGGTTTAGAAAATGTGCTACAGATAGCGACTAAAATTTATTTACAGAAAATAAATGTTGCTTTTGGGGCAAATATTGTTATATTTTATTAATTGCATTTAATTCAAATAATTATGATAAATTAATAACAAAACCTGTATCTAATTAGATACATTTTTATAATTAACTCCCACCCCTATTAAATATATAACATGGTTAGAATATGATGAGATGAGCAGCAAATATAAACTTCAGCGTGGAGGTGGAGGTCACAGACACTTTGCATTGTCCATCTTCAACCACTGATTTCTACGTGATGAAAAAAAAATGTTCTGCCATTAGTGATTTTTTTTTTTTATTTTATTTTTAGCGTCTGACTTAAAGCCGCGTTTTGAACTAATTAACAATGGATCAAATGATTCTGTTCGATGTGAAAGGGCAGTTTGTGGCAATGAAGCCACAGATAATTATCACCAACTCTACTGTTCCTTGTCTTTCAGCTCATTGCTTTGGAGTTGCAGACCATTAAGCAAATAGATAGCAAAGATATGATATATTTATAGCCAGATAAGACATATAATAGATGTCTGGACCATGTGTAGGAGTTTTAAATCTGTACATCGTCTGGTGACCATCAGAAATGGACATCAGCAGTATATTTAAGATGTTCATCATTCATATCATTCATATGTAAGTGAATCTATTTGAATAGCGGTTATCATACAGTAAGTTGTAAAACAAGGTCCTGTACACATAAGAAAACTGATTTTAAAAAATACAGCAGATTTGGGGGTTGAGTAAAGTTTTTTTTATGAATTTTATTTAGCATGTCATGTACCCATGACCTGAAAAATAGGTTTAAAGCAGTACTGTGTGTATCATTAATGCTTTAATGCAAGTGCTAATGGCCCCAATTCGGCAGGTTTCATGTGTAGAACTTGCATTCATAAATGTCTTTGTTATATTGCTTCTATTTTATTTACCGTGAATAGAAAGTAAACATTTACCATGAGTGTGTGTCATGTCTGACTCATGCTGGGAATCTGAGTTTGCAACCCATCACAGATCTGCAATTAATGTTTTTACTAACCGCAACCACAACCTTCCCAAGCCTGGCTTGTCTAAAACATTCTACATTGTCTCATATGTACTTGTAATTCTTGACCTAAATCCTAACACTAATTGTCAGGGGCTACAGTAGAACTTGTTTCTAACTATTTGCCGCCGATTTGGCAAAAAAAAAAATAACATAGCTATGAATCTTGTGTTGGCAGTAATTCCTGCTGTGCAGTGTCTTGAAGTAGGATATCAGTTATTCATACTGGGGCAGAGGGGTACTCAGGGTGGCCTTTTACTAAAATGTCACAAAGACGTTAACCTATATATCTGCACAATGGTGAAAGGAGCCTTAGCTCCCCCAATGAAATAATGGAAAAAGGCAGAAATCCATTATAAAGGCAAATGTTACCTTTGCATGAGAATGGTGATCAGATTGCTCCAGCCAGAAATGTGAGTTATGGTTGTGTTAGCAGTTGCTGCTCTCATGTGCATGTAAGGAGAAAGTAGTACATCCATGAAGTTTGTGTAACACCTTATCTGCATCAAAGGCTGCATGGGGGTCTGTGTTTGTGAGTTGGTTTTACATTTGAAGTGTGCTGTAGAGACTCTTGTTTTTAATCTTATTCATTCAGACTCACATGAGCTGTCAGTGCATACACAGTACATACACTAGTGTTGAGCTCAATTGAAGCTTAATGCTGTGATAAGATGATGTAGAGCATCATCTGCTATCCCTTTCTCACTCTAGTTAAAGATTCAAACCAAAGACCTTGCAGTTACAAGCTTATTCTTTACACATTTGGCCAGCTGTGTCCCTCAAACACTGATTTTATTTTCATTGTAACCCACTGTTACGATACATAATCCCTTTAGAGGAATTATTAGTCTATTAAGATATCAGAGGTCAGGGTCACTGAGATAATACAATGAGAAAAGTTGATTTGTATAGTTGATTTTCACAAAATGCTGTACAAAAACATGAAAAGTATCAAGAAAAAGGTGCAAAGAAAACACAATTAAAAATGTGAAAAAAAGAGTTATTAAAAGAAAACAAAAAAAAGCCAAAACACAGCAGGCACAAGCAAAATACCAGAACAAAGTTAGAGTGCAGTGTAAGAAATGAACAATTGCCCGATTCAACAAAAGGCAAGAGCAAACAGAAAGGTCTTTCTAGCCTTGATTTAAAAGAACTGAGAGTTGCATCAGACCTGCAGTTGTCTGGTGTTTCCTGGAGTTTGTTCCAGATATGTGGAGCCTAAAAACTGAACAACACCACTACAATTAGTCCGCTGAAGATAAAAGCAAGGACACTTTTTTTTTCCAAATCCTGCTGAGACATGAGACCTTTGATCTTTATTCTTCGGGTGATAGTTGTCTGACTTACTTGGCTCATGTGGCTGTTGAAATTCAGGTCTGAGTCCCTGACTACAATGAGATATCCGACTTGGTCTTTTGTTTAATATATGACTGTTTGAAGCGGAGCACTGAATTCTACTTGTTCTTCAGTTTTATTATTGTTTAACTGAAGAAAATTGTGACAGGTTTTGTGTTTGTGTCAAATTCTACTCTCCTGGTGATATTGTCATGTAAATGTTTGTGTTATCTGCATACTTATGGTAACATCTCTTGTTTTTAATGCTCAGAGCTAAGGGGAACCTGTAGATGAACACGAGAGGCCCCAGAATGAAGCCTTGGGGAACTCCACAGGTAATTTTTGTCCACTCAGATGTGTAATTTCCTATAGACACAAAGTACACAGAGTTCACCATGTTTCTACAGTAGTCCACAAAAATCATATAATGGATCAGCTGATTTACTTGGCTCATATGGCTGTTGAAATTCAGGTATAGGTCTGTGTCAATGCTAAGATTTCTGGCTTGTTTTTTGGTTTAATACATTGCTGATGAAGTGAAGCACTGACTTTTAATGGTTCTTTAGTGTTAGCGTGCTTAATTAAAGAAAATTCAGGCACATGCAGTGTTTGTATAAAATTATAGTCTCCTTGTGTGTTGTCTGCATACTTATTGTAATATGTTTTGTTTTTAATGAGCTAGCAGGAGCCTTGCCCCTTTATGTAGATGTTAAACATAAAGGGGCACACAATGGAGCCTTGGGGAATTCCACAGGTCAATTTTGTAAAATTTCAAAGTCAAATTTGTAACTTCCTATAGTTCCTATAGTTTCTGTCTTTTAAGTAGGATTGAAACTGGTTTATTGCTGTGCCAGAAAGTCAATTTTTATCTGCATAGGGTCTGCCATGTTGCAATACCATGTTTTGATAGTAGCCCTAATACTAACTGTATAATGGCTTTAGACATGCTCTTTTGTGTTTTGACATGTTTTGCATTTCTCACAGCTGCATTGGGTTCTCCGTGCCACTAGATGCAGCTAGACAATGACACACTGTACCTTTAAATATTGTTTTTGTGACTCCAATCACCCCTGCCTACATGGTATTGACCTCTTTAGGTCTAGTAGCAGCATTTTACTCTTTACATTGCCAAAGAATCAGCCCTCCAGCTAAACGATGGAAATAAAAAGGAAACAGAGCAGAAAAGAGCCCGAGCTATTCTTGAGAAGTCTCCCTCACACACATATACACACACACACCCAAACTACTTCTAAGACAATACACACAAAACGCCTCGGGGTGTTGTCATAGACACAGACATGCTCCCAGGCACATATGCAGGCTTTCTGTCTTGCAAGCTCAAATGTAACACACACACACACACAAACACAAGGTTTGGTCCTGTTGAATGAAATTGGAGAAAAAAGACATTGGGATGATTTTCAATAGGAAGTATGAATACATATCTCCATACATGCATATTAATATGCTGGATTTACTGGATGTGTCACAGTCACTGAATGTCTGTCCCTTTACTTCCTCCTCCATCAGATTTCCTCCTCTCCATCCTATCTCTACCCTTTTTTATTCACCTTCCCTCCTCAACACTGACTGTCACTTTATCAGTGTATCTGTAATGCTCCTTAATTCAAGGCCAAGCTGGGCTGTCACCCTCGGGTCCTCGTGTCACCGTCACATCCAGACAGACACATGTTAAAGGACACTGGGACCTGACCATCTACAGGGAAAGAGAGAGATAGAGATGGAGAGAAAAGAGGGAGAGAGGCTTATCAGTGCAACCTTGCTGGTGAATTAGCAGACCCTTGAGTGATAAGACCAGCAGACAGAGCGAGAGAAAAGAAAGGAGATGGGACTGGGGAAAGAAAAAACAGGAGGAGGAAATAATGTGGTGACAGCTGCTATAGGGGCTGTTGTCATCTGTCAGTCTCGTTCTCGCTGTCATTTTAAGGCCTTGTTCTTGCCACAGCTCAGTTTCCTGACAGATCTGATGACTTCTCAGCAGTGTCTGAGAAACCAAAGTGAAATTGATAAGTGCAGTAGTTCACAAACTTTTTTTTTTTTCCCATCACACCACCCTTTTATGTACAGAAAAAAGCCTCCCATAAATTTAGTTTTAATCAACTGTTGACAATATTTTTTTCGGAATTTGAACTGCATGTTTATCATAAGTTACTGTTGTACTCATGAAAAATGCAGGTTGTTTCTTAAAATGCTCACATTTTAATGTTTCAGTAGGTTGGTAGGCAGATTATATGCAGAAATAGGTGCCATTTATTAATAAGAAAAAATACTGAGGCAAAAATTAAGCTGGGAAATTCATCAAAAATATGCTGCAAGCAGCCACCTTCGCTTTCACTGCTATTTCTAAATATTAGTGACTGAACTTTTACTCTCTCAGCCTCACCTGACGAGAAGCTTCTGTCTGCTCATGTTACCAGAGAGTGAACTAAACTGATAAAAAGCCTTCAGAGCACACAGAGCAAACCAAACAAACTCTGGGATTCCTCTGCTAATGATAATGATTTTATGTGGGAACACACACCGCCATGATTATACCGTGTTTTGTTGGGATAACTTTACCATTCTTGCCTCAGCTTGACAGAGCCCAGTCACTCACTGCTCAACTAATGATGATGATGATTTTATTTTCCAAAATGGTCATTAAATTGTAAAACAAATTAGTAGCCCCTTCCAAGCCAGAGCCCGTCTTTTCCCTGACTGTTCAGCCAGTCTGAATGGAGAAGATGCTGCAGGTGAAGTCACCTCTTTTATAAAAAAATCATACTGGGAATACTCAGTGTGGGTCACAACCTACAGAAGACATCACTGAGCATCGAAAAGAAGCTGCAAAATATAGAATGCACAAAAATTGTGAGAGACCCATCCGTCTATATATCTGTTACAGCCGGTTCGAGAGCCACAACATGAGGGACACAACATTGTACTTGATACACAACAAACATCTTTAACTAAATGACCAAAGCAAACTCAGGGAGTCACTTATAAAGAGGCAGCATACAGCAGCAGGTGCCTGCAATCAGTTGTTAGGGAGCTGAGCTGCACCTAGAAAAAAAGCCATAGAACAGACACATGAACACAAGACACAAAATGACACTTAACATATCTATGAATATATATATATATATATATATATATATATATATATATATATATATATATATATATATATATATATATATATATATATATATATATATATATATATATATATATATATATATATATATATATATATAGTAAGTGTAGTGTAGTGTTTAGTAAATGCAACATGCTGTAATGTAAATAGAAGAGCAAATTGAAAGTTAGAATGTCAACTGCAGGTATAGTTGCTGCATATTCTGCTTGGTAAAGATACAGCTTCAAAATACTTTATCCATTAGATATATAGCACACAACACTTCACAACTGTTCTACATGAATTTCAACCCTTGGAACTATCTTTGTCTTCCTTTATTCTGATGTTGCTGTCAGCCGGTACAGTCACATCTATCAACACTGCCCTTTTCTGCAGCTGTTTGTCAGTCTGGAAGCTGAAGTCCCACACAAACATGACCCCGTTGTTCTCACCTCCTTTGGTGGTATGTCCCATTGGGGTTTGATTCTCCATGTCTGCTTTCCCAGCAGCATCTTACACCCTGCTGCCATGTGCACTGCGAAAAAGCCAACTTGTATTTTTTAGCCGACAACAGTAATTTATGTTATGTAAATCTTGAAAGTATAAATTATTGACATTTAAGGCAATGATGTAGTGTTAACACAACAAAACAAGGCAGTTGTACTGTTTCTGGACCGTTGTTAATCCTTAAATTGTGGTTTAATACACAGGACAACAGTTCTGCTTTTTTTCTTTGTTGTGAAATGCAGGAAAACCAACTTTCTGAGATAATGTTTTTCAATTCAAGTCTCGCTGTTGCTGTGCTGTTGCACAAGTAAGTATTAAGCAATCTTTAATTTAATTTACTTTAATGTTTAATGATAACAGGAATTTTATTTTGAGTTGTGTCATAATGGAGAAAGCGGCCTACACATGTTCAACATTTAAACACAAAGCAGCTCTTAGCAGTTAGTGGCTAACTGATGCTAGCAGGGCTGCAGGAGATATCTGCTAACATTAGCTTGTCTAGGCAGATCCTGTTCAAATAGGACAACATGCTGTCTTATGACTGGTTGGTAGTGTGTTAAAGGGATAGTTCAACATATTTGAAAATTCACCCATTGTGATTCCCAAAAAACGTTAGCAGAAGTAAGGATTAAAATAAAAATTATGATAAAATAAAAAGTAAAAGTAAAATACTAAGTTAGTAGAACTTGCTGTTGACTTGACAAAAATTTTTATTTATTTATTTTTTTTGCAGTGTGCTGGAACATCTCTGCAGCATCTATTCTAGTATATCCTGGCTCTTGTGTTTAGGGCCTTTCTACATATACAGATCCTTTCCAAAAAAAAAAAATAATAATATCATGGGAAAGTTTACATTAAAGGTTTCAAATATTCAAATATTAAATGTGTGTGAACCTATAAAGTATGTGTGTACTGTGTATATATAATTTGAACATCCCATATGTTATATGGTGTTTTAGCTCCACATTGCCTATAGCCTAGTCTGTTCCTGGATCACATTGGTAGTAGACTTATCAACTTGCCTGTTATTGGAGCAGACGTTAGCCCCTTTTCTCTGTGGCATAACATATCAAACATCAGAGTTTCCCTTTTCCATTTCCCATCTCATCCCATTCCTATCACTGTGACTCTTAAACATCACCCTGTCTTCATCACAGACTGCCAAGCATCAGTAGCTCAGCCCCCCCACAACTTGCGTGTGTGTGTGATGCACATTGGGATGGATATCCACTTTTGGCTGAGAGAGGCATGGAGTCAGCTTCGATCGACCCCGGCCGCGGATGAAGCGGCCCTGACGTGAATCAGTCCTGTCAGCTCCTTGTGACGGCTGCCTGTCTCATCGGCGCGTCTCCTCGCCGCTGACATGATATGATGGGAGATGATACGAACAACGCCACGCTGGCTCTCAGATGTTAGTGGGGGGCCCCAGGGCGTCAAAGACCCTGACAGACGCCACTTTATAGCTCTAATCCCAAGGTCTTAAAACGGCGTTTGACACAAATTGAGGTTGGCTTTTTCTGTTGGCAAGGAAGGAAGAGGAAAGGAAAAAAATGAGAGGGGGGAAAATACAACCAGGAAGGCTTTAACTGTTCTTTCCTGCACTTTGCTCTACATCTTTACTCTGTTTTCACTCTCAGCTTGAGCCCTGTGATGTGAGACAGAGGCTGCTTTAGTATTAAATGTAGCCTCCATTAATGTACATGCAAGATCAAAGACGATTAATGAAGACACTGTTCAAAACACGTTTTCTGGTTTAGGAAGTACATACACACCGCATTATATAATATCTATACTGTATATTTCATGCAGGTTTTTCAGAATAGTCCACCATGCAAAAAAAGACTGTTTTCACTCTCAGCTTGGGTCCTGTGATGTGAGACGTAGGCTGCTTTAATATTAAGAGATATTAGATGTAGCCTCCATTAATTTATATACAAGATCAAATGAGGACAGTCTTCAAAACATATGTTTTCTGGTTTAAGAAGTACAGATAAACCACATTATATAATACCTGTACTGTCTATTTCATGCAGGCTTTTTATAACACAGGAAAGGCTGATACTTGGCTCTTTATGTCTGATCTGCTCTAATGTTTGTAATGTTGGTACTCATTGGTAGAATAATACAACCACATGACTTTTGAAGGTAGCATTGGCATATATCAGCCGGCACCAAAGCATCAGTCACTGCCTCTCTGCTGGACTATTTTGGTAGTGATATCGAAAGTGATACTTCACTGTTTCGAAAAGGCCTTCTCACAGATGGCCAATAAAAATGATTGATGCCTGGAAGGGGAATCCCAGTAGGGTGGGGGGGCAGATGTAAGTTTCCAGAGGTTTTGTGCATGTGCATGTGTGTGTGTGTGCATGTGTGTGTGTGTGTGTGTGTGTGTGTGTGTGTGCGCACGCGTGTGGTCCCACATGTGATTTCTATCAGAAGAACATGCAGGATGTCTTGAATCATATAGTGTGTACTTCACTGAACTTTGATATTGTGACTTGTCTCATCAGGCAACAGAAGACTCCAAAATAAAACTAAGAGAAAATATATATATATATATATATATATATATATATATATATATGTTACCTAAACTAATAAATAAATAAAATAAATAATATATATATATATAAATTATAAATAAATTAAACAGAATAAAAATTAGATGAACAGCACTTTCCCAAGAGTTGATGCCAGTAAGGAGTAATAGTAATTTTCCATATTGGAATCCACTGTTGCCTTATTGTCCATGAGATGGATTTATTGATGATTACATTACTGTAGTACTTTGAAAGAAAATGTTGGCATTCACCTGATATATAGATCAACATGTTTCATACCATTTCCAATTTAACTACAATAAAATGTTCCATTGGAATGTTCTACCCTTCAGAATCTACCTATCTACCTTCTACCTTTACCCTAGCATGAACAAAATAGGGTCAGGGTTCCCACTCCTAAGCTGAAATTATTTTCCAGGACTTTTCCAGGACATTTTATAAAGAATTTAGAAAGACAAGTTATCATGTCATACACTAATACTTTACCCTATAATGTGTGCCTTAATGTGCAATAGTTTTTATTTACCTCTATTCTATTCTATTCTATTGTATGTTACAAGTCCAACAAGTCCAACAAGTCCAACAAGTCCAACAAATATTTCATTATCCATGATAATGACAATAAAGACTCTTTAATAGAGTCAAATTGACTAATTGATAGCTTTAATGCCAATTTAGCCATGTTAAATTACATTCATTTACACTAACAACAGAGGAAATAAACCAGCAGTTCAAATGAACATGTAATAGGGTGCTTTAAGTTTTCACTGCCTACTTTTCTCATTTTAAGGGTGCCTCTATTCCCTGTGCATGAAAAGGAGTCTGAAAAGTCATTAAATCTAGCAACAAAGTCAAATTCAAGTCAAAAAAACTCTGTACCATATGTTGCCCAGAAGATAAGGTGACAGACATTCATGTACATAACTTTTAACCCATTAATAAATATTTAAATAATTGGATTTATAATTTTCCAGGATAATGTAGTAACTTCCTTTTTTCCTCATTTCCATATGTTTTCCTGGAAAATTCATTCATTCTTCATCATTTTCCAGGTTTTCCAGGAGGTGTGGGAACCCTGTGAACAGGATTATAATTTAAAGTACTGTGTATATCTGTTATAATAATTAAAAAGGTGCAGTTGGTCATAAAACTTCTGCAGCCAGCATTTGGTTTGTCCGTTCTGGGCTCCTGTAGAAACATGGCGATGCAACATGGCAGGCTTCCCCGAAAGAGACCTGCTCCCTGTATGGATAAAAAAACGTCTTGATCTGAGGTAACGCAAACGCTACAATTCTTATTTTGATTGAATTATATACTAATTAAAACATATTCATGAATATGTTGCATTTCTGGCGAGTCCATTCCACTAGATGCTGCTGAACGCCACTAAATCCTACACACTGGACCTTTAAATCCATGCACGGTCTTTCCTCCCTATTATTATTCACTTGTGATTTTTACCTTAGTTTGTGTGAGGTGTGTGTGTGGGTGTTATTAAGTAGATATCGATTGTGATTTGATTAAACTCTTGCTAATTTGCTGCAAACCAGCAGGACATTTAATCAAATAAAAATCAATAGCGTCTTAAGAGCCCTTGGTACATCCCTGGAATGGGGGACTACAGTGGAGGTGTTATAAATTACTGGTGGGAGCGATACAGCCGATAGGATAATGTTGGAGGGGAGAGAAATGGACAGAGACAGAGAGAGGGAGAGAGAGGGGTGGGATACAGAGGATATGTCACTCTTATGGTGTGGGGGGACGATGGATTTGTGTTCAGTGGGGAACAATTGGCCTTGGTGTTTCAATTCCAGCCTGAGGAATTAGCTGCTCTTGAGGAATATAAAGATAATTATTATTGTCTTCACGATGTATCATTTGTGTTCTTTTATTTTCCAATATGAAACCTAAGAATTCAAACAATCATATTATGCTATACTAAAATTAGCTCACACAAATGTTCACACATTCATGATTTCTTTCCTGTAAGGAACAAATATGCAGTTATCTTGATAAAAAAAGAGCTAGAGATCATGTCTGACAGTTGCCAAAGTGAGATACGAGCTACAATAGTTATGACCAAAACCTGCCACTGGGTATATGAGCTATATAGGAGACATATCTTTAAAATACAGTTTGAAGTACCATTCATCAGGTCTCTCAGAATGTATCTTGTGGATTCATGTTGGTTTCTTGTTTTTTAAAAGTCCATTTGTATCATTTTTTTTTTTTTACAAAAATCATGATTTTGTATGATTTTTGACACAAAATGTCAAATGGTGTAAAGCCCGAAAAGTGCTAAATGTACATGGAAACCCATGTACATATAGGGCTTATATGTAGATATAAAGAAGCAATACAAAAGGCCGATATATGCACGTAAAATGCAAATTTGGCCTATATGGAGCATAAATGCAGCACATATGTGACATCTATAGACGCATATACAGGTGTGTGACATATATTAACATATATGTGCAATTAAACTGCTTATAGGTTTTATATATGTGCATATATTGTCATATAAGTTATTTCCATGTGGTACAGAAGTAGATGCACATTATGTTTTATTCATTCATGAACATACTAAAAAACACTAATCCTGCTAAACGATCAAGCCATGCCGATGGTTAATAATGCATGAAGAGTGGAAAGGTATTAACTTTAAAACAATAACTTGGGTTTTGTTGACCAGAGTTTGTCTCTCTCATTGTCACCATATGCTCCCAATCAACACAGATGGAAATACATTCCCTAATGCCCAACTGCCAGGGGTTTTAATTCAGAGTAATCAAATTTTCAGACAAACATCCACTAGCATTTTCGGCTTCTGTGTAATAATCTTTAGCAGTAACCTTGATAAAAATTCATATGTTAGAGCATCCATGTTTCTTTGTTTATTCGGTTTTCTCCTGCTTTGATGCACAATCCGTAATTAGCTGTTAATCAAATATTGTGCATAGCAGGGTTCTATTGTTTGTGAAGTTTGAGGTGGAGATGAGATGAGAGTTCATGTTGCTTGTTTAGCAAAGTGTACTGTTTTTTTCTGTCAAAAACATGGAAGCACAACATGTTATTTATACACCTTACACACGTTTTTGCCCCTTCTGTCATCATTTTTCATTTTCCTTCTTGCAACACTTGCAAACAATAATAAAAAAAATATAGCAAAAGTTTAAACAACTGTCATTTCTGGTGAACTGAGAACATTTTCTAAAGCAGCAAAATATTACGTTCTCAGAAGTAGAAGAGAGGAGAAACCTGTGTATGTTTACAGTGCAGCCAAACAAATGCATGTTGTTTTAATAAAGTCAGTCAACAATAATTGTAACCACAATCACATTTTTATGCTCTGCACAGTGTAAAGTCATTTTCTACACAAGTACAGGACATGTTTGGTAGATGCATTTTTAATCAACTGCTGCTGTGCTGAACTCCATCATGAATCCAATGTGTTTCCTGTTAGTAGATGTTCCATTTCGTTAGCCTCATAGTATAAGCTATTTTTTGGCCAAATTGAAATATTTGCATAACTTTACTCTCCTACCACTGCTGCATCATCCTGTCATTCTGTCTCTATGTCACTGGACAATCACAACACATATTAGAATCCAAAAACACTATCTGCCTAAAAATAAGTCATTCATTTGATTTTAGGCAGTCTTGATACAAGCAAAATGGCAAAGAGACAGCAGCAGCTATATTTCTTCAGTTTTCTAGACACTAGATGTAAAGTCAGTCAATCAAAGGGATTATGAACTGTGTATTTAAACTTAAAATGACCATCTTGTTTCAAGGTATGATAGATGTCATCCGCATTTATGTTAGACAGATATGCCTAAGTCAAGGCAGAATTCTGCCAAAGTCACTTTTCATTTGTTAGACAATCAATGATGGGTTTATTTCTTTTTGCGTATTTGTTCACACATTTTGAATTTAGATCAATGTTTGTACTGTTCTTGAAGCCAAGAGCTAGCTAAATTCATCTCTTCAACAAATCCCCCAAGGAAGAGGCAGGTCTTGTAGTTAGTGAGGTTTATTGGAAGGAAGGTAAATACAAGAACAGCAGGTGAGTATAAAATAATCAGGTAAGTATTACAAAATATCTACATAGAAAGGTAGGTAACTCAACACTATTATTAGTGTTATTAGCTTAGCCTCCATGCTAGTTAGGTCTATGTTAATTCACACAAAAGAATAGCTAACATTTAGCTGAGTCATGAACCATTTCCAGTACATTTACTGCTTTACTGCACACATGAATTAACCTATTTTCCCATGAAAAGACTAACTATTTATCTATTTACTAACCACTTTTTTTCTACAGGTAAATCACCTCAAATGTACTTACTGGCAATGCCACACCAAAATGGAAAGATAAAGTTTCAGAGGAGCTGAGCTGACATGTGTCATTCTCCTTGAACAACTGAAAACTGGCTACTTTCAGGAACAGGAAGTTGCATCATACTAAAGTCTCAGAAATTACTGTCAAAACTAAAAAAAAAAACCTTTTGAAAAGATATTACCCGTGGCATAACATTGTTTCTGTTTCAGTCAGTCTTTGCTTTGTTCCCTTGCAATTTTCTATTTTGATTCAGCTCCATTACCTGTTGTCTGTATCCTAATCCCTGCTTCCTCTCTCCTGTAGTTCTGTCTCCAGTCCTCTGTTTCGTCCTCTCGGTCCTGCTTCACTGCCCTGGATCCCCCTCTTCTTAGTTTCCAGCCCCAGGTTCCCAGCTATCAGCCTCGGCCTTGTTCCCAGGATCTCAGCTACCTGAACACACACACATACACACACACACACACCTGTGACAGTACAACGTGGCCAAACTCATGAACCCGGCAGCCACCTGGGAGGATTTTCTTGTGCCAGGAGACATTATCCTTGATTCAGAGCCAAGACAGCCAGCCATGCTGAGCCGGTTAGCTCGCTATCCTCCTGTCCTCATGCTGCCTTCCCACAATCATTTAGGTTGAAAAGATTGACCGCACATCAAGATCTTTGCAGATTTCTTCTTGAAAATTTTTTCTTCATTGTATTTGCATCGACGCCTCCCACCAGTTAATAACGACAATAAACTCAATCTTTGCGTGATGTACATTTTTATTTGAGCCGAGCCTGTCTTGTGTCTCTCCTGAATTCTACCAAATCCCCAGTTCCAGTTCCTCCTGAGCTGCTTCGGTCCCCTGTTGCTGCTGAGCTCACCAGCTCCTGAGCTGCTTCATGGTCCCCTTTGCCTAAGGGTCTCTGTTCTGCTCTCGTCTCCAGTGACCAAACCATCCATCCATCCTTTTGATTCTGCTTCCTGGATCCCCACTTGCAGCTATGGCCTTAGCCTTTACATCCATCACACACTGCAAAAACTGAACTCTTAACAAGAGAAAATACAGCTCTAGAAAAAAATAAGAGACTAAGAGAATCTAAGAGAATGGAATGGCTACATGTCTGGCTAATACATGTAGAGATTCTGATTTCAGGGAAAAAATGCAGTGGCCTTTTTTCCAGTATCTTTTTGGTATTTGGTATTTTTGGTACAATTAGTCCAATATTGAGTAGTATTTTATTATTATTAAATTTTTTTTAATTCAATTCAGTCAATTTAATCTTTTTAAGAAAATATTAATATGAATTAACCCAAATCAGGGAAAAAAAACTTGAAATAAGGTAAATTAGCTGCCAGTGCAATAAGATAATTCTACTCAATATTGGACTTAATTGCACCGAAACAAGATATTTTCACTTGTTAAGATTTCAGTTTTTGCAGTGCAAGCTTCCACAGACCTGCATCCTTTACTTAACTTCCCTCCACAGTATAATGCATATATAAATTAACTCTTAATGTCAGTGGGCCCCTGCCCATGCCAGTGCAGAAAGTGTTTGAGCAAAAAAAAAATAATAATGAAATATTATAATAAAGAGCACTAACAGGGTTTTAAGCTGCAATCAGATCAGATGAGATTATATTGATGACTGGTAGTTTCATTCACCACCTGAACTGATGTATTTGGCCTCCTTGTGCTCAAATACATCCACTCAAATACATTTGCTTTGATTCCTGACACATGTACAAATTCTGATTTAGAAATTTGATTGATATACTCAAACAATTGTAACTGTCAGAATCAAACGGAATCAAATAACCAACTACTTGAGGGTCCAATTCATACATTCATCAAAAAAGAAAAGATCAGGATTTTCATGGGCCTGGGTAATCAGGTTCACTTTTCCCCTACTACCATGAATTCACCTGTCCTATACAACATTTCCTGCGTTTTCCACTTCCATTCGATCTTGAGTCTGTAAATGTTATCACATTTGATCTGATTTTTAAAATGTCCAGGCCCTTTGTATCAGTGAAACCATAATTGCATTGGTGATTTAATCCCAATGTTCCCATAGCCCTCTGTAGGATAACGCAGTGTGTTTATGCTGTGGTCAGTGAGTAACCTGCGAGTCAGGGGGTCACTGTGCACGTTAGTTGTCAATTACACCTCCTCCATATGTCCTGCTCTGCTCCTATTTATCTTCATGCCTCCTAGTTCACACCGTGACCTCCCTGCAGGCCCAGCAGGGACAAACACATCACAGCCTTCATGTAACACACACACACACACACACATACAAAACACACTGACTTATAATAATGCTTCCTTGTCCCATGTCAACATTTTCCTTCTGTCCATCATAGCTGTTTTCTTTATGTGTATGTTTTATGCTTTTGGGAAATCAGTTTGCCCCAGGGACTCAATTACTGTAGGTATTCACGCTTTTGTGCATTGCTGTTTTTAACTTATGTCATTTATACAATTGGTCCTGCATCCATTAAATGAATCATGCATCTGGTCACAGTAACGTGACTCAAGTATGATTCAGTTGAATGTTGGTATTGGTTTTACTGCCACAAACCACAGGTTAAATTGCACACATGGATTGTGAAATTAAGTGAATTATCTATACAAATATGACTCATAAATATGCAAGCTAAAAGTCTGCCAACCCTAGATATGTATAATATATAGATCTATATATCTAAATGTGTCATTGAAGTGCAGACATGTTTAAAATAATAGTCTAGAAACAGACACCGGTGGCAGAGAGTCCTAATTAAGAAATTCCATATAAAGGACATCAAACAAAATGTGGCGTATTGCTCACACAGGCCCTCTTTCCCATCTGGCCAAAATGGCTATTGTGGCTCATTGTCTAAAAATAGGGATGAAGACAAATTGTTATCATTTGCCAAAGCCCATGACAATAATGATGAATGAACACTTTTTTCCCTTTTCTGCGGTGCCCTCTGAAGTCATTGCTTAAGGCCTTTTCCTCCGTTTCCCCTCAGCACCGCCTCGTTTCTTCATATCTCGCCTTTCACATGGCTTCTACCATGTAAACCATCTGTTTAATATACATCATCAGTAGACTTTAGACTCTCTTACCTGGTAATTTTTGAATATTTTATTGTCATCCTAATTCCCTTTTCTCTCAATCTATTGTTATGCATATCATCTGCATGACGGGGGTTTGGGGGGTGGGTTGATGTGGTGATTGATCACCAATTTGTCCGGACAACACCGACCCCCCCCCCTTCATCTACCATACAATACAAACTTCCTGGGTGAGTAATGGGACAGATAAGGGACATGTTTCAGCAGAGTGTTTCTGATAGATCACAGCTCTGATGGAAAAACCAACACTGAGGTTATCCTTCCTCTTATGTTAGTTTGCTGTTTCCATCCCTTATATTAACAGGTCGGTTTTGACCCATGTCTTAAATCAGCTGTAAAATACACTAAAAACCATTAACTATCAACCAATGTGTTTCCTACTGACCCTAAAAACACAAAGGTCATAATTTTAACCAGAGCATTTTAGAATTTAGTGAAAACACATTAACACAAAAACTTTGATGCAAATAAAAACAATGTAAGTGGTTCTTTTAATTTAAAAATGTAAAACCAGTCAGTACTGACCCTAAAACAAGAGGAAGGTGTACATGCACAAATGAAACTAATGTATTGCTTTGTCTCATTTCTGCTTGTAGGTTCTCATATGCCCCTTAAACATATGGAATGAGTCCAGTATGGGCTAGATTTCTTTATCTTATAACATGCAACAGAGAGATAAGGCGTGACATGGAAACACCCTGCAGTATTCTGTTCACTAAATGCACAAATAATCTAAGTCAAGATGTTACTTTGGATCAGATAAACAGGAGATTGGTTCTCCAGTGAAGGTATCTGGAAATGTGCCTGGTACACCTTGTCTACATCAGCAGCAAAACCACAGCTGTCATGAACTTGAGGTTTAAGTGCAATTATGTCCCTTTTAAAAGAAATAATAACATATGTATAGCCTTATAACTGAAAACTTTTTTTTTTCATTTTAAATGGCATGCTTGCACAATCTATTTCAATTATTACACTTTTTTTTGACACAACACAAAAACAAAAAAGTTGTACCTTGTAGAACAGTGGTTCTCATCTGGTGAGTTGGAACCACAAATTGGGCCATTTGAAGCAATACAGCATTAAATATGACATCAGCTACATTAATTATGGGTTTTCTTCCTTTGAGGACAAAAGACACCAAAACCTCAGTGTTGTGGGTGCAGTGAAGTGCTGGCACATGAAAGCATGAATCCATCAATAATGAAAGTCCATTTAGAAAGAAAACACGCATATACAGCTATATGTGGCTACCTGAAATTTTAAATAAGTCTGCCTTTTTATTTAATTCAAGATATGTTTGTCTTTTTTATTCCTTTGGGTTTTAAGCCTCAGTTGCACTTTTGCTGCACTTTTTTGTTTATCTCATGTTTTTAACTGTTTGAAGGCATTAGGCCTGTTTTTACCACAGGAACACAGGGTCATTTTACAGGGCTGGGACCATTTTCACGTTTCCACCTCAGGAACCATCCCAAAAGGAATCTTTCCAACCTTCAAAGTTGGGGTAGGTACTCAGAACAGCCCCCAAAAAAACCCTGGGTGGTGACTGGATAATACGATTTGATTTACTTGTTTCCTCCGTGGCTCTTTCAGTCCTATCAAGGTTCTCTTCAAGACATCTTCTCCTTTCATTCATGACTTCCACCACCTCATGTCATGTTCATAATCTTCCTTTTTCTGCATCTTTTTGTTGTTTCATTTTCTGATTTTTGCAATTATTTTGCTTTTTGTTAACTTTCCTACTCAGTGGAAACACAACACTGCTGAAAGGAAGGTTTCTGTATTAGTTCCTGCCCCAGGAACTTTCTCGGTGGAAACAGGTCCATTGTGCATTACTGCACAATGTTTTTAGTGAAATATTTTTAAATTTGAATGCTTTGTGAGTTAATGACTAAGGAAAAATGTGTCCTGAGGCTAAAATCAGTTCAGAACCTCTGCTTTATCTCTGTGACCCCCACTTTGACTTCAGGCAAAGTAGTTTTCCAACAATTTCAGTGAGACGTCATATGGTCCAACCATAAAGAAAAAACCTGCTATGTGTATGTTTACATGCAGCTGCACTTATTCATACAGATCTTTGGATTTTGTGTGTGTGGTGAGTTTGTGTGTGTGTGTGTGTGTGTGTGTAGCTGGCAAAGGAGCGAGTCAGCTAGAGTGGGAGGAGAGAGAGGGAGAGAGAGGGAGTCGGGTTCAGAGCCAGTTCAGCTGTGCACCGCTTGACAAATTATTTGTGGAATTGTTGCATTCACAGTCACTTAAATAGGAATCCGTCAGACAGGAAGAGAAGGCAGAAGGCCTGGCCTCGTGGCGGGGTACAGTTGAGGAGCCTGCAGCCTGCTGTCGCACCACCTCCTCCAACAACGCCACCCCCCCACCCCCACCCACCTCCAATTCTCCACTTGCCTCCGTCTGTCCCAGCCTGCCTCCTCCCTCCTCATCCGGCCTATGATGATGGATTGAACCTAATGCAAATTTACAACCATTTTATATGTCAATTCCTACCACCCTCCTCCTTCCCCTCACACCCCCCCCACCAGCCCGGAATGCGGGAACATAGCTCAACATCACGCTTCCAAGATGTCCGCCTCGAAACAGCCGGCATCATCGGCCTCCTCTCAATCTCCCGGCTTCAACAAATCTCCGCCAAGGATGGAGATTAATGCTGCCGCTGGGCCCCCCCTGGCTGCGGCGCCACTCTGTCCACGCTCGTATCCATGTGTGTGCCACGTAACTGCGAAATCCCACTTTGATGGATACTGCGATTGAAGGGAGTCACCGTTTCCCGCCTGTCCAACCCGCTCCCCTGTCCGTCCTTTGTATGGTGACGGGCTTTTTTGGAGCTGTGGGGTGTTTCGTGGCGTCGGGGAGATGTATCCCCCCTACATTGTTGTATATCACCCTTCTTGGATGGAGGGATAGAAAAAAAATACGAAGGGAAGAAGAAAGGAGCCAGTTTTTCACCCTATCAGCTTGGAAAGGCAATGTTGTGCCCTTGTAATTGAGTAGGTATCTCATCTATCAACAGTGCCACCCTGGATAATAAATATAGAGTACACAGGCAGCTCCTCCGAGATTTAAAGAGAGGGTGTGTGAAGGAGTATGCGTGTGTGTTGGTGAGTGTGTGTTCCTGTGTGTTTGTGTGTGTATTGAAAGGAAAAAACTGGAACAGGTGCCTTTGCCCTGACGAACTACCTTTCCTTGTTCTTGAATGAGTTCATGTTCTGATCTTACACAAAACCTTCACACGCACAAAAAAAAGGTGGCTTGATGGTCAGTGAGCTGCAGCTTCCTGTACGGCACCATCATTATTTTACGTCTCCGTCAAGCCTTGTGAGAACTTTGACATTTAATGGATGTGATATTATTATTCACATGCTTTGTCATCCTTTATAATGTCAAAAGCAAACAGGAAAAGTGGTGTTAGCAACTCTTTTCTTTATGAAGTGTGTGTTTTAAGAGTCTAGGCCTGCTCTATATGAAAAGCATCAAGATTACTTTTATTGTGATGTGGCACTATATAAATACAATGGTTTAGCTGTGTTCTCTCTTATATACTAGCCTTTATTAATTTTACCTTAATCACTTAGACCACAGGCTTATTTTTTTCCTGCTACAATGTCAATTTATGTTTCTGTTACAGAGTAATTATAGTTAGAATATTGGACAAAAATAACATTGTGTTGTACTACAGATAGAAATATATCATTTTAAACTTAAAACAAGACCAAACTGACCCAAATCAGGAAAAGAAAATTGAATTAGCTAAATTATCTGCAATGCAAAGTTCAATGATTATTAAGATACGAGTTCAAAGATCAAGTATTTGTCCATAAAATGATAGAAATCACACTGAGGAATATTCAGGAAAATGAAGAATATATTCTGTAAGAAGTTTTAAAAGGAGATCATAAAGGACCCAATTAAATAATCACACAAACAGCTCAAATCTACATTCAATGACAAAATAGTGGTTAGTTGCAGCCCTGATATTATATTAAACTATTTTCTTATTGTATTGATGATGTGGATATTGATGATATATTCATGCTGTAACAGTAATATTGATTTTTACTACAGATAAAAAGATTTTGGATTTTAACAGTTAACTACTGTTAACTACGGTTAACTACGGTTAACTACGGTTAACTGGTTAACCACTGACTCATCAAATAAATAACCGATGAGAGTTACAGAGAGTAATACATTGAGTTTCCACAGGAACACAATTTCAACTTATTAGCAGGTGAATTGAACTTTGTTTGCGATCGTTTTGCCAAAGTATCAGCTTTGCTTTCAGTGTTGAGACAGTTTTCAGTTCATGGTGAGGCGGAAAGTAAAGGTGTGAAGGTCAGGGTGGTGGATGGGTGTCAGTACAACTTCCAGGTACAAAACTAGAGTTTACCAAACCCTAACTATACCAGGATCACATCTTTATTTGCTGTAACTATAAAGTATAATCAGGAAAATACAAAGAAGAAAAAGAGGCACATTCAGTAGCAATGGTTAAAAGAAAGAAGACCTGATGTTACAATAAAAATGCCTTGATGTTACAGTAAAAACGTCCAGTAAAAATGTCCAGTAAAATGTTACAATAAAAACGTCCTGATGTTGCGGTAAATGTGTCCTGATGCTAGCAGGGAGTCTCTCAGCCTTCAGTCTTTTTAGTGAAAGCCTAATAAAAGAAATTTTTGTATTCCTAATAAATATTTTGTATTGACTGAAATAATCTAAAAGTAGATCATCATTATAAACTTGGACTAATAGTCTTGACAAAGAATGAGTTAATATAACAGAACAGGAAATGGAACAACACTTTTTTGATGGTGATGGTCACAAACATTCTTAATTTCCAGATAAACAGTACACTACCTTCGTTTCTGAAAAAGTTTTGTTTGAGTTTTGTTTGAGTTTGAGTTCTAATCGAGTAACATTAACACCAAACTCCATCAAACAAAACAACAATTTAATATACCGTATTTTCCCGACTATAAGTCGCTCCGGAGTACAAGTTGCACCAGCCATAAAATGCATAATAAAGAAGAAAAAAACACACACATATATATATATATATATATATATATATATATATATATATATATATATATATATATATATATATATATATATATATATATATAAATATATAAGTCGCACTGGAGTATAAATCGCATTTTTGGTCGCATTCATTTATATTGTGAAGCAGAGGTAATTAGGGGGCAATTGATTGTTTATCCAGTGGGTGCCGCTGTGTGATCATTGTGGCCGGCAAGAAGGTTTACTGAAGAAGAGTGAAGTTTCCGTGCATGTGCGAGTTGTCGTTCTCCCCGGGACTGGAAGGAATGTATTGTTTTTGTCTATGTCGAATAAAAAGTGAAACTCAACATCTGTGTTTGTTGTCCTTCAGTTACCACAATTTATTTGATAAAATCCAACACCAAGAACAGACAGATTTAAAATTTAAATTTCAAATAAAAATAGAGGCAACAACAGGCTGAACGGTATGTTTACGTTACATGACACAACTGAGAACATGCCTGGTATGTTAACATAACATATTAAGAGTTATTCCAATAACTATAGCATCAATAACATGCTAAGAAGTTTACCAAAACCATCCGTGTCACTCCAAATATCCAATAACTAAAATCCAATGAAATCTTCATCCTCGGTCGTCAGACGTCAGACGTCATATTTTACTACGTCAGACGCCATATTTTACTACTTGCAGCTTGTAATCTGCAGAATATGATTTTCTTTTCGATGCCGTTTTTGTTAAGATCTTCTCAGTTGTTTTTAAAAGTTACCGCTAATGTTGAAATTATCAACACAAGCCTAGAGCGCCCTCTTGCGGTTTAGTGTCAAAATAACATGTGAAATGACATACCGGTAATAATATGTAATAATTTCACATATAAGTCGCTCCAGAGTATAAGTCGCACCCCCGGCTATGAAAAAAAACGTGACTTATAGTCCGGAAAATACGGTACTCAGTGTTTCAGATTTGATGGCTGTTAATTATAACTCATTATTTCTATGCTGTGACTTAGAACACAGTTGTTTACTGGTCTCACTGTGAACTTTGTCAATCTGTTGGCATTTGTACAGTTCCAACAACACGTTCTTCACGCCTTCTTGCCATGACCTCAGCTCTGATACTGACGGACAAGGCGCCTCATTATAAGATGCATTATGCTTCCATCTTACTTAGTCTAATGTAAACTAATTGCATCTATTTCAGACATTGTGGGATTTTTATAGAAGTGTAAGGGATAACTATGTATGTGGAAAAACATCACTTAGGGTTTCCCAATGGGTTTTCAATGCAATTTATAAGAAGCAGTTAGTGTTTGTTTTTTTCTTTTTCAAAGTTTAATAAAGAGCTTTTGCCTTTTCCCATTCCATTTCAGGAGGTGTTGGCTGGTCAGTATGAAACATCTGATATGTACATTTAACTAGTTTGGAATAGTTTTTTCTTCTTAAGCCTACATTTATATTCAAGTATGTCTAAGCTCATCAAACAGGGCGCTTATTTTTATTGCTATGTTAGATATGTTATTGTGGTCTATAAGAGTTTCTGGCATTTGTAGTTAACCTGTTCTATAATAACTTTTGTGTAACATTTAATAAACTATTGTATTACACAACCTGTACTGCAAACCCTGGGGTTCCACGCCACATTTAGACTTGCATACTCAGAGAAATATACACCCTTAACAACAAAATTCAACCACGTTATCTCACTAAACAGATTTCCTGGTGCATGGTTGTTGCCTGTTTCGATCAGGGCTGATGACGCACTGAAGCAATAAATACACATGTATTCTGGATACTTAAGAAACCATACACTCACCGGCCACTTTATTAGGTACACCTGTCCAACTGCTCGTTAACACTTAATTTCTAATCAGCCAATCACATGGTGGCAACTCAGTGCATTTAGGCATGTAGACATGGTCAAGACAATCTCCTGCAGTTCAAACCGAGCATCAGTATGGGGAAGAAAGGTGATTTGAGTGACTTTGAACGTGGCATGGTTGTTGGTGCCAGAAGGGCTGGTCTGAGTATTTCAGAAACTGCTGATCTACTGGGATTTTCACACAGGTGGTGGTGGTGTAATGGTGTGGGGAATATTTTCTTGGCACTCTTTGGGCTCCTTGGTACCAATTGAGCATAGTTGCAACGCCACAGCCTACCTGAGTATTGTTGCTGACCATGTCCATCCCTTTATGACCACAATGTACCCAACTTCTGATGGCTACTTTCAGCAGGATAATGTGCCATGTCATAAAGCTGGA
This sequence comes from Lepturacanthus savala, assembly GCA_030544235.1. Classification (NCBI taxonomy): domain Eukaryota; kingdom Metazoa; phylum Chordata; class Actinopteri; order Scombriformes; family Trichiuridae; genus Lepturacanthus; species Lepturacanthus savala. The sequence continues at coordinate 24,268,232 of CM060462.1, read as the reverse complement.
ATCATCTCAGACTGGTTTCTTGAACATGACAATGAGTTCACTGTACTCAAATGGCCTCCACAGTCACCAGATCTCAATCAAATAGAGCATCTTTGGGATGTGGTGGAACGGGAGATTCGCATCATGGATGTGCAGCTGACAAATCTGCGCCAACTGTGTGATGCCATCATGTCAATATGGACCAAACTCTCCAAATTGAGGCAATTCTGAAGGCAAAAGGGGGTCCAATCCATTACTAGCATAGTGTACCTAATAAAGTGGATGGTGAGTGTACATTACAGTGTGATTTTGCAGAATCTTTATCCTTGTCCTGAGACTGTCAACCATCAATAAAGCAAGATATTTCCTGCCCAAGATTGGCCTGTCTTTTTCCTCTGTCTAATTCTGTTCTCTGGAAAGTGTTGTATATGACCCAGATTGGTAATTATTCCCTCCTACAGGTCCTATTGGGTCTAGGGCCATGTTTCACCACTTATGGGTCTGACAACAACTGATAATGTCCATTTTATGGGGTGATAGTATTAGAATGGGCTGAATGGGACTGAAAAGCATCCATATTATCATTCTTTTTTTTACAATGAACCTCTTCTGAGATTCTGTGTGTTACAGAAAGAGCAGTAAACTGAGCATGATGCATAGGGTGATAGGGCCATCAGGTTAAAATGGACCATTTAAGGTTTGATGGTCAGCCCCTTTGAAAATTAGAGCCAATGACTAAAAAAAAATATTCAAATTGTTGACATAACTTGAGCTTGACAAGTAACAGGTGATTTGAATAGTTTATGGTTTCTATGGTGGGTGAGATAATACTTCAAATCTAGACTGAACCAAAAATGTGCAAGGTAAGTAGCCTGGTATGTCAAATCTAAATAAACTGTTATAAGGATAATACATTTATTTAAAAAACATGTATGCACATATTAAACTATTTATGACATCTCTCTTGATGGCATCCATCGGAAATAATGCTGTTAGTTTGATATATTAACATATTTTTTTATAAATTGATATTTATGTTGGTGGCCCATTTTACCTCAACCCCATAAAATGGGCCACATGGTTTCAGCTAAAATGAACCTAACCCTCTGTGTCACTCACAAACACACATGTATGCCATTTGGTTCAAATAAAACATGCACTGTATGTTGATTGTCATGTGAAATTCAAATTTCTGCTGTGTTTGTGTAACTTAGCTTGTTTCATATTACTGGGTGCTAGCTTCTATGTAGTTATAGACACAGATTTGCTAGCATGTGTGTCGTATGACCACCCATGCAAAAAAAAAATTGGCACAGTGGATGTTTCAGGATTTATAGGGCCGAAATAATTATATTTTATCACATAATTCCCACACAAAATGATCAGATAAAGTCATTATTCTTCATAAATATACATGGAAAAGGCATATTTGATATTGTGTTATTGTCCCAAGCAATTTACCAAAACGTGGCCCAATTTAGCGGATGTCACCCTCTCTGTTTATGCTGTGAATACTTTTTTTTTTTTTTTTTTTTTTTTTACACGTTTTAAGGTGTAAATCCCACTGGGTGACCAAACAGCCAGATGTGCTAAACACCACATGCCAGAGTGCTGCTGGTGGTTGCTGGTGGGGGGTATTTGTGCACGTGTTCTGGACCAAACCGCAATGAGAAGCATGCGTTAAGCGTCTTTGGGTGTCCGTATCTGTGTGTGTGTGTGTGTGTGTGTGTCTGTGTGTGTGTGTGTGTGGGAGGAGGGGTCAGGAGGTGTCGTACTTGTTTTTACGCTGTTCGCGAAAAGCATCACTCCTAAGATGTTAGCATGTCAGACCTCTTCATTACCGGCATTAAGCTAATTAGCATGACCATGTTGACTCAGTGTGTGTGTGTGTTTGTGTGTGAGTTCTACTGTCACATGAGTTGTTATGGATGCCATGCAGGAGCTGACAGGCGGCCTGTAGTCAAACATGGAGGCTGGCAGTTGACAAAGAGCACCGTCTGTCACCGTGGAACATGCTCTTCTCTCTCTCTCTCTCTCTCTCTTTTTCTCTCTCTCTCTCTCTCCATGTTCCTGGCTAATTGGGCCCTCTGGATATCTCCACTCCAGAGGATGTTTGTATACGAGCATATACGGCAGTACGTGGCGGGGTGTGGAGCATACAGACTATTGTGTACACAGTTGTCAGAGCTTGCTAGGGAAACCCTTCACTTTACAGTGGTGATCTTTCGGTTTTCAGACTGTATCGTGAATACTGTGAAGTCAATTCACTTCCTGGATGTAGTCTTGTTTGCCGCCGAAAACGTCCAAACAGCATTTACAGTGTACTTCTGTTTCGCCTTCACCCTAAACATAAACTAAACACATTTTTGCAGTAGATGCAAAGCCATGACAAGGATAGTTTCATGCTATGTAAGTCAATGGGACTCCATTGGGTTGTATGCAGTAGGAATTTTCCCTGATTGTATACTGTTGACAAATGGCAACAAATAAATAAATGTACAAAAAAGATATATAAATAAAAGAAAAAGTTTACTAACCCCAGATAGATAGTGATGGTTTCATTTTTTATTTGGTAAAAATCTTCCAAACGTCTGAATAAAAGACAACCTTTGATGTTCACATGTCAATTGTCCATTAGTTTAAAAGATCCTGTGGTAACAGGATATCCTGGTCATGTGACCTCATAAATTGTATGTCCTTCAAAATAAAAGCCCTCTTTTCATGCCTCACTGTAAAAACAAAGATTTTATATCACATCTTTTTAGTAAATATTGCCATATGGCAACACTATGCAATAGAGGGTTAATTGGTGCACTAACAATAGATTCACAGATATTCATTTTAAGTATTTAATTAGATGGCTGTTACTTTGGAAAGAATATAAATCATTTCATATTTTTATAACATTAATTTAAGTCACAGTATAGATACCAAATCTCAGCCTTATTTTTTCCTGTAATTAGACTGAGCCAGGATCAATAACCAAAAAGCTCAGATTTTCTCATGAAAGCAGTTGTTCTCTTATAAATATCAATATCTGATGATATGAACAATGAAGGAATTTGAATTTGTGACTCTTCTCAACCAGCTTTACTACAATAGAAAACAAATAGCTTCTGCAGTGACACAGTGGAACTGTGGCCAAATGGGTGTGTTATTTGATCAAATAATCAGACAAACAAGCAGGTCAAGACTAATCCGCTTCTTTTCTGCTAATGTTTCCTGGCTTTTTCTTTTGCTCCTTGTCATGATGTTTAAAAACGACAAGATCCTCGTTTAAGCTATGACATGACAAGCACCTTCCAAAAGTGTCACCCATGTGCAAATACCCAAAGGGAGGATTGAGCGAGGGGGGCTGAGGGCGAAGGCAAAACGGAAGTGCGGAAAAGGGAAAAAAAAAGATTATAAACACTCTGTCATCGGCTATTCATCAGGACTAAAAACTTCTTTCCCTTCTCTGTGCTGTCGTTCTCTTTTAGCTCCTTCTCTTGGAAAAAAAAAAGTATTAATTTATTAAATTTCCTCTCCATTTAACGACCCCATTTGGAGAATTTGCGTTTGATCCTCACCGGCTCTGCGAGGCGTGAAGATGGCATGACGGGGAAGGGAGGAGATGGATCCGTCAGCGTGTCATATAAATATCTTATTAGCCAGTGATCTTATCATCATAAAGCAGCCCATTTATACAGTTAGGCATGTCATGTTGGTCAATTGCACAAAAAAGGGAAAAAAAAGAAAAAATCCAACCGCATGCAATATTAAACCCTCAAATCTCATGCCAACACCATTAGGAGAGTCTCTGAAACTCTCCTTCTTGTTCTGTCTGTCCTCGCTCTTCTACCTCAGCTTGATGGCTCTGTGTTAGAAATCTCCTGATTCTGGATGTCTTTTTTCTCTCTTCTACCAATATCCAGCTTTTACCAGCTTTTTTACCAGCTTTTTTACCAGCTTTTTCCAATAGACGGAGAAGAATATTTTAGTATATTTATTGTATTGTATTGTAAGTATGAATTCCCACGTGATCATCAATATATCGCAAAATTACATTATTAAATCATTAAATTACTACACATTTCCTAATATGTCACATTATTTTTGCAAAATAGAATGTCACACAACTGATTTTACCCTCTTATTGCATGACATACAACTTACACATGATAAAAAATGTTTTGAATGTTTTTATTCCTTAAAATGGCCTAAATAATAGACATATTTATGAAAGGTTAAGTAAGGTGTCACTGTCAACTGTCACTGATGACTTCAACACATCATGGACAACATGAAAACCCTTGTTGGGCTTTGTTGAGATTAGATTTGAATATTCATAAATAATTAATGAAATAATTATTAATTACCATTCATAATAAATGGGGCAACCAGAATCAATAACCATTTTTGATTTTCTCATAAAAATAGTTGTTCTCTCATAAATGTCCCCGTGTCTCCCTTCTCAACCAAGTTGAAATTACAATAGAAAAATTTAAACACAAAAAACATGTCTTCGAACTATAAAAAGATTTATTAACATTAATGAACTTATTCAAGATCAATAACACTAACATCATTAAATATGACAAGAAAACTATATACAAAGGAAAATCAATGAACAAGGGTGGATGTGTGTGTGTGTGTGTGTGTGTGTGTGTGTGTGTGTGTGTGTGTGTGTGTGTGTTAGTAACAGAAAAGAAATGCAAGAAGAGGAAGATTCACATGTTTGCGCATAGACATCAATGTTCTAGACACTTTAATGTGAAGAGGATAATTTTCTGTGCCTCAAATGTGTTGATGAGAAACCTCACATCGGTCTGCATAAGCAGGAAAAAACTGAACAGAAAGTCAATTATTCAACAGGTTACAGGGCCAGATAAAACTGCTGCAACAGTCAACACAAAACACATTTCATAGTCTAATGTCCAGCAAAAGTACAAACAATACCATTTATAGTATTAACCTATTCATCAGCAGCAGTCAGCTGTACTGTTGCACTGTTACAAGGATCAGGATAAAACATTAATATTATAGTCAGTTACCTTTGCTTGACTAATCAAAGTTAACATAACACACACTTTTAATTCAGATCTAAAATTCTTATTTACTCAAGTTTCTCAAAGTTTAGTTTCACTGTTTTTCTCTCCATGTGGTTTGGAGGTGGTTTACATGCAATATCTTTTACCTGCAAACAAACATTTTACTCCCATAAATGAACTTTTATCTATTTTAACTGCATATGTTTATACTGAGTGTATGGGAAGTGGTCTGTAGAATGTGAGCTGAAGTGAATGAATGGAAAGATTTATTATGTTTTATAATTTTGAATCTTTCTTCTTAGGTTGACCTGAATTTCATTGTAATGATAATATAGAATCTTGAATCTTAAATCTTGGAGGAGAAGCCAGTCCATCTCTCATCCATTTAGAGCCGCCAGAGCGTCTCACATCCTTTCTGCAGGCAGGTGTTGCATGCTGGGAGGTTGAGTTAATTTAGTTCCTGTGTTTTCACACTTGTATGCAACATACATTTTTATTCAATGTCTGTGTCTTTGTTTCAATTGAGCCTTTTGTTGATTGACTTTTCTTACTTCATGGAACTGAAAAATATTTTTATTGAAATTACTTCATTTTATCATTTCAAGTGGTTGCACAAAATTAATTTATCTAGCTCTAAAATATTACCCTTACTCACACTTCTTATTTTTGATCTACTAAAATTAATTGAGTAGATTCAATCAATTTAATAGTTTAATCAGTAATAGTTAACTCCTACATATTTAAGTTAAATCCAATCTAATTAAAACTTTTAGATAGTTTTTCTGTATCTTAATCTTCAATAAATTTAACATTCAGAACCAAACCAAATATTTAAATAAAAAAAATGACATATACAAGGTAATAAATGACTTATTTGTCAAAATTAGAGAGTCTTAGAAATCTGAAATCCTTCAATGGAGTAAAAGATTCCGGTTTGCACATGTCTGCATACTTTTTTTCGAATCACTTCTTGTTCTGCACCAGGTTACTGCTCCTACACTAAATATCCTGTATAAATATCCATTTCTCCTCTGTACACTATTGTGTGTGAAAGTTATAAACAGTCTAAGTCATTAACAACACGTCCAGGCTGTGACGTGAACTCACAGCGCGGTTTACACCTGGATTCAATCATTTACGTCACATCGTGGCATTTTCATTCATCCACTTCACATAATATATCCAACGCTTTTTTGATGACCGCCCAAACGCACCCGCCCAGTAAACACAATGTGGTCTTTTGTTATCTGTGTGAGTTGAGGAGTTGCAGCCGTGGCCATGGCAACCACATGTTAGCATTAACATGTGTCGGAGGGGTCTGACACACATGAAACTGTCAATCTGAATGTTTTCAGGGCGAGTTTTGGTCTAAACATTTAGACAGTTAAGTGGCGAACAACATAGCCAACATTTTAGCAACCCCTTTTCAATACTAATATGTTGCACATTGCTGTGTGTTTTAGAGTGTGCAGCCATTTGGCTGCTGGAAAACACTGCAAAGCATCTGGATAGAATGGGAATGGGGCAAAATAGACATTGTAATTATGAACAGAAAAGGACAAACTGGCATTTTTTGGCCAGAGGACAAGATAATTTGAAGTGTATGTGGTAGAAGAAAAAAATAGAGCAGTGATCAGGTATTCATTACAGCTGTTTTTGGTGTATCACTGAGCTATCTAAGTCTGTAAACAAATTCAAAATCATAACGAGTAGAGATTGGTTAGGAATGAAACGCGTGGTTAACTTTTGAATAAACACCCTAAAGCTGATCCGACAGGGCCAAGGAGCAAATTAAAACTGCAGCACCTGAAGCTCACAAACAAGGAATCCACCATAAACAACACGTTACCAGGCAGCATGAGCAGCATATTGTTACAGCTGATGGATCGGGGCAGGATCTGGCCCAAATTAAGGCCCCGGATTGAAGAAAACCTTAAAAGAGACAATCAGAAGATGAAGGGAGGGAGAGAGAGAGAGAGAAGCAGCAGACAGACTTGGAGGATTATTATTCAGTTATCAGAGCTCTGTGGAGCAGAACTGACATGGACAGGAGCAGATTTCCTGCTTCTCACACTTCCATCTGCCACTTCACCATGCAGAGGATACATACTCTCTGTCTCACACACACACACAGAGGGGAAGAAAATTTGCGAAACTCACACTCCAAAAGGTCAAACAGAGGCACGCGGCCTTTGCATGCAAATATTTATATGTTAAAATGTTGTTTTTTTTTTTTCTTTTTATTAAGCGAAAGTCAAACAAGTCGTCCTGTTAATCATCTTGTTTCTCGGTGGGGTGAGCAGTTCATCAGCGTGGTGATTGCTCATCCGAGGATCAGCATCATCACAACATAAACAGAATCTCCTCCTTCTCATCAGTGTCCCTTCTTTTTTCTATACACCAGCCCCCCCCCGCCCCGCCCCGCACACACACACACATACACACACACACACACATTTTGAAAGTTCTGAATCTGTCTCATCTGTCTCATTATCTTGTTTTGATGTTGCACTTTCTCAAAATGGGACTTGATGGCTTCGGGCCTTAAAATGCACCCAAACTGCGGACAAGTAGAAGAAGAAATAGAAGAAGAAGAAAGAAGAATGAGAAGAAGAGGAAAAAGTAGAAGAAAGAAGAAGAAGCCCTGCATCATTTCATCGCCTCCTCTGTTGACAACAACAAGGAAGACCATCACAGCAAAATGCCCGCATGTATGGACATCAATTATTTTTTAATTGTGAAGGAGTACAGTACACTAATTAAAACGAGTATATCTTGCCATGCCAAAGGCAAAATTAATAATTGATATTTTATTAATATTCAAAAGTAGCACTGGGAATATATTAAAGTGATTTTTGTGGTTGCAGAAACGATGCGTGTGTGTGTGCATGCATGTGTGTGTGTGTGTGTGTGTGTATGACCTGTTTCTGATGAATTAGAATGCTCCACCCCTCTTTTAGTGGCTGAGTCCAGTTCAGACACAGCAGAGAGCGATAGAGAGAGAGAGGATAATATTTAAGAATTTAAAGGAATAATGTTAATTTCACTAAAGTAAATCCACAAATAATCCAAAGCTCATTCATCTGAATTCAATCAAACCCAAATAATGACTGAAATTAAAGCAATAGACCCAATACTCTTAAAAGGGTGCATCTAAACTTCTGGAATTTCTGTGATCGTGTGCGATCAGAAGCTTTGAGATTTAAATCTTATCTTTATAACCAGGGTTTTACCTGAATGTGCCAGCTGATATTATTTCTGTTATAGACGTGAAAGTCCCCAGCACTTCACTCTACTACAGTCATCTCATCTATTAATTGGATTGAGGATTCTGTACCTCTTGACTGCTACACTTGACATTTTACCCCAAGAAAATAAAAAAAAAGGAGAAGAAAAGGGAAAAAGATCTCAGCTTAGCACTGACACTTCGGTCAAAACAAAAGTTTTAACCTCCTTATAGGAATTTAATTACATGGATAGTGGATAATAATTCTAAAGAAATGACCTGTTGACGTATGCTTGCTTGACCAAAGCCCACTTCGACTAGGAAATGGCTCCATCGCTGCTATTTCACTCAATTAAATATTTTATTTAATATTTAATTTCAGTGCAAGCTTTAAGCTGTATTGTGTATCAGAGTTTAACTTTCACTGAAATTCTCTCAATTCTCTTGGTGTTTAATACGCCCCGAACAGCTGGCATCTTAAAAAAAAAAAAAAAAATCCCTTTATTCTGGGTTTCAATTTCCACTTTTGCCCCACTGATGATGTGAATTAAAAAGTGACCCCCACATGGGATCCATTAACACAGATTTCTAATATTATTGTATTGTTTTGTTGTTTTAAAAAATGTCAAAATTAGATAAGTTCCAAATTCTGGTGTGTGGTTATTTCATGTTATATTATAAACACAGAGTTCCTTTTATGCTCTTCACAATAGAATTCAAACACAAATGACAAAAATATATCTGCAAGCACTTTTGTTCATGGATTCTCTCTATTTCTCTTTTCTCAGCTGTGATTTTAGGTTTATATCACAATATCATTCTGACCCTTGCAAACAAAGTTTTTTATGGATTATGAATTAATCCGCATCCAAACCAATTTAATATACATGCATGAATCTCATATTTATATGACAGGACTTTATCTGCAGGGGTCAAAAGATCAAAGTGGTTTTACAAATGATAAAAAGGACTTTTTTTCAGAATGATTTGAAACAAGAAAATCTATCAAATTTAGGTTTTGGAGTTCTTGTTTTACTTATATGAAAAGTACAGAGAGATACTTCCAATGCTTGAAACACTGATTCTTATTGTAGATGCTCATTCTGTCATGATTTTGAACGAATTAATCCAAATCTGAACAAGTTCAATATACACACATGAATCTCACGTTTATATTTTCAAGACTTTATCCGCAAGGGTCAGAAGATCAAAATGTTTTTACATCATTATAATTGTAATTATATCAAATGTACAAATTTATTTTGTCAGAATGATTCAGAACAAGAATATCTATCAAATTTAGAGTTCTTGTTTTACACATATGAAAAGTACAAAAATGCTTGGAACACTGATATTCTTAATGTAAATGCTCATTCTGTGGTGGTGATTTTGGAAATAGTCCTTTTTAAAATAGTAATAACTGTTTCAAACCAATGAAAACAACAATTATACTGTTACAGAGATTTTTTTTTTAACCGTAAGTCTGACGTTACATTGAATGTTTGCAGTATGTAGCATGAATATAGAAAGATTCAAATCATCCGTCTGTATGTGTGTGTGAGTGAGGTCCTGCGCCGCCACATTATCTCCCCATCCTGTTTGCTGTTGAATATTCACGTGAAGGGGAGAGATTGTGCTAATCTAAAATTTCTAATTAAAACTATTTGGTCGGCGGTATCACATAAACACTATTATTGTTTAATATCGTTCACTGTCGCATGGAATGATCCATCATCCTGCCAGGTGCTGCCCCCTCCTTCAACCACCCCCCGCCCTCCTCCACCTCATATCATAAACAGAAAGATAATGGCGCCACCTTCCCTTCTTCCCTTTTCCCTTACTTCCAGCATTTCCACGTTGTTCTTTTTTTTTTTTTGTAAATGGAAGCCCGGGCGCAAAACATAGCATAAGGGGGGGGGGGGGTGCAAGTCGCATGTTTAGTATTTTTTTAATAAGCGTCCTCAGTACTATTGAGTGGGTCCCTTTGTTCATATGGTAAGATTAATTATGCTGTCAGACGCTCTCAGGGGCTGCTTAACAAAGATTCAGTGATATAATGGCCTGGCCCCTGCGCTTGGCAATCACAATCACTGGGAGACAATTTCAAATCCTCCCTTTCCGAGGAGCCTCGGCAACCCCTTTTCATCAAAGACCAAGTCATTTTTGCCCGGGACGACAGCGAAGCATCCTTCTCTTTTGCATCCGTAACAACGTACAAACGTACAAACACACACACACACACACACACAGGAATAAGTTTCCCTCTATGCAGTTTGACTCTTCAGCTGTCGTCCATAATGTGCTCAGGTCTCCTTCAAGGACGACAGAAACAAGTAATAGAACGACACACAGAGTTTGAACTCCTTTCATTGACTTATAACACACACACACACACACACCCACACACACACACAGACGCTTCCTCCTTACTCTCTTTCCTCCCCTGGCGTCTGTATTAAACCGAGGTTAATTTTGCATTGCAGATTGAAGACGTCGACGCCGGGTGGCGCCGGGTGAGATGGATGTTTTTTGTCATAGTCCATAGGGGACGAGCGGCGGGTGGGTTGATAGATACCGGCAACTTCCGCTCGGGCGGATTTAAAAAAAAAAGGCCTGATTTGTATTTTTATGTTTTGAATCTGTCACCGCGCAACAATCTCCCCCCGTGTGAACAAAGCTGAATGTGTTGTGAAGGGGCGGTGATGGAGGGAAAACAGGGAAAAGGGGATAAATCCAAGGGAAAGTGAGTTTTTTTTCTGTTTTTGCTGACGAACAAACATACGTCGTTGTGAAATATATTGGCAGCGAGGGGATCAGTCAGATTAACACCAGACATTACGTAAGCAGATGCATCTAACTAACTGCAGACCTACTTGTGTGTGTGTGTGTGTGTTTGTGTGTGTGAGTATGTGTGTGTGTGTGCGTGTGTGTGAGTCCTCATCTTTGTAATCAAGCCTCTTCAAATACCAGATCAGTCTTTGAGCATCTCTGTTTTTCAGTTTTCCATTTTGATCCAGATCTGTTACCTGTTGCCTGTACCCTAAGCCCCACCTCCTTCCCCTTGTTCCATCCATGCTGTCTATAACCCCCCCCACACACACACACACACACACACACACACACACAATCTGCCAAGCCCCAGGTTCCCATCTTTCAGTTGTGCATGTGAGTGAAGGCTGAATTCCATTCAGTCGATGATAAGATCAAGATCATCAAGATCCGAGATGGAGGGAAACAGCACTGCACAGCATGAGGGCTGTGCATGTGTGTGTATGTGTGCGTGTGTCTTCCTGCAGCTGGGCGGATACTTTTCCCAATCCTTTTTTTAGCAGGAACGGAACAATCCCGCTGTTCCCCCCTGACTCCTTTTCTTTCGGGCACTGAATTGAATCCAGAGTGAAACTCTAGCTGGAGAGTGTCACTCTGCGGAGGTTGTGATGTCACAGTTACCCGCTGGAGTCCTTTGGGTGGTGCCTCTGGGCCTGATATTGTGCTGACTGTGGCCCCCATCCAGGACAATATGGTGCATTCGTATAGAATTTCACGATTGTGTTCCTGTTCAGATTTATACATACATAATATTACACAATACCATCAAAGAGCTTTTTTTTGTATCTTTAGTGCACCACCCCTCCACTCTATAGATAAATGGACTATTCCATCACTAGATGTGCCACTGTAAAAGCCTGCCGCCATGTTCCTAATCTCAGGTGTCACTAAGGATGCTGGATCTGTTTGTTGGAGTAATTTGTGATTCTTCAGAGTATCAAACACTGAAACAGAAACAGTTAGTTTCCCTGCTGCATCAACTGTTAGATGATCACCAGGCCTACTTTTCCCTTGACCCTCATGAAATCAGCGACAAAAGAAAACTGCATTTAATTAACAGGGAGAAAGAGAGAGAGAAAAGGTGCAGTAACGTGCTGTTAAAAGGACAAGTGTTTCCATGAAAAAAAAAAAAAAAAACTAATTACCTGACCTACAGTTAAGGTCAAAGAGACTGAAGTAACTAAGTAAAGAGACTATTCCAAAATTATTCATTCTGTAAAAAGACTCCTTTGAAAGTGACATGTTATATGACAAAAATACTATTATTAAAGCATTAACTTGTAATATGGTTAAGAGCTGCATTATATCCTGCTGGATTAATGAACATCATGCAAACAGATAAGTTTTTATTTTATAAGTAAAATCCCTAAATGTAAATGGAGTGTATATATATATATATATATATATATATATATATATATATATATATATATACAGGATCCAGGATAAAAATCCATTTCCAAGTTCACATTTCCATTTTCCTGATACACTATTACTTCCTGTCTGTTTATTATCTATATTTCATAGAAAAAAAGAAGTCATCTCCAGCTTGTCCTTTATAGACAAAGGAAACCATGCATGTTAGTTCTTTCTTTTCTCATATTGAACAAAAAAAATGCTGTAGCAGACCAAAAGCTTATTCTCTTTTGTACAATACCATCAAAGATACATGCCTCAATAGGAAATGATTTGATTTTACAATCTAAAAACACACACATACACACACACTGGGTTCCTATCTGGGTCAGCTTTATTATATGAATCCACACACTGACCTTGTGAAGTGCCAGTCAAACGTGCCATAGAGGATTCCGCTGCCTTTTGCCTTTACACTCCCAGCATCTACAGATGAGGCAACTACATCATGACCTAAGACAAAAACTAGGACTGATGCCACTGTAATCATGATGAATGGAAGGCAGAAGACACGTCACCATTTCCTCTCTGCTTGATGAATGGTGTAATATACTCTTATTTAGCAAAAAAAAGAACCTAATCATAGACCTTTGGATTGTGGTAATATTCCACATCATATGTATTTAAAGAGCACTTATGAAATATCTATTTTCTTCTTTTTTTTCCCCTTTTTTTCCTCCTCGCTTTAAACTGCAGAATGAGGAATCGTTATGAAGGCATTTTTGTCAATTGGTTTGGCTCCTTTAGTAGCATTCAAAACATTCTTTATCTTTGCTGGCATATTTTTCAGAACATGTTTTTTATTTAACCATAGATCAACATAATTCCCCCCCCCCCCCCCCCCCTAAAAAAAAAAAGACAGGATTTCATAAAAGCACAGCGTCCAAATGCTCACAAATAACAAGAGTACATATATAATTGTTTAATGGCTGTTGCTTTATATTTTATTTCCCTGTGACAACCTGTGCAGTGCTAAAATTCACATCATACATAACTTACAGTACACTCAGTCCATACAGAGCCTGTTGTCGCTCCGTTCTTTATGAGTCTGCCCAGTGGCGACAGTCGCACCTTGCTGAGATATTTGTAGGAGAAGCCGTAACACCAGTAAATTCACATAAAATGGGACTTTTATGAAAATGCCGTGGTCGAGAAAAAAAAAAGAAAAGCTGTGCAAGTGAAGATGTAGCAAAGGCTTTTAGGAGGATCTGAGTGACAGGTTTTCTATAAAGAAGAGATTCAATCGTGTAAAATGCAGCATATTCTGACACAAACGTTTAACGTTTATTAAGGCAAAATAACTGACAACAGGATTTGTATGTGATTCGGTAAAATTTCTCGAAGTGCTGCTGTGTTTCTGCATCCTAAAGCCATAGCATCCTCCATTTTTTTTTAATTATTTGCACAGTTGTGTTGGAGAAAGATGGTTGTAATTATTGTTCATATTCTCAAGTCTTTATTGTTCTCATATTGTTTTGCCAGATAGAGTTAAGGTTAATATATTCCAGCTTTTAAGCCACATTATCCCCCTAATTACGATTCAACCTTGGCTTTGCTCTCCACCTCCCTCATTTTTTTCCATCTCATTCTTTTTTCGTCCTTGACTCACTTAATGAATGTTTTTTGTTGTTGTCTACTTAGCATTGTACAGTATTTTTTTTTCATATATGCATTTTTTCCCCCTATTCCATCCCTGATATAAATTACAGTACGACTTGAGAAACTTTAAATGCTCTGCCACCATCGTGGGCCTTGTATGAAATTAATTGCTGCCATGACAGATGATTGCAGCCGGTGCTGACGTTAAGGTCATTAAGTTCTGCATACACTGTAATGAGGTAGACACCAACACATGCGGTTGGCTGCCTATTATTATTATTTACCAGACTTCTGAGGTTGGCTGGTGCTATTTTGCCCTTGATACTGAAAGAGCGATTTTTTTTCCTTGCTTGGAAACAAGAGAGCAGGAGGAGGAAGGAAAGAAAAGGATTTTTTTTTTTATCTCTAGCTAAAGTGTGTGTGTGTGTGAGGGGAGGTAGCGGGAGGCGGGTTTTAGCCAGTGGATGTGACAGTTTTAAAGAGTGTGAACATGTAAATCAAAAATAGTTTGGCTCTTAATGGATGTGTTTTAGCAGATCTTTCCCAGGCAAGGCTCCCCTCATCCCGCGTCCCTGCGACCCGGGTCGCCTGTCTGCCTGGGATGATGTTTACAATAATGGGGAGAGGCAGTTCAATTTCGCCCCAACACGCCAGGCACGGCAGCCACCTCTCGCCACGGCCCCTGCGCCACATTTGAAAAGAGATGAGATTGAAAACAACACTAACTTCATGTAGGGGGGGGTGGTGCGACGCGGGGAAAGAGGCAGAGTTGCGCTACGGACGAGCATCAGACGCAATTTCACCTTGGCAGGGCGCTTGTCAAAATCAAGAAATATCACAGTTTGTTTCGTTGTCTCTTCCTACTTTACTCCATCTGCACCTCTCTTTTTTCTTTTTTTTTTTGCTATAGCTGTATTTTCTACCCTTGGGGTGTCACTCACACGTGCAAACACATTTTCATACCAACGGAGACACGAGGGCCAAATAGACTTCTTTGTATCCCCTGACAGTTTTCAGATGAAGCATGCACACAGACACACACACACACACACACACACACACACACACACACACACACACACTGTAAAGTCCTGAGGGAATGATGTAGAACACCTGATATATTCTACCAAGACCAGCTTTTTTCATTAAAATACAGAGATTATCTCATGACCAAGAAAAAAAAGACAAAGCAAAAAACTAATGAAAAAAAAAACTCACTAAAAATGAAGGAGAAGATGTCCCCCACTTGTTCCAGTGAAGCATGCGGTTGTGAAGTGCCGATATCAAAATAACAAATCGTCAGGATGACCACATTAATGAGGTGTTTCCATTGCCAGTGAGAGTGGAGAGGTGACAGCAGAGAACAGACAACAGCAGCTGGACATGACAATGTGTGAGGTGGCGACGAAGGACCAGGAGACGCAAGCAATGTTCCCTCTAATTTTTCATGTATCTGGGCATACACACAAGCTCCCTGAGCAAACCGAGGATCACTGTGAGTAACATCAGATATGCATGCTTTATTTTTTTTGTAGAGTAGACCTTTCTCACTCGAAAAAGAAAAAATGGTTGACGCACCCCCTATATCCCACACTTTTTCAAAAAATGCAACTCTTAAGGCAGCATGTTTAATTCTGCTCAACCAGAACACGTCATCTAATGATCAAATTAACAAAAGGGCATCTGAATTAACTTGAAATGGGGAGGGGGGCAACACTCAACACAACACAACACTCGTCTGATGATACAGAATGGGATATTATGTTATAGCTGCTGTTTGGTTGATGTTTTTGAATGAATGATCATTCATTTGGTCGCTTTAAACGGAATAAAGTTGGTTTCCTTGTATAGTACACTTCGTTTGTCCAGTTGTAAAAACTCATAGAACTCTGGTCCAAAAAATCCAACTCTGGTCCACTTGAAAATGTGGGGTCTTGGTTCGTATCAAGTGAATCCTGGTCTGGTTCTATACAGTGTGAACAAACCAAACACAGGACCAACTGTTCATTTTATATTTATTTATATTTCAGAACCAGCATTCAGAGGGAGGGATGGTTGTGATCCACTGGTGTTCACTTTTTCTCTGAGAGAATACAGTCCTCACTGTTGAACCCAACATCAGGATTTTTTTTATGATATATCAGGTCTACTTTATATAAACAACTCAACATCTCACCAGCGTGGAGTCTCTGCTTCAACCACATCTCGGCAAATCTGTGCAAATATGAGCGTAACTCCAGTGACTCGACTCAACTTCTGTGTGTCGCCTGATGCAGGAATAGCGACGCACCAAAAAAAAAAAAAAGGTTGGAAACCGTCATGTCTAAACAGAGAGAAGTCATATAACGGAATGTTGAATATCCATTTAATATGACAAATAAAACCATTATTTACAAAACCATTAAGCCATTATTTAGATGTCGATATTGTGTCGGAAAATCCCACTTTGAAAAAACTTTATAAAAAACACTCCAGACCGCCATCACATTTTTTAGCTTGCACACCCCCGAGTGGCCGCTCCACACTTTGGGAATCCCTGCAGTAGTTCAATAAGAAGAGCTCAACAGGGAGCATCTAACAATATTTCTTGATGAAAGACATCTGGTGATTAGACTCCAATGTGAAGCATCTTCACAACCCGTATGATGATAGGAGAGAGGAAAGAATCCTCTGGAGCCTAGATGCTGGTGGTGGTGGTTGAAGGAAAACTTCAGTTGAGTCTCCCTCGATATCACAGAGGTCATGGTGGTGATGAGGAGGAAGTGAGTTGAGCAACAGTAGATCTGAAAGACAGAATGGTAATATTTAAAGAGCGGTATCTGGAGACTGATTAGCTGGAGGGGACGTGAGCGGAAAGATGATTACAGAGTTTGAACTGTGAGCCAAACCTGTGATCATTCTGATAGGAAATGTTATCTCCATCCTGGCAGTTTCCCTCACTCAGTTCTTTCTTACAGTGCATTGATATCAACGTGTGTCAGGTTTGCATCACCTTGTGAAACCTTCTGACCTGATTGGCTCAAACATGAAACAGCAAGTCTGGCTCCGTCCAAGAGGAAACACAATCCCACATCAGCACATCTAAAGCTCACAGTTTTATCTTGCTTGTTCAGTCTATACAAAAACAAAGTATAAAGGTGAGAAAGCTACATTTTTACTTCTATACAAGGTCTAAAATTTAAAAAGACTGTAAAATGTAGGTGCAAACGAATTCAAACGTGTATCCCTCTTTTCTCTCATATTGCATGTTCTCTCAGTTCAGTCACATCAAGACATTTATCAGATCTGCAGATATTAACCTCTTAAAATCCAAACCCCCCTATTACAAGTGCAGCATTGAGTTTTATTCATATATCACATGAGAAAGCCTCAGCTCCAACACTAAAAAAAGTATTTTTATCTGTAGTAAAACACAATGTTACTGTTACAACATCAATATATATCATCAATATCTACATCATCAATACAATAAGAAAATATATAGAATATATTTTCTATAATCTCATTTTCAATCTCAACGTTTTACAGAATATATTCTTCATGGTCTGTAATGATCCCTTTGAACCTTATTTATCATTGAACTTTGCATTGCAGATTATGTATCTTATTTCTATATCTTATTTTTGTTCCTGATATTTTTAGTATTTTTATCTGTTGTAATATTATTCTAACTACATTTGCTCTGTAAGATCAAAATAAATTGATTCTGACTCTCAAGTGTTGTAGAATTCCTTTGATACCAGGTTTAATTACGTAACTTTGTGGTTGTAGGAATGATATTCCATATCATTCATAGCAGGAAAACTGAAACAGAGGGCGAGTACTTAAGTGTCTAAATGACAAAGCTGCATTAATAAGTGACACTATTGGTGAAGCAGCAACAGAAACTCATATAGCGACATAGAAATGGTGAAAATCCCTGAAGAAAAGCAGTTTGTATCCAGGCTGCAGCAGCGGGTGTTGAACCCAATATTCCTCCACCTCCTCCCCCCCCTGACAACCTTCTATATCCTTTATGTGTCCTTACATTTGGATCTTCTCTCCCTGACCCCTCCAGCCTCGTATCGTGCCCCTCCACGCTCTGCACTCTAATCCAGGCACTAGTCCTTCACTATGTCACCCTCATAAATAAGGTCACCGCGGACAAAAAGAGGAGATGTTCAGGTAGAAAATCACATCAGACGAATAAAACCTGGTTATTTTTGTACATTCGTAGGAATCCTTAATGTGTGAAGGGTCAAGCACACGTCGTTTTTTTTTTCTATCTCGCTATGATCTCCCGGGAAGAAAGAAGAAGATGAGAGGAGAGAAAGAGAAGTTCATTTTATTACAAAAAAAAAAAATGAGGGCAAGAATTCGCTGACGAGTGGGGAAGAATGAAAAGGTTAATTGGGCTATTATCCGGCTGTAGTTTTTGAGGGATTTATAAGATGTCCTGGACTCGCTCTCACTTTCTCTCATTTTGTTTGAGACCACACGTGCACGCCCCCTCACACTCGTACAGACTTTTCCTGAAGATTTTAAACAATACGAGAGGTCTCACACTCTGGCTATGAAACAATTCACCTGATAACACTTTTTCAATTTTGTTGTGTGATCCACGCATTAAACGAAAGAATATGTGTGTTCATGTTTCTATCAAAGTGGTTCAAAATTAGGTGCACAAACCTGAATGCAGCATATTCCATGTTGGTGGAAATGGAGGAAAATTGACCTTATCACTACCAATAAAAGACATATCCATCAATGTATGTTTGGCCTCCAGATGTGTCTGGCTGCTTGTTGTGCTTCTACAAGTGAATGATAATGTTTATTTCTCCCAGAATGTCTTTAAGTGTCTGTACTGTACTGTACAGTGTGATATACATCAAATCATTTCAAGGAAAAAACTGTTTAGGAAGATTATTCTCTGATGATGTTTCTAACACCTGCAGGCATCTAAATGTAAAGTCACCTTGCAAACAGAGCTTTCCAGGTAACCTTGGTATGAACTCAAGTGTTTAAACTGATGCTATCACAATGATGCAATGGCTGTCTTATCAGAGGCTAAGTGATCACGCAAATAAACACGATCAATGAAAGGCTTCTGTGTCAAGAGGAAATGTTGAGAATGAATGAGTTTGAATTAACGAATGAATACATGTATAATAATAATGGTGAAATAATATGGAATTACAGGAGCAGATGTTGCCAGAAAACAGCAAGTCATAGCGATGTATTGACTTTTAGATGGCGGGAGAAGGTAAATACTAGTTAAGGATTGTACTCAGGAACAATTCTGAGGTATTATTCTGCTTGTGTGTTGTGTGTTCAACTTACACTTTAAATACATTTCAGAGGGAAAATCTACAGTTAAACTCACCAAATATTACACTGCTTCTTGTGCTTAAATGGGTTTATCATAATAATCTTTCAATACTTTTTTACAGGTACAGAAGCAGCTTTTGGCCACAGCTACTCTTTAGTGTTTATTCTAAAAAAAAAGAGAGAGAGAAGAAAAAGTGGCTTTAACAATTTCTTTCCACTTATTGTTTTTCTTTATTGTCATTTTCTACCGTCTAAGACAGGGGACCGCAACCTTAGTCCTCGAGAGCTGCTGTGGGTGCAGGCTTTTGTTCCAACCACCTACTAACAAACCTGATTCTACTAATGAAGGTCCATAGCAAGGTCTCTAATGTTTTATTAGTTGAATCATGTGTGTAACTGCTTGGTTGGAACAGAAATCTGCACCCACAGCAACTCTCTAGGACCAAGGTTGGTGACTCCTGGTCTACAAAAACCAAGGCAAGGGTCTTTCACCTCTCTGGAGTCACCACCACACCGTCTACCCTGTAGGAGACATTTGATTGTGATGGGTTATTGACTTGGTGTAGCTCTGCCAATTAGAGTGGATGGGAAGTGGGCGTGGCAATTAGGAATAATCAGGCATGGGCATAATGAGCCAACACTTTCTCAACTTCCAGTTTTCAATTCATTCTTGCAGATGTCTCTTTTTTTGCATGTCAGCGCATCAGGCTTCGTATTCCCTTCAATAATTTACCATTCATGTACAAGTTAACCTTATTTAATATGGCTAATAAAGCAACGGCTATGGTAGTGCCAATGGTAATAGTAAAAATCATAAGGCCAGTGATGATAGTGGTCACTATCAAAAAGTTGGACAGTGGTGAGAGGATGGCTAATATGGTATGTGCCTTATATTACAAATAGCCTCTTGGAACTTATTTTGTGCATAAGTTGCCTGTAATAGGAATTTATTGGACTCAAGAATGGGTGATGGTACAAGTATTACATTTGTAACTTAAAGAAAAAATAATGGTTGTAACAAAAAGGGATTTTGTGCAGGTAATGTCAAATTTGGCAGAGGTTGACGACTGAGATTGTTGACCAGACTGTTGACTGAAAGACTTGAAAGACTGCCCATGCCTGATTACTCCGAGTTGCCACACCCCCCTATGTATGTGCCTCCCATTCATTCTAATTGCCAGTGCCGCACCAAGGCAATAACCCATTACAATCAAAGGATTAAACAAGGGGGTGAATAGGGCTACATGCCAACGTCTGTCAACAGCAGCCTTATTGTGAAGGTCTAGCTCCAGCTGTAATCTGCAGAGACAAAAATACCCAGAACTCGCTGGAATTTTGACAGATTATTTGTTTTTTACGGTTTGATTTGTTTCAAATCAGTTGAAAATTGAATTGTTTGGTGCTGAAGAGATATATATCATTGAACTTCACAATTTGCCGTGAGCCAAGACCAAAAGCTTCAGATAATAAAACCACATTAGTTTGCTTAACTTTGCCACCTACTTTGACCAAGAAGACAGGTGCACACCAAAACACTCATGATTTTATTCCAACATTTTTGAATTTCTTCTCCGAAACTGAAATTGCTTTAAAATTCCTTTTGTGTACGTTTGATATAATAATGGTAGCATGATCTTGCGATTGGAAATTCTTAGTGAAGAAGCTTCTACATACTGAATATTAGCAGATAAAAAGTTCATCAGCATCCTTAAAATCATGCTATACATTTCTGCACCAGCTCAGATGAGAAAATACCATTTTCTTTATGTCAAACGAGCCAGGGAATGAGGACAGGTTGAGAATCATTAATATAAGTCTGTGTAAACAGTATAACAGTGTACTGAATTCATGTCATAGAACAGTTTCCCTTCAGTGCACCCACCTGTGAGCTGATGCGCACACACACACACACACACACACACACACACACACACACACACACACACACACACACACATAAACACACACAGCATGCCACTGTCATTTCATTACTTACTTATTTGCTTACCTACTTACCGCAGAGAGAGAATGGAAGCAGAGGGCAACACTCTGCCCTTCAGAGTGGCCTCTTGATTAGCAACCACTCATTTGTGATGTTCTCCGGCAAATCAGTGGCCATTCACATGACGAAGAGCG
Organism: Lepturacanthus savala; assembly: GCA_030544235.1. Taxonomy (NCBI): domain Eukaryota; kingdom Metazoa; phylum Chordata; class Actinopteri; order Scombriformes; family Trichiuridae; genus Lepturacanthus; species Lepturacanthus savala. The sequence continues at coordinate 24,246,710 of CM060462.1, read as the reverse complement.
CCGCTGAAAAAAAATGAACAGCTGTCATCGTGTGATGTGTTAATTTCCTGACAGTCTCTGCGCTGAAACCAATTACTGATTTAAGGGCAGGGAGAGACAGGCCCTCCGCACACGCTCATTAGGCTCCTTCAAGACTAAGAGGATAAAAGCAAAACAAGGAGGGAGAGCAACAAAGTGAGAGAGGAAGAAAGAAAGAAAGAAATAGAGACTTTCACACTCCTACTGTCAGCTGAATGCCATACGAAATGTCATCTTTAAAATAATTAAAAACAAAACTACGAGAGCCAAGTGTGTCCTCTAACTATCACGTATTAGTGAAATTATGTTTTATAGAAAAAAAATAGAAATTTGCATCGAGATTATGTATAGTTACAGTTCTGTTTTCTATTCTCACGTCTTATCTCAGAGTTGGAACAAAACGCTTGTTTTCCCCCCTGCTGTAACCATTACAGCAATAGCCAATTTTTTAACTTATTATCTCTAATCATACTTCCCATAGTCATTCATAATGGCTTTTCAATACAGAGTTGGCGCTTCATATGCATATTAATCTCTCTATATCATCCACTTCAGGGTGCTGCTAAAGTCTCAATGTTAATCCACCACATCTAATCACAGACTCAGTGTAATCATATTGTTCACAGCTGTACTGTTTTAGGGAAACATTTCTAGCTGAGAAGAAGCCCCTTTTTATACAGTCTGTTCACAGATTATTGCTCGATTTTTGCTATTATGCTGCCTCACCTTTCTGTGGAATAAATATGAATATGTTGTGTTCTTGCTCAAATATCGGACAATTCTCAGCAACATTACCATCGAAGGAGTCTGCCATTTTTCTGTTTTCAGGAAGAATGAGGATGCTACCGACCTAGCTGCTCTAGCATTAGCTTGCAACAGGCTAGTCATCGTAGCTTCTACTTAAACTCAGTTTTTTCCGGAGGGTCGCAACATAGTTATTTTGACTTCATACAAGTTTCACTTCAGACACCATGTAAAAAATTTAGGCTACTGCACGTTGTTTATTCATTATCACATCATTTGTTTTGTAGTGAAGCTATGTAACGAGATAATAGATGATCTTTTATTAGTTAAAGCTTCATATTTTTATAGCTACCTTTTGCTATATATAAGCTAGCTACTAGTTAAGTTAAATAGTTGCTAGTTATTACTGGCTATAAAGCTACTAGTTCTACACCTGATTCTACTAATCAACCATTATGACCCTTGCTATGGAGTAGAATCAGGTGTGTTCCTGCTCCTGTGTTCCTGTTGGAAAAAAAAAAAAAAACCTGCACCCACAGTAGTAGTAGTAGCCATGGTTGGAGACCCCTGGCTCTAAATGTATGTTTTTATTCCTTTTGGTATGTCATGGTAACATATTTGAGCATTCATTTGTTATTTTATTTGTAAGGGACCATGTCAGCTACAGATTTAAACCTAACCATAAGCCAGAGTTATGTATCATAGGCCAGTGGTTCTCAAAGTGGGGTCCAAGGACCCCCAGGGGTCCATGAGGTGGTTCCAGGGGGTCCCCAGCAGAAATAATTTATTTTAATTATAAGTCCATCCATTGGTAACACAATGACATCTTGGGTTTCATAAACATTCTTAAATATTTAAAAGCCAAAATCTTATCAGATGGGGACCCTGGGACCTGAGACACAAAATCTTATCAAATGGGGATCCGTGGCCTAATGTATTCAGTTTAGAGGTCCTTGACATGTGTGCTTTATCAAATTTGTATTTAATTTCTTTAAACACACACACACACACACACACACACACACACACACACACACACATATATATATATATATATATATATATATATATATATATATATATATATATATATATATATATATATATTGAAAAAAGTGTAGTTTGACAAATTAAAAGCAGTATGTGTACATGCGAAGAACAGTCCAGTGTTAAAGATATGGTAAGACTGTGGCAAACATTACTACATCCAGTCTACACTTCTTTTGAATATCTCTTTCATAGCTAGCCCACATTTTGCTCCCTCAGTGTTTCCCAGACCCTCATAGTCTGGGGGCCAATGGGGGCAGCCATATCCCCTGTGGGCCTGCTTGCTCTCCACTCGCTTCCACTAGCAGAGATAATGTGGGAATATTTATTCGCTCTCCTCTGTGACCCACTGTGTGTGTGGAGTGCGATGCAGCTGTAATTGGGACGGTGGTTAAGGGGGCCGCTGGGTTTTTTCCAACGGCCTGGCATCTTTAGAAACATGGCCCCTGGTCCGTGTCCCTATCCCTGCTCCCTCGCTCAGCCTAATCTGCTAATAATACCTTTGTCTAATGGTGTCAATGGCCATATATCACCTCAGGACTGGAGAGAGAGAGAGGGAGAGGGAGGTGGTGAGAGAGAAAGGGATAGTGGTGGAGAGAGATTCAAATGTTTTACTGACACCACAGGAATATATTAATCAAAAACACCCACTTGTTTGCTGTCAAAAGCAAAGTATTTTATTGTTAAATTGTTAATCACAAATTGTGTTGCATTTCATACAATTTAAAATAATGGGTAATTAAGTACACAATTAAATAAATGTTATGTTATAAAACGGTTGTTCAACTTAATATCTATATACATTAGAGGCAGATTAATTATTGGATTGGTTGAACAGGTGCTACGGCAGGTTTAAGGAAATTAAACACAAATTTGATAAAGCACGCTATAAATTATCATAATGTGCATTTTCCCAACAGTTCCGCTGAATTCAAGTAGAAACAAATGAAACACCTAAGCCTTTTAAATTAAGAGCCATGAATGCTGGCCTTTAAATCAACTGTTCAAGTCCCCAACAAGGTTAGTGGTCACGCGGTCATGGTCACCAATTGCTTCTATGTGAAGGCAGATATTAATGAGGTCTTGATGGAGCCGGGCTTTTGTTGGAAATGCCTTGATGTTGGGAGCTAAAACAAGACATTCTCATCAGCAGCCTTCCCCAAGTCTTTAGAGATCAAATTATGTCTGGATATCAAATAAATGAGTGACTTACACTTAATTTCACAAAGAAAAGCGAGTGAAAAAAATAATTGATTCCTTGACTTTCCTACAAGACAGAGAATTGTAAAACAAACTCTGAAAGGAAGAACATGTATTTTCTTTGTTCATAAATAGATGATTATTTTTAATTTCTTTAGATGAAATGCAGAGTGTCTCCCATGAGATGCACTTGGCTAGTTATTCTGCAAAGCTTGTGTATTTTATTTATACAATTGGGCTTGAGTAAACAAACTTTTCTTTTTTTCCTGATAAACTGGCTTAAAAGTAAAAGAAAGGCAGCCGTTTGAAGTGTAAAAATGAACTTCTCTTAATAAATACAGGCCAGACGTCTAATGACATTGTCTCCATCTTATATTCATCTCCTAGTTTTTTCTACACTGCAAAAAATGAGATCTTATCAGGTAAAAATATCTTGTATTTGGTTCAATTATATTATATGATAATGATAGTCCAATATTGACTTGAATTGTCTCATTCTACTGGCAGATCAGATAATTTAGCTTATTTCAAGTTTCTTGATTTTAATAAGTTAAATCTTATTTTAAGATTTTAAAAATAAATGAGATAAGATAAATTATCTGCCAGTGGAATAAGATAATTCTACTCAATGTTGGACTAATTGTACCAAAAAAGATATCTTCATCGGTTAAAATTTCATTTTTTGCAGTGTACCATTTGCTTTTATTTTATTTAATTAAACTAAAGATATTTTTTCCCATTGATTCATATGTATATATATATACGTATATATATATATATATATATATATATATATATATATATATATATATATGTGTGTGTGTGTATGTGTGTGTGTGTGTGTGTGTGTGTGCGTGTGTGTGTGTCTGTGTGTGTGTGTGCCTATTGCAGATATGTCTAAAAACAAAACAAAATGCAGTTCTATTTTTTACTCAGGTTGCACAGTTTAGTACAGGTCCGCTTTAAAATAAACTTTGCTCACATGATTTATTTAAATTGTCTTGCAGTACTATATTAAACATCATTACACTTAAATTTTTTTCAAGCAACTTGTATCATTCCTGCAGTATCAGATAATTACCTCATTATGTTTCTGTTTTAACTTTTGACAGCTTCCTGCAGCTAGTGCTTAATCAAGGGGAAAAGGAGACTGTCACAAAAGTTTGTTTCATATGCAAGCGCCAATCTGAATAATATTGCTTATATTACTAACCTGCAGTGGCAGCAGCCCCCTCTGGTCCCACGAGTCTCAGATCGGGCGACACCATGGACGACAGTGACTGCTACCGCTGGTCCAGTGTGTGGGAGGACAGCTTGATCTTCAGGCTTCTCTATTGACTGGGACTGGTGCAGCGGTTCTGGCTGGCTGCCTCCCTGAGGCTAGTATTGACACCCGGGTTCTGGTTTGGATTGCGGGGTCACACAACTAAGACTCTCCTCTTTTGATTAATTGAGGACTAGCCTTGATTAATGACGCCTTTAGTCCCATCTTCTTGCTGTTGAACTCAAACTTTTATGTAGTTGTGCTACAGGGGAGGCCTCATGGAGGGAAGTTAGTGTGAGGCAGCTGTTGTAGCTTTATTACACTGTCTCCAGAAACACCAGTAGCTTTGTGTTATTATTGGAAAGCTTAGGCTATGTTCAGACTGCTGGGCTTAATGCTCAGTTCAGTTTTTTTTTTTTTTTTTTTTTTTTTTGTGAAATACGATTTTTTGCGAGTTAATGCGACTTGTATGTGATCTCCAGTGTGAACATTCAGCGAGTGCATTCCTTATTTTTGAAAGAAAAATGAAGATAATTTTAAAATAATCAGAAATACACTCTATACATTGCTAATGTGGTAAATGACTATTCGAGCTGCAAATGTCTGGTTTTTAGTGTGAAGGGAAGAAACAAACTCAAATGCTCTGAGCTCACTGAAAACTTCAGATTTACATTACAGATTTTAATTAAAACAGATTTACGCACGGTTTGGTTTCCTACAAATGTTTGAAGATTGCAGTGTCATAACTACATCTATGGCGTTTATAACAAACCAAAACATTTGAAAATTAAGCAAGTATTGGTCATTTAAAAGAACATGCACCATTAAAATACATTGTTATGGGAGAGCGAGCTGCCTGTAGCAAGATGGCCGCCAGTGTGGACATTTGAATCCATTGGCCAGCAGCATGGATGAGACATCTAGCCTTTCTTGTGTATATCTATGCAAAAGCCTGTTTCATCACTTTAATAGGGTTGATCACACAATTTAAGAGTTGATCATGATAATTGATGCTATCGACATTGTATAGTCTGCACTTTCACCTTATGTTCACCATTAATCTCATAGCTGGAATCACAACATATTCAGTGCAGTAAAGTTCAGTAGCTATAAAAGTGAGTGGGCGCGCTCCAGTCAGAAGCTGCCTCTTGCCTGTTTATTTATCTCAGTTTGTTCTTTAAATATATAGTATATACTTAAGAAAGTCTCGCACACCATGTCCACTTTAAAGGTCATTTCCCTTCAGACAAGGATCCGTGTCTGTGCACTGAAAACGTTTCTGTCTGCACATGTGTAAAATGATGGTGAACGTACACTGAGGAAAGCATAACATGCTGTTATTCATTTAAACTAATTACTGCTATATAAAAGTGGATAAAATTATTGATTTGATTTTGAACAAAGTTTTGATGTCTCAATTTGTTTTTTTTTTCATAATATTTTTAGTTTGAGTCGAATGGTATTTTACACACAGTCACAGCTCATGTCAAGTCCTGTAGCTCTTTAACAGGTATGCTCAAGATGCACCATTTCACAAATCGTGAATATCGTGTTAAGTCCTGGGTGGATGTTGTGCAAAAATAAGTAAATAAGTAGCAAAGCATTTGACAATCTGACATTTAAAATTGTAATGTTTCTTGTCAAAATAGCAAATAAAAGCCCAATTTAAACTGGCTAGCTAGCCACCTTAAAGATGGCAATAGCTGGCATGATTGTAGCTAACAGTAGCTGGCTAGCTAATTGGCAGTGGCTGGCTAGCTACCATTTACAGCTAATGTTATGACCATGAATAATAATACATTTATTTATTATTATTATTAATCTGTTGGTCTGTTGTTTGGTTAATTAGTTTGGTTCAATAACTAAAATCATCAGAAAATCATTTGGATCAAGGCAAATAGTTAAGGTTGGGTAAAATGCAGTATTATTGTTTATATCATTAAAAAAAATCATGTCATAACACGTGATTCAGTTTAGATTTTGTAAAGTCAAATATATTATCTGGATATCTGGACTATTTTTTTTTTTAGTTTGAGCAGGGTTATACTTTTATTCAGTATATATCGTTAATTTGTGAGCTTGACCCATTTTTCCCCATTGTTTTCCCTCTCACTGCAATCCCATTCAAAATCCTAAATTTATTTAGATGTTAAACGCCCTATAATATCATTTCATTGTTACATGGCTGCTTCGGTGCAGCTGAGTCATCAGCTATAGCTCAGGGAGTCACTAAAGACTCCGTGTTATCCTGCATGAACTGGAAAGCTCCACGGAGGACCTTTTCCTCCCCCACCACCCCATTCGCCATATTACTTGTTTTAAAGTAAGCAGCTTGGGTTGGTACACCGGTGTGGGCTAATGCATGCAGTTTGCGCAGCTGTGGCGCGGGACGGCAGACAGCCGATCATGGCGTGATTTATGACGCTGACCGCTGGCTGCGTAGTGCAGGCTAATGACACATACACTAAAGTCATTGATTTGTATGAATGCCCTCCGCTCTTCATCTATCACAATTTAATGTTGGAGTTTGCAATGCAGAGGTAGGGAGGAGGAGGAGGGAAAGAGGGGAGGTAGCATCCCAAGGAGGAGGTGAAGCAGACGAACACAGGGAGGAGAGGGGGAGAAAATCGACGTAGCGATATAGGAGGAGGCGATAGATGTAAAAGAGGAGCAGGTGGGATGAGGGGAAAGCGGCGATCTGGTTCTCCCAGGCCTAGCAGGACCCACTTCCCCTCATCTCTTCCTTCTGAAGTCATGAGTCATTTGCTGCTTCTTTAATACCTCCACCCCCCCCACACCCCTTTCCTCTCTGCTTTATGGAAATGGCTGTGAATTGTGCACAGTGGACACCGTGCTCAATAAAGCAGATAATAGCAACAACAAGGAGCGAAACGCTAGAATTACCTTTAGTCTACGGGAGGGACAAAAAGAGAGAGAGGGGGGAAGGAGAGAGAAAAAGAAATAAAAACGGATGGGTAATCCAGTTTACTGATTGAGTGAAAAACAACAGACATGCAGCATCGTGGCTCACTGTTCACTCAATATAGTAGAAGTGTTACCGTAAATCGGGTATCTAGTAACTTTATGTGTCTAGTAACTTAATGTGTCTAGTAACTTTATGTGGAACAGCTGCGCATGAGGCAAACACATGCGCTCACACACACATGTGCAGCATCTGACTCCCGACACTCTGCCAGCAGAGGCTGATTTTAGGAAGTGTCCCTGCGTGTGTGAGTGTTTGAACCCTGACGTGTACACGCGTGTGTTAAATCTGTCACAGTGCAGGAAAAGGTCTTTTCGGGAGAGGAATGATTCAGAAAGATTTCCAACTGGGATGGCTCTGGCACTGCAGAGGAGAGATAAAACACAATGCAACTATAAATGAACTTAATAGCAATATTATACTGAAAGGGTCACTTCACCCAAAATTATAAGAAAGGAAATGAGTCATGCCTGGTTACATTTCAGCACAATGCAATTGAGGTGAAGTGTAATTTTTGGGTAATTTTCTGTTTTCTATTGTTTTCATTTTTGAAAATGTGAGATGAAAAAGTCCAAATGTAAAAAAAAAATGTAATGTTGTTTTAGGAAAACAACATTCAATTAACCAAAATCAAAAGTGATCTGCCAATAGAGTCAGAAATTTCAGATAGTTCTAATTATTATTGGATGGATTTTACTAAAGACAAGATATTTTCACTTAAGATTCAGTTTGTTTTTTTTCTTTAGAATTACATTGAATTATCTGATCATCATAGAGGTAAAAATGTTATTTAGAAGTTTTTTTTTCCCAAACAAATTTAAAAGTCTAAAAATAAATATTAACATGAATCAAACATATTATTGTCATTGATACATAACTTAAATGATAACATGCTACATGCTATGGAATTATAGTGTTGTCTCTGTCATCAACGGTTCTTTTCCTGAAAAATGTGCTTTAAACATACTACATGCTTAAAACAAGAAGGAAAAATAAAGTGAGCGAGAGCACTGATAACCTGTGTACAGTTTTTACCAGAATGACTTCTTTACCTAAGAAATACTTGTGAAACGCATGTCATGTTCTACTCAGAACAATGGAGACACTGTTTCTGGTAAGAAATGTTGCTGATAATTTTATTGAATTCAACTTTGGGACCGTCACATTTAACATTATACTAAAACGTTATAATCAACTTAATGGTATGTGGTATGGAAGGTGAAATTCCTCAAAATCTGGAGATACTGAAACTGTAGCTACAATATGGTTGGCTACAGGTAAGTGAAAAAATATGTTTTTTTGTAATTTAGATCAGCCAACTGTATAAAATCCTGGGGTTGAATGCCAATGCAGTGCTGTTAAAATAAACACCCTCCTTATCGTGTCTGTCTTTCCTCACAAACTCTTCCTCTTTCTTCACCATAGGCATCTCGGCCTCTCATTTGATGACACGGTGCAGATGGAGCCATGACTCATGGCTTACGGCACCCGCTTTAATTACCGCGGATGTAAACAGGCCTGTCAGTTATGCTAATCCGAACCATAGCCGAGTCTGAGGAGACAATAACAATAGGCGAACAACAGGAAGAGGACCTGTTGGACACCTGCTTTTCGGACAGACCTGTCTCTCAAACCTTCACGCGAACGTCATGTAATCCCATTTGGAATGATTTTGTACCTCCGATGCTTCCTCCTCGCTCAGGATGGATCGTTTGGAATGGGAATGTACACAATCATTTTTTTTCATCCCTGCATGTACACAACATATCACGACCGAACATCGAGATAATCATATCTGGGAACGTTTGTGCTCTGACACATTCAATTGGTTCCATACTTAAAGAGACATGTAAGAAGCATTGCCTCAAGTTCTCTCTTGTTATGTTCTTTCTTTGGGACTATAAGTAAATATGTAAACATGTCTTGTGCATGCAACTGCTTTTCATATGGTCTATATTTAGCTACCATTGTTCTTTATTCCAATATCACATCTGCAGCTGATACAAACACAGCTTCAGACTCTTCTTTTATTCTGACAGGTCTGTGCAGAGTTTCATCAGGCCTCCTCCGCTCCCACCAAATCAACTGGTTGGAAATAAGTGATGCAGCGACCAGGACATCGTTCTTCTCTAGTTTCCATTCTTGAAGAGTTTTTGGAGTGCATGCACCTGACAGAAAATGAATTTCTTGTGGTGAGGCCAGAGATGAACTTTTGTTATTTGAGGAAACTAAAACACCTAAGCACTCGGGGAGCGATTGTGGTCAGATTGTTGTTGGTGAAAGTTGGAGGAGGTACACACCTATACGCCACCCAAACCTGTAGACCCTTACTTTCCACTTTGCTACTTAAAGGGCACCAGATGTGCTGCAGATTTGTCCAATAAAAAAGCAAATAGTTCTGGAGCTGCTTGGTAGGAAAGTATTCTCCATCTGCTCCAGCTGGAATTGTGGTTCTGGTGGAAATTGGTTTATTTCAGACTAACATTTCAGAAATAAAGTAACACCTAGCTACTATTGCAGAAGAAGAATTCAGTGGACCAGGAATGTAACAAAATGCTCTTAAACTTCATGATCGCAGCCATCTGCCAGAGACACCTGCAGAGTCATTACTCTCCAATTGTCATTTGATTCTGAACAGAACAATCCATGATAGAGGCTTTAAATGACTGACAGCCTTTGTTTTCCTATAGATTAGCAGTACATTGGAATGGAGTCACCTACTGAAACTGGTTACAGTAGGTTTTTCTGCTGGTGCCTTTGTGTGTTTGTGGGTCTGTAAGAAAAATGCAATCATCAATCTTAAAATCTACAGTATGCTCCGCAAAGCAGGCAACAGCAGCCTTGGGGCCCAACTGTTGAAAAATGCCTGCCAAAATGCCTGCTTGAAAGCCAAGAATGCCTGCTAAAATGCCCTAATGGCACACTAAGGCTAGCACACTTTTGTGCTAGCCTTATTGAGGCTAAAATGTGTGCTAAAGTGGCCTCATGGCAGCCAAAAGTGTCCTAGAGTGCCTGCTAGGAGTCAGAATGCATGCTAAAGTGCCCTCTTAAAAGCCAAAATGCCTGTGAAATTGCCCTTATGGGAGCCAAAAGTATGGTAAAGTACCTTTTTGGGAGATAAAATATGTGTGCTAAAGTCTAGGAGCCAAAATCCCTGCTAAAGTGCCCTAATTGCAGCCAAAAGTGTGTTAAAGTGCCCTCTAGGAGACAAAATATGTACTAAAGTGCCCTCTAAAGCCATTAAAAACAGTCACAACACCCACATCAACATTATGGGAGGTTTCATACTAGTTGTCATATTAAAGCACAGAATAAAGTTTAATTTGGTCACTGTTACCTGGCTTCTAGAAACAATAACAGAAATAGTTTACACCAAGTGGAGGGCAAACCAATCAGGACGTGTTTGGACATAGTTTAAATAGATGAAATTAGCAACTTGGTAAAATGGCTAAAGAATTTTTATCTTAAACCTTAAAATGTTTATTTAATTCTTAAACTAAATGTGTGAAAAGTCTTAAATATCCTTGAAGAATTACCACAAGTGGTTCACAAACAAAACACAGCTTCACTTTAATACCCATAAGTCATTTTATTTCATTAAAAGAGTATACTGTGGCACTCATATGGAAATTTTAAACCTGGGAATCCATCCCTGTACCGGCTCACGTTTGACGGATGTCAAATATGCTTAATTGGAGGCCAATTCTGGACGTTGGTTTGTATCAAGTGAAACAAAGAACAAAAGCAGCTTGTTGTATTTTGTTGACAAATAAACGTTTTCTTACAAACACGTCTGTCTTCTTTTCACATTCCTGAGAATTGACATTGCCATTTGCAGAGAATGAGAGGATGATTTGGCAGTATTGATAGCACAGATACCAAAATCAATTCTTGTGTTTTTAATGCTAATCTTACCCTCACACGTGTGAATTCTCTCTACTTATCCTTTCAAACACTAATGTACACCACTCAAAATACATTAAGGTGTTTTTTCCTATTTAGTCTGAATCTTAAATAAGTAAAAGTTTCCTTTGACGATACTAATAATGAATGAGAAGAAACATCATTTACATCAGTAAATATTTATTACTCCAAAAATATATGAAATGAGCCTCTCACAATATCCCTAACTTATTGTGAGTAGTGTATTAGCAAAACTAATGCATTGGATATGCATATGTAATAGGAATAATTAATGTTAAAATACAAACATCTGTGCATGGATTTGTTAAAACATTATTATCTCAGTATATAAAGAGTGGAGTGCATAATATAAGTTTTGTATGTCTTATGATTGTGCTCAAATTGCATATCTGCTACTTCTCATCCAATTATCTTCATGACAGCGGAGGTTTTGGTAGTTCGGGTTCAGCTAAAGACGTGCCTTGATTAAAAAGAAAAGTAAAAATCTCTTACAGAACACCAACAAACATAAGGAAAAAGCTTTTTCTTTATTCGCTTAAAGCTTCCTCACGGCTTCAGCCCCCCCCCCTCCCCGCTCTCCTCTCCGCTATAGGCCGGGAGATTTAAGCAGCCCGCTTGATTGCCAGAGCCCTCAAACCTCGTCTGAGAGACGATAACGAGACGTCACAGCTTTACACTCAGGTTTTAGAAGGAGAGGGAACATTTGTCATTTAAGCGTCTCTCCGGTCTGAGCGTCTGTCAGCCGAGGCTCCACTCTAACGGCGAGACGGATCCAATTACCAGCCGTGGACATCTCTAACAAGGTGCCAGGAAAAGGCTGCCTGGACAAACAACGCCCGGGCCCAATAATGAGAGGCCCTCATTTGAGTGATTTGAGTCTCTCTCTCTTTCTCTTTCTCTCTCTTTTTCTCTTCTCCCTGCATAGAAATCTGCTACAAAATACGCAGTGTTGCTTTTATTCATCTGTTTTTTTTTCTCTTCTTCTTTCTCAAAGTTTCCCACGTACTTTCAGAGAGAGCGAGATAGGGAATTGAAAGAAAAGGAAAAGTGGCAAACATGCCATATTAGCATAAAACTTCCTACCTTTACAGACACACACACACATATACAAAAAAAAAAGGCAGACAAATACATTCAGTGCCCACACATTGGAACGGCTGATTATTAATCATTCCAGAGCCAAGCTTGTCAATACAAATGATACAAATAACACAGCATCTGCAGCGGGCTGCAAAGAGAGAGAGAGAGAAGAGAAACAGTTTCACGAGTAGCTCATTTTGCCTCATTCTCTCGCATAGCTAACCAGGGCATGGATTGTCAATGGCGGGGCCCGGGGATCAATGCGCCAGAGCTCTGTGCGTCCCATCGATTTCCCAACTCCCAGATATCACAACGACTCTTCATCAACAAAAGCACTTTGTCCTTCCCAAATAATCAGATCGAAGGAGCTCCTCTCCCGAGACAAAGTCGCTTCAGTCGCTGCGGTGCCACACATAGAAACCAAACCCCCCCCCAACCCCACCGCCGCCACCTTCCTCCGGTTCCCTCCCTCCTTCCCGCTCTTTGTAGTCCCCCCCCCCACCTCCTCCTTCTCCCACCACCTCCTTCCCACAGTCACCTCCTCCTCCCTCCACCCCGGGGGACACCGAAGCGTTTTGCTGTCCTCACAGCTTCCTGTGAGTGAGATGCATGCTCAACATACGACGGCATGCTGAGAACTTGTGTATGAATGTATAATCTGAGCAGGTGAGAATCAATACGGCGTAGACGAGAGGAGAAGAGAAATTAAAAACTCACACGCAGTATGAATGTGTTTTTTCTACTTTGCAGCTCATCTGTTTAATTTCTGAGACAAGAGAACAAATGTTTTGATTGGGAATTTAATATTTCATTCATTTGTAAAGTTACACTTTATTTTAAGTGTCATTCTTCAGCATTTAGATGCAGTATATAAACATTTAATAAAACCAATATGAGCGGTTATTAAAGTATTTGTCAAGAGCTATAACTCCTGCTGTGAAAACTTATAATTCATGGCTAAATAGATAATGAATAACAAAACTGTAAAACAGTTTTAACAAAATAAAATATGTATAATTGCATGTTACAGATCATTAACTCATTGTTTGCTGCAGCTTATAAATAGTAAAGAGTGGGATTTAAATTACAGTATGAATATTTTGTACAAACACAATTCAGGTTCAAGAGAAGCAGTACAGGGATTCATGTGAAAATATGTTTGTGTTTTGTGATGTTTTATTATTATATTAATTAAATGACACGTTTTTAATGATGCAGTTCATATTAAATCATTACTACAGGTTCAATTGCAATTTATCAACTACACCCTTTTAACAAAGCATACAAACTTTTATGAATTTAAATATACTGTGTATATACTGAAATAACAGTAAAAAAACAGTTCAAGTGTATTTTGCAGGATTGACACTGAAATAAGAGTTTTCACACATTTTCCATGCCTTAGCATGATCATAGTGGAAAGTCACCAAACATAGCAGCTGTTATATTTTCCAGTTTCTGATTTATACTTTACACAAAACTTCATTACACTTCAATAAAGTTAATAAGTCAAGATGTGTGTTTTTGGCTCCTTAATTCTTTATGAACTGATAGTATGACAAAAAAAATCTGTTGTCACGTGTAGAGATTACATTAGATCTAAAATTACACCGTATTACACCAGAATTTTATTATTTTAAAATGGAGAGCCCACAGTTTCCATAAATACCTAATATATCAGGCCGAGATGCATTTTGGCAAACGATAAATTGTGCACAAGATGTCTAAATTATTTCCATTTGACTAAACAGTGAAGCCGTATTATACAATCAGAACCAGACCAACCGTATGTTAGGGATTAAATTGTCCAAAATCAGTAGCAATGATAACAAAGATTTTATTCTTTCACTACAAGTTCATTTATGTTTATTAATCTGTTTTTCATATAATATCAGGCTGAATCAGCCAGTGTAGCAATATCAGATGAATGAAGTAATACAGGTGAAGGCTGTAGTTTGTTGTGCAGCCATCAAACTTGGCTCCTTCAACAAACCAAATTTTTTTTATTTCCCTCTCTCTCTCGCCAATGGAAATGCATATTTCTTGTCAATTTTTGAGATATTAATAGATGGGTCTGCAGTGACCATTCATGAATCTGGTTTAATATTTTAAGAGGGTCTTTGGGCAAGAAAAGAGGGGAAAAAGAGATGGTGAGAAAAAAAAAGGAGAGGAGGCAGAAGATCTGGGGTGGGGGATGAGCTTAACTCGCTGCCCAATTTGATCAATCGCCACAGTCCTGCCTCTCCACTCAGAAAATTAGAAATGGGAATCTTAAAATCTGGAGCCGTTTATCATCAAAGGTAACACAGGGAGCCGGATGAGACTGTGTGTGTGTCTGTGTGTGTGTCTGTCTGTGTGTGTGTGTGTGTGTGTGTGTGTGTGTGTGTGTGAAGGGGATAAGAGCAGATATTACAGAGTATAATCTAAGTTTCTTCCACTGTAAAGATTTAGGAGCATAGAAATACACTTTATATCCACACACGCACACATTCCTGTTGGAGTCACATAGCTTTGTTGAGCAGTAAAGGGCTGATAAGCATCGACACAGGCAAAACAAAACTGAAAAGTTTCTTTCCTATTGCACTTATGAACATAAAAATACGCTTTATATCCACACCACACACATTCTATATTTGCAGGACAGAACTTTTTTTGGTGTAGAGTCCACCCTTTCCAGTGGTTCAACAGCTTTGAAAAAAAGTCAGAAAACTTGATATAATTACCATCTATTCAAAATAATTGAATTCTAAACTTTGTCATGGAAGGTTTTTTTGGCTACCTATGGGGTCCGACCTGGCTGACTTTCAGAACTGGGGACACACAAGCACACATATTAGCAGCCTCTCCTGGAGCTGCCACCTTATCCTGTTGGAAGGGTTTGTGTGTTCCGATGATCCCAGGAGCTATGTTGTCTGGGGCTTATGCCCGTGGTCAGGTCACCCAGGGCAATCAGGTCCTGGGTGAGGGACCAGACGAAGTGCAGCTCAAAGCCTCCTAATGAAGAGAAAAATGATTGGTCTTGGCACCTACTAGATATAGTCGGGCTCGCCTTGACGCTTTGTCACAGATTCCGTTCATAACTTTTATGGACAGAATTTCTAGGTGCAGCCAGGGTGTTGAGGGGCTGCGGTTTGGTGGCCTCAGGATTGGGTCACTGCTATTTGCAGACGATCTGGTCCTGTTGGCTGCATCGGACCGTGACCTTCAGCTCTCACTGGAGCGGTTCGCAGCCAAGTGTGAAGTGGCTGGGATGAGAATCAGCACCTCCAAAGCTGAGGCCATGGTTCTTGACTGGAGTGTCGACTCCAGGTCGGGGATGAGATCCTGCCTCAAGTAGAGGAGTTCAAGTATCTCGTGGTGTTGTTCACGAGTGAGGGGAGGATGGAGCAGGAGAATGACCGGCGGATCAGTGCAGCGTCTGTAGTGATGCGGGTCCCGCATCGCTCCGTCGTAGTGAAGAAGGAGCTGAGCCGAAAGGCGAAGCTCTTGATTCACCAGTCAATCTACTGTACGTTCCTACCCCTACCTATGGTCATGAGCTTTGGGTAGTGACCGAAAGAATGAGATTGCGAGTACAAGTGAGTGAAATTAGTTTCCTTCACAGGGTGGCTGGGCTCTCCCTTAGAGATAGGGTGAGAAGCTTGGTCATCCACGAGGAGCTTAGAGTAGAACCACTGCTCCTCCACATCGAGAGGAGGCAGTTGAGGTGGCTCGGGCATCTAGTGACGATGTCTCCTGGACACCTCCCTGGTGAAGTCTTCCGGGCACGTCCCTCCAGGCAGTGGCCCTGGGGAAGACCCAGGACACGCTGGAGAGACTATGTCTCTCGGCTGGCATGGGAACGCCTTGGGGTCCCCCTGGAAGAGCTGGAGGAAGTAGCCGGGGAGAGGGAAGTCTGGACTTCCCTGCTGAAGCTGAAGCTGCTGCCCCTGCGACCCGAGAACGGATGAAGCAGGAGAAGATGAGATGAGATATTTTAGCAGGGTCACACATGCATATTTCTATTTTAGCAGGGAAAAGGGTGGAGTGTCGATTCCATATAGATTGTTCAGCATGTGGAGGCTCAGAATGTGTGAGCGATTGCCTCTAAATATCAAATTAAACAGAGGAACCTTGCACTATCTTTCTATTGCAACAGTGGTAAAAGCCAAAGTTGTTCACACACACACATACACACACACTGAAACAACATATTGGATATTAGTTAAGCTGACACTCATTAGGCACCTATTTTAATAACCTGACTCCCTGCTTGACATGAAACTCCGAGAACCCTCCAACTCCTAATTGTTTTGATTAGCTGATTTACAGTAATTGGTATACCTGCTGTAGCTGTGTCCGTTGGAGTGATGGTAATGTGTGCGAATAGCATAAAGTCACCAAATCACAGAAAGGAAGAAGGGCCAGGGTGAACTAAAAAAGATGTAGAGACTTGGAAGGAAGTGGCTCTTTTGTAAATGAGATGAAGATGTTTGACATTATTTAGAGAGGAGACTCTCATGGTTCTAACTAAGACCAGAGTCAAACCTTTTCTAATTAGGAGACATGTGGTCAGGGCGTTCCTTTAATGCAGGTGTCATACTCTATGTAGACTGCTAAACAAGTAGCCTGAAGCTCGCTGCCTATTTGTTAAAAAATAAAGCCCTAACTACTTGACGTTAGACGCTCCAAACTCCATGATGTGTTACAGAATAATGACCAGCGGGTTGCAGAAGACTTGCTCTCTCTGTCAAATCAGCCCACATGTTATGATAAAGTTTCCTCACACTTTAATAATTTGTTTTGAAGAAAGGGGGAGACCTTTATGTATTAGCATTCTTTTTTTTCAAAAGATTGTAAAGTCGAAAAAAAGGCAGAGAAAGTATTGGTCATTTTGTTCAAATGCCTTGAAAAAATATATATTATGTATATATACAACACAGGTAGATGTAGCAGCTTTATACCAGTCAATGTGGTTTTCTTTGAACCGTGGCCATGGATTGTTTCCTAACCTTAATCAAGAGGTTTCTAGGTGGTTTGTGGTGGTGATCTAGCAGTGGCAGCTTTAGTTTGTCAGTTTGACACTTGTTTTAGCATCAAAATATCACAAAAAATGGACGGATTGCACTCATCCATCCTAGTGAATCCTTCTACTGATAAATAATGTATACATAATGTAGCATGAACAACAGGTGCTAAACTGAGATGATGTAAGACTATAAAGGAGCCAATTAAATAGTCACACAAACAGCTCAAATCTAAACTAAATATCAAAATAGTGGTTAGTTGCAGCCTGAATACTGATATTAAACTATTTTCTTATGGGATTGATGATATGGATATTGATGATATATATTGATGCTGTAAGAGTAACATTGTGTTTTACTACAGATAAAAATACATTTTTTTGTGTTGTAGTTGAGATTTTCTTATATAATATATGCATCAGGGGGTTTATGATTTTAACAAGTTGAGTTCAGTAGCCAGTTTTGTTGAAAAATCAAACAATTTAGTTTAAAGGAACAAACTACAACATCATTGGTATAGTAAAAATTAAGTAAAGATTGTTCTTATGGAAAATGAATCCACTGTGCACCACCCTGACCTCCACACCCTTATGTTCCGCCTCGCAGCATAAAGGGAACACTGCATTGGCACTGGGATGCTGGCATTGGACATGAGGTGCAGAATCTTCCAATATAAACATAATTTCTCAGGATACTGAGCTGGTTTTGGAAGACACAGTGTTGTCCTTGGGCGTCAGATCAGAAAATGGTAACATACGTTTTTTTTTTTTTAGTTTTTTTTTTTTTTTGAAGGCAATGACAACACAGTGAAACAGAAGTTTGGAGCACTTGTTGAACAAAGAAAATGTATTTGGGATCCACAGGCTGAGCCTTAGTTTTCAGACACTACCCAGACAACACCTAAATTCTATTTTCACAGCTCAAAACAATCTCCCCTTTCTGCCAAAGCTGCAAATTCTGTTGCAAATTTCTTGAAGATTTGGCTTGTTGATGCAACTGGGCAGGCAGACAACACAACGTCTCATCTCCTCAACATTTACTCTCCCGGTGTTTTTTGATTCAGGCGATTACCAAGCGACCGGAGACTGTTGCTGACATTTATCAATCAAGGGCGATCACTGTGATCAGTGTGAGAAAATAAGAGAGAGGAGAGAGCACAGGAGGTAAAACTGTGGAAAAAGATGCTCAAACTGAGGGATCAAGAAATGATGGGAGTAGCTCTCATGGACAATTAGGAAGAGGAAGTATCGATCAGCGTGATCTTAAAACACCTCCACCACCACATTCCATGCACATCCAAAATGTTTAGTGCTATATTCACCATGCAGACGGATGTTGGTATTTATTCTAATTTGTTTGCAGCCCAATCAGCCCACGATTGCAATGTTGGGCTTCCCCCGGCGTGAAGATGGATTTCTGGCTCTTTAGCCATTCACTTCCTCCGAGGGGCCTGGAACAAAGCAGCATCTGCACCCAGGAGATAGCCCGGGATAAAATATGTATTAGTTTCCTCCAAAGCCCCCGTGTGCCTCTCTCTCTCTCTCTCTCATACCACTTTGGATGACAAAAAAGCAAAGGACGAGACAGAGAGGAGATGGGGAGTTGTGTGGGAGATAGTATAGATTTGAATCTACTGAATCTACTTACTGGGGGAATAGCCAGCGTTCACGCGACAACAAATACACACTCGCACATAAACACCACAACAGACAGCAATATTGTGAAATGCTGCCACGATCTCCCCCCCATTTTTTATTCTTATCCGCCGTCTCGTCTTAGCCCGCCACCCCCGCGTCTGTAAGCAAAACCATTTAGTCGACTCAAATTTCTCCCGTATTCTTTTCTCTGTCCTGATTTTTTTTTTCTTTCCCACTTCTCCCCTTTTCTCCTCTCTCCACGGTGTGTGTGTGTTTTCTTTTTCTACTTCTTCCTCTTCTCCTCTAGCTGACAGGCTCTGGGTTTTCAAGAGAAGAAAGCAGGCATTAATTAAGACAGTGCCAGCTGTAATTTTCTGGGGAAGTAAATTTCTGCACAACTAAAGGTTACGGGGACCTTTTCACTGTCAGAATTTACTACAGCCTGTGAATGTTAATGCAGCTAATGAAGACATGCTCTCAGAGTCTGAACTACTACTAGGAAGAGAGGGGCGAGAGAAGGAGGGAGGAGACGGATGGAGGATGGAGGGAGATGAACAGGGAAATGGGGAAAGTGATTTTTTTTTTTAAATGGTGTTCATGTATTGCAAGGCAGTACAACTTCTTCAGTGTAAAAGATTCATTGTTATATTCATGATTTGCCTCCGTTAACAGCAAATAGCCCTGCTATGAAACTGTAAACTAGTATTGCATGTGAGACTTTAAATCGCAATTTCTTTTTGTTATTTTTTTAGGAATTGTCAAAAATATTAATAAAGGTAAATTCCACTGTTTTAAAAGACACTCCATGATTAAATATCCATTACTGAAGAGCTAAGAGGATGAAAATGACAAAAACTATTACGTCAATAGACAAAATTTATGTTAGCTAAGATCATCTGTTATGCATGTACCTCACTAATTCTTGAGAATATGGATAAAACCTCTAATAAAAGTGATGATTTTGTTAAAAATCAATAGAATTTCCATATGAAAAAGTAAAAATACTTATAATCAGGGGATTGAAATCAGATCAGTGTCACCACTCTCAGAGGACCTATATGGAATGCACAGCTGTATGAAAAAAGTGAATAAAAGTGAATATTTAAAACTCAAATCCATATGTAGACTAAGGTTAGCATATGATAATTTAAAATGTCTAAATACATATTAAGCTGAATAAATAATAAATAAATTATTTTTATTGTATCTGATGGTGTTGACACATACTGAAAAAAGGGCTATTTTTGGAAAAAAGAAAAATAGAGAACACAAAATGAGGAGGTTCCATCCCTATTAATGCATAGCTAAGACCTCAGTCTATAATGATATACAGTCAGATTAATTTATTTTTAATTATTTTCAAAACTAAATCCTGTTTTGTCTAAATACACAAGAATCATAATGACCTTTGACTGTGGAATGCAGCTTGTTCAAGGAACCAGTCAACAGAAATGCAAAGTTTTTCCACTTTATTTGTCTTTCCATGAAATGGCTTGCAGCAGGGTTGCGAGACTGAATCCATGACCTTGACCTAGGTGTTGGCCCCTTGCCTCTGTTTGCCTTGTTTTAAATCTGGCATACAAGATGAATGGATGTCTCTAAATGGCTGTGATCTAGATAACAAATCCAGCAGCAGCCAGATGAACAGACTTACTGTGTTAAGCTTGGATGAGCACTTGGGAGGTTGGAGCAGATACCAACACTATAAAGAACTTCAGAGCATTCCACACCATGATTTGTGTCTAGTGTCTCTTATGAAAATTGGTGATTATTTTAGTTGCACTCATTTTCTGCTTAATACTTGAATCTTTGCTCAGTTGCTGCGTTCAGTTGTTGTGTAGCTTTGCTTTTAGTTTGGATGACTGAAGGTGATGCATTTTTTTTAAGGGGCGTTTTCATCTATCGTAGCCATAACATCACTGTCTTCCTCTGTTTATCCCAAACAAACTGTGAATAGCTGAATATCTTGGAAAAAAATATGCCAAAAGAATTCACTACACACTGTGTGCCAGAGGATTTTCCCGGAAAATAGTTGCCAGACTCCAGCTGTTTAAGACAACACATGTAGACACATTTATGAAATGTCTATAAACTATGATACAACGCTTTAGGAATTAACAACATGAAATAGTTATGCTATAAAAGTTTTAATTAATTAGTTTGGTGTTGATGTCCAATTACTATGGATGTGGAAATGTGCAGTTCCAAATATTTGAGCACCAAAAAGCAGGTGAAATGGAACAACTTGCCTCTAGATACCATCTGTCAGTAAGTTATTTTTTTCATTTTTTTCATTTGGTGAACTGACCCTTTTAGTTTTGTTTCAAGGCTGCAATAAAGATTAACAATTAAAGCAGGCAAATGGGATATCTTCACATGTTTATCAGGGTAATGTGTAGGATTTGAAGTGTGTATATTGCATGTGAATGTAGAAATGTTCTATCCTGTGAGACACAATCAGTGTCACAGTAATTGTGGCGATCAAATCACAAAAGAAACCAAATGAACTGTAGAATGCAATGAACCCATTGTACAAAGCAATTTAAATATCTATTCTGTACAATCAGTGAAAACAATGTTCTCTTAACTGTAGAACAGTATGATTATTCGTTGTCAACTTTTTGTTTGTTTGCTATGCTATAAAAAAATGTGATTTTTTTTTTTAAGAGATTTGCAGCACTGTTGTCAGAGTGGATGTCACACAGTCTTTCGTTGGTATTTCGGTGTTCACTAGACCGCATAGTGAAGAGCTTATAATACAGTGACTTTAAGATAAGGTTCCAAATTATTTTCTCTCGCAATAAGTGCAAAGTATAAAGTGTCCTCCCAAGAATCATTGCTGGATCATTATTTCAATTTTTCCGTAATCCAACGTTTCCGTTGCCTCACTGTGACTTTAAGTGAAGGTTGAGCAGAACTAAAGCGTTCAGAATGCACTCACAAATGGTTTGTTTTGTCACTTCGGGCATGAAAACTTGTTGGCCCTTCTTTCTTTCGGTCATGGCAGAAAGAAATTTTGATTCAGCACAGCAGCTGCCTCAAAAGGCCTTGAGTCTACTCACAAACAAAACAGTCCCCCTCCCCCCCGATAACCAAAGAAATGAGCAAAATAATGCAAACAGATAACGGTGAGAGGAGAGGGGATAGAGAGCGAGTGAGGGAGAGGTAGATCAATGACAAGGTCAGAAACCAGCAAGGAGCCAGCGGACCTGAAGAAGTCCTGGAGAAATGTAATATTTAACCCGAGGCTAGAGAATAATTTCACTTTCCCTCAGATCAGTTTAAAAAATCTCTTGCTGTCAGAGCCTGGCAGATTTATACAAATTAATGGCCTTTAGTTGAAAATCTCCCAGCGCTTGGGTTATTAATTGTTAAAGTGCATACATTAAACAAAATGAGCAAAAAGTCATTTTCATAAATTATCTCCTACTAAAAAAAACTTTGTAGGTAAAAAGGGATTGTTAGCCATGCTTCACATGGGCTGAGTGTGATTAAAAAAAAGCAGAAATCATAAACACATACTTACATATACGCATGCAATGAAGACAAAGGGAGGGACAGAAAGTTTAGGTTGGAGAGGTCAGGGTAAACGAAAAGAGAGAAATGATCAAATGGAAGGAGATGAAAGAAAAAGAGGAAAGTAGTAGTAGTAGTAGTGTGTTTTATTGTATGAAGCCATTCTCTGTGTGCATGACTGAAGGAGAAAAAGCAACAGAACTAGAGGAAACTATCTTATCCTGTACACATGCATCTGTATGGTGTGTGTGTGTGTATGTGTGTGTGTGTGTGTGTGTGTGTGTGTGTGTGTGTGTGTGCGTGTGTGCGTGTGAGTGAGTGAGGAGCAGGAATCCTTGAGTTGCCAGGTCCTTGTGGGATTTTCTGTCAACAGGTCGCCATGTTCATCTGAACAAAGGAAACGTTCCCAGTGTGTGAAGACCTTAAAACTGGAAATAGGTGATTATAATAACTACACACTGAAAAGTTGCCTAAGTGACATCATAACTTTATCTTTAATCCAGAAACCCTAAACTGCTGAAGGTAACATTAACCCGGAGTCACTGAAGCTAACGATAACCCAGAGTTGCTGAAGCTAACGTTAACCTTGTGCTGTCAAAGCTAATGTTAATCCTGAGCCACTGAAGCTAATGTTAACCCTGAGCTGGTGAAGCTAACGTTAACCCTATGCCGCTGAAGCTAACATGAACCCAGATTCACTGCAATTAACATTAATCCTGAGCAAATGAAGCTAACATTAGTGTGATAGTTGTGTGTTTTTGTAAGGTAAACACACTAATGACCATTTTTTTTTTTGTTCTTTCACTTACCACCTGATGTAAGGACCAGGTAAGGAGTCGCTGGATAAAAAACATCAGTTAAGATACATTTGTGCCTGTTTTGTCGAAGGTTGATGAATATTGTACAAGACGAGAGATGTTCATTGAGCACTTCACCAAAGTACTTCATTTGTCCCTTTTTATACTTAACTTTTTGTAGTGATATAAATTGACAAATTTTATTTAGCACAACTCATAATAGATAAACACAATATCTGTCTCTCACCATTGACTACCTTACATTTTGTTAGAGAGATAAGGGATTTATTTCAATCAATTTCAATCTTCTCATCTTCATCATCGTAAATAGCTTCAAGTGTTGGAGAAAGTTAGAAAAATCAACCAGTCTTTAAGTATTTCTGTCTTTGAGAAATGTGAACCTTTTTCTAGGCAGCTAGCTAAAATTATAGTTTTGTAAGGGATGAATACCTGAAAAAATGTTTTTAATTGGAAAGACAAGCTTGTAGGTAACAAATAATTTCAAAAATATGGTACAATTATTTATTAAGTCCCCGCAAGAAATTGTAATAATTGCAGTGTCTGATATTTGCAGTGTCTTGCAATATTTAAAAAATCCTTTGTTTTTTCCACAAAAAAATTAAATGCATAATTTGTGAAATGAATTCCAGGATGAGAGACATGCATGTAATTGCCAGGCAAACAGAACATGAGCAACCATATATAAAAGAGAAACAAGTACGCACATGAAATGTTTTTCACATCGATTTAACATTTCTACATTTGGAGCACTTCTAAGATCTTCTGATAAGTTGCTAAATGCTGCTTCGCCCTGTTTTGTCTGTGCTCTGTGCTGTACTTGGGCTGTACTGGGTTGTACTGGGCTGGACTGTACTGGACTGTACTGGGCTGTACTGTACTGGACTGTATTGTACTGTACTGGGCTGCACTAGCTGACCCGAGCTCATGGATCTACGAGCCCTCCTCGGTTTATACTCCCTAAGCATATCTGTGATGTATTCTGGGCCTGCACCATCCAGGGGATTTATAAACTGCTATAAAACTGGAAGCCAGTGTAAAGATTTAAGAATTGGTGTAATGTGCTCTGTTCTCTTGGTCCTGGTTACAACTCTGTAGCATCATTCTGAATGAGCTGCAGCTGTTTAATTGACTTTTTGGGAAGCCCAGTTAGGAAGCCATTAGAGTAATTAATCCTACTGGAAATTAAGGTGTGGATGAGCTTCTCTAGGTAATTTTGATATATCAACCCTTGATTCTGGAACTATTGTTAAGGTGATAGAAGGCTGTTTTAGTGTTTGATATGGCATCTGAGTCTATTAGGACACCAAGAATTTAGACTTGGTTTTTGATTTCAAGATCTCAAGAGTTGAGTTATTCATTAATTCTTCATTTCCTCTCCTTGATGCCAAACACAAAACGTTTATTCCATTAATGCGGTCAATTTTAACATATATTCTCAGAATAGTAGGAGTGCTTCCTTGCATATAGTGTTTGAGTGCTTGTCTGTAATCTCAGCTATTTCCTAATTTCTTGTCAGAAACACATTCTCATAATGATGACACACACACATATATAGACACACTCTATAGGCTGAGGAATGAGTACTTGAGGTGTCACTGGTCCTATTGGGGGAATAGAGAGAGAGAGGCAGGCAGAGAGTAGGATGAGATGTTATTTCCTAAATTTGGCCCCTAGGACAAAGGAGAGGCCTGTTTGATATTCATCTATCCGCCAGTGGCAGACTGGCGGGGGAGCCTGTGAAAATCTATTCACTATGATAATGAACAAATTGTCATACATTGGGCTCTGTCTCTCCTTGACAGTGATAGTTATCAAAGAGAGAGATCGAGGCAAAGGCCGAGTGTGTGTGTGCGCATGTGTGTGTGTTTGTGTGTGTGTGTGTGTGTGTGTGCACGTTTGCACCTCCCAGATTGTCTCCGTTCCAGAGCAGTGGCTGTCATTAGAAAGACAAGCCTCCTGGCAGGAAGCTCCTGTCATGTCACAGCCTCACACTTAAATGCTGTCATACCTGATTGATACATACAGCTCTGCTGTGTGTGTGTGTGTGTGTGTGTGTGTGTGTGCGTGCGTGCATGTTTGTTTGTGTTCTGAATAGTACACCTGATGAATGTTTTTCATTGCATTTAATTGTAGAACCATTTTCAGCTACTTGCAGTATCCTGTCCTGTTTTTCATACGTTCATTCATTTCAGGATCGATTCGTAGGCAGATTGTTTTTGTTTAGGGTGACTGAACATTTCCCTTTAAGTCATGATTTTATATATATTCTGGCAAATGGTAATTGATAGTTTTTTAAAAGGTCAAAGGTCATGGCTTAAGTAAACATCTAAATACTGCCTATGTCAGAAAACACATTTTGCTTATAATTATGGGTACATAACATGTATGTGGACTCTAACTGTACATCTAGTCGTTATTGTACAATAATTTCTATCACTCTTAGTCCATCAAAAGTGTGTCAGCTAATATGTAATTTGCATGCAATTAACATAGAGATGCCCGCAGGTCACCCGAAGTGAAGAGGCGAACATGTCGGTTGATCGGATCACAGCTCACATTCAGCGTAGACGCAAGTGTATTCACTGGAGGGATTCTTTAATTGGACAGGGCATATTGTACTTGGCTTTACCTGAGGAAGGTTTTTCTAATTTTTTTCCTTTTTTTTTGATAATTTGCATATATGCTTTATATGGCCTTGTACAGTTGAGCCTGGATTTCGTGGACTGGTTACACTAATAAAAACTATAAAGAAAGGTGACTCCTCTGTATATAAATCATATCAATTATTTCACAGCATAAAAAAGGAGGAGTCCTTGGGACACGTGCGCTATCATTAGATGCTAGATGGTTAACATTTATGGATGAAGTGGATTTTTGTTGCTCTCTTCCAGAAAAAAAACAAATGTAGTGTTTTGAAATGAGACCCCTTTCCTCATATGATTGTTCCACATCTTGGTTCCACTTTGGTAATGTAAGTGAAAGATTTTGCTTAAATTAAAAAATATATATACACGTTTCAAAGTCAGTGCAACTTGAGACCATGATCTTTAGCTAACCTTAGCCATATGTTTTTTTAGTAGGCATGGTTGGATAAATAGCAGCCTACATTAACCATTTCAACTCCAGAACTATTTCTCAGCTATTCTGCTATAAATTGTAATATATAGAGAATATCTCTACAACCACAAAGGTTATGGGCTTAAACCTAGTATCAAAAGAAATGTACAATATGTGAGGTGACGACAAACGTGTCACAATCAATTTATGTTACTGTGACAGAGCAAATACAGTTTGAATATTGCAAAAAAAATATCTAAGATTCTGTTTCACTACAGATAAAATTACTTTATTTAAAACTTAAATCAGGACTGTTAGTCAGTCAGTCATCTTCTATACCCACTTATTCCTCATTAGGGTCGCAGGGTTCTGCTGGAGCAAATCCCAACACATTACGGCGAGAGGCAGGGATACACCCGAGATGGTCGCCAGCCAATTGTGGGGCACACACACCATTCACTCTCACACTCACACCTACAGGCAATTTAGAGTTGCCAATTAACCTGAACATGTTTTTGGACTGTGGGAGGAAGCCGGAGTACCCGGTGAAAACCCACGCAGACACAGGGAGAACATGCAAACTCCACACAGAAAGGTCCCAGGCCCAGGACCAAGGAGGTCTTGAACCTGTGACCTTCTTGCTGTGAGGCAACAGCGCCGTGCCGCCCTAAATCAGGACTGATCTGACCCAAATAAAGAAAAATTTAATTCAAAGCAAAGTTCAATGATTAATGAGCTAAGAGTTCAAAGATCAATTATTTCTCCATAAAATCATAGAAATCACACTAAGGAGCATTACAGAAAATGATGAATATATTCCATAAGATGTTTAAAAAGGAGATATTAAAGGAGATTATAAATAATCACACAAACAGTTCAAATCTATCTTAAATATCCAAATAGTGATTAGTTGCAGCCCTACTAATGATATTATTTTCTTATTGTGTTGATGTGGATATTGACAATATATATTGAGGCTGTAACAGTAATGTGTTTTATTTAAAAAAATAAATAAATAAAATTACTTTATTTAGTGTTGTAGCTTAGGTTTCCTCATGTGATATATGAATAATACTCAATGCTGCACCTATATCAGGAGGTTTAGGATTTAAACAGGTTAACAACTCAACAACATGGCTACAACTATGCAATTGTACTATAGGATAGCATGTTGCTACTCGTGCTAATATCTGGTGGTTAAACAGTGACCTGCATGTGCCCTGTGGAGGTAATTTCATTAAACTATAGAGTGTATCCTGTGTTTAATAGAACAATAAGTGATTCATCGTTGCTCAAATCAGCCCACTCTCTCTGATCATCTCAGCAGACGAAAGTCAAATCATTAGCGTTAGCATGGAGGAAACACTGAACGGGTGTTTCTGTAGGTCACCACCATCCATTCAGACATTAGAACACTTCACATGAGATGCCCACCATGATGCCCTTGAAAGTGGAAAGCTGTCCTAAGTGGGTATGCTCCAGAGAGCGTGTAGTAAATTACCCTAAGGAAATAGTAAAAAACAACAGCAATAAAGGCGAGGCTGTAGGTGGCTCTCAGAACGCTTCGCCTGATACTAGACATAAATCATCCTAATGCCTGACTTAAAAACTCTGCATACTTAAATAGGGAGGTGCAGGTGGGCGTAATATACACACGAATACAAACATGCATGACACACGTGTGTAATTCTCATGTTTTTAAAAGCAGACCCAAGTAGCATGTGTGTTTTTGATGTATTTAAATCTGATATCTTTATTTTTTGTAGGTCTTTAGCACAAACACTCGTCAGTTCTGCTGGAGTCAGAAGGACAAATTCCGCACCTGCACTGCACACAATGTGTTTGCACTAATATTAATCTTGGCTTCAATGACATGTCTGGGGCACAAACACACACACACACACACACACACATACACGCACACTGGCCTATGGCCTATAATTTATTTGTTCTACAGTAATGGACGCAGCCTACACTTACAGTGATTTGGAAAGTCACCTTTTTTCACATTTTTATTACCACACCTTAAGGAGAACTTAAGCATTCACAGTTCATAAAAGGTAAAGGAATGTATGAGTACATGGAAAACTAATAGCAGGTTTTGTGGCAGAGTGTTCGACAGTGCTCTCCATGACACTCATCAAAGCACCAAATTAAAAAATATCTTTTGGAAGACTGGTGTGTCATTTCTTCAGCAGAGCTCCACAGACTCTGAGAACCCATGCTGTGCAGCACAGACTTTCAAGTCCTCATGCCTAAAATCACAAAATAGCTTTATCAGCTCCTATATGACATGTTTCAAAGCTGAGTAATGTGAATGTTTTTTCTTAACTTTACACTCTTGAAACTAAAAGACTTATCTTCTTATGATTAAAAGACACAATTGTTAGCTGTTACCTGTACACACTTTCTATCCAAAAAATGCCTCCTTTTTTTGGTGGGTATATCAATTCCATGAATTTATTCATACTTGAGAGTAGAAAGCAAGCATTAAGACTCGCACTCAACATGAAAGCCTCAATAACTTTATTCTTTGTGCCAACTTAGGCTCATTTATGTTTTAAATATGAAATAAATGTGTCCATTTAAGAGAATGTAACTGTCACTGCCAATATGCTTCTATCTAGAGTCAATCATTTCTGACAACAGCAAACATGGTGACTATGGAGGAGATCATAACTGTAAAATGTACCTGTTAAATAGTCATTATACATATCTATATTTTACTTATTTATTACTAGTGTGTATATACTTCCTAGTTCCTACTTTCTAGTAGAAATTCCTAGTGCCCTCATATTCCTATTTTCCTTCCCTCTCGATTAATAAATGTGTTCTTTTCTTACAAAAAAATAAGCATTTTATTATGTATTATTTCTGCTTTACTTACTTTCTTTAAGATGCTTGTATGTTTTATGAACATTTATCCTGACTATGCTGCCTTCTGAGTCTGAGAAAGTCCTGCACAACAATTCCAACATGTCTGGACCGTTGCACAAAAGGCAAATAAATAAAATCTTGAATCTCGAATCTGGAAAGTTTCTGCCACTTTCAATGAAAACAAATGACATCAGGAGTCACCATGACAGGAAAAAGTTTATGCACAAGTCAATTGCTTCTGTGAGTTTGTTGCTATGTTGCTTTTATTACATTTTAATATGTTTTCATGCAAGAAAAACATTTAGAATCCCAATATGAGGTCAGTTTAT
Source organism: Lepturacanthus savala (assembly GCA_030544235.1). NCBI lineage: Eukaryota > Metazoa > Chordata > Actinopteri > Scombriformes > Trichiuridae > Lepturacanthus > Lepturacanthus savala. The sequence continues at coordinate 24,217,210 of CM060462.1, read as the reverse complement.
ACAGATAACGCCTGTTTGTAGGACAAGTTGGGGACACTGAGAAAACAGCTGATTACAGGCAAAGCAGCTGCTGCAGTGAATATTGCAGCATTTTGATGATTTACCACTAGTGTCAAAGAACAGAAGCGATATAACGGGTGCTTTCACCCCACTAGTTTGATTATTTGGTCTGCACCAGGCAGAATATGTTAGATTGAGATCCAAACTTTCAACATGCATTGTCACCTTTTTCTTACAATGACTGTATTTGCATGTCTCTCCTTATCTCAAATATATGTCAATGTCTTACCCAATGTCTCCAACACACCCAAAAATGGCCAAAAATGAAAAGTCTGCCTAAGCTTCCACTTTTCTACAGGAATACATACTTCCTATGAACACTGCACTAGTGTTTATAATTTTTCGCCAACTTGCAGAGCCTCTTCCAAGGAGTTCCAACATTTTTTCAATGTATTGCTTTAACTATTGGCTACGCTGCCTTCACAACTTCTGGTGGTAAACGCTGATCCGTAGACCCCCACAACACTAAAACTCACTTTTTTTCTCGTCCATGTGGTTGATAAAACAAATAAAACAAGATAATTTAAACACATATTTCCCGGCCAGAAGTCCTCCTGGAGTGGTGAGGATTAGTCACATGCAAAAAACAAGCACACCTACGGAGAAATCAATGACACCGCCCCCCTCATTCCTTCTCAACAGACAAATGACAAGAGAAACAAACTCTTCCCGGTAGCGTCGACTCTACCTGCCCAGCAAGGCCCACTGATGGAAAGCAGCGGTGGGTGGGTGGGTGGTGGTGATGGGGTGGAGGGGGGGGTGCAGTCACTGATATACATGCCGTGCCCTTAAGGAGATGACGGCCCCTGTCACAAGGCAGAGGGCCCCCTGACACGCCGGGATATAAATCTACACAGGAGATAAAGAAAGTACATGATGAATTAAGCCGCTGCATATAAATTCTTAAGAGCCTCCATTTTAATGCCGGTCATTATTCAACAAATTTTTCTAAGAAATGCCACATGGGCAGGAACAAGTAATTAGGGGGAGAAAAGTGAAACTGTCACCCGTAATGGTTTACTCCGCCGCTTCACCTTATCAGGGGAAGGAGAGAAAGAGGGAGTGAGAGAGAGAGAGAGAAAGAGAGGAGAGCTCCATGGGGCCATACTGTAGCTACCAAACTGCCATTAGGCCAATTCTGAAGACTAAGTGTTCAGGAGCTGCAAATCTACCCACAGTCTCAGTCCTGCATTCAGAGCATTGTTAAAGGGGTTGTTGTTTTCTTTACCTCCTCCTCTATCAGTCTCTCTCTCTCTCCCTTCCTCTCTCCCTCTCTCAAATCGGCCAAGGCCTCAATAAATCTGTGGTCACGGGGGATATTGTTAGTGTTGGCCAAAGTACTATTAAAATGAAGGGAAATTTATGGATGACACTTTGTAACAATTAATCAGGAAATGTTGATTAATAAAGTTGGTCGGTTATTCTCCTGAAACCGAGGGAGGCTTCGCCACATTGTCAGGCTGATCATTTTATTCATTATTTTTGATTAATGTACCCAGATACCCTGACTCTAAGAGAAGAGGAAAAGTGGAAAGGGTGTGTGTGTGGGGGGTGGGGGGGCACTTATCCTGTATGCAAAATCATAAATAGTGAATGAGTTTGTATACGGGTATAACCTTGGCCATGGCAAAGAGATTTTAGGGAAGGGCGGGTGGGATGGGAGGATGGGGGGCAGGGTGGGTTGGGGGGGCACATGAATGTGCCCATTCAGCAAAATAAACTGCAAGTGGGGATTAAGGAAACAGAATGGGAAGGGTGGGGGGGGGCAGTTTGATGAACATCACCTCTCTGGACCTGTCCGTCTTCGCTGGACGCCCATGATTAATTAGTTTGTTTAGATACTCAATTAGCCCAGCCATGCAGAGAAACGCATGGAAAGAACGTGTGTGTGTGTGTGTGAGAGAGAGAGAGAGAGAGAGAGAGAGAGAGAGGAGAGATGAAGGGTCAGCCAGGGAAGGGAGGGGGGAGGGGGCACATTAAATGAAACTGAGAAAGATATAGAGAGAAGAGGAGAACTGGAGGAGGGCGGGATGGAAAACTGAGATTTGAGTGAGCAAATCAGGGGAAAACGTGGACATGTTACTCAGATATGTTTCCAGCACTTTAATGCAGATAATCCTCTCCAGTGCTCCTCTAAGGATCCTGTATCGTGGGGTTCGGAAAAGGATTTTTTTTTTTTTTTTTACTTGAAGGATCCCCAACAAGCTGCAGTGCTTTGGTTGGATGATTCACCAGTGAAACACACAAGTGTTTATCCTCCTACAAAATGTTGTTTCATGATTTCATTTCAACAAGACCTCCAAAGTACATAGTTTGTTCAGCATGCACATGCACGCACACACACACACACACACACACACTGTTTTCTGATCTGATTCAGCAGTTATCAGCAGGATGACATCATTTAGCCGTGCAACCCTTAATTGTGACAAATCACTGTTGAAAAGGCTGTTTTATGATGTAAAAACGCTATGGTGAAGGGTTGGTTGGGTTTAACCAAAAAAAAAAGGTTTGTTTAAGCTTAGAGAAAGACCAGGGTTTGCATTCAAATAAGTACTTTGTTAAGAGTGGGGGGCCCTTGTCGTCATGGTTATGAAAATAATCACATGGTTAAGGTTAGGAGTCAGTTGTGGTCACAGATTTTAATAAACAGTGTTCACTCGTGGTTGGAAATGTTGGGAATGTTTTTCTTGGTGGGACAGTCTCCATCATACTTATCCGATTTGATTTAGTTGGACTTGCTCAAAACTTCCAAAACCAATCTAATGATCTAATGTCGGCTGATGCTGTGTCAACCGTAGGTCATCACCCTGAATTTCACCAACAGAGCCTTTGCACGGCAAGTAATGCATTGCATGTTTATGTTGTTGTGCCATTTATTAGTTTATACACTGTTTAAATACATTAAAAGGGACCTCATTAGTAAACTAACACATGTTCAGTGCTTTTAAATTTAAAAGCCCTAATTATAATTGTATATATTAAAATTGAAATAATTATAATTGAAAATGCCTCTATTATAAGACAAAATATGGCAGGTGCCATATCTTGACTATACACAAATGACACCTCTGGTGAGAAAGCAGACTGCATTGCTGCCTTACTGGGTGTTTTTTGGACCATGAAAGCATGCACATTTTTATAAATAGACCACAAAAATGTAAATATTAACCCCGAAAATGAAAATGGCAAAATGCACTTTTATTAAACTTTGAATGAACAGCATCATAAGTTAAGCTTTCAATTTCAGTGTTGACTTTCATCTTAGTCCCTTTATACTGCATGCCATTTTGTACAAGACTTGTATGCATCGTTATGACACAGAGCAGCAGTGTTAAATCAAAGTAAAAAGAAAAGAACATCAATGATTTTATAACCTATTAGATATCAAAAAGTTTGTTTGATATCTAAGGTTGGATGAGAGTGATGTGTGCATCTAGGCGTGTAACGAATTCAGAATGAATGCATGTTTTGTTTGTATGTGATGTGTGGTTGTGTGTGTGAGTGTGTGTGTGTGTACGTGAGAATGTGTGTGAGAAAGAGAGAGTAAGAATATGTGCATGAAAACAATGTGTGAACTCGTTGAATCCTGTGAGCGCCGCCACTGAGCTACTTCTAACTCTCCAACTGGACATTAATTATAGAGATTTGTGTTTCTCCGATCAATATACACTCGCCTTTCATGCACACTCTTATGCATGCGCTTCAGATTCAGCTGAAATGCTTTTTATGAACACTGATACACATTTATTTTGGAATAAATCAACCAGAAACTGATAATTGTTTGCATTTATTACAACCATTAAAATTCTAAATTCAAGACATAAAAGTTTAAAAAAAAAAAGAATAACAGGAATGTGTCCTTTTATCCATCCTATTCAGAGGTATATCATAAGAGGTTAAAACTGATATACTGTCAGTGAACCATCTGTGTAGACACCCACATCCACTAAAGGTCCTGTATGTGTTCAGTCAGGAGCAGTGTGGTGCCAAGAAGCCTTTTTTTCACTTCGTCACATCAGATTTGCTAAAACAACTGTGAAAACACAACTGTTCTCTCTGACTGTCTCTTCTCCTTTGTTCTCTGTTCTGCTCCCCTCCCATCCACTCTCTGCAAGCTGGGACAAATGGCTGCTTTGGGACCCATGTGTGTTTGTGCGTGTGTGTGTGTGTGTGTAGGGGGGTGTCTCATTGTGTTACGTGTGATAAACTGCTGTGACAGCAGAAATGTTTGTGTGACAAGCACTCCGCGGTTGGAGTCCATTAGCTGCCTCTTTTGAGTCTCCTTGGCGGGTTATCACTCTAACACACACACACACACACACACACACACATACACACACACACACATACAAATACATGCATATACTTAAACACTCTCACGCACCTACAGAATGCACTGCACAAACAAGACAGCTTGCTACCACTCCTGGTGCTTGTGTCCTAGCAACATGTGTCTCAGGACATCACTTCTGAGTGTGGGAGTGTGTATGTGTGTGTGCGTGTGTGTGTGTCTGTGTGTGTGTGTGTGTGTGTGTGTGTGTGCTTGTATTTGCATTTTAGGTCCTATGTGAGAAAGAAGAGACTGAATTGTTTGACTTAAGAATACTTATAAGTAATAATTATGATTAAGTTTAATAAAAATAAAAAGTAAAATAGTTTTAAAATACACTGTATGACAACATTTTTACATAGTATTTAACACATAAAGGTTATATCATATTGTAAGTTCTGTTAAGTTGATTATAAACAGAGTAGCAGTTATTTTGACCTGGTATGTGGACTATTATGTATATTTATTTTGTAATAATATTTAGTAATATTTAGTTGTTAGGTTCTTCATTAAAATGTGTCCATGCTCATCTCCAGAATCAACAAGTAAAACTCTGATAACATACAACTGTTTTAATATCTGGAATATTTTAAGAAATACTTTTCAAAACCCATTTTCATGTGCTGATTTGATGTAGTCATCAATTACTTCAAACCGCTCTGCACAACAGGAAAATAGATGAAAACATATAAGATAACTTAATTGATATGTATTGATTGCAAAAGGAAAGTTTGCACATGCATTTAACCCTTCTGTTGTGTTTGCTTCATGTTAAATAATTCTATGTTCCCAGTCCAGAATATCTGCACCATCACAGCTGTTATAAATGCATAATAATACACATATTATGTTGTGTGAGATCATTTTATCAACTTTTGTGAACATTATAAGTTCTGAAGTTTCTATTTAAGGCATACTTTAACATTACTTTAACTATAACAAATACTCCAGGAACATTGTAATATGTATAACATACTAGTGGAGGTCTGGGAGCAGAAGTTTGTCCATTTGATGAATTTGTCATGAACTCAGCATTATACAATATTGTAGTCTCAGCCATTCTTTTGTAATGAATGGTGATGCAGGTGTGCAAACTCTTTATTATTCCTCATTATATCACAATATTGAGGGTTTATCGGACTCAGGAATGAGTAAACAAGGGAGTAATCTTAGACACAGCACCAGATTTTTCTTTAAAAAAAATAAGGCAGTGACGAGATGCTTTTATCTTTTCCCCTGGTACACCATGATGATCCCTCCTCCACGGCTCCGTAGTACTCAATGCAAACTGGTCCATTCCCGTTGTTCAAATTCCCCTTGGACAAGTTCTGCGTTTGCATCGCCGCTATCTGCCGTTTAGCCCAGCCTCGCTTTCCAAATGGGCCTAACCTTGAGGGACTTGTTTGACCCCACCCCCCCACCCCACACCATCGTCTTCTGTGCACAACACACACAACAACAGATACACACTTCTCTAAACCGAGTGGATTGAATAATTGATGCCTATCCTTCTGATGCATTTGTTAAGCTGCACAAGTCAGACAGGGCCTGTCAGGATGTGTGTGAATGCATCGACTGGTCTCTGTTTGTGTCAAACTCGGTGTCTTCCAAAACCCCACCCTCCCCCCACACAACCCCAGAAAACATGTCCTGTCCCCTCCGACATTCATCATGAACTCCATATGTTGTTTAGTTTTGCCCCCTTTTCTCCCTGTCTCTGTCTCCCTTGTTTCATTCTTGCAGAGACCCAGAACTGACAAACACACAAACCGTTTCTGATGTGAAACAGTGGACGAGACGGGCTTTTAGACCTCTCACACTGACAGTTAGGGGAATAGAGTGTGCAGAGCTGTGTGTGTGGTGGGTGGTGGGGGGGCATGCAAGTTTAAACAGACAATAAGAAGGAGGAGAATAGTTAGTTTTTTTTTTGTTTTTTTAAGAGGGAGAGAGATGTTGACAGATAAAACAGGAGGGGAAAAAAAGGCAAAGAAGAGCTATAGAGGCATTGAATTCACTTTGTGTATTTCCAAGTCAAATGTCTCGACTAGTTTGCCTCTGTGGTGGCAAAATTGTGTTTGTGGCATTGGCACCGTGTCTTTTGTGTCTTGTTTGAGGGAGAAGACTGTCATAACAAAACAAAAAAAAAGGATATCAGCTCGTATAAGACACAGGAGGGGAAGACCAAGGACGTGGAAGAAAGTTATTCAGAATTTGGTTTTACCCTTGAAAAACACACTCACACACACATCTATCATGAAAAATGGAACAAAGTTTCCATTTAAATCTCAGTTCATATTAATGTCAAGTTAGCCTGCAAGGTCAGTAATTATATTACATCAGTGCTGGTTTTGGTTGCTGTGAAGTGGTATAAAAAAAAAAAAAAAAAGAAAGAAATGCAGAAAATACCACTGCTCTGTCCTGGCGAGCTGCCGGTGGAAATGACAACAGAAAGACAACAAGAGGGGAAGGCAATAACAAACATTCATCAAAACTGCAGGGAGGATGGGGCTATTCATTCTAGAGGCAGGGAAGAGAAATATCATCAATATTTGACATTGTTTTATGGAGAAGCCACTTGATTTCATCCCGGGTCCTGTGCGGGTGACCAGCAGCGATCAATTACCATTGACAAGATTTGTGTACATGGAAGGCCTTCGCACTTTGTTTCGCTCGGCCCTGCCTCTGTGAAGTTGCCTCCTCGGAGATCACAAACCAAGTCCTTAGTGAGTGCTCCATCTTCGCTCTGACTGCTTGGCATCATTATACTCCGAGCCTGCCAGTATGGAGAGAATATTGGACTAATTATGTGGTGTGGCAGCGTGATTCCAAGTGGTAAACTTCCTGCTGTAGTTTTTTTTTTTTTTTTTTTTTTTTTATTTTTCAGTCATTATGTTCAAGAGATATATTTAACACCCATTGTAAATATATTATAATGCTAATTATATAATTTTAGGTGTCATCTGTATTGCAACCTAACTTTTTGTTCAGAATCATGATTTAAATGTTATTGCTTTCTTGTATGTATTATATCTATGTTTAATTATATTATTCACAATGTTACTCATGTAATAACTGGATATTTATTTGTCACGATAGGCTACACAAAGAATCTAGTTGTACACTATACTCTACACCAAATATGCATACAGTTATTTACCAAATAATAGCCAGGGCGTTTATTTGTTTTAATCACTTAACAGATCAGGGTATTTGAAACCAGGTGACAATCTAGGACAGGAGATTTCTTCCTGACAAAATTCTTCATCAGAAAATTCTCAAATTCTTTCATTAACCCAGCATGACTGCCGTATAACTTACATTTTTCAGAAGTTAGATTATAGTATTGTAGTTAAACATCTCGCTGCTGCTTTTTCTCTGCATATTTTACAACAGAAAGTTTGAATTTTATATTATACTTTTTAGTTTTTCATTAAAGTGGAGCCATGGTGATTGACATTTAATCAATGTTATCAGAGAGGTAGTTCTTTAACGTCATTTGAGCATGACAGTGATGCGTCAGGATCAAGGCGCTGAAAACGTGCAGCATCGGTGGTTATTTATCAAAATACACACCTGTACACAGTGTTTAAATGGGACCCGGTGGTTAATTGAAACCGCTACCTTACAACATGTCTAGATGGAATCGTTAAGCCGTCTTTTTATATAACCTTCATAAAATCCACACACGACAAGATACTACTGACCTAATACTGACCTCTAAAGTCAAATTCTATGGTTTTTATAGACAAGAGAAATATATTAAACCCTAACCCAATTATATTGAAACCTGGAATGCAGCAAAGAGATGAATCTGCAGTTCTGTCTATAAAGAAAATGCACCATTCATGATCAGGGACACGTTCAGAAATTTTGTGGACCAGAGCGAATGAATTCATAAAAATGCTCCTGCATACAGTGTTGTTTTTGATTGAAATTTGTCTGACACAACCTGCAGAGTAAATACACAATACACATAGCCATTTTTTACTTCTGGCCTGGGAATTGAAAGAAAAAGAACAAAAAAAAGAGTGAAAGTGCAGATCTTGACCCTGTTATTCTGATAGTTGTTGCTGTTTCCCATTGCAGCACATACAAACCAGATGTCGGGATGTCAGACTTCATAAAGACCTTTATAGTCTTCATGTTTACAAACCAGATTTTGGTTTTTGCAAGAACGTTTCTTTTAATGTCACTGCTGAAAATTGTATAACCGACTAGATGACTAGTAAAACCAAGAAACCAAAAAAAAAAAGACAGAGGCAAATTAGAGAGAAAAACTCAAACCAAACTTGTCTTACTGGAAGTCAACAAATTTTGATTCAACCCAATAATAACAACCTCTTATATTTTCATCTCCATTTTACCACCAGGATCCTCAAAGTGTCCCATTCACTGAACGAAGAAATTCTGCAATTGCAACATAAGCAAGTGCTTGTGAGAGGAAACATACAATACAGGTGCCCTACATGGTAGAATTAAGCACCAAACAACCAGAAATGCTCAATAACATTCATAAAAGTGCTGAGCAGGCCCAGTTGATTCTGATTCTGAAACGATTCAAGTACTTTGAGAGAGGGTTCATTGTTGAGCTTCAAAGACCCAACTAGGTAGAGATTCAATAAGAACTGTGGCTACGGCGACATCTGCTTTTATATCTATGGAAAAGACATTAGTTAATCAGGTTGGAAATTGTGGCTGACAGCACACATTTGAGGGCCAGTCATGGTTTAGGGCCATCAGGACGGAAGAAACAGAAGAGCAACTGTTCCTCAGGTGACTGAGAATGTCAATACAGGATGTGATCAGACTGAGTCAGCAAGAACAGTCCGTCGACAATTACAGAGAGAGGGATGTTATAGTAGGGTTGCAGTGCATGAACCCCTCATTACGAAGATGAATGCACATTTGAGAGTTCAATGGTGCAGAAAACTGGCCGTGGTCTACAGAGATGTGGAAAAAAGTGATATGGTGAGATGAGTCATCTTTCACCATATTCTCGACAAGGGGGCGGGTGTGAGCATGGCGTCCATCAAGAGAAAAGACCTGAATGCTCGACCCCTGCAGTGAGGGGATCTGATGGCTCTAGTATGCTGTGGGGGGAAGTTCAGTGGAATGGTATTGGTCCACTTATCCCCTTAGATCAGAGGTAGGCAGCCCTGGTCATGGAGAGCCACTTTGGGTGCAGGCTTTTGTTCCAACCAAGCAGTAACACACCTGATTCTACTAATAAAGGTCGTTAGCTTAGCCTTAGATGGAAGAGTTACCACAATGCAAAGTTACTCACTTTCATCCTTTTGTAACCCAGGTTATTTCCTGTGATCTATTCCTCCAATTGGGCAATTAAACCATATGTCAATATCCACAGCATCAATAAAATAAGGAAATAGTTCAATATAATATTGATAGTCTTACTCAAGGCAGCCATTTAACAGACAAATGACAAATCAAGTTTAATGTTTTTTATCCTTATTAAAAATAGATGATTAAAAATGGACATAATCATGATTATTTACTGATAAAATGTTTGATATCAATATATGTTCTGGCTATGTTACCTGCATCTACATTTCTGTATTATAAGTAGAAAAAGTGGATTTAATATTTAAAATTTATCATTCTTTTTCAGTTACACCATTTAACATATTTTGTGTCGTAAAATTGCACATTCTATGTGAGTTTTGTGAAAAAAAAAAAAAAAGATCATTCAATACCTCAATCGACTTAGAACATTTGAAACCAGCAGGAGAATAAACTGTTTGACAGTAGAAATAAACTTTATCACATTTCACTTAGAATTTCAGCCACTTCTCAGCCATGCTGCTCATCCATAATTTCATGATCCTTACAAATCGTTAGCCTCATAGCATAATTGCCTAAGTCATATTTTGGCTGAACTGAGATATCTGCCTGACTCTACTCTCCTAACGCTGCTGATTCACCACAGATTATTGCCTATGACATCAGCCTTCAGAATGCTTGTTACATTCCAAAATAACAATCTGCCTTAGTCATCTGTTTGACTTTGGTATTTTTGGGAATTAAAATCCCTCACCCTTAAAATATGACTTAGGCAATTATTTTATGAGGCTAACAGAATCAGACATCATTGTAAAGGCCAATAAACAAGCTTTTCAATAATATTAAATTCATTGCTAATAATACAGTGACAACCAAGATATGATTGACTAAAAATCAATATCCCAACTTTTGAAAGCTTGTGTTAAACTGCAGGTAATGTGTATTTAAAACATGTTTAAGATCATGTGTGTGTAAAAATAACCAAAACAAATGTTAAAAGGGTCAATAAGTGCAGAAAGAAATTCATAATTAATCATTAATAATATGATTTAGTTCAAATGTTATTACATTGCTTGTGAAATTATTTTATTTATTTCAATTTCAATGTGATGGACAGTGGAAAAAGGTGAAACTCAGACTTAACTGTTTTACACAATTGTGTGTAGGCTGTTTTTTGGAGGGACATTTCTGCCGTGGAGCTGCTTCATCTGTTTTACGGATCATCATCATCACTGTTGGTGATGGATCTGGATGCCATCATCTCATCAGACGCTGCTACTCAATTCCAGAAGATGGTAGGAATGAGATAAAGGAAATCAAACTGAAGGCTTTTACTCCATTTTGATATTTTTCCCTCTTGAATACTCGGGTTATATATTTTTTGGGTCCAAAACAAATTGACTATTAAACCAAATAAATCTATTGACTTTAAAGGAACTTAACGATATATTTTTTTCAAAGTTATAAAAAAAAAACTATAAAGCACAGACAATCAATTTTCTGGTCCAACAAGGGATTCATTTAATTTGTGTTGAAGCACTGAGAGTGCTAATTTAATTTACTGCAATTTATGTTTTTTTATTATTTATAGTCAATGTTATTACTGTTGAAATTACATACTGGAAATGATCAGCTAAGAGGAAAGTTGTCAGGAACAGAATATGACACTTTTATGAATACACAGTATGTCCTTATACTCTTAATTCAGTTTGTGTGTGTATGTGTGTGGGTTGGAGTTTTTTTTTCATTCTCATTCCAATCTCCTTATTAAAACTGAAACTAGAATCTGAGTGAACCTGTAACCAGAATTAGACACAGTACATACCATCACCTTTGTCACCATCATAGATTCCCTAGGGAAAGGTTGCACTACGATGAAACATTTCTATCCTGATGGGAGTTATCTCTTCCAGGATGACTATGCCCACAGCCAAAGGGAACAAAGTGTCACTGAATGGTTTGATGAGTATGAAAACAATGTGAATCATACACTCTGGTCTTTGCCATTTGTTTGCCATTTTTTTCCATCTAGTTGTATATCTGTCCCTGTCTCAGTTTACATGCAACTGAGAAAATACAATAACTGGCTGTTGTTACAGCGGGTTAATACGGCCATAGAGGGGATATGAACATGTGATCAACTTATTCTAGGTGGATTAAATATTTAAAATGTATCATTCTTTTTTTAAAACCGTTACACCATTCGACATTTTGTGTAAAATTGCACATTCCGTGTCCTATTTGTAGTAAAAAAAAAAAAAAGTGGTACAAATGGACTTTCAAATTACATGAAAGCTACATGAAAAAAAAATTTACATTTTAAAACTGTATTTTTGACTTGTTATTTGCCAAACCCATATACATGTATATATCTGTTGACTTTTCTGTCACCTCACCCTATAAAACTAAGTATGAACTTATTAAGTTTAATAAATTCTCAACTACAGTTTCTGACCAGATGTGTCGGTCTGGGCTGGTGGTGTTTTTATTTAATCAGACTGGCTGGTTGCACTATGCATAAATCCATTGAATTTGTGTTTTTTTTCTCTTTACTTGTCCAGTTCTGGTGGCTTTGTCCCATCTCAACTGTTGTAGAGCCTGCTTTAGTCCGACTAAGGTGTATACATGCCGAAAATCCAATCCAATCTCATTATCTAGTTGTATTAATTTGACTAAGTCCAACTCAATCTGATTTCAGTCTGACTGAGGTGTATACATTCGTTTAAAAAATTCAACCATAGTCAGATTAACACAATAATTAGATTTTCTTGAGTGTCATGTAAACGATTTGAGGGTTAAGGGTGCAGGGCTAAATTTTTGCATTTACCATAGTAAACCAACCAAACCTCCATGTGTCAATGGAAAATGGTGGGAATGTGATTAAGGTGTTTCTGCTAAAGAGAGGCTTCCTCTCAGTGAAACTAACCTGAATAAAGAAAGGTAAGAAGGGAAAGAAAAAAAAAACATACAGTATTCAGCCCTATCTAGGTCCTGTCTAGGTATCCAGCCCTATCTAACCATCTGGATAAATAAATAAAATAGTTATTGAACCAGTATCATTCTATGCACATCACATTGGTGCAGGGCTGTAACAAAGCATCGTCAATGGAATTTTTGAACTTTTTTTGACCCGATGAAGAGCTGAGCAGTATTGAAACGTTGTCCAGATTAAAGTTTGTGGCTTGGAGTAAGTGTGTAGCTGTTACCTTTTGTTGAATTCACTGTTTATAACCATCTTGCCATTGAGGGGCTATTTAGGCAAGTTACACAGCTTTTTATTATCACCTAATAGTGGGGGGAATAACAATATTTGAGCCACATCGGTTGTTAGTGATGGCTCTCTATTCAGTTCATTAACTCAAATTTTTACAATTCTACCATCTTTGTTTTTTTGTTCCCCTGCTCCCCTGCATAATGAAGTGTTACTTTAGCGTGATTTTTAACATCCTTGTAATTCCAAATGGACAAGGCTTCTGTCAGGACAGTTTAAACAGTGTCCGATAAGTTTTCACCATCATGTATACTAATGTAACACCTATGACCCGCATTAGCTAATCAAGGTAATTACATTTTCACCCATAAGCCACTCATGAAAGCTTAAGTGCTTGTTTTCAGTCAGCCTGAAATAAAACATCTATATGCATGAACCCTTTCCAACAGCCATCGTAACAGAAGAATGCGGAGCTGTCAACTCTCTGTGTACAGGGTGACCTGACAGTGTTGCTGCTGAACCACAATCCCATTTGTTTCTTGATTGAAGTTCATCAGCCAGTCAAGACTTTGCTTTAACAAATGTGCCTCAGTTCACCTGCTTTAAAGCTGATGTGGGATTTGCACATTAAATAACATCAGAGGAAATGCCTGTAATTTGCTTGGCTGAAGTGAAAAAGGTATATCGATGAAGATGGGGCTAATGGTAATTTTTGGTTATGCTACTGCTTCCTCTTCTGAGAAAGCATCAGCACCTAGCTGCTACTCATTAGATGCATCAGTTCCACCAGAAAAGCCATCAAATAAAGTAAAAATGTCGGTGGGGTTCAGGTGCCCAGTGCACTATGCATACCACATCACTGCAATTTGTCTTTCCCCTGCTCTCACCTGACAAGACTGCAACATAGTGCCTTTTGACAGTGATACGGATATGTGGGACGTAGCGGTCAAATACCCAATAAATCCTCTAACCCGAATAACAAAAACAGACATTTATCAGCACCTTCCAAAAATACAATCGCTGCAATTCCATCACAAAAGTGCTCAAATTAAGATTTTTCATCTACCATCGGGCTAATTCTCAAAAAAGCAAACACCACTGGTGTCAGTGAAGGTGAAGCATTAAAGTCTTAGTGAAGGAAAGAATGGTCAAGCTGCTTGAAATGATACCTCTCAGTCTAAAATAAATGAATCCATGGCCTTGACACAACCCACAGTTAACAGTACTATTCTTTTAAACATTCTGTCAGTGTAGCTCTTGACATTTGGAAAAGGGCGATCAGCCCAAGGTGCAACCTTCAGTGTCATAATACTGAATTTCTTTGTAGGGTTTATACTGTAGTACGTATTATCTACTAACCCTAATAAAAGGGAATTTTTATCTGTCTTTCTTTAGTCTTTGTTGTTTGAGAGATATTCAGTGGTGTCTTTTCAGTTTAAGGCAAGGAATTCATTCTCCTAGGTGGTCCAGGGGGGAGGATTACAAAAATTTGAAAATTGCAAATTTAAATGCAATAATCCTGGTGTGATTTTAGAGCAAAACCGAGAAACTACAGATTATCAGTAATCACTAATGCATGCATGACAATTAATGCATGATATCTAACAAAATTTACTGAGTAATATGAACTCACACAACAATTTACAACATCTTCTTTAAAAGCCCTAATTATAATTGAAAATGTGTCTACTATAGTATAAAATATAACAATATTTGCCCCAAACGCAACATTTATTTTGTGTAAATTAATTTTACTCGCTGTCTGTGACACATTTTCTAAACCCTTATATTCAAGGTCTACAGTTGTTGACTTGCTCATTTTCTTCCTGAAGAAGCCAGTCATTTGTTGGTGCTTCTGTGATATGCAAACTCTTTTCTGCAAGTTCTTTCAGTTTGCAAGAAGCAACATTGTTGCCAATACTTCAAGCGGGTCATTTTTTGAACAGAAATTTACCATCCCAACAGAGCACCTTTATTGCAAAAATAGCAGTTGTGTATGTCAGTGTAATTGACGTGAACCACAACATGGTGACTAACAAACTTCTGCATTGTGTGGCATGCAAACTGCCTTAATATGCTGTGTATCTTATGTTAATTTTAAACCACCTCTAATATATACATACATACTACAGTATATGGCAAGTGACATACCCAAATGATGCCTCTGGAGATGTGACCCATGAAAGCAGACTATGTTTGAGTGTTGTGTTGGCAGACTAAATGTGATTGTTTCAGAGATTTGGGATAAGGCTTCAAAATAAAATTTTGAAAAATAAATCAAAGAAAGTTTAATATTTGAATACTGAAAAGACAGATCATAACTACTATTAGACTACTGAGTGTAAACCGCCCCACCAGTTGATAATTACAGGAGTTTCACTACAGACGATGGTGATAGATAGGACAGACAACAGAAATGTGTTTTCAGTAACTTTTATGATAGACATGCACCCCAAAATATAATATAAATGCAAATCAAAGGACTTTAAAAAAATTTCTCCAGGGGGAGGCAGACTGATACCGGAAAAGCAAATGGGCCTCCGGCTGCAGACCTTTTTTTTTTTTTTTTTTTTTTACTTTGTGGATTATGCCCGCACTTAAAGCTCACACATTTATCGTAGGAGTGTTGACTATGACCCACGGTAATGTGAGATGTATAGAGAATATTTTTGCATTGCCACATAACTCACTCATAATGGCCGCGTGAACGGCCGGTCACTTTAGACTGTTGCGGCTGTAGTCTAGTAATGCAGCGTGGGTAACGGCGGTCCCTCTGAGTGCCGCAGCGCTAGCAGGTGATTTGTAGCTCAGGGAGACTAATGAAGTGGTCGCTCTGCCACCCTGCTTCTTTTGCAAGATCAATTCGGCGTCAGGGCGTGTACGGCGGCCGTGCTTTATAAATGATGGAAACCTCCTTAGGCCATCCATATACCTGAATCCCCAGCATCACTACGCAACCCCCTCACACACACACACACACATACGGCTCCAGGAGGCAGGGATTCAGCAATCTTTCTTGTTTGGAGAAAAATACATTACCATCGGCCTCCTCGACTCTCCGGCCACATATACACACTCCTCCTTAGCTTGACTCTGACTTGTGTGTGTGCAGCTCTACACACACACACAGACACACATGCGCTCCCTTTTGCATTTATGTGTTATTTCCCTTTTCCTCCCATCAAACCCACTCTCCAGAGCCGTCGTCATTAACGCCGACGATTTGATCGACTTGATGCCGCGGCCACGATGACATCCTCTAATACAAAAAAAGGTGTTTCAAGAGGCCGGGAGAGGGGGGGAAAGAGGAGCTTTTAAACTGTTAATGCATAATGCGATAGATGTTTTAGTCAGCGGAGGATAATGAAAATGAGCTAAAGCGAGCGAGGGAGCCAGTCGCTCGCTCCCTCGCTGGCCTTTGATCCCATCCAGTCTGGCTTTTAAAGCATCTGTTTCCGTAATGAGGAAGAGTTTACCATAGCCGATGCAGATTCAGGAAATGAATTCAAAAGTTAATGGCGTATTTGTCCCCATGATTAAGAGCCGCGCCTCGTTCTTTATGACATTGCTGATCCTCGCCATAAAACAGGTTGTGGTGGAAGACAAAAAAAAAAAAAAGATAGTATTTATCATAAGTTATAACAACTATCCTTAAATACCCAGGGAGTAATTATGCCTGTTTTAGTTGTGGGTAAATCCAGGGTAGGTGCTTTTAACACAGCAGATGAGTGAGGCCTCGGTGGCTGGCGACGCATCGGGCTGATCCCTGTTACAGCCCAGTGTCAATAAGAAAAATCTGTCGCGGGTGTTTTCGTATTCCGAGATCACAGCGCAGCTCATCTAAAGGCGTCAGTGGCATTTTGAGAGCAAGGCGTCATATATAAAGATGTCACCAGCCGGGGGCCCCCCCGGCGAGAGCTTGAAAGGGAAAAGTGGAACGACGATGAATACTTGCCAGAGTTTTCCGGGGAAAAGCGATGAAATTTAAAGACCTCCCTTTTTATTTCTCGCTTAGATTAAAATATAACAAACAGGGAGGAGGGAGGAAGGGGGGGGACTGAGACAACAGAACGTTAAATAAGGCGGGAGGGGGATAGGTAGAGAGAGGACGGAGCAGAGGGATCTCAAAGCCTTTAACTGTTAATCTTAACTGTTCAGATTGATCGGTTCGAGCTCCCTGTAAATCAGCACCTGCGCGGCAGTCGTCTTCTTTTATGATAATCTGGGTGTCAGCGGCGAAAGAGTGAGAACAAAATAGGTGTCAGCGAGGGAAGGCAGAGTATAGTCGTCCAATTGAACCCGGTTGATAGGCAACCCCCACCCCTTCCCTCCCTCAGCATCTCTCACCTTCCCGTCATCCTTCTTCTCCGGGCTGAGAGGAGAAGATGAGCAGGAAGAGTGTTTTAATATTTCCTCTGATGCCACAACAAAATGAGCTGGGCCACCAGCACCTGTGCCAGGAAATGAGCTGTATGCGGATGATGCTGTAGTTTAGAATATCTTATTGTCTGAGGGCGGAAACTAGAGGGCTTGTTTTATCAGGAGAAGATCTGGACTCTGGTGTCACTCACTCAGAGTGACGGCTTTAAGAGAGTTTTATGCAAAAGGAAAAGTTCTTTTGGAGTGCAACACAAATTGGTCAAACATTTAATGTATTAAAATGTCAGAATTATATTAAAACAAATTGTCAATCAACACAGAGGCCAGGCTGACACCTATGAATTTCCTTTTTTTTTTTTCAAATCTAACTTTGAGAAGGTGGTTCCATTAAATGTTTGTCATTTTTGAGATAGATGACAAAATATCAACGATATTCTCAAACTTTGTCAGTAATTGTTAAGTACATTGATTTTCAAATTCTTCATAAAAGCAAACGCAATTGAAAGCATTGGACTTTTTTTAAAAATACATTCATGGACATGATTAAAACTTTCAAATCCAAGTCAAATTGCTACAGCACTATTTGAGGATTTAGTGTTTGAGTTCAGAATATAGATTGGCAGTATTGGATGGATTTTTCTAAAGCAGTGTTTCTAAAACTGTTTCTGTTGTACCACACTTTATGCAGGCAGGGGAAAAATGATATTTTAGTCTTCTGTAGGTCTAATATTCACTCTTTTTAGCTCTGTTTTGGTTTCCACCAAATTTTGGGGGAAAAGATCTGTTTCTGTTGCTGCTAAATACTCAAATATGTAAACCAGAATCTTTGTGTGTCTATTGGGCAGGTGGTGGGCAGAAGGTTTATAACAATCCTCCTGAAATTAAAAAAAAAAAATGGATGTAATGTATATGAATCAAGGTTCCCACGCATTCTGGAAAACCTGGAAAATGATTGACCAATTTTCCAGTCATGGAAAACATATGGAAAATGAGAAAAAAGGTAAAATGTCCTGGACATTTTTAAGTTAACATGGAAAATGATGGCAGTGAAAACATAAAGTACCCTATATATATAGTTTATTTGAACTGTTGTTAGCATAAATTAATGTGATTTAATGTGGCTAAATTAGCATTAAAGCTATCAATCAATCAAGTTGACTTACTTCAAAAGTCTTTATTGTGATTCTCCTGGATAACTAAATATTTGTTGGACCCACGGCTTACATACAATAGAATAATAAATAGAACAGAATAAAGGTACATGTTAATAAACAAAACACATTGCATATTAAGGCACACATTAAAGGGGAATGTATTAGTCTAGGACCTGAGAACTTGTCTCTGGAGTGGAAATGTTTTGGAAAATAATATCAGGTTAGGAGTGGGAACGCATGCTGCTACTAGTTGTGATCTAGATATGATCCACAGCCAATCAAAACATATTGATCAGTCGGTTTCAAGCATCTATTTTGCTGTCCAGCTACATTTTGATGACTTAAAACCTGCTAGCATTGATTCCTTTTTTTGTGTATTGTTCCCACAGCCATCAGGTTCATGGTGGTCTGGTTGGGTGCTGCAGTGGCTCGCTGCTCCCTGAGGAGGGAACCACCCCACGGTTTGATAACCGCTGCTTGGAAGATTCAAGTCCCAACAGGTAATGGGTTTTTTTTCCTCAAGAACTTTCCTAAACTGTGACTAAACGACTAAAATGTCTTGGCCTGTCTTTTTTTTTTTTTTTTTTCCTCCTCCCATATTTTACGTCCCCCCATAAAGTTCGGGATCCAAATGTAGCTTTACCATTACTGTACAACCATAACACTAAATCAGATTAACTACTTTACACCGAGGTTTTTCATTATTCAGCTGACACCACATCTATATGCAGCTGTCCTCACATTATGAACAATCTGGAGGCATATTGTGAAAACCGACTGGCACCGTAGTTGTGAGGAGCCGACCACCTAAAGCTCGATTTTTTTCCTCCACACAAACGAAAGCTGCATCACATACGTGCACCACAGCTGGCTGCACACACTTTACTCCGGAGCAACCGTGGATAAGATGCACCCAGAGATACAGTTATCTGTGCATCAGCCACAGCACTCGGCGGCGGCAGCACTCGAAGCCCCGCTTTTTTTTTCCCCCCGAGAGTTCTACATTTATTTTTCCTTTATATATTATTCAAGTTCAAATAATTAATTCAGGATATCAAATCAAGATGTAGGAAATCAATCAAGAGCCTTTTTCAATCTGCCTTTCATTATGCTGAACCCCCGGTCCTGGCTGAGCCTGTAGCGGAGCTGGCCTGGACTTCTATAAAAGACAGACTGAAACACTTACGTGGCATCCCGTCCGCCGGAGAAGATGACTGCCTGGCTTCACAACAGCCATGCTGAACTACTTAGGCTGCATCCGATTGGGTGGTTGGAATTATTTTTGTTTAGCGCTGATATAAAAACGAACCACATGTTAAGCCGGGATCTAATGGTCCAGTTTGATAATGACTTTTTTTCACAGTAAATGTTTTTTTTTTCAGGGGTTTAAGTGACATTAGCTAATATCAAATGTGTCAGAATATACTTTTAAGAGAGAATGAAACAAATAACGATCCCCTTTTGATTTCAGTCGGGCTTTATTGTTTCACAGCCCAAAAAAAGGGAATAAATACATAGTGCATGAAACACGTTCTCTTTGGAGACTCCCCGGCTGAAAATAAGGGTCTGATGCATCTGTGGAAGACGAAGCCGCTTGTAGCCCAAGCAGAGATTAAGTAAAAACAGATGTTATTAGAAGAAACGATCCCCCAGTCACCAGACATGTATATTATCGTCCTCTTTATGCCCTGTCCTCTTTTCCCTGTCTGCAGTCACTTCGGCCACCGACTTTATGGGAAAAGCCCGCTCCTAAGATCCCGCTCGGCTCCGTGAGAATCAATAACCCTGGTCAAATGACACCGAGGGGCGAGATTCATCTCATCCCCTCTTAGGCGGATACTTTAGGTACATTTGTTGCAGCGGCGACTCTCCCATCTTGAGGCAGACGCAATAATGTTGTGCTAAAAATGTCAGTCAAAGAGCAGTGAATGTGAGGGAGAGGAGTTGGAGGGGGGGGTTGTGGACAGGTAGTAAGTTGTGTGTGTGGTTGGAGGAGGTAATTTATTGAAGGAAATGTATCTATATTCTCATAGAGCCACTGTGAAACCGAGATCTCCATCGCGGTGATAATTCGCGGTTGTTAAAGTGACACGGTGTTGGTAGGTTGGTCGAGGCGAGGAATGTGGGGGCCAGACCTGACAATTAGAGCTCTGTATATCACACACACTCTCAAAGGAGGGATGGGAGAGAGAGGGGCAGGAGAGGTCAGGACACACACACACACTCCGAACACATTAAAACACACTCACGAAGGGCAGGCACACACGGCGATGAGCGTACTGTAAATACAAACACGCACACATGCACTCCGGAGTCGAGAAGTCGGGACGTAGCGTGCCGTACATGCAACACACACACACACGGCGGGTAACATATGGCTCTCATTTGCAAAGAAACAGAGGAAACAACAGAACAACAAAACACTTCTCAGGTAAGTGCATAATAGAAGTTAATCTAATTTCCTCTCGCTGCTCATTTTTAAAACATGAGTGAAAATACAAATGATAAAAAAAAAAAACTCACATTTGCACGTAAGCATTTTTATCAGGCTCATGTACATCATTAAGCGTCATTTCTCTGACACCGGATCAGACTAATATGATCTAATTGGACAACAGAGGAGGACTGGCGCTCTGTACAGGACATAATAAACAATTGAAAATTCCTGTGCAGGTGAAAATCTATTCTCATCCCCCCACCGCTTTCACAAAAACATGCACATACTTAATACATTTATTTTCCTATTGAACCTTTTGGGGCGCATCATAAGACGACTGGGCCAAGGAATGAAAAAAAAAAAAAAACAGGAGTCAATATGTGTCTGCGATATGAGGGTGAATAATTGTTGTAATTAATGACCTGTGGGTATTAACCAGAGCCATCTGATGGACCTCTGAGGCTAATTGTGCGACTGGATCTATCTGGTATCGGGAACATCATTCACACTCTCAAAACAGCATATTAAAGGATTCTGTCCTTTTCTGTTGGCACACACTTTATGCGTAATACATGTGTTCTGTGTATGTGTGTGTGTGTGTGTGTGTGTTGCCCTTGTGAATACACGGCGCACTGTTTTCTGCTCACGTCTGGCCCCCGACTCCTCTGTGACACACACACACACACACACACACCAGTCCAAAGTGTCTGAACTTATTCCATGTAAGATAGCTGCAGCCATTACCTTCCTGTGACCTTTACCACTCTTTCTGTGCCGTCACGTTCACATTCTGCTTCAACTGTGTGTGTGTGTGTGTGTGTCAGAGAATGAGTGCTTGACCACAAAAAATAAAAGCTTTGAATCCAGTCCGTGCAGAAAAAGCACACGTAAATATGTGTAGATGTACTTTTTCTTACAGTTAGTTACATTTTGTTGCATGTACTCAGCACACACACACACACACACTCTTTTTCTCATATGCAGGCATGTATTTGCAATGGATTTTCATTTTCTTTTATTTGCTGTAATTGGAAAATAATTCAGGCAACGTCAAGAGGAATCGATAAAGAATTAATGAAAGCAGAGGGGGAGTCATTAAAGGCAATAAAGAGGGAAAGGTTATGATGAAGATGGCATCATGGAGAGACACAGAGGAGACAGGCGCTGCTGTGTGTGTGTGTGTGTGTGTGTGTGTGTGAGTGAGTGAGTGAGAGAAAAAGAGGTGTTTAGAGGAGAGACTCATATTGCAGAATTGGTCACAATTTTTCAGTGTTTCAAATCTAAGTGATGGAAATGATGAAAAAAAAGAATTATGCAAATAATATTATGGGTTTTCTGACTACAGAGAAGGAAGCAACATTTAAGGAATCCTGGAGGGGGGAAAAAATCTCTTTTAAATTTTATTTTAACAGTGACAGATTTACTTTTTGTATTTTTAAAAAGATTTTTTTCACATAATTTCAATGAGCACATTTTAAATTAATATCTACAGAGTACCTTTTTTTAATCATCACATCCTTTATTGAAACACAATTCTTTTCTACAGTTTCAACAGCCTGGCTGCGTCGCCGTCAATCATTCAAAAGGGTAATTATATGACACTGCGCCGCTAAAATACCTACAGTCCCTTAATAGGATCTGAGCCATCGAGATCCAACCTTAAGCTTCCATCCCGGCCTCTACCACTCATCGGAGTGCCATAAAGCTGCCAGAGGAAACAATACTGCTTCTCTCCTCACCACCGAGGTTAATGGCAAATGGGGCTATGGCTGCCGGTGATATTGTTGGATAAATGATTATTGATTAGGTAAAGGTTGAGCTAATCATTAGGCTTCATCCATTTTACGGACTCTCTCCGTGACCTTTCTGCCTGGCCCTCTTGGATCACCCAGGATTTCTCCATACGATGATTTGATCGCCTCGCAGATGGGCACAGGGGAGGAGGAAGGAGCGAGGGGGGAGGAGGGGGACGGGAGAGAGGAGGAGAAAAGCAAAAGGCAGATTAGTGGAAGGGAAACTGCGAGATGAGAGGAGTGTGTCTGTTATTTTTTTTTTCCCTCTTTTGAAGCTGATACACCCAATAATACCCACCAAATGTGCAGCATTTAAAATATTTGTACATTAATGTTTAATTTACAAAACACAGTGTGGTGATGTGGTGATTATATTGACTTTAAGAGGTAGTGGAAGGTAATTAACTGTAGCGATGCTCTTTGAGGTACTTCTACTGTATTATTTTAAGAGGGGATAAATGGACTTTTTTTTTCTCCACTACATTTTATTCATTTATTCATTTGGTAGAAGCTTTGGCCAAAGCAAGGTGCAAATGAGGTGTAATCAATATGATTCCACATCCCACCTGACACTAATCAGGTTAAACATTCATCCAACAGCTGTAGTTGTAATGCAGATTCTATATTAGATAGAGAACATTACATTCAATTTGTTATCATTATGTATTAAACTGCACAATAGTGCACAAAGTTGTTACATTTTTACGATTTTGACCTTTTTATTCTTTCGTGCATCAGCAATAATAATCCAATAAAATTACATTCAATCAAATTGATTCTGTAAATGTAAGTCTGTGTTTGACATTAAATTCCTCATTTAATCTATTCTGTAGCATTTCATGTGTTTTATAATGAAGCGTAGTGTACAGACTCAGCTTTAGATACGGTATACGCCGAAGTGAAAAACACCCAATGTGAAACATCCGCTCTGAAACTTTGACATGGTGACAAGGAAATGCCTCACTCCTAACAGCTCTATTTATTGAATTGTAGCAAATATTCCTGGCAGCGGGACTCTAACCAAACCCAGACCGGAGCTCACATCTGCACCCAATCAGCGCAGGAGAAAACCCCTCTGTTCCTTCTCCGTTCCATTTATTCACAAAGCCCGGCACTGGGAAACAGAATGTTTATTTGAAGTAATACTTTACTCTGAACTACTGGATGGCAGTACTTTAGCGTTTTCATTGCCGCATGCAGAATCTGTTCTGGAGCATAATGAAGAACATGATCC
The DNA here is from genome assembly GCA_030544235.1 of Lepturacanthus savala. Taxonomy (NCBI): domain Eukaryota; kingdom Metazoa; phylum Chordata; class Actinopteri; order Scombriformes; family Trichiuridae; genus Lepturacanthus; species Lepturacanthus savala. The sequence continues at coordinate 24,193,310 of CM060462.1, read as the reverse complement.
CACCACCCCCTCCCCTTTTTTTCTCTTTTTGCTACAATAACCGGAAACTGTTGGTATTCATGTAAAACACACAAACACACTAAAACCTTCCCCACCACGTCTGTGCACATGACCTGAAGCATGTATGACACGTTTTTACATGTGCGATCCTTTCTTTTTTCTGTCTTGAGTGAATTTAACATTTTATTTAGCTTCTTTGTGATTCACCCTGCTTTTATGATAACATAAAAAGATGACGCACATCTGCACACATGGAAAAGGAGCTGCTGTAGCTGCTGCAGCACTGTAGCTGCTGCAGTGAACACACAAATGACAAGACACACTTTGCATATAACATCTGCATTTGTTTATTCATTTGTTCCACCTCCAAAAAAATACTCCAGACAAAAGTAATTATTTGATCACTATAGGACACAAAGAAATTATCATTCACTTTTCCCCCCTTCACATTCATGACCATTAGCTTCCCCCCCCCTACTCACCCGCTCCTTTGACAGACAGGCTCGAGGTCCAACCTTGTGATACGCACAGTCTGTTACAAGCAGGACTTTAACGGTGACGAGAACCACACACACATCATTGATGCTGCTGCTGAGAGAAGCAGATTTTACTGCAGGCACATACATACCCACAGATCTGCAGCACATGTATGTCCATTCAGTACAGTGTATGCATGAAGGCCTACTCACACACACACACACACATATACACACACACACACACACCTTAAATAACCATTTGTACAACCAGCATGCAGCTCTGCACACATGGCTGGCTAAGAAAATAATTAGAGTGTTTATAGAGTAAGTGTGTACAAATGAATAGGTGGACATTTATTTAAAGCACTCACACACACCCCTAAAAGGGCTTCCTTGTTGTACAGAAAAATTGAATCTCAGTTTTTTTTTTCCTTTGTATATAATTCTTTTCAAAAATGAAAATTTAATACATTATAGATTCATACACACTTTTCTATGATATGCAAATTTTTGGGACAAGATCTTTTGTTATTCATGAGAAATGGATTAAACATAAATTGTTACCTTGGAACTGTGAGGCTCTAAGTGGTTTAGAGATATTCAAAATAACAGTGACCAGTGACTCTAAATAAATAATATTTAAATCCTATAACATTATTATTACATTATTATTATTTTATAACATATGTATTGCACTTAGAATACTGAAAAATAAATTCTCTGCTTAATATTCTCTAAGAATATCTGCTGAGGTAGGACAAAGCAACGAAGTAGTAGTTTTACTTTACTTTGTTTTATACACCATCAGTGTAATATTTTCTAAAAGGAACTATGATATTTTTTTGGCGCAGACAATTGAGCTAAATGTTTTAATCTATGATTTAGAAAGCACTTCACATCACCCAAGATCAGAACTGACAAGACCTGCCTACAATAATACTTTTAGGGAAATATAATAATTTAACTTTCTTTAAACGTAAAATCGAAAACACTGCAAAAAAAAAAAAAGGTTTCGCTACTCGTTTTTGATGATGACTTCTGTCCTTTTTTCTATCTTCTCTTCTGTTTGTTCCTGTTCTCCTTTTTTTTTACTGTCAGCGTCTGATCTCTGTAGTCACTGATTTCATTTTATAAGCAGACACAAACTCAGTTAGATGAAATGCATTGATGCCATTTTCAGGATGCAACAATAACTTTTAATAATACTAATATTAATCTTTACAGATAACATTAAAACCTTTGCAAACAGTATAAACTGTGCAGCCTGATCTAAGTTAGTGTGAACTGTCTAAAATATAAGTTAATGACTTAGTCTTTTCAATTAAAATATTATTTACAATAAATAATTCATACTGCGTTAACATGGTGAGTTTGGAGTTAATTGGTCCTCCTGAGCACCGATTGGCTTCACATCTGGAACCTTATTGACTTATTGACCCATTGATTTGTTTTCTAACTTCCTGTATCTTCCAGATGTGGGGATGTGTCATATTGCATGGTTGACATCTGCTGCTTGTGATCGCCCTGTGGAAGCATCAGAGCAAAATCTGACCAGTTTTCCAATAGGAAGTGGAGTGTTTAAGGACTGCTATAGCTGGAAGAAAATGAGATTTTCTACCATGAGAGACCCATCGACCTCTATTTATATAATGGCACTAATTAGCTAAATCTTAGCTAAACTAATTAGAACTGAATCAGTCCTGCCGCACAGCTCCGGGATCAGCTGGTCATGTCGCTGTTCTAATAGTCATGGTAACCATTTGGTATTTGTGTTTTTCTAATGTGTATAATGCGTTAATGCACTGATATTCCTCTTTAAAAACAGTGCACCGTGGAGTCCTTCAGTTCCTGCTACATTAAACATTACACCATGCAGATTTTGGATCTAATATGATGCATATCTGAAATCAGTTTTATGAGTAAACCCAACCTTTTCCATGCTTGTTTTAAGTCATATTCCATTTCAGGCTGTCAAATCTCTGAATGAGGTTCAATAAATCGTGTATAAACAGAGATTATGATGTATTATGTTGGTTATTTAAAATTATATATATATATATAATACACATTTTCTATGTCGATACTGCTGTTTGATACTGCTGCAACTCAAAGTATAATAACTTTGCATTAAATCCTTATAGAGTCTTGATTTTTTTTTTTTTTTTTTTTTTTTACACAAGGGTTCCTGCTTGGTCTGGTGAACCCAATGCATTTTGGAGCCTTTAATTGAACATATTGAAACCTTTTTTGTTGAAATACTCAGTAGATATTTACTTCATTCCATTTGCAAGAAATCTAAATAACACCTTGTTTTACATTTGGTGCCTTTACCTTTGTTGAATTACATTTATGAATGACTTGTTTATTTTTTATTAAAATATAACAAAATAAGGAAATGCATCATAAATCAACCATAACTGGATGATTATCAACAATCAAGTTTTTCCAAAACTATAGTGTGTTATTTTTTTGAAAAAAAAAAATTATTTTATTATAAAAAAAATAATTATTTGTATATTTTTCTTAAGTGGGAAACTGAAAATGGGTCCCACAGACCTGAAGACCTTATAAGGGTTAATCTGATATCTGTGACAGGTGCTGGTGTCTTCATGAATTTGTGGTGTTTTCCCCTTCATAGTTGATCAGGCCCCAGACATTTTACTTTTACTTTGTTTAAACTGTAGCCAGCAATAGCAACAGGAAGTCGAGAGATGATGTTGAATTATAAAGCCATGAAACTAAAAATAAACCTGAAAAAAATGTTTCAGCTCATCAGAATAATGTCATATTTCCAAGGTCAGAAAAATCACTGTAAGAAAGTTAAAATCCACCTGGTCATATTTCAGATTCATTGCTCTCATTTGAGCTGCTGAGCTGGCACCACTCAATGCACTTTTGACACATCTTGAGACTCGCTGATGTCAAGACAAAGCGTTGTGATCTCATACTATATTGGTTTATATCTCTTCAGGCTATTTCGCAGGTGAAAGCCAATCCGTCTGCACTTCTTGTCACACGGCCCTCTCTCTTTGCCAGGAAAAGAAAATCCTTCATATTCCACCACCAGCCCGCCATCTGAACACCGTCGCTCTCTCCTTCCCTCGTCCTCTGTCCTGTACCCCCCCCAACTCCCACCCCAACCCCCGCACTTCACCTCTTCTACCCCTGCCGTCTTTCATTTAAATATTTCATCCAGTTGTCTTGCGGCTTCTGCAGCTTGCCAAGTGTCATCTAGATCCCAGGGCCCGACGCTAAAGTGGAGCACGGAAGTCATTTTTAGAGGCGTGCGTTTGTGTGTGTGTGAGAGAGAGAGAATAAGACAGAAAGAGGAAAGGAAGAAGGGGCGGGATGAGCAGGAGAAGCTGCTCGGCCGGGGTCTGAGACATCGGGGGTGATAAGAAGTGAAAAGGTGGGGAAGACATGGGAGTGATAACTAATGTACTTCCTGTGTACTTCCTCTTCTCCCCTGTCAACTCCTCCTGCTGCCAACACGCCCGGCCCACACCCTCCCGTCTCCTTCAGCCTAAAAGACATAACTGATGTGTGATGTATTGTGCATATTTGTGTGTGTGAGAGACAGAGAGAGAGCGAGAAAGTGTGTGTGTGTGTGTGTGTGCGTGTGTGTGTGTGTGTGTGTGTGTGTGTGTGTGTGTGTGTGTGTGTGTGTGTGAATCTGGAGTGATCTGACGTGTGATGTAAAGGAGTCGGTCTGTGCGTGAATGTGAAGATGTACATTTAGGTGTCTGTCGGACAAACTGATGGCTGATGGGGAGTGTGATGTAGGGTGTGTGTGTGTGTGTGTGTGTGCATGTGTGTGTGTGTGTGTGTGTCTGACTAACTGATGGCTTAAAGTGGAGTAGTGAGGGCTGACAGATGAGAAAAGGAGGATGAGTGCAATTTCTACTTAGCACAAACTGATGTATTCACTCCGTTTAACATATGAGTGTGTGTGTGTGTGTGTGTGTGTGTGTGTGTGTGTGTGTGTGTGTGTGTGTGTGTGTGTATGGTCTTTCATACCCTGGCAGGGTTGTTGGCTACGGTTGAGGTCAATAACGTGTGATCTCGAAAATCTCTGCTCCGACCTGCAAAAATAAAAGAAGAAGAAGAAAAGGCAGAGACAAGCGAAGGTGAGATTTCATCCACGCAGCAGCAATCCGAGTCGTTCTTTTGTCCTTGCACTAACACCGAAACTCGTTGTAGTTTGCATTGTAGCCGTGAAAACATGACGCCAAAACACGGTTTGGCTTTTATCACATTTCCCCCCCCCACTACATTGTCAGGCAGCTGACACGCGCCACCTCTCGCTACAACAGCGTAAACCGGTGTATAATATGTCGGGAGTGGCGGAATCACGTCTTTGTTTTCCTGCAGAGAGGAATTGCCTCGTCCCGAGTGTAAATAATAGTCAATGTGGCGTAGGTCGAGGGCTGAGCTCACGTTGTTTCATAAGTGAAAAATAATAGATACGAAGGGAAAGAGAGGGATGGGAATTGGGCTTCGGACGACCACGTGGCCTCCAAACAAAGACGGAGGTTTTCTGGCTGCCGCGCAAACCCGATGACAGAGCGTGAAACGGCCCCGCGTGGACACCAGACCAGGACCCCGCTCACTTCATAAGAGATCACGTAACAGGCATAGCTAAAAAAAAAAACATGAAATGGAAGTTAGAGAGTCTTTTGTGACTCGTTTTCCAGTGGAACAGATTAATTGAGGTTTGAACAGTGACATGAGGGATTTACACTACTCACAGTAAGTTAGGGAAATTGTTATTTACATGAGGGCTTTTCCTATTTGGTCTGAATTTTAATGAAATAAGTAAAAGTTCCCTTTCTTATTACTAATAATGAATGAGAAGAAACAACATTTTCATTAGTTTAATATGTATTACCCCAAAAATGTATGAAATCCACTGAGTCTCTCACAATATCCCTAACTTATAGTGAGTAGTGGAAATCAAATCGTCACATTTGATTGGACTTCAGGAAAGTGGACCCAGCTTAGCATTTACCATAATACAGTTTTTTTTTACAATAATACGTTTATTGGATATTTCCTCTATTTAACCTCTTTTCTCTGACTAGCTACGCACATACGATCTGAACATATTCACATACAGAGAGTTAATTTTAACTTTGTAGTCAAGATTTTAACATTATTTTTAAAGTTTTGAAATACATGCTTCATGCTAGCGGCTTCACAATGGCGGCTAACTTCACGCTAGCCACCATTGTTGCTGGTCAAACCTCCTTAAATCACATGTTAAATCCGCCATTTTTACTCCTTCCCATCACCATCATTGTAGTCCCCTACTCTGGGATGACGCACTGACATAATCAATGACCTGGAAAAAAATATGTCGATGCAAAATATGCATCGTCAGACCAAAATAAAGATGGCGACGCCGGAGAATAGTAAATAGTAATAGTGGCTACACTAAGTCTCTAAAGTTTAAGACACGGACTCATTTATCAATGGTATGGGAATATTTTAAATTACAAAGAAGTGATTTATTTTATCTTTCTTCTGTGCAAGACTAAAACAGCGATACATTCGACCAGCACTTAAAGCATCTACTGCAGAAAGAACTGTATGTTTTTGTTTTTTTTTCTTTTGCACTTGCATGTTTGAGTAGGCTATACCACTTTTTTCCTATTTCAGATATGTATAACAATTATATTATAAATTGCTGTTTGTCAATTAATGAAAAAATGAATCATTTGATTATTTGATGCATTGAAACTATTAATCGTTATAAAAAAAAATATCATTTATTCCAGCCCTATCTCCTACACATATTAATGCTTGCCCCTCCATTTTTGTAGTGTTACCACACACACACACACACACACACACACATACATTTACATATGATTATGCACCTACATGCCTGTTATGTCTAACATATGTCATATGTCTAATTGTTTAGAGTTTGTTTGTGCTTTGATAGTTATATGAGATTTTATTAGTAAATTAATTTAATTCATGTTAAATAAGTTCTGTTAGAAGTTGTCTTGTATATTGTTTGTATTTATATTGAGGTTAAGGACTGTATAATAGAGTTAGTGCTGGAATCACAAGCCTTCACTGTTTCCTTTATAATTTGTAATATGTCTCATATTGATATATTAATAACTAAGCAATTAATCAAAATTAATAGCTCCATGCTTACATCATCAAATGATTCTTAATTCTTAATAATCGTTTGTAATTATTCATTTTTTGTAATAACCAATGGTGCTTCTTAAACATCCTACCTGAGGTTTAATAGTGTTCACTTGGTTGCAGTTAATAATAGTATAATAGTATAATAATAGTAGTCTAAGGACATTGTGCTTGTTCTTTTTCACGTTTTTAAGTAAAGTTACATATTCTGTCATTTTAGCCAGTGGAAATATTCGGCTAAAAACACATTTTAATGACAACTTCTATATTTATTTATAGCTTTTTACAAATTTAATCACATCCACAAGTGAGTTTTTACTTACTCCTAAAGTAGATAGCAAGTACCTCTGATAACTGGATGCAAAAAGTTATGAAAGATTAAAAATGTTTATTATATATATATTTTTTCATGGCAGTATCATCTACATTGCTACCAGTGTAAAGATCATTATAAAGAACTCAGGAAGAATAGCTGATCCTTGATAAAAGTCAACATGGATCCTAATAATCAAACATCATCCACACCTCTGCGTGACTTTATGATCTCGTATGATCTCCGGCGTAAAGAATGTGCTGCTGGCCTCCTCTGTGCAGTGAACTGAACACATTTTCACATTTTTGTTCCTACCATCAACAGCTTCTATCTGAGAAGATTTTGTCCCAGGCTTGCATGGTGTGAAAAAGTTATCACAGATGGTGTTGTGGCCGCCGAGGCCCTGCGTCATGTCCAACAGATGTGAGTCTGTGTGTGTGTGTGTGGGTGGGTGAGGGTGTGCGGGTTGTGATACTTGGAAATTTAGAAGGAAGTGCAAAAAGAAATCCACCAGTCTCCTGGTAACAACAAACTGAACGTAAATCTCTCGGGTCAAATTGACGTGGACATTAATTGTTCTGCGGGTGAGTGTGTGGCCTCAGAAAAAAAAAAAGAAAACTGTTGTGCTGTTTGTTCTTGAAGGACAAGAAGTTTGAAAGTTAGAAGCAAATAAAATAGCAGAATTTTTTTAACTTGTTTTCTTTTTTTGTGAAATACTACACTGTTTTTATTCAGGCCTTAAAAGGTATTTAAGTGAAGCAATCTACTCTTGAATACAAAAGTTCATACATATATTCATTCAAAGACATGCAACCTGTGCAGGGTTGCATATTAATGGGTCACAAGCTAAATGGGTTGAGAATGACTGAATTTGTGCTCATTTAAAGAATCCATTAAAATTTTAACTGAGTGCCTCAAATAATATTTTCATAGTATAAGAATTTTTTGTACACTTTAACATAACTTCTTTGTCTCCACTGTGGTTGCAGAAGCTCCCCTGTTACCATTCTTTAACTCATTCATTTAGAGTTTTTAGTACAATTAGATTACAATTATTATTGGGAAAAAAAGGATTTTGTAAAATAATGAAGAATATGATAACAGCATTATAACAGATTTGATTTCAAAATACTGAATAATCATTAGCAATAATGAAACAAAAACATGTATGGATGGAAAACCAGTGAGGTCCATCTTTAGTTTCACTTAATTAGAAATTGCTTGAGAAAAAGCACTCAATTTTTTCTTGACCAGTTTTACAGAACACAATTTTTGTAGAAGTAATTCTAACTTACATATAGTACAAACAAAATGTTGTGGTTCTTCTTATAATAACAGTAATAATACCTCAGTTTTATATTTTATTTCTTTTTATTTAATGTTTTTTCCAGTGCTCAAAAATGTTCTCCATCTTTAAGCCTCTTTTTATTTGACACACACACACCCACACACACACGCTGGGTGTGTGTATCTGTGTGTATGAGGTTTTTGTTCCGCTTGCCAGGCTGCTCACTGACCCCCCATATGTGTGTTTGACCTTTCAACTCCGAGCTTCCCCCTCAGGAGAAAGGCCCTGCTCTCTGATGCACCTTTGTACACACACACACCACACTCTGATCCGTCCTTTTGAATGTGTGAATTTAGCCTTGCGAGGCCAACTCTAGTTAGACTTGTGGTCATCCACAGTAACAGATAAAAGGATATATCACTTCCTCAATCCTTAAAACCATAAGTGCAGGCTGCTGGACACACACACACATGCACACGCACACACACTGAGCTCCTGAGTCCCCAGCTTAGTACTTGATCCTCTCTCTGGGAGGTTGACACTTCAGAGACAAACTCCCATGGACTACACACTCATAAACACACTCACAAACACACACACACACATACACACACACACACACACACACACACACACATATATATATATATATATATATATATATACCCAGACCCACTGTGGAACATGTATCCCTGTGACAGTCCTAAACCTCGGAGGCCTCATGGTGATCTGCTGGTCAGCATCTGTTTACTGTCGAGGATGCTGCTTCCTATTTCCACAACCATCAGTCATCGCAGGCGGCGACAAAAATCCACATCTCGGGCGTTTGAGGTGCAGGGGACACATCGGGAAAATCACCCCCGGTAACCAATCCTGCCTGTCGCTAAATATCCTAAAGCTAGGACCGCTGCCTCTCTGCTGAAATGGAATATCATTTGAGCATATTGACCGTCTCTCTCTCTTAGCCCCCCCCTCATAGACCGGATCGCCGGCCGTTTCAACCCCCGACAAGCGGTGCAAGCGCTAATTCAGGCAGGCATGCGGCATACGTGTTCGCTGGCGTGGACGTCAGCTCCGCTAGCGTCTCAGCTCGGCCCAAGGGCACCGGACCGCCGGTTTGTGAGAGGAGAGCTCTGGCCTCTGCACCCCGGGGTGACCACGTTTAACACAGCATCCCGTCTACTGTACGTGCAGGGGCTCGGACAAGCGCACGGATGTTGGTTCACCGTGAGGTCAGTGAGAGTTTATGTTAGGAGGCGGGAAGGGGGTTGTACGGACAGCACACACACACACATACTGTAGTTAATGTGCATGACAGCTTATTTTAACAGACAGATGTTTCCCTTCTGGTATAATTGTATGCAGGATAGGGGGAATTTTATTATGTCTCATATCTCCTACAAATATGTTTACATACTAAGGGGTTGATTTCTGCAAATAAAGATGGGTGACAAATTAAAGGAAAACTCAACCCAAAAGGGTCTTAGTAGGTTAGGTTTGAAGCTCTCTTGACACATTTCCAGAACTCTACTGGGAGGATGAAAAAGATATTCCCTCATTTGGTGCATGGAATTGCACTTTAACACATAAGTCCAAAATCTCCTATACACTGCAAAAAAGGGTGAAAATGTTTTGTTTTTGATACAGTTAGTCCAATATTAGGTAGTAGTCTTATTCCACTGGCAGATAATTTATCATCTCATAAGTTTATAATTTTTTTTTCCTTATTTGGGTCCATTTTCTTAAAAAAGCATGATTAAATTGACTAAAATCAAGAAAAACAATTAATATAAACTAAATTATCTGCCAGTGGAATGTGATAATTCTACTCAATATTGGACTAATTGTACCAAAAACAAGATATTTTCAGTTTTTGCAGTGTATGTATTAAAATTCATTGAGATCCTTGTAACTTTCTGCAGTAGCATCTGCTTTTGGTGTTTCTTCACTTTTTTTTTTCTTTTTTTTCGTATTTTGGAAATTCAGTTCCTGCCTGCCTTTATTTTTGTGTAATCATTCCCCAGAAATTAACCCAGAACTTAAGCGCCTGAATGTTAACATAAAAAGTTGAACCATGCGTTGGTTGTTATATGTAGATATTGTATAAAAACCTGAAATATGCCGTGGATCAACCTTGGATTCACATTTAGTTTAATTCTGGTCTTTATGCAGTATATTCAGTGTGTGGAGGACCTTTGTTTATACCAGTATAGGGGTTAACCAGTATGTTTCACTAACCTTCTGTGCTTCTAATACTTTGACTAATAAAAACAACCTAAAAACCACACATTGAACTCAGGATGTGAACCTCAGTTCCAGAGTCATGGTCCTGACCCTGGTCTACTGTAACCGCCTCCTCGTTGTTCCTTCATTGAGAAAGGGGAAAAAAATGCCACGTGGTTAGAGGGGATTGGGGATTGGGTTTAAGAGTGTATTTCACATCAGAGTTTTTCAATATTTAATCAAAACCACAATCTTTACCTAACCTTAACTAGTTTCTTAAACATACCAGCATTAATCATACCGTAGGCGAACAAAAAGAAATCCACTGACACGTTCACAATATTTCTTCATTAGACTGATAAAAATGTAATGCAAATCCAAAACATATTTCTTAACCACTTAAAGACCTAGTTTTCTATTTTCCAGCTATAAATAAATGTGGAATATCTCTACAACCACAAAGGTTGCACTTAAACCTTGTATCAAAAGAAATCTACATGTGAGGTGACTCCAGAAGTGTCTGAATGAATTTATGTTGCTGTGATAGAGCAACATGATGGTTAGAATATTGCAAAAAATCTAAAATTGTGTTTTATTACAGACAAAAATACTTAATTTAAAACTTAAAGCAAGACCAAACTCATCCCAATCAGGGAAAAAAGCTTGATCATCACAGAACATAAAGAATATATTCTGTAAGATGTTTAAAAGGAGATTATAAAGGACTCAATTAAATAATCACACCAACAGCTCAAATCTAAATTAAATATCAAAATAGTGGTTAGTTGCAGCTCTACTACTGATATTATATTAAACTATTTTCTTATTGTATTGATGATGTGAATATTGACAATATATATTGATGCTGTGACAATCATTTTTTTGTTTTTCTTTATTTAGTGTTGAAGCTGAGGTTTTCTCATTTGATATATGCATAAAACTCAATGCTGCCCCCATATCAGGAGGTTTAGGATTTTAACAGGTTAATTGCTAATGCAGATTAGTTGCATATAAAGAGAGCTTTTTCACATTCAGCCTATAAAACCGGACCCTAAATGTGTACCTGTGAATACACTTCATAAACTCTGAGTAATTCTAATTCTTTAGTCTCCAACAGAAGAAAGCAGACCCTGGCTGTAGACACACAGCTCTTTTTCTCATATAGGAACTGGTTAAACATATGTACGCTGAATCAAACGTCCCTCGTGTCACATCAGGGCCTCTCATAACTGAGACAGCATCGGGGCTGTCACAGAGGACAAATGTGTGCTCATTTTCTCTCCCCTCCACTTCACTCTCTCCGTATCTCCCCGTCGCCATTAAGTTCATCCGTCTCTCCGTCCATTTAGTAGGTATCCTATAAGGGTTAGCGCCGGGGTGGGAGTGGGTGTGTGTGGAGGAGGGAAGGCCTTGGTGTAGCGGCAGGGAAGAATGTCACTGCGAGATAAACGCCAGGCGCAGCTGAAGTGGCTTTGGGCTCCGCGTGACAAGAGCATCAGCGCGTGATTTGTGTCGGCCGGAGCTCTCAGTGTCGAGTGGCTCCCACACACTCCGCTATACATCCTGAAATATACTGCGTTTGACTTCTGAGTGATTCTATAAGCCGGCGTTATGTTTTGTGTGTACATCCGGTGACATCGTAATATACAGTGTCGTAACGCAGTCGCTAATGGTAGCGAGTTAGCATAAGCCGCTACAGGGTTTTTATAGTTTGGCCCGAGTCATCTGAACCGTTCACAGAACAATCATCTGTTCATTTGTTTGTTGTGTATAACAATCTGCTCTCTGACCTGCTGAGCTGTTTTACACAGTAAGAACAAGCTGTAGCATTAGCCAGATCAGCTAATGGTCCGTAATGGCTGCAATAAAGAGGGACTTTAAACCCAGATTTGGGTTCTATTTAAACTTTTTGTGATCATCTTCATAATAACTAGCCATTATAACTAGTTAATAGATCATTTGCAAACTGATGAGTTATTGACTTGTTAAGTGTTAGATTGAAGAATTTATAGCTATGCCTTATAGATAGTAGACTGTTTTTTGGGTTATTTTTACTGTTAGTAAATGAGGAAGAGTTGTAACTTTAGAATAACATATAAACTATTACCTGTTATTTAAAAATCATTTATAAATAATTAACAAACACTTCTTAAGAAGTCATTATTAACAGTTTACTAATGATCTATTAACTAGTTTTAATGGACAGTTAATATAAAGTGTTACTATCACTATTACTCATGTTTTATATAAAAAAGTGTCCTTATTACTGAATTAAATTAGTTATTTGTACTATTTAGCTGAAAGATGCAGTGCAAGCAGAGGATAATTCAGTCTGTTAAGTTTCTGTAAGGGTGGGGCCCAGATTTTCTTCTAACTCCTGCTGATAGATGTTTAAATCACCCTTGTTCACTTCCCCTCGGAGCTCAGGGGAATCCCTGTCACCATCATAAGTGTCATTCCAATTGTCTGGAAAAGTGAAGTATACTTGAGCTATCGACCCTCAGAGGGAGCATGTGAACAACAGTGGTCACTCTGGTAGTGTATATCACCCACAATGCACTGGAGTCATGCATTTGGAACAATATAATAGTCTGAAATCTGAAGGTATTTTTGATTATTTGTACAAAGCATTTCATACGTCTTGTGGAATCAAGGAGAAAGAGTTTGATCTCAGATCTCACATTTTCAGGCTCAGGTGGGTTGGATCTTAAAAATATGGGGGTGCAAGTTCTAGTCAGTTAAAAAAAAATAACCTCAAGCTGGTTGATGGGGAGTCTCAACACCTACTGATGTATTTAAGCACTGTGGGACATCCTATTTGACAATGGCATCAAAGTTGTACTACACAGTCCACTGAGACTGGATGTTCACATAATTGGCAGCAAAATGTTCTCTTTCATGTTTCAAAATGAATCTAGTGATGATTAATTGATGTTACACTACTACCATTGTATGATTCACAAAAAAGATCCTAAACCATTCTGCACAGTGCCAAGCCTTTCTGAAACAGGTCTTTTATCAGCAGAGGTTATCTGGTAAAAACATCTAATGGTTCTTTTTGGTTAAGTTACTTATTTAACAGATTTAATTTATTCTTCTGGGTTTTTAATATAGATCCATTATGTGAATCATTTGCATTATTTTGCTATATTGAAATGCTAAGTGGCCTGAGTGACTGCTAATTGCAATCTCGTAAAGTATAGAACTCCTTTGCTCTGGGTTAAAAAAAATGTAATCATATAGACATCTTGTTTCATAACAAAAACTCTGTTTGAATGATTTTTTACAATAAAATATCATTGTAATTGCAGGTGGTAGTAGCACCCGATCTATGTATGTATGTTTTCACAAATTTTGCCATTGAGGAAATATGATTTAAAGCCAGAGATGCCAATACAACTCTACCACCTGGTGTGACTTCTTATCTTATTTTATTATTTTAGGTACAGCTTCCTCCATTTCTTAACTGCATTCCCTGTTGCTTCCTCCAATTTCCTCTGTCTCTCTCTCTCTCTTGTTACTGTCTTCCTTCATGGAGGTGATGGTGTGTCTAAACAAGGAGGGAGGGATGGTTGGGAGAGGCCTCATCATCTTCACGTTGAACGTAATTAATAAAAGCAGCCTGTTCCAATTTAAGAGGCTGATTAATGCAAAAAGGATACATCACAGCATGGATAGGAACATCCCTCTCTCTCAATAGAGCGAAGCATGGCATTATTAGGTTAGGACAGAATGTGCTTATAATAAATCTTGGCAGATAAAGACAGGATTATTTTTGTGATATTCTGGTCCTAGCAGCTGCAGTTACAAATACCGACCACAAGTTAAAATCTTTGTTTCTATGCGGATGATGCAGGCTTTTAGTTAGTTGCACACCTTGTTATTATTAGCTTTGTTTTTAATAAACTTTATGTAAAAAACAAAAGAAAGAACACTTTAATTTCAGAGAGGCATCTTTTAAAGAGATTATTATGATGCATCCCTATTAAGTTGAAAACATATTTTTTGGGTAATAATTTATATACTTGATATTCTAAGTATTATTAAATAGATTATCAACTCTTGGTCATCAAAATGATGTATTCATCTAATGAACGCTTGAAACTGTTTTGTCTACTCAGACTTGTACAATATTTTATTCTTAAAGGAACAATGTGTAACACTCCAGATTTCGCTTCTAACAAGCAGGGGGCAGCATTTCACCTCCTACCATGCTCCTCTCCCTCATGTACATAAAACACATTTTTTTTTCACCAATATTCAGATATGTGTTCAAAGAATCACTACTAGGGTACTATGCTATTATATTCTCTACATATTGTTGACTATTCCTATTAAAATAATCAAAATCAACAATTTACTTAACTAACAAGTATTACCTGTGTAGCCAAACATTAATATATGTATTGCCCTGTGCCATAGAACTCCATTGTAAGTGGAAATTTAGTAATCACCGCAGTTCATTTTTAGTAAGTGTCAGATATATTTTTCTGGATCCTGTATAATCATTAGCAAATATAAATCCATAGCTGATAATACAACAAACTAGAGCTGTGTTAAGAAATGTCTATGCCTTTTAAAAATAATAATAAAAAAAAAATGTCATGTATATGTACTAAGAGGCAAACAACGACTCTGGCAACATCCATTTATTTTTTTCATGGCCATCATAGGTATTTGTAGATGTTTGGATACTCAAATCTGAAACCTCACCACTAGGTGTCACCGGTAAACTACACACCGCACCTTTAACAGCTAATTAATCAAGTGTAAGTACCATTTAAGCTACTATTATATTGTTATTGCTGTCACAACCACAGCTACTGCACCACCATTAATGAAAGGAAAAATAACAGATTAAAAGAAAAGAACAGTTTGTATGAAAGTTTTGTCCAAAAACTTTAAATCTGGACTATCTTTCTAGGTCGGGACTGTAAAAAGTATTTATCCCTATACCTTGCAACCGTGTGCTACCCATAAATAAGATTAAGGAAAACAGGTAACAGACCTTTTTTTATTTAAAGAGGAGCTCCCCGGGGGCTCCCGGAGGAGTCCTGGTGGTCTCTGGACCTGACTTTGAGAAACCACTATTTTAGAGGAGTGTAACCAATGAAGTACAGTAATGGAGTGTAGTGGCCTGAAGTGTAGCTATGAAGTCTACCCTAATGACTCTAGCACATGTGTGTCTGGCTTTCAGCCCTCTCATTAACGTCACTGGACACTGTATACTCCATGGCTTTGTGTGTGTCTCTGTATGTGTGTGTGTGTGTGTGTGTGTGTGTGTGTGTGTGTATGAGACAGAGAGAGAGAGACGTTGCTGTTTGCCAATATAGCAAAGGCTTAGAGTGCTCCAGTGATCTCATCTCCTCTTTAGTTTGCTCACCCTGTGGCTGTGTACCGTGTGTATGTGAGTGTGTGTGTGTGTGTGTGTGTGTGTGTGTGTGTGTGTGTGTGTGTGCGTGTGTGTGTGTTTACATGCACACACATTCACCTACAGAACTGACGGCGCGCTACATGTTAAAGAGCACACGTCGCGCAGGTGAGGGATGTCTTTCATTCTCCTGCAGCAGGAAAAAAAACATTTAACGTGCTTCACCTCCTTTTTTCTGGAATCTGGTTTCCTTTTCTTTTTCCTCCTTTTTTCACTCAGGAGTAAATGTTTCTTTCTCATTTTTGTTTCAGTTACAGATGTTGCAGCTCTGGAATATGAATAAGTGAGACCCGTGTGTGTGCGTGTGCATGTGTGTGTGGGGTAAACAGGGTGGTTTGCTCTGTGGAAGGAGGAATTTCCCCCAGCAGTCCCCATCAGTAATAGTGCCTGTAATGAGCTGCAGCTGTCAGCATGGTTTCCGCACACACATGCACACAAAACACACACACGTTACAAAGGGTAAGGAGGAAGTAGTGACTCACTCAGCAGTGCGCCGTCACACTGTACGCTGATAAACAGTGTAACTCATCAGATTTGCTTCAGACATTCAGATGCAAACATTTCCCTGAAAATACCACCCTAAAAATATCGGCCTGTGAATTCACTTTAAACTTCTGCACCAATCGTACATTTGAATTGCAGTAAAATAGAAAATATATTTAGCAAGGATTTTACATTAATTGTTCTTCTTACTGGATAGGTGTGAAACATATGATGAGAAAAACAATTTAAGTGTTTAATCGATTTATTTTCTCTTCCTGTAAAAACATGTGTGTTGGTGACTCATCCTGGACCACATGATTTCATCCAATCAAATCGCAATATAAGTCAACTAATGGTGCTGCTGTGCTGTGTGTTTGAATATCAGAGGTCTGTTTTAGAAGTGCACGGGTTGTGGTCTAATTTATCCACTTCCTTCCTCGTTCTCCTCGAGTCTCTCAGCACGAGACGAGGGGAGGCGGCGGCGGCGGCCCGACTACTCCTCCGCGGCTCTGGAATCGCCGCGGTCCTCCGGAGACAACCGGCGATCCAATCAAATCCCCCGAACGATACAATCAGATCCCTCCCGGAGACGCATCACATTAGGGGGAGCTTAAGATGCTCTAAATACCATTTTACTGTGCCTTCAGAGGCTATAACGAGTCCCACTATCCACATTTACCTGCGAGACATCTTAACAACAACACAACCGATACCTGCCTTTTACCGACGTTTTTATCCCTGTAATGTTGTTTGCTGGATGCGATTTTAATGAAATTAGAACAATAATGCAATCAGGACACTGCTGTTTTGATTTTTTACTATTATTGCTGTAATAGAGACCGAATCATGCGGCGTCACATGTCTTTCCTTTTATATGATCCAGCTGTTGGTTTGTAGCTGAGGGTGTTCTGTTTTTGAATCATTTCTGTTTTAATCACATTTAGGACAGAGACGTGTCACTTCACACTATCATATCAAGGGCTCAAGTGTATTATTGTCTCATTGCTGATTGTTGCAACACAACACATGCTACAAATTTAAGCTATGCTAATGAAGCATCAGTCCTGACCGCCGGTCCTCCCTGCCAGTTTATCGGCTGCTGACCCGCTCCTCGACGAGTTATTCCTCTAATTTAACTCCTTCTCTTAAAAAAAGCATAAATCACTACCCCGCAGCCGCCCCGTGGAATATAGAGAAAAGTAATAAAAGCAGCACCTCATGCCGGCCCAGCTGAGCCGCAGCTTTGTGTTTTGACTGGCCTGGCCCTCGGTGACCTCTGCCAATTTTTATCTCATTTCACTCTAACTTTGTAGATCAGACTTTAATTTTGAAACGCGGACCTCGGGACAGTGATGAATAGGCTACATCAAGGAGGGCTTAAATTACCCCTCTCCCTGGTGGCAACACACTGACCGCAAGGAGAGGTGTGTGTGCACGCTGTGTGCACACTATGTGGAGTGTGTGCGTGCGTGTGTGTGTGTGTGGTGACCTAGTAACAGCAGACGAAGAAAGAAAGAGGGCTGGTCAGCACTTGCCCTCTCAACTCTGCTAGCTCCGCAGCACACCCAACGAGGCAGAAGGGAGCGAGGACACTGGGGAGGCAGGGGGGAGAGAGAGAGAGAGAGAGAGAGAGAGAGAGAGAGAAAGGAAGAGAGAGCATCCACTCTATCTTTTTCAGCTTCCCCTGTCAATGCCTTGTCTTGTTTTTGGTGTGAGTTCGTAACTTTTGAGGTTATTTGAGGAGAGTCTCACCCTGGCCTCCTTTTCCTCCCCCCTCTCTTTCTTTCTTTCTCTCTCCATGCAAATCGGTGCCTTTTCTTTTTTAGTGAATACTACTGCCAGCGGCCTGCGTTAGGGAAGGCGTTTTTTTTTTTTTTTTGGAGGTCATTCAGATATCGACACTACCTTAATGCTACTCAACACAGTCTGTCTTTCACCGAGGTGGGCACGGCAGCAGGGTTTTAGCCACAGACATGGGGAGGAAGAAAATCCAAAAAGCATGGTGACAAAAAGCAGATTTTCTGTAAGGGGTGACAAAAAAAACAACTCATAAAACTAAACTAGGGTGTGTGAGGGTTGTAGTTTTCTTTTCTTTTTTTTGAAAAGCCTGACATAAACTGTAGTTCTGCGTTTTAAATTAGTTTGGTCTTCCAGCAGCGAGATCATATCTTTTTATTCCCAATAAAAAGCTACTTTGTTGAAGATTTCTTTTTTTTTCCTGAAGTAGCATTTTCTCAATACTGACAGAATAGTTCTTGTTCATGGTAAATGTATTTTTATTTTCTAGAAAATACATCAAACGTTGTATTAAACATGTTTCGAAATGTTTTAAGTCAAAGAAAAATATGGTTTATAGATTCAAAAAAGTCTAAATCAGAGTAAATTAGTTATAGAGATGAATATTATTCCCATGACATCTTGTTTTCTAAAGTGTAAGTGCAAGCCAGACTGGTCTTCTGCACAATGCTTGTTTATAAAGTGTGTAACAGAATAATATAACAGAATTCCATAGTTATGTGTTTAAATTACATGCAGTGAATTGCACTGTTTCTTCCCTTTTTATTTCCATGCGTTTATTCCAAGCTGCTCTGTGGACTGGCCCTCCCCCTGGCTCTTTATCCACTCTACTAGAAACCAGTGTGCCGTGAAGCCGGTGCGCCACGCCGCCTCTCCACGCCAACGTGATCATCAACGTAGGAAAAGAAGACGAAAAAGGAGGAGAGAAAAAACGAGGGATGGTGTAGAGCGGCGGAGCTCAGATACAAACCACAGCAGTTGTGCACTAAACCTCCTCCTGTTTCTACTGGACCGAATACCTCTATTTGCGTTTTGGGTTGAGGAGGGGCGGAATTTCACTAAAACAAAATCTGGACTGTGACAAAGTCCCTGCAGTTAATAGAACGTGGCGCAACTTTGTAAAAACGCGCAGTTACATTTTTGGAGGGAAGTGTGTGACTGAAACTTAACGATGTATTTGTTTTTGATTCCTCTATATGGATAATATACATTTTAGATCCGAAAAATATCACTGTAAAAAAACACAGAATGGGTTTGTGTGCGCACGCGAACACATAGGTCATTCAACAAAGACATTTTGTTTTGTTTTTTGTTTTTAAATGCGTGGATTTTTTAATCTCGTATTATTTTACTGCCTATTACAAAATAGTAACAACATTAAAACGACAGCATCCAATTTGGACTCACCCGGTGCAGCGTGAGTGCCAAACCCCGTGCCACGCCGTGCGTCCGTGGAGAGGTTTTTGGAGCTCCGGCTTGTGCATGAAGACTCAGCAGCAGCAGCAGCAGCAGCAGGCAGATGCGATGACCTGACTCCCTTACTACACCACCCCCCACCATACACACACACACACACACACACACACACACACATAGCCGGAATACAGAGTTAAAAGCGGGATAAATAACTAACCTTTGTGCGTAAAACAGAAGTTTCCAAACACTAAATGTCTTTGCTGTGAACCCTGTGGTCTGTGCGCTCACAGATTTTTGCGCCTGTTTAAAATGTTGATGGAATCATCATAAATAATTATTTCTCAGGAACTTCGTCATTTGTATACACATTTCCTTCACATCCTTAAACACAACCTTAGACTCGAAGTGCACTAAATATGATTCATCCACGCGGCTGTCATAATATCACCGCGCCAGTCTGCCTTTATGGAGTCCGCGTCCTGTAATTCCATCGAACTAGTTTAATGTGTCACCACAGATTTATTCTTCTGCGGTGATGTGTATTGTTTACAGAGGGAAGAAGTGCATTTGCTCGTATCATCGGTGCGACGTGAATAGCACAGTTGTGAGCAACTAAAAGGCGAGTTCAATTAAATTAGTTGTAATATCAGTGAAGGCATGAAGACGCACCAGGCACGAACGCTGTGATATTTATCACACAGTAAAGGCCAAACAAGTTAGAATGAAGAATGGCTGGTTTGTTTTGTGTTGCAGCCGCAAACTAACAGAGCACTTGAACAATTATAATTCTCCTTACAATTGTGGAAAAAAACTATTGATTTACTTTATTTTTTTTAAATGACAACGTCACTTGCCCGTTGTGGTGAATTCGACGTAAAAAGAAAGTGCTTTATGAAATCCTGCTGTGCGTAAAACAGCATCGAGTTTTTCAGTAATGATCAATTACCGATGGAAGAATAATTCAGTGAATTTACCTGCTACACAATAAAGTACAAGGGGTTGGAAAACAAGAAACTCAAAAATATGCAATCCTTTACCTATAGAGATTAAAACTGATTTGAGTTTGGCACCTTTTTGTCAACGTAACGCACGGATATGCGTAATTCTCTGCCTGGAACATGTTGAGTTACCTATGGTAACACAGAAGTTCCGTGTTTCCTTAGTGCTTGAAGGGCACTGCAGCTTTTTAAATTCAACGTTTTCACAGCATTTAAGTTTCTATGTGACTGTTTTAATAGCATCAACCAGAGTCGAATATTAGGTCTGCCTCTCTCTCTCTCTGTCTCTTTCTCTCCTCTCAATCTCTCTCTCCCTCTCTCTCTCTCTCTCCCTCTCTCTCTCTCTCACACACACGCAGACACACACACACACACTGCACATCCCTGATTTCAAAATCTCAGCTAAAACTGTGGAGAACTAACATTTATAGAATAATTGTTCCAATTAAAACATTTTTTAAAACTTGTTTCCCTTGTTTCTGTTTTAACGTAAAAAAAAATAACATGAAACATAAAAGATGAAAACAGGTTTTTAAAAATGTTGCATGATATAAGGCTAAAAGTATTTATCTTTCTTAAGAAATTAAAAAAATAATAATAAGGCATCAATATAAATCCAGTCACTCTTTGTACCGTTAGATGGAAAATGCGCACAGCTGCTTTCACGAGTCATTACTGTAACTCTACAACACTTTGGCGTCGAGGTTTTATTTGAAAGCTCGATGGTCAAAGGGATAAACAAGTCCTGAAACTGCGCAGCTACTCCCGGTTTGTTCTCTCAGTCACTTCCGAGTTAAATGACGAACAATGAGCCAGAAAAGCGCATTTCGGATGCACTTCTGCGTCCAAAACACATCTGGCAGACAATGAGCTGTGAAGTTTTTCTACCTAAAGCCGGTCCACCGCCACACTGATAGGAATCAGCAGGACCTGAATTCTCAGCAGTGAACATCAAATAGAAGAAGATAAGAAGGAGAAACACTTATTTTGGGACAATACTGTGATAATAGTGGAGGTTGTATATATGTGATGTGCGTGTTTGGCTGCTGCATATAAATCAAATCCTCTCTCTCTCTCTCTCTCTCTCTCTCTCTCTCTCTCTCCATCCTCCCTCTCTCTCCCTCTCTCTCTCAGACACAGTCCTATAAGGTAAGTTTAATGGGTCATGTCTGCATGTTACATCCCCATTAGTGAATACAACAATATATCCGGTTCAAAACACATTCAGTCAAGATTTGTTGAAAGACAAAGTTTAAAAAAGAACAAGAACAGATCAGGATCAACTAGAAGTCTTATCTCTACAGATGTGCTGCACAAAATAATACAAAAAATCCCAAACAGGCCTATTGATATCTCATTAAACTAGTTAAAGACATAGTTATATATATATATATATATATATATATATATATATATATATATATATATATATATATATATATATATATATATATATATATACGTATATATACGTGTGTGTGTGTTTTGCATTTGGTGTAAGTTGGAAAGCTACTTTGTTAATTTCAGTTCATTAATAACATAAAAATGCAATGAACAGATTTATACGATTTGTGCTACTAACTCTCTGTCTGAAAATAATAAATAATTTCCAGGCCATTTTTCTTATAAACATAATTATCCTGCAGGTAAATAAGTTGTTTCTCATCCAAGCGCAAATCACTGAAAAAACGCAGCCGAGTCTGTCAAGAAATATTTGTTTGAAATGTTTTATGCCGAGGAGGTAAAAAGTGTTTCCATGTGTCAAAAGTCTGCGACTTTACGCACATTGTTGTAGTTATTTTAAACGTTTCTTTTATTAATATATATATATATATTTTATTTTTGGAAGGATAATAACGCAGATGCGCCACGGGAAGCACGAACCGCTCGGACTCGTATTTTTGGGGAGCGAGGATGATGCCATACAGGAACGCACGGAGCTCTCTGACGAGCCTCTCAGAAAAAGCAGACTGTGTCAGTCACACCGAGAGGAGAGCTCTCCATCGCCCGCGAGCGCGTGAGCTCGCGCGCGTGTTGTGTGTGTGTGTTTGCGTGCGTGCATGAGTGTTATGTTTGAGCGCACACTGTGGGGTGGGAGGGGGGATTGTAGTATCGCAAGGAATGTGTGCGCACGGCAGCTGTGTATGTGTGTGTGTGTTGGTGTGAGTGTGTGTGTGTGTGTGTGTGTGTGTATGTGTGACACTGATGGATGCGCCAATGGAAAGACGGACAGATGCTTGGGCGGATCTAACGGCATGCAGTGGTGGAGCGGCGCACACAGTCGCGGCGAGATTAGGGCGAAAACATCCTCGATCTGCGGAGAGTCACCAATCACCAAAACCCTTCCACCGAACCCGGGCGCGCGGCGGAGGAACGGACGGACACGACTCCCCCCCTACGGTTTCACCCCCAGAGGAGCGGCGAACACCGTCCGATCTCCACCCCCCCCATCCGCGTCGGATCCGACGAAGAATAGCCGTTTCTCCGGTTTATCGACGAGCGCGAGAGGACGAGGACGCAGTGGCGGCACCACATCTGGCGCAAAGGAAGACAGGAGGAGAGAGAAAGAAGCTTTTTTTGGCAACTCACCCTTCCTGCCCTCCCTCGTTCTTCCCATTCTCCTCTTCAACAACCCGTTATCCTTTTGTTTTCAACAACCGTGAAGCCTCGCGCGGTCCGCTCTGAGGATTGATTGCCTGAAAATACAGGAGCATATATAATTTTTTTTTTTATATCCACTTCACCAACTCAAGTTAAACCCCCCCCCCTCCCCACCTAAAAAAAAACTTTTGTTCCCTAGTGAAAGGTTAAAGGGAAAAAAGGAGCATCTCGTCTAAGGAGGATTTTGATCTTACCTGTGAAGAAAAAAAAAACTTTATTCCGTTGAGCGGCCGGTGAAAAAAAAAGGGGGGGGACAGGAGGATTTTTTTTTGCGCCTCTCCGGTCACTTTGGGAACGCAGAGAGGAGAGCGGAGCGCGGTGTGGGGGAGACACGTCTGACTCGCTGCGTGGCTGATTTAAATAGCTTCCTATCAGGCCACGTAAAGAAAGGAGAAGAAAAAAAAAAGAAAGGGCAGAAAAGTACCACCGACGGCCAAGAAAGTGTTTGGCAGTGGGCGCCACAGCTCGGCTGATCCGTGCGCTCCAGCCTGGCTGCAGGAGCAGCCTGAGTCCGTCCCTCCTCCTCCTCCTCCTCCTCCTCCTCATGTACATTATTACAACAAGGGAGACCCAATCAAGCACATATCTCATCGATTCACGCACACACATACACATACACGCGGGTTACGCCGGACGCGCACGCGCGCACACCACGTGCACACGCGTCCATACTGACTGACTGACTTGCCCCTCAGCGGATTTTTTTTTCTCGTCTTCTTCTCCTTCTCTCTCTTTCAAAGCGCTCTCAGGACTAAATAACCGCGCCAGGCAGGGCAGCTCGTGAGGCGACCAGTCCCCCCACCGGCCCGTCACCTCCTCTTCTTCCTCCTCCTCCTCTTCCTCCTCCTCTTTTCTCCTCTTCTCCGCTGTCGGTTCCTGAGAATAACAAACTGAGGAGAGGAAAAAAAAAAGCTGCATGTGGCTTTTTTTTTCCTCCTTCTCCTCCTCCTCCTCTTCTCCTCGCCACCGACAGGACTTTTCTTTTTTTCTTTTTTTTTGCCTAGAAGGCGAATGGATTTTTATGAGATGGTTTCGGGCACGTTTCAGCCGGTCCACCTCCTGGCTCTGAATCGTGCGTGATTTAACCGGGGAGAGAAGGAACGGAACGGAAGGAAAGGAAAGGGGGGGCAGCCAGCCTCATGGATCGCGCGGCGGAGGATCAGCCCGGAAAGTAAGTAAAGCGTTTTTTTCACCGTTCGGATCGCGCTGTCTTGTCAACCCCGCGTGTGCTTGTGCGTGATACTGTATCTCTCTCTCTCTATATATAATATATATGTGTGTGTGTGTGCGTGTGTGTCCACATGCCCTGCTTCCTTCTCCCGCAATATGACTGACACGCACCATTACCTAAAGCTTGTGATAAGCCTGCTGGTTTTTTGGGAATAAACGGAGCTAGAATAAGGCAGTGAATGACAGAAAAGGGAGAGAGAGAGGGAGAGAGAGAGGTGGAGAGAAAGAGAGAGAGGTGGAGGGAGAGAGATAGAGAGAGAGAGAGAGAGGACAGGCAGCTACGTGACGCCTATCAGCGGCGGAGAGGTTGAACCGTAGAGGAGGCGCAGGGCTTCAGTTGTGTCAGCTCTTGATGTGTTTGTCCCCTTGTTTGCGGACTTTTGACTGACGCGATCGTTTTGGTTTTGTTTGTTTTATTTTTTTTTTAAATCTCCTTCCAGCTCGCCTGTTGCAGCTTCCGACGCCAAGTAAAGAGGATCACACGGAAGGCGCCAGGAGCTTCTTTTTTCCCCCCATCTGTATTTTTTTTTTACATATAGATATACCTCCCTCTCTGATTTTTTTTTTCCTACCGCGGAGCCACACTGTTCCTGCTCCCGCCGCCGCGTCCATCCAGAAGCCGGAGCCGGAGCCACCTACCGACTAAGAGAGCAGCCGACCCCCGTGGGGGGGAGTCCCGCTGGTCCCCCTCCCCTCCCACCCCACCTCTCTCTCTCTTTTTTTTTTATAATCCTCGCATCTACCGGCTCCTTCCCCTCTGATTTATTTATTTATTTTCTTTTTTTTGTGCGTGTGTGTGTGTGTTCCGAAAACTGCCCCCCTCCTTTACCTCCTCCTCCCACCTCACACACACACACCCGCCCCGATCTATGTGGGAGCCCTGAAAGCGCACCCAAAGGGGGGGTGTAAAACTGTGTATCAAAAAGCTCCGGCGGATCCCCCAGGCAGCTTCGGATCACCGGGGCCAGAGAAGAACTCCCTGCCGGGCCCCCCGAAGCCGACATGCCGCGGAGGAAGCAGCAAGCGCCGCGGCGCGCCTCAGGTACGCACTGGCGCTGGTTTGCATGCGATTTACCTCCCTCTGTCTCTCTCTCCCTCTCTGTTTGTGACCCCCCTCCCTCCCTCTCTCCCTCACCTCACTTCCTCCCTCAATCGCTTACTTTTCATTGAGATTTCACCTCAGCCATAGTAGCGTTTACGGAACCGCGACAGCGTCTGATTTTTTAAATGGCAAAAGAACGAGGGGGAAGGGAAACGTGTGAACAAGTTTCACAGCTTCACAAACTCCTGGCTCCTCTCAGCCCACATCCCATCACTTCTGTCATGTCACAGCTCCCATGATAATCAGCTGATGTGCAGTATCAACCCATCGCCAGCTGATCTCATCCTTCACTTTGTCTATTTTCTTAAGTATAATCACGGCAAAGGTCAGTTCAGTTCTGTTTGTAAAGCTGAGACGAAAAGTCAATTCACTGGTTTGCAGTCAACTTACCTGTGACTAATCTGTCATGTTTTGAGAAAAAAATATCAAACATTTGCAGTTTCCAGCCCCTAAAATAATTATATTTTCTACTTTTCCCTGTTTTATTCCATTCATTCACTAAGTGATTTTTTTTTTAGATTTTTTTTAACCTGCTGTTATGAAAAAAAGCATTTTGGAGATAATCTGTAACAAGGATTTTGATGTTTTTCCATTATTTTTATATATATACGTTTTCACATATGTAGGAAATAATCCCAAACAATCATTAGATGCTGCTCTGTTTTATTATTATTATTATTTTTTTTACACTCACACCTCATGAAACGGGGGCCTGGGGAGGTTCCACGTGTGACCCGATGCTCTGATTATCTGACACGAAAGGTCAAAGGTCAGCCTCTCACCGCATGCGTCCTGACGAGGGACGGTGTCGGACTGTTCAGTGTGAAAAGTCTCCACCTCGTTTTTTTTTTTTTTTTTCCCTTGCCTCAGAGAACTTGATCTTTCTTTACCTCCTCCTCCCCCTGCTTGTAGATATCGACGGTGGAATTAAGGATCTATAACTAGAGAGGTTTTGCTGGAGCCCTCGGGTCAGCTGACTGTTACGGAGGCCTTTGATGCTCGCTGATTTCTTTTGGGGGGAGTCGGCTTGACTCTAAAACGTCCCGATAAATCACAGGAAGTTTACTCTTTCAGCCTCTTTAGTTGTGTCTTTCTGTCTGTTTCTTCGCTTTCTCGGTTCTCAGGGAATCATCAGTCTGATACAGTGTTTGATGGCCTATCAGCAGTATTCTCTACAGGAATGTGCACTGTATTTTAGTAACTGTATTGTAATTTTCAAGGATATTTTATTCATGATAATATCCACGTATTTCAACAATAGATTGGTTTTAGCCATTACCTTGTATTGCTTTACATGTTTTTTTTTGTTTTGTTTTGTAAAGCGGGATCATCAGGGTTCGGTCTGTTTTCTTTCTCTCCTTCCACCTCAGTTTCTGGGAAAAGACTTTTTTTTTCCTCCAGACTAAAGATTATTTCGCAGCCCCGAGGAGGGAGTGTACTGGAAGAGAGCTTTAATGGACAATTGCCATCTTTGATTTGACGCCTGATTGATCGCCTGTCATCCAGCCGAGCCTTTGATCTGTTCATTCCCGATAAGTGTCAATAAATCAACCCGACCTCCCTCCTTCCCTCGCTCCCTCCCCTCCCTCCCTCCTCGCTGTGCTAGCAAAAGCAGAGGGCCTGCTGGAGTCACAAACTTTTCTATCCATTAACGCCGTGGTTTAATCGCGTCTTTTTATCTGTTCGGGGCCACGCGTTTATTAGGTTAGCTCGCCTCAAGACTCGATGTGGATAAAGATTTGAAACCTTTTTTATTTCACGGAGTTTGCTGTGTTCTCACATCATTTATGAGACTAATAATTCAAAACAGTCAACCGTACCCACTCAGACATTTTGAATCAACGGAACAAATTCTATTACGCTCATTTTTTACGTTTGTGTTAGCGTTGGTTTTTGCAGTAAACGCGGCTGTGAAACGCTGATTTCCAATTACATTTATCGCCGTTAATTAGGAATGATTCATGCACGACATGGCGTTTTTATTTTTTAAGCCGCGTTACCTTAGCAGAGTCTTGTTTGCAACTTTGTCTATGTAGAGGGAGTAGAGTCTCCAAAATTGCCTGCACACACACACACATAAACATAAACACACACATAAACACACACACTCTAGTAATTACATATGTGCAGCGGCGCATGCACACAAGACATGCTGCAATGGCTTTACAGTACATATAAACAAGCATGCAATACTTTTCACACACAGGCACGCGCACACACACACACACACACACACTCACACACACAGAGTGGTATGAAAAATGTAACTATTAGCCTAATCGTGAGGCGGAAGACTGGTTTGCTCCATCAGAAGGGCCCGTCAGAGAGACTTTGTTTCATATTTGATTTAATTGTCTGCCCTCTGACAGCCACATTCATCAATGGCCCTAATGGTCAATCAGAGGCTCTCTCTCTCACACACACACACACACACACATACACACACATAGAGAAGAGAGAGCTATGTATTCTCAGCCCTGGGCCTTACTTGATCAAAATGTTTTAGCCCTAATGGAGACAATGGGTGGGGGCAAAGGAATGGCTGGATAGAGGGATGGATGGATGGATGTGTAGCGGTATGACTGAAAGCCTTTTTATTTAGCTGGAATGAGCGAGTGAAAGCGGCGGAGTGAGAGCGGGAGAGAAAATGAGGCATTTATTTCTTTGATAAGTGGACGAGAACAAACACCAGGCAGCTGAAGGAGGAGTTTCACTTTAGACTACTGGCAACTTCCTATTTTTTTTCCCCAGTTATTTTTCTCCTCTTCCTCCTTTTCTTCTCCCCCCATCTCCTACTCCTTCTCTCCTTCCCTCCACTCACAGCTGCAAGTTATAAGGTTGGGAAGAAGTGCATGGCACAAAGGGTGATGACAAATTGATTGCGCCGTAGTGATGGCGAGAGTTATGGGAGGATGGCAAATGATAGGCCTTGATTAGGAACTTGGATGGGGGGGCAGGGTTACACCCGTTGAATTTTTTTTTTCCACAACAAAGTCATCTTTTTCCTCTTTTATTTGCAGCAGGCACATAGAAGCAGCAGGTATAATACGCTGGGCCGCAGCCTTCCATTCAACCATCACATTTGTTAAAAATTTGATAATCTGGAAAATCAGGTTAAAGGTCAGCGCGTTTATCGAGAAGGTTCCTCCAACTCTGCAGATTCAGGAGCTTTTTCGTGCATTCTTAATCAGTTATGTACATCACCAAAAAAACAAAAAACAGACCATATTGAACACGGCGTTGCGGCGAATCTTTTCCACACGCCTCCGCAAGGGTTCTGTTAGTGTACAAGCATCAAAATAAAAAAGTATTTATTTTACTTCACAGGAGTACTACTATCCTCTCTGTGATCCCACACACTCCCACCACACACACACACACACACACACACAGACACACACACACACACACTTCCCACCCCGGCGACGGAGCGCACTCAGCCGTCTAAAAAGAGGAGTTGTTTTGCCAGCTTCATTAGCGTTCTCCTAATTAGCCGAGCATCTGATGGATCTCTGACAGGCCTAATGATTGGAGATGACAAGCTCCACACACTGTCACGCTCGCCAATTAGGTCTGCGGCGTAGCTGGATGTAATCAACTTGATCTTACGACGTCCTCGTTTGCCCCCCTTAACCCCTCCCCCCGCTTCCTTCCTGCCGCCACAGGTGAGGGTCTGGATGGCGTGGCGATGAAGTAGTGCAGGAAGCTAATTTTAGTGGATGCAGGAATTAGCGGTGAGGCTTTTTGCTGTTTCTATGTATATATATATATATATATATATATATATATATATATATATATATATATATATATATATATTGCACAGGTTTGCATGTATACGTGCACACACACACACATGTAGTTGTTTATTTTCTCAGTACTGCTAACATCAGGAAAAGGGCAAAAAGCTCAGGCGAGCGGCAGCTTTTGTCCGAGGGCTTCAAAGCCGGGTGAGACCAAACAGATCATTGTTGAGGCAGAGGAAGCTCCAAACATCAAACATTCAACTGTATTTTTTTACCTGTAATTTTTTTTTTTTTTTTTACGCTTCAAAATTCCATATGACTTTTAGCCTCAGTGCACAAACCACACGTCTATTGTTTTAGAGCTGTGTAGTTTATTTAAAATAAAGGATGTTTAGTATGAAGCAGCTGCACAGTGTTAACATAGCATCCCCCGGTGTGTGTGTGTGTGTGTCACGGCGTATTGTCCTCCTATGAGCTCGCTCACAGATTGATGACGTTGACACTGGTCATTATTAGCTACTCAATGACAGTTTCCCGGAGTGGGAGGATTTTTCACCTGCGTTGATTCTTCAGAAACACCTATCATCAGCATGGTGTCCAAAGAGGCTAAGCATGATTTATGTAAATATTAACATCAAGACAGATCTGGTTCTGTCCAACAGGAGATAGATGGCAGCCGAGGAGGGAAAAAGCAGCTGATTTCTGTGATTTCTCTCCCTCTCCGTGCACACGCCCAACCGTGCGTGTGTGTGTGTGTCTGCGAGCGTGTGTGTGATTGATTGTAGATGAGAGCGAGAGATTAATCATGCTTGATGTGTGTTAACGTTGCACTCGCGGTGGATCTAAGTCGAGATGCAGTGGCCCATTTAAATATACTCACTCACACACACACACACACACACACACACACACATACACATGCACAGAAGGGAGCGGTTACACTGCAATGATGCACACACATTTGGCTTTGAATAGTCCACCTTTCATGAGGAATTGGAATCTAAAAGCTGCACATTTTACAGTCATTTTACGAGCGAGGTGGTCCCTATTGAAATTGTATTTTTTGTTAAAAATCCTAAATGTTATTGTCCCATCCATTGGGTGGCAGTGAAATCTAATAAAATATGTAAATACAATGAAGTTAATTAGAGTTCTTTAAAGCAGACCTGGATCCTTCTATTTTTAAGAGAGTTTAAAACGGTTTTATTAACTCCTCCTTTTTAATAGCGTCTCTGCATCCGCCTACTGTAGCTGTAAAAGTAACAAGCTTATTCTATGTCATCTCAGGCATTATAGTTGATTATAATATCATACTATTATTATTACTTTTGTAATTTTAACTAAACTGTGACATTTTTTCTATAATTACGACTCCAACACAATCCGCCACCTTTGATTTTTCGTCTTTTGTCGCTCAATGTTTAACACTTCAAAGCTTGTCGTCTGTGAGCGACCTGTGTGACCTGCCAGAGGAATTACTCGAGTTCTCCATTTCAAGATGAAATTCTGAAGTTACTCAGCCTTGAAGTGGAAGTCATCCCCTCCGGTTCCTAGTCAAGGGGATGCATTTGAATAACTGTGCTTCAAAGTTTTCCATCTGCAGCCCATTACTGTTCAGAGGTGGTGGTCCTTTTGTGCTCATTCTCCAAATGCTTCCTACCTGACTCAAACAAAAAATACTCATCATTTTTAAAGAAAAGAAATGAACTGATCATTTATCTGATGAGTTGTAGCACCCTGAATGAAACCAAGGATAGTTTTGGCTGAAATTAAATGTAATAAAATATATGGCTACTGAAAATAAATGTTCTCACTGTCTGCCTTTCAGACACTGAACTGTTCCTGAGGATTTCTACCTTCAGTTTGACAGATTGTCATTTAAGGGACAGAATTATAGTCATCAAACATTTATCTAAAGTGGATCTGCTCTGTATAAATAATAGAAATAATGAAACTAAACCTTAGTCTGTTAGTTTCAGATGAATAAACTGCTGATGGTTGACTTTCAAATGAAGTTTCACCAGACCAAGTTGTGATGAAGGTGGAACCAGTTTCATACAGAGAAAAAAATAGGATTGTTTTCTGTTGAGCTTAATAATGTTGCAGGTATAGATTTTGTTCTTTTTTTTACTAAAAAAAACTGTTAGAATAATCACCACAGACATGTCATTAATGCACTTCGAAAGGACAAAACATTATACATTCAATATTAAATAAAGTTATAATACAAAAATAAAGAAAAATAACTAAATCAGGTTATTTCTCTTCCTGAAAGAAATACTAAAAGAACAAAGAACACATGAGAACTCCACCTTTATACTTACACTATAATTCATGTCACCATAGATGCATATCAGAATGATTTTCCCCATTTTAATAAGTTGTGATCTGTCCTATTTCCAGTTAGATGTCTGTTCAGTTCAATTTTTGCTATTCATTATTCCACATAGGATTTTTGTTGATTTTAGATAGAATTTGTCTTTTTTCCTTTTATCTGTCTATTGCATGAAATATTACTTAGACATGGTAAAACATGTTTTGAATGTTTTTATTAATTAAAATGGCCTAAATAATAGATATATTTAAGAAAGTTGTAAACATTTTCTCGGGATAGTTTCATGCTATGTAAGTCAATGGGACTCCATTAGGTTGTATGCACTAGGAATTTTCCACACATCTATTTTAGTATATTAGAAAAAAAAAAGACTTAAGTTAAATTTTTTATTTAGTATTTTTCCCAAATTCTAAATAAATAACAACCTTCAATTGTGAGACAATGATGTTCACATGTCAAATGTCCATGAGCAAACAGGATATCCGGGTCATGTGACTTCATAAAGTGTATGTCCTTCAAAAATAAAAGCCCTCTTTTCACACCTAACTGTAAAAAAACATTGAGTTTTATATCACAGCTTTTTGGAAAAATGAAGCAATTGTTGCCATACGGCAACACTATGCAATAGATGGTTAACATTATAAGTGCACTACATGTCACATAAACAAACTGTCACAGATCTAACTGATAAAAAGATTTTCTTTTATGCCATTCAGCTTTTCTTAGCATGTTAATTTAGCTACAGTCGTGGTATCAACTTGGGTCCAGGAGATTACGCCTTTCCCCCATTATGGCTCCAATAATGAATAACTAAAACCAAAACCTGCCCTCTGTAGCCTTCCTGTGACTTAAACCCAGCCTGTTTCCTAACTTTGCATGTATCTTACAACAGCAGCGAGCCCCAAAACGCCTCCAGTCGCTGTCAGTCTCCCTACATTTCTGTGTCCCAGCCTCAGCCCTGCTCCCTGCATTACTTTTTTTTTTGTTGCAGAGTGAGTCTTTCCCAGGCAGCTAACTGACATCGTGATTAGTTATGGCCTTCCTCTGCTTTTCTCGACGCTCCTGCCCCAGCGACGCTCCGCCACAATGAACCCAGAGAGTGAGAGAGAGTGGAGAGATATAAAGTGGGAGAGCGGTTGCATAGTTAAATATTCTATCATAGGGAAAGACAGAAAGGGAATGAGATTGTAAAAAAGATTATGTGCACGGGCAAGAGAAAGTAGGAGGGAATGAAAAAAGCAAGCAAGTAGATAAACGACAATCATAGAGAAAGAGACAGAGGAAATGAGAGGGAGGGGAGGGACAGGAGCCAGAGCTCCCTCTTCTCTTCCTCCCCCCCCTCCTTCTCTTCCTTGAGGATAAGTGGCTGATGGTTTATAAACAGTGTTTCTTACCACCCCCCTCCCCCCTCCCCTCCCCAAGAATCTTCCATCATGGCTCCCATTAGGTTGACAGCTGTCAATTAGAGCTCCCTTGGTCTGGCGCGCTGCACTTTATTGCAGGCAGTTGATGCTGTCATTTTGCTCCCAGTTTTGCCTTGAGCGTTATCACGAGCGCTCAAACAGTCAATAGCTGATGCATCAGCAGTTATTTCTTAAATTGGCTCACAAGGCTGCATCCTTCCCTCATTTTTTTCTACCCCCCCAATTCTTCTCCCTGTCTTTCTCCCTCTAACTCCACCCTGTTCTCCTCCCCAAAGATGTTTTGTGAGGAGAGAGCAATGAGTTGTGCCTGTAGAGGAGCGTGTGTGTGTGTGTGTGGTTGCAGTGGACAGGACACTTGCATAAACACAAATATGCTGACGATTCCGTATCTTTCCCTTCTCTTTTGGCACCAGGTCGCTAAATAAACATAAAACTGCTGCCGTCTATCGAAAAAACTTCCACATTTGGCGATTTTGAATCGTTTCGAGTGAACTGAAGGTTTTAAACATTGCAGTGTGGGCTGAGGTACATTTGTTTCCTTCACTTGTTATATTAAAAAATTAAAAAGCCATTAGATTGTGACAGAAGTGCATGCCACAAAGCTACAAACAAGACTGTTTTCTTTTTTTTGGCATGAATATTTTTTTCAGGACAGCAACTCGCTATGTTTTGCACAATAAACAATTTACATTGTTATTAGTTTTGTAAATAACAATAGTAAGATGAAGAGGAAAAAAACATTAATTCAAACTATTTAGTTAGTTTCTTTTTGTACTATTTAAACCATTTTTTTGTATTTTTTTTCTTAATAAGGCTGCAGCTATGTTTGATGTGATCATGTTTAATTTTATTCTCAGTTATCCTGTTGATTATTTTCATGATTAATTGAAGGGTCCAAGAGGATTTCCCAGATCCTCATGTGATTCCCTCCAGAGTGATTTTATTTCACAATAAATCAAAAATTCAATTTCAATTTTACACCATGTACGACAAAGGAAAAACAGAAAATCCTCTCATTTGAGAAGCTGAAAGTCAGAATGTTTCCCTTTTGGCTCAAAAAGTGACTCAAGAGATTAATTATCATAATAGCAATATCTTTTCTGACAATTGACTAATTTACAAGTCGTTAAAGTCTCTACTTAATGACGACTTAAGACAATAAATGCAGTGCATAAATGAATCCACATTTCTTAAAATCGTCCGAGTGAAATAAAAAATTGCAAACATATGCAGGTGTCAGCTGTAGATATCAGAGTTGGAGAATGAGGGGCCAAAATGTTAATAGTTACTGATTAAAGACAATGTTTTAGTATTCTTGTGTCAGAATAAGATTCATGGCCTGCGTTTCCTCTTGTTTTTTTGTAGTTGTTTTTTTTTTTTTTTTTTACTTATAACACAACATACTACTGTAGCTGTACCATCAGGCCTGTACCTGTAATAATAGAGATCAAAGGTGATTGGCTCCAGTCCAACCAGCAGCCCCTTGCTGTGAGGTCTGATTGGCTGATGGGCCCACACGAGGCACACAACAGCTAAAACAGGAAACGGAGTGAGTGCAGAGAGAGATCTCTGCACACACACACACATGCACACACTTCCTGTGCTGACACAAGGCAGATATATGTATTTACTGCTGCGCTTCTATAGCAGGCTGCAGCACCGGGGTGGTCCTGCGGCCACATGCTCATGAGAACATGACCAGAAGGGCTGTGCACGTCACGAGAAAGTGCACGGGTCTAAATTATGACTCGGATCAAAACGAGTGTCTCTTTGGTTTCAATCATTTTAATATGAATGTGGGGGGAAAAAAAGTTTTGAAAGAAACTTTATATTAACAATCGGGGGTATTTTCCAACAAGACAAGTGGTTTCTGTTTATGGTTAGCTGTATTTTCACAGCATGTACAGCCTGTTATACTCCTTGTCATGTTCAGGGGATAATATGTGTGTGTGTGGGTGTGTGTGTCCCAGCATGCATATGTGTGTGTGTGTGTGTCCCAGCATGCATATGTGTGTGTGTGTGTGGGTGGGGGGGGCTTAAGGAGTGTAAGAAACTCCCAATAGGAGGATGAGACGGTGTCAAAACAAGGTGTGTGTGCATGTGTGTGTGTGCGTGCATTCATGTCTGTGTGTGTGTTTGTGTGTGAGGATCTTTTGAGTGTCATCTGGGCTCGGCTCCAGGTCTGGGTTTCTTCTTACCCTCAGTGGGGGCTGCCTTTATGTCTGCAAAGTGTGTGTGTATGTGTGTCTAATGTTTGTGTGCACGCTCACACAATCACAGAACTTTCGTTTCCCTTTCCCACGGAGGCTTTGGCCGCACCTAGACGAGACTGGCAGCCATCAGTCTCGTGTGTGTGTGTGTGTGTGTGTGTGTGTGTGTGTGTGTGTGTGTGTGTGTGTGAGTGCGTATACATGTGTGTGTGTGTGTGTGCTGGTGTATATGTGTGTGTGTGCTGGTGTGTGTGTGAGATGGTGGCTGTGATGAAAGGCAGGGGAGTCAGCGAGGACCCGTCTGAGGCCCTGGTAATCAGGGCCAGCCTGAACTGACATCCTTCTCAAGCTGACAGCGCCTTCCTCTTCTCTCTCTAACACACACACACACACACACACACACATGGCTGACTGGCCACCACTCAGTCACTGCCAAAAGACAGTCCGACATGCCTCTGGCCCTCCTTTATTCCTCCTCCTTGTTTCATGTCCTGATCAGTTTCAGATGCTGGGAATTATCCTCACTCTCTACAACACAGTGGCTGTGTGTGTGTGTGTGTGTATGTGTGTATATGTGTGTGTAATCTTAAGGTTTATGAGTCAACCAGGAAACGTGCGGTTTGATATGGTCTGGCCTTACGAGGCTGTGGTAAGGAAAGCGTGCGTAAGCCGGCACACTCACCTCTCCATGTGTGTGCTTCTGTCTGTGATGTGTGTGTGTATATGTGTGTGTGTTCTGTTAGAGGGTTAAGAGCAGGGAGGCAGGTGAGAGAGTGGAAGAAAGAGAACGAGGGAGTAGTCGACCACGCTGAAAAAAAAGAGAGAGCGACAGAAAAAGTGAGAGAGAGAGATGAGAGGAGTGGGGAAGAAGGCTGTTTTATTTTATACTGCGAGGGCCTGTTGCTAATTAATGTTTCTTGGTCGGTTTCTGTCGGAGCTGAGTAATGTTTTTGATCTTTATGCCTGATAACTGCATACCTAATGAGATTTCAAAGCTGGTGGAGATGGGAGTTGCTGCTCCCTGCAATTATTGACAGATGCCTTTTCTCCGCCACTGGCTGCCGCGCCATAAATCCTTCCTCAGTAATGAGCTTGAGAAGTGCCACCCTGCCAGTGAGCTAATGAAACCGAGCAAGGGGGGCCGCCTGCCCGTGTGTGTGTGTGCATGTGTGTGTGTGCGTGTGCGCATGCAAAAGAGTGCATCGCACTCCTCTGACACATTTTTTTCTCTTTAAATGCACTCTGCAGATGTCAGCCACCTCGCCTACTAGCGACAAAGGGAGAAAAAGAGGCAGGATAAAGATAGTCGTGGTGAAAAAAGAGAAAGAAAGAAATACAAAGCAGAAGCTTCTCTGTTTCTGCACTTTATGAGAAGTTTGGTGGTGTTGCTGGGGGGTGGAGGGGTGGTGGTGGGGTCTCGGGTTACAGCCCCATGTTAAGGCTATTTGTTTTATTTGAAATACTAGTATCTCTGTTACCAAACGGGATTGTGATTGATATGGTTGCCCCCTCGTCACCCCCTCCATGCCCAGCCAGGGAAGTCGCTTCTCTCTCTTCTCCTTTTTTTCTTTTTCCTCCATGAACTCTCCCTTTCTGTAACTCAGCCTGGCTGGAGAGTAAAACAAAATGAAGAAAGTAAAGAAAGAGCAGCAAAAAAGAAGAGAAACTGGAAGAAAAAAAAGCAGGGTGACCTCCTCTCTGCCCCCCGAAAACACTGTATCATATCTGCAGCGGGGATTGAAGCGCACGTATGCATACCGTTGCATATCAGGCCCGTGCATTGATGTGGCGTGTGTTCGCAGGTCAGAGTGCGTGTATGATTTTTTGTTTTTTTTTCCTTCTACTGCGCTTTCGGAGGTTTCCAGAAACCAGAGGTGGAGAGTAGCGAGTAGACGAGAGCCGTCTCACTGCCAAACAGTCGATTTCCCCCTCTCATCGTCCGCACCATACATCACAGACCCACCCTTCTCTCCTGACACAATGACGTGTGTCATTTATCAAACAGGGCCTTGCCAGGGCCTCACATGTGTGTGCGTGCACGCACACTTCTGTGTGTGTGCACAGGCACATATGTGTGTGTGTGTGTGTGTGTGTGTGTGTGGGGCAGTCCTTCCTCCTGCCTCTGAGGTCCACTCCTCCAGGGAAGGAGGGAGGGAGGGAGTGAGGGATGAAGAGTGGGGAAAGAGAGGCAGAAACAGACAGAAAGAGGGGGATTATGGGTGTTGAATGAGTGAGTGAGTGTGTGGGAAGTCGGGGGAGTGAAGAAAGAAATCGGCTGGACTTGTTTCACTAATGTTTTGGCCGGGCCACTTCCCATATCCCCTTTGGGTGACGGAGAAAAAAAACTGTGTGTGCGTGTTAGCGTGTCTGTCCACCGTATTGATATAGGTAGGACGACTTTAAATAGTATTTTACACACTATTACTCACATTTCACATCATGAATAAGTATAGATTGTAAATCATACCTCAATTAATCTCGTAGATGCATGCGTGGGCACGCACTTGTGTTTGTGTGTCAATAACAATCTGTGTATGTCTCATGTGTCTCGGGGGTTGCTCGCAAGCGTGTATCAGTCACGACGTCTTATCACACACACGCACACATGCACGAGCACACACACACAAACTCACAATCACGTGCACTCCCAAGGGTTCGAGCAGTGCAGTCTCTCTCTCTCTCTCTCTCTCTCTCTCTCTCTCTCTCTCTCTTCACTTTTTCCCTGATTCAAAGGGAGGCCTTATAGAAGATGGATGCTCCTTAAAGAAAGAGCCCGTTGATGGATATGAATCTGGCTCTGCCATTCATCACTGCTATATTATTTAGACTGGATCGCTACAGAGCTGTAACCTGAGCTACAAGCTACGAGTGTGTGTGTTTTGTGTGCGTGAGTGTGTGTGTGTGTGTGTGTGTGAGGACACGGCAGGTGAAGGAGGGGTGGCGGGAAGACAGGACAGTCGAGGTCTTGACAAAAGGGAGGGAAAAAGAAGAATAAGAAGAGAGAAGTGACCGTGAAAGAAGAAAATGTGCAGCAAATAGAAGACAAAGGAGAAAGATTAAAGGTCTGAATGGACCATAAGGGTCAGGAGAGGGCAAAGGTCAAGGCGTTAAAGGACACCTCACTTCCTGTCCTTGCAAAAGTACAATCACATACAATCACCGATCTGGATTCATAATACATGTCTTTAAACATGTGGTTTCAACTCATCTCATAGGTGACACCTCATTTGTTCAGACAGGTAGGGCTGTAACTGCAACTAATGACTATTTTGATATTTATCAATTCTTCATAAAATGGTGTAAAATGTTGATCACTGTTTCCGAAAGCTGAAGATTCAACCGAAAATGTCTTTTTTTTTTTCGTCCAGACCAACAGTCCACAACCCAAAGATCATCAGTTTACTATTATGCCAGAAAATAATCAGATTTGAGAAGATGGAACCAGAGAATTTGGATGTTTTTTGATTAATTGATTATCAAAATAGGTTGTGATTAATGTAGTAGTTGGCAACTAATTGTCTAGTTTTTGAGTTTCGACTCTGAACTAATGAACTTCCTGCTGGCTTTTGAATTAAGCAAAATTGAGTTTGCTGATATGGCCTCTTTAAGATGTGATTATGATTATATTTTGGTTAAGGTTGAAATTCCGATTATTCAAACAATTGCTTATGAGTTACACAATGCATTTATTCAGCATGAGTGACTGTGCTTTTGTTAAGATATTAAACAAATGTGTTGCATTGCCACATTTTAACATGCTATATATATATATATATATATATATATATATATATATATATATATATATATATATATATATATATATATATATATATATTAATCAGATTAAACTGATTAAATTATGAGAACAGAACAAGTCATTAGTAACATGTCACAAACAATTAGTCACAAATAGACTAGTAGTTTTTTTTGTTGCTGTTTTTTTGTGCACCATGTGACCTGCAGTTCAGACTCCTGCCACAGAGGGACAAAAGGAATGACTCTACAAATGTAAAGATTTTAAATCCCAGCAGGTTTAAGATTAAAAGAATATTATCAAGTCAAAATGTGCTACATTGCTATATTTATGGTATTTGACACTAATGAGCAGAATAGAACAGAAATGTTTAAAGTTCTTCTGAATTTGGCCAATTTTGATCATCAAAGGATTTCACAGTTCTGGTATATAGTTTTATTGAGTTTGTCAGTTATTGGCTGTAACTTTTAGATTTTTGCCTTTTCTTACTCTAAACACCCTCCAGACCTTATAATGACGTGTCCTTACATGTCGCAATCATTTTTTCATCTATGATGAGAGTTGGCACCCAGCGACTTTTAAAAACAAGCGCGCCTTTTCAAATCTACATGTGAACACGGCGAAGGATTCGTGTTTTACTCCGTGTTGCAGCGTTCGATATGTGGACACAGGCGGTGAGCGGCTGGCCTTGATTATTGATGGAAAAAAATGCTAGCGCTTTTAATCAATACCTTACTCTGGCAGTTTTATGGAATATAAAGAAATATTATCTCTGTTCAGACATGACTAGCGTCCGCTAGCTGCACCAACCGTAACCGCTCAGGCAGTCCAGCATGTCAGGTTTGTTTTTTTTTATTTTTTATTTTAAAAGCTTCTGTTTTTAAACTAGTGGTGGAAAGTGGTTTTATAAAACAGTGTCAATTATTTACCCATGTGGTTTCACATGGAAGCCTTTTGGCATCATCTCAACGAGCAATGGACAGGAGCTTAATATTATTTGTGCATTTGAGTCAGTGACAAATAAAGTTTGGCAAGATGAGAAAGACAAAAAAATGTAAAATACAGTTTTAAAAAGCATTCATCAGGTCTCAAAATATATATTTTGTGATTATATTGGTTACTTTTTCAAAGTCAATTTGTATCACTACTTTATGTGAATTTTTGACACAAAATATCAAAAAGTGAAACCGAAAAAGATAAATTTGAAGTATATAATCCACCTAGAATATCAAATTTATTGATAGCATGTGTTTTTTAAAAACCTTTTTAAAGAGAGTTTAACTATCTGGTACCAAGTTTTTAGGGTAACACCACATGACATTTTTGTCACTGAGGCTTTTACAGTTTTAAATGTATTTTTTTTATTTTTTTTTATGTTTAGCTCTGATGGATCAACATTAACATTCCAGCACTGATGATGTATTCTACCTATAGGTGAAATTAACATATAAGAAGAAGAGAAAATATAATAGTGAAAACTGGGAATGAAGGAGCAGAGTAATTGCTAGAAACTTGTTGGTTCCTGGCTGAAACTCATTCCATATGCACAATAACCATTTTAAATAAGAACGTTACATTCAAGTTTTTTTTTTTTTTGGTAGGGCACATTCTTTCCTTCCCTCCCCTTCCATCCCTCTCGCTCTTCCCAGGTTTCTATAGCGCCAAGGCAGACGTGGTGATTTATTGTGGCCATCCATCTCTCGCGCTCATCCATCACCGGCCGGTTGCTAGGCGATCATGGCAGCAGCTGTTTGCTTTTGAGTTCGACAGAGGGGCCGTCAGTCAGCGGCGGCAGGTGAAAAGCATTACGAACGTGTCGTTGTCACGCCGAATAATTAATCAAAGGCGGGGAAAGATAATTAAAAAGATATGACCCTCGCTGGCACTTGGTCTCGGGTTTTTGTCCAGGAAGAGGAAGGAAGAGGAGGGGGAGGAGTAGGAGGAGTGAGAAGAAGAGTTATCTTCCTTTGTCGCTGCTTCTTCGCAGTATCACACTCAAACAGTTTGAGTGTCTTTAAGATTACACCTTTCCTCCTAACAAATCTTGTTTTTGATGACTACAGACTTTGCCGTGGCTTCGGACTTCCTCTCTCCTTCAAAAAGCCTCCCTCCCTCCCCCCCAAACACTCAGAGGGACACAGAGAGGAGCGGAATGAGTGAGTGCTGATAAAACAGCCTCTCCTGTTCGTCAGTGCCACTGCTCTAATTAATTAGCAGGAGATGGGCTGGAAAAAAAGAGAGAGAGAAAGGATTTAAAAAAAAAATGTTTTTAAAGGGCTGGCACAGAATGAAAGAGCCCTTCAAACCGGTGTGGATTCATCCGTCACCTCTCGTCGCTCTCATGCAGTTTTGTGCAGAAAACCAGACTGAATAATAACCACCTTCTCTGTCTTTGTTAAAAACACAGCTTGTTTTGGCATTTTAAGTTTCTTTGCATTTTTTTTTTTTTTTGACAGTTTCAGCATGAGGGAGACAGATTAGCGCTGGAAAAGAGAGGAGAGGAGACATAACAGGGGTCAGATGATCTGATTCAGCTTGAAGAACAGTCACAAACACACCGATGAGGTCAAAAAGTAGAGTTTGAACATTTTTCACCTTTCAGGACAGATTGTATCATATTGACTGGTACAAATTACATTCATTGAGCACAATACTCCTAATTCCTCTTTACAATGGGAATCAGTCTAATACTCCCCCTTTATTTCCCTTTAAAGCAGCTAAATGAGTCATGTGCACTGTGATGTGTCAGTGCACGTATTGTAATAAATCCAACTATCCCATAATATCCACCCACGTTAGTGACATCGCCTTGTTTTTTAGTTTTTAGCTGAAATGTCATTCAGCCTCTGAGCTGGTTAACTCACAGCAGTCTATGGCATTATGGGAAACAGTGTTTATAAAGCCATAAAAAAGCAGGGATATTTAAAGTATGTTCAGGTTTGACTACTTTTAGTAGTTTGTATGTAAAATAAACACATTAACAATCTATTGCATGAAATATTACTTAGGCATAGTACAAATTGTTTTGAATGTTTTTCTTACTTAAAATGGTCTAAATAATACATATTAAAAAAATGTAAGAAAAACATAGTCTGAGGATAGTTCCATGCTATGTAAGTCAATAGGACTCCATTAGGTTGTATACACTAAGAAAAAAAAAACATCAAAATTTAATTAACTGTAAAATAATAATAATAACAATAATAAAGTTTACTTAGTCTAGATAGTGACAATGACACTGATGCTCACAAGTCAAACATGCATGAGCAAAAGGGCCTAGTAAACAGGATATCCTGGTCATGTGACTTCATAAATTGTATGTATTTCAAAGTAAAAGTCCCCTTTTCACACCTAACTGTAAAAATATAGATTTTATATTATAGCTTCTTAGAAAAATGAAGATAAAGTAATTCTTGCCATATGGGAACACAATACAATACATGCAACAGAGGGTTAACTACATACACAGAATATTTTCTGCTCAGTTTAATGATAACACAGGGTGGTGATCAAGTTTTCCAAAACTTTTTCAGAGATAAAGTCGTTCTGGCTTCACATGACCCTCTGCAGCTGTCAGTTTGACTAACAAGCTGAAATGATATCAACACTCGGTCAAAACACAGGTGACGCTGACAGTAAAATAAGGAATAGCAGGAAAAGCTGAGAGATAAAGAGATGAGTTTTACTTTTTTTTTTTTTCCGTCGCTGTCTCTTGGAATAAAACCCATTTGTTAGTGTTTGACATCCTGCCAAGTCGACTCTCACCCAACCCTGAGACTTAGTCATGTATTTAGCCTGAAAACCTTGTTTTTGTACCAGATTCATGTCGGACAACAAGCAGATTTACGTTGGGAAAAGGCTAAATTATCTCAATACGCTGTTATTTCTCCTCTTTGTAAAAAAAAAAGTGATTTATAAATAGAAGATTAAGTTTAAGGTGATTTGTTTCTGCATGTTTCTAGCGTGCATCTGTGCACGTATGTGCATGGATATCTGTGGTGAAGTTCCTTGGTGAAGCCTTCTCCTCCTGTGTCCCATCTTTGATCTCCCAGGTTTTCTCCTGTGTGTTTTGACGGCCCTCATTTTCTCACCACCATTTATTATCTGGAGTTTAAATAGAGCGAGCACACCGGTGGAACCCAGCGTTCTGTACACACAACCAGGCCACGGCCCTGAGACATAACAACACCCAAAAACAATTATTTTCCTATCAATTACTTACTGTGTTTTACTTTGAGCACCAAATAAAAAGAGGCTTTCAGTTCTCACAAAGAAAGCTCTTTCTTTTTCTTTTTTTTTTTCTGGAATTGATGTTTGAAAAAGGCTTTGAGTGATCGTAGCGCTGTGTGTTACATGAGCCTGTTGTATTTTGGGTTGTTTGTAGCCATAATGTTGCTAAGCTACGTGGCTTAACCAACAGTAGTCGTCTGCTGGCTCATCAGACCTGCAGGAATGAAATGATGAGAGGATGAAAAGCAGAGTGAGAGTCCTGACCACGGACACAAGTGTCTGTCAAGTGGGCAAGAAATGTGCTGTCATAGGATGTCATGCTGAAAATCTGTCTTTTTGGTCTTTTTAGTGGAAAAAACAAACACTTTTGAGAGCTCCACAGGAGCTATTTACTCAGACATGGTCAAAAATATTTTAATGTTTTTATTACTTAAAATGGCCTAAACAAATAGGTATTTTTAAGAAATATAAGACAAAGTTGTTAACTTTCATGCTATCTAAGTCAATGGGACACCATTAGGTCTTATGCACTTGGACTTTTTCATATTTGCATATTGTTGCCATATGGCAATTTTAGTATATTGGGTAAAAAATGTATAACAAATTAAATTCAAGTTTAATTTTTATTTGGTGAAAAATTCTGAATAAAAGACCATCTTCAGTTGTGAGATAACGATGCTCACATGTCAAATGGACTGGCAAACAGGATACCCTGGTCATTTGACCTCATAAATTGTATGTCCTTCAAAATAAAAGCTCTCGTTTCACAGCTTGCTGTTAAAAACATAGATTTTATATCACAGCTTTTAAAAAAATACTGTTTATTTGTAAAGGTTGATTTATTCTAAGTTTTTTTTCTCCATCCAAAAGACAGCAGTTTCTTGTTTTATTTTCAGGCCAGTGTTTTTCTCATGCATAAACAAGTGATACATATTCACTGAACTATTGTAAAATAAATCACTTCCAAAGGTCAAAGACCCCCTTCCTGTTAGTTTATTGGTGAAGGTATTTGCTGTGCATTGCTGTACATGCAGTTGGAGGTGACAGTTTTACCTTTGCAACAAGCATATTTTGGTTTAAAAAATGGTTTCTACTTTGTTAATGCATGTTCTTTGACAGTTTTCAGGCTGTAGTGGGGTGGTCGATTAGCTTTAGGAATCTT
This sequence comes from Lepturacanthus savala, assembly GCA_030544235.1. Classification (NCBI taxonomy): domain Eukaryota; kingdom Metazoa; phylum Chordata; class Actinopteri; order Scombriformes; family Trichiuridae; genus Lepturacanthus; species Lepturacanthus savala. The sequence continues at coordinate 24,148,863 of CM060462.1, read as the reverse complement.
GAAGGGGGCATTAATGCAAATATATATTTTTTTATTTATTTATGCTTGGGGACAATACAAAAACAATGCATCAAGTTATAGAAAGACGATACCGTTGTATTGTATATGAGGTTTATAGCTGTTATCTACCTAAAAGTCTTTTAGGTTTAGGTTTTTTTTTTTTTACAAAAATCATTTGACGCAAAATGTGAAATGGTGTAACCAAAAAAGAATGATACATTTTAAATAAATAATCCACCTAGAATGTAAAACATGTTAATAGCGTGTGTTTTAAAGTTTTTTAATACCTTTTTAAGAGAGTTAAACTATCTGGTACCGAGTTTTTAGAGTTACGCCACGTCACATTTTTGTCACTGACCTATATACAAATGCAACCTATGACGACGATAGAATTACAGTGTCAAATTTCATAAAAATTGATCATTTAAACAATTTAATGACCCCAACTTGTGTTCACATATTTGATTGAGTAAGAAAAATGATTCCACAAATAACTAAACATATCTGTAGGCATAGCCATTAGGCTGATTTCTGTAATAAATTTTAAAAAATACATTGATTTTAACATGTTTCACAAAATAGGCGTTTTTGAGACAAATCGGAAGACTTGACAGATTTGACACACACTTACCCAGGTAGTTTCTGTGGGGAGGACAGACTGCAGCTCTGCAGACAAGTGGAGGAGAGACAGGAAGAGACAGCACAGAGAACAGAGATGAAGCAGCAGACACAGCATCAGTCAGCATTTAACATTTCGCTTTCTACCTTTTTCTGCCGCTCTTCCAGGAATGATTCAGCCTCAAGCCTTGCCCCAGGTTATATGCAGTCTCACTGAACTTTCTCTCACTCTCTCTCTCTCTCTCTCTCTCTCTCTCTCACACACACACACACACACTCCACTCTACATTGTAAACATCACCAGTGCTGAGAAGAAATGAAAGAATCTGTTTTGATTGAACAAAATGAAAGAACACAGGCTATTTAAAAGGTTTATTGGTGCACAGAATCACAAGCAATTCAGAGGCAGAAAGAGAGAGGAGGGTGTGTGTGTGTGTGTGTGTGCACGCCTTTCATTAGCACTTATAACCCAGTCAATAGACACTTGATTGGTTAACATGCAGATATCGATTCATCGACCATTATAAGCTCGGGTGTTAAACATCCTCCCCATACACACACAGCTGCCCCTGCTACTGTACGAGGGGAATCTGCACTCAAACACTTTGCACTTATTTCTCAAAGCCTGGAAAAAATGAATACATTTATACAGACATTTTCCTTTCAGCTAGAGTTTTTTTTTTCATAGCTTGAAGAAAATCTACCCCTTGAGAGGTCCAACCCTGCATGAAATCTTATCCGGGTGTAACAAGACCAGGTTCTCGAAAGCAAAACAGAGTGGAACGTTTCTGGGGGATTTTGCATCAATTGTTTAGGATTCCTGACCTCTTATCAGACCAGGCCGCGATTTAAAAAATAAATAAAAAATCCCAATAACTCGGGTTAAATGACTCCCTTATGACACATGTGCTTCATTTCTCTTGGCTGGGATTTATATATAAGTCGTCACCACGCGGCTTAAGCCAAAGCAACCATTACATATCTCAGTCAAGAATTTCAGTGATTAAGACGGATAGATTCACCATGGGATGCAAATATGCTGCTGCTGCTGCTGCTGCTGTGTCACTCTGGAATGAAAGTGAAACGTGATATGCATTATTTGAAAAGGAAGAAAAAAAAGAGATGGCTGGACTGAGAGTTAAACTCCCTGTGAAATGTTACTGAAGTTATGGAGCATCTAGAGGCTTTAACTTACCAGGTTGTAACCATCCTAGATGATGTAAATATTTGTATATTGAAATTAATGACCACTGACCATGAGATAGTTTTGTTTGGTCGTGCACAAAGCATAAAATTAACTTTTTTTTTTCCTCTCTAAATTCACTTCAGAGCTTTTGAATGAAACGTCTCATTCATCAAAATCTGTTGCAACTAATTACGTCTTTTTGCCACATACCTTCAATTAAGCATGTTCAAAGGGCCGAAATTGTCTCCTTTTTTTTATCTTGGGTACATGCTGACATTTAGGCTATTTGCCATAATGCATTTTTATAAAGCTGCCTGTTCAGATTTGTGAGCATTGCACTAGATAAATGGCACCCATTGTTTTGTTCTGCAGTGCCCAGGGTGATGGGGTACAAATGTAGTTCTGTGTGGTGTGTGATTTATTTTGCTCTCACACAGATAATGTGATCAAGCTCGTAACAAGCTCCTGTATTTTTTTTTTTTTTTTTTATACTTGATCTATTTTTAGTCGGACACCACGAGGTCGGCAGCTTCTGTTAGAAGAGCGATCCGTCCGGACACGAGATTTACTCTCTAACATTTTAATCTGCACTTCTAAACAGAGCAGGTTGTCAACTCTTTTTTTTTTCTTAAACTGACTAATTATCAGATTTTTGGGGATGTGTGTATGTGTGTAAGAGAGAGAAAGAAAGAGCTTGTCTCTTCCTGACAAAGAGGAAACAACATTAGACATAGTCCTCATAGACAACTCACAGTGTTTATGGATTCCACAGTCTGGAGACAAATGCAGGCCATCACACACACACACACACACACACACACGATCACGAACATGCAAACATGCGAACAAACATCTTACTGACAGAGAGTGTCTACATGTGTGTGTGTACCATGTATCTGTGTGTGTGGGGGAGTCATGTTGTAAATCACACTAATCAATTGTGGCCTGTGCCAAAGCATAGCAGACATGGAGAATGGTCTGTTTTACATTGTGTGTGTGTGTGTGTGTGTGTGTGTGTGTGTGTGTGTGTGTGTGTGTGTGTGTGTGTGCGTGTGTGTGTGTGTGTGTGCAGCTGTCACATGATGTCCTGCACACAGCTGTCACAAATCACATTTATGTCTCGGAGCCCACAGTTACTGTATGCATTGTGTGTATGTGTGTGTGTGTGTGTGTGTGTGTGTGTGTGTGTGTGTGTGTGTGTGTGTGTGTGTGTGTGTGTGTGTGTGTGTGCGTGTGTCTATGCTGTGCAAGGCTATAACATGGAGCCATCTTCATGACATGGTGTGCTGCAGAGTTCAGAGAGTGGTGATATAAGAAGCAGCATTTTTTCTCTTTTTTTTTCAAACAACAAAAAAAAATCTTCAATGAACATGTGATTTTTGTCTGTATATCATCAGATGCTCGTATGCTGGAGAGTTTACCAGCAGGGAGGAGCATGTGTAAATTCTGGAGAAATCCAGAAACATGTTCAAAAGAATCTTGAGATTATGTGAATACATTAAGATATTTGAACTTGTATTTTAACTACTACTACTGTAAATATCAAAACATATATTAAAGACACTGCTTTTTCTAACATTTGATAAACCACTGATATATCAGCATGGACTGTATCCTGTTTTTTTTTAGTTTAGAAAAGTTCAATTTTGTGATAACTCCATGTTTACTTGTTCCTCTTTTTTTAAGATGATTCATCCTGTCTAGGAGGACCACAAGTTGTATACTAAAAATGCTTGAAGTTTTTGGCTTTAATCAATTATATTTGAAAACATGTTATTATTAACATTGTATTTTAATGATATAGCATTGTGAAAATTTGCAATCAGCAACAAGAACTACGTGTTTGTGAGGACAGAAAATACAAATGATTCGTTCATTTGAACAAATCCAGACAGTATTTGGTATTTTGCCCCCAAATATAAGGTAAAAGGAATTAAATTCATATTAATAAACTTAAAATCATGTAAATTGCATCCTGCTTATTTCCCCTTCGTGGCTGCAGAGCTGTGAACTAAACACACTGATCTGAATTGATTTAAGTCAAGTTATGACACATTAGTCTGGACAGGTTAACTCTTTCGAATAATGAGACGATAAGTTATCATCTTATCAACCAGAAAATATGTTGGAGAACAAAAAAATTCAACAGTTAATAGATTATCAGGTTTAACTAACCTGAGGCAGGTAAAAGTTCCCATAATGCCTGTATGTGAGCTATAGAATGCTATGTTAAAGTGTGTTTCAGCAGTAAAGGGAAAAGTGATTTAAAAGGGAAAGGATGTCTGTATGCATCTCCCGCTCTTTCATCTCCTCTCCTATGTATGCGTGTGTGTGTATGTGTGTGTGCGTGTGTATGTGTGTGTGCGTGTGTATGTGTGTGTGCAGGTTTACGTGTTCCCTTAAGGCTCGGTTGCCATAACAGCACGCCGAGCTTGTGTAGGGAGATGTGACTGTGTTTGCCTTCTTGGTCTACCTGCAGCCTGGGTGACATGCTTTATGGGCTCTTTTATATATTAAAGATGTAATAATAATATGATATGCTTTATTTCTCCTTTATTTTTTTTTTTACAGCTAAATGCACACACACACATAGACACACACACACACACATACACACAGAAATGATTTTGACATTGTCTGCATGACATGAAAGACCTTTCCTTTTCCTTTTTGTGCGGGTCTTCAGGCCTAATTACATGATTAAAAATGGCGGTCTCCTTCCTGACATAATTCATTGCTGTCTGTGCATTTACCACCCTGATGGAAACGCACACACACTTACACACCTATACACACACACACACACAGGACCAGTGCTTTGAAACTGAAAACCCGATCATACCCTCTGCCAAAGTCACACACTCAGCCACACACTGCGCCCTGTGGCCAGGAGGAAAAGGTGTTGATGGCCTGCGAGAGCCGGAGATCCATCATGTGACACGGCTGCAGTCACATGCTAACATCACGCTAACTACTATCAAAGCAGAGGGAGGACTTTGTTTTCTTCTCTCAGGTTGCATTTTGATTGCTTGGTTCTAGAAAGACGATGGAGAAATGCGTAAAAAAAAAAAGTCAAATTAGCAAGCGTTTGCTGGCGAGTTACTTGGAGAACGTCCCCAACCTGCATCAGTATCGACTTTTCACATTTGAAAATTATGAGAAAAACTAAATTGTTCCCCTCTGATCAGTAATGAAGACATTCTGTATTCGTTTCAGTGTCTCTGTGGTTCTTTCTGGTTGTTTTTTTTGTTTTTTTTTTTGTTTTTTAATGCGCTCGCCAACGAGTCGTAGCAACATGCTGTGGAATGGCGGCAGCTTAATTGCAGCTTATTTTGTTTCAATTCAGCACGCCGCTCTCCTTCTTCCTCAATTCATATTCCCTCCCACCCCCTGTATTGGCACGAGACGCCGCAATGTTTTTTCGTTGCCAAAGACAACAGATTCTGCGACCGCAAAAAACACGACACTCGAGACGCATGTGATTTTTGAGGGCGTTAATGGGAGCGAAATGATTCCGCTCGGGCCACTATTGCGAGAAAATGGTTACGTTATGAAGAGATACTCATGCTTGTGGCATCGGTAGCCTTCTCTGTGTCATACGTTGATTTATTGTGAAATCTTGGATGATCTTTTTGCAATATTTTAGCGAAGAAAACCAACCACGGCCCCTCCCCCTCTGTTCTGAGCCTGGGTTTCATCAGACTTGTGTTATCATAGGTTCAGTCACATTAAACAGGTGATCCGTCATTGTACGCCATGTGTTTAGAGTTCAGAAAGTGTTCTCATTCATTTTGGAGATTTGATCACTTACTTTCTGTTTTATATCTGCTTGTTAAGAATTTGGTTTCTGGTGCTGGAGCTGAGGTTACTGTTATGCAGGTGATTGTAAAAATGTGGTGGTTTCTTTTATTGCAATATCGTCCCAATGCATTGATTTGCAGAAAGTATTTATTTTTATTTATTTATTTTACCTTTATTGAACCAGGCAGATTGCTTGAGATCAAATGATAAAACCAAACAGAAAGTACAGAAAGACAGGGACAAACAATAGTTTCAGAGTCGGTCAGAGCCCTATGAAAAGAAAAGAGGGAAAAAACAGCGCACCACGATACACACTAAAAGAAGACTACTAAACTGATAATAAAAATATTATACAATAAAACATTTACACATTCAAAAATTAGACAGTAAAAAGCCTATGAGTTGAGTTTTAAAATCAGTAACGGGGACAAGTTTCTAAAGTTTGCAGGTGCTTGTAAAATAAAAGTTTTTTTTATTGCAATATTGTCCCAATACATTGATTTGCAGAAAATATCCCCCCTGAACTCCAATCCTCTTGTGTGTGTTCAGACCGAAAGTTGAACTGCATTAAAAAAAAAACAACACGCAGGAGTGGGCGTGTAGCTACAGATACAGGTGACATGATTATTTAGGATCCAGTTTGACGAACACATGCACGAGTTTCAAGGTTTATTGACACTAAAACACCGCAGCGGCGATTTATAAGACGAGACTTGTATCCGGCGAGATTTTGCAACACTTGAGGGTTTTCACGACGACAGTCATTTTGTTCTCTGTCATAACAATCGAGCAGAGATATTAGAAATGTGATCCCACGCCCTGCACTCTATTTGACTGGCCAACGCAGCGCTTTGCCAGAAGCTGTCACTGCGCATTGTGGCAAAAGTTGAGCCGTGTTCAGAGTGGTTGGTCGACCACACTTGCATTGTTTTGCTGCTCCAGGAAGCTGACACCAGAGGCTTTGGGGTTGTTTGCTTAAAAGAAAGATTCCAACAGTTAATAGATTATCAGAATTGTTGCTTAACCCTTACTTTATCTTCATTTTTTCTAAAACGCGGTGATATAAAATGTATGTTTTTCAGATAGGTGTATAAAAGGGGGCTTTTATTTTTGAAGAACATCCAATTTATGAGGTCACATGACCAGGATATCCTGTTTGCTCATGGACATTTGACATATGAGCATCACTGTCTCACAAACAAAGTCTTATTCAGAATTTGGGAAAATTTTCACCAAATAAAAAATTCACTATCTGGGGGTAAGTAAACTTTTTTTAAATTTAATAAAATTTTGAAAAAATTTTGAAAAAAAAAATATTCTAATATGCTAAAACAGATTATATTTGGAAATAATGTGGAAAATTCCTAGTGCATACAACCTAATGGAGTCCCATTAACTTCCATAGCATGAAACAACTACAACTTTTTCTTATACATTTTTTAATATTTCAATTATTTAGGCCATTTTAAGTAATTAAAACATTCAAAACATGTTTTACTGTGTATAAGTAATATTCTATGCAATAGATGGTTAATCATTTTTTTCTGTTATTTTGCAGTAAGATGTTATTGTACGTACATGCAAGAAAAAAAAAAAATCCTTATCATCCTAACCCTGATTTTAAATTCCCACTTTACTTAACCTGGCCTAACACTCATCCTGACCCAATCTTAAACACATGCTGAAAAGATCTGAGGAGATGCAAATTGTCCTCACTTTATGTGATTATTTTCATCTTCCTCTGTGTCTAAGAACATTTGGTTGTAATAACTATAGAGTTAGAGCTGTAATTCAGACAGTCGCCCTGCATCCCAGACCCATACAGTCCACGTTTTCAAACATGTCAGCATAGATGACAATGATACTTGAATTCTTGGAGAAGGGAGGGGGGATTCAGCAATGAAAATTCAGGCCACGCAATGTGTGTGTGTGTGTGTTTTCAGCCACATTAAAACATGTATGACTGTGACTCTAAGCCTCATTAAATGAGCCTCATACATGGCTCGCCGCTGTAAACATGCTAATATTTCTTAATGGCACTCTCCTGCATTGATATGCATGTGAACTGTAGACCGTTAACCCCCTCCGCCCCGCCCTGCGCTCATCAACAAAGACCTCCACCCCTCACACACACACATGCACTCACCGCCATTACGGGGCCCCCCCTGGCTCTCTGTTTTTCCATTAATATCAAGTGATTGAGCGTAACATTAGCAGATAAAGTGGAGAGTAAGATGACATATACGCCGTGGATGAAGGAATTAAAACCTAATATAATCACTCGGCCTTGCCTTGCATATGGGGGGGGACGCGGCTTGTCACCACACCTGACATTTTGATTTCCGACATATCTGGCACAGTAAGCGAGAGCGCCGGAGACAGATGGAGACCGATTCCTCTTTTAAGTAGAGAGATACTTAAGTGATTGTTCGAAAAAGGGCTCCCGCACACACTTAAACCGTGCACACGAGAAAAACGTACACACACACTTCAAAAATAAACATGCACGCACACAGAGTATTGATCTCATACCTCTTAGGAACATGCGTGCAGGTGTGCGCGAACGCACCGGCAATCGCGTCTTTAAGCCCTCGGTCCGGCTGGTTATTTTCAGAGCAAGTGGAGAGCACATCAGTTTTTATTAGCTTAATAAATCACCTTTGTTGTCAATCAAGCAGCAGAGAATAATTGGATATGGTTGAAGCCTTGCGTGATGGATTATAAATCATTCAAGATTAAATTAAAAGATAATGCACAAACTTAATGGTTTGTGTTTTGCAGTCTAAATTGCCTCGGAGCAGTGCTGTTTTCCAGCTTTATTGCCAGCCGTTTTTCTTTCCTCTAAAACCCCTCACATTTCACACCTTTTATTGCTCAGACGCTGCCTCGCCACTGCTCTTTTTACATCTGCGGTTTGTTTGTTTTACAAATTCATTTTTGGGGATTCTCTATATATCCTTTTGTGCGGAGGGGTGGTGCAAGTAATTGTTATATGCAGGGTGTTTTTTTTTTCTTTTTATTGAGGGTATGCGTGTCTGCATAATGTGTAAATGTGTGTGTGTGTGGATGATGAGTTGGCACTCATGCCACCCGCTTGTATTAAACAGATTTTCAGAGGCCTGAATCTGTCTTCGGGTGACATTTGTTTTCAATCTGTTCTCAGCAGATGCACCTCAGGTCTGTAGCAGTGATTACCCCCCCCCTTCCTAAAATAAAAAAAAAAAAATAAAAAAAAAAAAAAACAGAATAGCATTATTGCACAGGCGATGAGGAGAAAAAGAAAGGAGGAGACAGGGAGGCAGAAACAGAGCTATATCATGTATATTATGCTCCGGCTGGTGAATTTAACTGTGTCCGTTTGCGTTGGAACAGAGCGGACGTTATCATAATCGTCTCCTGCCGACTTGACAGGACCTTAAAGTGATCCTGTCGTTTTATTTACACCCAGACTACTGTGTGATTTACTCCCAAACACACACACGCAGACACACACACACACGCACAAACACACATAAACGTTCCCCCTTGCTAACTTCCCTAGCGAGCCCAGTCGAGTAGGTCAGATGACATCTTTTGATCAGAGCTGTCCAAAGAGATCAGAGCAGACTGGCAGGTAATAGATACCCAGAAACTAACCAGGCTGAGCTGGAAAGTGTGTGTGTGTGTGCATGTGTGTGTATTTCCCAGATTGTAAATGTGGGTGTCTGTGTGTGTGTGTGTGTGTGTGTGTGTGTGTGGGGGGGGGGGGGGGGGGGGGGGGGGGGGGGGCATTTCAACTCTCTATTTCAGCAAACCGCTCAACTGCCGCGTAACTGTTGCTGACATTCAGCTGCAATGCTGTTGTGTGTGTGTGTGTCCAGATCTGTCCTCTAGGACAGACCTTTGACTCTTATAATGGCCAAAAAAAACCCAGAAAGATAGGTAAAGGAAAAGAATTGGAACAAAATGAGTGAATGAATGAGTTGCAGAAAAAGCGAGAATCCAGTGGAGAGAAGGAGGCATTGAAGGGGGCAGAAAATGGCAGGAAGAGAGGAGGAAGAGCACAGGACGGGAGGGAGGTGAGGATGTAGGGAGTTCAGAGAGGAGAAACAAATGGGAGACGGTGGAAATGATGGATCTTGCTCAGCCCTGCTTGGCTAACTCTGCACACCCCGCTGCTTTTTCTTTCTGCACAAACACACGCACGCACGCACACACACACACACACAAGCACACACTTCCCCTGGGACGAGTGCTCATGACCCTGGGTTGCCCTGTGGGCTTTGAGAGTGTGACTGCTCCAAGTGCGAGCGATCTGAATAACAAAGGACAGGCAGAGGATCCTTTACTGACACACAGGCTCCCACTGATAATATTTGTGTAATGTGAACAAGATATTTAATCAAATGTCCTTTTAGGTGATGAGAACACAGACACCAAAACTCTCTAGGTTTCCCCAACACACACACACACACACACACACACACACACACACACACACACACACACACACACACACACACACACACACACACACACACACACACACACACACATACTTTAACATATCTTATAACATACTGTATATTGCTTGAATAGGGCCCATGTGGAATAATCCAAAATACCAAATTAGATTTCTCAAATAGTTTCAGATAATATAGTTACATATTTTTTATGATTGCTATTAATAAAATAACAAAAAATAGCCTATTATATTTATATTTCTATATCTATTTCTGTGAACAATGCTGCATGTGCTATGCAGGCTGCAGGTTTAGAATGGAACCTGCTTTTTTTGTTACAATATAAGCATTTAGGTTGCCAGCATGTTGCTATTTATCAAGATTTGCAACTCAAACGTTTTGTTTTTCAGTTCTAAAGCTAAATATGTCTAATTTAATGGTGTGATAGTATATTTTTTGTTTCTAGTTTACAAAACCTTTACACACAAAAATTATCAAGATCAGCATATAGAGAGTTAGCATGATGAAGCTGCTACCGATAAAAGGAGAATTCATTTCACATGGTTTTAAACATTAACATTGATTCTGTAAGTGGTCTGTTAGTCGGGAGAGCATCATTAGTGCTTTATTTAAAATATATGTTGCTTATCTATATGCTAAAATCTCTCTATGTTAATTTCATTCAGTTAAACAACACAAGACACCAGTTAAGACATTGTTTTAGTAGCGTTCCAGAGTTTTCTGTCAGCTGCTGCACAGATGCTGACTCAGTCAATATTTTAAGCTTTAAATGCATGTTTATGTCTTTTTCTAACAGCAGATGACCAGTATCTAACGGTCATATTTGCAAATCGTAGCCAGGAAGCAGGCTTGTCTTCTTATATTTCCTTTTGTCGCATGCGGGTTTCACCCAATAACCTTTTATTGTCTGGTCCACCTCTTTTAATTGGTTTCTCCAGAAAGTTTTACATAAGATTCTACCTTAGATATTACACTTACTCCTTTACAGCTCCTCTGTAATTAACAAGAAGCTGCACAGTCAGAATAATTCTGTGTAGTGTGTCAGTGGGAGAGGTCACATAGAGGCTCAGTGCTACTGATGACATGTGTGTGTGTGTGTACCTGTGTGTGTGTGTGAGGGTGTAAAAAGATCCACCTCCCCCATGTGTGTTAAAAACTCCATGAATCAGAGATAGAGAAATTATTATAATTATAAATTGCTAGAAAAAATTTAAGAAATAAATGAATGGTCGCTTACAGACTACACCCTCACTACACACACACACACATATACATATTCCTCAGTTAAAAGTCAGCACACACACGGGTGTTTCTTTGTCTACAAATTTGAGATGGTGCTACATAGGCTAAATAAAAACTGTACATGTATAAATGCTGCACACACATACACACACACACTTACACACACATGCATCAGTGAGTGTGTCATACACCGTAACAGCAGCATGTAAATACACTGTCAGCAGTTCCCCAGCTGAGTGGCATGGGGAGATGATTAGCCAGGCTAACACAAACACACACAAACACACACACACACACACACAAACACACACACAAACATTTACGGACATACACAGGCGTGCAACAACAGCATCTGTGTTTGTGAATAATCTCAGTATTTCAGTGTGTAGCGACGCTGCTGTATAGCCACAGACAGACACACTAACTGTTGCCACTCCAAATCTAATCTCCCCTCTTTCATTCCCCCTCTCTCTCTCTCTCTCTCTGCCACTATGTGCTGTATATGCTAATATTATCTCCACTTTTTTTGAAAGGCATTTTGCATATTTCGGACTATCGTGCCGTTTATTACCAGATATCAGCAAGGAGCTAGTTTCCACAAATAATTCATACGTGGCACATGCAGATACAGGCCTAAAAAACAATAATATAAATACAAAATCCATTATGGAAGGATTCAGCAAACCACAGAAGCAGTTATTAAAACTATTAGTCACACAGTTATTGGAATATCACACAAAATATTTTGTTCAATCAAACATTTCATTTAATTTCACTAACTACTGAACTTAAATGAATCCCAATTCAGTCGTTCTTCATAATTTTTATCGATTTTAAATATAATCTCACTGTTGCGAATTAGAACAGAGGATTTTGCAGGTCCTTGTGTATTCACTTTTAGGCCAAATTCAAAGCATTGCTAATATATTAGAATTCTTCTTAGCACACAGAACCAAACTATTTATATTCTGTTATCTATCGTTTATTATCTAAGCTTCCCTTATAGTAAGTTTTTTTATGTTGCCTTTGCATCAATACATACATTGAAACTCTTTCATTTTTTTAAGTATTTAATTTGGTATAATGGTCAAAAAAGACATTGCTGGCTGGTAAAGCAACCATAATGTTTCTATAATGATAATGATGGTTTCTATTATGATACACAGTCTATGAATATGATGGTATAGAACCTCAAATATCAATATACCTGCATGTTTCAAAATGGACACAGAAAAGACACGCTATTAAAAGAATGCCATTTTATACTTGTTCATTTTATTTTCATCTTTAATACAGTAATAGTAGTGGCGGCATAGTAAAGTGGTGCGTTTATGCTCATGTTTGGCCTTTTTGTGCCAAGTTGTTCCCATAAATCTTCCAGCATTAGTTTGATATCGTCACTATAAACAATAAGATTAGTATCATAAAGCGTAAATCTCTATATGACTATAAGAACAGCGCAAGGGTTATTGTAAACATGTCTCGTAATATGACGATATATTATATTATATTAGTGATGCTCAAGTGGAGAGGAGAAAACACAAAAAAAAGGTACCGTGAAATAGAGGAGTTTCACTGTTATTTTTGATTACCGCAGACTTTTTCTAGTTTCTTGGAAGACTGTCATTGGTGATGTTTTTCATGACTCAGTATATGTGAGGTGATGTCTCTCGCAGCATGGCAAGCCAGTGGAGACACAATTAATGTGTCATATTCCGATGATACTGTAAATATGTTGTGTGTGTGTGTGTGTGTCGTCTGGGCGAGTCGTGTAGCTGGTTGGAAGGAACAGCTCCATTCGTCAGGCGTCTGGGTCGATCGAACACCTCCTGGGATCGATGGCACGCCTCGCCAATCCCACGGCACTCACTGCAGACAGCCATGCCCCTTTAACCACTATCACACACACACACCCTCACACACACACACAGAGTAAAAGAGAGAGAGAATCCATCCCACCAATTTGTCTGTGCATGTCAAATCACAATAATTAAGCATTATCGATCTCAGATTCAATTAACTTCATTAACGTGGGTTGCACTGGTGATTGGGGAGAGGTGAAAGGGAGGGAGGGAGGTACGGGTAGAGATTATAGGATCTCATCAAGTGGGAAATGGCGAAGGGGTTTGAGGGGATGGGGAGAACAGGGCGGAGTGTGTAAACACACACACACACACACACACGTAAGCAGGGCACATGTGGAAAAATTTGGACAGGGATTTCTTTTGTGCTTTTGGAACATATCTTTAACTTTAAGCAAAAATGTTGCTCTACATGAGACTGGGTGAGGAGAGTCTGTCTCTGTCTGTCTCACACATACACACACACACACACTGTAAATGCATGGCCTAAGCAGAAGTGTAAACAGACAGCGTTGACGTGCCTGTGTGTCTGATAGGGCTGTTAAGTGGTTATATAAGCATGATAAACTGTTTCCTAACATCATAACATCTGCAGACTGCATAAGCATTTCCACTTTATGCACACAGACACACACGATTCACAATACACAGCCTCATAATCCCTAAACATTTCTGATATGGCTGTAAACTTATTCATCTCCTCCAATTGGTTCTTTTTACTTATTATCATTTGTATTATTTACTTTTTAGAGCGGTGGTTTGTAATTGCGTTTGGACGTCATTTCCTAGCGTAGAAACGCTGGCGTTCCCCTTTCGCTCGCTTTGCCTTTCAGTTTCACATCCGGCGCCCGGCCCATTCTCCTGAAAATGAGATCAAACCACCTCTCCCACCCTGCTGACAATTCATCTGGAGCTCTCTCTGTGTCTCTCTCTCTACTAATTAAAAGAGCACCTGCACGCCTGGTGTGTTTGGCCCGGGCTTCTTCCACTCCAGCGGTTTGTGTGTGTGTTTGTGCATGTGTATCGTGTGTATGTGTTTCTGCATCATGCATGTGTATTTCTCCATATTTATCTCAATATCCCAGGTCATACTGTTGTGAACCTTGTAGCCTGGACCTAAGCCAGTGGCCTTGGAGATGATCTCTGAGTGCGTCTGCATGTGTGTGTGTGTGTGTGTGGCCTCGGTCTTGACTTCCTTCCAAGACCTGCCTCCCTCCTTCTCCTCCTCCTCCTCCTCCTCCTCCTCCTCCTTCCCCACTCCCCTCAGTCTTTTCTCCTTCCACCACATTTATTCATGTCTCCTTTTCTCTTCCCTCTCCGTGGTTCGCTCTATAAATTCAGCTTTATTTGACTGCTTTAACTACAACAATAGATAACATTCATGGATAAAGTGTAGTGTGACCCTCTCCTCATCTTGCATCACGCCGTGTTGTGCCAAGTTTTGGCTAAAGAGCAGAGAGTGGGACAGTCAACTGCCGCTGTACAGTGTGTTTCCATCAGGGTGATGTAGTTCTGCTGGTTAGTTAAACCATGAATCGATTACACAGAAAATGAAATTGCTATAATTTTAATTAATAGTTAATTGTTACTGCATCTACCAAGCAAGAATACCCTTTTCTGGATCTTAAATATGAATATTTTCCACCTATTAAATGAGTATCTGTGGGTTTTAGGCTGTTGGTTGCACAAGATTAGAATATCCTACTTCTCTCTGGGTGCATGAACTCAACATTTTTAACAATTTGCTGTAAGAATAAAGTACAGGGTTTGAGTGGGGAAATAACCAGCATAATAATGGGTGAAAATAATCCTCACAGGATTGTAGATTGGACAGTATTTTTATTCCAGGTTATATGGGAAAATGAACAAAACATCAGAGTAACCCTGATGTTAAAAATATATATAAATACAATATTATTCAAAAATATACAATCCAAAAAATATACAAATCAAACATTAGCATATTACAATTAGGATTAAAGATATTAGCTCAATAAGTAATAAACTGACAGTCATGACAGGACCACTGACCTCAGTCAATTAGAACACATTGACACCATGTGGTGCCATTGAGAGTTCAATAATTAGCTAGAAGTAAGGAATAAAAGGTTGAAATGTCCAGTGTCTGGCACTTCAAATGTGCAACTGACTGAACCTATTAAAAAAGAGAGAGAGAAAACCTTGATCACTCAGTTTTGTATTAAGACATCTCTATGCTTTATATTTAAATGTATATATTATACAGCATAGAGTTTATGATCAATTACTTAAGAACACATTTAAGTGGCGGTGATGATGAAACAGTACATATTTGACAGGGTTGTCAGGGTACATCAGACGAAAAAAAGGTTGGAAACCACTGCGATAGCCAGCGAGGATCCTAATGGATAGTGACATGCAGGCTGAAGGAAGCCAAGTCAAAATATTTTTATGAGCAAATATTACAGCGAAGTAAATATTCACATTAAAACAGGCTTCAAAGTGCAATCAACGTGATATTTAAGTCACGGTAGGATTGGAGGATTTGGTTGAACATTTAAGCCTATTTAATGTAAGCTATAACATCAATTACTATAACATTGTACCTATTAGGGAATATTTAAAAAATATTTCCATATTGCCTCAAACAAGTCCAGAAATCAGCTCCATGCTCTATGTAGGTGGATGTAACCTACACACTAAGGTTTCATTCAGTGCGTACCGATCTTGCTCGAAAAAAACACAATTTTCTCCCTGATCCTCTGTCTCTATACATATATCACACACTTGCAGGTACACAGATGGGCAACACGCATTGTTTTCTTATCACATAAAGGCAGCTAATTTGAACCGCGGCGTGTACGTTGTGTTTTAAAAGGAGATTTCACATCGATGTTTTGGCCCTGATGAGAGCGCGAGCGCTGCTGTGTGTTCGGCTGTTTCCTCAGCCGGAGCATTGTTCTCTTAAACAGCTGTCGTTTTGGCTGATTCAGAACAGATGGCATGTACATGTGGGTCTGCTCGGCTGCACGTATGTGCGGGCGGGTGGATGTGTCTCTGAGACAGAGAAGGGGAGACGGAAAGAGAGAGAGAGAAAAAGGAAGAGATGGAGACGCTCAGAGAGGGGGAGCATGACGATGTGGGTGTCTGTTTTATATCTCTAATGCTAAAACATGCAGTTAAAATGAACATTGTGGTTTTAAAGACAGATACACTTCAATTAAAAAAAAAAAAAAAACTCATGCAGCGTGGATGCGGGTCATGTGACATAACATTTAATATGAGATAAGGTGTTTGAAGTGTTTCAAATGGATCCTTTTTGTTAGATTGAACGGTGGAGCAGACAGCCTGTTCGACAGACAAGCTCCTGAGATTGCCTGAAGGCAAAGAGTTGTTCCACTGCAGCAGTTACTGTACAACTGATGTGTGTGTATGTGTTTGTGTGTGTGTGTGTGTGTCTCTGGGATATCTGTGTCTCCATGCATCTGTTTATCCCACGGCAGTGTCGTATCATCGCCGATGGCAACCAGTGGCCTGACAATGACAGAGACTCCTCTCAGCGTTGCTGCTGATGCAGTATTAGTACACACACAAACACACAGGCTTGGTTAGAGATGGGGGTCGGCAACACTTGAGATGTGCTGTACGATACGTGTTGCAGATTGCATTACTTACTAGTCCACACCCATATTTTTCACCAAAGTGTAGGTGTGATTCTGAGTTCCTACCTTGCATGTGTCTTTTTCTCTCCCACTGTAAAGTGTTTGCCGTGCATTGTTGTGTTATAAAAATCCTACGCTTTTTTACACATTTCCCCCTCCTTTGTGTGTCTGTGGCAGTGGTAGATTGTGATTAAATATGTGCTGCTGTGCCACACCCATCCTGCTGACCGGTTCACTGTGTGTTTACATACCAGGTTAGATGAGTGATGGCTGTTACAGAAAGGAATGTTAGGCATAAGGCCACTGGTGTTCACACACACACACGCTCATCTTCTATGCCAGTGTAGTTACTAAAACAAGGAAGAGGCTTGTGCATGCATGCGCCTCTTTGTGCCTCTTTTGGTATTCAGAAAATCAGCATTAATCACAAAGTGTGAGCATAAAGCATTTCTCATCTAATGCTGTTTTATCCTTTTGATAGACTTATTAACAAAAGAAAACATTCATAGATGTACAAAGAAGCGAGGTTGCGATTTGTCTTGATACATCTTTTCTCTGTATGATTTCCATTGTATTATTCTTAAACTAGAGGGATTTGAATATAAATTGAAAGCCTCAAGCCCACTCCCCGAAGCTAAACTGTAAATAATAACTCTAAACTTTTTCTAATCTTTGGTAATTGAAGCAAATGGGTTTTGCAGGGAGAGATTTGTCGCAGGCAAACGTACATACATTCATTTTTATTTACGAGGAGGCGAGGGCTGAGAAGTGTAATGAGTGAAAATGCATGCTTAATTTAAATGGCGAGTGTGTCTGTTAGGGAATGCATTAGAGTCTGCAGAAGAAGCGTAAGACATATTAATTGACAGACAGGAACCGCTGTCTCCGAGGTTGATACAAGTAATTTATTACTTCAGAAACGAATGCCACCGCCAGAATGTGCTTCATTAATTTCAAATTTAGTTTTAATTTCAAGCTGTTGCCCCTTGAGAAGAATAAGGTGGCAAGTTCTGTTTGAAGAGACATTTTTCCCCTCTCCCTCCCTCCATCTTTCTCTCTCCATCCTCCATCTCTCTCTCTCTCTCTCTCTCTAGCTGTCTCTGATTTTCTGCAGTATAGAACAAAGACCTGGGGGTGGAGAGAGGAAAGGAGGGGGGTGGCAACTTGATTCCTATTTGAAAACAATGTCAGTGTAAAAAGAGGAAGTTAGAAACAGAATTACTGCAATAGTTTATGATATGAGATACTCTGTGAATGTCATTGGATGATTTCACTGTTTTCTCTGGAGAAAGGGTGAAGTCAGTATCTTAGGCTTCTATCAGTTCTGGGCTTTGTGAGACACAGGAATGCAGAGTTGAGAATCTCTGTCATTAGACATCCCATCAGTGTGGTTCTAACAAATCTCCCTTTCTCTCTTTGTTCTTTCTTCTTTCTGTCTGAGCAGCGTACGTCCCTGAAGATGAGAAGGAAGCAGCCCTGCTGGATGAGGACCTGGATGGAGATGACTCAACCCAGGAAGGAGAGGAGCCCGCCGCCAAGTTCCTGTGTCAGGACAAGGACTTCCTTCTCAAGGACAGACCAGGATCCACTGGTTTCCATGACTCCCCCAATGCAGCAGACTTTTCTGGTCAGGAGCTGGACAGTGAGTCTCACCTGAGTGAATCCAGTGATAGGATGTCTGATTTTGAGAGCTCTTCACTTAAAAATGAGGATGACGTCCTTCTCTTTAAAGATCCCTCAAATGCCCTTTCGTTGTCTTCCTCCTCTGCCATGATGGCTGCTGCCAATGCTGCTACTGCAGCAAGTGGAGATGAGTCCATATTAGCTACCACAGGGTCTGTGGCTGACAGCCTGGAGAAGATGAAGGCCATTTACACTTCCTTCCTGACCAACTCCTATTGGTCCACACTGAATCTGAACATGAGCCAGCCCCCTGCAGAAAAACCCCCTCGTAGTCACAGCAGCAGCAGTAGCAGCAGCAGTAGCAGTAGCTGTGGAAGTGGAGGCTATGACTGGCACCAAACAGCTATGGCTAAAACCTTCCAGCAGGCTTCGCAGAACCACCACAATCGACTGGGCGCGGCTCACCATCCCGCAGTGGCCGTATCCACAGCATCCACAGAACCCAACCTCTTTAGTACCGTCCAGCTGTACCGGCAGAGCTCCAAGCTATATGGCTCCATATTCACTGGTGCCAGCAAGTTCCGCTGCAAGGACTGCAGCGGAGCTTATGATACGCTAGTGGAGCTGACCGTGCACATGAATGAGACAGGCCACTATCGTGATGATAACCACGAGACAGACGGCGAGGGTGCAAAACGGTGGTCGAAACCCAGAAAGCGTTCCTTGCTAGAGATGGAGGGCAAGGAAGATGCACAGAAAGTTCTGAAGTGCATGTACTGTGGGCACTCTTTTGAATCCCTCCAGGACCTAAGTGTCCACATGATCAAGACAAAACACTACCAGAAAGTGCCTCTGAAAGAGCCCGTTACACCAGTGGCAGCTAAAATTATCTCCTCAGCTCGAAAAAGAGCCCCTATTGACCTAGATATCCCTAGCTCACCTGACTCTAATGGAGGCACCACACCTAAGCCCACTTCCCTCAATGACTCTAATGACATACTCCAGAAGGCAACCAACCCTTACATCACCCCCAACAACCGCTATGGACACCAGAATGGTGCCAGCTATGCCTGGCAGTTTGAATCCAGGAAGTCACAAATTCTCAAATGCATGGAGTGTGGCAGCTCTCATGATACACTGCAAGAGCTAACTGCTCACATGATGGTGACCGGACACTTTATCAAAGTCACCAACTCTGCTATTAAGAAAGGCAAACCCATTATAGAGTCACCAACCCCAGCTCCCACTGTTAATTCAACAACTGAGGAAAAGTTCCAGTCAGTTCCTCTGGCTGCCACAACATTCTCTCCTCCACCTGCCCCAGTGCCTCCGCCAGCCAGCATCTCCCCCACTGCCATGGTTGTGGAGATAAAAAAGGAGGATAAGGAGGAGGAATGCACAAAAGAGTCAATCATCAACAATGGTAACAACGTCAACAAAGAGAAAAAGGCTGGCGCTGAGGAAGAGGCTGAGGAGAAATTTGATATTTCTTCAAAATACACTTATCTGACTGAAGATGATCTGGAGGAGAGTCCTAAGGGGGGTCTAGACATCCTCAAGTCTTTGGAGAACACAGTGACCTTAGCCATCAATAAAGCCCAGAATGGAGCTCCAAGCTGGGGTGGATATCCTAGTATCCATGCTGCCTACCAGCTCCCAAACATCATGAAGCTCTCTCTAGGAAACACTGGGAAAAGCTCTCCCCTTAAATACATGTTCCCTGGAGGGGAGGTTCTTTCTCCCACTGGCAAGAGCCAACCTTTAATTTCCCCTCCAAGACGCCAGAACTCTCCTCTACCCAAGAACAACTTCCATGCGATGGAGGAGCTAGTCAAAAAGGTGACAGAGAAAGTGGCCAAAGTTGAGGAAAAAATGAGGGAGCCAATTGGTGTTGTGAGGGCGTCTCCTCTGAGACGTACCACACCCTCACCCTGCAACAGTGAAGCAGGGGACTCAGCAAGAGGAGAGTCCCCTAAAGAAAGTAGAGCAGGAGGCTGTAAAACTCCTGAGAATACGGGTGGAGTGGAAAAAGTAGGAGATGGAAGTGGAGTGAATCACAGAGATTCAAATGGAGATATCACCATAAAGGAGTCTGTGGAGAATGGAGTCGAGTCCACTGCTGTGACATCGCCCCTGTCTGCGTCCCTGTGTGGAAGCACAGCCATCATCACAGATCATCCACCTCCAGAGCAGCCATTCGTCAACCCTCTCAGCGCGCTGCAGTCTGTAATGAACGCCCATCTGGGAAAAGCCGCTAAGCCCACCCTGCCCTCCCTTGACCCCATGAGCATGCTGTTCAAGATGAGCAACAGCCTGGCAGAGAAAGCAGCAGTAGCTGCATCCACCCCACCAGCACAGACCAAAAAGCCCAGCAACGACCATTTGGATCGCTACTTCTACCAGCAACATCTAAACAATGACCAACCCATCGATCTCACCAAAGGCAAGAATCCTGACAAAAACAGCAGCACTGCTTCTTTGGGTTCGACGGCTCTTTCTTCCACCACCTCCACCCCGTCCTCAATTTCCCCCTCCTCCACTGTCACTATGACCAAAGCCTCAGCTGCTGTAGCTTCCTTCATGTCTACCTCCCCTCTGAGAGAGAACGCCCTGTCAGACATCTCTGACATGCTGAGGAACCTGACAGAGAGCCAAGCCGTCTCCAAGTCCTCGACTCCCACCAGCCTGTCTGAGCGCTCCGACATTGAAGGTGCCACACAGGAGGAGACAGAAGACATTTCACCAGCCCAGAAACGTAAAGGCCGCCAATCCAACTGGAACCCACAACACCTCCTCATCTTACAAGCCCAGTTTGCTTCCAGTCTGAGACAAACAAGTGACGGCAAGTACATGATGTCGGACCTGAGCCCACAGGAGAGGATGCACATCTCCCGATTCACAGGCCTCTCAATGACCACAATATCCCATTGGTTGGCTAATGTCAAGTACCAACTGAGGCGAACTGGTGGCACCAAGTTCTTGAAGAACTTGGATTCGGGTCACCCAGTGTTCTTCTGCAGTGACTGTGCCTCGCAGATCCGCTCACCATCGACCTACGTTAGCCACTTGGAATCCCACCTGGGCTTTCGTCTGCGGGACCTGGCCAAGCTTTCTGGGGAGCAGATGCTCAGTCAGATATCGCAGCAACAGCACCATCAGCAACGCCACACCAAAGGACTGTCTGAAAAACTTCTCTCTAACCTTCATGCATCCAGCCACCCCCTATCCTCCTCTATTCCCACATCCCTACCGTCTTCTTTACCCATCTCCCTACCCTCATCCTTAACCACCCCTCTGCCCTCAACTGAATCCTTGTCCCCCTCCCCCGATGACGACGACAACAGTGGGTCTGTGTACCAGTGCAAGCTCTGCAACCGGACTTTTGCGAGCAAGCACGCGGTCAAGCTTCACCTGAGCAAGACTCATGGGAAGTCCCCTGAGGACCATCTCATGTATGTGTGTGAGCTGGAGAAACAGTAGCACTGGCTGGGGTCAATGCTGTGCTCTTTCGTAATGTCTCACTCTTTCTTGCTGTCTCTCTTAAGCCTTTCACGGACATTTCTTTCAAAAAGAAGGATGGACCATTAACGTGATGGGAACTGCACAAAGATGCCATACAACTACTGCTTTGAGTTTTGGCACATGGTTTTACATTTTGTGTTGTAGCAGTTAATTTTTTCTTTTCTTTCTGTGTGAGGTAAACTCACTCTGGCCCAAGACACTTGATTTTTGTGCTTTCCTTTGACAGGAATAGAGTGACTTTGTCAAAACTCGTAGATGGGGGCTGTTGTCATTGAGAAGATACAGTATATGAAGGTTTAAAAAAAGAGATTCTAAAATGAAGTGGTGTGTATTTTGAAACTTGTGTAAATGGAATTAACTTCCTTTATATTTTGGCATCACTGGGGTGTGATAAGCTGCATGCATAAACGAAACAGTTTAGTTGAACATTTTATAACTAAATCTGGTGCACTTTCCATGATTTTTTATTTTCGCTCGCTCTGTCTTTTTTTTTTCTATAACATTTTTTGTGCTGGTGTCAGCATTTAAAATTTAACCCTCTGAGTACGTCAAAGCACTTCTACACCTACGATCCAAACACTATTGGCATATGATTTTGTGATTGGGAATTACTGAAGCTATTGAAGCTACTGAATTAGATGGACAGCGTGTGCGTTGTGTCTGCAATGTCTCAACGTGTCTGTTTGAGTCTAATCGTTGACATGAAAGCATTTTTAAAATGGAGATTCTCTATTCAGTGCAATGTTTTCATCTTGGGCTTAAATCTATGTGATGAAAAAGGAAAAAAAGAATCTGAAGTCTTTTACTTTGGTCGATCAGGGACCTTTATTAATTCAGGTCTGTGTAAAATATGTACATAAAAACATATTAACTAATTCCTGTCTAAATTATGCATCATTTCTATATTTTTAATTTAAAAGAATTATAACTGCTGGTGCACAGTATATGAAGACATTAATAAAATTGTTTTGCACAATAGTTTTATAAATGTTATTTAATCAAATGACACAAAAAGGGAGGTAGCAAAAGGATGACAACAGGTGAATCTTTTTATTCCCAACTCGTGCTCAAAGGGTTAAAGACTCTTTTTATCAGACACTACTCTACATGTGCCGCTGTATGAACACTAAAAAGATATAAAGGTTGTACAAAAAAGATGTTACTTTATGAAGAAATGTCACATGTAATCTGTTATTTATAAGCACTCTTGGTTGTTTCATATCGTTGAATGCCTTTTTCGATTGGTCCTATTTTTTTTGTTCTGTCTAATTACTCTGCCATGATTCCACACTGCAGCTTTATTTTTTGGGGATTTGAAAGGTAACCATGGTTACACTAACCTCTTGAGTGACAAGTTCTGCTACATTTTTGGCAGTTAATTTGCTGAAGTAACTGACAGCTGCCAGTGTAGAGAAATAAAAAAGAAAAAAAATCCTTATGTGTAAAATATCGGCATGTAAACAGCACAGATACTGTTATGCATTCTGTGCCGTTAGTCTTTTCATTTCGTTCTTTCATTTTCTGTTGTTGTTGTTCTTGACAATGAACCCCCATTATTATGACTTCATATAACCTTGTTTTCTACTGCAGCATTAAAAAAAGGAACCTGTTTTTTGCAATAATGTGCATGTGCATTGTGTGTGTCATGGCTATCAATTATGTGTGTGCTGTGCAGTCCCTAATGAGCACATTAGACTGGGAGTGTGTCAACGTCTGTCTGAGACGAGCTGCAGACTAGTTTACAGTGAGTGGCAGCAACAGGGCCGTGTGGGAGACAAATGCGCACACACATATTCAGACATGCAAACAGACACCATCATTGTTGGGCTTTCCCAGTAGACTTTTTTTGTCCTAGCGCCTTAGACTGAACCACATACTGTATGTATAAGAATGAGCCTGCAGCATCAGGCTTTAAAAAACATAAGCAATGACATTTAAAAAAAAATAGAAAAATATTTTTTTCATTATTATAAGGGGTGATGGTTGTCTATCAGAAAGCATCCAAGCTGCCATTTATAAGGTTAATAAAATAACCTCTAATACTCTTGCTAGCACAAATTTTTGATTCTTACTGACTAAATAGGACAAAGGAAACTTTTAATGCAAAAAAAATGTATTGAAAAATTTCAACATAGCTGCCATCTGGCCATGCTTGGACTTGCTAATTGAAAGTGAGCGCATTTCTAGTTTTCATGCATGTATGGGTCAGTGACAAAACTGCCATGTGGTGCAACCCTAAAAACTTACTTACATACCAGATAGTTTAACTCTGTTAAAAAGGTTTTTAAAAAAATAAAAACACATGCTATTAACATGTTTTATATTCTGAATGGATTAAATATTTTAAATTACCATTACACCATTTGATAATTCATATAAAACAATCACATAATATAATATTTTTATTAAAAAAACAATACAAATGGACTTAAAAATAACAATAAACCAACATGAACACAAAATGTACATTTTGAGGGACCTGATGAATGCTTTTTAAAACTGTATTTTAAAATTTTTTCAACTTCCCAAACATTATTTGTGACTGACCCATATACTTAATTAATATATTACACAATTATATATTAATCCAGCTCATCCCTTCACTATCAGTAATAATGTAGAGAGTAACTCAGCTCCTACTCACCTCCCTTTTCTTTCCACATGGGATATGGAAGTATAAAGACACACACACACAATATTCCCGACCATATCTCTCCCTCTATAATTACCTCCGACGTCCATTTTGTGGCTACTCTCCACAAGGTAAGAAACTTGGCAGACATATTTGTTTAGGCATCATGGGGGATGACAGCAATGCTGACAAGATGAGCAGGTCCTTTTCGAGTGTTTATTTATTCATATTCCTTCCCTGTCCGGAGCTGTGAGTAAATAGGAATTGTGTCACTATCAATTTGATGATATGTGCTGCACAACAGTATGATGCAGATAAAGAAGATAGAACGAAGATTTAGTGCTTTAACGGGAGGAAGAGATCTATTGGAGCCGCTTCCTGTCCGAAGATCTACATGGGAATTGTGATATGTTCAGTACAGATAAAGGGGGGTGATAATACAGAGATAGTTATTAGCAGGAGAAAGAAAAGGCCAAGAACAAGCAGATGTATCATCCACACGCATCTGCTCATATAAACACGTGTTACATAAATATATACAGAGCCTACATGCGATAGCAAATTGAAACAGCCCCGTTTGTTCCTGAACATCATTGCTTTTTTTCTGCTGGGTTCTACCAATCAGGCAACAAAAAAGAAGCAAAAAGAAAAACACACAACTCTGAATCTTACAGACCGGTATCCCAAATGATCCTCTTTTCTTCACACATACACACATAGATGCACAAAAAAAGACATATACACACACACACACACACACACACACACACACACACACACACACACACACACACACACACACACACACACACACACACACACCTACCTTTCAACAGCCAGGTAAAAAGGACTTCATCCGCAGTGACAAGGTGCCACTGTGTGTGAAAATGTCAGCCTTCAACGGTGCAGCCTGGAACCTGGCACCGTATTTAAGGCTCTCATTAGCCTCAAAGAAAATATGCGTGAAATTGAAGTGTAAAAAAGCCATTTTCTCTCTCCCTGCCTTCACATCCGGCGAGAAGCAGCAGGAGCTTATTAAGGTTCAAAACTAGCATGCAGGAGACAATGGGAACCCGCACACAGACACAAACACACTCAGAGTAACATATTCACATTCATGCACACTTACTATGTACATCAATTTAATCACAACTCACACTAAACCCCATTAGTTACAGTCAGTGAAGTAAAAGTAGGGAATTAATGCTGACCTCTAGACATCGATCATCCTGCAAAAAACACTAACATTTATACTTTTTAAATGTTTTTAACCACTATACACCTTCAGTTCATTCCAGTTTAATACATGTCAGTATGTGCACAGTTTATCTCGATCATGATGAAACACACCAAAAGTTGAAAGGGTCGTGTAAATATCATATTTCTAAGCCACTAATTGTTTTCGTTTCCCATTTTCCAACATAAAGTGTTCTGTGTAGTGCGAACTCAAGTCATTGAATGATTTGACGTGGCTGAATTTTCTTCAATTTAACGAAACAAACCAAAAAAAAACCTAAAGTAATTGTTTTTGGAGCCAAAGAAAAAAAAAAAGATTAAAAGTCTGCACTATGCTTCAATCAGTAATGTTTTAAACCACAAATCAAGCCAGAAATATTTGTGCAGTCCTGGACTCACAATAAAAGTCCTGAACAGACACAATAAAACGATCTTGAAGTCAGACGACTTTCACCTGAAGAATATATCAAGAATTAAAGGACTCATGTCTCAGCAGGATTTGGGAAACATGCCCGTGCATTTATCTTCCTCGGACTTGACTACAGCGGCGTCTTTACAGGTCGATCAGTCAGCTGCAGCTGAATCAGAGTCTAAAGTCCTCACTAAGACCAAGAAAGTAAATCATATCAGTCCAGTTCTGATGCTGGCTTCCTGTCTGTCAAAGAAGTCACTTTAAAATCCCGCTATTGGTTTATAAAGCAAAATAAATACATCTCTGATATATTTCTGTTTTGCTGCTACGTTATGAACCATCCACACCTATCTGGTCATCTGAGACAGACTGATTTCTGTCCTCAGAGTCAAAACTAAACCTGGAGAAGGAGCGTTCACTTTTTAGGCTCCATGTGTCTGGAACAAATTCACAGAAAACTGTAATTCTCAGTTCTTTTAAATCAAGGCTGAGCATTTTTTTTCTGTTCACCCCTGCCTTTTATAAAATCAAACACTTTCTTTTCATTTCATTTCTCACACTGCACTGTAAGTTTTATTCTTCCTTCTACCTTACTTGTCCTGTTCTATTTTAGCTTATTTTCATTTTCTATTCCTTTTGACTTCTTAATGACTGTTTCTATTTGAATTCAAACCTCCTTTCAAAATGTGTTTCTTTTGCAATTCGTCTTAATGCTTTTAATGTTTTATATAAAGCACTTTGTTGTTGAAATGTGCTTTACAAATTAACTTCCATTCCCTTACCTGCCCAGCAACAAACAGCATACCAAGACAAAGTTAGAGACAAGCTGGTGAACATAATGGAGTTTTAATTTAACCAGAGATTTATAGTTGTTTCATATCTGTTTCATTTCCATAACTCCTAAAACATGTATAGCATTGAAACAATTAATTGCTTCATCAATTATTATCATAAAGATTTATTATAAGTTGTATTTAAATTATAATATTGTAGAAATGTTAATGTAACATCAATTAGACAAACAGTATCTTCATTTAAGCATCGACTGATTCTTTTCTTTTCTGACTTGACTTCAGTAGTGTCTTACAGGTCAAATTTGATGGAATATTTAATTATTATATTTAAATAGACTTGAAACAATTAGCCAATTAATCAATTAGTTGCCAGCTAGTACATTAATTGCAAACTATTTTGATAATTGATTAATTGATTTGAGTCATTTTTACGACGTTCTTTTGTTTCATCTCCTCAAATTGGATTATTTTTTGGTTTCTTTAGTCTTCTCTAATAGTAAACTGATGATCTTTGGCTTCTTGATTGTTGGTCTGGACAAAAAAAGACATTTTAGGTTGAATCTGCAGCTTTGGGAAACAGATCAACATTTTACACCATTTATTGATTCAAACAACTAATCAAAATAATCTTTTTAATAATAGATAGATTAATCAACTATCAAAATAGTCGTTAGTTGCAGCCCTATATTTAAATTATAATATTAAAGTTGTAAAGTTGTTCTATATCTGTTGCATTTCTACATATGTAACTAACCGTTAAATGCAGGTTCACCATTAAAATGCTGTGTATAGCATTGATGCAATTAATTACTTCATCAATTATTGGTATAAAGGCTTATTATGAGTTGTTTTTTTTCCACAAGTTTAGACATTAGTCCCAAAAAGCATTAATATATTAATGGATAATTAAGACACAGATGTAATGCTCTTAGCCTGAAAATTGCATATCAATTAAAGTAATTTTCCTGTTCCGTGTAAAATCTTCAATGGGATGTTTACACTCTCTGGGCTGTAAAAGGACTGCAGTGCCTGTAGCGGCGATGCTACTGGACATTAACATCTTAATAGTGGTTTTGGAGATGGTGCTATGTGCCAGCATACCACACCCTCCTCATTGTAGCCCCACACAATGCAACCGTCAGAATCTCCCCCAGGAACACGGAGAGAGCCTCCACAGCAGCCGCTCACGTGCACTCGAGGAAGGTGCGCTGCAGATCCAGATAGCTTTATCTAGCGCAGGGCGGGGGTGGGAATACAAGCTCAGAGGATCTGCTCCTCACAATGGAATCACACGGCATAACACAAATAAAGCCGGGGTACAAGCGAGCGCACTCCGTACACAAAGACGCGCACTGAGAGCGCCCTGTCCATCTTGCTTTCTCTTGATTTCTTTTTTTTTTTTTTCCCTGTTCCCATTTCCTGTTTCTCCAGGCTCGTTCTTTCACTTGCACACATACAGACATTCTCACAGACATGTGGCTACCTGAGGTCTTTTTGGATTTAAATATAATGTAGTTCTTCCAAGCAATATATTCTGGGAGGGTCTGGTTCAGGTAAAACGTATTAATTGATGCACCTTAAGAATAAAGCCAGGGCAGGTTCATGCCACAAACCAAACTTTGTTGATAGGGATTGAAAAAGATAGAATCCGTGTGAGAACTGTTTTCTTACCAGACAAATAACACACTTTACTGTGCTGTGTACAGCAGTCTCTAGCTTTGGACACTGGCTCAGAAAGTGTGGAACATTTAATTATTACATTTAAATAGAGCTGCAACAATTACAACTATTACATTAATCACCAAATGATAATCAATTAATCAATTTGAATAATTTTTAAGAAGAAAATGTCCAAATTCTCTGGTTCCAGCTTCTCTTCTCTGATTATTTTCTAGATTCTTTAGTCTTCTATAATAGTAAACTGATGATTCATCAGTTGTGGACTGTTGGTCTGGACAACAAATGACATTTTAAGTTGAATCTTCAGCTTTGGGAAACATTTTTGCAACATATTATGAACCAGACAACTAATAAATTAATTGTTTTAATAATCGACTATCAAAATAGTTATTAATCGCAGCCCTATATTGGATTTATAATATTGTAGACATGTTGATTTAACATCAATTAGACAAATTTCATCTTCAGTTAGGCACCGACTAGTTATTTTCTGAAACGAAATGTTAGATGTTTGTTTTTTAAGTAATGGTAAAGTCATTAAAACAACATTTAGAATTTTTATTAGCTATTATACGATCGCACTAAATCATAGCTCATATACCTTGTAAAACACACTACTCACACACACACAGGCACTGGGTGAGATGCTTTAACAAGTCCCAGCTACACTGACTCTTTGTCGACAACATGTCGGTCGAACAAAACGTCCTGAGAAAGAGAGACATCATCAGTCCTACAAAAGTTCTTGAGTTGTGGAAACATGTGGGATTAGTGACAAGGATGAGGAGTTGCTGTAATAGGTAAACAAAATTTGCACGACATTTGCACAGCGAAAATATAACACTGACAGCCTCACTTACTTTATCAAGCCTTTATTCCTTATGTCAGTAAACAAAATGCAAAGCTTCAACCGGCCCTTCTCGCTCAGTGGGTATTGATTGACTGAGGGTTTCAACTCAAAAAAATGGCCTCCTAACAAATATCTGCCTCGAGCCTCTAAAAGGGTGCACGGCTTTGCTTTGGCGTTGTCAGATCTAACCAGTCTACCCGCTGACCTGAAACGTTTCAGATTGATTTTCAGACACTTTTTTTTTTTTTTTCTCTCCAGCATGTTTTTGCCTTGTTACTTAAAGGCATTATCCCTTAAGATTCACATGTTCTACTGTAGCTGCGGCGGTGGACTCTAACAACCTCCCGCCACCCTCCCTTCAGTCAAACTTATTGAAACTAAATTCTCGGGCTGCATCACTGAGACTTTTTTTTTCTGTGGATACGCTGACAGCACGCGCTAATTACATGGGAGATATGGGCCATGTTGCTGTGTTTGATCATATCTGAAATTCCATAAAACACAAACTGTCAATTGGGAAACAGCTTATGTCAGCCCCCTAGTGATAATTACAAGTACGGCATATGGGAGCACTTTGTGGTCACTGATTTCTCCCACTTCGCTGGAATTCACCCATTTCATCCACTCTGCTACTGCTGGCGGTTCAAGGTAAGAACATGTAAAGCCGGGTCTCTACTTGCAGCGCAGTAATGTGCTGGTGTTTGCTTAGTCGATTTTAAAAGTAGCGCAACAAGCTGCCGTTCATCATCTTTGGGTGTGGGCAATCTTGTTTTAGCTGCAGCGACAAAATAACCTTTCCACTTCTTCTTGTATGAAGTGAACACGGCATAAGCATTTGCACTACAGTAACAAACCAAATTGAACCCATTCGGGTGTGAAACATCAAAGAAACATTCTATGAGACCACAAGATCGCTCTCTGATTCTCTGTCTCCCAAGTCTCTCAGTCGTTAATTCACCAGAGCAACTCTTCTCTGTAACATTACCACCAGCCTTGATTCACTAATGTCTTGCTTTGGGAGATAGTTATTCATTTGTACAACTACTGATGTCTCAGATCATAGGAATGGCATATGTAAATTCTGTCTGAGCAGGTTCTTGGGCTAGATTCCTTAAGAAGACTATGGGAAGTGTGCCAAGAGACTGGAAAGTTGCACATCAAAGTCAGACATCAGAAGCAGCTGGAGGGTAGAATCATGACATTTACTTGCTTTTCTAATAAAATATTTAAAGAATCCTTACATGGGTGAACTTTAAGGTTTAATACCTTAGTTCTGCTGAGAAACTCCTTTCGCTACATGCAGGAGGAAGCACAAACTTTTATGTTTAAATAAGCAGAGATGACCTTCGAAAAAAAAAAAGCGCCACATGTCGGCTTTGTTGCTGTAATGTAATAGCATTATTTCAAAATAAAAGTCCTCCACTTCTTCATGTTTTTATTGCACGGAGGACCTATGTATATATTCTAAAGATTGACGGGAACATAGTCTCTGCAGCCCCTGTTAATCTATGTATAAATAACGTTTATCTATGAGAGGTACAAACTGGGGTCAAATATCACCAAGCTTCCATCTACTAAGATGATTAGAAATATGTGCATTTTACAGCTTTTATATTTTGTTTGCACTATTCTACGTAAGCTTTTTTTTATGTACAAATCTATCCTTGTATAATATATTATATTACATATATAGGCATTAAACCACAGAAGTTTTGAAGTCTTCAAGCTGAGTATTAAGTGTATCTGTTCTGCGCTCCCCAGAGAAGCCGATATTTCTCGGCGTTTCCTATTAATGAATTTTTCGTGCCTGCATGTGGTGCTATCACTGCCTATGCTAACTACCATGTTTCAAATATGCTGTGACATGAATTTCAATTGGCACCCGCACCCCTCCTCGCCTCCACTGAAGAGTCAGTCAGTCATTGTGTATGTTTGTTACCTGCAACATCGTAGATCTTCTCTGGCCCCCACACGTTTCCAAAGTATCTTCAAATAACGCATGTGATGAATGTGCAATTTCCCTAATTT
Source organism: Lepturacanthus savala (assembly GCA_030544235.1). Taxonomy (NCBI): domain Eukaryota; kingdom Metazoa; phylum Chordata; class Actinopteri; order Scombriformes; family Trichiuridae; genus Lepturacanthus; species Lepturacanthus savala. Next base: position 24,117,273 of record CM060462.1, on the reverse strand, counting down.
ACGGCTGCCTGCCATACTCAGGGCTGTGGGCTGGATGGAAATCTTAAATGGGGCTTGAACAGCACTCCTCACAACAAGAAATCAATATGCCACGCAGCCTAGAGAGGCGATCTACGCTATCTGCTGTGGCCGAGGCAACGCTCGCGGGGTAATTTCCTCTAAACGCTACGAACACAGCTCAGCCACTTCACCGACACAAATAGAATCCCAGTCACACGCTCTGACACACATACACTCAAGGAGACACATGCTGAATGTGTACACGGGTGTGTTTGTGTTTGTGCGTATGGGCGAGATGCGTTGACTCAATGAACGTGTCTAGTGCACATGTTGTGCTGGTGAATGACAGTTTTTATGATTATTTTTTTTTCAAGTAATCTATATAGTTTGACTGTATTTTCTCACTGGAACTGAAGAAAATGTACAATATGCTTGTATTGTTTTGTGCAAATTTATATGGTAATGCATGTGTGTGTTTGTGTGTCTATAACTATGCAACACTCAATCATATACTGTACTTATCAGGCTATGTATAAGTAAACGAACTCTACATGAGATATTACATTATGCAAAAGGTTTTGGAGGATTAAAATAATATCAATTTATCAGACAACAAGAGAGAATTCCATTCCATTCCATAGAATTCCATTTACATGATCAATGAAAATGATAAATTCGTACAGCAATATTAACTTAAACCAGTAATACTTGGTGTTTCCCCTGCCTATAAGGTTGTGTGTGTCTGTGAATCTATTGAACATTTGTCTATTCACACATTCCGCAGATATTAGGATTCATCTCTGATAAATGTAGTTTTGTGTTGCTCTCCACCAAATCCAGAGAAAAATATTTGGCTCCTAAGTAGCTAAACATTCCAACATGTTCACCACGTAGAGACTAATGTCTAGTCCACAGGAACATGGGTATTTTTGAAACCGAACTTTTATGATCCCTGGTTAAAAAAATTTACCGTCAACACCACCGGTGTGATAAAAAAATGCCACGTCAAAGCAGTAGGTGGCGATAGCACTCCTAACAGGAAAGACATTTTAGCCAATCACAACATCCAGTCTCCATGGATACAACTTCGACAATGTTGAAAAGAAATGTTGGTACTTCTGCCTAAATTATGTTTACCGAAGACAACAGTTGATCAGATAATTGCAAGATATTGGCTTGGAAAAGGAATCTCTGAAAAGCTATAGGGTTAAGTGAGAGAGAGAAAACAATATTTCTTTTGGATTAAATAGTAGGATATACAATAAAGTACTAGTCCTGTACTTAAAGATGTTAAAAGAGCTGAGAGAAACTACAGATAATTGCGTTTATTACTATGAGTGACTTTCCCTTTAAATGAACTGATCTATTGTTAACATCAAAATATTGATTGAACAGAGACAATTATTGCTAATGAGTTTTCCTGAAGCAAATAAAAACAAGATATAATTTGATTCAATTGCTTTAACCTTTGCCCCACACATGTACTTTTTTTAAATGCAGAAAAGGTAGATATGCACAGTAAAACAATACTAAGACAAACATAATTAACTTTTTAGCACATTCAGTGAGTTGTCACGTTTCATATATAAATAAGAATATATTTTACTGTGGTAAAAATCTAAAATAAATCTAATCTCCATATTAAAGATGCTCTGACTTTTTGGCAAAATTCGATATTGTGTTAACTAAGTAGGTGGCTTCTGACCTACATCCTGACCACACACTCACTTCTCCAGTCAGTCTGTGGTTTCAGATGGTGAAGATGCACCACTTCACTTAGAGGGTGTAAATAATGGATAGGTATTCATTAAGTAATGATTCATTACTCAGTAACTACCCAGTATGATCCATTACTTTACATTAGGGGCCACAAAATGGCTAAGTAATGGATAGGTATTCTTTAAATAATGTATATACTCAAAATAGTTTGACAAACATGTGTGTAACTATGCTGAATAACCAGATTTATAATTCATTAGGAATTATAAGGAAAGTAAGCAACTTATGAATAGTTCATCAATTATCAGGTTCCTGATTTTTAATGAACTAATTATTAACTAATCATTAGCTACTCTATAATATTTAATGAGTTGCTAATTAACTAATGGTTCACTAACAGTTGAGCTCCTTATTCGCTCTTATTGTAAAATATTACTAAGTGCACAATCATTTATTTTTATGAATTTATGAGATTTACAGATCTTTAGAATTATTATTAAAAGTTGAAACTTTGAACTCACATACACCTGGTTGATAAAAACATGCCCAAATCTATTAAGAGATATCTACGAAAGATTACTCAACCAAAAGGTTTGTTCAGACGTACGTGGCTCTTCATCAGCGGATATGTGTAATCAGAAATAGAGCTCTCTAGAGAGAGTTGCAGGTAAGTGAGTTCAGACCATATCCATTACCAAATATAATCCATTCTCCTCTGTGGAGATGCAATCTGTCCCTGGTCCTACAGGAACAATACAGAGGATGTGCTCGTGCTGTTGTTCTTGGCTTGGTTTGCTATGGTACCAATCAGATAAGCCGGGATGCTCCTTTCAGGTTCACATATACTACAATAACTGTTTGTGTGAGTGTATGTGTGTGTGTTTGTGTGTGTGTGTGTGTGTGTGTGTGTGTGTGTGTGTGTGTGTGTGTGTGTGTGTGTGTGAGAGATCGCTTTTTTAGAATGATTTGCCTTTACATGAATACAGTCCTGTCGTTCTTTGGCAAAGTAGTTAAAAGTACTTCAAATGTTAAATTTACAATCCAATGTTGATGGAACCCCATTCGTGTGGAGCCTCTGAAAGTGTTTCCTGAACTTATTTTGCGTCATCTCGCAATAGTTTTGTATTCCCATGATCCATATGAATATTTGGGCAAGTCCTTGAAAGTTATATGATGACGGTTTAGGTTAATATTCTGTAGAACATACACGAAGGAGAGATAATCTGAAGCTTTACATCATGCATTTATTGCTCATTATTTCCTTCAAAAGGGCCGAGCTTTGAGCCACCGGCTGTGACCACAGCAGGAGCTGCGCTGCCTGGTTGGGGGCAAATCTGTGGTTGAAGTTGTGGCTGCAGCTGTGACTGCGGACATGGTTATTGCTCGGGCTGCAGCTGCAGTTGTGGTCGTCCCTATGACGCTCCGGATATGGCTACGGCAGCTGTGCTGTGGCTACTCTTTACTGCGCCTATTAGTATTAGACGAGAAAGCATCATAAAGCCAGTCACTCCTGATTCGAGCCGAAGCTTCTATCAGATATGACAGATGTGTTATGATGCGCCGCAGGAGTTCAGGAATAGCTTCATCACAACAGTCAGCCCTGTCACTTCACTACACACACACACACACATGCATACACAAATACACAAGCCCATGCTTGTAGTGTTACACCCATTAAAAAAAACAAATGTGTCATCATAACAGCCATGACTACGGCCATAATCAGGGCAGCTTCAGCCATGACATGGCTATAATCAGAATCACAGCTACAGCAGCAGTCATAACAACATACAGTGTAGAGAAAAAAAAAAAAAAAAAAAAGAAACAGGACACAAAAGTATTGCAAGGGAATGAAACAATAGTTCAGAAAAAAAACGTCCCAACCTTTTAAGCAGTGAAGGTGAAAGGTCACATTTATATAAAGCTGATTGCCATAAACAACACTATAGGAGGAAATATGTTGCTAAGCATAACAGGAACAATTCATTCCACCATTTAAAGCATGAGATATTTTCGGATTAATGGCAGTATACTTGATTGTACAAACACATGTCAGTTAGGCTACTCAGATGCTTTTTTAAAGAGAAATAGAACACCTGTATTTCTTGTAAATTTTTTTTGTTTACCACTAGGGGTTTACCTCTCATGTACAGGTGGCACCATGACAATACAGTTAGATGTGGTATAGTGTTAAATGATTAAAAAGGTGATTTATTCCGACCAGTGTATCCAAGCAAACAGTTATTTATTTGCTAAAAGTTTGAAGTTCTTCCCAAGTTTATCATGTGGGAATGACAATAACACTGGCAATTCAAATGTGGATGTAGGCCCACACATCTGCAAGTTCTAAAAATTAAAATTTAAAAAACAGAACACGGCCCTCTCAGATGTGCCATCATTTGATAACAAGTAAAGTTTGACAACTCTAGTGGATGAATTTAGGACAGGTGTTAAAACATGAACTAAACTACTTGTGTTAAACAGTTTAAATGCACACCTTCTGGCCAATCAGCACCCAGGCCATAGCATAATGTTTTACACATGTAGCGCAGGGTATAAAAAGGGATTAAAAGAAGTAATAAAGTTAGATAAAAGATAATTCATTAAGGCAATTAAGCTGAAAGTAATTTAATTTAATGAAGGAGAAATGAGTTAACTGAGAGATTAAGTTCATTTACATCCATAAAAAGCAGGATGTAAATAAGTTGTCACAATGAACAGCTTTAAATGAGTAAACAACAGAAAAACACATATTGTACCTTTAGTTTCGGCCTCTTGTATTTGATCGGTTACTATAGGTATCAGTCAGTGCCACCTGTTGTAACTGGTGTGGGAGATAATGGGAGAGGGTTTAATGGATTTAATGGAACAGGATGGAAAAAGAGAGAAATACTGTAAATAATTTATTTGAGCAGAAGAAAAGCATAGTTATAGACAGGGACATGCACAGGAATCTTAAAGGGCAGTTTCTCTGACCTAAAGTAACTTTTGTGGTTATATCACAAAACAGCCACTATGTAAACCGTTGACTGCAACCTAGCTGGCTGTTGGATTTTTTTCCTACCTAAACTAAACGTGGCACAGTAGCTGGCTGTAGGCTCACTAAACGTCACAAAGTGGACATTGGATTTTAGAGAAGTTGCTAGTGATCATTTGTTTTACTGTGTACATCTCAAGCTCACCTTTTCAGACTCGTTAGGGCAGTCGCTGCTGCGGCATCTTTAGAAACCTCGGTCACCTCGTCTTGAGTTGCTATGCAGGCAGGTGCCGGTAGGTTGCCTGGTTACCACCAGACCATATCACAAGTGAGATACACTATCTTTCTATTATCCTAACTCCCGTCCTCCCTTGTGCTTGTGGCCTCGTGATGACGCCATTGACAACAGAAGTTTAATTCAATATCTTGCAAAAGCGCAATTCAAAGGTAATTTTCTCATTTGCAATCAGCATGTTAAATGGGGAAAAGTCCAAATGTTGTTGTGGCTAAGGATAGGATAGGATATTGGAAAGAACCCCATGTCTTTTAGATCGGAAAAACTGTGCAAAGCAGCATGAGATTTCCCAGGTTAGCTGGTCGGTGGTTTTAAGTTATGCGTGCCCCCCTACCCAGCCTGCCCTTCCCTTTTGCCTTTCTCTCACAGTGTCTGATGAGAATTTATTTTCGGAAATTTCTGAAAATGACGAATTATAAAGAAAAATCATATTGAAATCTTAAATCCTTTATATTATATTTTTCCTCAGAAGGGCAACATCAGCCGAGGAGGGCAAAACGGCAGTTGTCCGGACAACCAGGGCCATATAGCTGTGCAAGTCCATGGTTATAGACTATAAAGACATGAGTCTGTTCATGCTATGTTATATAACAGAGTTAGTATATTTATGATTCCACTTGCCATACATACAGCTGCAGTTTTATCATTATTTATTTATATTTAAAGTATTCCTTATTATTTTGTGTAATTCATAAGGTTCTACATCGTTTTATGTTACTATTGTTCTATTTTGAATATAAAACTACGAATTCTGATTTATTTTATGGTAGTTGAACGCCACAGAGCCCCTGCAGGCTTCACTGGGGCAACCTTTACTGTTACACTCTGCAGATAACCAACATGGGGTAAGTTGTCCTCTCTTGTCTCTTTAATGAAACTAATTTTACTGTTTAAAGGCAGTTGTTTTACATTAAATGTATTTATTTATTTCAGTTGAGTTTCTTACTGAATTGTGGCAGCTTATGGACGTGTGCTTTTTTTCTCTGCATTTATTTAGGAGTGGAGGCCCGCCTCACAACAGGTCAGAGCCAGCCAGACTTAATGGCTGGAGAAAAGGTAGACTTTAAACTATGAGCTTTCATTAACTTCACATAGATTTTACAAGTTAAACATATGTTTACACTATGTTGATGGTCAGCTAACATTATGTAATATATCAGTAGCTTAAGTTCATTTGGCCTGGTGACAACTTATTGCTAACTAATTGACAGCATTAAGCTAACTTTAATATTTTCATGCCATTATGTAACTGCTGACTGCATTTTTCTGATGAGCTTGTTGAAATATTTCTCTAAGAAGAGAAAGACACCAGATGAGCTACTCAGGTATTATTAGTAAATTAAGAGGAACAATCTCATTATTTTTTCTATTTGTAGTTGAAGACTGACTTGAGAAACAGGCTGCAGGGCTATGGAGGCAGGGTGCAAACTGTGGAACTGATTCCAAGGTTCCCCATAAAGAACTGATTATTATTTTTACTTTATTTAATTTCTATTGTTTTATTTATTTATTTACTTTTTACTGGCACCAGGCTATTGCCTCAAAAATAAATTTATTGTAGTCCCAGAAAATGTAACTACAGCAACCTTGGGAATACTGATCTGAATTTTGGCAGTCTACACCAAATGAGTGTAATATTTTAAGGTTCAGTGACAGGACTTAAAACAGGTTTCAGGGAGCAAAATGTCTTGTTACATTTAATTACCCTGTGTTTAGTTGAGGTTTACCTTTATACACGAGCTGCCACAAAGTTTTACATGATTTTATTAGCCTAGTCTTGTTGCAGTGGAGACTTTTAATATCACATGGTCAGACGGCTCAAGAATTGCATTAGTACTGGTCTTAAGAGAAATTGTATTAGCAGAGCGGCGCGTCATAATAAAGGATTGGTTTCTTGTGGTAAAAACTGTAATATAGTCTATTTTAGTGCGATTTCTCTAGTAACATTAAGGAGATGATGTGTTTAATAGGATCTGACTCAGTCCTTCAGTCTTACACTGACAGCAGGGGAAACCTTGGGATAAATTCATTGTAAAAGTAAAATCTGCAGTCAAGTGTCATTTATTAACACCGCCTGCCTCAAAAGAATCCTAGACAAAACCCTGGGTTTTGTTAATGTAATGGAAACTCCTGTTTTTTTTATTATGATAGTAACTCCTGTTAGCATCTGTGCTAACATGTAATGGTTTACAGATTACCATAGATGTGTTTCTTTCTGAGCTGATGGACGTATGTTTTTTCTGTTTATCAGTGCTACCCAATACAACGTCAGAGACTGTTGTTGCTGTCTGAATATTTTCTATACAACACTTAACGCTGCTCAGACATTGCTGACTGAACCAATGAGGGGACTTTCCAAAGGACGGATCCACCACTGCTGTTTTCCCACTTTCGCCGGAAATGGTGAGTTAATTTACACCTTTCTGTATTGTGCTCTGCTTAAAATATAATGATATATAATGCAAACAAGGGTGATAGAGATTTTGCCATTGATATATTTTTTTATAAAGTTTTGTGTTATATAGAAATATATTTATAGTTTTGATATATATCTATATTTTGAAAGAAGACAATTCTTATTAAAATCCAGAGAAAATGGCAAGATATCTTGGTCATAGATGATATTTTATATTTTATTCATGGAATGTAATAAGCCTGGGCAATAAAACTTTATCAATATATATTATCTATGTCCACATCATCAATTCAATAAGAAAATGGTTCAATATAATGATAGCTTCACTTAAAGTTTACATATAAAAACAATGCTGGTCCTCCTTGGCTCATATTTCACTTGAAAATGGATCAAACATTGAATTGAACAGCCAGTCAATTAACAGACAAATACCAAATCAAGTTTTAAAGTGGTCACATTCAGCCATATTTGGTCATTATTATTGTATCAATACACAATCTAGCTATATCACCCAGCCCTACATTCACATATTAATGGTAGTCATTAAGCAAAAAAATGCCTCCAAATATTTAAAAGAAAATCATCAATTTTCTATATCAATCAATATAAACACATTTTTATTGTTTTATTTTTTTTTAATCACTCAGCCCTAACCTGGCTTGGCTTAACCAGATCTGTATAAGTAGTAGAACTAGGAGTAGCATACTTCTTTCTTCCTTTTTCACTAGGCTTCCATTTTAATAGTACAAAAGATAAAACAAGATGTTTATTTTTTATTTATTTTGTTCCATGTATTTAGTTTGACGTCATATGCTCCTCCAATGCAGCTCTAACTCTGAGAACTGTTGGAAACTGAACCCTGTGTAGTCGTGTGGAGACATTATAGAGCCTCTGATGACGAAATATCTCCTCAGGTCAAATGTGAGACAAGCTTGACCCTCATGATAAGAGGAAATGCTCATTGTCATTATGAGCGTCCCTCAATAACAAGCCTTCAGTGGTCAAATCTGCCCCCAGTGTTATATGTAAGTGCTGATGTGTGAATGTGTGTGCAGATGCATATGTAATGTGTGTGTGTAGCTGTTCTGAGCCTTTGGCACTGATAGTAAAGCTGTGTTATGAGGTCAAATGTGTGACCCCATTCAAAGGAAAAACAGCAAGGATAAGCTGCGTTTCTCTTTAATAGACACAACAGAGACTTGCTTTGTGCTAAGAGGGGGCTTATGCTGCATCAGCAAATTAGTGAAAATTTGATTTCGCTCTAATTTGGAAATTTGTCATTTAAGGAAATTCATCAGTTTAGATTGATACAGAAGACGCTCGGCCTAAATGCTGTTACAGAAGATCATTTGATGATGGGGAGAGCGCTATTGATTGGCTTGTGATTACTCTATTAGTGGGTAGCCATGAGGTGAAAAAACATAAAAAACACACTGGTTTGATCAGCAATTTATTTGAGGTTAAGCCATTAGCAGGAAGTCCTACAGCTGGACTGTGGAAGTAGAAAGCATGTTAGGAATAATGGACACTTCGGAATGTGTAGCCCCTGCAGTTCTTATTTTTTTGGTTGGTTTTGTGCCTCATACGTATAATGCACATGAATCCCTACAAACATAAGACATCAATGGAATTGAATTAAACATGAAAGACTTGTTTAATCACAATTTCAAAACTGAAGAAGCAAAAAATCTGAGTAGTTACATTGGTTGATGAGATGCTCGGACTAAGATCTTTAGACCAAAACTACATTTTCATTTTCAGCACTACTGCTCTGGGGTTGTTAACTTCAAATCTGCCAATTTCATTTATCTACAACAATTTTTCTGGCATGCTATCGACAAATGAAGGAGTTCAAGCGTCTTAGTGTCTTAATAAGTGTGAAGTGGGTTGTGAGGTCCACAGGTAGATTGGTGCAGTGTTGACAGTAATGCAGGCATGGTGTTAGTGCAATTAATTGAATTTTGGGCGTGATTTCGATTTGCATGTCAAACGATCTCTAAACTCATATAATGGAGTTGAAACTATTTATTTGTTTATTTTTCTTTGCACAATTTCTGAAAGATGCACATGTGGAACACATTCCCTTCCACACAGCCCTCCTGACTTTTACACTAAATGTTTTTAAACCTAAATCCAGAAGTTGTGCCATTGTCATGCTGCCTTTGGTGTGATAGAACCCAGTGTAGGATTTCTATCCACCCTGGAAACCTATTTTTTGGGAAGCTTAATCCATACGTAACTAAAGGAACTAAATCCATATGGGTAAATCCAATATTGACCGTTTTATTGTCCGTATTTTATCAATTACTGATCATATATTGCAGCTAGCATTGATGTTAATGGCCATATTTGTTTCTTATAATGCTTTCTGAGAATCTTTTGAGGAATCAGCAGTTGATCCAGACAGAAATAACTCTTATGCCCTTCTTCTTTTTACTGAACGCCCAAAATAAATTTATGATTTTTTTTTTTTTCTCAGTGAAAGGATGTAGGGTTGGCCTGGCATCCAATTCCCAATTGCTAATTTTTCAAAATAAACTTGTGCTCTAAATTACTTTTTCAAAGGCTGCATTGAAAGGTCAATTACCGTCTGGCGCCATGTTGGATCCACAGTTATCAACAAAATCGCACCTGCGTTTTGTCATCATCTTGCTGCACCCTCCACTGTGATTGGGTCCTTGGTGTCCAGAATGAATTGCAGAACAAAGTGAATTTGAATGCAGAGAATGATGGGTAGTGCTTTTATGAACAAAGGAAAACTCAAAACTGTTACTCCCAGTTCTTTCCAGACTCACTTCTCATGTGCTCTTCTTGACTGGCTGGAGTCAGGAAAGGGAGGGTTATGGTTCTCCCTGTTCTGTTTGCCTGCTATCCCGGAGATCACACCCCTCTCACTGCTCCTCTTCAAGCTCATTATTGCGGTTAAATTATTTCCTCCCACAAGAACGTTAATTAACACACACGTCCAGACCACGTCTGGCCGCACAAATTGATTACAACATCAGTGTGTGTGTGTGTGTGTGTGTGTGTGTGTGTGTGGCTGCTGCAGGAACAAAAGGCGAATTGGCCCTCAGTGGGGCCTGCAGGCCTCTAATGGCTGCAGAAACATATTACATATGCCACGCAGTGTATAGCATACTACCCACATTGTGTGAGTGTGTGTGCGCGCTTGCACATGTGAAGAAGAGTGCAAGTCTTTTATGCACATGCTAATGAAAGAAGGGAGGTAATGCATGCATGTAGCTGTAACAAAGGGATAGTGGTAATCAAGTGGTATCGCACACAAACACACAAGAAGACAAGTGCCTGCGTGGCGGCACAGACACACAAACACAGTCACACACTTCAAGCCGAGGACATGAATTTTGTCATTACGACAGAGCAGGATGGGTAATTTCAGGCTTGGCCTCAATCACCAGTGTTAAGCATAATTTCAGTCCTGAAGGGGTTAATTAGGGGCTGGGAAGAGAGGCCTGAATTAATTGGCTTGTGTCTGAAAAGACAGAGAAAATAATAGAGGGAGAGGGAGAAGGGTTGTGACGTTTTTATGCATCAGAATCGGTTGATAGTCTTGACTTGCCGTGGCCGTAACTTACACACATTCTATTCATCAGAAGTATTTGACAGAAAAAATTACTTACAGATGTTAGAGGATATTGCTGGTGTCTTATATATACAATATAACATGATCTAACAATGAAGGCACTCTCATTCATTGAAGTCTATCATCTACACACGTCAGTTCATACATTTGAACATGAACATGTTCTATTAAAATATCTCCTATGTGAAATCTAATTTAGAGGATATTATTCCTTTGTGCTGTAGAGCTCCATTGGTGTTAGAATTAGAAAAAAAATGTTTTCACTTGGTCACATGTTCAGTCCCTACCACAAACCTATAAGGACAAATGGCTTGTTAGAAGTGGTGTTGACTGTCATAGAGAAGGAAAGGTAGTTGCCAAGCAAAGTAGGATTTGCAAATTTTGATCTTTTCATCGCATATGTTGACAATAATAAAAACTAACTAACACAAGCCTTATACTTCAAGGATTTCATAAACATAGATCAGTGTAAAGACAGAACGACAATCTTGCATGAGTGCCGCAAAAAGGAATGAGGTGAACTGGACAAGTGAGTGCATATAAGAGGAATGAGGAAGTTCTTCATCACGGCTATTTTTTTTTCTTTTTTTATCTCCTCTTTTATCTAAGTGGAGGTGCGTTGATGGGAAGCCATGCCTGAGTGCCCATGAAACACAGTTGGCAAAAAGCTGATGGGTAGAAGAGAGTGGAAAAAAAAAACGAGTCCTCCATCCCTTCACTCTGTCTCTCAGTCTCTCTCCTTTCCTCTGCAGTACTGAAAGGCTCATCAGGACTTGTCATCGCTCTAATGAATATCATTTAAATTGCTTTGTGTATGGGAGTGAGTTTGGATGTCGATTTAATTTGCGCATGTGTTTGAGCTCTTGTGCTCGGCGGGGCGGACGGACGGAGATCGGCAGCCCTAATGAAACGCCGGCCTCGCTGACAGGCTGACGAGGCCCGACCCGATCAGACGGCTTTGAAAGGAAATTCTGACAGGGCGGCGAAGGTAGGGAACGCAACACACACACACACACTTGTCTGCGCACACACACATTTGCAAATGGAACATACCAAGGTGCACAATTACACAGAAACGCACACACAGAAAGATTAAGACACAAGATACACGCCACAAGAGCATTAATGTGTAACCATTTGCATACAAGCTCAGCTAAACACATGTACAGTAGGGAGACAAATATCAGCACGCATCAAATCTGCTTTCAGGAAATAAACTGACTGCGAGCCAGGTTCGTGTTATCACAGCATCCCAGCGTGTTGTGTTAGTGAAGCTAGCTGAGCACCTGTCCTAATTTGCAGATCCTATCCCCCTTTTAGCGCCGCCCTGCTAATGATGGCACCTCAGTGTCCCCGAGCTGGGGGAATATGTAAAATAACACCCGCTTCACTCCGCTCAAGATGAGCCATACCGGCCTATAAGCATGGCCTTATCAAAATGAAATTACAATATATGCTGATACCGTATTTCAGCAACCACCACCAACCCCCAACCTCAGCACGCCAACCCCCCCCCACACACACACACTCCAAATCCTCGCGTGTGCACTCCCACGGCCGCACGCCTGGTGAAATATTACAACCTTTCCCAAAGCAAAAGATATAAATCCGCATTGAGGAATTGCAAAAACAGCACAAAGCATTCCCAGGCTGGCCTCTATCTAGTGAGGCGCTTATGATTTAGCATTGCAGGTGTATCAAGAGCTCTCTCTCTCTTTCTCTCTCCCTCTCTCTCTCTCTCTCTCTCTCTCTCTCTCTCCGCCAGTGGCAAACAGGCGAGCATGGTCGCACGCCACCCGCTCAGCCGCAGTGCCCTGTTTCATTACTATCACCCAGAGGTTTTTTAATTGAGTCAGATCCAATTATGAGCCAGCAATTAGCTATTAATGTAATCAATTACGCCTCCATGCTTGTCACATCAGAATGTGATGCAGATGTGGAATGTGTGTATGGTGCATTCAGCACATTACCAGCTTTATCACGGTCATGGCAGGGAAAGGGAAAAAATATATATTAATAAATTAAAAGAAAGGAGAAGACGGCGCTACTAACCCATCTGAAGAATCACCTTGCATATGATCTGATCCCAGCTGCGTGTTGTCTTTTTGTCTCTTTGGATTTCAGCCTCTTTGGTAGAGAAGCGTTTTTAACTGCTTAGAATTGTATACAAAAAGTAAAGCTGGACCAGTAGAACTATGGTGTTACATTAGATACAATTTGACATTTATGTAAAATAAACATACTGGTATGGTGTGTGTGTGTATATATGTATGTATGTATGTATGTGTATATATATATAAAGCTATATCTGGCTTGCTGCTACTGTGACCAGTACTCCAGGAAGTGTCTACTTCTGGCCAAGAAATGGCCTGCAACAACGTTCATACTTGTATTTTCAATAAATTATGACAAATGTGTTAAGTTTAAGCAGTGCTGGTAGGTGTATTTTTTAATGTTGGACAGAGCCAAATTAGCAGTTTCCCACTGTTTGCACTCTGTATGCATCTGTATCTTTAGCATCTAGATATGAGTGATATCCATTTCCTTATGTAACCATTGGCTATAACGTTATTATATTTACAGCTCTTCTGTTCATTTTAAATTTCAAGATTATTATTATTTAACATTTGATCTGTTTAAATGCGAACATTATGCAGGTAATTGCACAAGGTGTTTACATCCACTGTGGTAACCTGTTACTATTAAATCTTGATAAATATGAAGTGACCTTACTTCACTGAAATAATAGCTTACTTACATTTTTCCTTTCCTTTCAGCTCAAATGTTTCATGAAGCAACATTTAGAGAAGAAAAGATCATTATTTAGTGTGTTTAGATAATTGTCATTTTTCAAGCAAAAAAATGTACAATTTGGTTGCAAAGGTAAGTATTTTCTAATTTTTCTTGTCTTTTGTTTTCTGAAATCAGACCAAAGGATTAATCAGTTTAAACAAGAAAGTAATACACAAATAAATTGTTTTTGAAAATAAATGTTAGTTGCAGCTCCAGTACCCACTATAAATGGTTTATCAGTTATAGCTAAATGGCTTTATTAATGTTAAATAATTAACCAATCATTGATAGATTAATCATCCATTAATATGAATATATTTTGGGTTGCCAGATTTAGATTATGGAAAAATCCTTCTGGCTATTTGGTAATGATGTGGTTATAAATGTTGGTTATCCATGAATAAATCATGGTTTTCTCACTTTCTAATAAGCCATCATGTCTGCAATTAAATGTGAATAAGTAATTCCTAAAGAGTTTTATGTATCATATTTTTCCACAGTCTGGCAACCCCAAAGTTGTTCTTAATAATGACTTATATTTGATCTTTAAGGCATTAGTAAACCATGAATAAGCCATTAGTTATATCTTTTATGAAGTGTACCTTATTATGGTACCAATTTGTATTATCTCTCAAATAGATATCAGAATCGGCCTCAAAACTCTAGCATCATCACAGCATTACAATAGGTCCAAATTTATTTTAGAGCAGCTATAATTATATTTGTCATGCATGATACTGTTCATAGTAAATCAAAACAGTCTGACAAGTTGTGGCTGCCTTTTTCCCTGAAAGATGCATGAATGTCTGCCATGGAATGCTCTTTTTAATTTCTATCATTTTGCTGTGTAAAATTTTCCACTTTTCAGTTGCAATGGCTTGTCTGTTGTCGCACATCTTTGGTGGTTTACATATAATTCAGCTTTTATGTGACACACAGTCCAGCGGCTAAGGACTCATCTCTTCCTAAATGACACAGATCTTACTCTGGAGGAACAATGTGTTGAATGAAAATGCATCGTTCAGCTGCTACAAACTCTCATATGTAGTGGAAAATATTGAAAAATCTCAGCAAGGGAGACAAAGAAAGAAACCAAAGAGACAGAGGGCCCTGACAGTCCAGGCAACCAGGCAAGTTAAACAGACACACATAATAGGATATTAAACTTTAACTACCCCATATTCATTCCAATCATCCAGGAGAGAAACGGCCCAAACTTCAGGCCCCAAATTTCATTTGTGTCTCATTGGAAAGGTTGAATTTATGAGGCCTTTTTGTTAACAGAGAGGTATGTGCTGGATTAAAAAGTTCTCCAGGCCTTTTTGCTCCAGTCTCTCTCTCTTAGTGACATATGTCTTCATTTGTGAAGGCTCAGCTCGTGCCAGGGTGGAACTTTTATTGGCAAGAGCCCGTTTCCCCCAGGAGAACTGTTAAGCAGTACGCAGGAAATAAAAAGGAATGCCAAGTTACTTCCCTAATGTCGTGATTGATTTCATTACCTCAGACACTGGACTAATTTAGGGCAAGCGAAAGGAATGGGATTTCAACATGCAAAACAGCAGACACTCACCCACCAGCAAACCGCAGAACTCTGAATTCATACAAAACTGCATTCATAAATGAAAACAAATGGGGATCTGAAACTGCAGCGGTACAATGGAAAATATACTTAACAGCCTCACGTCCTGAAGGCAACTTCTCCTGGGAGTGAAGCCTGCTAAAAGAGCGATCAGTTAAAAACTATGCGATTGAGGGCGACTAGAGCAGGGGAGGAAGAGGGGAGGTGGCCGAATGAGATCTCACCACTGGGCGGGACACAAGGTGTAGATGATCCCGTGATGAGGCGAGCGTCTATCAGGACGGCGAGGTCGTCGCCAGCCGAGATCTCTCCCCTCCTAACTAACCTGCATCTTGACAAGGCAATCAAGTCTCTCCCCAAGTGTAATTAAATGATAAGTTCATATTTGAGGGACAATCGTGAGGCGGCCGGTCGGAGAGCGCTGTCACGGCGAGCCGCCGGCGTGACGAATACCCTTATTAGCAGCCACACTGCACCCTGTCAAGAAGAGGGCTAACCAGGAGTGTGTGTTGGAGAGGTAGTGAAGGTAACACTGTCTTTACACACACACACACACACCCTCCATCACACGAGAGCCAAATATGCACACGAATGAGTATATGCAGCTGCACTATCGCTGAATAGACACACTCATGCACACGCCGTCGCCGGTGATCGTTTAAGATATGCCCACAAAGGGCAGATGGAGGTAAAG
Source organism: Lepturacanthus savala (assembly GCA_030544235.1). NCBI lineage: Eukaryota > Metazoa > Chordata > Actinopteri > Scombriformes > Trichiuridae > Lepturacanthus > Lepturacanthus savala. The sequence goes on along the minus strand of CM060462.1, from coordinate 24,101,196 downwards.
GGGACATGCACTCCAGCGTGTCAGCGCAACATGCATCTCCCTGTAAATCAATGAAAGATGATGTGAGCTCTGCATCCCAGCTGTTTGATATGCAGACGGTTTTTCTATGCAAATTTGCCTCGACAGCTTTAGGCACACAGAGCAGAAGAAGTGGCTTCGAGGCCCAGGTGTATCGAGGGAAGCAGGGAAAAAAATGAATAAAAATGACAAACAGCAGATTTGGACAAGAGGTTTGTTTAAGCAGTGTTGCACCTACAATGTTTGCTCCCCCACTTGTCTTCTCTTGTTTTTTTGTGTTTTTTTTTTTACTTCCTTCCATTCTACCCTAATGCTGGGATCATCTCTCAGAACAGGCAAAAAGGTGCTTGGCAGACAGAATGTACCTACAGCTATTATGAAAGGGCGAGCAAACATTACGCTATTCACAAAACGCCTTCATCAAAAAGAAAAGGCGCACCAGAAAGCCTTTTTTGTGTTCTATTTTCTCTGTCGGCGTCTGCGTGTAAGATATATACCCTCCCTTTCTCTTTCATGGGGTGGATCTTGAAGTGTGCGCTCGCTTTAATCTTGTGTGCACGGCTCGGTGTAGTGCAGGCCCGCTCTCGGCAGGACTCCCATTGTGGCGTTCGCTCATTGTGTCTGTGGGATAAAGCTGCCTCTGTTGTCTAGCCAGCTTCCTGCTTCAAACACCGCCTGGCTGCTCTGTGGAGATCTCCCTCCTCCCATCTGCTCTCTCTCTCCCTCTCCCTCGCTCTCCCTGTCTGTCATTCACCCTCTCATCTCAATTGTTTACCTCTGTCCTTTCAGTCTGTCTCGCTCTCTTATTTGATTCACAACTGCCCCTCCTCTCTTCCCGTCTTAAGAAAACAAACCTGCTCTTTTGAGCTCAGGCTGTACAGCAAGAGGGGTGAGGGAGGAGCAGGGGAGGGTTGTTCTTTCTTAAAACAAGAGCGGAGTGGGTAAAGAGGTGAGCGGATGAAATGAAACCAGCAGCCAAAGAAAACCAAAGACCAAAGAGGGGGGAAATGAACTGACACATACGGCACACAAGCATGACTCACGTTTCATGATTGCTTTTCAATGCTCGATTCATTTTTTTGAGCTGCCACTCGAGCTAATATACAAGCGCTAATGTTCGGCTGGGGAATAGCTGAGAAAGAACAGAAAGCGAGCGTGTAACACACACCGGTAGAAACTCTGAGAAGTTGGAAACTCAAAGTGATCCACAGGTGATACTTGTCTCCATGCCTTTAACTTCTTTGCAGCTAACCAAAGTGGTGCAGCAGTAAAGAAACGGGCACTACTTCAGATTTCAGGTTAATAAATCATAGAGAGGAGAGGCTTGCTAAATTGAACTTTATATAACTTCTGTTTAAAGGTCAGTGCTCTCTTTTTTAGAGGTAATTTAAAGATTAGAGGAGTCAGAGTTTCCATCACACACACATGCACACACACACACACACAGGTGGGCATATGCATGCACACTTATGGACACACTCATACATACTTACTGTATGCGCCATTGACATAAAGCAGCAGGTCTTAGATGAGAAGGCCCGAGGTGAGACTTTTTAATCATTTTTTCAACCGTGCAAACTAATCCGGGCGCCATTTGCACATACCTGAGCAAAGTCCAGCTCTAATTCCCATCGCAGCTAATGATAGAATTGCCTTCGTTTCCTTTGAATCGAGACCTTGAATGACAGATTAGAATGTCATTAAAAGCTGCCCATGCTGAGAATCTCCAGATGTTGTCATTGATCAGAGTGAGGCTGGCTAAAAAAAAATCTCATCAGTGGCTAAGTTGATGGAAACTTTGACTTGAAGGTGCACTCTGATTTTGTTGTATGCAGTGGCACCACCAAAATGTCCAAAAGTCTGGCCAGATCACTATTTATTATTTGAAACTGTACACAATGAGTTTCAGATGGGCTGAAATAGAAAGGAAAGCAAACAAAACACAGAGACTATTAATTAAAAAAGACAGTGTGCAGAAAGTTTTCAAATGATAAAAGTTCAAATAAATGCATGACTCAAAGTGAAATGATCTCACCCTTTTCTTGAGGTATTTTCGGCGATGAATGAATTAAGTTCAGTTAAATTCCCACTTTCTCCTGCTTTACTTGAACCCACGAAAATGACATTACTTTAACTGATGTAAAAGTTTTTATTCGAAAGGTTGTGCCACCAATTTTGGGATAAGATTAACTTTATTTTTTAATTGGTTGGAGTTTTATGTATTTTCCTAGACTTATGTGAATTGAGCCCTCTATTAATACATGAAACTTGGGCTGAACTTTGACAGGAAGTCAGAACGTCAGGCCACATGACAACTTTTGGCTCAGAAAGACATTTTGCCTCTGAGGAAAAAAAAAAAACATGTTCATTATCAAACACATTTTGTTTTGTTGCTGATGTACGATGTAAATAGAGGGAATGTACATCACTCAGGTAGATTGTTGTAATATCAAACTTGCTGATGGAAAGGCACTCCTCTTTGTGACTTACTGGGTGTCAGGTGAAAAAAAAACAAAGAAGACTAAAGCTCAGTTCATACGAGGCATTGTGGAACATTTCTGCATAGGTGTGGGTATAATAATTACACTAATGGCTGTGATAACAATCCAGAAAGTTTTCTTTCTCTAATTTACCAGTTTTCTCACTACCACCACATTCTCTCTTCATTCATTCACTTTCTCAACCACTGCTGCTCTTTCTCTTTGTCTCGTCTTTTTCAAAGAAAGTCAGTCAGTCTTTTTCTATACCTGCTTATTCCTCATTTGGGTCGCAGGGGTCTGCTGGAGCCTATCTCAGCATGTTACGGTGAGAGGCAGGGATACACCCCAGACGGTCGCCAGCCTATTGTGGGGCACACACACCATTCACTCACACACTCACACCTACGGGCAATTTAGAGACTCCAATTATCCTCAGCATGTTTTTGGACTGTGGGAGGAAGCCGGAGTACCCGGTAAAAACCCATGCAGACAACATGAAAACTCCACACAGAAAGGTCCCAGACCCCGGACCAAGGAGGTCTTGAACCTGCAACCTTCTTGCTGTGAGGGAACAGCGCTAACCCCTATGCCACCGTGTCGCCCTCTTTTTCAAAGTGAATAGTCAAAATCAAAGTTAAAGACTACAACTCTGATCAGTCTGATCAAACTTATGTGATTGGCTACGAGAGCACAACCTATTCAGGTTGCAATTAAGAAGTTGATTCTGTTTGAACGTCTTGCTGGATGGATTTTTATCATCAAAACCAAAACTATGGCACCACCAATAGAAATGAGGTGATTTACATTAAAGTTAATACAACCGATGGCAAAGATGCCTGTATAATTCCTGGAAATTATATAAATCACTGTCTTCCAACATCACTAGTGTTACTTTGATGGGTCCTGAATCTAGCTTGGTTAAAATCCTGATCATGTGAGATCACATTTTAGTCGGGAATTTCTTTCAGTGGGCGGGTGAACTTCCCTTAAACTCCTCCAGCCAAGTTAGTTAATTTAAACTTTTCCAAATCTAGTCAGGAGAACATGGAATGTGATCGTTTCCTCTGAGAAACTCTGCTAGTGCATAGGTTACACTTGTTCTTGTTTAATTGTTATGGAGTTTGTTTTTGCAAAACCTTCACTTATGGTTGAGTTAACAAACATAAACGCAGGTTGCTTGGGGAGTCACCATTACTGTCATGATTCCGATAGGTGAGCGAGTTATCTTCTGGCAGGCCAGGTGTGGGTAAGTCCCTAATGGTTGGATGACTTATAAATGACTAGAAAGAAAACCAGAGAGGGAGTTGGAGCTCAGATGTCCATCAGAGTAATACTTTAAAAAAGCACATCCCTCCTCCTCTTCCCCTCACTCCTCTTCCTCCTCTCAGAGAGGCCTGTCACATGCACTTTGCACTGATGGCTGACGGATCAGGCCAAGACACACGTCTCAGGGCACTTCTCTATATATCGTTAATTTAATGCATGATGACGTGGCCAATTACAGCGAGCCTGCACGCTCAAATAGCATGTCAAAACCTGTGTATCAATCTATTAGGTCCTGTCTCCTTGCACATTACAAGGCACCTTAAAGCCCATCCCTGCCGCTGGAGAAAAGTGCTGACCTCATGGGAAACAGGCCTCTGATCCTCTCTCTGGCCTTTTAAAGTATATAAAAAAAGCATAACTGGCCTTAAGCTGGCATGAAAGTGAGATCAGGGGTAGGAGAAATAAATATATGGCCGTGTATGATATGTATGCATTTATTCAAAGAGCGGTGTTACACTTATGCAAGAGGCTTTTTACCTTTTAGCGTTTGAAGACCACTAAGTTAGCATGGACCGTGGTAATGGGAAGCGGTCGGTTGGTGCACTGCATTGATTTCAGCTCTCTGAAAACTTCTCCTTTGTCTCTATCTCCCTGCTTCCCTTTCTCTTTCCTTGCCTCCCTCCCCGTGGGAGTTTTGTTGCTGACAGGAGGGGCTGTGAAGTTTGACTGGCTCAGCTCAGGCTTTGATGCTGTCACTTCCCATCCACTCAGAGAGTTCAAGGCCATCAAGCTCTTGCAAATGAGCAGGCACCGGCGCAGGGAGATGTACTGAGTGGCGAGGCCAGGGGCATCTTGTCCGTCCCCGTGTCCAGCACAATGTCCACACACTTTCTCAACAACAGGGAGGATGGTGTGGTGCAGCCGACCATGTGCCTACAACAACGTATGAAGCCTTCAGCAAGAAGGCATGTTTACTGATTGCAGGTAGGTAGGTCTGCCTATAGACTTCATTTTACAGTGTGCCACTGTTTTCCAGCACAAAACAAAGCCAAAGTCAGGTTTGAATTGAGCAATTTCAGTAGCCTATTGATGACTTTCAGGTGGGAAATAATGAAATCGTAATATAACAATTGTATACCAAAATTAGTCCACAGATCACTTCTGACAATTGTCATGAGTTGGTCAGGTAGGCTGCAATATTGTATAAAAAGTCAATAAGAAATGAGTGGACAAAATTAAAATGCCAAGTGTACAGGATCTATCAAAGTTTGCCCTGCCTTCTGTGCATAAGTAGACGAGTAAAAGTAAAACTTGAAATAAGAGAGGGACCAAGTGAGAACAATACCATGAGACAGAAAATATATATATATAGTTTTAATCTGTATGAGTTTATATATTGTTTTTATCACTACAATGATCCACAGTGTTAACTAGAGGTTTTGATATTAATATATATTAAAGTCTTCTATTCTGCGATGCCCCTAATATGTACCATATTTTGCTAGTTAGTAAGCTATACCTAAAAGTTAGTCTTTAAAAAACAAAAAAAAGACATAGATATACTATGTATTGTTACTGTCTAGCTAGCTAGATCAAGTTAAAACGTTACATTTTGTACATGTTGGTAGTACATGCTGCTATCTAGATGATAGATATAACTTATGGTCTGTGTGGCAACTAAACACAGACTACAAAAAAGGGGAGGACTAAAATGAGATGGAAATTTTCTCTTTTTTAAATACTTTTAGTATGTTTCTGTGCTTTAAATGATAATGTCTCAATACGGTCATAAAAATGACTGTTCCAAAAAAACTGTTCCAATTTGAATTTGGTTTCATCAAAAACATTGCACACAGTTCACCATGACCAGCAATTATGCATTTGTGTTTTATGACTCAACGACAATGATAATGTCATGAGTCATAAACCACAAGAAGTGTGTCCAGACGTCTGCATCACTTCTCAGTGTCCTCTGGAACATGTTTTCATAAGTTGCGGTGCATTGATCTCTCAGGGCCGTCGTACAATAGCCTGAGTAGCTATGCAGTGTTTTGGCATCAGAGAACACTCTTAAATGTAAGAGACTTGAGACCTGACTTAGACTTGCAAAAAATAACTTCTCTGCTACACAAAGACAGAGCTGTGTGTGCGTGTGTGCCTTCTGGAGTAGTGTTATGTAAAACATCCAGTTGGGTTTTGGAAGCTGTGTTCTACCTTGTTGTATGTTCTATGTAGTTGACAGATATGGAGATAAGAGGAGAAAGTGTGCGTTTGTGCAAGTGTGTGTTCAGAATAGTAGTATAGTTGCCTGATCTCTAAATCACAATATGCGCGTTTGTCTTCACGAGTTAAAACTGAGTGTGGCTAATGATACTTCTATAGTGTGCTGTGTGTGTGTTTTTTGAGAAAACCTGAATATTTTATGTGTGTGAGCGACAGGGACGGGTGCTGATCTCTGGAGTGACAGGGCTAATCTCCCCAGTTACTGTCCCACTCTCCTCGTCCTGTCGTGCTCCAAGTGGCTCTGTGATCAGCTCGCATTAAAGCTAACCACTTTGACTGATTTGGAGGAAAATCTAAATCAATTTGCACCAGGGCCCTCTATTCGGGGCTGTCCCCTCCGGGCCCTGGAGCTTGTCACATCCCCTCGGTGTGGAATTGACGTTTTGACACGCAAAGTTAGATTAGAAAAGAGACAGAGAGAGAGAGAGAGGGAGAAAAGGGAATGAAGTTTTCCTCCCACCCACTTCCATCATTTCCCAAACCAGCCGTGATATCAAGGTAGCCTGGAACGTGTCACCGCCGAACAGGTTCAATCATGGAATGTCAATCAGCTCCTGCTGGCCCGGTGTTACCAGGTAACACCCGTTATGTAAGTGTTAGCAGTTTTTGAGCAGGTCCCATGACACCGAGAGGAAAACGGCGAAAAGGACTCACGTACTGATGAACAAATTAAATCGGCAGCTGACAGACGGAGAGACCAAAAGACGGCTTGGGGACAAGCTGACTGACAGGATTGATTGAAAGCGGGCCACGGAGGAGTGACAGATGGAGTGTGACAAGCTAAAGCTGGTGTGTGACACCGAACACCACCAGACATAAGGCGATGCCGATGCAACAATCGTGGCGTTTGACGGACAGGAGGTTGTCACGGAGAGTAAAAGTAACGAAGGGTGATGGGCACAGGGAGTCTTATCTAAGAGTTTCTCCTGTTTTAAAATTTGCATGTGTGCATGCACCTGTGCGTGTGCACGACATGAGGAGCAGAATGGAGGAGAGAGGAATGAGGGCATATTGAATTAAAGTGATAAAAAGTGAGGAAGAGGGAGAGGAAGCAAGGAGAAAGAGAGATCAGGTCATGTGGAGGTGAGTGGCCTTATCACACACACACACACACACACATACACACACACACACAGAGGATGTGGTCCATTTGCAGTGACACGCGTAGTGATATCTCAGCTGGCGTCGGCGAGGAGACGGGCTGTTTGTCGGTCTTGACAGTTTTGGGTGGGCTCAGTGCATCACACCAGCTCCTCCACTGTGAACTCTGCCGAACAAACGTCAATCTCCCGCTGTCTTATGGGGATTTCAAACTTAAACAAAACAGGGAGGGCGAAGATGGAAATAAAGGAAGAAAGAAAAAAAAGACTAGAATTGATATGAATCTACAGTGCTTGCTCACAAACCCGGAGCATGTGCGATTTAGGTTTGCGTTTTTTTTTTTTTTCCACTGCATAATCTCCTGCACTTGTAAAGAATTGAGATACTGTCGTGACTTGTTTGTAAAACAAGCTGTTTTATGTGTTAGTGCATAAACACATGGATCAACTTCAGGCATCGTCGGCTCCTGATAACTGCAGGGTTTCAGACCACCCCCATTTAATTAGCTTGATTATATTGTTAGGTTTTTTACTTGCCGACATAACCATAGCCGCTCTTTTAATTAGAATTAATTGCGCTCTAAGTGGAGGTCTTTCAATGAACATTAATATGAATTGTTAACTAATTAATCATCCTGTTGCCTGACTCTTCCCCGCTGTTAACGCTCATCATGACCTCGCTGTGTTTCTGGTTCTTGCTGAGGATGTAAAAATTCCACCAGCAATTTTCAAAAACTCGAGCAAACCGACACAAAACCATGTGCTTTCAAACTTCCTATTGGTATTCATTAGGGTCACTCCTCCTTGACCTCTCAGCTGATATGATATCATGGTCAGTGTGCAAGCGAGTGAATCAGGCGTATCACGGTGCTGACATTACAGGCTAGTCACGCTCGCTAATGGGTAACGGCTCTGACGTCCAGTGCAGTCACGTGGTGCAACCCCACGATGTCATGGCGCTGACAGGCCTATTAGCCGGGGTAGACATTGAGTGGGGGGGGGCATTGACACAGATAGCCCCTGACAGGGGGAGATGTAGGAGAGAGTAGGGTCTGTTGACACAGATAGCCCCTGATAGGAACAGAATGGTTGGGGGATACAAAGTAAATGTAATAGAAGGAGCATATTGTAAGGAAGAGTGCTGTCTGTTGACTTCCAAACTAAAGGGGGGTCTTGACGTTTCTGCCAGTCTGAGGCATTTCATCAGTGAGTACATGTACAAGAGATCAATGCTGATCCTTAACATGACAACTAAAAAGTCCATAGAACCATTCTCTGAACCTGACCTAGACCCTTATCAGAAACAATGGATCCCAGCAAGGTTTCCAAAATTATAAAGTAAATTTATGGCCACAGCAAGGCAATATCTCTTATATGTATATCTTACAATAAAAAAAAAAAAAAAAACTTTAGTTTCTGGGTAAATTTTGGTCTCTAAACTGAGCGGTTTGTTTTTAAGTGAGTAGTGGTCAGTTTTTAATGTCTGTTAGTGCTGTCTGCTGTGGTGCTGCAGACTGAAGACAGCTCTTTTGATCACCCCAAGGAGATACCCACTCTCACATTAGTTCCATCTAGATTATCTGCTGCCTGTCTGAAGGCATACTGTGTGACAGACAAAACATTTAGATATTAAAGATCTAAATGAAGAGCAAAAGTATTTTAGCAGAATCACATTGGAACATTTAGACAATCCGCGTAGGGGACAGCAAAGCTGTGGTGGTTAATGCCAGATGTTCGGAATTAAACATGCAATAAAAAATTCCCTTTATTCCAGATTTTTTTTTCTGTTCCATAGGTGATGGTTAGAATTTGGATGTGTAATAGAAACATTTATTATGATGTTGGGACACATGCAGCGGTGGTCATCAACGTCCTGATCCTGTACTGTGAACAACAAGGGAGCTGTCCAAGGTACCTATTCCGCGCCAGACCGTATTATTCTATGCCATGACTTACAGTACAATGTCTAATTGCCTGTTACATATACATATACATAGAATGTACATATACTTTTCTGTTTGAGTCTTGAGTTCAGAAGACCTTTTTCATCAGATAACTATGCAAACAGAGGTCGGCGGCATTCAGACTGAAAACTAGCCTTTGTTAAAGCAGTAGATGGTGGGGGCGTGTTGTTTGGTGAGACAATGAAATGCAATCCATGAAGTTGAGATAGCCTACAGTTTGATACATTTTATGTCAGATGCCAAAACTCCACACAGCCAGACTATTCTCATTCCCACAGTACAAAATGCCATTTTAACACACCCTTTGGTGTCACTTTAACGCACTGGGGTACCCAGTAGCATAATTTTTCAAGGTACATAGTAGTCCCATAGGCTGAGACTGATAACTTCTGTATAAGGTGACAAATGTCTGCATTTGGAGATGGCGGGTTGGGTAGATTGTTTGATGTAAAAACATGAAAAGTTGCTCAAGCAACAGGAGAGGAATGTTCCACTCCACATATTGACATTTTTTACCATTATGTTGGGCATTTTTACAGATTATTTTCACCCAAACCATGATCTTTGAAGTGTTTTTGTGCCTAAACCTAACCAGACCTTAACCACAGCATTGTCATATGATTTGTAATACTTGGGAAAATGTGAGTAATGATGAGGAAGTTGCTTCAGTTATATTCACTCAGCTCTGCCTAATCATCAGTTGCTAGCATTGCTTGGTTTGCCATTTTTACCACCATGGAGGTCTAGTTTAGCTAGGCCTGATTATTGTTTTACCAAGTCAATAAAACCCCATTTGAGTGCTGTTACTGCTGCAAGAGTCATCTGCTTTTATCTCCACTAGGGTCCTTATCTAACTACTGTTCACAGCTAATGATAGGGACCTGTGGTTCTGAGATGAGATTGATCACCAGACTTATACCCTGGTTACAAAAGTGGATGGCTATAGGACAGTGTCACCTGGGGTCAACGCACCTAATCTACGATTGGTTCCTAGAAAACACAGATACCTGATTCTACCCAACCTTTGAATGATCAGTATCAGTCAGTTAGAAAGCTTTTCAGATGTAAATCTATTTGATGCATACTAAAAATAACTGGATCTAAAATTGACCCATTTTGGGTCAATATACTGTAGCAGTGACACAACACTCAGCTTATGTTGCCCGGCACCAATGTGTTGGGTAATTTACCTTCTAAAACATAGTTATTTGAGCTAAAATTTTACCTTAAATCTCACAAAGCTTTTAAAAACTGAAAAAAGACCGTTATTATGAACAATCAGTAACAAACATTGACATGTGTGGATTTGATGGTTTATCTTCACAGGTTGTCAGCAATTGTAAAAGTGATAATTATACAGGAAATATTGATTGACATATGATTAGCAGAATAAATCACATTACTGTACCAGACATGTGACTCACTAGTAAACAGTAGAGAGAGAGATGGAGGTGAGGGCAGGCAATAAGCTGTGGTGTGGTTTTCACTGACTAGAAGGTAAAAGAGGATGTAAGAGATCAGAACTGCAGCCGTAAGCTAGAGACTGGTGATTTAAGGAAGAGACGGGTGTGTTGAAACAGAAAGCTCTCAAGCAATAACATATGAACTGCTCACTCTCTGAGAGGGGGGGAGAGAGAAATGGAAAGAAGGCAGTGTTCCTTTGCAGATATGCCAAATGTCTAGGATAATGGTGTGACATACCCGTAATGCACTTGGGGCTTCAGGCTAGGCGAGATGACACTATCTCAATCATGCTCCACCGACACAAACACTCTGATGTTCCCCAGCTGGCCCAGAATGACAGCAAGGTTAGAGTATACACGCACACACACACACACACACACACACACAGACACACACACACACAGAGTTGATGCTTATAGCACACACACACCGTCCCCTCCCCCTCTCATCCATTGGAGATGCGTTGCACTGCAGGTAATGGTGATGATCGAAAACGACCACGACCTAATAAGAGCAGCAGCTAAATGACACACTTCATCTCTGTTGCTCATCTCAACATTACTTTCCACCCGCATGTGGATCTGTTCAACTGCATTATAGTCTCAGCACTGGACTGTGTATGCTGAATAGTTTCCAGAAAGTGGTTTATAGCTCATGTTTTTTAAGGCTTATTTTTTAGTATCTCAAATTTGATGCAGGGAATGGAAATTTCACCATTTGAAGAAAATCCGACACATGCTCACTGTGTGATATGAAACACTGTTTGAGGTGTTTTTCACAAGCAGAGTCGATGGTAAATGCACAAAACCTCAATTCACTAAGTTATAGTTTAGTGTAATCAAATACAAATACATTAATCGGAAAACAACAAAAAACGTGATAGATTTTACATCTACCTTAAGTTGCCAAAGTTTCTTTTAATTAAATTAATACTAATGAGATGTTTTTGATCAGAGGTTCCTGACCTCTCCTGCCTCCATTGCAGCATTGTAAATTCTCTCTACTGGATCAAGCAAGCTGTGGCTGGTGTACAAATGGGAGTTGCCAGCTTCTTTCAAGATATGTTTGACAGCTGGTTGACTCTGATTGGCACTTCATAATTCCAGTGCTGTAAACCCCATGTCATCATTAACATCAACTGAATGATCAAAGAATCATTCAAAAAGCCAATAGATCTGAAAAAATACTGATAGAATTTGGTATAGGGGTATAGAGGAATGTCGGAATGAGTGGCCTTTTTTAAAGAAAAGTCTCTTTTACCTTTGCAACATTATATTAGAATACATTTATAAATATTCTTTTTGGTAAACAATATTGCCTGGCTTAGCATGAAGCCTTTTCTAGCCCTTTTATGTGACTTAAGCAACAACAACAACAACAAAAAAACAGGCCTTGTGAGATGAAAAAAAATCTCTCTGGCACAATGACCTGCTCTCTCTATAACCAATTTGGAGCTCAATTGACTTAGGAGATGTAATCCTGGAATGTCTGGCGTGGTGTACTTGCAATATGTTTTTACCAGCTGAGCTCAACCCAAAAAACTTGGTCTACATGACCAATTCTCTCATGCTCCGTTGCTGCCATTATGGCTTTCACTTCTCATATGTTCACCATTCTGTAAAAGTGATTATTTCTTTCTCCAAAATGACAAGGCTTTTGGTGCCATGCAGTTTCTTTTTTGTTTTTTTTAGTCTTTCTGGTCTGTGACCCGTGTGGTATTTTGGTGACTCACCATGAACTTGGCTGCACCTTAGTATGAAGAAATACACAACAGGGTGTGCGTGTCAGTAAAGCACAGTTTTGTTAAAATAACAGGGATGTGAGAATGCATCGCCCTTCTCACACCATAGCAAGGCTGTGTGTTGCATGGCACAGATGTGACCTATGCATGCTCTATGATCTTTTTGGCTTTACCACCTGACGCAAGCATGACAACATACTTTCCACAAACTTATCAAGCCCACTTCTGGTTCTTTAAGCCTAAGAAAATAACAATGCACGTATCATAATCACGTCATGGAAAAGCATCTGCTTTGGTTATTTCATACTTGAGTCAAGAATTTTACTCAAAAGGAGACAAATGAGCATGTTTCTTTCACAATCTAAAAAGTAGGTAATAAAACACCTTCACAACACCAATGTTTTTTCCAGGCATACACAACTACAATAATTTCTACTTGTCATGAATGCTATGCTGAAAATCTGTTTTTAGTATCACTACTCACCCCCAATATTATATGCTGTTTGTAGTTTGCTTCTTCGTAAAGGAGTTAACATGGACTCAGAACAGTTACAAAGGATTCATATAGCCGTTCGCTGTTACAACCAAACTTATCAAACAAAAATGTCTCTAATCATCTTCTCAGCTGCCCATACATGTTTCAGATTCAGTAGTTTTCATTCAAATCCTCAAAATACAAGTCAGGTGTGACAAAGAAATATTCAGATCTGAGTCTGCCCCTACCTGCCATATTCTTTTTTACTTGATGGGTAAGGGAGTAAGTGAAGCTCCCTCATTCTCACGCATTAGACTTCTTATTTGTAATTTGGTGAAGAAAAACAATTTATTTTCTGCAAAGGTTAGTCTTGCTTGAAGCAAAATGTGCTTGTGATGTATTATAATTATGTGATATTAAGCCAAAATGCGATAGCAGATTCACTTAAAAAAACACATAAAATAAAATGTGATGTGGTAATCTTGTGTTTTAACTTAAAATAAGATACGTAATACCTTCAGACAATGCTTGCAGCTGTTGAGCATTGGTATTATCAACCAAAAAGAGTCACCCAAAGCTGAGGTCTGTGTATTATGCATATTTTTCACCATTATCCTCCATTTCTTTCTCTCTTTCTCTCTTGCTCTCTTTCCCTCCCTCCCTCCCTCCCTCCCTCCATCTCCCACCCATCGTCAGTTTCACCCCTCAATGCTGGGAGCACACAGGCTCCTTCCACTCACCAGGGTGTAATCTCTCTTTGTTTACACTGCCAAGGGGTTATTTGGCTGTCTGTTAGAGTGTGACACAGACAGTGCTACACTGTCAAAGACAGCCTCAGCACACTGCAGAGAAGCCGATTCTGTATTCAGTGTATCTAACACGTCAGCCTGTACTGACAGTATGTGATGGCCTACAATCACACAATACGCTCTGAAAGACAGGATCCATCACATGCCAGAAAAAGGAGAGAAAAAAAGATTGGCGAATAGCCATTGGCTGTGGTTGCACTTGTCATTTCACCCCAACTCTTGAGACCTGGTGTTAAAGATGGGATTTTGTCAGATTGCATTGTTTTTATCCCCACATTTTGTCACGATTCCTGCCTCTGTACTAGTGTCTCGCTAACTGTTGCCACTTCACTGCAAAAACTGAAATCTTATCAGGTGAAGATATCTTGTTTTTTGTTTAGTTAGTCCTATATTGAGTAGAATTATCGTATTCCACTTGCAGATAATTACAATCCACCATAGTTGATAGTGTCCAGTACTGGTCAGAAAACGGATAAAAACAAACCTAGCCAGGATGACCATTGTTAGCAATAACAATTCATAACAATAAACAGTGCATTATTTTGTGTACACGGACACCAAAGAAACATTTTAATAGATAGTACTGTGTTTAATGAGATACACATTGGAGTGTTTTCAAACCAAAAACAGTTGGTTCGCACTAAACGGTCCATTTGAACCAAATCTGCTTAGTTTGTTCATTTTCGTTGGTGTGAAAGCATCAGTTACACTTTATCAAATGGAGCAAAAACCTCCAAAATTGGTGATCTCCGTCCAATTGACTCCACACCAAATGGCAAACTTTGGCAAACTTCTGGTAAGAATGCAAACTCTGGTCCAAACATACTATTTTAGATGCATCATGGGAGGGGATACTAATTATTTAATTTCCTGTTTGTTTGAAGATAAATATTAATGAGACGTCAGTCGCACCAATTTTGTTCCATTTGCAGGTGTGGAAGCGGACCATGCTGGAGTCTGTATGCTACATTGTCATAATTTTAATGCCCAGTGCGGACAAAATAGAAAGTGCTCTGAGACAGATCTGACCTTCGGAGACATGCCAGTCAAAATTTCTAACCAGGATCTCAGAAATTCCTGGAACACAGTAGTAGCCTCTGCTAAGTCTACAGGTCTCAGATTCCAAGCTAACAGTCCAAGCTTTCCCAGGCCTGCTTTCCCTTTTTCCTGGCCTTCAAATCACTTGTTCATATCTGTCCGCTTGTCTGTGTCTGCACTCAAGTTCATTGGCTACATCCCTTGTAACACTAAAAAAGTATCTCTAATGTGTTTCCTGTTTCTGGATTAATTTGAATCTCCCTGTTTTAACCCAGTGGCGCAGGGGTTAGCGCTGTTGCCTCACAGCAAGAAGGTTGCTGGTTCAAGACCTCCTTGGTCCTGGGTCTGGGACCTTTCTGTGTGGAGTTTGCATGTTCTTCTCCGCATGTCTGCGTGGGTTTTCACCGGGTACTCCGGCTTCCTCCCACAGTCCAAAAACATGCTGAGGATAATTGGAGACTCTAAATTGCCCGTAGGTGTGAGTGAATCGTGTGTGTGCCCCACTATTGGCTGGCAACCATCTGGGGTGAATCCCTGCCTCTCACCGTAACACACTGGGATAGGCTCCAGCAGACCCCTGCGACCCTAATGAGGAATAAGCAGGTATAGAAAATGACTGACTGGTTGCTATCCAAATATTAATCTTAATGTTACCTTTGTGTCATGTCTGCTCCAGCACTGGATGCTTTCTCTTGAGATGCTGTGAGATGTTATTGTGGTGGTTAATTTTTTTTTTTTTTTACTGTAAGTTAGTTTTCATTTTATTTCAGCTTGAAATGATCACAAACTTTGGAAAATGTATAATTTTCTCTGGCCCATCTCTTCTCTCCGCACTTTGCTATTTTCTTTCTCTCATTCGCCTCACAGTCTGAGTTCAATCCACTCGGAAAAGACTTTGATTTTCCGCAGCCTGAAGACTGTTTAGTTCAATCCAGTCTCATAAACATTAAATAAAGGCAACTCAAAAGTCCCCTTGGTTTACCGCGGATCCCTACAGCAACAGGAAATCAAAATTGAAATAGCAGCATCTGTATTCTGGAATTGCAGTTCGTAATTTTTTTTTTTTTAAACAATACAAAGTTCTACAATGGCTACTCAGCCAGTCAGTAATGTTAGCAGTCTGTCAGGTTTGCAGTCGGCACAGAGTCAACATTTTTCAATGCAGAGACTTTTCCATCAATGATTTTGAGTAATTGGGGTATTCAAGTTCCTCCTGGAATCGTTTCAACCCAGTTTGGAGCTGGCAGCGACTGTCACATTGGTCACTGCCGGCTAAGAATGCCAGTAATAGGGTTCAGAGTTTACTCGTTTAGCAACAGCCTGGTGTTAGCGCCTTTACTATGGCTAGCTAGCGCTACCTCTCTAATCTTTGAAATGTCAAATGTTTTACATACATGTTGTTCCTTGTTTGAGAGGTTAATGGCTGCAGCTGGTAATGCAGTGCAACAAACAGAACAATTAAAAGAATTATAGTGGTCAGACATGAAGGAAAATGCGAAGTGATGCTTTGCTACACACTGTATCTGGACTACTGGAAGTATGGGGACACCAGAGCTCATCACTTGGTTTTAAGCAGCACTCTATTAATTAATTATAGATTGCCTTTACATCTTTTTGGGGTTTTTAAACTATACTTTATATGTCCTGAATAATATGTAACCCCTAAATCATGTAACAAAGGGGAAAAAAACATCTTAGTCACTAAATAGCTCTAGATGTAAAAGTTTTTCAATCACTCGTTTGCCCTATTACTGGAACTGTGGGTGTAGTTCAAGACCAGAACAACCCTCCCCTCTGACAGCTCAATGGACAGGCTCAAGCACATGTCAGTGTTACAGTATTTGTGTAATGGCCATTCACCGAAAACAATGAGAGGAACATGGGAAATTTAGAAAAAAAATGGTCATGCTCAATGCACAACAGTAATGACTCACACTTAAAAGGATGTGGCAATGTGTTGTTTTCCCCCCAGAAGACTTACTTGTGAAGAATGAATTCCTGGTAAGGATGCTGCAGAGAGGAAATAAAGAGTGATGCGTCGTCTTACGCAGACACGCCACCAGCCAACTAATACTGTATGATCTGATTTTATTGATTAAGCTTCAATGTCAAACCAATGTTATTCCTTTGCTCCAATATTAAAGCAGGTGTATGTGTGTCTATGTCTTCTGGCCATCTTCTTGTGTGTGTGTATTTTGTGTGTGTTTTGTGTAACAGGAGATTTGCTATTCATTAAGGATTCTAGTACTTTCAGGTGTGCACCAGCTCATCAGACTAAAATCACTGTGTGTGTGTGTGTGTGTGTGTCTTAAAAAGCCCAGAGACTGATTTCATCCATTACGTCAATTATGAATTAGCACCTCTCTGCCATCTCTCAGCTCTTCCTCTCTCTGTCGACCGCTGTCTTAATTAGCCAAACACAAGGCATCAACTCATTCTTCCTGCTGCAGGAGCTGTCCACACACACATGCGCACGCAAATACAGATGAAGAAAGGTGTACAGCATTACATGTGCACACACATGCAAGATGCAAATTTGCACAAGCAAATGTGTTAACCGTGCACAGCAGAGGAAGCTAGTGGTTTTAAATGGAGTGTGGGGACACATAATGAGACAGTCCTTCACATAGTGTCATGGTGTGACGATCTGTTACCAGTCTCCTATCTGGCCTGTTTCAAGTGTAATATGAATCAGGGCCCTGACAGGCCCTTAGCACATAGATCTGTCACTTCTCAAAATGCAGTCTACTAAAAAGGAAGTGGAGTTGAAACATGGCCTTCTCAGCCAAATAGGAATTTAACGTGACTGACTGACAAACCAAACCTTTTAAAAGCTGTGGCTTTTGTTTAAATGAAGATTTTAAGATTGCAATTCAAGTTTTATATCAGTTGATGAGCTAAGAGTGTGACCATGAAGGACTGAAATAGGTAAGGTATGTAAAATTATCCTGTTTAGCCAGTTATATTAACAATGGACATAACTATGCAATTACCTCTGCCAAGGAGCTTATGTTTTAGCTGGTATAGTTTCACCATGCTCATGAACCTCTTTTCCAGCTGCAGCAGGCTTCAGGAAAAAAAAAGTGCTGGAAACCAACTGTACATTACTGCCAAGTACCAAATAGCTACAGACCGTTAGCAACTAGCTGGTGAACTGAAACTTTTACCATCCAAGCTTACAAGATCCATTATCTTGTAAGCTGGAAGACACCGAAACAGGAAGAGGAGCAAATATTGGATTTACATGGAATTGTATTTTTCCAGCTCCCCAAACAGAAATCAAAATTAATGCTAATATTGCTCCACACATGACTGGATGTCACTATGTTGACTGTAAGCTGTGTCTATAGAAGGCATCTATATAAAAAGACTTATTGCTACTTTGAAGGTTGAAAAGTAATGTAATTCATAATGTGATTTCCAAGGTGATGTTTGAATCAGTAGCGGTAAGGTGTAAAAATATTGCTTTGCAAGATGACTCTAATATTGTGTTGACTAATGCTTTAACTTTACTGGCTGCAACGCAGTATGTTGCTTCATTGGCGCAGGAATTTTTTTTTACCTGCTACTTGGATCCTTCATTCTTGCAAGTTGCTGCGTTCTAAGTTGTTTTTTTTCTGCTGAAATTCTGATTTTAATTGTCAGTGTATTGAATTACATATTCTTTGACTCATTGTTTCAGTGAAGACAATACAAAAAAAATAAATGTAAAATAGATGTAAATTCCTACAAATAATTTAATTATTAGATTAAAAAGACAAAACAAAATAAAGATAAATACAACTGATATAAGGAATACCAAATACCATACTTTACAACAACATGATAACCTTGTTATACATAAAGGCGCTACATGTGTTTCTAGTTGTTTCTGTGCTGTCAAATACAAGGTAAACCTCGACTGACTGAGTAGCCGTCAACACCCACCATGTCCATCTCCCAATGCCACCTTTGATCTTTCATCAATGAGACGCTCACTGACTCATTTGAGTGTCATAGAACCAGATAACATGATAGATTAAGGACAAGCGGAAAGAAAAAAAAATATTGCATTGAACCAGGTGGTATATTAAAGCGGGCTAGTGGGGGTTGGGAATGATAGGGGGTGAGGGGGTAACTGCATATGATGCTGAAGAAGCTGGTGACAGGGAAGAGGAAAACAGAAAAATCTACAGCATATAATGTGACTATTCTAACTAGGAATACTAAGAAAAATTAAAGCTGCAAGCATTGTTGATGGGCCCTCGCTCCTCCCATAGTGTTTCTACTTATCGATATGAATTGTCTTTTTGGGGACCTGGGATTGATCTCCTGCAGTGAAATTTTCAAACACCCTCCGCATAACGGTTCTTTGTCAGATTGTCAAGAAATTCGTACACACCTTAATCATGCCAAGACGCACAAAAAGCCTCTTAATGACATTGTGAAATCCCAAGAGGAAGTCAGCTATCTGACCATTCCAGCCAGCCATTATCTCCACTTTTTCATGTGCTACAGTATTGCTTGAAATTGCATTTTCTGTACTTCTTCATTCATGATCCTGATCCACCCAAGAGATTAACATACAGACAAACACAGCAAAACTGATGGACAGCCTGTGAGTCAAACGCACAAGTAGGAAGGTAGGCATGACTGGTGTCAAATTCCACATCTAGAAGTCGAGCCACAGTGGTGATTGTTCAGTCAGGTATTTTCTTTTTCTTTTTTTTTACTTAATCTTTGCCGTGTATTTGAGCACAGACCACTTTCTGTATTTTGATTGACAAATGGACAAGCCATGAGACGGGCCGAGCTAACCAGAGTGTGGGAGGGGGGGACGCAGCCTGCAGCATGGTGTGTGTTGAGTAGCAGGAAGTCTGACAGGCAGTCAGGCCACTGAGCAGAGCCTCCTGCACACTGGGCTAAGTGAGTTAGCATGGGGCTGCTGGCTCTGTAATAAAGCGTTTAATGGACACACAGCTTCTCCCTGCCTTCCTGGGGCTAACACTAAATCCCTCTTTACTGTCGCTTGCCCAGATGTTAGTGAGTTATCCGTTTCTACCATCACTCCGCAGGCTGGTGCGTCTGTCTCCAGGCTGGAACGTGCATAAAAAGATGTTTTAGGTTGGATATATTTCCTCAACTATACATTATTATTATTATTATTACATACACATATGCAGGTTATGCTTGAGCACTTATGCATAGGTATTATGTCCAGCTGTTGCAAAAAATGACTTGCAGTTGTTACCTGTTCATTATCTCCAAAATCCTACCTTGTCTAGTAAATATTTCTTATATTATTAGTTTTTTTTGTTGTTTTCTTTTTGGCTTTTACCACTATTGGGTTGGTTAATTTAAGTTAAAGTGCAATACTAGCTTTTGTAATTTGACTTTTAACTGCTTTTCTGCATTTCCCTTTTATATATTTTTATACAAACATGTAATCTTTTATCTATATCTATTCCCTTTTCATCCTAGTAACACTTTCAATTTTCCTAACCACCTTTTCAATTTTCTTATGTGATAATGAGTTGGGTGTGTCAATGGATGTCTGGCATAATTGGTTTAGTGTGTGTGTGTATTGTGAGATCTGTCTGGCTAGATTAATTGAAAAAGACAGAACACCAGCTTTTTCAGCTAGCTACTTAGCTGCAGCTAACTCTCTATATGAAAGTACGCCCATTATGTTAATCGTCCATTTACTGAACTGTATCCTGCCGTAGCATCATGGCATAAACCCTACTGTAACTTAATAAACACCATTTCCATTAATTGAAATACTATAACAATACATTTCTTTTAAAAAAGGTCTTCAAAACTAAAGGATAAATATGCTTTTATCGGAGTGTTTTCTGATCTGCTTTGCATCAGCAGGACAACATTAGTCATGGTTAAAGGCAGGAAAAAGTATCCAGTTAAGGTTGGAGACAGATTGCAGTCATGGTTCAAAGAATCCAACATGTGTGTTGATTTGAAATGGGAAATGATCCACCCAACGCCTCTTTTCAAGAGGTACTGTGTCATTTATTCCTGACAGATAGAAGGCATATTGTACAATGCAAACTGACATTGCTTTTTAGGAAAACTTAAATTGATCATTTAAACAACAACAACAAAAAAATGTGCTTTTCTTTTTCTCTTTCATTTATAATGGACCATTAGGTTGTAGGTCACGCCTAAGGACAGTGTATAGGCTACATATTTTTTCAGATCATGCTTTTGAACTTTGCAGGTTTCAACCTTTTCTTTGTTAAATGAAAAAGCTTTTGATACACAATTAGATGATTATTAAAGCAACATTGTATGTTTTTTCCCCCCATTTTTAACATTAAGTTCTTATAAATTTATCATATTTAACATGTTAGCAAAGAGTTGTCTTTTTACCCATCTGGCAGATACTGAACAACATTAACATTCATTTAGAGTCATGGTTTTCTGTAAAGCTGAATAATGAAGTGCAATATTCAACTCCCTTTTTTATCCCTGTTTTGGTATTCCACCTGAGAAATATAGCTGTGTTTATAATCAGACTAAACCAAAACAGTAATGTGGTGAGCTGAAAAAACAATCGGCTAAAAGACTAAAACATTCTATAGAGTTGAGGGAAACTGTAGTCAGATTTTCTTATATTTTTCTGTAGGTTTATAACGAGAAGTCCTTTGTGCATTATATCATTATGTCACAGTGTTCACTTACTCACTGTATATTAGCACTATACGCTCATATTTTGCTGTGCAATTAATTACATTTTGATCATGGTTTTGATTTGTATGTCAAACAATCTACAAACTCATATAATGGAGTTTAAACTATTTCTTTGCCCTTTTTTTTACACAATTTCTCAGACACATGCATACATTTTCACATTGTGAGAGCAAGAATGAGCAAGAGCAAGCGAGATCACAAGCTCTGACGAGGAGCAGAAGCACATAAAGTGCAAAATTTGCTTCATGTAATATCCCCAACTATTGGCATATTAACTAATCGTAATAATGATTTTTTTTTTCCATAATCGAGCAGCTCTATTATGAATTACACAATGTTCAAGTCAAAGACCTACATCTATATGCTGACAAAAGGGGGACGTTTAATAATATACAAAAGGCCAGGTTGAGTTTCCAATCATCACATTCTTCTTTACTGGCAACAGGTTCCACCTGTGGCTCAAAGTGACTTGGTAAATTGGTTCTATCCAAAAATGTTATATAACATCATCCAGGCATGCTCAGGATGTAACAGCTAAATGATACACATGAAAGCATCAAATACAATTATTCACCTGCAGGATTCATTGGATAACAGTGCTTTACTTGTTTTGTGCAGGCCTCATATGATAGAGTTGAGTTTTACAGACACACACACGCAGCCCTCAGGTCTTCATTGCAGTAACAAGATTTCCCCTGTTGGGCAGACACTCATCATGTCACTGTATTTCTGTTGAACCTTTTAGAAAAAAACAGACTACACAAGAAAACACAATTAAGCCGTTGGGACAGAGCGAAAAAAGTGCCACATCGCCAAGTAAGTATGAATTACACTGACGTGTCCAGACTGGGGCTAATACGCTGAGACTGGACAGACGAGGGGTAATCTGTTTTGGACAGAAAGGAAACCTGGGTAAAATAAACCCAGGAAACAGGAACAGGTGATTTCTGTTGTATTCAAAGTTGTTGGAAATGTTTAGCTCAGACACAAGCCTTGAAGTCTTGGCTACACAGTAGACAGGATCTCAAGGGCACCGTTCTGTTTTTACATCCTTTCTCTGTCTCTTTTTTTCTTTTTTTTTTTTTTGTTTGGGTCTTTATTTCCACCAGCACAAAGTGGTGTCTGGACAGCTCTGATGAGCCAGGGCGTCTCCAGTATTAAACATGTAAGCAGGACAAAGAGATAGAGGGAATGAGGCTGGGTGGGAGGGAGGAGGAATAGCGAAGAGCGAGTCGGCATTCAGCAAAATGCAGACGCGCCGAATCTGGAAGCGTGACAAAAATGTGTCCGGCCTAATGATGTCAACTAGTGTTCTCGCCGCCCCTCTGCAGTGTGCATGAGTGTGTAGCAGTCGATTTCAGCTTTCTGTGTATTTCCTCTCCTCTGTCTGACAATCTGGTTGTCAGGGAGAGGCTGCACCGCTGTAGGGATGAGACATAACCCCACTCGCCACCCCCACACACAAACAAAAACTAGCAGTACAACTGAACATCCACCTAACAGATACACACATTTTCCACCAAAAAAAAAGACAAATAATCCACAAAGAAAACACAATGACAGGACTGTCCGTAGTGCGGGTATGTGTCTGCGTCTTTAAGGCTAACTAGGTGCTAAGGAGTGGAAGTTGGTAAGGAGGCTCTGGAAAAGGTCACGCAGAGTTCAGAGTCTGCCGGGGGATGAGTGATGGCCGCGGAGAGGGGGCTCTGTTGCTGGGCCTTGTTCTTTTCTGTGCTGCCTGTCGGCCCGCACAGCGGTAGGCTGAGCCTTGATGGATTGGCAGCCAGTGAAAGGAAACGTAACCCCTCCACCACAACCACCTCCAAAAACCCCCATTCCCTCCTAGCCAGACCCCCCCCGCCTTCATTGCAGCTAAAACTATGTGTATTCATTGTGATGGAACACAGAGAAAGACATATAAGACATATGACAACAAGCACACATACCACAAAATGTCTGTTTTCAGTGGCTTGTGATAATACAAAATATTAAAAGTTTTGGAAGTAATGTGTTATGGAATGTTTGTTGGGTTTGGTTGTCTGCCATATGGATTCTTATACACAAAAATGTGTGTGTCTGTGATTGAGGTAGGGGGGAGGTGTTAGGTGATTGTTAGATGAAGAGGGTGAGGAGAGAGGAGTTCTCCAGTTGAGAGGGAGAGAAGGCAGGCGGAGGGACGAGGGTGTCGGCAGGTTAAGGGTTTAAGTGCAGGACATCCCCTGACCCGGGGTCAAGCACAGAGGACGCCGGCTTGTTTTCTGGGAGGGGGGCAGCAGGGAGCTTGTTTTACCTGGACAGACACAAAAGAAGGCCAAGCAGCAGGGGGGACGGTCTGCTAAAATAAACATCAAAGCCTGCTGGCCATGTCCCGCTTTTGTTGCCTGGAAATGGCGGGCCCCCCCCCAGGGGTGGACGAGGTGAGAGGGAAAAGGAGGATAGAAAGGGAGGAGGGGGACGGAACAAAATGAAACGTGCTACTTCTCAAGCCTGCCAAGCTTCCTCTGGAATTTTTTTTTCTTTTGATACATAAATCACACAGCCTTTTGTGTATTTTCCCTTTACTTCACACTATGTAATTGCCCACTTACTTACATGTGTTACTTTATATGTATATGCACCTATCCATCATGTTTACAGATGCCCCAATTCAATTCTAAGTCATTTCTATTTTAGTATAAGGCAAAACCTCACTTTCAGATACAGTATAAGCTGTGGGCTTGTGCTGTGTTTTTCTGTTGTCGGTTAACACCAGGTCCAGGAAAGCCATGCAGGACCATCAGACTCAGTATTGTGCTTTCGGTTTATTCAGGTCTGAAAACACCTGTCCTCCTCTGTTGAAGACAGTCACTAACAAGCACAGTATCCCCACGCTGATCCCATAAATGTTCAATTGGGTTGAGGTCAGGACTCTTGGCAGCGTATTCCATTCTTTCTGCTATAAAATTTTGGAAGTAGTTTTTGATAATTCCTGCTCTGTGGGAGTGAGTGTTGTCATCTTGGAGGATGTAGTTCAGTTCCATGGAGATATGGGATTGCTTTCAATGGTTCCAATGATAACAAACCTTGTTTTTCCAATGATGGAGATGGCACCCCAGACCATCACACTGCCTCCACCAAAAGGTGTTATTTGATCATTGCAGCAATCGGCATTACATTTTTCCCATCTTCTCAACACTTGGACTCAACGAACCAGCTTCCCCAGGCAGAATCTGGTGTCATCGCTGAATATAATGTTCTCCACATGTTCAGTTTCCAGTGCAGGTGTTGCAGACACCAGTGCAATAAACGCAGGCCTTTTGGCAACCCTACGAGTCCAGGGATTGGCTATAACTGGCTGCAGTCTGTTTTGGATTGGCAAATCTGTGGAAGACAGCCTCAGGTGCCAATCAAGTGCCTGATTGTCAATACCTTCTGGCACAGAAACTCAAAACAAGAGTCAATAGCAACAGCAGAATAAGCTGTTAGGCATTGGCAGAGAGGATTTGGCAAAGTTTTCACGAGCGCAACCCACATACTCAGCTGTGCTACTCGTCCGACAAATGCATGTTCCTTACAAATGGGGCACCGTTTAAGAGAGAAATAAACAGGGTTTCCAATGGTATTCAATTTATTGCCAAGTAGCTTGTTACAACAGAGAAATAATCTACCAAACAGATTTCTAAACTTCTTGTTTGATGTTTATAAAACAGTTACATATTAAATTAAGTGATTTACGATTGGCACTAACATAATCTTTTGCTCTGGCTCTCCACCATATTGCCATTGCGTCACTGACCACATCACAAGGTTGGGTGGGTAGAGTCTGCGGGCACAGTACATAAAAGTTGTAGATGGCATATTACAAGGTTACAACTGGTTACTACATATATAATGTCAGAAAGTGAAGCTGAGAAGGCTATTGAGGAGTTTCCCATATCATTTCAGACACAATTTAATCACATTATCCCAACAGTGGTCCAATGCAAGTGAACAAATACAACGGAATGGAAAAGGGCAGGAAAAAAAGGGGGGCAGAAGCACTAACCTGTAGCCAGGTCTCTAAAATCTCATGGGTGGAGGAGAGCTCATGGGTGGTAGAGAAATTGTTCAGCAATATACAAACGGATGGTGTGGATGACACTGCCTCTGGGGGCATGCAACTGCCAGGGTGGAGGCTCCAACATTGGCCCAAGTGGGGCAGGGTACAGAAAAAGCAGCACAAACTGTCCTTAGGCCAGGAGGAATGGAGCTCAAACAGCAGTGGGTGGACTGGGATGAAACCAGTCCTCCAAATGTAGCAGACGTCTGTCTCACCAAGGGAGGAGCATCGTCTGCTACAGAGCAGGTGAGAATCAGCCAGAGGACAAAAGATGAGTCTGGACTCTCATCTGTATACCTCATGGTTATCTTCTGTCTTCTCTTAACTTGTTAACTTTTATTTTTTATTTCACCTTTATTTAACCAGGCATGTTGCTTGAGATCAAATGATCTCTTTTTCGAGCAAGGACTTTGTATGGAGATTTAGTTTAGTGTGAAGCAAATTTTCACTATGCATCTGAAATCTACCCTGTGTTCCTTCTAAGCATACTTTTTGAAGCTTATTCTATGATAATTCATATTATTACTAAATACATGATAATGTTTGGATAGTCTTATCCGCAAAACTAACAAAAAAAAATAGCAAATGCTGTCAGAAGACAGTCTAGTTAACACAGCAGAGACCCTTTTTCATCAATAACAGACAGAATTTGGTTTGGGCAACAAACAAACATAACATGAGAGTTTCTGACTCAAATGGATGATAATTGCTTTTGTCAGCTGGACCAATTCAGACAATCTAACTGGCATGACTGCTGCTCGAATCAGGATCCAGTATGAGCTGACTCGTTTAACAATGCCTGTGTGTGTGTGTGTTTGTGTGTGAGACAGAGCATGAGAGTGCACATGCGTATCTGTGTGTGAATGCCTGGTATGGATGAAGGGACAGGAGAGGGGTGTGCGGAGTGATGGGGGGGGGGTAGCGAGGGAGATGATTATGCCCATCTGTGGTGGATGCCAGGTGTGCAGCCCTCCTCCCCCCTTCTTCCACTACCAAATCTCTCTCTTTCTCTCTCACATTCATTCACACTAACACACTCACAAATATACACCAAACATGCACACACGCATACAATCACACTCCATCAGCACTCTCCAGCTGGCAGGAAAAGGAACAGCCACAGTCGTCGTTGCTCTAACTGGTATCGAGGGGCAACAATGTGTGCATGCAGTGTGTGTGTGTACATGTTTGTGATTGTGGACATGTCCTTCCACATGTCAATGTATATTTCTGCATGCATTTGCCTCTCTAGTTATGTACTTTGTTTGATATACATAATGTGGACCACTGCATATGTATTAGCAGTGGTGATTCTTATCTATCAGGACTGGGGCCTTCTAATCCTATTCCCCAAAAAAATCATACACTAAAAATACCCTATGATAAAATATAATTTTCCTGCTCCATCTCATCAGGATAGTGAAAACAAACCAGTCAAAATGCTATCCACAACCACTTGTAAGATGTATGAAATATCTATATGTGCATATAAGGAAATAATATGAAATGCCAATATCCATTGAAAGGTAAAAGGACAGTTAGGTGCTTTCCATTCCTGCTGTGCAAGTCACACATGACCCTTGACCCTATATGGAAATCATTCCCAGATAAGTCACAGATAATATCCACCAGGACCTATGTGTATACAGAAAATCTGTGTGCATATTTTTGATGTTGCTGCACACATTTTTGCACCTGTGTGATGCATCTTTAATTACATTTGATCTGACCAATATTAAGAAGAAACAAACATCACCTCCCCTGGCAAGCAACAACACCAGCAAAACCAGCAAACATATCTGTTTCACTTACCAATGAAGTTCACCCGACAACGAAATAGCAAACTTACCTTGCTTTTGCTGTTTGATTGAGCTAGAGATTTTCTGGCATTGAGTCGCCTTTCTTAACAATGCCGATATTGTCAGGCACTGACTGATTTTATTTTCATTTTTTGGATTTTCCCACTGTGCATAAGCATTCTTCAACATTTAGCACCATAATAGTTAGTCTCTTACATAACCACATACTGTTCCATTCAAAATTTGAATCTTAGCGTGGTGCAATCATTTTCTTGCATGGAATATTTCCATGACAAATAGTACAAATTTTGAGATAATACTCTTATTCATGTACTTGGTGCAAGTTCGGAGACAGACACCACTCTTGTGTCGGTACGCTAAATATGAAGACAGAGCCAAGTGGTGGTTGGCTTAAATTTAGTTAGCGTTAAGAGTGGAAACTAGCTTGGCTTACAAGCTAATTTTCCAAAACATCAAACATTCCTCAAAGAACATCTATTTCTTTGGGAAAACCAATCACAGAGTGGTTAGGGTGCAGACCACATGGGTACAAATGCCCTGAGCAGCAAGTCCCAGGTTTGATTCCTGTCTGAACCATTTGCATGTCACTCTCCAACTCTTTCCTCACATTTCTTGTTTTTGTCCACATTCACCTATTAAATAAGGTTTTAAAATGCTCCAAAAATCTTTAAATACAAAAGAATCTATTTCTTCAAGGAACCGTGTGTTGGGATGAGGCAGGTAAACAGAGGCGGGCTGTGTACACCAATGCAGGTATTTTTGAAACCATGTGTTTCTCTGCATGGTTTCAGCCTTTCATCCACACGTTACTGCACTTTTGGCCTCTTAATACCAGAGTTTTTTTGGAAGCTGACCAATTAGAAGAGAGTGGGCTCATTACCTGGGGTACCTTAAAGAGACAAGAGCTAAAACATCTTGTGTTAGACAGAGGCTGAACTGAGTGGCTACATATAGAGCCAGTATGAGATGAATACTTTCTTTTGCCTAAGTAAATCAGGCAAAAATAGTCCAGTAGAACCCCAAAATTGAAATGTCAACCCTGAAATTTGTACAATTAATTGATTCATCGTAGCATGTCCATCTGTATTCTCATATTCAACAATATACGCATGTGCATACATCTATGGTTGAGCTTTCCCAATTCTGTTACTACTTATCCCTTTTCTTACATCAGACCATCTAGCTCAGTCTAATTAGATAGATTTTTGCATAGCAACCATAATGTCTGTATTTTGACCTCTTGCTTTCTCTGTTTCCACTTATAGCTACTGTGTACTTTTTTGTTTCAGCTGGCGGAAAATCATGTTCTGAGTGAGAAAGATCCTCAAACAGCTGATGATTGGTAACAATTTCATATGGACATACACACATTCGTTTAACACCTAAAGAGTGATTTGCCTTTTACATTTGACATGCTGGTTTAAAAATAACACATTAAAATAACACTACTAAAGCTGCTCATGTTTCTCAAAGCTAACTTGTGCTTACACAATGCATGGTGTTATAAGCAGCTCTGCCAGTGGCACATTTAAATCTAAAAGTAATCTCTGTATACTCCCACAAACAATTTAGTTTTCTTCATGATAACATTGCTTTCCTTGCAATTCCTCCATGCTAATATAGTAACTTAGCAACACCATGTGGCATCCACATGTAATTCTTGTATAAATACCATGTGCCCACATGTAAACCATTTTCAAGATTAATTACAACATTTTTACTTCCTTTCTTTTGTATCACAAGCCAGCATTTTCCTTATATTGATTATACTTTGCATACTGTTTTAGCACAAAGGGGGGGCATTTATCACCAGTTATCATAGACGGAACAGTCTGTAAATAATGTGAAATGGGTGACTAGTCATTATACATTTTCATTAAGGTGAGTATTAGGAGAGTAAGAGTGGAGAAGAGAGACTGTAACATAAGCACAAGTTTTCTAAACATCTTTTTAGGTAGAACAGTGGGTCCACTACACACTTCATGGCAGATCACTTGTCTCATTTATTTAGAGGAATCTGAGGCTTTCATCTTCAGTGCTTAACCTGAATTACCTCAATGTAATATATCCATATTCTGTAATTGAATTATAAACCGGCCGCTAAGCCCCTCAGATAAGGGAGGCAGCTAACCAAATGGAAAAATGATTTGCTCAGGTTTGCTCTGAATTATGATATGCAGATCGCCTTTGGTGGACAGTACACTTAAGACTCCAGACAGGGAATGTGAAAGAGATATTATTCTTCAATCTGAGGGAGAATAGAGGGGGATTCACAGTGTATTGGTAAAATATTGAGACTGTTTAACCTGATATTAACCCTCTTTTTCATTGCACCAATCTCAAACACACATCTGTCTGCAGTAAATATCTATCTAGCTGTACCGTTCTGTTTCTCTATCTCATGGACACAAGAAACAACATGCACACAGACTGACAGGCAGGCACACAAACACACACATTGCGGGCCCACAAGCAGAGGCCGCAGCTCGTAAAGCAAGCGGTGACGGGCTGATTGATCCCCTGGTGAAAATGGGCGATATTCCCCTAACATCGATATCAATAAAGCCTCTTAGGCTCGAGGCTTCTCAGGGCCTGCCTTTGTTTCTCTTCCGAGGAGAGCTAAGAAAAATCTATAGACAATTGATGGTGTCTGGGAGAAAGGCTCTATTGGAGTATATCAAATCAACGTATCGGAGAAGGGAAAGTTTGCCCTGTGAATTAGACTGTTTTTGCTCCAAGTTCAGTGGCAGAGTGAAAAGGATAGACATGGACATGTTTTGAAGCTGCCATGGAAGAAGGCGGACAAAAGCTAAAAGAAGAGGTAAATGTCTTTTTGGGGGATTTGGAGGATGAATATGATACTGGAGTAATCTATCGTCATTGGCTTACAGCCAATTTTAGTGTTGTATTAGTTCAAACAGAATTGTGGCCATAGGCTATAGCTATTGCAAGTGAAAGAGTATTTTAAATCTTGGCACTGGAAACACTGCTCATTAGATGTAGAGATGTGTATTTCTGTGATTTTATTTTTTCTCATTGCTTTGGCTAATAGCAGGTATTTTAATTAGAACAAAAATCCCTTGCTATTATCTGTTCATATAATAGTTGATATTTGGCAATTATCAGGATACCATTTTGTATTTGAGAATTAACAGTAGAATTTCAAATGACACCTCATCTTTATAATTTCAAATCACAATGAACAAATAGCAAACATGTATAGGGCATGAACCTTTGCGTGTAGGAGGTTTAGTTTGTTAAAACAATAGTTGCTTGTGAGATTTGAATCTTCACGATCCTCACAACTGTGTGATCAGAGCAAAAACGAATTGCCTTGTAGATTTGCTTCAACATGACACTTTAGTTAGGTTGTAGGGCACCACTCGCAATGCAATAAATGCACCAC
Organism: Lepturacanthus savala; assembly: GCA_030544235.1. Taxonomy (NCBI): domain Eukaryota; kingdom Metazoa; phylum Chordata; class Actinopteri; order Scombriformes; family Trichiuridae; genus Lepturacanthus; species Lepturacanthus savala. The sequence goes on along the minus strand of CM060462.1, from coordinate 24,070,567 downwards.
AGCATATTTGATTTCACTCTAATTTTTAATGAGTTGAAATGAATGATGTGATGTTGTCTATGTACACAATAGGCTGTGTTTTCTTAAATTTTGTCACCATATTTGTTGGAATCTGTTAGTGAGCACCATTTTTTCCAAGATGATCCATCCATTGAACAGGAGTGGCAAATCAAAACCAGTATCTGGGTGTGACAATGTGACAAGTTGCTTTCATATAGAGATCTGGTGTTGATCAGGTTGTTGTTTGTTGCCTGGAACATTGGAGTGTTGGTCCACTACTGTTTAATGGCTGTACGAAGTTGTTTGATATTGGCAGAAATTTGAATTTGCTGTTGTACGCACTGAACCAGTATGCTAAATATGCTGAATGGGTGAGTGACATGTCTGGTGATTATAGGCCCATTCATATGGGCCTATACATATATTCACATGGGTCAATTACTACTTTATTTCTGTCTCTTAATACTTCCATACCTCCATCTGTTGGGGTTCGCAATACACAATATTTCCTCCAGAGATCGCAGTGCTGGGCGCCAATAATTAGCCTTAAAAAATAATGGTGACTGTCCAGGAAACAATATTATTGTGTGCACTTCACGAAATAAGAATCTCTTTCAACCCTTTGATGGGGAATTTTGAAGTTTGATGGTGCCAATGCAAATAATTGGTAATGAGCAGCACTTTCAGTTTTTTCAGACCTTAAACTCAGTAGCACCCGTTTTGCTCCGTTTCATCCGTGATCATAAGCTCCACACAAAATTATCAGATAGGAAATGTGAAACAATCCACCAATCCAATCCATCTTTTACACAGGGTCTAAATGGGCCTCATGCAGGCCATGCAAAAACTGGTGTTTTCTCAGATTTGAGGAATTGGGTATGGATCCTTGCATACCCAATTCATGCAGCCGTGCATTATCATGCTGCAACATAAGGTGATGAATTAAAAATGGCCTTCAATAAAATGCAAATGGATTCATTTAACATAGCTTATGCCTCCCCTTACCATTACTGCACTGTCAAAATAATATCCTTTTTTAAAATATGTATGTATGTTTTTTTTAATTTTATTTTTGTTATGTTTTGTTATCTTTCTCTCCAATTTCACATGGGGCTGAGTGGTTGGAGAGGCCCTGCATACAGGCCAGCCTCTGGATAATTATTCGTTTCCAATCACTGTGACTGCTAATTGCAGTCCTTGCTGCTAATTTATGCACGCCTTTGTTTTCTTCAAGGAACGCATTTCAAAAAACACATCAAACGATTTCTGATATGTTAAGAATATAGCAAAGGAACTAAAAGGATGCTGCCGCTTAAAATAAATTTCTGATTATTTTCATATGATAATAAGTCAGAGAAAATGAGGAAATCAAAAGGGAAGTCATATAATGATGTATGGGTACGAATATGGCACTTATTGTATTTTTTTTCCCTCGCCTTGAATACATTACCATATTTTCTGTGTTTTTATTTGCCTTAAGCTGGAGTTATGTAGGACAGCTTGCTGACCATCATTCACAAGCTGTTGGCATCTCTGCACATATTCTGTCAAGCGCCGATCTCACGAACATAACTGGCATTGTTTTTAATGTAAATGATGTTGCTGTGATGAGCGGAGCCATTAAATGCACGCTCATAAACACATGCACATAAACATAAATACACATACATGCATAGTTATCCACCCTAACCACCCCCTTACACACATGCACACACACACTCTGACGCTAGTGCACATGGGAACGGTGGTATTTACTTTATGCATGAGGACAGGTAAAAAACACACAAATCCACAGTGGACACAGGCTGTAATTGAATGTGACGCCCTCTGTATACTATCCATAGCGCCGGGATGCTGGCAGCTAATTGGAATATACAGCTCCCTAAACCGCTGGTGAACTCCGCAGAGAGACTGGGTTGTCAGATGCCGATGGCCCACCACAGGTTTCGCTATGTTAAGGTGGCATGGGACTCTCATACTGCTAACATTGAAGATGAATGCTAGAATGAGAGGCAAATTGGAAGCTCCAATGCAGAATGACAACGTATGTGTGCGTGTGAGTGTACATGCAGGTTTGTTTGTGGACAGGTGTATTTGGGACTCTACAGACTGTATTTCAATGGATTGTGAGTAGAAAGTGTCGATGTAGCTCTCATTGCTGTCTATGATGGTTGGTGTCAAAGACTGTCAGTGTGCAGACTTTAGTTCAATTGCTTCAGAGGAGATGCTCATTCCTATGTTTAGAAGATGTTACGGTAAACACCAAGAAAGTTTTCTTTTGTTTTTTGTTTTTTTCTAAAGGAATACATTGTTTGACCTAAAATTCTCAACCAACATGAAGCTAAAGAATGAAACGGATTGTTGCAGCACACTGTACTATATAGATGACCTACTGTAAATCACCATCGCCTGGGTGTTATTTGTTTCAATCACTTAATAGATCAGCCGTTTATTTGAAACCAGGCAGCAATCTGGGACAGGAGATTTAAGTCTTTTGACAAAAATCTTGCTCATCATAACTGGAAAAATTATTACAAATTATTTTATTATACAAATATGACTACTGTGTAACTTAAATTTTTCAAAAATAAAGTAAAATTACAGTACTGTAGTTAATTGTCTTGTTGCTTCTCCAGAGTTCTTCTCTGCATATTTTGTGACAGAAAGTTTGAATTTCATGTTGTATTTTTTATTTTTTTAAATTCACCGCCATGGCGATATGCTATTAAAAAATATTACCCAAGTGTGTGTTCTTTAACCTCATTTGAGCAGAAGAACATCATGCAGCATCAGTGGTCAATCTTTCACATTTGCTTTTTTTTTTTTTTTTTTACATTTTGCCTTTAATCAAATTAGTCAGTCAGTCATTTTCTATACCTGCTTATTCCTCATTAGGGTCGCAGGGGTCTGCTGGAGCCAATCCCAGCGCGTTACGGCGAGAGGCAGGGATACACCCCAGATGGTTGCCAGCCTATCGTGGGGCACACACACCATTCACTCACACACTCACACCTACGGGCAATTTAGAGTCACCAATTAACCTGAGCATGTTTTTGGACTGTGGGAGGAAGCCGGAGTACCCGGTGAAAACCCACGCAGACACAGGGAGAACATGCAAACTCCACAGAGAAAGGTCCCAGACCCAGGACCAAGGAGGTCTTGAACCTGCGACCTTGTTGCTGTGAGGCAACAGCACTAACCCCTGCTCCACCGTGTCGCCCTAATCAAATTATATTATTATATTTATCAAAATAGACACACCAGGCGTTTAAAGGAGACCCGGTCCAGGTTCCAGTACAGTATTTACACAGTGTTTCTGTCCATTTTGGTGCCTAAGGGCAGATAAATCCATTCTCATCCCTAGACAGGATTTATCCCTTTATACTCAAATTATTTATTTTTTTTAAACTGGAATTTACCTCCAGAGTCCTTATTTGCAGTTAGAAAACAATAGTCTCACAATAAGGTTGTCATACATACTAAAAGTGATTTACCATCGCGGTATAATAACCAAAACAGTAATCAATACAAATTAAGCCCAGACCTATATACAAAATATAGCGGTTTCATTATAGTGGATGATGTCACATGTAACTTCAGTTGTACTGAGGTGGCAGTAGTAGTGTCAGCAGGATATGCCTCAACCATTCAAATTAAACATATAGTATATCTCTGGAAATATTACTGTGTATGTAGTTTTTTATGTGTGATTTGAATACACTGAGTACTTGATGCAGAAGCTAGAAACAAAGGTGTGGATTTACAGAGGCTTATTTGAAGGGAGAAAAATATTCTTTAGCATGATTTAGGAAAAAAAAAAGTTTCTACCACTGTATGAGAGTCTATTTGTAGACATGATAACATGTTTTTCTAATTTGTGGTGTGGTTGCAGCATCTTTATGAAATCTGAACGCCCTCACATGCTTTCTGTTCATCTTGTTTCTCCCTTTGTAATCTCGGAAAAATGTTCATCTGCTGGGCATTGTGCCTCCTCTACCTCTCTGTCTATCCGCTGGTGTTTTCAGCCAGAAGCCACCAGCCTTGTATCTATCCCACGTAAATAATGAAACACATAATTATCATATCATAATTGCAGTAAAGATGGCTTTGACAGAAATCATTTCCCGTATCTAATACAGCGCTAATCGAATCTGTTCCCCCACTCACTAACACGACCTCTGGTGATTGAGTTTCGGACATTTGTTTGTGTGTGTGTGTCTGTGTGTGTGTGTGTAGATGGGCTTGTGTATGGTTTATGGTCTAATATCTGTTTAAATGTGGAAAAAATATAATTTTCAGTTTGTTTTTGTGTTGTTTTTCATCCTAATAGCTGACATTGTCTATCACGCACCTGTGCAAGTCCTAAACACTATATTTTTATCCATTCCAAAAATTCTAGTGATGTCAAACCTTCATCCCGCAGCAACATCGTATGGATCTTTGTGCTGTATGTCTCATGTCTGCATGATTATTCACATGGCTGCTGATTAATTATGGTGTTGTCAACGGCGCATGATGCAGTATTTCCTTTTAAAAATATGTGTGTGTATGAATTCCCTTTCTCTTATGTCCCTCTGGTTTTCTCTCAGTCTATTGTTCCTGGGTCTGATTGATTGATAGCTCATCGGATGTAGCAGAACTAGAGCGGTCACGTGACCCGGCAGATGGCTGACAGCAGTGAGTGTGTATGCAAGCATGTAAATGAGCGTGTCTGAATCATCTTTGGCAATGGAATTCCTTTTTATGCAAACAGACAGATGTGAGAATAGTCAATAAACCTATAGATATGTCCTGTAGCAGATAAGCAGGTAGGTAGAAAAATATGAATGGAATATACATAGAAATATGTATGTGTGGCAGGAATATATAGTGTAAGAATAGTCTTAAAGGGCAGATTGAGATAGGCCTGAGGATAGGTCTCTAACAATGAGTGATTACTCCACTAACAAGGCTGGCTGCTGGAGGGGATGCGTGTAATGTGATCGGTGCTGGCTGCTATTTATCTTGACCAATAGACAACTGACCTGGCTGTGCCCCCCCTACAGGTCAACCAGAGTTCACCAGGCTGAGGATTAACGTAAGAAAACACTCTCTCTCATACACAAACACACAAATCTATAGCGGAAATACCTGTAAATGAAATGTACAAGGCATATGAATACACACATGCAAACCCGGGGTGATTGGAAAGGTACAAACAGTTTCCTCATTATATCTCCTGTCATGTAGAAGCCTGCTTTAAGCAAATATTCATGTTTTTAAAGGATCTTCACTTTCCATCATCCACCTTGTTTGCATCTACCGAAATTGTTCTAAATTAGTAAAATATGAAATGGTATATTCATTTATGAGTCACTGCTGATCACAGTTCCTCTTTTCCACCTCTTTTACAGAAACTTATAAGTAAAAAAAAATGTGAAGAGGGATAAAAGCAGATAAAATAAAAAAAAAAGATGTGATATAGGAAAAGGTGATGAAAAAGAAAGAAAAAGAGACTTGCATGTAGCAAGGGAGGAGGGCGAGGCATGTTGAGTAATGAGCGCTGGTGCTCCCAGAACAATCAGGGTCTCCATTTTGCTGCGTGTTCCTACCTGATGTATAGCACAAGCCGTGGGAGCTGCTGTAATAAGACCATTTGGGCCTCTCATTGGCGGGCATTAGCGTCAAATATCTTCCACGGGCCTTAGGACAGCCTGCAGGGCTAAAGAAACAGCCGTGTTAGCCGTGCTGCTCATTCAGGGGTGATGTGAGTTGTAAGGGAAAGTTGCTGTCGGCCAATGCACACATGGTTATGCTGTATGGCTTTATACAGATACTGTACACTGGGAATCTGTGATTTGAATGTTTATCCTATGATTTGTGATGTAATGTAATGCATCTACTGTTCTACATCTATGACGGCCAGTCCTTAAGCCTTAAAACAGGGATATCAAACTCAATTTAGTTTGTGCATCACATACAGTACAATTAGTGGGCTGCTACAAATTTCTCTACTTCCTTTTTTATATAAAGACATACATAATAAACATTTACACAATTAATTAACCTTCAAGTTTAAAACAAAAAAGTGCAATTTCAATAATATGATGTTTGTTAATACATATTCCTGCATTTCAATTAAAATATTTACTCACTGAATATTTTAAGCATTAGGTGACGTTACCACCTCCCTAACAATCCAAATGTACAAATTGAAACTGTAAATATTTTAAAAGATGCTCACTGATTTCACATTTCTGGTCCTTTTTTGTCACACTTTGTACATTCATCCAGTGGGCAGGATTGGACCCTGTAAGCAGGCCGATTCTGGCCCCCAGCCCACATGTTTGACACCCCTTCCTTAAACAAATATTATTAGGTCAGTTATACCAAAATCTGTCGCTGTACAGTTGTCCTGAACAGAATAATTATCTATAGAGGCCAGAGCCATTTTTTAGGCTGTAGACATGTTTATTTCTGCTGAAAGTAGAGCATTTTAACATTGGGGTCTATAGGGTTTGATCACGATTGAGCCTGCCTCAAGCAGTCAATTGAGGAACTGCAGTTTTTGTCACTTCCACATTGGCTTTATTTATTTATTTTTTATTTAGCCCTGGAAGATGCAGCTTGGGTTTCCAGGGTATTACGGATATGAATATTTCCTGGAGTCTTATTGTAAACGTGAGGTTGCCAGGTAACCAGCAGGGAGTCCAGAAAGTGGCAGTGTCCAGCTTAGACATACTCTAACAATAACATGGAACGGTGCAATCTTTCACAAAAAATTGCACAAAAGTCTATGATAATTTTAGGAACTGTAAATGCCATTGGAAATTCCCACCCAGTTCCACTATGCTTTTATCCTACTTTAAAAAAATATGGCCAATCTCTGTACTGTCGTAATAATTGATATTTCCCAACAGTAGGTGAGGAGAATTTGAATTTCAGTTTGACTTTTAAGAGTCAAGTGTCATACTGGAATGCTAATTGCTTTAGCTATATGTCATAGTCTATTAAATTGAATATATTTATCCAATTATAATGTGAAAACAGGGACTTTTTTCCCCCAAGATGCCATTTTCATGTCGGAACACATGAGGAAAAACTGTTGTGCTTACACCATTACTGCATCCATCTATTTGATGCAAATGAAGGGCAACTTGCTTTGTACTCAGGTGTGTTTCATAATACAAAACCTGTCATGGAACCCAGACGTGAGAGGGGGGAAAAAAAGAGACAGTGATATGTGAGATTTCCTCCAAAATAGTGAAATTGAATTCCAAAGAAAACACACTGTGCCATTCTATTTACAGACCAATCAAACCAAATAGCCTACATTTGAATACATTTGGAAACCCAGGGCACACTTGACTCATGTGACAAGTGATGAGCCTTTATTGGAGGCTATTTTAAGTGTCAGGACAAATAATTTGAGTGCAGAACCAACTTCAAATATTTGAAAAAAAAAAATATTCAAATACCATATGCCGGCCAGACCCGGGACAATCAGCATCTCAAATCGTGAAGGATTGCACGACATGCAAAAAAACAGAGATGGTGAGCTGATGTTGAGAAAATGAATGAATGAAGGATCTGTGCAGTTTCTTCCAAAGCACAGCGAGACAGACAGAAAAAAAACTCAACTGTATGGAAAAGTAATCAGTCAGATTGTTGAGGGATTATGCTGATGGCAGGAAAAGTGGTATTATCAACAACACACACACACACACACACACACACACACGCATACACACACAAAGTACTCCCTATCTGAGTGATTCAATGGTACTTTCATTGTCTGACTATTTTATTCCAGAGAGCAGAGAATGAGTGTACAGACGTAGATTTGTGTGTGTGTGTATGTGCACGCGCGTGTGTGCGTGCTTTTCCTGCTTTTTCTGTGTGTGCGTGTGTGAGTGAGGCAGGGAGGGAGGGTTTTGCTGCAGAGGGAGAGTGGAAGGCGATAAAGACTCTGTGAGTGGCAAGTGTACATGGATAGCTTCACATCAACTGCCAATATGTTGTGAGGCGGCGGTAACAGGCGAGGGTCTCGGGGGAGGGCTGCGGCAGAGCAGGCCAGCAGCAGACGGAGAGGAAAACAATTTCTGGTGCCAATAACCCCGAGCGGCACAGATGAAAAATGTTTTAATATTTGCAGCTGCTTTATAGCAGTCAGGGTGACAGTGATGGAGTCAATGTCAGCTTTTTCCTTTTAAATGTCATGCTCTGTCTCAGGCTGTCAGAGCTTGTGTGTGTGTGTGTGTGTATGTGTGTTAAAGAGAGAGAGAGAGCAGAATTGATCTTTTCCTCTTGTAAAGTGCCCAAATGTGAGAGCGCCCCACCCCTATTCTTTTCCCCATTTTCCCCCTAAACCACCCATTTGTGCCTGTGTTCTTCCTCAGCCTGCTCCTCCTCCTTCTATCCTCCAGTTGTCCATAAAGACAGTGCGCTCAGCTGTCAGATGAAACTCCCCAAACCCGGCAGCCATCATTTAGATAATCACTTCCTCCTCTTTGCATTTTATTTGGATTTGATTATTTTTCATCTGCGGCAAGATGGAAACCATAAATTACATTGTGTCCCCCATGCCTCCGCTGAAATCAAACATGCAGCCAGAATCATAGAATCAGCAAATGGAAGGAAAAACGTTACAAGATCCTCAACTTTGGACACGACACACAAAGACACTGCAATGCGTTTCACGATGATAACAAAGAAGCACCCTATAAACATATTTAATAATACAACAGGTTTTATATAAATATAAATCAATAAAGACATAAGTATTGTATAATCAATGATTCAAAATTTTCTTTAGTATTTTTCTGTCAGTTAATGAATGAAATGATTGAGTACTATATTTTAGTGCAGAGGCTAAGACAAAAAGAAAAGCATCAGGTTCAAGGGAATAAATACCTAAAAATTAGTAATATGATCCCACCATTACTCTTCCTCTCTACTTTTAAAACTAATAACATATCTACAGCAAACAAGATAGAGCTGGGTTAATTAAAATGTAAATGAAAGGTTGTGAATCCCAATGTCCGTTAAGAAAATGACTTTAATGGCTTTAAAAAAGTCTAACGGCAATGACCCACCCGCTTTGTAACCTGTTTGACGTCAAACGAGTCACAAAGTGAATTTGGTCTTATGTTTCAATGCCTTTTGAAAAAATCCTTAAAATAGGAGTAACATCCAAAAACCTTCACTTTCCAGTTCAAGATTTAAATACCTTTCAGCGGAAAAGAGGTTTTAATAATTATGACTTGCAACAGAAAACTTTTAAAACTACAAAGATGTTGTCACACTGAGTTAATAAAGCTAGCTAACTTACCCCAGCAGTTAGTTAACTGAGGTTAGCTCAAAGCTATTTAATGGTGTAGCTTTGTAGACAAATTTAGCAAGATGTGGTGAATAAACCAACACAGTAATTTGTAAAAGTGTTAAATTTAATTGATAAAGTAATGGAAATTTTACCAAATTACTTGGACTCTGAGTTTGTTAAGCTAACATTAGTATTGCTAGTCAAGTGACCACAGAAATATCACAAAAAATACCAATAGGAGATACTGTCTGCTCTCGCCCTGAACTACGCCATGCAGAATCATTTTGCATTGCGCCCTTAATTATTGTTTTATTTATGAGATGACTAAATGCCATTATCCAAACTGTCTCTTTCTATAACACATCCTGGTTACTGTGATTATCCAACTTAATATGTGTAAGTGCAAAATGACTGAAACTGACAACATTTGAAGTAAGGCTTCCATCATTTATGTAAATAGCTTACTCTAATTGGCTGCTAAAAACATCCCTACACGTCATTGTGTGTCTTTTGTTATGAGAGGACTGAGTGTTTGCTATTGTTGCATGACCTGCTGTGGATCCTCTTGACCCAGACTTGCTCCCACTTAGGGGGTCAGAGGTTAGGCTAGCTACTTTCAGCAAGGCCCCTATCTCTCCCACAAGCAATGTAATGCAGTAATTGGTGATGTAGGAAGGTCAATGAACATTTTTTATCTTTTGGTCTTTAAATCAATAAAGAAATTATCTGTTTTTTTTTTCTAATTCCGAATCATTTACTTTTTTTTTTCCTCTTTTGAGAAAGTAGCGTAAAATGTATTGACAGCATCGTTATGTGTAATCCTTCACTAACACAATGCAATCGACACTTGATTCACAAAAACTACAAAAGCAGTTGATCACAAGTGGAAAAAAGGTTACTATCTGAACATTAAATTCTCATCCAAGTAATTTAAACTCTGGACTCAGCAGCATAAGCATGTGTGGGTGTGTACGTGGCATGTTTTCCGGCATGAAAAGCACTGTTTCAATTAAAGGTGTCTGATCCAGCAGCGTGGGTTAGCTGGAGGGAGGCAGCGTTGCTTATTTTGCCCCCTGCTGGGCATCTCAGCAGGGGACTGATGTGTAATCCAGTGCCAGGATAGTGGGCCCACACAGGATATCTCACCTATAATAGCAGCCTATTCCCTGAGGCCGGACCCCTGCTGGAGGTGTGAGAGGACCAGCAACCAGGCAGTCGTGGACTCTAGATGCCGTCTTGTCTTATCATAAACTCCTCTTATTATGTTTCCTGTGCATTCTAGTAAGGCTAGTGCTGTGCAGGGCACAGGTTGAAAACTGATGCATTAATGTTTGTACTAAATATGTTTTTTACATGTAAATTTGACAAATAATAATATATTGTGTACAGTACAAGCCACTGAACAGCATTAGATCATAGTGACAAATACTGTTCATTAGGGGTGTAACAATTCATTTTATCTTTGATTCAAGGTTCATTTGGAACGATCCGATTCAGAGACTCCAAATCGATTCAATAAATTAAGTTTCCTAGATTCCTGTTGTTTCTTATAAAGGAGTCGGGTATAAATTAATTATGAATGTAAAACAACAAGCAAACGACAACTAATATTAAATTTATTCAAAACATAATTGAATAAAGTGCAACCAACAGCAGTTGAATAAGTTTACCTGCTATTTCTGCTGTTTTTGAACATATTATACAAATCTCTCTTCTCTTCCTCTTTATCTTTCATCTTTATCATTAATAGTAATAATAAAAACACTTAAATCCAATATATTAGGTCCTAGTATCAATACTATAATTACTTAATACTTTTCAAATCTATGTTTGCTCGATATATGTCGTCTGGAAGGCCAACTTGCCGAGCACAGATTGATATAGTTGGATCGCAGGAATATAAATTTATATATCAGTGATACACTCCTAGTGTCCATCTCTGTGCTGAAACACACTATAATGAAACATAAGCTTCATAGATGTCATTAAAGCAGCACTGACTTACCATATCTGATATTTAAAATGGGTAATATCCATTAAAAAGGGTGAACAAAATCCAATTATCTTTAGTAAAGCAGTTAGTGTGATACCTACAGTATTCTGTATCACATTCTGTTTAGATGAGACATAACAGCTTGGAGTGGGAGTTGCCTTTTCTTATCCTAAATATATGATCTAAGGATAGAGAATGTATCTGTACCAATTGTAGACCCTTGAGACAACTTTGTGATTGTGGGCTATATAACAAACAAACTTAAAAACAATGATACTCTGCGACATGGAAAATGATCACGAATGTAATATTTTAGATTTGATGCTTTTATCAATCCATGTTTGTTTTCAAAACGATTCTCTCTTTGGTCTTTTTGTTGCACTTTTCATTTGGAACTAGCCACGGCTGTGTCTTCCAGTGTGCCTCCACTGCATGGCCTAATTAAACTGCTTAATCAGTTAACGACTCCAGCGAACACAGTTAAAGGGGAATTAAGCGCGGAGAGATTGAGGAGAGGAGCGGTGGAAATGCTGAGGAGACGCTTCGTCCCGTCTCCTGTGTGAAATAAAATCGGGATGGGGCCGCGGAGTGGAGGCCATTAAAAAGTGAGCAGAGGGTGCCGAACTGTTTGCTGCCGTTCTGCTGAGGGCGAGCGAGCCAATCGAGACGCTTGTTTAAATGGGAAACGGGACGTCTTCACAAAGAGGCAAATTAAAAGCACTTTGCTCTGTTAAGCAGAGGGGAGATAAGGGAAAACAGAGGAGGAAAAAACAACAGAAGTAGAGAAACTCCACTCCTTCACTGCGTCTTTATAGCTCTCAGGTGATTTCAGATCAGTTGCACTTAATAGTCTTCAGTGTAAATTTATTGTTGTGCTTTTTTGGCATACAAATGTGTACAAAGCAGCTGTAATGTGTCATAATGTCACCACAAATGGCTTTTACATTCTATAGATGTCTGAATGAATGTCTGGAGTGGGCAGCGGTACTCCTCTCTCCCTCCCATTTCCTCCCCTCCTCCGATTTCTCATTCGCTCTCATATTCCCTTTTTACCCATCTCCTATCATTCCATCACTACCTCTTCTCTTCTCCCCTCATCTCCCTCTTCCATTTTCCTCCTCTCTAATTTATACACTCTACTCAATCGCTCCCTTTTCTCTCTTGTCCCTCCAGGATAGTGAACTGGCACCTGCTTCAAATGTTATCACTCGATTGAATGGCCGTTATCAGTGGAAATCAGCCTCATGGGTTAGAAGGGGCCTGCTACACCTGTGGTAGCTTCACAAGGCTGGTATCATCCTTTAGTAGCTGGAGGTCACCTTAGATGCCATCTAGCGGCTGTAGTATCACTGTTTGTTGCCTGTTAAACAGTTTTAGCATAATGTTGGCATATTTTTACTGTATTTTACATCTGTTTAACAACTTTACTGCATTAAAATGTCATGCCCAGGCCAAATGTGCTAAAAATGTGTGTTAAAGTGCCCTCATAACAGCAAAAACATGCGCTAAAGTGCCCTTAAGAAACCGAAATGTCTGCTGAAGTGCCCTCTTTGAGCTAAAAAGCCTAGGAAAGGGCTCTCTTACACCGAAGACGTACGCTTAAGTGCCTTGGATGCCAAAAATGCATGCCACAGTGCTTGCTAGGAGGACCAAAATGTGTGCTAAAGTGCCCTTTAGGAGGCAAAACATTTGATAAAGTGCCCTCTCAGATCTAAAAGCATGTTAAAGTGCTCTCTTACACCCAAAACTTGTGCTCAAGTGCCCTCATGGCAGCCAAAACATGTGGTAAAGTGTCCTCTTAGGAGCTAAAGCATCTTAAAATTCCTTTTTGAGAGCTAAAAAGAATGTTAAAGTGCCCTCTAGGACCCAAAGTGTGTGGTCAAGTGCCCTCTTGGGTGCCAAAATGCGTGCTGAAGTGCCCTCTTCAGTGGTGAAGACACAATATATATGGCCTTTTATTCATTTTCACCCATGCCCTTCAAAAAGTCTCACACCACTGGTCATGACATTACATCGCATTTTAACTGACAGTTGCTGGGTTTAACTGTTTCATTGTTTGGGTTTCATTGTTCGTGATTATTTGAACCCAAATCATGATCTAAACCTAACCAGACAATCACAGCGTTTTAATTTAATGGGCAGATAATATCTGAAGTGGGTGGAACTGGGACCTTAAGGACTTCAGCCTTTGCACTGTGAGGGATCTCAACACCGCAGTCTCTGCCAGAGATATGACCAATGTCAAGATAATTACCTTGGAAGCCATGTTAGATTTTTTTCCAGTTTAGAACATAATGGCCTCACCTGATGAATTTGCATATACATGATTATGTATGTATCTGTTTTGTCCATGCTTCATTGTATTAGTATTACTTTCTCACATCCAAAATCTTCATAAAGTTTAGTTAAGTATGCCCCCAAATTGATTTTTCCGTTAATGGGAATCAGTTGTGATTGGTCAGCTGATCTGATGGGATAGTAAAAGTCATTACTGGGCTGTCGAAACCGCAGCATTACGGTAATAGCCCATTTATATTATAGCGTGGATGCAATAATTTATGTAGGTAAAGGAAACTGGAATAACAGCACTGACATTATTCATATTTATTTATAAAGTAAATATATTAGACATCTGTTCCATTTGAAATATGATAACTGTTAATCATGAAAGTGAGCACACTTTTTTAACTTCTACTTTTCTTATTTTCTCTTGCAAATGATTCATTCAACAAAAATCAGTGTACATGTTCAAATATGTGCTCTATATGTTTGCAAAGCGTAATTATTCCTCCTATAATATCTGCCTCAAAATAATCTGCAATCAATTCTGGATTATTCATATTTCATATTTCATGTACATTTTGTTCTTTCCAGTAATCATGTTTTTATTTGCTCACAATCTGCATTGCCTCATTGACACAGGTGTCCTTCTTTGCTATTTTTTATTATTTATTCATTATGAGACAGTTTGCTCAACATGATGTCAGGAATTGTTGCAAGAACGACACTCGAGTGAGTTTAGTAAATAACTCTTCCTCCCTCGCTTTTCTTCATCGCATCTCTGTCATTAATATGAGGAGTAGATGTGAGTGAGCAAAGCAAAGAGCTACATTAGCGAAATGGAAAATACCAAGAGTGGAATCAAAAAAAAATGTGCTTCACTTGTGGATTTGGACAGTTGGCGACACTTCAGGCTTCAGTCTGCAGGAGTCTCCAAGTCTGATGATGATCCAGACATTTAAAATCAGCCGTTCTTGCAACTCATTTCTCCTGTTGATTTTATTTTTTCGCACACCTTTCCACCCTCAACTCTCCTTTCTATTCGTTTTCTCTTAATCTCATATCCCTGCTCCTTCCCTCTGCTCCGCAGTCCCTATCCATCGATGTTCTCCATCCTAATCCTCATCTCCTCTTGTCTGTCCTCTCCACACCTCCGCTCCCCCTCCTCGTTCCTCCTCCACGCATCTCCACATGCCTCCCTGGCTTTCTGGATGGAGCCCAAAATGATTCGGGCTCATTATGCAGGACACCGTATGGGGGGAGAAAACTGGAAAGCGGAGAGGGGAGAGAATGAGAGGGAGCGATAAAAAAGAGAAGGGATGGAGGGAGAGAGAGTTTAACAGCATCTGTTGGCCTCCGAGGTACGGCGGTAAGCATGACACATACACACACACACACACTGCAGAATCACATCACATGAACAAAAAAAATTGCCAAATTAAGGCAACTAACCATACATTTTTGCTGATAAACAAGGTATTAAGAGACCCGCGTATCTGTGTGTATGCATGAACGTGTTGATGTTAAATTGCACTTGTCTAGCCATGCATTCATATACCTGTGTGTGTGTGTGTGTGTGTGTGCGCGCGCTGAAGGGGACTGAGTGTTTTCTGACGCCTGTCTAGCTGCGCCTGTCTCACTGGGCCATGGAAGTGTCATCTGCCCAGGCCTCAGCACACACACACACACACACACACACACACACTCTCTCTCTTTCACAGCAGTGAGGAACAGAGACAGCCCAGCGCTCGCTGTCATCTCATCACGCTGTGCAGGTCCGGCTTTTGCGTGTGTGTTTGTGTTTGAAAGAGAGCATAATATCGCCGCTAAACAGCACGTCTACTGTCACTGTTGACTTCAAACTTCAGGTAGAGCCATATACATTTAGAGAAATATCTAGCTGTTTTTAAATCCATTAATAACATCGCAAAAAACTGTCGGAAACACAGACATCAGTGGCCTTGCTCCCTAAATCACATTCCGCTGTTTTGATGCAGGCTATGAATTGGTCTTCATAACAATTAGGTCGAATGAAAATGCTCTGAAAATTACTGCATTGCCTAATTTCCGGCAAAAAGCCTCTTTGTGCCACTACCATTTCTACTCATTACCACCAGAACCAGTGTTTTCTAATGGAAAACGCAATTAGCTTGTACGCGGCAAGAATGATAATGGGGATCAGAAAAAAATTCTTGAGTGCTTAACGGTGTGCATTTATATGGTGGTTGGCTGCACAATACATTTGGAAACCATCAAGGAATAATTTGAGAAAATGTAAGAGAGACTGTGGGCTGATTAGAGAGAATGTACCTGTTTATCAGTTCTGAATTCCTGTGATAGTGGAAACCCTTACTTTCATGGATATGGTTTCGTATTTTGTGAAAAAGAGGGAAATTGGTTTCATTATATTTTCGTTATAAATGAAAATTGAAATTTATACTGTGACAGATTTCTCTAGCATCTATTACAGTATCTAATGTAACACAATAAACATGTTTACTCCTTTTAAATTTAGAGGGTTATATCATCACTAACTTCATGTGAAAGTAAAAAGTAGCACTCTGTATTAAGACATAAAGAATTTATAAAGGGTAATTGGTCAAACTTTCTGATCAAGGGTCAAATGTTTAGCACATTCTGCAAATTTTAAAAAACGGCTACTGACAACTGTAGTGACTGCAATTCTAAATGTTATGAGACATTAATAAAAGGTTCTTACAATAATCCATCAATGCGTCTGCAGATGTTAATGGTTAAAGGTCCAGTAGTAACATTTAGCAACATTTATTGTCATCTAGTAGAACGGACTTGGCAGAAATGGAATATGATATTCATAGCTACGCTTTAATTAGTATATAATTAAACCATACTCAGAATTGTTGTGTTTTTATTACCTTAAAATGAGCTGTTCTTTATCACCCTCTGCGGAGCCGCCATGTTGCACCACCATGTTTTTACAGTAGCTAAGAACAGACAAACCAAATGCTGATTCTGGAGATTGCCATGATATCGAATTTTTCTCAAGTTTTGTAGATTTGTTGATCAGTTGATTGCAATCTGCAACCTTACCATTATAACCTTACCAACCCTGCCATCACTAAAAGCTATACACTATATATTTTGTGTACACAGTTATTAATATATTATTCTTTAGCATCAAGCTAAAAACAGGAAGAAGAAAGACTAACATACTTTAGCAAGTATGTTTTAATGCTGATCAGTGTGCTTAGCAAATTATGTAGACTGGTAGATTGTTCTGCAAGACAAGTTGCCGGAAATGTGTTCTTTTTTGGAGATAAGAAGAGGTTGTAAGCTATGGTTCTAGGTTTAGGCATGGCAATACTTGGTAACATTTAGGGAGAGATCGAAATTTGGGTTAAAATGATCAGTAAATTGTCAGAGTTAAGATGTGATGGTGAAAATATCCTGTTTCCTATCATCTTCCCTTGTCAAGTAGACTTGGGCCAGTTGAAAGGTTAATGGCAAGGAGAGGTAGAGAATAAGGGGGTAGAGAGGGGTGTCGATGCATGCCAAGAAATCTGATTTTTAATTATCGGACGGATATATTATCGCCCTCCATGCTTCTGTTCCTCTCTCCTTTCTTCACGGTCACTCAGGTTGTTCTGTCAGTATTTTGTGTCTTTTCATCCTTTTGCCCTGCTGTCTAATAATGTTACCCCTTTCTTTTTCTTTCCTTTCCATTGGTCTCTCTTTTCAGCAATTTTTATTTCCCCCTTCATCTCCCTTCCGTCCCTCTTTCCTGTCTCTCTTCTACCATCCAGCAGTGTCCTGTCAGCTGTACTAGGAATGAACAGTGCGTTACCCAACAAGACTGACGCCAGCTACCTTGCATTGTGCTAATAACAGCGGAGCAACTCGGAATGCATACATGTCATGTACCAGGCTGCTGTGCTGTCAGCTCACAGCTGCAGCAGCAGACAGACAAGAACAAGAGAACAAGACACCGCTAATTCTCCCTCACTCTTATACACATTCGAAGACAAGTGGACAGACAAGGCTGTTTGGTGAACACAGTACATGGTATTTGTTTCAGAAGAGTCGAGCTGAGAGGAGGCGTGAGATGCAGGGTCAGCAGGGTGGATTGTTTTTAAGCAATAACCATACAAAATACCTGCTAATGTCAACAACTGTGACTTTAGATGCAAACCCACTTGGTATTCGATTGTTTGACAGTTGTTTTTCCATTAAGTTTCAAGGACTGATTTGAATTAATATGAAAAGGCAGGAAAATCGCAACAGGGCGTTTTACATTTAGGCCTAGGACTAATTATGGAATATGCATGAAGCTCACAACTTATTCAACAAAATTACTTATCACTTTTATACTAATGTCAACTTATTCACAGGAAAATCATACCAGGCCATTTTTATCATATTAATGTGAAAACTTCAACACGACACGTAGAACCTAGTTTATACTTCTGTACGTAGCTACAACGTCAACGCAGACTCCTACGTTCTAGGCTGATGTCACCTCCAAAAAAACCTCCAGGGCTGTGATTGGTCAGTTCAGCTGTGGTGGTCTACAGTCGCCTCAGTAAATGTCTTCTCTGTCACTTCTACTTCAAGATTTAAAAAATCATTTTTTCTTTGATACCAATGAGCTACAAACACACATGCTGCATCCCGGTTGCCTATAGGAGGAAGAAGAAACATTCTGTACATACAGTCCAGAATGTGTTATATAAGGGGAAAGGTGTGTTTTGGCTGTTTTTTTTTTCTCTCACCTGCGCTTCAACACTTGCAATAAAAGCATTTTCTCTTTGATATTGATACGCTCCGATACACACACGCTGCATCCCGGTTCAAGAACGAAAGAAAAAAAATACGCGCAAGGAAAAAAAAGCTTATTACATACAGTCCAGAATATGTTATTTAGGTGTGTTTTTTGCAGTTTTTTTTGTTTTGTACTAGACTTTCTTTTGTATTTTTGCCTGGGGTTCGGTTTTCACTGTGAAGAGGAAGCATTGATTCATCAGACCAACATGTTCCCTCTATGCAGAACTTCGGATGTGCAAGGTCTGCGTCACGTCGACGGCGTAGCTTACGATAACGACCGAGCTGTTATCCCGACTTAGCCGTGCTATCAACAGCCAATAACAAACAAGCTCACCTTTTGCTTTGAAAGATATACTCCAAAAGGCATAGGCTAGAACTTTGTTTTATTGTTGGGCACACATCTATGATATTTAGATTTTTAGAAAAGGATTTCGTGGCCCACTTGCAATACCTCCCATAGGGAGGTATACGGCCCATAGAAAATCACTGGCTTACACCATCCCAAGGCCATGTTTGGTACTGTAGGTATTAAGGATGCATTGAATATTTGGTAACGAAATATATTCATTCAAATATGGCAACAAAAGCTACATTCTGCCTTCGGTGAAGTGAGTTAAAAGCAAGGCTGAATAGTGGTATATGACACACTGTAAAGTACTAGTCCTGCAAATAGCAGCAATGCAACTTTTTGGATGCAGCTTGCCATAAAACCCAGAAGAAGAAGGCTGGTAACGAAATCACACAATCAAACAACTTAGGGTAACGTGGTGACCCGGTGTCTTCGTTAAAATTTCGTAGTGTGGAGACATATTTTAAACTGTTGGAAAGCGAGAAAAGAATTGTAGTTTGCAACGAGTGTTCAACAAAACTATCTTGAGGGGGCTCCTCCTCAAAGAACTTTACTGCTTTAATTTGTCATTTAAAAGCCAAACACCCTGAACAGCACGCTGAGTATGAAAGAAAAAACGACTACAGCAGCTAAAAGGAAAACTGGTCACATCCACTCTGTTAGTGGCTAACGTCTTTCAAAAGTCGAAAAAGTTTGACAGCGTCAAAGCAAATGGAATCACAAAAAAAGGTGATGGAGTGCATGGCTTTGGATGATCAACCGTAGTGTTGTGGAAGACATTGGCTTCCAGAGGCTTGTGGAGCAGATTACGCAATACTTTTTAGCTGTATCGTGTGAGCAGACGGTATTTCTCGGTTGTGTGCTTACCGGACATGTTGCTCTAACAAGTCTAAAAATTTATCCTAGACTATTTATGCAATATTAAAAAGAAACTACACTAAACGGGGCAGAAAATGTGAGAGTTTCACCTCTCCACTCCGTCCCGCTAAAAATATGTGCCGAGTCTATTTTTGATGGGAGCTGTGTCAAGCTTCACGGAACAGACCGAGTAAGACAGGAAATCAGACATCTGGAAATTTTTCAAAATAAAACACCATGTGCAGTCTTGCAAAAGCAAATAATTGTCTGACAGCCAGAGCAACCTTCTGTTTATTTGTTCTCGTTATTCATCCCCGGTTGTTATACAGATTATTGTGTGATCTCACGGGTAGCACTTGCAAGTTCTCCATTTCTGAAATGCTCCCGGTGTGGTGGGACTAGATTTAACAAGGTCTTATTAAGTCTAGTTTTTCCCCTTATCCTTCCTGTTTGCATACTCCCAGTAAGTACATGTCACATGCATTATAAAGGGTGTTGTTATTTTATGGAAGCAAACTCTTGTTCAGTATCAGCGGTAAAACCATGAAGGTGCTGCCTATTTTTCCTGCTCTCCACCACTCATCATGGCTTGTATAAACACCATGGGTAGAGGTGTTTTCCCTTTCTCTGTCTCTATGAACGGACCAATTTACAAGCTGTAGATCACCCGTAGGAGATTTACAAGCATCTTCTTTTCTGCCTCTCCTCCTCCCTTTCCCCTATAGACCAACTTGACCCCCCCTCCCTCCCCCCTTAGGGTCTCTCCGCCCATGTCTCTGTCTGTCTGTCTGTCTCCAGGAAAAGGAAAGATCAGCGGGCCTGCTGATTTACGAGTGCTTAGCTCTCTAATTCTCTGCAATGCTAGACTGGGCTGGGTTAATGTGTGTGTGTGGAATTGGGAAGGGATTTTGCAGTGGGAGTTGTGGGATATCACAGGGTGGATAGGCATGTGTTGTGTTGGTGCTGATTTGTGTAGTTAAAGATTTTACTCTCGATAATTCATGTTTTTTTAATGTACACGTAATAAACAACAAATATGAATACACCCGCAAATTCACACACAATGTACAATTAGTCAGTAGCTCAAAATATACATTTTGCATGATATAATATATATACATACATTGTAAATTACCAAATGTAACTGTTTTATTCAATTAACATATTGAGTGTTTATTTGAAACCGGGACAGGAGATTAATTTCTTTCTGACATAAATCTGCCTCAGAACATCTGGAAAAATACAGCATTTTACTCAAATTCTTTTATTAAACCAGTATGACTACTATATAACTTACAATTTTCAAAAGTAAGATTACAGAACTGTAGTTAAATGTCTTGTGGTTGCCTCTCCTCAGTTTTCCTTCTGCTTATTTTACCATAGAAAGTTTGAAATTCATGTCGTTTTTTTTTTTTTTGTTTTGTTTTTTCATTTTTTTGCTGCACTGGCAATCGGCAATTAAGCAACATTACTAGAGACGGTGCTCTTGAATGTCAATTGAGCATGACAGTGATGTGGTCAGGATCATCAGTGGTCATGTCTTCTTTCTTGTTTCTTGATTATTTTTTTTGTTAAATTAATTTTTTTATAAATTATACTGTGTGTATTTGAACCAGTGTTTATTATCATAATATTACGCCTGCACCTGGCAGCTAATTGAAACTCTATTTTGTGGTTTATTCTATTTGGAAATGTATATTGTATATATATATATATATATATATATACACACACACACATTTTTTTTTAATCAAGATTAAAAATAAGATTAAGTGACTGGCTCATATTGACATTTTTTCAGCCTGGAAGCAATTATGGGATGAATGATCTCTAGAGTAAATTTCAAAATCCAACTTGAGACATCAGAGAATCAATTCCACTGTTCCCGATTTTCCTGAGACAGAGAAGTGAGTGCATCAAACGGTGTTTTGATCAGCAGTTAGCGTGTGCGAATAGATATAACACTTCCTCCTTTGCTGTGAAGCTCTCGAAAACGATAAAGAAGGCAACAAAAAAACAGAAAGCCAACAGATACAGTCTCTATCTAAATGTTCTCTGTGGGGAGAAGGAGATGCCAGGCTGCATCTGCCTAAATGTACTGAATGAGCTAAAACCCAGCTGTGATCTACTGCTCTGAATCAGGGCTGTAATGTGCTGCCCTGCCATCACTAAATGTGACGGCACACGTGAGAAAGGGCTAATTTTCTACAATTGACTGGCGAACCTTTTTGGTTCAGTGGAATTACGGCCTGATTAATCAGCCATGATTAGCATTTAGCAAGGCCTTGTGGAACGTGGGGCCCTGATGTAGGTCTCTTATTTATTTATATACCTCTACCGTGCCCGTTTTTCTCTAATGCGTTAAGCTGCCAGTCTCGTCAGCCTGACAGGGTCAGTGGCACCATTCATTACAAGACCTGGAGAAGAGACAAGACGGGCCTGCTGCACAGCTCAAAGCTCACTGGATGTCTCAGTGTTTATGCTCAATCTCCCCGTACTGTGCCTCTAAGTCTACCTGCATCCTGACAGTGTAAACACAGGAGCTGCAGTACATGTGCATGTAAAATGGTAATGTATGTAAATGAACATGCCATGTAACGTTTGACCAATACTGCGTCGTTGATGACTGATGGATTTGCATAGACGCTGTCACTAAGCCAAGCACTAATGAAATGAAATGAAGTAAAAGTAGAAAATGAATTTCAAAATAGGTTTTTTGACCAGAGAAAATCCATAATTGGTAGTTTGTCAAACACTTTAAATTGCTTAGGTTTATAGTAATTCCCTGAGAAGCAACCACTGTCTACTCAAGAATATTGTTATACCGCAAAAGTCTGAGGGTGGACAGCAGGGAGACCATGTTCCAAATCCTTTCTTGTACCAAAAGTCGACAATGTTGACTGCTGTTTGCCCAGACATGAACATGATTTTCCAATAGTTCAGTAATAATGCTAACTTTTCCATGGTCATTCAAATTGTGTGACGTCCTGTTTATACAGAAAAGATATCATGATGTCTGAAATGTCATTTCAGGTGGACCTTAAAATTAGGCAACTCTGGTCGTCATGGTAACTGGTTAGGGTTAGAAACGCATGTAGCGGCCGTTACTATAGCATAATAAATTTGCCCTTTTTAAAATGTAATAGGCCAGTAATGTAATAACAGTCCAATAACATAATGAAAAGTGCTTATCAGCTGCTACAAATGTGACACTTTTAGTTGGAAATGGGAAGCACACAGCAAAGTCAACTTTTGCAAATTAGAATCGAATAAACCGCCCAACCCTCTACCTCCAAATTCTGAAATTTGTTACCTTACATAAATGTCATCTGAGATCCATCACCTCTAATAATTACTACAGCTTCTAGATGGCCTCAGTCAAATGTATTTAAAATATTATGACCTATAGTGGTATTTATTTTAAGAGAACTGACTTAAGGATTACATGCCTTTATTTGTATAGTATCTTGATATTGTCTTATAATGAATACCTATTTTCCTGTAAACTCTGTCTTGAGACAATTCTTCATATTGAAATAGACACCTGTGACTGTAGGAAACTCTTTGAACCAGCCAATAGGAAGATCTGGGCTATTGTTTCAAGGATGGAGCAGTCAAGCAGGGAGCAAAGTCTTTACTATCAGGGGTTAAATCAATCAGTCAGTCAGTCAGTCACTTTTCAGCAGGGAGCAAAGTCTTTACTATCAGGGGTTAAATCAATCAGTCAGTCAGTCAGTCATTTTCTATACCTGCTTATTCCTCATTAGGGTCGCAGGGGTCTGCTGGAGCCAATCCCAGCGCGTTACGGCGAGAGGCAGGGATACACCCCAGATGGTCGCCAGCCAATCGTGGGGCACACACACCATTCACTCACACACTCACACCTATGGGCAATTTAGAGTTGCCAATTAACCTGAGCATGTTTTTGGACTGTGGGAGGAAGCCGGAGTACCCGGTGAAAACCCACGCAGACACAGGGAGAACATGCAAACTCCACACAGAAAGGTCCCAGACCCCGGACCAAGGAGGTCTTGAACCTGCGACCTTCTTGCTGTGAGGCAACAGCGCTAACCCCTGCGCCACCGTGTCGCCCTTAAATCAATCAGTTCATGACAATTGATCTTTCTGTGTTATGAGATCCTATTGAAATCAAAGTGAAATATAATCTTGTCTTGTTCTTTGATAACGTGTCTGGGTGTAAAACCTCTGTCTTTAAAATGCAGAGGAAGAAAACTGCAGATACCACATGTGTATTTATCTCCATGTTGCATGAATCCTCATTATAACAACCTGAATTCTTTTAAACTCCTATTAAAGGTAGTAGTAAAGGTTCTATTTTTCAACCTTGGGACCTGAAGTGAATTTGCTTCAGTAAAAGATTCCTTTATAGAATCAATGTAATTTATTTGGAATTTGTATCACTCAATCTGAATAGGAGTCCAATATTCACTCTCACTTGTATATCTGACCCTTTATAGCAGCTAAATTCTCCAATGTGTTCACCAGAAAATGGATAACTCCGGCAGGTAGTGCACATCAGAACTTTCTCCTAGAAAAGAGGTTGATGAGAGCAGGGCTGAACTAAACAGTAAAGCTGCAGGATTTAAAATCTAAATCATATCACTCCCCACCATGGTACATGTTGAGAAGCATACATCTCCCTGCTCGCACCTTCCTGTTGTACATCATCGTCATCAAACTGCCTGAGTTTGCAGTTGTCTTCTGTCTTTCAGTGGGTCTGCCTCTCTGTCAGTTTTACACTCTTCCTCTCCCTTTATCCCCTCCACTCCTCCTCAGCTCCCGGGCAGGGTTGTAATAGTGGCGGTCGGCCCTGGGTGGCGATGTAGTGTTCTCTCCCAGGACTTGAGCAGACCTGAAAATATGGCTGCCGGGAGAGGAGGTGGCAGATGGCTGACAAGGCATTTTTACCCATAACGCCCCAGTAAAACTTTAACTCCCAAGATTTAGTGCTAGCGCTCTGCACTTAGCAAGCTGCAGCCGCTGGCATATTTTTTCAAAAGTCCCAAACTGATGGTTTTGCAAGCTGCGCATAAACATGCTTTATTGATTGTGCTGTTAAAAGATTCAAAGGGTCAGTATCATTTAGCAAAAGACAGTTTTAGAGGACAAATAAAAGCTAAAAATTGCTCAAACATTGTGGCAGGCATCATTGATTTTTAGAGGAAAAACACAGAATACCGAATTAAATTATTCATCATGTCATAATATTGACTGATGACGATGGCGGACGATAATTTAGAAATTTAAAGGTTCCTAGGCAACAATGGCAATTAAGGCATTTAATTCACCCAGTTACAATCTCTAAGGGCCTGGCTCCCGTCATATCTCTCAATTTGTCCCGGACAAGAGCACCATGAAAGTCATGCCCACTTGCAAAATTGTCCAAAGACAAAGATTTACACTCATAAACCATGCTGAGTTTGGCTATTTTGTTTACACAAAACATTTTATATCAAACCGACCAGTGGGGAAGAAGCAAAAAAAGAACATCAGGTCCTTCCTATCACTTTAATCAATACTAAATCCCCTCCTTCCCGTTTGGCTAATATATATGAACGCATCGCAGTGTAGACTATATTACCGGTGCAGAGTTATGCATTATGTGCTCACTGCAGGGTGTTTGAAGGGCTAATTGGACCCAAGGTGCATGTAAGGATGGCAGGATGACTGGAGAAGATTCGGAGGCACAAGAGAGACTGAGACAGACAGCGAGAGAGAGAGGGAGAAAGAGAGACAGCGGGGCTTGGATTGGACCTACCGAGCCGTATGGTGGTACTGAATGAGGTGACGTTATTGGACTCAGGTGAGACATGCACACATCTGTGTCCTCTTGCCTGGCCTGGCAGTGAGAGGTGTGTGTGACTGGAAGAGAGAGAGTGTGTGTAAGTGGGTGCCTGTGCACAAGCAATATGCGTATCCCTGCTTGTGCACATGCTGGATATATATATAATTTTCTTTTACTGCACACATCTGCCAGTGTCTCTACCTGGGACCCGTAAAAGGGCATTATAGTGTAGCAGTTGTAACAGCAGGCTGAGATAAAGAATTCCCAGACTGACTCCATACAGGCTTTCTTTCTCCCCATCTTCAATCTGTCTTTACTTTTTTTTTTTTGATTTGGAAGGGGAAAAAGCATAAAAAATCTTCTATTCTTTTGCTAGAAGAGCGACTGTCACAGTCGGTGTAACAGTCAATAATGGAAATACATTAAGGGCAACAATCAATAGAGACAGCAAAACGCACCATGCTGCCCTGGCTACTGCAGCAGAGGCAGTAGCAAAGATAATAGTGGTAGTACAAGTTGTAAATAGCAGCAAAGAATTGCGATGCTAACAGTTCAGCTTTATTCTTTCATTTGTTTTTTTCTTTCACGGTGTGTGGTGGTCAGGAACAACAAATGTATCAGCAATCAAGTTGTAGTACTAACAGCAATAGGACAAACAAAGATAGCATCAGAATTGGCTGAGCAAGAGTACTAATAGCAACATTAGTGGTTATATCAATAATTTTATACCAACCACAATTCTGGTGGGGAAAAAAAGAGTCTTTAGGTGGGTCTTTCACCTTCATCCTGAAGTTGGGCCATGTTACAGTCTATCTCTCGTGTCAGGATCAGGCTATTTTCAGTATTTTAGGATGGTTACTCTCAGATTAGGCAATCAAAGAGTAATAAATTATTATCTTGGCCAAGGGATGTAGCAGAACGCATGATAGACTGTTGTTTACATTAAACCTGCAAGGATTAGTTAATTAATTGATTAGTTGACTATTTTGATCATTGAGTAATTTTTAAGAAGAGAATATCCAAATTCTCTGGTTCCAGCTTCTCAAATCTGATTATTTTCTTGTTTCTTGAGTCTTCTATAACAGTAAACTGATGATCTCTGAATTGTGGACTGCTGGCCTGGACCAAAAAAAAAAAGATGTTTTGGGTTGCGTCTTCAGTGATCGACATTTTACACCATTTTATGAACCGAACAACTAATTGATTAATCATTTCAATAAGCATCAGAATAATGGATGATGTTAAACTAGGATAGAGAAGGCAAAAATATCTGTCAGACGGGGCCATTGTTGGGATTGTTGTGCTTTATTTCGGACGTGTCACAAAAACTAGACCACAGTAGGAAATCAAAGATCAAATTATGGAGAACTGAAACTGCCATAGTCAAGAAAAAAATAAATGACTCAAATGAATACATCAGTAAATATCTGTCTTTATTCATTTTCCAATGAATTAATTCATAAACTAAATGTATTTGTGTAGTATTTTCCCATTTATTTGATTTTCCATTTAATGTATTAATTTAACAATATTGAAATGCATTTATTTATGTAGGCTATTTGTTCCCCCCATACATTTATGTTCCAAGGAAAAATAATACAATACAATAACAATAGGAAATAAATACTAATAAATTGGATTAATTTATTTTAAATAATTGCAGTCCTCCATATAAATGGTCCTAAATTCTGTCATTGTGGAATTATATTCAAAATAAATTATTCGCCTTTTTTCTGGGGACCTCCTGGCACTGAGGACCCCTGTGGTTCCCCAGTATTGGACATGAGAAGTTGGGGTTAAATCAGGCTCACCCCAAGAGATAAGAAGAAAAAGGAGAACAATTTATTTTCACTATAATTCCACAATGACAGAATGTAAGAGCATTTGTATAGAAGGCTGCCATAATCTAAAATAAATAAATAAATTTAATTTAGTAGTATTTATTTCCTATTATTTGTATATTATTTTCCTTTGCACATTAATTAATTTAATTTCAAATTTTAGCTTCTGTTTTATATAGAGGGATGAAAACGAATGGGATGAAGTATAAATATAAACTAGACAATTCCCGCGGAAATTGTGAGAGTTGGGGCTGGGCTCTGGGGGTGTCGGGGTCGGTGCGTGGGAATCAATTGCACCGAAACGGCGACTACGTCGCCGTGATGACCTCCATGTGGCTTAGGATGGTGCGGGGTGTCAGTATTATCAATCTCAGAAAGTTTGGTGACCCTGCGACCTTTAGATCCAAAGTTATTAAGGGAAACCCATGAGCCAATCAGCTTTGAGGAGGCGGGGTCCCAATACTATGGAATCAGTTTGATTGGTCGTCAACATGATCTCCACCAAGTTATATGGTTGTAGGAGGTTTAGATCCAAAATTATTGATGAAAACCATTCAGCCAATCAGCTATCAGCTCAGTGGCTGATCAGCCCTCTGCAGCAGCTGGGCCGTTACCATGGTGACTAACTGCTCTGCTGCATTTGAATTCGTGACTAACCGACAAAATCTGGGGAGGCAGAAAGGCTATCACTGGTCGGACCACACCCCGAACAAATGCTCATAATTCGAAAACCGTGAAAGATGGAGAAAAAATAATCATATTTTCTGAGAGCAAACCCTCGCCCGGTCGTAGTGATATAATTTTTATTTCTGTAACTTGAAAAATGTGCCCACGGGAGCAGTTTGAAAAGTAGGAAGATTTGGAAAATCCAGGTTTTTCAAATTCAAATTTAATATGGGACTGAATGGGAGCAAAAGGGGGACCAAGCTGCGCTTGGAGGCTCATAGCGAGAAAACCGCTGAACTTTCAGCTTGGATAGTGATATTGGAGCGATCAGGACGGTCGGGCCTAGGTTTTGATGTAAAAATTATTGATGTGCGGTTAAAATTGTGGCTACACCGGCAATTTATAAAATATTTTTTCAGGGTCATTTTTTCTCCCTCTACACTCTAACGATGACATCACCCACTCTAGCCTCCCATCCGGAATGAATGGGGCCAAAATTCCCGACGAAAACTCCGACTACGTCGCCATAGTAACGGGAATCTCTGAGAAAAGTCATTCCACACCATTCCCGGCCGAGCCGGTCGTTTTGATATAACTTTTGTGGGGGTTTTCTCAAAAACCTAGGAGGAGAAGCGAGCCAAACTTTTTACGGAAGAATATATAATAATAAGATATAACTAGACAATTCCCGCGGAAATTGTGAGAGTTGGGGCTGGGCTCTGGGGGTGTCGGGGTCGGTGCATGGGAATCATTTGCACCGAAACGGCGACTACGTCGCCGTGATGACCTCCATGTGGCTTAGGATGGTGCGGGGTGTCAGTATTATCAATCTCAGAAAGTTTGGTGACCCTGCGACCTTTAGATCCAAAGTTATTAAGGGAAACCCATGAGCCAATCAGCTTTGAGGAGGCGGGGTCCCAATACTATGGAATCAGTTTGATTGGTCGTCAACATGATCTCCACCAAGTTATATGGTTGTAGGAGGTTTAGATCCAAAATTATTGATGAAAACCATTCAGCCAATCAGCTATCAGCTCAGTGTCTGATCAGCCCTCTGCAGCAGCTGGGCCGTTACCATGGTGACTAACTGCTCTGCTGCATTTGAATTCATGACTAACCGACAAAATCTGGGGAGGCAGAAAGGCTATCACTGGTCAGACCACATGCCGAACAAATGCTCATAATTCGAAAACCATGAAAGATGGAGAAAAAATAATCATATTTTCTGAGAGCAAACCCTCGCCCGGTCGTGGTGATATAATTTTTATTTCTGTAACTTGAAAAATGTGCCCACGGGAGCAGTTTAAAAAGTAGGAAGATTTGGAAAATCCAGGTTTTTCAAATTCAAATTTAATATGGGACTGAATGGGAGCAAAAGGGGGACCAAGCTGCGCTTGGAGGCTCATAGCGAGAAAACCGCTGAACTTTCAGCTTGGATAGTGATATTGGAGCGATCAGGACGGTCGGGCCTACGTTTTGATGTAAAAATTATTGATGTGCGGTTAAAATTGTGGCTACGCCGGCAATTTATAAATTTATTTTTCAGGGCCGTTTTTTCTCCCTCTACACTCTAACGATGACATCACCCACTCTAGCCTCCCGGGGCTCTCCCATCCGGAATGAATGGGGCCAAAATTCCCGACGAAAACTGTGACTACGTCGCCATAGTAACGGGAATCTCTGAGAAAAGTCATTCCACACGATTCCCGGCCGAGCCGGTCGTTTTGATATAACTTTTGTGGGGGTTTTCTCAAAAACCTGGGAGGAGAAGCGAGCCAAACTTTTTACGGAAGAAGATAGATAGATATAATAATATAGGTGTACAATTACAAGAGTTGGACTGGCTTCGCCAGTCCAACTCACCCCCAGTGCATTGTTCAATGCTCTGGGGGTGAGTTGGACTGTGCTACGCCAGCCCCAACTAACTAGACAATTCCCGCGGAAATTGTGAGAGTTGGGGCTGGGCTCTGGGGGTGTCGGGGTCAGTGCGTGGGAATCTATTGCACCGAAACGGCGACTACGTCGCCGTGGTGACCTCCATGTGGCTTAGGATGGTGCGGGGTGTTAGTATTATCAATCTCAGAAAGTTTGGTGAACCTGCGACCTTTAGATACAAAGTTATTAAAAGAAACCCATGAGCCAATCAGCTTTGAGGAAGCAGGGTCCCAATACTATGGAATCAGATTTATTGGTCGTCAACATGATCTCCACCAAGTTATATGGTTGTAGGAGGTTTAGATCTAAAGTTATTGATGAAAACCATTCAGCCAATCAGCTATCAGCTCAGTGTCTGATCAGCCCTCTGCAGCAGCTGGGCCGTTACCATGGTGACTAACTGCTCTGCTGCATTTGAATTCATGACTAACCGACAAAATCTGGGGAGGCAGAAAGGCTATCACTGGTCAGACCACATGCCGAACAAATGCTCATAATTCGAAAACCGTGAAAGATGGAGAAACAATAATCATATTTTCTGAGAGCAAACCCTCGCCCGGTCGTGGTGATATAATTTTTATTTCTGTAACTTGAAAAATGTGCGCACGGGAGCAGTTTGAAAAGTAGGAAGATTTGGAAAATCCAGGTTTTTCAAATTCAAATTTAATATGGGACTGAATGGGAGCAAAAGGGGGACCAAGCTGCGCTTGGAGGCTCATAGGGAGAAAACCGCTGAACTTTCAGCTTGGATAGTGATATTGGAGCGATCAGGACGGTCGGGCCTACGTTTTGATGTAAAAATTATTGAGGTGCGGTTAAAATTGTGGCTACACCGGCAATTTATAAAAAATTTTTTCAGGGTCATTTTTTCTCCCTCTACACTCTAACGATGACATCACCCACTCTAGCCTCCCATCCGGAATGAATGGGGCCAAAATTCCGAACGAAAATTCCGATTACGTCGCCATAGTAACGGGAATCTCTGAGAAAAGTCATACCACACGATTCCCGGCCGAGCCGGTCGTTTTGATATAACTATTGTGGGGGTTTTCTCAAAAACCTAGGAGGAGAAGCGAGCCAAACTTTTTACGGAAGAAGATATAAATATATAAATAATATAGGTGTAGGATTACAAGAGTTGGCCTGGCTTCGCCAGGCCAACTCACCCCCAGTGCATTGTTCAATGCTCTGGGGGTGAGTTGGCCTGTGCTACGCCAGCCCCAACTAACTAGACAATTCCCGCGGAAATTGTGAGAGTTGGGGCTGGGCTCTGGGGGTGTCGGGGGTCCTTGCTGCAGTTTAATGTAAAGGTGATGCCATGGATGGGATGGGGGGGTCGTCTTTGTCATTCTCACCAAGTTTGGTGGGTGTGGGGACTTTAGATCCAAAGTTATTGATGAAAATCTATTGACCAATCAGCTTCCAGCCCTGACAGAGAAAACATGGCAGCCCCCAAGCTGTGGTGTTTCCATGGTGATGATGACGTCACTGACACAGACCCACTGCTGCTCTAACTGTTGACTCAATCACATATAGTGGTCAGTCAGCCAGGTGCACCTGTCAAACACCTGCTTCTAATTCAAAAACTATAAAGTTGTCTGAGTAAAGTATAATATTTTCTGAGAGCAGGCCTTCGCCTGGTCGTACTGATGTAATTTTTATTTCTGTAAGTGGAAAAATGTGAGTACAGCAGCAGATTTAAAAGTAGGAAGATGTGGAAAGTTGAGGATTTCTCAAATTCAAATTTAATATGGGAGTGAATGAGAGAAGACAGGGACCAAGCTGCACTTGGAGGGTCATAGCACTGAAACCGTACAACTCTCAGCTTTGATAGTTATATTGGAGCGATCAGGACGGTCGTGGCTACGTTTTGATATAAGAACCATGGATGTGCTGTTAAAATTGTGGCCGTACCAGTGAGTCAAAGACATTTTTTTCAGAGGTTCTCAGGGTGGCTGCACTCTTAGGATGACATCATCCACTCTGGCCTCCAGGGGCTCTCCCATTCAAAGTGAATGGGAGCACAAAAACGGGCACTACGTCGCCATAGTAACGGGAATCTCTGAGAAAAGTCATTCCACACCATTCCCGGCCGAGCCGGTCGATTTGATATATATATTGTCTGGGTTTTCTCAAAACCCTAGGAGGAGAAGCGAGCCAAAGTTCTGGAGAGCAAGATTGTATAGTTAACACTAGACAATTCCCGCGGAAATTGTGAGAGTTGGGGCTGGGCTCTGGGGGTGTCGGGGTCGGTGCGTGGGAATCAATTGCACCGAAACGGCGACTACGTCGCCGTGGTGACCTCCATGTGGCTTAGGATGGTGCGGGGTGTTAGTATTATCAATCTCAGAAAGTTTGGTGACCCTGCGACCTTTAGATCCAAAGTTATTAAAAGAAACCCATGAGCCAATCAGCTTTGAGGAGGCGGGGCCCCAACAGTAATGAATGAGTTTGATTGGTCTTCAACATGATCTCCACCAAGTTATATGGTTGTAGGAGGTTTAGATCCAAAGTTATTGATGAAAACCATTCAGCCAATCAGCTATCAGCTCAGTGTCTGATCAGCCCTCTGCAGCAGCTGGGCCGTTACCATGGTGACTAACTGCTCTGCTGCATTTGAATTCATGACTAACCGACAAAATCTGGGGAGGCAGAAAGGCTATCACTGGTCGGACCACACCCCGAACAAATGCTCATAATTCGAAAACCGTGAAAGATGGAGAAAAAATAATCATATTTTCTGAGAGCAAACCCTCGCCCGGTCGTGGTGATATAATTTTTATTTCTGTAACTTGAAAAATGTGCCCACGGGAGCAGTTTGAAAAGTAGGAAGATTCGGAAAATCTGGGTTTTTCAAATTCAAATTTAATATGGGACCGAATGGGAGCAAAAGGGGGACCAAGCT
This sequence comes from Lepturacanthus savala, assembly GCA_030544235.1. NCBI lineage: Eukaryota > Metazoa > Chordata > Actinopteri > Scombriformes > Trichiuridae > Lepturacanthus > Lepturacanthus savala. The sequence goes on along the minus strand of CM060462.1, from coordinate 24,037,833 downwards.
GCGCTTGGAGGCTCATAGAGAGAAAACCGCTGAACTTTCAGCTTGGATAGTAGTATTGGAGCGATCAGGACGGTCGGGCCTACGTTTTGATGTAAAAATTATTGAGGTGCAGTTAAAATTGTGGCTACACCGGCAATTTATAAAAATTTTTTTCAGGGTAATTTTTTCTCCCTCTACACTCTAACGATGACATCACCCACTCTAGCCTCCCATCCGGAATGAATGGGGCCGAAATTCCGAACGAAAACTCCGACTACGTCGCCATAGTAACGGGAATCTCTGAGAAAAGTCATTCCACACCATTCCCGGCCGAGCCGGTCGTTTTGATATAACTTTTGTGGGGGTTTTCTCAAAAACCTGGGAGGAGAAGCGAGCCAAACTTTTTACGGAAGAAGATAGAAACATATAATAATAATATAGGTGTAGGATTACAAGAGTTGGCCTGGCTTCGCCAGGCCAACTCACCCCCAGTGCATTGTTCAATGCTCTGGGGGTGAGTTGGCCTGTGCTACGCCAGCCCCAACTAACTAGACAATTCCCGCGGAAATTGTGAGAGTTGGGGCTGGGCTCTGGGGGTGTCGGGGTCGGTGCGTGGGAATCAATTGCACCGAAACGGCGACTACGTCGCCGTGATGACCTCCATGTGGCTTAGGATGGTGCGGGGTGTCAGTATTATCAATCTCAGAAAGTTTGGTGACCCTGTGACCTTTAGATCCAAAGTTATTAAAAGAAACCCATGAGCCAATCAGCTTTGAGGAAGCAGGGTCCCAATACTATGGAATCAGATTTATTGGTCTTCAACATGATCTCCACCAAGTTATATGGTTGTAGGACGTTTAGATCCAAAGTTATTGATGAAAACCATTCAGCCAATCAGCTATCAGCTCAGTGTCTGATCAGCCCTCTGCAGCAGCTGGGCCGTTACCATGGTGACTAACTGCTCTGCTGCATTTGAATTCATGACTAACCGACAAAATCTGGGGAGGCAGAAAGGCTATCACTGGTCAGACCACACGCCGAACAAATGCTCATAATTCGAAAACAGTGAAAGTCAGAGAAAAAATGATCATATTTTCTGAGAGCAAACCCTCGCCCGGTCGTAGTGATATAATTTTTATTTCTGTAACTTGAAAAACGTGCCCACGGGAGCAGTTTAAAAAGTAGGAAGATTTGGAAAATCCAGGTTTTTCAAATTCAAATTTAATATGGGACTTAATGGGAGCAAAAGGGGGACCAAGCTGCGCTTGGAGGCTCATAGCGAGAAAACCGCTGAACTTTCAGCTTGGATAGTGATATTGGAGCGATCAGGACAGTCGGGCCTACGTTTTGATGTAAAAATTATTGAGGTGCGGTTAAAATTGTGGCTACACCGGCAATTTATAAATTTTTTTTTCAGGGTCATTTTTTCTCCCTCTACACTCTAACGATGACATCACCCACTCTAGCCTCGGGAGGCTCTCCCATCCGGAATGAATGGGGCCAAAATTCCCGACGAAAACTGCGATTACGTCGCCATAGTAACGGGAATCTCTGAGAAAAGTCATACCACACCATTCCCGGCCGAGCCGGTCGTTTTGATATAACTATTGTGGGGGTTTTCGCAAAAACCTAGGAGGAGAAGCGAGCCAAACTTTTTACGGAAGAAGATATAAATAAATAATATAGGTGTACAATTACAAGAGTTGGCCTGGCTTCGCCAGGCCAACTCACCCCCAGTGCATTGTTCAATGCTCTGGGGGTGAGTTGGCCTGTGCTACGCCAGCCCCAACTAACTAGACAATTCCCGCGGAAATTGTGAGAGTTGGGGCTGGGCTCTGGGGGTGTCGGGGTCGGTGCGTGGGAATCAATTGCACCGAAACGGCGACTACGTCGCCGTGGTGACCTCCATGTGGCTTAGGATGGTGCGGGGTGTTAGTATTATCAATCTCAGAAAGTTTGGTGACCCTGCGACCTTTAGATCCAAAGTTATTAAAAGAAACCCATGAGCCAATCAGCTTTGAGGAGGCGGGGCCCCAACAGTAATGAATGAGTTTGATTGGTCTTCAACATGATCTCCACCAAGTTATATGGTTGTAGGAGGTTTAGATCTAAAGTTATTGATGAAAACCATTCAGCCAATCAGCTATCAGCTCAGTGTCTGATCAGCCCTCTGCAGCAGCTGGGCCGTTACCATGGTGACTAACTGCTCTGCTGCATTTGAATTCATGACTAACCGACAAAATCTGGGGAGGCAGAAAGGCTATCACTGGTCGGACCACACCCCGAACAAATGCTCATAATTCGAAAACCGTGAAAGATTGAGAAAAAATAATCATATTTTCTGAGAGGAAACCCTCGCCCGGTCGTAGTGATATAATTTTTATTTCTGTAACTTGAAAAATGTGCCCACGGGAGCAGTTTGAAAAGTAGGAAGATTCGGAAAATCTGGGTTTTTCAAATTCAAATTTAATATGGGACCGAATGGGAGCAAAAGGGAGACCAAGCTGCGCTTGGAGGCTCATAGCGAGAAAACCGCTGAACTTTCAGCTTGGATAGTGATATTGGAGCGATCAGGAGGGTCGTGCCTACGTTTTGATATAAAAATTATTGACGTGCGGTTAAAATTGTGGCTACACCGGCAATTTATAAATTTTTTTTTCAGGGTCATTTTTTCTCCCTCTACACTCTAACGATGACATCACCCACTCTAGCCTCGGGAGGCTCTCCCATCCGGAATGAATGGGGCCAAAATTCCCGACGAAAACTGCGACTACGTCGCCATAGTAACGGGAATCTCTGAGAAAAGTCATACCACACCATTCCCGGCCGAGCCGGTCGTTTTGATATAACTTTTGTGGGGGTTTTCTCAAAAACCTAGGAGGAGAAGCGAGCCAAACTTTTGACGGAAGAAGATATAAATATATAATATAGGTGTAGGATTACAAGAGTTGGACTGGCTTCGCCAGTCCAACTCACCCCCAGTGCATTGTTCAATGCTCTGGGGGTGAGTTGGACTGTGCTACGCCAGCCCCAACTAACTAGACAATTCCCGCGGAAATTGTGAGAGTTGGGGCTGGGCTCTGGGGGTGTCGGGGTCGGTGCGTGGGAATCAATTGCACCGAAACGGCGACTACGTCGCCGTGATGACCTCCATGTGGCTTAGGATGGTGCGGGGTGTCAGTATTATCAATCTCAGAAAGTTTGGTGACCCTGCGACCTTTAGATCCAAAGTTATTAAGGGAAACCCATGAGCCAATCAGCTTTGAGGAGGCGGGGTCCCAATACTATGGAATCAGTTTGATTGGTCGTCAACATGATCTCCACCAAGTTATATGGTTGTAGGAGGTTTAGATCCAAAATTATTGATGAAAACCATTCAGCCAATCAGCTATCAGCTCAGTGGCTGATCAGCCCTCTGCAGCAGCTGGGCCGTTACCATGGTGACTAACTGCTCTGCTGCATTTGAATTCGTGACTAACCGACAAAATCTGGGGAGGCAGAAAGGCTATCACTGGTCGGACCACACCCCGAACAAATGCTCATAATTCGAAAACCGTGAAAGATGGAGAAAAAATAATCATATTTTCTGAGAGCAAACCCTCGCCCGGTCGTAGTGATATAATTTTTATTTCTGTAACTTGAAAAATGTGCCCACGGGAGCAGTTTGAAAAGTAGGAAGATTTGGAAAATCCAGGTTTTTCAAATTCAAATTTAATATGGGACTGAATGGGAGCAAAAGGGGGACCAAGCTGCGCTTGGAGGCTCATAGCGAGAAAACCGCTGAACTTTCAGCTTGGATAGTGATATTGGAGCGATCAGGACGGTCGGGCCTAGGTTTTGATGTAAAAATTATTGATGTGCGGTTAAAATTGTGGCTACACCGGCAATTTATAAAATATTTTTTCAGGGTCATTTTTTCTCCCTCTACACTCTAACGATGACATCACCCACTCTAGCCTCCCATCCGGAATGAATGGGGCCAAAATTCCCGACGAAAACTCCGACTACGTCGCCATAGTAACGGGAATCTCTGAGAAAAGTCATTCCACACCATTCCCGGCCGAGCCGGTCGTTTTGATATAACTTTTGTGGGGGTTTTCTCAAAAACCTAGGAGGAGAAGCGAGCCAAACTTTTTACGGAAGAATATATAATAATAAGATATAACTAGACAATTCCCGCGGAAATTGTGAGAGTTGGGGCTGGGCTCTGGGGGTGTCGGGGGTCCTTGCTGCAGTTTAATGTAAAGGTGATGCCATGGATGGGATGGGGGGGTCGTCTTTGTCATTCTCACCAAGTTTGGTGGGTGTGGGGACTTTAGATCCAAAGTTATTGATGAAAATCTATTGACCAATCAGCTTCCAGCCCTGACAGAGAAAACATGGCAGCCCCCAAGCTGTGGTGTTTCCATGGTGATGATGACGTCACTGACACAGACCCACTGCTGCTCTAACTGTTGACTCAATCACATATAGTGGTCAGTCAGCCAGGTGCACCTGTCAAACACCTGCTTCTAATTCAAAAACTATAAAGTTGTCTGAGTAAAGTATAATATTTTCTGAGAGCAGGCCTTCGCCTGGTCGTACTGATGTAATTTTTATTTCTGTAAGTGGAAAAATGTGAGTACAGCAGCAGATTTAAAAGTAGGAAGATGTGGAAAGTTGAGGATTTCTCAAATTCAAATTTAATATGGGAGTGAATGAGAGAAGACAGGGACCAAGCTGCACTTGGAGGGTCATAGCACTGAAACCGTACAACTCTCAGCTTTGATAGTTATATTGGAGCGATCAGGACGGTCGTGGCTACGTTTTGATATAAGAACCATGGATGTGCTGTTAAAATTGTGGCCGTACCAGTGAGTCAAAGACATTTTTTTCAGAGGTTCTCAGGGTGGCTGCACTCTTAGGATGACATCATCCACTCTGGCCTCCAGGGGCTCTCCCATTCAAAGTGAATGGGAGCACAAAAACGGGCACTACGTCGCCATAGTAACGGGAATCTCTGAGAAAAGTCATTCCACACCATTCCCGGCCGAGCCGGTCGATTTGATATATATATTGTCTGGGTTTTCTCAAAACCCTAGGAGGAGAAGCGAGCCAAAGTTCTGGAGAGCAAGATTGTATAGTTAACACTAGACAATTCCCGCGGAAATTGTGAGAGTTGGGGCTGGGCTCTGGGGGTGTCGGGGTCGGTGCGTGGGAATCTATTGCACCGAAACGGCGACTACGTCGCCGTGGTGACCTCCATGTGGCTTAGGATGGTGCGGGGTGTCAGTATTATCAATCTCAGAAAGTTTGGTGACCCTGCGACCTTTAGATCCAAAGTTATTAAAAGGAACCCATGAGCCAATCAGCTTTGAGGAGGCGGGGTCCCAATACTATGGAATCAGATTTATTGGTCTTCAACATGACCTCCATCAAGTTATATGGTTGTAGGAGGTTTAGATCCAAAGTTATTGATGAAAACCATTCAGCCAATCAGCTATCAGCTCAGTGTCTGATCAGCCCTCTGCAGCAGCTGGGCCGTTACCATGGTGACTAACTGCTCTGCTGCATTTGAATTCATGACTAACCGACAAAATCTGGGGAGGCAGAAAGGCTATGACTGGTCAGACCACACCCCGAACAAATGCTCATAATTCGAAAACCGTGAAAGATGGAGAAAAAATAATCATATTTTCTGAGAGCAAACCCTCGCCCGGTCGTAGTGATGTAATTTTTATTTCTGTAACTTGAAAACTGTGCGCACGGGAGCAGTTTGAAAAGTAAGAAGATTTGGAAAATCCAGGTTTTTCAAATTCAAATTTAATATGGGACTGAATGGGAGCAAAAGGGGGACCAAGCTGCGCTTGGAGGCTCATAGCGAGAAAACCGCTGAACTTTCAGCTTGGATAGTGATATTGGAGCGATCAGGACGGTCGGGCCTACGTTTTGATGTAAAAATTATTGATGTGCGGTTAAAATTGTGGCTACACCGGCAATTTATAAATTTTTTTTTCAGGGTAATTTTTTCTCCCTCTACACTCTAACGATGACATCACCCACTCTAGCCTCCCATCTGGAATGAATGGGGCCAAAATTCCGAACTAAAAACTGCGACTACGTCGCCATAGTAACGGGAATCTCTGAGAAAAGTCATTCCACACCATTCCCGGCCGAGCCGGTCGTTTTGATATAACTATTGTGGGGGTTTTCTCAAAAACCTAGGAGGAGAAGCGAGCCAAACTTTTGCGGCAGAAGATAGATATAATAATATAGGTGTACAACTAGACAATTCCCGCGGAAATTGTGAGAGTTGGGGCTGGGCTCTGGGGGTGTCGGGGGTCCTTGCTGCAGTTTAATGTAAAGGTGATGCCATGGATGGGATGGGGGGGTCCTCTTTGTCATTCTCACCAAGTTTGGTGGGTGTGGGGACTTTAGATCCAAAGTTATTGATGAAAATCTATTGACCAATCAGCTTCCAGCCCTGACAGAGAAAACATGGCAGCCCCCAAGCTGTGGTGTTTCCATGGTGATGATGACGTCACTGACACAGACCCACTGCTGCACTAACTGTTGACTCAATCACAAATAGTGGTCAGTCAGCCAGGTGCACCTGTCAACCTCCTGCTTCTAATTCAAAAACTATAAAGTTTACTGAGTAAAGTATAATATTTTCTGAGAGCAGGCCTTCGCCCGGTCGTACTGATATAATTTTTATTTCTGTAAGTGGAAAAATGTGAGTACAGCAGCAGATTAAAAAGTATGAAGATGTGGAAAGTTGAGGATTTCTCAAATTCAAATTTAATATGGGAGTGAATGAGAGAAGACAGGGACCAAGCTGCACTTTGAGGGTCATAGCACTGAAACCGTATAACTCTCAGCTTTGATAGTTATATTGGAGTGATCAGGACGGTCGTGGCTACGTTTTGATATAAGAACCATGGATGTGCTGTTAAAATTGTGGCCGTACCAGTGAGTCAAAGACATTTTTTTCAGAGGTTCTCAGGGTGGCTGCACTCTAACGATGACATCATCCCCTCTGGCCTCCAGGGGCTCTCCCATTCAAAGTGAATGGGAGCACAAAAACGGGCACTACGTCGCCATAGTAACGGGAATCTCTGAGAAAAGTCATTCCACACCATTCCCGGCCGAGCCGGTCGATTTGATATATATATTGTCTGGGTTTTCTCAAAACCCTAGGAGGAGAAGCGAGCCAAAGTTCTGGAGAGCAAGATTGTATAGTTAACACTAGACAATTCCCGCGGAAATTGTGAGAGTTGGGGCTGGGCTCTGGGGGTGTCGGGGTCGGTGCGTGGGAATCAATTGCACCGAAACGGCGACTGCGTCGCCGTGGTGACCTCCATGTGGCTTAGGATGGTGCGGGGTGTCAGTATTATCAATCTCAGAAAGTTTGGTGACCCTGCGACCTTTAGATCCAAAGTTATTAAAAGGAACCCATGAGCCAATCAGCTTTGAGGAGGCGGGGTCCCAATACTATGTAATCAGTTTGATTGGTCGTCAACATGATATCCATCAAGTTATATGGTTGTAGGAGGTTTAGATCCAAAGTTATTGATGAAAACCATTCAGCCAATCAGCTATCAGCTCAGTGTCTGATCAGCCCTCTGCAGCAGCTGGGCCGTTACCATGGTGACTAACTGCTCTGCTGCATTTGAATTCATGACTAACCGACAAAATCTGGGGAGGCAGAAAGGCTATCACTGGTCGGACCACACCCCGAACAAATGCTCATAATTCGAAAACCGTGAAAGATTGAGAAAAAATAATCATATTTTCTGAGAGCAAACCCTCGCCCGGTCGTGGTGATATAATTTTTATTTCTGTAACTTGAAAAATGTGCCCACGGGAGCAGTTTGAAAAGTAGGAAGATTCGGAAAATCTGGGTTTTTCAAATTCAAATTTAATATGGGACCGAATGGGAGCAAAAGGGGGACCAAGCTGCGCTTGGAGGCTCATAGGGAGAAAACCGCTGAACTTTCAGCTTGGATAGTGATATTGGAGCGATCAGGAGGGTTGTGCCTACGTTTTGATATAAAAATTATTGATGTGCGGTTAAAATTGTGGCTACGCCGGCAATTTATAAATTTATTTTTCAGGGTCATTTTTTCTCCCTCTACACTCTAACGATGACATCACCCACTCTAGCCTCCCGGGGCTCTCCCATCCGGAATGAATGGGGCCAAAATTCCCGACGAAAACTCCGACTACGTCGCCATAGTAACGGGAATCTCTGAGAAAAGTCATTCCACACGATTCCCGGCCGAGCCGGTCGTTTTGATATAACTATTGTGGGGGTTTTCTCAAAAACCTGGGAGGAGAAGCGAGCCAAACTTTTTACGGAAGAATAAACATATAATAATAATATAGGTGTACAATTACAAGAGTTGGCCTGGCTTCGCCAGGCCAACTCACCCCCAGTGCATTGTTCAATGCTCTGGGGGTGAGTTGGCCTGTGCTACGCCAGCCCCAACTAACTAGACAATTCCCGCGGAAATTGTGAGAGTTGGGGCTGGGCTCTGGGGGTGTCGGGGGTCCTTGCTGCAGTTTAATGTAAAGGTGACACCATGGATGGGATGCTGGGGTCGTCTTTGTCATTCTCACCAAGTTTGGTGGGTGTAGGGAGTTTAGATCAAAAGTTATTAAGGGAAACCCATAAGCCAATCAGCTTTGAGGAGGCGGGGTCCTAATACTATGGAATCAGTTTGATTAGTCTTCAACATGATCTCCACCAAGTTATATGGTTGTAGGAGCTTTAGGTCCACAGTTATTAAGGGAAACCCATGAGCCAATCAGCTTTGAGGAGGCGGGGCCCCAACACTATTGAATGAGTTTGATTGGTTGTCAACATCATCTGCACCAAGTTATATGGTTGTAAGAGGTTTAGATCCAAAGTTATTGATGAAAATCCATGAACCACTCTGAGTTGGTGAGCAGGTGCGTCGTTACCATGGTGACTACCTGCAGCATGTGCTCTAATTACATGACTGACTGACTAAGTCTGGGCAGGTAGAAAGTCAGACTATGGCTGGAACACAGCCCGAACAACTGCTCATAAATCAAAAACCGTAAAAGATGGAGACAAAACGATCATATTTTCTGAGAGCCAAGAGTCGCCTGATCATACTGATATATTTTTTATTTCTGTAGCTGGAAAAATGAGAGCACAGGAGCAGTTTAAAAAGTAGGAAAATTTCGAAAGTGGAAAACTTTCAAATCCAAATTTAATATGGGACTGAATGGGAGCAAAACAGGGACCAAGCTGCGCTTGGAGGCTCATAGCGAGAAAACCGTAGGACTTTCAGCTTAGATAGTGGTATTGGAGCGATCAGGACGGTCGTGCCTACGTTTTGATGTAAAAATTATTGAGGTGCGGTGAAAATTGTGGCTACACCGGCGATTTATAAATTTATTTTTCAGGGCTGTTTTCTCTACCTCTACACTCTAACGATGACATCACCCACTCTAGCCTCGGGAGGCTCTCCCATCCGGAATGAATGGGGCCAAAATTCCGGACAAAAACTGGGATGGCGTCGCCATAGTAACGGGAATCTCTGAGAAAAGTCATAGCACACGATTCCCGGCCGAGCCGGTCGTTTTGATATAACTATTGTGGGGGTTTTCTCAAAGCCCTAGGAGGAGAAGCGAGCCAAACTTTTTACGGAAGAAGATGGATATAATAATAATAATAATATAGGTGTAGGATTACAAGAGTTGGCCTGGCTTCGCCAGGCCAACTCTCGCCCAGTGCATTTTCAATGCTCTGGGTGAGAGTTGGCCTGCGCTTCGCCAGCCCCAACTAACTAGACAATTCCCGCGGAAATTGTGAGAGTTGGGGCTGGGCTCTGGGGGTGTCGGGGTCGGTGCGTGGGAATCTATTGCACCGAAACGGCAACTACGTCGCCGTGATTACCTCCATGTGGCTTAGGATGGTGCGGGGTGTCAGTATTATCAATCTCAGAAAGTTTGGTGACCCTGCGACCTTTAGATCCAAAGTTATTAAAAGGAACCCATGAGCCAATCAGCTTTGAGGAGGCGGGGCCCCAACAGTAATGAATGAGTTTGATTGGTCTTCAACATGATCTCCATCAAGTTATATGGTTGTAGGAGGTTTAGATCCAAAGTTATTGATGAAAACCATTCAGCCAATCAGCTATCAGCTCAGTGTCTGATCAGCCCTCTGCAGCAGCTGGGCCGTTACCATGGTGACTAACTGCTCTGCTGCATTTGAATTCATGACTAACCGACAAAATCTGGGGAGGCAGAAAGGCTATCACTGGTCGGACCACACCCCGAACAAATGCTCATAATTCGAAAACCGTGAAAGATGGAGAAAAAATAATCATATTTTCTGAGAGCAAACCCTCGCCCGGTCGTAGTGATATAATTTTTATTTCTGTAACTTGAAAAATGTGCCCACGGGAGCAGTTTAAAAAGTAGGAAGATTTGGAAAATCCAGGTTTTTCAAATTCAAATTTAATATGGGACTGAATGGGAGCAAAAGGGGGACCAAGCTGCGCTTGGAGGCTCATAGCGAGAAAACCGCTGAACTTTCAGCTTGGATAGTGATATTGGAGCGATCAGGACGGTCGGGCCTAGGTTTTGATGTAAAAATTATTGATGTGCGGTTAAAATTGTGGCTACACCGGCAATTTATAAAATATTTTTTCAGGGTCATTTTTTCCTCCCTCTACACTCTAACGATGACATCACCCACTCAAACCTCCCATCCGGAATGAATGGGGCCAAAATTCCCGACGAAAACTCCGACTACGTCGCCATAGTAACGGGAATCTCTGAGAAAAGTCATTCCACACCATTCCCGGCCGAGCCGGTCGTTTTGATATAACTTTTGTGGGGGTTTTCTCAAAAACCTAGGAGGAGAAGCGAGCCAAACTTTTTACGGAAGAATATATAATAATAAGATATAATAATATAGGTGTAGGATTACAAGAGTTGGCCTGGCTTCGCCAGGCCAACTCACCCCCAGTGCATTGTTCAATGCTCTGGGGGTGAGTTGGCCTGTGCTACGCCAGCCCCAACTAACTAGACAATTCCCGCGGAAATTGTGAGAGTTGGGGCTGGGCTCTGGGGGTGTCGGGGTCGGTGCGTGGGAATCAATTGCACCGAAACGGCGACTACGTCGCCGTGGTGACCTCCATGTGGCTTAGGATGGTGCGGGGTGTCAGTATTATCAATCTGAGAAAGTTTGGTGACCCTGCGACCTTTAGATCCAAAGTTATTAAAGGAAACCTATGAGCCAATCAGCTTTGAGGAGGCGGGGCCCCAACAGTAATGAATGAGTTTGATTGGTCGTCAACATGATATTCACCAAGTTATATGGTTGTAGGAGGTTTAGATCCAAAGTTATTGATGAAAACCATTCAGCCAATCAGCTATCAGCTCAGTGTCTGATCAGCCCTCTGCAGCAGCTGGGCCGTTACCATGGTGACTAACTGCTCTGCTGCATTTGAATTCATGACTAACCGACAAAATCTGGGGAGGCAGAAAGGCTATCACTGGTCAGACCACATGCCGAACAAATGCTCATAATTCGAAAACCGTGAAAGATGGAGAAAAAATAATCATATTTTCTGAGAGCAAACCCTCGCCCGGTCGTAGTGATATAATTTCTATTTCTGTAACTTGAAAAATGTGCGCACGGGAGCAGTTTAAAAAGTAGGAAGATTCGGAAAATCCTGTTTTTTCAAATTCAAATTTAATATGGGACTGAATGGGAGCAAAAGGGGGACCAAGCTGCGCTTGGAGGGTCATAGCGAGAAAACCGCTGAACTTTCAGCTTGGATAGTGATATTGGAGCGATCAGGAGGGTCGTGCCTACGTTTTGATATAAAAATTATTGATTTGCGGTTAAAATTGTGGCTACACCGGCAATTTATAAATTTTTTTTTCAGGGTCATTTTTTCTCCCTCTACACTCTAACGATGACATCACCCACTCTAGCCTCCCGGGGCTCTCCCATCCGGAATGAATGGGGCCAAAATTCCCGACGAAAACTGCGACTACGTCGCCATAGTAACGGGAATCTCTGAGAAAAGTCATTCCACACGATTCCCGGCCGAGCCGGTCGTTTTGATATAACTTTTGTGGGGGTTTTCTCAAAAACCTAGGAGGAGAAGCGAGCCAAACTTTTTACGGAAGAAGATAGATAGATATAATAATATAGGTGTACAATTACAAGAGTTGGACTGGCTTCGCCAGTCCAACTCACCCCCAGTGCATTGTTCAATGCTCTGGGGGTGAGTTGGCCTGTGCTACGCCAGCCCCAACTAACTAGACAATTCCCACGGAAATTGTGAGAGTTGGGGCTGGGCTCTGGGGGTGTCGGGGGTCCTTGCTGCAGTTTGTTAATGGTCGTGATACCATGGATGGGATGGGGGGGTCCTCTTTGTCATTCTCACCAAGTTTGGTGGGTGTGGGGACTTTAGATCCAAAGTTATTGATGAAAATCTATTGACCAATCAGCTTCCAGCCCTGACAGAGAAAACATGGCAGCCCCCAAGCTGTGGTGTTTCCATGGTGATGATGACGTCACTGACACAGACCCACTGCTGCTCTAACTGTTGACTCAATCACAAATAGCGGTCAGTCAGCCAGGTGCACCTGTCAAACTCCTTCTTCTAATTCAAAAACTATAAAGTTGACTGAGTAAAGTATAATATTTTCTGAGAGCAGGCCTTCGCCCGGTCGTACTGATATAATTTTTATTTCTGTAAGTGGAAAAATGAGAGTACAGCAGCAGATTAAAAAGTATGAAGATGTGGAGAGCTGAGGATTTTTCAAATTCAAATTTAATATGGGAGTGAATGAGAGAAGACAGGGACCAAGCTGCACTTTGAGGGTCATAGCACTGAAACCGTATAACTCTCAGCTTTGATAGTCATATTGGAGCGATCAGGACGGTCGTGGCTACGTTTTGATATAAGAACCATGGATGTGCTGCTAAAATTGTGGCCGTACCAGTGAGTCAAAGACATTTTTTTCAGAGGTTCTCAGGGTGGCTGCACTCTAACAATGACATCATCCCCTCTGGCCTCCAGGGGCTCTCCCATTCAAAGTGAATGGGAACACAAAAACGGGCACTACGTCGCCATAGTAACGGGAATCTCTGAGAAAAGTCATTCCACACCATTCCCGGCCGAGCCGGTCGATTTGATATATATATTGTCTGGGTTTTCTCAAAACCCTAGGAGGAGAAGCGAGCCAAAGTTCTGGAGAGCAAGATTGTATAGTTAACACTAGACAATTCCCGCGGAAATTGTGAGAGTTGGGGCTGGGCTCTGGGGGTGTCGGGGGTCCTTGCTGCAGTTTGTTAATGGTCGTGATACCATGGATGGGATGGGGGGGTCCTCTTTATTGATACTACAAAGTTTGATGGTTGTGGGGACTTTAGATCCAAAGTTATTGATGAAAAACTATTGACCAATCAGCTTTCAGCCCTTTCAGAGAAATCACCTCAGCCACCAAGCTGTGGTGTTTCCATGGTGATGATGACATCACTGACAGAGACCCACTGCTTCTAAGTCAAAAACTGAATTTTATCCTCCAAGTAAAGATATTTTCTAACATCAGCATTGAGGAGGGTTTTCTTATGAGATGTGATGTCTTTGATATGTAGCTCTATACCTCATTAATACATTATTTCATTTAAATTAATTTATTCATGTATTTATGTCAGTTACATAAAATATCTATATATAATGTATTAATATACATGTATAACATACTTACCCTAAAACCTTCACAGTACATCTATGTATGTTATTAAAATCCTCAGACATTAGATTTAACATTCAAAGTTAACTTTATTGTCATTTCACTCCACATTTACATTCAGTCTGAAATTAAATTGCTTCTCATCATTGACATTACATTAAAAGAAAATGGTGATTAAATGACTACTAACAATCTATATAAAAACATATTTTCAATCACATATTTAAAAACAGTATTTCACAGCATTAATAACCAAATAATTTCAGAGGTTCAGTAAAAGGTGCTTCAATGTCTCCAATCCAGTGCTGTTTAAAGTAATTCAGACATGTCCTTAAATCAGTTCAAACCTTGTCCTTGGTTGTTGTCCAGCTGGGGGGTGGTGTGTGTTTGGGGGGGTTCAGGGTATCAGTGAGTGTGTGTGTGGGGGGATTCAGTCCACTTGAAGCCCTACAGCTTGTAAAACCTGTTGATCATAGTGAAGGGTGGAGTGGGTCTTTGATGGTGGAGGTAGCTGTGTGAATACATTGCTGTTGGTAGAGCTCCATCAGGATGAGACAGGAGCAGCAACGGTTCTGTAGGCGGTCTTCATCAGTCCTGATTGGCTCTCTTTGTTGTCCATGGAAACTGCAGCTCCTGAACCAGGAAGTGATGCTGTAGGTCAGGATGCTGTCAGTGGAGCTCCTGTAGAAGGTGGTAAAGTGAGGAGACCAGTTACTATCAATGACCATTAAAATTCTTTAGTGATATTACAGTGTAGATGCATTAACTGGAAAAACCGAGCGGATTATAAAATGACTAAGTCTTACTTGTTCTCTACTCCTGCTCCATGTTTCTCCACAGTAAGTCAACGTGGTCATCAGCTGGATTTGGCACACCATGAACTTGTCAGCAGCACTTAAAGAAAAAAAAATAAAACATTTAGTGTTAATGTTTGCAGGTATGACAGTATTTGGTGATAGACAATCTGAAATGAGTCTTACTTTTGGCAGGATGAGATTCCTGTAGAGGCTGATGTGGGCGTGACTTGTAAGTTGTACTTTAATCCTTCTTCAAGCAGACAGGTTATATGGAGCAGTCATCTCACAGGGATTAGAGAGTCAGTCTGTGTGAGAAAAAAAAACAAACCAACATCAGGTTAAAACTATCAACATCATCATTTAGTGTAGAATCATCAGTGAAATGAACATCAAATATTTCACTCACCTTGTTTCTGTATGCGTGGAACTTCCAACCTCAGCCAACATCACATGTTACCAGGCTGTAGGGCTATTTACCCATAGCTGGGACAGTGGTTGACGGGCACCAGGACTTGTCCACAGTGGTGGTCCTGGATGCCGCGTCTCTGGGGCCCACTGCTGCTCCGAGATCCCCATACAGTTCAGCCTGGGACCGTGAGGTACCCAGTTTCCGTGCGTGGCCCCGGGGAGGCACTGTAGGAGTCTTGGTAGTGGAGAGGCTATATACTGGCTTTCACCCTCCGTTAAGAAGGCTAGCCAGCAGCAGTAGGTGTAACATGCAGGATCGCATGACTACTGCACGAGACGCTTCACACGTACCCTGTGTTAGCACACAACACTGTGTACAAACACCCACACACACACGGGACAAACATTTAACAAGACAAACAGACAAAGTGGCATTTGTTGTATTGGCCAAATTAAACATGATCACTGCAGCGTTACTTTTAGCTGCTAAGTTAATAATAGCAGTTGTAAAACAGATTAGTCAATTAACAATTACATTAACATTACACAGTCGTCAGATCACTGTCAAGTTCCTCTAACTGTTGGCTTAACATGGAACTACTTAACTGAACATTTAACTACTTAACCGAACATTGAACTAAGCACTTAACTGAACAACAAACTGCACAGTGACCGGACGACTTTCAAAGTCTCAAGGGGACAACCAAAACTATATAAAATGCATAAATATGTAGCTGCAGTATTTGGCAAATGCAGACAGACATGTAACACAGGACAAACAAACGGGTGGGGTGGTGGAGAGGTGGAGAGAGGGATAGAGAGAGAGCGTAACCGTGCTCCGTTTCTATCTGCACCACAAGAGGAGTTGCAAAAGGAAAAAGAAAGACGGCAAAGAACAGCAAGAAAGACAATGCTTCAAAGACACGTCCCGAGAAAAAGAAGCATCACGCAATGCTGGATGGCACAAGGACAGCACCGGAAGGTTCTGTGCAAGCCCACACCTTGCACATAAGGACAACACCCAAAAGAAGTGTGCAAGCCAACACCTTGCACATAAGGACAACACCCAAAAGAAGTGTGCAAGCCAACACCTTGCACAAAAAGACAGCACCGGAAAAAGAAAAGCAGTACAGCAGCAGCGGCGATACAAGATTAAAAAAAACTACGGCATGTGCTGCTGGCTGGGCCATAACCAGCAGATAAATGTAACACAGACATTCACATGCCAAAACCAAGAAACTACACACAGAAAAGGTGGTGTCAGCTACGCCAAAATACAGTATACCGGCTGGTGGTAACTGTAATAGGAGTGCAGAACACCTGACTGAACACAAGAATCGGGACGCGAAATGTAAATGTGGTCAATCAGGGTCTGCTTTTCGGTGGTGGGACCGGTGACGAGCTGACTATATCCCCTGGATACAAACATCTCTTTGATTGCCTTCTTCCCACCAGAAAGAAGGTTCTCATTAAAATCACCGCAAACGACAATCGGCTGACAACCCATGAGCTCCAAGGAATCCAAGAGCGCTTGCATGTTTGTGACAAACAAGCCGAGAGAGTAGTTCGGTGGTCTGTACACAGTAGCAATTAAAGCTGCAACCGGGCGCTCAACCTTGAGAACCGCAACTTCAAGATCCGTTACGTTCTGCAAGTACTTGCGCGGCCCGGCTACAAGAGTGCTCCTGTAGTACACGGCGACACCACCTCCATCCTTGGTAGCCATGTCAGGTCTGTTTGCGTAACAGACGTTTCTGTTACGGGCAAACATGTCGTATCCCTCCAATTCAAACGCCGGAGGGACAGACGAACCCGACAAATGGCTCTCGCTGATGCACAAAACGTCAGCGAGTTGGAGTTCATGATGGCGTTTCATGTCCTCCATGTGGGATGGAAGCCCCTGGCTGTTGTGGTGGATCACAATCAGCGTTGGTGCAGCGGTGACCGGTGACTTGACAAAGTGCAAAAGTGGCCTCGAAGACTCGAAGGATGCGCACGTCATGCCCTCCAACGCCGCCTTGATGGTCGGGTCAGCGAAGATTTTCTTCTCTTCAAAGTCTGTGATCTGCAGACCTTGAAGAGAAGTCGTCCTGCTGAGGGCGACGTACGACATCCCCGGTTCGAAAACGTGCTTCAGAGACACCACGGCAGACCTCACGGTCATGCCTTGCACTTTGTGAGCCGTACAGCCAAACGCTAACTTGATCGGGAACTGTCGCCGGAACGCTCCCCTCTTGCTCGTGGGTTCCTCGACTCGCTCGATGTAAACCAGCATGTCCGTTGGCCCGAGAACCTTTTTCCGAAACTTCTGACCGGCCTCCGGATTGTCCAATTCCAGTCCGATCAGCTTGACAGTTTCGGGTAGGTCCACGTACATGCACAGGTGTCGGATTGTGCCGAAAGTGCCGTTGACGAGGCCGTCCTCGATGTCGACGTTCCTCGTCACCATGACGCGGGCGCCGACAGCGGCTTCGATGACGTCCAGCAGATCCCTCCTGTTGCCCTTGAAGCCCCAGGGTATCATTTCGCCTGTGCGGGGATCCTTCCGATAATCCTCCGCAGCAATGGTGACAACAGTCAACCCAAGGGCTGCGACGGTGGTGGCGTTGTGGGCGTCCACCTCCTTGTTCGTCGCAAAGATGTGAAGGGCATCCACCGGACGATGTTGGGCGTCGACGACGCACTCCTCGAGCAGAGCTTTGTCGTCAACGGAAAGCGGTTTGGTCTTTTGCTTTGTGCGGAGTCGGTTCAAAAGCTCGGCAAAAGACCGGTCATCCTTTTGCCTCATGATTTCCGTCAAGGTGACCATCTGGAAAGAGCTCCAGAGGTCAAGGAAATCATCCTCACGCACACAGAGCGGCTTGGCCCTTCCAAGCGGCGGCAGCTGGTAAAAGTCCCCAACCGCCAAGACCGACATGCCTCCAAAGGGCCTCTTGTTGCCTTTGATTTGTTGCAACCGCCAGTGCACATAGGCAAAGAGGTCCTTGGAAATCATAGAGATCTCGTCGATGATCAAGATTTCCGCGTTGGACAGAGACGCCCTGACTTCGTCCAACGCGTTGCCGAGTCCCTGATAAGGCGGTTTCAAACTACGAGGAAGCTTCAAGAGAGCGTGCAGAGTCTTCCCAGAGATGTTGTAGGCAGCGGTACCGGTAAACGCTGCAAGGAGAACGGCGGGCGTAGACATGTCGGCGACATCTCGAAATCTGGGAAGGTCCCGCAGAATCTTGGAAGCTTCCTGAAATACACATTTAATCAGGTGGGATTTTCCACAGCCAGCTCCCCCAGAAACAAAGAATTTGAAGGGGTCGGGATTGAGACCCCAGACGCGTTGCAAGCACCATTCACGAATGGCGTAAAAAACCGACGCTTGCTCGACGTTCAGACTACGGTACATTGATTTTACAAAATCCGGGCTCAACTGCGGCACCTGAACGGCAGGCGCGGCCGCACCATCCCAATCAGTGACGTGAAAATCGGGGATCGGCTCGTCGTCCTCGACGTCCTCATCTCTTCTTGGCAAGCGCTCAGCTTTGCATTCCAGATTCTCCAGTTCGGCCTCTGCTGGAAAACTGTTCCACGCGTTGAGGACTGGCCCTGTTTTTTGCAGCTGTTCGAGCGCTTTTTCAAGAGAGATGCCCCCGCCTTCGTAGAGTTTTTGGTGTAAATCTACGACATGCTTGATGCGTTTGTCACTAAAATAAAAATCCCGATACAGGGGATGAGCGGCACTGCGCAGTTCTTCGTCTGCTCTGTGCGGGTAATACAGCTTGAGCAGACGGCGGTAATGCTTCTCTGGATATTTAGTCTCAGAGAAGCGCGTAAAACGGATGACGGCCGGACGGACAGTGCGCTTTTGGATGAAGCCCATGTTGTTCTGGAGGGCGATGCTGTTGGGTCTTCTGGCTTCGGCGCCATAAACGACCCTGTAGCACGACGCGAACTCGGCCAGACACATGGATCGAAAGGCCGGGGTGTCAGGTCTGTGCAAATACTTTTCGGGCAAGCCTGACATCCAAACGTTCTCGGCGTCGTCGGCCATGTCGAGGAGTCGGCTCATGGGAAGGCTCATTTTCACACCCTCTTCGTCAGTCTGAAGAAAGACGACGGTGCGTGAGCTCCTCTTGAGGGGCAGGCTGCACACTCGAGCCACAGCTTCCTGCGCGGAGACCTCTCTGTTCTTCGAGTAGGCCTGCATGATCTGCTGCATCTCTTCGCGTTCTTTGGCGTCCTTCGTGGCCTTCTTCTTACGCACCTCCTTGATGACCGAGTTAAGCAACTCGGTCATCTCGTGTTCCGGCTTCGAAATATAGGACATCATGTACATGATGCAACTAAAGTCATCAAGTACATATTGGATGTCCATATTTGCGTTCCAGGCGCGCAACAAATGTGGGTTGTAAGCGTTGACCCACGCGTC
This sequence comes from Lepturacanthus savala, assembly GCA_030544235.1. Lineage (NCBI taxonomy): Eukaryota > Metazoa > Chordata > Actinopteri > Scombriformes > Trichiuridae > Lepturacanthus > Lepturacanthus savala. The sequence goes on along the minus strand of CM060462.1, from coordinate 24,018,495 downwards.
CTTGGGGTCACGCTTTAACATGACCACCATTCCAGAGACAAGAGCGTAGACGTTGTCTCTGTACTCTTGGGGAGTCATGTTGCAGCGGCGCAGCAGGGCGGGCAGGTCCTCAAAGGAGGCGTTGGCATCCGTGAGGAGATCTCGGACCGGTTTGAGATTCTCCATGGCCTTCCGCTGTCTCTTGCGCAACGCTTTGTTCCTCTTCTTTTTCTTCTCGGCGGCTTCCTCATCCGGCTTCTTCGGTTGAGCCGCTTCAGGATTCTTCGAGGAAGCCGCCTCCGGTTTCTTCTGGTCGTCGTCATCCTCGTCTTCGTCGAAGATGGTGTAGGGCGAGGGGATGATGACCGTCTCCCACATGGGTAGATTGGGGAAGCCAAATCTACAAACGACGTTCCCTTTCCTGCAAGTTTTGGAGTGGTTGCGGCTATGGATCTGCACCTCCATGACAATCCGGAAAAGCTCGGGATCCGCTTTCTCGTCCGGAATCTGACAACAGATGTATTTGTCAATGAACTCCAAAACTTTGGGGCAGTGTCGGGGATCCTCGATCTCAGGCGCACCTTTAATCCACACCACCAAATGGATGTGTGGACTTCCTCTGGCCTGATACTCGGTGCGGATAAAAAAATCTCTGACGGGCCCGATGGGCTCCGCGGGTGAGAGGAGGAGTTCTGTGAGAAGCGCCTCTACCCTCTTTGAAAACATGCGCATGACTGTGACCGGATTGCTGCGAAGGATATCGCACTTCTCGTTCCAGTCAAGCGCGGAAAAATCCACCGATTGGCCTTCTTGGGCTTTTATTGCCTCGATGACTTCAGGCCATCGCATCTCGGCGGCAGAAAAAGTCAGGAAGAAAGTGGGCTTTCCCAGCTGTCGCGTCATCGCGTGTAAGTCGCGCAGCGCTTTCTTCCAGTATGCAGGCGTGCCTCTGAGCGGCTGCATAAAACGAGTGGCTTCCTTCTCAAGGATGAGCTTTTCCAGCTCCTCTTTATTTTGGAGCATTTCGTTGGTAATCGCTCGGCCACTTTTCGTAGGGCGTCCCTTACGCATCTGTATCGACATGCTGTTCTTGGCCATGTAAGTTTCGATAAGAAACTGTGCAAAAAACAGATACGCTTGATCCTGCGCAAAGCGAGGATCCACGCTGAATAGCCGAGTGTTAAAGTACATGCTGGGAGACAGCTTGACTTCCCGCTCTTCATCCAGCGTGTTCTGTCCGGTGGGAAACTGGACAGGAAAAGCCATGGCCTCGAGCTTGGGGACGCCGAAAAAACTCACTGGTCTGTTGCCCTGGGCGGGCGCCACGCTAAAAATTCCGTCACCGTAGGACAGCACTTCTTGTGAAATGTCGGGGGGCTGCATGCAGGTGTCCAGATCCAGGCCTGGTCTGAGCGCTTCCTGCTCATCAGGTTTCCGGTCCGGAGCGTCTGAAGCAGCTTCCGTCTCCCCCACGTCCGCAACATCCTCAGTCGGTGCTTCGTTGCCTGGCTCGTCGTCGCTGCCTGGCTCGTCCTCAAAAACGTTGTCGAATGTCGCTCCCTCGTCGATAGTTACGTCCCTATACTGAGGATGGTTTTCTACGAGGGTCCGCAATCCCTGCAGCACATTGCGCATGTCGACTTTGTAAAAGTGCTGGTACCCCTTGTACCTAATCCTGCGCTTCAGCTTCACCTGTATGAGGCGAGCCTCAGCGCTGGGCCTGGGGAGAGCGTTGACCATGGTTTCCACCTCCGAAGGAACGCAAATGACGGCACCACGGACAGCCCGTTGCCTTCCCTTAGGCAACGTGACAATTTTGGCAAAAGGAAGGACTTTTGCAAGAAGGTGCCGTTCCAAGATGTTACATCTTTCCAGCTGCGGCGGAATAGGGGCCAGTCCCATTTTGTTTGCGACGGCGTGGGACGGCATCTTCCCTCGGACTAAGTGGCTGTCACAAGTGTGACAGATCCACTCACACAGTCTCTCCCGAGGAACTGTGCAAGGAACAGAGCACGATGAATCGCACACGTGGACGTAATCTCCAGTCAAGCACAAGTCAGACAAGCGCTGGTCTTTCGTGTACTTACCTCTGATGCACCGTTTCACCTGGTTCGGAAACTCGGTCCTGTGACAAGCGGTGCAAACAAAGGTGGGCCCAAGCCGGACCTTCTCCCGGAACGTGGCGATAGCGGCATCCAGCAAGGAGTTGGAAAGAAGCTGGACTGGTTTAGATGATCGGCAAACGTTGGACACATACCTGCGCTTGACGCTCAACGCACACTGCAGTTTGTGACGAAGACGAAGTCCTGCATTTGTGCGCTGAGCCTGTTGGTACTGTCTGCAACGCTGCAAGTGAAGTTTCCGAAAGTGGTCATCGTGCTGATATCTATGGTGTATATACTCCTTTTGCCGCTGCTGGAAAGCAAGGTCACTGCTATACCGTGTACGAATGTAAGATTTCATTACAGACTTTTGTCGCTGCTGGAAAGTAGGGTTGGTGCGGTACTGCTTCTGGATATATGCCTTCATCGCAGTTTTCTTCTGCTGCTGAGACGCAAGATCGGAACTGTACTGCTTCCAGCTGTAAGACTGCATCAAAGATTTTTTCTTCTGCCGGAAAGCAACATCAGTTCTGTACTGCTTCTGGCTGTATGACTGCATCAAAGATTTCTGTCGCTGTTGAAAAAGAGGGTCAGTCCTGTACCGCTTCACTAAGTAAGCTTTCTTTTCATGGTGGTGCTGAATATAGTTTGCCCTCACTGCCTGCAATTTCCTCTCCCGAAATTCTGACCTACTGGCATATTGCAGTTTTTCAAACTGTCTTCTGCCAGTGGTTCTCTTCCCACGATCTCCAGAAGGCAGACGTTTGCTCATCGCACTTGCTCGACGTGCAGCCTTCCTGCGCCTGCGTGAGCCAAGTCTCGAAACGTACTGCTTCGTTTCCTCACGAACTGCACCAACTTCAGCTCGGATCTGTGGAACGTCCACTTCCACAGACGCTGGTTCAGGTGCAGCATCTGAAGTGAGAACCATATCAGCTTCACATTCGGGGGTGTTCCCTTCAAGAGAAACTGCACTTCTCAAGTCCTCTTGAACACAGCTGTGATCCGGTGCAGCATCTGGACTGATAAACATATCAGCATCCAGTTCAGGGGTGCCCCCTTCAAGCAAAACTGCACGTCGGAAGTCCTCATGAACACAGCTTTGGTCCAGTGCAGTATCTGAAATGACAATCATATCTTCCAGTTCAGGGGAGTCACCATCACGAAGAAATGCACTTTGCTCTGTTGCAGCTGCTGGAGAGACTCCAACAGTGTCTGCCACTCCAGGGGTCTCACTGTGATCCCAGGAAAAGGAAACGGGCATAAGCTCATAGCTGGCATGAGGTCCACGATCCTTCAAGAGCTTATGCACGTGGTCGACCAGATCGCTGAAATCAAGAAAAGTCAGCATTATTGCAGTGCCGCTATGATGTGGAAAACCGGTGGCTGACCTCGAGTGAGAGTCAAAGAAACCATAGCGGCCCGTGTCGTCACGAAAGACTGCAAAGCATTCAGGTGCGACCAGAAGAACTGCGTGGCGGACATCAAGAGCCAAGCACTGAAGTTGAGTGGCAAGGGGCAGCGATACTCGACTTTGCAGACTCTGTTCTGCAACCTTGAGCGGCCCAACCATGAGATCCGTGGAGTTCATGGTAACATGGTAAGAATGATTATCCGTGAAGACATGTTTCGGCATCTGCTCAAGGGTCAAGTAGTTGTGTGTAAAAGTGCCATCCGCAATAAGCTGCTGTTTCACACCTACATAGAGTGCATCTCCCTGAGCAAGCACTCTATCCAGAGAAACCCTGTCAAACTGCAACCCCTCGTTGTGGTACGCAAGAAAAGTCAGAGCCATGCAGGTGCATTGACGGTTACGAGAAAAAGTTTCGTACCTTGTCGACGCCTGGGAATGGGAAGCCCTCACAATGTTGACCCGCTGGACATCAGAATGCTGAAATAAAGACATGCATTTTTTTTCTATCTCTAGAAGGAAAACTTACACTCTTGCAGACGTAAAGTAGTACATTTCCCTATACAAGTTTTCACCAAAAAAAAAAAATGAAATATGAAAACAATAAGAGACCATGGTTTTAAAAAATGTAATCAATATCTATAAAATAAGGAAAATGTAAACATACCTCTTGCATCAGCTCCAGGACCTCAGGGCTAAACCACACCGGGTTCAGAGGGATGGAGGGCACGGTCTTCTGGTTCCTCTCAGTCTTCTGTGTCTGTAAAGAAAAAAGGCAGACTTTGGATTAAGAAGTGCATAGGAGACAAAATACAATAGAAAAACTGTTGGCATTGTAAATATAAATGGGAAACAACCTGGGAAACAAAGGGTTAAAAATAAGATAATGACCAAAACAATGCAATAAAATCACAACATTATGTGCAGATAAAAAGCTAATAGCAATGAGCAGCAGTAGGTCATGGTAGAAAATACATGAGTTATTTCAGAGAACTTTCAAAGAAACAGTATCAGGCTATGTTACCTTCTTGGTGGGACCCACCTGGGTCCACCGAGGAGGGAGGGAAGAACCGGACACAGGAGCCTTGGCCTTCATGGACACTTCCCGTGAGACCCGTGGGGTTGGAGGTGTGAGAGGAGTCAAGCGGGCCCTCGGTGGAGTCTGTGGAAACAATGACAGAGTTTACAATAAAATAATAAGAGACTCCAGACAAACTGACAGCAGCAGAAAGTTAAAATTCACAATACAGTGGTTATTCTGGAAAGTGTTGAAACAATCAATGGTGAGTTACGTACCTTCTTGGCCTGAGCCACATTAGTCCCTCCAGGAGGACTGGAAGGATGAGGCACAGGGACCTCGACCTCCACAGACACTCCTGGTGAGACCAGTGTGGCTGCAGGCGGGGGAGGAGGCGTCGGGGTCGTTGGCACCGTCTGTGGAACCAAAAACATAATTTATATTAGACAAATGAATGAGATAAGATACACCAGACGACAATAATGGCAAGGTGCCCAAAGACAAAGGAAGTCCACAGTACACTGGTTATAAGTCAAACACTCAAACAGTTATAGTGTAGTAACAAAATACCTTTGCAGCCGGAGCCACAGCAGTCACACCAGGAGGACTGGAAGGAGAAGGGACAGGGTCCTTCACCTTCACAGCCACACCTGGTGAGACCCGTGGGGCACGAGGCGTGGGGGGAGGCGTCTGTGGAACCAAAGACATAGTTTGTATTAGAAAAATGAACGAGATAAGATAAACCAGACCAACAGAAGACATTGTAAATAAAGAGTGTAGGTGTTGTCAAATCTGCCAACAGCAACAGTGGTAATAAATTGGAAGAAAATGAAACAAAAAGAGAGAGACAGAAAATGCTTAAAAACACAATCACAAAAAAGAACAGTAATAAACAAGCTGATGTGCATTAAGAGATAGCAGCAGTGAGTTAAAGCACACAACACAGTAGTTATTGTGTCAAATGTTCCGTGAACAGGGTAACGTACCTTCTTGGCCTGAGCCACACTAGTTCCTCCAGGAGGACTGGAAGGACGAGGCACAGGGGCCTTGACCTCCACAGACACTCCTGGTGGGACCCGTGGGGCAGCAGGCGGGGGAGGAGGCGTCCGGGTCGTCGGCACCGTCTGTAGAACCAAAGACATAGTTTATATTAGACAAATGAATATTAGAACATACACCAGACAAACTGAATATGATGTAAAAGAGTAGAAAGTTACGTGATGTTGAGTCTGTCAACAGCAACAGAGACAAATTCAAATATGGAACAAAATGATTAAAAACAGTGAGTTAAACTTCACAATACAGTGGTTATTGTGTTAAATATAATACCTTCTTGGACCGGCGGACAGTGGTCCATCCAGCAGGACTGGAAGGACGAGGTCCAGGGACCTCAGCCTTCACAGCCACTGCTGGGACGACCCGAGGAGGAGGAGGAGGCACCACCTGTAGAACCAAAGACAGTTTACAGTAAGAAACTTCACTAAAGACAAACCGCAACAGCAGTGATTTAAACCACACAACACGGTGGTTATTGTGTCAAATGCTCAAACAGTGAATGTGTAACGTACCTTTTTCGTGGCCTGAGCCACACTAGTCCCTCCAGGAGGACTGGAAGGACGAGGCACAGGGGCCTTGACCTCCACAGACACTCCTGGTGGGACCCGTGAGACAGCAGGCGGGGGAGGAGGCGTCTGTGGAACCAAAGACATAGTTTATATTAGAACAATGAATAAAATACACCAGAAGAACTAAAGACTTTGTAAATAAAGGGTAAAATTATACATGATGAGTTTGTCAGCAGCACCAGTGGACAAATATAAAAATACTGAACTAAATGGGAAGAAGAAGTTAAAAACAATTAAGAGCAACGTAACCAAAATCATTGGAACAAACAACATTTAGTGCAAATAAATAATCTGACAGCAACATAAACACTACATTGGTTATTGAGTCAAACATTAAAATCAGTAACAGGAAGTGATATAAATACCTTCTTGGGGGAGGTCCGGGCGGGGACCACGGCCTCCTGCAGCTGCCTGGAAGCAGCAGCAAACAGGAGGCCAGCGAGGACCGGCATCCCCACGTTGTCGCTGAGGTGAATCTGTTGGAGAAAACACACACAAAACAAAACACAATTTAACAGCCAACCTGCATCTGGCATGAAACCAACATTTATATCTACAAACAGAAACAGCTGAACATCAACTGTGTGTCAGGGTGTGTTATATATGAAGTGTTATACTCACTCCGTCCCTGGCCCACAGGTCCCTCCGGGTCAGGGGGAAGGAACGCGCCGCCGGCAGGTACCTGACACCTGTAAAACAAACATTAGATTAGACTGATGAAACTGACATAAACTGACACCTGTAATACTCATTACATAGGCAGAAACAGTATTTGTATATCTTGACGTACCAATTCGTGCCGCTACCTCCTGGTAGTGGTGCCGCAGGGCGTTGTTCCACTCCGGTGGAACAGCCAGCCTGGGGGGGAAGTCCAGGACACACACCTGCAGAAGAAGATTTGTTCAGTAAACAGGACAAGATCTCAAAATGTTTGTAGAAATCTCTCACCGTGTCCAGGAATCGCCATCTGTGTCTCCACCTTCAATGGTTGGGTAACATGTACTAAACTTCAAAACATGTTCTAAAATCAATCATAGAATTATGTAGTCATAAGAAGTCAAAGTAACTTACATTGCTGCAGGCAGCCCGGGCGGTGGTCACCAGCCTCTGGAAGTCCGTAGCCGAATCTGTAAGACAAACTCTACGGTCCAGGTTATTACTCGGTGCCAACACAATGACTGCCTCGGGTGTGCGAGGCAGAGATAAATTTCGTACCTCTATTTCAATGGCGCTGGCCTTGGCTCCCGGGACGGAGAGGAACCCAAAAGAGATCCCCCCCGCCGGCATGGCCACGATTCCCTCCACGATTGAACGTAGATGGGAATCGCCGACCACGAGGACAAACTGCAAAAGAAAAGAATTGTTTGAGTTGTGCAAATCCTCCAAAGTTAGTCTGACATCAATTAGTCTCTAGAAACTGGGAACGAGCCGTACCTTGTCTGCTGAAGGGGGAGGAACCACGACCCTCTTGGTATGCCTGGTGTAGAGGGACTTGGGCCAGGTCACACGAGGGTGACGCCTGCCACAGCCCCGACCTGTAGAAGTACAACAAAGGAGATCAAAGTCTAGAACACCTTACATGAAAAAAGCCCAGATAACCATTTACTGATGAGCAACAAGAACCGACATATGTTATAAACACATTAAAGTAAACAGAGTGAGTCACGTACCAGGCCAGAAGCCAGGGACAGGGAGGAGGAGGTCCGACCTGGGGGACACCTGCCGAGCAGCAGGGACCGACAGGCAGGGCACCTGATGAAGGAAACAGCAATGACAACAGTCAGGATTCAATCACTGGAGGATGATTCATTAGAAATGATAACAACCGAACAAATAACCAACCAGAGGGAGACTTACCTTTGCAGGTGGGGAGTCCGTGGCGACGCTCCTCAGGGTCCAGACTCCGGGGGGTGGGGGCGGGGTCACAGGCGGGGTCGTCTGAAACCAAGAAAACAATAGCCAGGTTTTAAGAGGTGCAATGTTGGTGCAAAGATCAGTATTGTAGAGGCAGACTGTCAGGACTGGATGAAGATGCTGGTTTTATGTGTAAATGGTGACATGGTCCCACAAGACGTGGGATGTGGGTGGTGCAGTTACCTCCTGGAACCGAGGGTCCAGCGGGTCCAGCGGCCTCCAGCGCAGCGTCTGGGCCCGGGAGCGCTTCCCCTTCCGTGGCATCCTGCACAGATAGAGCACAATTTCCAAATACAGTTAGTTAAAGTGGTGAAAATGGTGGAGATGTATGTAATGTTTTGTTCCTGTGTGACAGGTGTGTGGGTGTGTGTAAATGCAGGTATGTGTGTGTGTGAAACCTGAGGAGGAGCTGCAGGAGAGAAGAAGACCACCAGAGATGTTAATACTCATTATATTAACTACATTAACTCACATTAACATTTAGTTTACTGAAATAATTTAACTACAGCAACTCATAACAGTAAGAACACAATATATTAATTAAACACATCAGTTAATGACATTATGATCACATTAACATGATCAACCACACACACAACCAGTTAAATGGATCAAAATCACATGACTATGTTCAATCACACACACACACACACAACCAGTTAAATGGATCAAAATCACATGACTATGTTCAATCACACACACACACACACACACACACACACAACCAGTTAAATGGATCAAAATCACATGACTATGTTCAACCAACCACACACACACACAGTTAAATGGATCAAAATCACATGACTATGTTCAATCACACACACACAGTTAAATGGATCAAAATCACATGACTATGTTCAATCACACACACACACACACACACACACACACACACACACACACACAACCAGTTAAATAGATCAAAATCACATGACTATGTTCAATCACACACACAATCAGTTAAATGGATCAAAATCACATGACTATGTTCAATCACACACACACACACACACAATCAGTTAAATGGATCAAAATCACATGACTATGTTCAATCACACACACACACACACACACATACACACACACACAGTTAAATGGATCAAAATCACATGACTATGTTCAATCACACACACACACAACCAGTTAAATGGATCAAAATCACATGACTATGTTCAACCACACACACACACACACACACACACAACCAGTTAAATGGATCAAAATCACATGACTATGTTCAATCACACACACACACACACACACACACACACAACCAGTTAAATGGATCAAAATCACATGACTATGTTCAATCACACACACACACACACACACAACCAGTTAAATGGATCAAAATCACATGACTATGTTCAATCACACACACACACACACACACACACAACCAGTTAAATGGATCAAAATCACATGACTATGTTCAATCACACACACACACACACACACAACCAGTTAAATGGATCAAAATCACATGACTATGTTCAATCACACACACACACACACACACACACAACCAGTTAAATGGATCAAAATCACATGACTATGTTCAACCACACACACACACACACAACCAGTTAAATGGATCAAAATCACATGACTATGTTCAATCACACACACACACACACACACACACACACACACACACACACACACACACACAACCAGTTAAATGGATCAAAATCACATGACTATGTTCAATCACACACACACACACACACAACCAGTTAAATGGATCAAAATCACATGACTATGACCAACCACACACACACACACACGACCAGTTAAATGGATCAAAATCACATGACTATGTTCAATCACACACACACACACACACACACACACACACACAACCAGTTAAATGGATCAAAATCACATGACTATGTTCAACCACACACACACACACACACACACACACACACAACCAGTTAAATGGATCAAAATCACATGACTATGTTCAATCACACACACACACACACACACACACACAACCAGTTAAATGGATCAAAATCACATGACTATGTTCAACCACACACACACACACACACACACACACACACAACCAGTTAAATGGATCAAAATCACATGACTATGTTCAATCACACACACACACACACACACACACACAACCAGTTAAATGGATCAAAATCACATGACTATGTTCAATCACACACACACACACACACACACGCAACCAGTTAAATGGATCAAAATCACATGACTATGTTCAATCACACACACACACACACACACACACACACACACACACACACACACACACACACACACACACACACACACACACACACAACCAGTTAAATAGATCAAAATCACATGACTATGTTCAATCACACACACAATCAGTTAAATGGATCAAAATCACATGACTATGTTCAACCACACACACACACACACACACACACACACACAACCAGTTAAATGGATCAAAATCACATGACTATGTTCAATCACACACACACACACACACACACACAACCAGTTAAATGGATCAAAATCACATGACTATGTTCAATCACACACACACACACACACACACACACACACACACAACCAGTTAAATGGATCAAAATCACATGACTATGTTCAATCACACACACACACACACACACACACACACACACACAACCAGTTAAATGGATCAAAATCACATGACTATGATCAACCACACACACACACACAACCAGTTAAATGGATCAAAATCACATGACTATGTTCAACCACACACACACACACACACACACACACACACACACACACACACAACCAGTTAAATGGATCAAAATCACATGACTATGTTCAATCACACACACACACACACACACACACACACACACACAACCAGTTAAATGGATCAAAATCACATGACTATGTTCAATCACACACACACACACACACACACACACACACAACCAGTTAAATGGATCAAAATCACATGACTATGTTCAACCACACACACACACACACACACACACACACACACACACACAACCAGTTAAATGGATCAAAATCACATGACTATGTTCAATCACACACACACACACACAACCAGTTAAATGGATCAAAATCACATGACTATGTTCAACCACACACACACAACCAGTTAAATGGATCAAAATAACATGACTATGTTCAACCACACACACACACACACACACACAACCAGTTAAATGGATCAAAATCACATGACTATGTTCAACCACACACACACACACACACACACACACACACACACACACACACAACCAGTTAAATGGATCAAAATCACATGACTATGTTCAATCACACACACACACACACACACACACAATCAGTTCAATGGATCAAAATCACATGACTATGTTCAACCACACACACACACACAACCAGTTAAATGGATCAAAATCACATGACTATGTTCAACCACACACACACACACACACAACCAGTTAAATGGATCAAAATCACATGACTATGTTCAATCACACACACACACACACACACACACACACACACACACACACAACCAGTTAAATGGATCAAAATCACATGACTATGATCAACCACACACACACACACACACACACAACCAGTTAAATGGATCAAAATCACATGACTATGTTCAACCACACACACACACACACACACACAACCAGTTAAATGGATCAAAATCACATGACTATGTTCAATCACACACACACACACACACACACACACACAACCAGTTAAATGGATCAAAATCACATGACTATGTTCAACCACACACACACACACACACACACAACCAGTTAAATGGATCAAAATAACATGACTGTTCAATCACACACACACACACACACAACCAGTTCAATGGATCAAAATCACATGACTATGTTCAATCACACACACACACAACCAGTTAAATGGATCAAAATCACATGACTATGTTCAATCACACACACACAACCAGTTAAATGGATCAAAATCACATGACTATGTTCAACCACACACACACAACCAGTTCAATGGATCAAAATCACATGACTATGTTCAACCACACACACACACACACACACACACACAACCAGTTAAATTGATCAAAATCACATGACTGTTCAATCACACACACACACACAACCAGTTCAATGGATCAAAATCACATGACTATGTTCAACCACACACACACACACACAACCAGTTAAATTGATCAAAATCACATGACTGTTCAATCACACACACACACACACACACACACACACACACACACACAACCAGTTCAATGGATCAAAATCACATGACTATGTTCAACCACACACACACACACACAACCAGTTAAATGGATCAAAATCACATGACTATGTTCAATCACACACACACACACACACACACACACACACACACACACACACACACACACACACACACACACACAACCAGTTCAATGGATCAAAATCACATGACTATGTTCAACCACACACACACACACACACACAACCAGTTAAATGGATCAAAATCACATGACTATGATCAACCACACACACACACACAACCAGTTAAATGGATCAAAATCACATGACTGTTCAATCACACACACACACACACACACACACACACAACCAGTTAAATGGATCAAAATCACATGACTATGATCAACCACACACACACACACACACACAACCAGTTAAATGGATCAAAATCACATGACTATGTTCAATCACACACACACACACACACAACCAGTTAAATGGATCAAAATCACATGACTATGATCAACCACACACACACACACACACACGACCAGTTAAATGGATCAAAATCACATGACTATGTTCAATCACACACACACACAACCAGTTAAATGGATCAAAATCACATGACTATGTTCAATCACACACACACACACAATCAGTTCAATGGATCAAAATCACATGACTATGTTCAATCACACACACACACACACAACCAGTTAAATGGATCAAAATCACATGACTATGTTCAACCACACACACACACACACACACAACCAGTTAAATGCATCAAAATCACATGACTTTGTTCAACCACACACACACACACAACCAGTTAAATGCATCAAAATCACATGAATATGTCCAATCACACACACACACACACACACAACCAGTTAAATGCATCAAAATCACATGACTATGTTCAACCACACACACACACACACACACACACACACACACACACAACCAGTTAAATGCATCAAAATCACATGAATATGTCCAATCACACACACACACACACAACCAGTTAAATGCATCAAAATCACATGACTATGTTCAACCACACACACACACACACACAACCAGTTAAATGCATCAAAATCACATGAATATGTCCAATCACACACACACAAAACCAGTTAAATGCATCAAAATCACATGACTATGTTCAACCACACACACACACACACACACACACACAAAACCAGTTAAATGCATCAAAATCACATGACTATGTCCATCTCACACACACACACAACCAGTTAAATGCATCAAAATCACATGACTTTGTTCAACCACACACACACACACACACACACACACACAAAACCAGTTAAATGCATCAAAATCACATGACTATGTCCAATCACACACACACACAACCAGTTAAATGGATCAAAATCACATTAATATGTTCAATTACACACACCCCAACATCACAGTAATATTCTGACATTAAAATAATGATGCACCTTAACTGAAAACCTTTTAACTACATTAAGATCACACTAGTCCTTAAAAAAGGCTCATTGATCAAAAGCAGATTTTCTCACACTCGAGCACACACGCACACAGCCTCCTAATACAGTAACAGTAGTTGTGTCTCACACAAAGGGCTAACAAGCTAGCGGCCTAACGGCGCTAATGCAAACAATTACCACAATACTTTACACGATAAAAAAAACTAATAACGAATTCTGTCAAAAATATAAATTTACCTCACACACGAACACACACCAAGTCATATTACGGGTGAACACGCACACACAGACACACACACACAAAGGGCTAACAGCATTTATGCTAACATCACACGGTAAAAAACGACGAAAAATCCAAATCCTGACAAAAACATAACTTTTCGTGTCGGACACAGACTCCCACACGGACATAAAACCATTTAAATACTAAAACTAACAGCAGTTATGTCAGAAGCACTCAGGCGAAGTAGCTAGCGGGCTAATGCTAACGGTACAGAAGGGCTAACAAGCTAGCGGCCTAACGGCGCTAATGCTAACAATTACCACAATACTTTACACGACAAAAAAACTAATAACGAATTCTGTCAAAAATATCAATTAACCTCACATGAACACACACCAAGTCATATTACGTCAAGTAACAGGAGCGAGCGAACACACACACACATAAAGGGCTAACAGCATTTATGCTAACATCACACAACATCACACGGTAAAAAACGACGAAAAATCAAAATACTGACAAAAACATAACTTTTCGTGTCGGACACAGACTCCCACACGGACATAAAACCATTTAAATACTAAAACTAACAGCAGTTATGTCAGAAGCACTCAGGCGAAGTAGCTAGCGGGCTAATGCTAACGGTACCGAACAAAGGGCTAACAAGCTAGCGGCCTAACGGCGCTAATGCTAACAATTACCACAATACTTTACACGACAAAAAAAACTAATAAATAACGAATTCTGTCAAAAATATCAATTAACCTCACATGAACACACACCAAGTCATATTACGTCAAGTAACAGGAGCGAGCGAACACACACACACGAAGGGCTAACAGCATTTATGCTAACATCACACAACATCACACGGTAAAAAACGACGAAAAATCCAAATACTGACAAAAATATAACTTTTCGTCTCGGACACAGACTCCCACACGGACATAAAACCATTTAAATACTAAAACTAACAGCAGTTATGTCAGAAGCACTCAGGCGAAGTAGCTAGCAGGCTAATGCTAACGGGATGACGAGGCAAAAAAAAACAGTAATTTATCAAGAAAAGTCTATCTTACCTGTTGAAGGCGGTCCAAAGGCGTCACAGGCGTCCGGGATCCAAGAAAATGAAGAAATAATCCACAAAAAGGCGATTTCCGTCCAAATCCGTCGAATAATCCAACAAAGAGCGGAGCAGCAACGAAGTCCTTTGTTCACTGAGCGGAGCTGAGAGTCAAAGGGGGAGAACAAAATGGCTGCTGCCTATTTATACTGGATGATGACGTCAGTCCTTCTAGAAGATTCCGTTGATTCTGAAAGCGATAAATATGATAATTCAACGATTTAGAGATTAAAAAACTAAAAGTAATAATTTTATTAGTCATTATTTTCCCCTGAAAGTCCTGAGTAGTTTAAATGTGTATTTATAGTTTTTTAATCCTTTTTTTCTTGACGTGATCCTGATATATTCTATAATATGTCTTTGTTTCAATGTTAATGTTTAATGTTTTTATTTTATTTTATTGAGTCTCCTGACCAATAAACTGTGATTTATTTAGTTTTAACCTTAAATAAATCATACAGATCCACACTACTGCCAGTAATAGATAATATATCTGAATTCATTCATTACAGATACTTGATTAAAAATGTAAGTAATTATTAATATATGAAATAAATAAATATTAAACTAAAAACAATAAACAATAAATACAATATATCAACATACTGTCATACTATTATTTTATGTCATATATTAAATTATATAATTATTACTTTTTATTATTTTATATAATAAAATTACAATGTATTATATTATAATAGTAGTAGTAGTATTATAGTACTAGTATATATATAGTATTATAATACTATTAGTGTTAGTATACTGTTATGTAACTATTATTATACGGTACAATTCTCTTATATAAATATTCTGTTTCTATTAATTTCTAAATAAAATACCAGTCTGTAAAATGTAATTTATTATGTATATTATTTAGGTTATTTGAATACAGTAAATTCATTCTAAAAATAGAATGTTAATAATGTTAGAATGAATTTATTGATATATTGTCGGCCATTATCTCAATATGTAACATGTGATAGTAGATATGACCATTTCAAATTTAAGGAATACAAGGACATAACAAATAATGAATTTCCATATGCAGTATTGTGTGTAGTATTGTGAGTTGATGTAGTAAAGAACATTTTCAATATTGACATACAGTTGATTTCAAAGTAATAGCAATATCTTTAAAAACATGAGTAAAGCCAAAATTCTTATTGTGTTTATTATTTAAATGCATTGGGAACACTGCATTTTATATCTTAAATAAATGAAGTGCCATGCAGGTCAATAGATGGCGGCTATCGCTGTCACTGCCACTATTTACCTATTTGGTGATTGTGGAACATTTATCGCCACCAGCTATTCGATTTATTCATTATAAAACCTTTGTGTGGCGGCTATCGCCGCCACCTATTAGATTTATTCATGATAAAACCTTTATGTGGCGGCTATCGCCGCCACCTATTAGGTTTATTCATTATAAAACCTTTGTGTGGCGGCTATCGCCGCCACCTATTTGTTATGTTTATTATAAAACCTTTATGTGGCGGCTATCGCCGCCACCTATTTGGTTTGTTCATTATAAAACCTTTATGTGGCAGCAATCAGCTATCAGCTCACTTGCTGATCAGCTTTCTGCAGCAGCTGGGCCGTTACCATGGTGACTAACTGCTCTGCTGCATTTGAATTCATGACTAACCGACGAAATCTGGGGAGGCAGAAAAGCCATTGTCTGTCGGACCACACACCGAACAAATGATCATAATTCGAAAACCATAAAAGATGGAGAAAAAATATTCATATTTTCTGAGAGCAGACCCTCGCCCGGTCGTAGTGATATAATTTTTATTTCTGTAATGTGAAAACTGTGTGCATGGGAGCAGTTTAAAAATTAGGAAGATTTGGAAAATCCAGGTTTTTCAAATTCAAATTTAATATGGGACTGAATGGGAGCAAAAGAGGGACCAAGCTGCGCTTGGAGGCTCATAGCGAGAAAACCGCTGAACTTTCAGCTTGGATAGTGATATTGGAGCGATCAGGACGGTCGTGCCTACGTTTTGATGTAAAAATTATTGATGTGTGGTTAAAAATGTGGCCACGCCGGCAATTTATAAATTTATTTTTCAGGGCCGTTTTTTCTCCCTCTACACTCTAACGATGACATCACCCACTCTAGCCTCCCGGGGCTCTCCCATCCGGAATGAATGGGGCCAAAATTCCCGACGAAAACTGCGACTACGTCGCCATAGTAACGGGAATCTCTGAGAAAAGTCATACCACACCATTCCCGGCCGAGCCGGTCGTTTTGATATATATATTGTCAGGGTTTTCTCAAAAACCTAGGAGGAGAAGCGAGCCAAACTTTTTACGGAAGAATAAAGATAGATATAAATAATATAGGTGTAGGATTACAAGAGTTGGCCTGGCTTCGCCAGGCCAACTCACCCCCAGTGCATTGTTCAATGCTCTGGGGGTGAGTTGGCCTGTGCTACGCCAGCCCCAACTAACTAGACAATTCCCGCGGAAATTGTGAGAGTTGGGGCTGGGCTCTGGGGGTGTCGGGGGTCCTTGCTGCAGTTTTACTAAGGTCGTGATACCATGGATGGGATGGGGGGGTCCTCTTTGTCATTCTGACCAAGTTTGGTGGTTGTGGGGACTTTAGATCCAAAGTTATTGATGAAAATCTATTGACCAATCAGCTTCCAGCCCTGACAGAGAAAACATGGCAGCCCCCAAGCTGTGGTGTTTCCATGGTGATGATGACGTCACTGACACAGACCCACTGCTGCTCTAACTGTTGACTCAATCACAAATAGTGGTCAGTCAGCCAGGTGCACCTGTCAAACACCTGCTTCTAATTCAAAAACTATAAAGTTGTCTGAGTAAAGTATAATATTTTCTGAGAGCAGGCCTTCGCCCGGTCGTACTGATGTAATTTTTATTTCTGTAAGTGGAAAAATGAGAGTACAGCAGCAGATTTAAAAGTAGGAAGATGTGGAAAGTTGAGGATTTCTCAAATTCAAATTTAATATGGGAGTGAATGAGAGAAGACAGGGACCAAGCTGCACTTTGAGGGTCATAGCACTGAAACCGTACAACTTTCAGCTTTGATAGTCATATTGGAGCGATCAGGACGGTCGTGGCTACGTTTTGATATAAGAACCATGGATGTGCTGTTAAAATTGTGGCCGTACCAGTGAGTCAAAGACATTTTTTTCAGAGGTTCTCAGGGTGGCTGCACTCTAACGATGACATCATCCCCTCTGACCTCCAGGGGCTCTCCCATTCAAAGTGAATGGGAGCACAAAAACGGGCACTACGTCGCCATAGTAACGGGAATCTCTGAGAAAAGTCATTCCACACCATTCCCGGCCGAGCTGGTCGATTTGATATATATATTGTCTGGGTTTTCTCAAAACCCTAGGAGGAGAAGCGAGCCAAAGTTCTGGAGAGCAAGATTGTATAGTTAACACTAGACAATTCCCGCGGAAATTGTGAGAGTTGGGGCTGGGCTCTGGGGGTGTCGGGGGTCCTTGCTGCAGTTTAATGTAAAGGTGATGCCATGGATGGGATGCTGGGGTCCTCTTTGTCATTGTCACCAAGTTTGGTGGTTGTGGGGACTTTGGATCCAAAGTTATTGATGAAAATCTATTGACCAATCAGCTTCCAGTCCTGACAGAGAAAACATGGCAGCCCCCAAGCTGTGGTGTTTCCATGGTGATGATGATGTCACTGACACAGACCCACTGCTGCACTAACTGTTGACTCAATCACAAATAGTGGTCAGTCAGCCAGGTGCACCTGTCAAACTCCTGCTTCTAATTCAAAAACTATAAAGTTGTCTGAGTAAAGTATAATATTTTCTGAGAGCAGGCCTTCGCCCGGTCGTACTGATGTAATTTTTATTTCTGTAAGTGGAAAAATGTGAGTACAGCAGCAGATTAAAAAGTAGGAAGATGTGGAGAGCTGAGGATTTTTCAAATTCAAATTTAATATGGGAGTGAATGAGAGAAGACAGAGACCAAGCTGCACTTTGAGGGTCATAGTACTGAAACCGTATAACTCTCAGCTTTGATAGTCATATTGGAGCGATCAGGACGGTCGTGGCTACGTTTGGATATAAGAACCATGGATGTGCTGTTAAAATTGTGGCCGTACCAGTGAGTCAAAGACATTTTTTTCAGAGGTTCTCAGGGTGGCTGCACTCTAACAATGACATCATCCCCTCTGGCCTCCAGGGGCTCTCCCATTCAAAGTGAATGGGAGCACAAAAACGGGCACTATGTCGCCATAGTAACGGGAATCTCTGAGAAAAGTCATTCCACACCATTCCCGGCCGAGCCGGTCGATTTGATATATATATTGTCTGGGTTTTCTCAAAACCCTAGGAGGAGAAGCGAGCCAAAGTTCTGGAGAGCAAGATTGTATAGTTAACACTAGACAATTCCCGCGGAAATTGTGAGAGTTGGGGCTGGGCTCTGGGGGTGTCGGGGGTCCTTGCTGCAGTTTAATGTAAAGGTGATGCCATGGATGGGATGCTGGGGTCCTCTTTGTCATTCTCACCAAGTTTGGTGGGTGTGGGGACTTTAGATCCAAAGTTATTGATGAAAATCTATTGACCAATCAGCTTCCAGCCCTGACAGAGAAAACATGGCAGCCCCCAAGCTGTGGTGTTTCCATGGTGATGATGACGTCACTGACACAGACCCACTGCTGCTCTAACTGTTGACTCAATCACAAATAGTGGTCAGTCAGCCAGGTGCACCTGTCAAACTCCTGCTTCTAATTCAAAAACTATAAAGTTTACTGAGTAAACAAAGATATTTTCTGAGAGCAGGCCTTCGCCCGGTCGTACTGATGTAATTTTTATTTCTGTAAGTGGAAAAATGTGAGTACAGCAGCAGATTTAAAAGTAGGAAGATGTGGAAAGTTGAGGATTTCTCAAATTCAAATTTAATATGGGAGTGAATGAGAGAAGACAGGGACCAAGCTGCACTTTGAGGGTCATAGCACTGAAACCGTACAACTCTCAGCTTTGATAGTCATATCGGAGCGATCAGGACAGTCGTGGCTACGTTTTGATATAAGAACCATGGATGTGCTGTTAAAATTGTGGCCGTACCAGTGAGTCAAAGACATTTTTTTCAGAGGTTCTCAGGGTGGCTGCACTCTAACGATGACATCATCCACTCTGGCCTCCAGGGGCTCTCCCATTCAAAGTGAATGGGAGCACAAAAACGGGCACTACGTCGCCATAGTAACGGGAATCTCTGAGAAAAGTCATTCCACACCATTCCCGGCCGAGCCGGTCGATTTGATATATATATTGTCTGGGTTTTCTCAAAACCCTAGGAGGAGAAGCGAGCCAAAGTTCTGGATAATAAGATTGTATAGTTAACACTAGACAATTCCCGCGGAAATTGTGAGAGTTGGGGCTGGGCTCTGGGGGTGTTGGGGTCGGTGCGTGGGAATCAATTGCACCGAAACGGCGACTACGTCGCCGTGGTGACCTCCATGTGGCTTAGGATGGTGCAGGGTGTCAGTATTATATATAGTATAGAAAGTTTGGTGACCCTGCGACCTTTAGATCCAAAGTTATTAAGGGAAACCCATGAGCCAATCAGCTTTGAGGAGGCGGGGCCCCAATACTATGGAATCAGTTTGATTGGTCTTCAACATGATCTCCACCAAGTTATATGGTTGTAGGAGGTTTAGATCCAAAGTTATTGATGAAAACCATTCAGCCAATCAGCTATCAGCTCTCTCACTGATCAGCCCTCTGCAGCAGCTGGGCCGTTACCATGGTGACTAACTGCTCTGCTGCATTTGAATTCATGACTAACCGACAAAATCTGGGGAGGCAGAAAGGCTATCACTCGTCGGACCACATCCCGAACAAATGCTCATAATTCGAAAACCGTGAAAGATTGAGAAAAAATAATCATATTTTCTGAGAGCAAACCCTCGCCCGGTCGTGGTGATATAATTTTTATTTCTGTAACTTGAAAAATGTGCCCACGGGAGCAGTTTAAAAAGTAGGAAGATTTGGAAAATCCAGGTTTTTCAAATTCAAATTTAATATGGGACTTAATGGGAGCAAAAGGGGGACCAAGCTGCGCTTGGAGGCTCATAGCGAGAAAACCGCTGAACTTTCAGCTTGGATAGTGATATTGGAGCGATCAGGACAGTCGGGCCTACGTCTTGATGTAAAAATTATTGATGTGCGGTTAAAATTGTGGCTACACCGGCAATTTATAAATTTTTTTTTCAGGGTAATTTTTTCTCCCTCTACACTCTAACGATGACATCACCCACTCTAGCCTCCCATCCGGAATGAATGGGGCCAAAATTCCCGACGAAAACTCCGACTACGTCGCCATAGTAACGGGAATCTCCGAGAAAAGTCATACCACACCATTCCCGGCCGAGCCGGTCGTTTTGATATAACTATTGTGGGGGTTTTCTCAAAAACCTGGGAGGAGAAGCGAGCCAAACTTTTTACGGAAGAAAATAGATATAAATAAATAATATAGGTGTAGGATTACAAGAGTTGGCCTGGCTTCGCCAGGCCAACTCACCCCCAGTGCATTGTTCAATGCTCTGGGGGTGAGTTGGCCTGTGCTACGCCAGCCCCAACTAACTAGACAATTCCCGCGGAAATTGTGAGAGTTGGGGCTGGGCTCTGGGGGTGTCGGGGTCGGTGCGTGGGAATCTATTGCACCGAAACGGCGACTACGTCGCCGTGATGACCTCCATGTGGCTTAGGATGGTGCGGGGTGTTAGTATTATCAATCTCAGAAAGTTTGGTGAACCTGTGACCTTTAGATCCAAAGTTATTAAAAGAAACCCATGAGCCAATCAGCTTTGAGGAGGCGGGGTCCCAATACTATGTAATCAGATTGATTGGTCTTCAACATGATCTCCACCAAGTTATATGGTTGTAGGAGGTTTAGATCCAAAGTTATTGATGAAAACCATTCAGCCAATCAGCTATCAGCTCAGTGTCTGATCAGCCCTCTGCAGCAGCTGGGCCGTTACCATGGTGACTAACTGCTCTGCTGCATTTGAATTCATGACTAACCGACAAAATCTGGGGAGGCAGAAAGGCTATCACTGGTCGGACCACACGCCGAACAAATGCTCATAATTCGAAAACCGTGAAAGTTAGAGAAAAAATAATGATATTTTCTGAGAGCAAACCCTCGCCCGGTCGTAGTGATATAATTATTATTTCTGTAACTTGAAAAATGTGCGCACGGGAGCAGTTTAAAAAGTAGGAAGATTTGGAAAATCCAGGTTTTTCAAATTCAAATTTAATATGGGACTGAATGGGAGCAAAAGGGGGACCAAGCTGCGCTTGGAGGCTCATAGCGAGAAAACCACTGAACTTTCAGCTTGGATAGTGATATTGGAGCGATCAGGACAGTCGGGCCTACGTTTTGATATAAAAATTATTGAGGTGCGGTTAAAATTGTGGCTACACCGGCAATTTATAAAATTTTTTTTCAGGGTCATTTTTTCTCCCTCTACACTCTAACGATGACATCACCCACTCTAGCCTCGGGAGGCTCTCCCATCCGGAATGAATGGGGCCAAAATTCCCGACGAAAACTCCGACTACGTCGCCATAGTAACGGGAATCTCTGAGAAAAGTCATTCCACACGATTCCCGGCCGAGCCGGTCGTTTTGATATAACTTTTGTGGGGGTTTTCTCAAAAACCTAGGAGGAGAAGCGAGCCAAACTTTTGACGGAAGAAGATATAAGATATAATAATATAGGTGTACAATTACAAGAGTTGGACTGGCTTCGCCAGTCCAACTCACCCCCAGTGCATTGTTCAATGCTCTGGGGGTGAGTTGGACTGTGCTACGCCAGCCCCAACTAACTAGACAATTCCCACGGAAATTGTGAGAGTTGGGGCTGGGCTCTGGGGGTGTCGGGGTCGGTGCGTGGGAATTAATTGCACCGAAACGGCGACTACGTCGCCGTGGTGACCTCCATGTGGCTTAGGATGGTGCGGGGTGTTAGTATTATCAATCTCAGAAAGTTTGGTGACCCTGCGACCTTTAGATCCAAAGTTATTAAAAGAAACCCATGAGCCAATCAGCTTTGAGGAGGCGGGGTCACAATACTATGGAATCAGTTTGATTGGTCTTCAACATGATATCCACCAAGTTATATGGTTGTAGGAGGTTTAGATCCAAAGTTATTGATGAAAACCATTCAGCCAATCAGCTATCAGCTCAGTTTCTGATCAGCCCTCTGCAGCAGCTGGGCCGTTACCATGGTGACTAACTGCTCTGCTGCATTTGAATTCATGACTAACCGACGAAATCTGGGGAGGCAGAAAGGCTATCACTGGTCGGACCACACCCCGAACAAATGCTCATAATTCGAAAACCGTGAAAGATGGAGAAAAAATTATGATATTTTCTGAGAGCAAACCCTCTCCCGGTCGTAGTGATATAATTTTTATTTCTGTAACTTGAAAAATGTGCCCACGGGAGCAGTTTGAAAAGTAGGAAGATTCGGAAAATCCGGGTTTTTCAAATTCAAATTTAATATGGGACCGAATGGGAGCAAAAGGGGGACCAAGCTGCGCTTGGAGGCTCATAGAGAGAAAACCGCTGAACTTTCAGCTTGGATAGTGATATTGGAGCGATCAGGACAGTCGGGCCTACGTTTTGATGTAAAAATTATTGAGGTGCGGTTAAAATTGTGGCTACACCGGCAATTTATAAATTTTTTTTTCAGGGGCATTTTTTCTCCCTCTACACTCTAACGATGACATCACCCACTCTAGCCTCCCATCCGGAATGAATGGGGCCGAAATTCCGAACGAAAACTCCGACTACGTCGCCATAGTAACGGGAATCTCTGAGAAAAGTCATTCCACACCATTCCCGGCCGAGCCGGTCGTTTTGATATAACTTTTGTGGGGGTTTTCTCAAAAACCTAGGAGGAGAAGCGAGCCAAACTTTTTACGGAAGAAGATAGAAACATATAATAATAATAATATAGGTGTAGGATTACAAGAGTTGGCCTGGCTTCGCCAGGCCAACTCACCCCCAGTGCATTGTTCAATGCTCTGGGGGTGAGTTGGCCTGTGCTACGCCAGCCCCAACTAACTAGACAATTCCCGCGGAAATTGTGAGAGTTGGGGCTGGGCTCTGGGGGTGTCGGGGTCGGTGCGTGGGAATCAATTGCACCGAAACGGCGACTACGTCGCCGTGATGACCTCCATGTGGCTTAGGATGGTGCGGGGTGTCAGTATTATCAATCTCAGAAAGTTTGGTGACCCTGCGACCTTTAGATCCAAAGTTATTAAAAGAAACCCATGAGCCAATCAGCTTTGAGGAGGCGGGGTCCCAATACTATGGAATCAGTTTGATTGGTCTTCAACATGATCTCCACCAAGTTATATGGTTGTAGGAGGTTTAGATCCAAAGTTATTGATGAAAACCATTCAGCCAATCAGCTATCAGCTCAGTGTCTGATCAGCCCTCTGCAGCAGCTGGGCCGTTACCATGGTGACTAACTGCTCTGCTGCATTTGAATTCATGACTAACCGACGAAATCTGGGGAGGCAGAAAGGCTATCACTGGTCGGACCACACACCGAACAAATGCTTATAATTCGAAAACCGTGAAAGTTAGAGAAAAAATGATCATATTTTCTGAGAGAAAACCCTCGCCCGGTCGTAGTGATATAATTTTTATTTCTGTAACTTGAAAAATGTGCCCACGGGAGCAGTTTAAAAAGTAGGAAGATTTGGAAAATCCAGGTTTTTCAAATTCAAATTTAATATGGGACTTAATGGGAGCAAAAGGGGGACCAAGCTGCGCTTGGAGGCTCATAGAGAGAAAACCGCTGAACTTTCAGCTTGGATAGTGATATTGGAGCGATCAGGACAGTCGGGCCTACGTTTTGATGTAAAAATTATTGAGGTGCGGTTAAAATTGTGGCTACACCGGCAATTTATAAATTTTTTTTTCAGGGTCATTTTTTCTCCCTCTACACTCTAACGATGACATCACCCACTCTAGCCTCCCGGGGCTCTCCCATCCGGAATGAATGGGGCCAAAATTCCCGACGAAAACTGCGATTACGTCGCCATAGTAACGGGAATCTCTGAGAAAAGTCATTCCACACGATTCCCGGCCGAGCCGGTCGTTTTGATATAACTTTTGTGGGGGTTTTCTCAAAAACCTAGGAGGAGAAGCGAGCCAAACTTTTTACGGAAGAAGATAGATAGATATAATAATATAGGTGTACAATTACAAGAGTTGGCCTGGCTTCGCCAGTCCAACTCACCCCCAGTGCATTGTTCAATGCTCTGGGGGTGAGTTGGCCTGTGCTACGCCAGCCCCAACTAACTAGACAATTCCCGCGGAAATTGTGAGAGTTGGGGCTGGGCTCTGGGGGTGTCGGGGGTCCTTGCTGCAGTTTAATGTAAAGGTGATAACATGGATGGGATGGGGGGGTCCTCTTTGTCATTCTCACCAAGTTTGGTGGTTGTGGGGACTTTAGATCCAAAGTTATTGATGAAAATCTATTGACCAATCAGCTTCCAGCCCTGACAGAGAAAACATGGCAGCCCCCAAGCTGTGGTGTTTCCATGGTGATGATGACGTCACTGACACAGACCCACTGCTGCTCTAACTGTTGACTCAATCACAAATAGTGGTCAGTCAGCCAGGTGCACCTGTCAAACTCCTGCTTCTAATTCAAAAACTAAGAAGTTTACTGAGTAAAGTATAATATTTTCTGAGAGCAGGCCTTCGCCCGGTCGTACTGATATAATTTTTATTTCTGTAAGTAGAAAAATGTGAGTACAGCAGCAGATTAAAAAGTAGGAAGATGTGGAAAGTTGAGGATTTTTCAAATTCAAATTTAATATGGGAGTGAATGAGAGAAGACAGGGACCAAGCTGCACTTTGAGGGTCATAGCACTGAAACCGTACAACTCTCAGCTTTGATAGTCATATTGGAGCGATCAGGATGGTCGTGGCTACGTTTTGATATAAGAACCATGGATGTGCTGTTAAAATTGTGGCCGTACCAGTGAGTCAAATACATTTTTTTCAGAGGTTATCAGGGTGGCTGCACTCTAACGATGACATCATCCACTCTAGTAGCCTCCAGGGGCTCTCCCATTCAAAGTGAATGGGAGCACAAAAACGGGCACTACGTCGCCATAGTAACGGGAATCTCTGAGAAAAGTCATTCCACACCATTCCCGGCCGAGCCGGTCGATTTGATATATATATTGTCTGGGTTTTCTCAAAACCCTAGGAGGAGAAGCGAGCCAAAGTTCTGGAGAGCAAGATTGTATAGTTAACACTAGACAATTCCCGCGGAAATTGTGAGAGTTGGGGCTGGGCTCTGGGGGTGTCGGGGTCGGTGCGTGGGAATCAATTGCACCGAAACGGCGACTACGTCGCCGTGGTGACCTCCATGTGGCTTAGGATGGTGCGGGGTGTCAGTATTATCAATCTGAGAAAGTTTGGTGACCCTGCGACCTTTAGATCCAAAGTTATTAAAGGAAACCTATGAGCCAATCAGCTTTGAGGAGGCGGGGCCCCAACAGTAATGAATGAGTTTGATTGGTCGTCAACATGATCTCCACCAAGTTATATGGTTGTGGGAGGTTTAGATCTAAAGTTATTGATGAAAACCATTCAGCCAATCAGCTATCAGCTCAGTGTCTGATCAGCCCTCTGCAGCAGCTGGGCCGTTACCATGGTGACTAACTGCTCTGCTGCATTTGAATTCATGACTAACCGACAAAATCTGGGGAGGCAGAAAGGCTATCACTGGTCAGACCACACCCCGAACAAATGCTCATAATTCGAAAACCGTGAAAGATTGAGAAAAAATAATCATATTTTCTGAGAGCAAACCCTCGCCCGGTCGTAGTGATATAATTTTTATTTCTGTAACTTGAAAAATGTGCCCACGGGAGCAGTTTGAAAAGTAGGAAGATTCGGAAAATCTGGGTTTTTCAAATTCAAATTTAATATGGGACTTAATGGGAGCAAAAGGGGGACCAAGCTGCGCTTGGAGGCTCATAGAGAGAAAACCGCT
This sequence comes from Lepturacanthus savala, assembly GCA_030544235.1. Classification (NCBI taxonomy): domain Eukaryota; kingdom Metazoa; phylum Chordata; class Actinopteri; order Scombriformes; family Trichiuridae; genus Lepturacanthus; species Lepturacanthus savala. The sequence continues at coordinate 23,991,346 of CM060462.1, read as the reverse complement.
GAACTTTCAGCTTGGATAGTGATATTGGAGCGATCAGGACGGTCGGGCCTACGTTTTGATGTAAAAATTATTGAGGTGCGGTTAAAATTGTGGCTACACCGGCAATTTATAAATTTTTTTTTCAGGGTCATTTTTTCTCCCTCTACACTCTAACGATGACATCACCCACTCTAGCCTCCCGGGGCTCTCCCATCCGGAATGAATGGGGCCAAAATTCCCGACGAAAACTGCGACTACGTCGCCATAGTAACGGGAATCTCTGAGAAAAGTCATACCACACCATTCCCGGCCGAGCCGGTCGTTTTGATATAACTTTTGTGGGGGTTTTCTCAAAAACCTAGGAGGAGAAGCGAGCCAAACTTTTTACGGAAGAAGATATAAATAAATACTAGACAATTCCCGCGGAAATTGTGAGAGTTGGGGCTGGGCTCTGGGGGTGTCGGGGTCGGTGCGTGGGAATCAATTGCACCAAAACGGCGACTACGTCGCCGTGATGACCTCCATGTGGCTTAGGATGGTGCGGGGTGTCAGTATTATCAATCTCAGAAAGTTTGGTGACCCTGTGACCTTTAGATCCAAAGTTATTAAGGGAAACCCATGAGCCAATCAGCTTTGAGGAGGCGGGGCCCCAACAGTAATGAATGAGTTTGATTAGTTGTCAACATGATCTCCATCAAGTTATATGGTTGTAGGAGGTTTAGATCCAAAGTTATTGATGAAAACCATTCAGCCAATCAGCTATCAGCTCAGTGTCTGATCAGCCCTCTGCAGCAGCTGGGCCGTTACCATGGTGACTAACTGCTCTGCTGCATTTGAATTCATGACTAACCGACAAAATCTGGGGAGGCAGAAAGGCTATCACTGGTCGGACCACACCCCGAACAACTGCTCATAATTCGAAAACCGTGAAAGATTGAGAAAAAATAATCATATTTTCTGAGAGCAAACCCTCGCCCGGTCGTAGTGATATAATTTTTATTTCTGTAACTTGAAAAATGTGCCCACGGGAGCAGTTTAAAAAGTAGGAAGATTTGGAAAATCCAGGTTTTTCAAATTCAAATTTAATATGGGACTTAATGGGAGCAAAAGGGGGACCAAGCTGCGCTTGGAGGCTCATAGCGAGAAAACCGCTGAACTTTCAGCTTGGATAGTGATATTGGAGCGATCAGGAGGGTCGTGCCTACGTTTTGATATAAAAATTATTGATGTGCGGTTAAAATTGTGGCTACAACGGCAATTTATAAATTTTTTTTTCAGGGTAATTTTTTCTCCCTCTACACTCTAACGATGACATCACCCACTCTAGCCTCGGGAGGCTCTCCCATCCGGAATGAATGGGGCCAAAATTCCGAACTAAAAACTGCGACTACGTCGCCATAGTAACGGGAATCTCTGAGAAAAGTCATTCCACACCATTCCCGGCCGAGCCGGTCGTTTTGATATAACTATTGTGGGGGTTTTCTCAAAAACCTAGGAGGAGAAGCGAGCCAAACTTTTGCGGCAGAAGATAGATATAATAATATAGGTGTACAATTACAAGAGTTGGCCTGGCTTCGCCAGGCCAACTCACCCCCAGTGCATTGTTCAATGCTCTGGGGGTGAGTTGGCCTGTGCTACGCCAGCCCCAACTAAATATAGGTGTACAATTACAAGAGTTGGCCTGGCTTCGCCAGGCCAACTCACCCCCAGTGCATTGTTCAATGCTCTGGGGGTGAGTTGGCCTGTGCTACGCCAGCCCCAACTAACTAGACAATTCCCGCGGAAATTGTGAGAGTTGGGGCTGGGCTCTGGGGGTGTCGGGGTCGGTGCGTGGGAATCTATTGCACCGAAACGGCGACTACGTCGCCGTGGTGACCTCCATGTGGCTTAGGATGATGCGGGGTGTCAGTATTATCAATCTCAGAAAGTTTGGTGACCCTGCGACCTTTAGATCCAAAGTTATTAAGGGAAACCCATGAGCCAATCAGCTTTGAGGAGGCGGGGCCCCAACAGTAATGAATGAGTTTGATTGGTCTTCAACATGATCTCCACCAAGTTATATGGTTGTAGGAGGTTTAGATCCAAAGTTATTGATGAAAACCATTCAGCCAATCAGCTATCAGCTCAGTGTCTGATCAGCCCTCTGCAGCAGCTGGGCCGTTACCATGGTGACTAACTGCTCTGCTGCATTTGAATTCATGACTAACCGACAAAATCTGGGGAGGCAGAAAGGCTATCACTGGTCAGACCACATGCTGAACAAATGCTCATAATTCGAAAACCGTGAAAGATGGAGAAAAAATAATCATATTTTCTGAGAGCAAACCCTCGCCCGGTCGTGGTGATATAATTTTTATTTCTGTAACTTGAAAAATGTGCCCACGGGAGCAGTTTAAAAAGTAGGAAGATTTGGAAAATCCAGGTTTTTCAAATTCAAATTTAATATGGGATCGAATGGGAGCAAAAGAGGGACCAAGCTGCGCTTGGAGGCTCATAGCGAGAAAACCGCTGACCTTTCAGCTTGGATAGTGATATTGGAGCGATCAGGACGGTCGTGCCTACGTTTTGATGTAAAAATTATTGATGTGCGGTTAAAATTGTGGCTACGCCGGCAATTTATAAATTTATTTTTTAGGGTCATTTTTTCTCCCTCTACACTCTAACGATGACATCACCCACTCTAGCCTCCCATCCGGAATGAATGGGGCCGAAATTCCGAACGAAAATTCCGATTACGTCGCCATAGTAACGGGAATCTCTGAGAAAAGTCATACCACACGATTCCCGGCCGAGCCGGTCGTTTTGATATAACTATTGTGGGGGTTTTCTCAAAAACCTAGGAGGAGAAGCGAGCCAAACTTTTTACGGAAGAAGATATAAATATATAAATAATATAGGTGTACAATTACAAGAGTTGGCCTGGCGAAGCCAGGCCAACTCACCCCCAGTGCATTGTTCAATGCTCTGGGGGTGAGTTGGCCTGTGCTACGCCAGCCCCAACTAACTAGACAATTCCCGCGGAAATTGTGAGAGTTGGGGCTGGGCTCTGGGGGTGTCGGGGTCGGTGCGTGGGAATCAATTGCACCGAAACGGCGACTACGTCGCCGTGGTGACCTCCATGTGGCTTAGGATGGTGCGGGGTGTCAGTATTATCAATCTCAGAAAGTTTGGTGACCCTGCGACCTTTAGATCCAAAGTTATTAAAAGAAACCCATGAGCCAATCAGCTTTGAGGAGGCGGGGTCCCAATACTATGGAATCAGTTTGATTGGTCTTCAACATGATCTCCACAAAGTTATATGGTTGTAGGAGGTTTAGATCTAAAGTTATTGATGAAAACCATTCAGCCAATCAGCTATCAGCTCAGTGTCTGATCAGCCCTCTGCAGCAGCTGGGCCGTTACCATGGTGACTAACTGCTCTGCTGCATTTGAATTCATGACTAACCGACAAAATCTGGGGAGGCAGAAAGGCTATCACTGGTCAGACCACACCCCGAACAAATGCTTATAATTCGAAAACCGTGAAAGATGGAGAAAAAATATTCATATTTTCTGAGAGCAAACCCTCGCCCGGTCGTAGTGATATAATTTTTATTTCTGTAACTTGAAAAATGTGCCCACGGGAGCAGTTTGAAAAGTAGGAAGATTCGGAAAATCTGGGTTTTTCAAATTCAAATTTAATATGGGACCGAATGGGAGCAAAAGGGGGACCAAGCTGCGCTTGGAGGCTCGTAGCGAGAAAACCGCTGAACTTTCAGCTTGGATAGTGATATTGGAGCGATCAGGACGGTCGTGCCTACGTTTTGATGTAAAAATTATTGATGTGCGGTTAAAATTGCGGCTACACCGGCAATTTAGAAATTTTTTTTTCAGGGCCATTTTTTCTCCCTCTACACTCTAACGATGACATCACCCACTCTAGCCTCCCATCCGGAATGAATGGGGCCAAAATTCCCGACGAAAACTCCGACTACGTCGCCATAGTAACGGGAATCTCTGAGAAAAGTCATTCCACACGATTCCCGGCCGAGCCGGTCGTTTTGATATAACTTTTGTGGGGGTTTTCTCAAAAACCTAGGAGGAGAAGCGAGCCAAACTTTTTACGGAAGAATAAACATATAATAATAATATAGGTGTAGGATTACAAGAGTTGGACTGGCTTCGCCAGTCCAACTCACCCCCAGTGCATTGTTCAATGCTCTGGGGGTGAGTTGGCCTGTGCTACGCCAGCCCCAACTAACTAGACAATTCCCGCGGAAATTGTGAGAGTTGGGGCTGGGCTCTGGGGGTGTCGGGGTCTGCGTGGGAATCAATTGCACCGAAACGGCGACTACGTCGCCGTGGTGACCTCCATGTGCCTCAGGATGGTGCGGGGTGTCAGTATTATCAATCTCAGAAAGATTGGTGACCCTGCGACCTTTAGATCCAAAGTTATTAAAAGAAACCCATGAGCCAATCAGCTTTGAGGAGGCGGGGTCCCAATACTATGGAATCAGTTTGATTGGTCATCAACATGATCTCCACAAAGTTATATGGTTGTAGAAGGTTTAGATCCAAAGTTATTGATGAAAACCATTCAGCCAATCAGCTATCAGCTCAGTGTCTGATCAGCCCTCTGCAGCAGCTGGGCCGTTACCATGGTGACTAACTGCTCTGCTGCATTTGAATTCATGACTAACCGACAAAATCTGGGGAGGCAGAAAGGCTATCACTGGTCGGACCACACCCCGAACAAATGCTCATAATTCGAAAACCGTGAAAGATTGAGAAAAAATAATCATATTTTCTGAGAGCAAACCCTCGCCCGGTCGTAGTGATATAATTTTTTTTTCTGTAACTTGAAAAATGTGCCCACGGGAGCAGTTTGAAAAGTAGGAAGATTCGGAAAATCTGGGTTTTTCAAATTCAAATTTAATATGGGACCGAATGGGAGCAAAAGGGGGACCAAGCTGCGCTTGGAGGCTCATAGCGAGAAAACCGCTGAACTTTGAGCTTGGATAGTGATATTGGAGCGATCAGGACGGTCGTGCCTACGTTTTGGTGTAAAAATTATTGATGTGCGGTTAAAATTGTGGCTACGCCGGCAATTTATAAATTTATTTTTCAGGGTCATTTTTTCTCCCTCTACACTCTAACGATGACATCACCCACTCTAGCCTCCCGGGGCTCTCCCATCCGGAATGAATGGGGCCGAAATTCCGAACGAAAACTGCGACTACGTCGCCATAGTAACGGGAATCTCTGAGAAAAGTCATTCCACACCATTCCCGGCCGAGCCGGTCGTTTTGATATATATATTGTCAGGGTTTTCTCAAAAACCTAGGAGGAGAAGCGAGCCAAACTTTTTACGGAAGAAGATAGAAACATACTAGACAATTCCCGCGGAAATTGTGAGAGTTGGGGCTGGGCTCTGGGGGTGTCGGGGTCGGTGCGTGGGAATCAATTGCACCGAAACGGCGACTACGTCGCCGTGATGACCTCCATGTGGCTTAGGATGGTGCGGGGTGTCAGTATTATCAATCTCAGAAAGTTTAGTGAACCTGTGACCTTTAGATCCAAAGTTATTAAAATAAATCCATGAGCCAATCAGCTTTGAGGAGGCGGGGTCCCAATACTATGGAATCAGTTTGATTGGTCGTCAACATGATATCCACCAAGTTATATGGTTGTAGGAGGTTTAGATCCAAAGTTATTGATGAAAACCATTCAGCCAATCAGCTATCAGCTCAGTGTCTGATCAGCCCCCTGCAGCAGCTGGGCCGTTACCATGGTGACTAACTGCTCTGCTGCATTTGAATTCATGACTAACCGACAAAATCTGGGGAGGCAGAAAGGCTATCACTGGTCAGACCATATGCCGAACAAATGCTCATAATTCGGAAACCGTGAAAGATGGAGAAAAAATGATCATATTTTCTGAGAGCAAACCCTCGCCCGGTCGTGGTGATATAATTTTTATTTCTGTAACTTGAAAAATGTGCCCACGGGAGCAGTTTAAAAACTAGGAAGATTTGGAAAATCCAGGTTTTTCAAATTCAAATTTAATATGGGACTGAATGGGAGCAAAAGGGGGACCAAGCTGCGCTTGGAGGCTCATAGCGAGAAAACCGCTGGACTTTCAGCTTGGATAGTAATATTGGAGCGATCAGGACGGTCGTGCCTACGTTTTGATGTAAAAATTATCGATGTGAGGTTAAAATTGTGGCTACGCCAGCAATTTATAAATTTATTTTTCAGGGTCGTTTTTTCTCCCTCTACACTCTAACGATGACATCACCCACTCTAGCCTCCCATCCGGAATGAATGGGGCCGAAATTCCCGACGAAAACTCCGACTACGTCGCCATAGTAACGGGAATCTCTGAGAAAAGTCATTCCACACCATTCCCGGCCGAGCCGGTCGTTTTGATATAACTATTGTGGGGGTTTTCTCAAAAACCTAGGAGGAGAAGCGAGCCAAACTTTTTACGGAAGAATAAATAAATAATAACTAGACAATTCCCGCGGAAATTGTGAGAGTTGGGGCTGGGCTCTGGGGGTGTCGGGGTCGGTGCGTGGGAATCTATTGCACCGAAACGGCAACTACGTCGCCGTGATTACCTCCATGTGGCTTAGGATGGTGCGGGGTGTCAGTATTATCAATCTCAGAAAGTTTGGTGACCCTGCGACCTTTAGATCCAAAGTTATTAAAAGGAACCCATGAGCCAATCAGCTTTGAGGAGGCGGGGCCCCAACAGTAATGAATGAGTTTGATTGGTCTTCAACATGATCTCCATCAAGTTATATGGTTGTAGGAGGTTTAGATCCAAAGTTATTGATGAAAACCATTCAGCCAATCAGCTATCAGCTCAGTGTCTGATCAGCCCTCTGCAGCAGCTGGGCCGTTACCATGGTGACTAACTGCTCTGCTGCATTTGAATTCATGACTAACCGACAAAATCTGGGGAGGCAGAAAGGCTATCACTGGTCGGACCACACCCCGAACAAATGCTCATAATTCGAAAACCGTGAAAGATGGAGAAAAAATAATCATATTTTCTGAGAGCAAACCCTCGCCCGGTCGTAGTGATATAATTTTTATTTCTGTAACTTGAAAAATGTGCCCACGGGAGCAGTTTAAAAAGTAGGAAGATTTGGAAAATCCAGGTTTTTCAAATTCAAATTTAATATGGGACTGAATGGGAGCAAAAGGGGGACCAAGCTGCGCTTGGAGGCTCATAGCGAGAAAACCGCTGAACTTTCAGCTTGGATAGTGATATTGGAGCGATCAGGACGGTCGGGCCTAGGTTTTGATGTAAAAATTATTGATGTGCGGTTAAAATTGTGGCTACACCGGCAATTTATAAAATATTTTTTCAGGGTCATTTTTTCCTCCCTCTACACTCTAACGATGACATCACCCACTCAAACCTCCCATCCGGAATGAATGGGGCCAAAATTCCCGACGAAAACTCCGACTACGTCGCCATAGTAACGGGAATCTCTGAGAAAAGTCATTCCACACCATTCCCGGCCGAGCCGGTCGTTTTGATATAACTTTTGTGGGGGTTTTCTCAAAAACCTAGGAGGAGAAGCGAGCCAAACTTTTTACGGAAGAATATATAATAATAAGATATAATAATATAGGTGTAGGATTACAAGAGTTGGCCTGGCTTCGCCAGGCCAACTCACCCCCAGTGCATTGTTCAATGCTCTGGGGGTGAGTTGGCCTGTGCTACGCCAGCCCCAACTAATAATAATAATATAGGTGTACAATTACAAGAGTTGGCCTGGCTTCGCCAGGCCAACTCACCCCCAGTGCATTGTTCAATGCTCTGGGGGTGAGTTGGCCTGTGCTACGCCAGCCCCAACTAACTAGACAATTCCCGCGGAAATTGTGAGAGTTGGGGCTGGGCTCTGGGGGTGTCGGGGTCGGTGCGTGGGAATCAATTGCACCGAAACGGCGACTATGTCGCCGTGGTGACCTCCATGTGGCTTAGGATGGTGCGGGGTGTCAGTAATATCAATCTCAGAAAGTTTGGTGACCCTGCGACCTTTAGATCCAAAGTTATTAAAAGAAACCCATGAGCCAATCAGCTTTGAGGAGGCGGGGCCCCAACAGTAATGAATGAGTTTGATTGGTCTTCAACATGATCTCCACCAAGTTATATGGTTGTAGGAGGTTTAGATCCAAAGTTATTGATGAAAACCATTCAGCCAATCAGCTATCAGGTCAGTGTCTGATCAGCCCTCTGCAGCAGCTGGGCCGTTACCATGGTGACTAACTGCTCTGCTGCATTTGAATTCATGACTAACCGACAAAATCTGGGGAGGCAGAAAGGCTATCACTGGTCGGACCACACCCCGAACAAATGCTCATAATTCGAAAACCGTAAAAGATGGAGAAAAAATAATCATATTTTCTGAGAGCAAACCCTCGCCCGGTCGTGGTGATATAATTTTTATTTCTGTAACTTGAAAAATGTGCGCACGGGAGCAGTTTGAAAAGTAGGAAGATTTGGAAAATCCAGGTTTTTCAAATTCAAATTTAATATGGGACTGAATGGGAGCAAAAGGGGGACCAAACTGCGCTTGGAGGCTCATAGCGAGAAAACCGCTGAACTTTCAGCTTGGATAGTGATATTGGAGCGATCAGGACGGTCGTGCCTACGTTTTGATGTAAAAATTATTGAGGTGCGGTTAAAATTGTGGCTACACCGGCAATTTATAAATTTTTTTTTCAGGGTCATTTTTTCTCCCTCTACACTCTAACGATGACATCACCCACTCTAGCCTCCCGGGGCTCTCCCATCCGGAATGAATGGGGAAAAATTCCGGACAAAAACTGGGATAGCGTCGCCATAGTAACGGGAATCTCTGAGAAAAGTCATTCCACACCATTCCCGGCCGAGCCGGTCGTTTTGATATATATATTGTGGGGGTTTTCTCAAAAACCTAGGAGGAGAAGCGAGCCAAACTTTTTACGGAAGAAGATAGAAACATATAATAATAATAACTAGACAATTCCCGCGGAAATTGTGAGAGTTGGGGCTGGGCTCTGGGGGTGTCGGGGTCGGTGCGTGGGAATCTATTGCACCGAAACGGCAACTACGTCGCCGTGATTACCTCCATGTGGCTTAGGATGGTGCGGGGTGTCAGTATTATCAATCTCAGAAAGTTTGGTGACCCTGCGACCTTTAGATCCAAAGTTATTAAAAGGAACCCATGAGCCAATCAGCTTTGAGGAGGCGGGGCCCCAACAGTAATGAATGAGTTTGATTGGTCTTCAACATGATCTCCATCAAGTTATATGGTTGTAGGAGGTTTAGATCCAAAGTTATTGATGAAAACCATTCAGCCAATCAGCTATCAGCTCAGTGTCTGATCAGCCCTCTGCAGCAGCTGGGCCGTTACCATGGTGACTAACTGCTCTGCTGCATTTGAATTCATGACTAACCGACAAAATCTGGGGAGGCAGAAAGGCTATCACTGGTCGGACCACACCCCGAACAAATGCTCATAATTCGAAAACCGTGAAAGATGGAGAAAAAATAATCATATTTTCTGAGAGCAAACCCTCGCCCGGTCGTAGTGATATAATTTTTATTTCTGTAACTTGAAAAATGTGCCCACGGGAGCAGTTTAAAAAGTAGGAAGATTTGGAAAATCCAGGTTTTTCAAATTCAAATTTAATATGGGACTGAATGGGAGCAAAAGGGGGACCAAGCTGCGCTTGGAGGCTCATAGCGAGAAAACCGCTGAACTTTCAGCTTGGATAGTGATATTGGAGCGATCAGGACGGTCGGGCCTAGGTTTTGATGTAAAAATTATTGATGTGCGGTTAAAATTGTGGCTACACCGGCAATTTATAAAATATTTTTTCAGGGTCATTTTTTCCTCCCTCTACACTCTAACGATGACATCACCCACTCAAACCTCCCATCCGGAATGAATGGGGCCAAAATTCCCGACGAAAACTCCGACTACGTCGCCATAGTAACGGGAATCTCTGAGAAAAGTCATTCCACACCATTCCCGGCCGAGCCGGTCGTTTTGATATAACTTTTGTGGGGGTTTTCTCAAAAACCTAGGAGGAGAAGCGAGCCAAACTTTTTACGGAAGAATATATAATAATAAGATATAATAATATAGGTGTAGGATTACAAGAGTTGGCCTGGCTTCGCCAGGCCAACTCACCCCCAGTGCATTGTTCAATGCTCTGGGGGTGAGTTGGCCTGTGCTACGCCAGCCCCAACTAACTAGACAATTCCCGCGGAAATTGTGAGAGTTGGGGCTGGGCTCTGGGGGTGTCGGGGTCAGTGCGTGGGAATCTATTGCACCGAAACGGCGACTACGTCGCCGTGGTGACCTCCATGTGGCTTAGGATGGTGCGGGGTGTCAGTATTATCAATCTCAGAAAGTTTGGTGACCCTGCGACCTTTAGATACAAAGTTATTAAAAGAAACCCATGAGCCAATCAGCTTTGAGGAGGCGGGGTCCCTATACTATGGAATCAGATTTATTGGTCTTCAACATGATATCCACCAAGTTATATGGTTGTAGGAGGTTTAGATCCAAAGTTATTGATGAAAACCATTCAGCCAATCAGCTATCAGCTCAGTGTCTGATCAGCCCTCTGCAGCAGCTGGGCCGTTACCATGGTGACTAACTGCTCTGCTGCATTTGAATTCATGACTAACCGACAAAATCTGGGGAGGCAGAAAGGCTATCACTGGTCGGACCACACCCCGAACAAATGCTCATAATTAGAAAACCGTGAAAGATGGAGAAAAAATAATCATATTTTCTGAGAGCAAACCCTCGCCCGGTCGTAGTGATATAATTTTTATTTCTGTAACTTGAAAACTGTGCCCACGGGAGCAGTTTAAAAAGTAGGAAGATTTGGAAAATCCAGGTTTTTCAAATTCAAATTTAATATGGGACCGAATGGGAGCAAAAGGGGGACCAAGCTGCGCTTGGAGGCTCATAGCGAGAAAACCGCTGAACTTTCAGCTTGGATAGTGATATTGGAGCGATCAGGAGGGTCGTGCCTACGTTTTGGTGTAAAAATTATTGATGTGCGGTTAAAATTGTGGCTACGCCGGCAATTTATATATTTATTTTTCAGGGTCGTTTTTTCTCCCTCTACACTCTAACGATGACATCACCCACTCTAGCCTCCCATCCGGAATGAATGGGGCCAAAATTCCCGACGAAAACTCCGACTACGTCGCCATAGTAACGGGAATCTCTGAGAAAAGTCATTCCACACCATTCCCGGCCGAGCCGGTCGTTTTGATATAACTTTTGTGGGGGTTTTCTCAAAAACCTAGGAGGAGAAGCGAGCCAAACTTTTGACGGAAGAAGATATAAGATATAACTAGACAATTCCCGCGGAAATTGTGAGAGTTGGGGCTGGGCTCTGGGGGTGTCGGGGTCAGTGCGTGGGAATCAATTGCACCGAAACGGCGACTACGTCGCCGTGATGACCTCCATGTGGCTTAGGATTGTGCGGGGTGTCAGTATTATCAATCTCAGAAAGTTTGGTGAACCTGTGACCTTTAGATCCAAAGTAATTAAGGGAAACCCATGAGCCAATCAGCTTTGAGGAGGCGCGGCCCAAACACTATTTAATCAGTTTGATTGGTCTTCAACATGATCTCCACCAAGTTATATGGTTGTAGGAGGTTTAGATCCAAAGTTATTGATGAAAACCATTCAGCCAATCAGCTATCAGCTCAGTGTCTGATCAGCCCTCTGCAGCAGCTGGGCCGTTACCATGGTGACTAACTGCTCTGCTGCATTTGAATTCATGACTAACCGACGAAATCTGGGGAGGCAGAAAGGCTATCACTGGTCGGACCACACCCCGAACAAATGCTCATAATTCGAAAACCGTGAAAGATGGAGAAAAAATAATCATATTTTCTGAGAGCAAACCCTCGCCCGGTCGTGGTGATATAATTTTTATTTCTGTAACTTGAAAAATGTGCCCACGGGAGCAGTTTAAAAAGTAGGAAGATTTGGAAAATCCAGGTTTTTCAAATTCAAATTTAATATGGGACTGAATGGGAGCAAAAGGGGGACCAAGCTGCGCTTGGAGGCTCATAGCGAGAAAACCGCTGAACTTTCAGCTTGGATAGTGATATTGGAGCGATCAGGACGGTCGGGCCTACGTTTTGATGTAAAAATTATTGAGGTGCGGTTAAAATTGTGGCTACGCCGGCAATTTATAAATTTATTTGTCAGGGTCGTTTTTTCTCCCTCTACACTCTAACGATGACATCACCCACTCTAGCCTCCCATCCGGAATGAATGGGGCCGAAATTCCCGACGAAAACTCCGACTACGTCGCCATAGTAACGGGAATCTCTGAGAAAAGTCATTCCACACCATTCCCGGCCGAGCCGGTCGTTTTGATATAACTATTGTGGGGGTTTTCTCAAAAACCTAGGAGGAGAAGCGAGCCAAACTTTTGACGCGTGAAGATAGATATAAATAACTAGACAATTCCCGCGGAAATTGTGAGAGTTGGGGCTGGGCTCTGGGGGTGTCGGGGTCGGTGCGTGGGAATCAATTGCACCGAAACGGCGACTACGTCGCCGTGATGACCTCCATGTGGCTTAGGATGGTGCGGGGTGTCAGTATTATCAATCTCAGAAAGTTTGGTGACCCTGCGACCTTTAGATCCAAAGTTATTAAGGGAAACCCATGAGCCAATCAGCTTTGAGGAGGCGGGGTCCCAATACTATGGAATCAGTTTGATTGGTCGTCAACATGATCTCCACCAAGTTATATGGTTGTAGGAGGTTTAGATCCAAAATTATTGATGAAAACCATTCAGCCAATCAGCTATCAGCTCAGTGGCTGATCAGCCCTCTGCAGCAGCTGGGCCGTTACCATGGTGACTAACTGCTCTGCTGCATTTGAATTCGTGACTAACCGACAAAATCTGGGGAGGCAGAAAGGCTATCACTGGTCGGACCACACCCCGAACAAATGCTCATAATTCGAAAACCGTGAAAGATGGAGAAAAAATAATCATATTTTCTGAGAGCAAACCCTCGCCCGGTCGTAGTGATATAATTTTTATTTCTGTAACTTGAAAAATGTGCCCACGGGAGCAGTTTGAAAAGTAGGAAGATTTGGAAAATCCAGGTTTTTCAAATTCAAATTTAATATGGGACTGAATGGGAGCAAAAGGGGGACCAAGCTGCGCTTGGAGGCTCATAGCGAGAAAACCGCTGAACTTTCAGCTTGGATAGTGATATTGGAGCGATCAGGACGGTCGGGCCTAGGTTTTGATGTAAAAATTATTGATGTGCGGTTAAAATTGTGGCTACACCGGCAATTTATAAAATATTTTTTCAGGGTCATTTTTTCTCCCTCTACACTCTAACGATGACATCACCCACTCTAGCCTCCCATCCGGAATGAATGGGGCCAAAATTCCCGACGAAAACTCCGACTACGTCGCCATAGTAACGGGAATCTCTGAGAAAAGTCATTCCACACCATTCCCGGCCGAGCCGGTCGTTTTGATATAACTTTTGTGGGGGTTTTCTCAAAAACCTAGGAGGAGAAGCGAGCCAAACTTTTTACGGAAGAATATATAATAATAAGATATAACTAGACAATTCCCGCGGAAATTGTGAGAGTTGGGGCTGGGCTCTGGGGGTGTCGGGGGTCCTTGCTGCAGTTTAATGTAAAGGTGATGCCATGGATGGGATGGGGGGGTCGTCTTTGTCATTCTCACCAAGTTTGGTGGGTGTGGGGACTTTAGATCCAAAGTTATTGATGAAAATCTATTGACCAATCAGCTTCCAGCCCTGACAGAGAAAACATGGCAGCCCCCAAGCTGTGGTGTTTCCATGGTGATGATGACGTCACTGACACAGACCCACTGCTGCTCTAACTGTTGACTCAATCACATATAGTGGTCAGTCAGCCAGGTGCACCTGTCAAACACCTGCTTCTAATTCAAAAACTATAAAGTTGTCTGAGTAAAGTATAATATTTTCTGAGAGCAGGCCTTCGCCTGGTCGTACTGATGTAATTTTTATTTCTGTAAGTGGAAAAATGTGAGTACAGCAGCAGATTTAAAAGTAGGAAGATGTGGAAAGTTGAGGATTTCTCAAATTCAAATTTAATATGGGAGTGAATGAGAGAAGACAGGGACCAAGCTGCACTTGGAGGGTCATAGCACTGAAACCGTACAACTCTCAGCTTTGATAGTTATATTGGAGCGATCAGGACGGTCGTGGCTACGTTTTGATATAAGAACCATGGATGTGCTGTTAAAATTGTGGCCGTACCAGTGAGTCAAAGACATTTTTTTCAGAGGTTCTCAGGGTGGCTGCACTCTTAGGATGACATCATCCACTCTGGCCTCCAGGGGCTCTCCCATTCAAAGTGAATGGGAGCACAAAAACGGGCACTACGTCGCCATAGTAACGGGAATCTCTGAGAAAAGTCATTCCACACCATTCCCGGCCGAGCCGGTCGATTTGATATATATATTGTCTGGGTTTTCTCAAAACCCTAGGAGGAGAAGCGAGCCAAAGTTCTGGAGAGCAAGATTGTATAGTTAACACTAGACAATTCCCGCGGAAATTGTGAGAGTTGGGGCTGGGCTCTGGGGGTGTCGGGGTCGGTGCGTGGGAATCAATTGCACCGAAACGGCGACTACGTCGCCGTGGTGACCTCCATGTGGCTTAGGATGGTGCGGGGTGTCAGTATTATCAATCTGAGAAAGTTTGGTGACCCTGCGACCTTTAGATCCAAAGTTATTAAAGGAAACCTATGAGCCAATCAGCTTTGAGGAGGCGGGGCCCCAACAGTAATGAATGAGTTTGATTGGTCGTCAACATGATATTCACCAAGTTATATGGTTGTAGGAGGTTTAGATCCAAAGTTATTGATGAAAACCATTCAGCCAATCAGCTATCAGCTCAGTGTCTGATCAGCCCTCTGCAGCAGCTGGGCCGTTACCATGGTGACTAACTGCTCTGCTGCATTTGAATTCATGACTAACCGACAAAATCTGGGGAGGCAGAAAGGCTATCACTGGTCAGACCACATGCCGAACAAATGCTCATAATTCGAAAACCGTGAAAGATGGAGAAAAAATAATCATATTTTCTGAGAGCAAACCCTCGCCCGGTCGTAGTGATATAATTTCTATTTCTGTAACTTGAAAAATGTGCGCACGGGAGCAGTTTAAAAAGTAGGAAGATTCGGAAAATCCTGTTTTTTCAAATTCAAATTTAATATGGGACTGAATGGGAGCAAAAGGGGGACCAAGCTGCGCTTGGAGGGTCATAGCGAGAAAACCGCTGAACTTTCAGCTTGGATAGTGATATTGGAGCGATCAGGAGGGTCGTGCCTACGTTTTGATATAAAAATTATTGATTTGCGGTTAAAATTGTGGCTACACCGGCAATTTATAAATTTTTTTTTCAGGGTCATTTTTTCTCCCTCTACACTCTAACGATGACATCACCCACTCTAGCCTCCCGGGGCTCTCCCATCCGGAATGAATGGGGCCAAAATTCCCGACGAAAACTGCGACTACGTCGCCATAGTAACGGGAATCTCTGAGAAAAGTCATTCCACACGATTCCCGGCCGAGCCGGTCGTTTTGATATAACTTTTGTGGGGGTTTTCTCAAAAACCTAGGAGGAGAAGCGAGCCAAACTTTTTACGGAAGAAGATAGATAGATATAATAATATAGGTGTACAATTACAAGAGTTGGACTGGCTTCGCCAGTCCAACTCACCCCCAGTGCATTGTTCAATGCTCTGGGGGTGAGTTGGCCTGTGCTACGCCAGCCCCAACTAATAATAAATATGTAGGATTACAAGAGTTGGCCTGGCTTCGCCAGGCCAACTCACCCCCAGTGCATTGTTCAATGCTCTGGGGGTGAGTTGGCCTGTGCTACGCCAGCCCCAACTAATAATATAGGTGTAGGATTACAAGAGTTGGCCTGGCTTCGCCAGGCCAACTCACCCCCAGTGCATTGTTCAATGCTCTGGGGGTGAGTTGGCCTGTGCTACGCCAGCCCCAACTAACTAGACAATTCCCGCGGAAATTGTGAGAGTTGGGGCTGGGCTCTGGGGGTGTCGGGGTCGGTGCGTGGGAATCAATTGCACAGAAACGGCGACTACGTCGCCGTGATGACCTCCATGTGGCTTAGGATGGTGCGGGGTGTCAGTGTTATCAATCTGAGAAAGTTTGGTGAACCTGTGACCTTTAGATCCAAAGTTATTAAAAGAAACCCATGAGCCAATCAGCTTTGAGGAGGCGGGGTCCCAATACTATGGAATCAGTTTGATTGGTCGTCAACATGATATCCACCAAGTTATATGGTTGTAGGAGGTTTAGATCCAAAGTTATTGATAAAAACCATTCAGCCAATCAGCTATCAGCTCAGTGTCTGATCAGCCCTCTGCAGCAGCTGGGCCGTTACCATGGTGACTAACTGCTCTGCTGCATTTGAATTCATGACTAACCGACAAAATCTGGGGAGGCAGAAAGGCTATCACTGGTCGGACCACACCCCGAACAAATGCTCATAATTCGAAAACCGTAAAAGATGGAGAAAAAATAATCATATTTTCTGAGAGCAAACCCTCGCCCGGTCGTGGTGATATAATTTTTATTTCTGTAACTTGAAAAATGTGCCCACGGGAGCAGTTTAAAAAGTAGGAAGATTTGGAAAATCCAGGTTTTTCAAATTCAAATTTAATATGGGACTGAATGGGAGCAAAAGGGGGACCAAGCTGTGCTTGGAGGCTCATAGAGAGAAAACCGCTGAACTTTCAGCTTGGATAGTGATATTGGAGCGATCAGGACGGTCGGGCCTACGTTTTGATGTCAAAATTATTGAGGTGCGGTTAAAATTGTGGCTACGCCGGCAATTTATAAATTTATTTTTCAGGGCCGTTTTCTCTCCCTCTACACTCTAACGATGACATCACCCACTCTAGCCTCCCATCCGGAATGAATGGGGCCGAAATTCCCGACGAAAACTCCGACTACGTCGCCATAGTAACGGGAATCTCTGAGAAAAGTCATTCCACACCATTCCCGGCCGAGCCGGTCGTTTTGATATAACTATTGTGGGGGTTTTCTCAAAAACCTAGGAGGAGAAGCGAGCCAAACTTTTTACGGAAGAATAAATAAATAATAATAATAACTAGACAATTCCCGCGGAAATTGTGAGAGTTGGGGCTGGGCTCTGGGGGTGTCGGGGTCGGTGCGTGGGAATCAATTGCACCGAAACGGCGACTACGTCGCCGTGATGACCTCCATGTGGCTTAGGATGGTGCGGGGTGTCAGTATTATCAATCTCAGAAAGTTTGGTGACCCTGCGACCTTTAGATCCAAAGTTATTAAGGGAAACCCATGAGCCAATCAGCTTTGAGGAGGCGGGGTCCCAATACTATGGAATCAGTTTGATTGGTCGTCAACATGATCTCCACCAAGTTATATGGTTGTAGGAGGTTTAGATCCAAAATTATTGATGAAAACCTTTCAGCCAATCAGCTATCAGCTCAGTGTCTGATCAGCCCTCTGCAGCAGCTGGGCCGTTACCATGGTGACTAACTGCTCTGCTGCATTTGAATTCATGACTAACCGACAAAATCTGGGGAGGCAGAAAGGCTATCACTGGTCAGACCACATGCCGAACAAATGCTCATAATTCGAAAACCGTGAAAGATGGAGAAAAAATTATGATATTTCCTGAGAGCAAACCCTCGCCCGGTCGTAGTGATGTAATTTTTATTTCTGTAACTTGAAAAATGTGCCCACGGGAGCAGTTTAAAAAGTAGGAAGATTTGGAAAATCCAGGTTTTTCAAATTCAAATTTAATATGGGACTGAATGGGAGCAAAAGGGGGACCAAGCTGCGCTTGGAGGGTCATAGAGAGAAAACCGCTGAACTTTCAGCTTGGATAGTGATATTGGAGCGATCAGGACGGCCGGGCCTACGTTTTGACGTAAAAATTATTGATGTGCGGTTAAAATTGTGGCTACACCGGCAATTTATAAATTTTTTTTTCAGGGTCATTTTTTCTCCCTCTACACTCTAACGATGACATCACCCACTCTAGCCTCCCATCCGGAATGAATGGGGCCGAAATTCCGAACGAAAACTCCGACTACGTCGCCATAGTAACGGGAATCTCTGAGAAAAGTCATTCCACACCATTCCCGGCCGAGCCGGTCGTTTTGATATAACTTTTGTGGGGGTTTTCTCAAAAACCTAGGAGGAGAAGCGAGCCAAACTTTTTACGGAAGAAGATAGAAACATACTAGACAATTCCCGTGGAAATTGTGAGAGTTGGGGCTGGGCTCTGGGGGTGTCGGGGTCGGTGCGTGGGAATCAATTGCACCGAAACGGCGACTACGTCGCCGTGGTGACCTCCATGTGGCTTAGGATGATGCGGGGTGTCAGTATTATCAATCTCAGAAAGTTTGGTGAACCTGTGACCTTTAGATCCAAAGTTATTAAGGGAAACCCATGAGCCAATCAGCTTTGAGGAGGCGGGGCCCAAACACTATTTAATCAGTTTGATTGGTCTTCAACATGATCTCCAACAAGTTATATGGTTGTAGGAGGTTTAGATCCAAAGTTATTGATGAAAACCATTCAGCCAATCAGCTATCAGCTCAGTGTCTGATCAGCCCTCTGCAGCAGCTGGGCCGTTACCATGGTGACTAACTGCTCTGCTGCATTTGAATTCATGACTAACCGACGAAATCTGGGGAGGCAGAAAGGCTATCACTGGTCAGACCACACCCCGAACAAATGCTCATAATTCGAAAACCGTGAAAGATGGAGAAAAGATAATCATATTTTCTGAGAGCAAACCCTCGCCCGGTCGTGGTGATATAATTTTTATTTCTGTACCTTGAAAAATGTGCGCACGGGAGCAGTTTGAAAAGTAGGAAGATTTGGAAAATCCAGGTTTTTCAAATTCAAATTTAATATGGGACTGAATGGGAGCAAAAGGGGGACCAAGCTGCGCTTGGAGGGTCATAGAGAGAAAACCGCTGAACTTTCAGCTTGGATAGTGATATTGGAGCGATCAGGACGGTCGGGCCTACGTTTTGACGTAAAAATTATTGATGTGCGGTTAAAATTGTGGCTACACCGGCAATTTATAAAAATTTTTTTCAGAGTCATTTTTTCTCCCTCTACACTCTAACGATGACATCACCCACTCTAGCCTCCCATCCGGAATGAATGGGGCCAAAATTCCCGACGAAAACTCCGACTACGTCGCCATAGTAACGGGAATCTCCGAGAAAAGTCATACCACACCATTCCCGGCCGAGCCGGTCGTTTTGATATAACTATTGTGGGGGTTTTCTCAAAAACCTGGGAGGAGAAGCGAGCCAAACTTTTTACGGAAGAAAATAGATATAAATAAATAATATAGGTGTAGGATTACAAGAGTTGGCCTGGCTTCGCCAGGCCAACTCACCCCCAGTGCATTGTTCAATGCTCTGGGGGTGAGTTGGCCTGTGCTACGCCAGCCCCAACTAACTAGACAATTTCCGCGGAAATTGTGAGAGTTGGGGCTGGGCTCTGGGGGTGTCGGGGGTCCTTGCTGCAGTTTAATGTAAAGGTGATACCGTGGATGGGATGGGGGGGTCGTCTTTGTCATTCTCACCAGGTTTGGTGGGTGTGGGGAGTTTAGATCAAAAGTTATTAAGGGAAAGCCATGAGCCAATCAGCTTTGAGGAGGCGGGGTCCCAACAGTAATGAATGAGTTTGATTGGTCTTCAACATGATCTCCACCAAGTTATATGGTTGTAGGAGGTTTAGATCCAAAGTTATTGATGAAAGCCATTCAGCCAATCAGCTTTCAGTCAGACATCATGAGCCAATCAGCATTGAGTAGGCGGGGCCCCAATACTATAAAATCAGTTTGATTGGTCTTCAGCAAGTTATATGGTTGTAGGAGGTTTAGATCCAAAGTTATTGATGAAAACCCATGAACCACTCTGAGTTGGTGAGCAGGTGCGTCGTTACCATGGTGACTACCTGCAGCATGTGCTCTAATTACATGACTGACTGACTAAGTCTGGGCAGGTAGAAAGTCAGACTATGGCTGGAACACAGCCCGAACAACTGCTCATAAATCAAAAACCGTAAAAGATGGAGACAAAACGATCATATTTCCTGAGAGCCGAGAGTCGCCTGATCGCACTGATATATTTTTTATTTCTGTAGCTGGAAAAATGAGAGCACAGGAGCAGTTTAAAAAGTAGGAAAATTTCGAAAGAGGAAGACTTTCTAATCCAAATTTAATATGGGACTGAATGGGAGCAAAAGAGGGACCAAGCTGTGCTTGGAGGCTCATAGCGAGAAAACCGTAGGACTTTCAGCTTAGATAGTGGTATTGGAGCGATCAGGACGGTCGTGCCTACGATTTGATGTAAAAATTATTGAGGTGCGGTGAAAATTGTGGCTGCACCGGCAATTTATAAATTTATTTTTCAGGGCAGTTTTCTCTACCTCTACACTCTAACGATGACATCACCCACTCTAGCCTCGGGAGGCTCTCCCATCCGGAATGAATGGGGCCAAAATTCCGGACAAAAACTGGGATGGCGTCGCCATAGTAACGGGAATCTCTGAGAAAAGTCATAGCACACGATTCCCGGCCGAGCCGGTCGTTTTGATATAACTATTGTGGGGGTTTTCTCAAAGCCCTAGGAGGAGAAGCGAGCCAAACTTTTTACGGAAGAAGATGGATATAATAATAATATAGGTGTAGGATTACAAGAGTTGGCCTGGCTTCGCCAGGCCAACTCACCCCCAGTGCATTGTTCAATGCTCTGGGGGTGAGTTGGCCTGTGCTACGCCAGCCCCAACTAATAATATAGGTGTACAATTACAAGAGTTGGCCTGGCTTCGCCAGGCCAACTCACCCCCAGTGCATTGTTCAATGCTCTGGGGGTGAGTTGGCCTGTGCTACGCCAGCCCCAACTAACTAGACAATTCCCGCGGAAATTGTGAGAGTTGGGGCTGGGCTCTGGGGGTGTCGGGGTCGGTGCGTGGGAATCAATTGCACAGAAACGGCGACTACGTCGCCGTGATGACCTCCATGTGGCTTAGGATGGTGCGGGGTGTCAGTGTTATCAATCTGAGAAAGTTTGGTGAACCTGTGACCTTTAGATCCAAAGTTATTAAAAGAAACCCATGAGCCAATCAGCTTTGAGGAGGCGGGGTCCCAATACTATGGAATCAGTTTGATTGGTCGTCAACATGATATCCACCAAGTTATATGGTTGTAGGAGGTTTAGATCCAAAGTTATTGATAAAAACCATTCAGCCAATCAGCTATCAGCTCAGTGTCTGATCAGCCCTCTGCAGCAGCTGGGCCGTTACCATGGTGACTAACTGCTCTGCTGCATTTGAATTCATGACTAACCGACAAAATCTGGGGAGGCAGAAAGGCTATCACTGGTCGGACCACACCCCGAACAAATGCTCATAATTCGAAAACCGTAAAAGATGGAGAAAAAATAATCATATTTTCTGAGAGCAAACCCTCGCCCGGTCGTGGTGATATAATTTTTATTTCTGTAACTTGAAAAATGTGCCCACGGGAGCAGTTTAAAAAGTAGGAAGATTTGGAAAATCCAGGTTTTTCAAATTCAAATTTAATATGGGACTGAATGGGAGCAAAAGGGGGACCAAGCTGTGCTTGGAGGCTCATAGAGAGAAAACCGCTGAACTTTCAGCTTGGATAGTGATATTGGAGCGATCAGGACGGTCGGGCCTACGTTTTGATGTCAAAATTATTGAGGTGCGGTTAAAATTGTGGCTACGCCGGCAATTTATAAATTTATTTTTCAGGGCCGTTTTCTCTCCCTCTACACTCTAACGATGACATCACCCACTCTAGCCTCCCATCCGGAATGAATGGGGCCGAAATTCCCGACGAAAACTCCGACTACGTCGCCATAGTAACGGGAATCTCTGAGAAAAGTCATTCCACACCATTCCCGGCCGAGCCGGTCGTTTTGATATAACTATTGTGGGGGTTTTCTCAAAAACCTAGGAGGAGAAGCGAGCCAAACTTTTTACGGAAGAATAAATAAATAATAATAATAATAATATAGGTGTACAACTAGACAATTCCCGCGGAAATTGTGAGAGTTGGGGCTGGGCTCTGGGGGTGTCGGGGGTCCTTGCTGCAGTTTAATGTAAAGGTGATGCCATGGATGGGATGGGGGGGTCCTCTTTGTCATTCTGACCAAGTTTGGTGGGTGTGGGGACTTTAGATCCAAAGTTATTGATGAAAATCTATTGACCAATCAGCTTCCAGCCCTGACAGAGAAAACATGGCAGCCCCCAAGCTGTGGTGTTTCCATGGTGATGATGACGTCACTGACACAGACCCACTGCTGCTCTAACTGTTGACTCAATCACAAATGGTGGTCAGTCAGCCAGGTGCACCTGTCAAACTCCTGCTTCTAATTCAAAAACTATAAAGTTTATTGAGTAAACAAAGATATTTTCTGAGAGCAGGGCTTCGCCCGGTCGTACTGATATAATTTTTATTTCTGTAAATGGAAAAATGTGAGTACAGCAGCAGATTAAAAAGTATGAAGATGTGGAGAGCTGAGGATTTTTCAAATTCAAATTTAATATGGGAGTGAATGAGAGAAGACAGGGACCAAGCTGCATTTTGAGGGTCATAGCACTGAAACCGTATAACTCTCAGCTTTGATAGTTATATTGGAGCGATCAGGACGGTCGTGGCTACGTTTTGATATATGAAACATGGATGTGCTGTTAAAATTGTGGCCGTACCAGTGAGTCAAAGACATTTTTTTCAGAGGTTCTCAGGGTGGCTGCACTCTAACAATGACATCATCCCCTCTGGCCTCCAGGGGCTCTCCCATTCAAAGTGAATGGGAACACAAAAACGGGCACTACGTCGCCATAGTAACGGGAATCTCTGAGAAAAGTCATTCCACACCATTCCCGGCCGAGCCGGTCGATTTGATATATATATTGTCTGGGTTTTCTCAAAACCCTAGGAGGAGAAGCGAGCCAAAGTTCTGGAGAGCAAGATTGTATAGTTAACACTAGACAATTCCCGCGGAAATTGTGAGAGTTGGGGCTGGGCTCTGGGGGTGTCGGGGGTCCTTGCTGCAGTTTAATGTAAAGGTGATGCCATGGATGGGATGGGGGGGTCCTCTTTGTCATTCTCACCAAGTTTGGTGGGTGTGGGGACTTTAGATCCAAAGTTATTGATGAAAATCTATTGACCAATCAGCTTCCAGCCCTGACAGAGAAAACATGGCAGCCCCCAAGCTGTGGTGTTTCCATGGTGATGATGACGTCACTGACACAGACCCACTGCTGCTCTAACTGTTGACTCAATCACAAATAGTGGTCAGTCAGCCAGGTGCACCTGTCAAACTCCTGCTTCTAATTCAAAAACTATAAAGTTTACTGAGTAAACAAAGATATTTTCTGAGAGCAGGCCTTCGCCCGGTCGTACTGATGTAATTTTTATTTCTGTAAGTGGAAAAATGTGAGTACAGCAGCAGATTTAAAAGTAGGAAGATGTGGAGAGCTGAGGATTTTTCAAATTCAAATTTAATATGGGAGTGAATGAGAGAAGACAGGGACCAAGCTGCACTTTGAGGGTCATAGCACTGAAACCGTACAACTCTCAGCTTTGATAGTCATATCTGAGCGATCAGGACGGTCGTGGCTACGTTTTGATATAAGAACCATGGATGTGCTGTTAAAATTGTGGCCGTACCAGTGAGTCAAAGACATTTTTTTCAGAGATTCTCAGGGTGGCTGCACTCTAATGATGACATCATCCCCTCTGGCCTCCAGGGGCTCTCCCATTCAAAGTGAATGGGAGCACAAAAACGGGCACTACGTCGCCATAGTAACGGGAATCTCTGAGAAAAGTCATTCCACACCATTCCCGGCCGAGCCGGTCGATTTGATATATATATTGTCTGGGTTTTCTCAAAACCCTAGGAGGAGAAGCGAGCCAAAGTTCTGGAGAGCAAGATTGTATAGTTAACACTAGACAATTCCCGCGGAAATTGTGAGAGTTGGGGCTGGGCTCTGGGGGTGTCGGGGGTCCTTGCTGCAGTTTAATGTAAAGGTGATACCGTGGATGGGATGGGGGGGTCGTCTTTGTCATTCTCACCAAGTTTGGTGGGTGTGGGGAGTTTAGATCAAAAGTTATTAAGGGAAAGCCATGAGCCAATCAGCTTTGAGGAGGCGGGGTCCCAACAGTAATGAATGAGTTTGATTGGTCTTCAACATGATCTCCACCAAGTTATATGGTTGTAGGAGGTTTAGATCCAAAGTTATTGATGAAAACCATTCAGCCAATCAGCTTTCAGTCAGACATCATGAGCCAATCAGCATTGAGTAGGCGGGGCCCCAATACTATAAAATCAGTTTGATTGGTCTTCAGCAAGTTATATGGTTGTAGGAGGTTTAGATCCAAAGTTATTGATGAAAATCCATGAACCACTCTGAGTTGGTGAGCAGGTGCGTCGTTACCATGGTGACTACCTGCAGCATGTGCTCTAATTACATGACTGACTGACTAAGTCTGGACAGGTAGAAAGTCAGACTATGGCTGGAACACAGCCCGAACAACTGCTCATAAATCAAAAACCGTAAAAGATGGAGACAAAACGATCATATTTCCTGAGAGCCGAGAGTCGCCTGATCGCACTGATATATTTTTTATTTCTGTAGCTGGAAAAATGAGAGCACAGGAGCAGTTTAAAAAGTAGGAAAATTTCAAAAGAGGAAGACTTTCTAATCCAAATTTAATATGGGACTGAATGGGAGCAAAAGAGGGACCAAGCTGTGCTTGGAGGCTCATAGCGAGAAAACCGTAGGACTTTCAGCTTAGATAGTGATATTGGAGCGATCAGGACGGTCATGCCTACGATTTGATGTAAAAATTATTGAGGTGCGGTGAAAATTGTGGCTGCACCGGCAATTTATAAATTTATTTTTCAGGGCTGTTTTCTCTACCTCTACACTCTAACGATGACATCACCCACTCTAGCCTCGGGAGGCTCTCCCATCCGGAATGAATGGGGCCAAAATTCCGGACAAAAACTGGGATGGCGTCGCCATAGTAACGGGAATCTCTGAGAAAAGTCATAGCACACGATTCCCGGCCGAGCCGGTCGTTTTGATATAACTATTGTGGGGGTTTTCTCAAAGCCCTAGGAGGAGAAGCGAGCCAAACTTTTTACGGAAGAAGATGGATATAATAATAATATAGGTGTAGGATTACAAGAGTTGGCCTGGCTTCGCCAGGCCAACTCACCCCCAGTGCATTGTTCAATGCTCTGGGGGTGAGTTGGCCTGTGCTACGCCAGCCCCAACTAATTACAAGAGTTGGCCTGGCTTCGCCAGGCCAACTCACCCCCAGTGCATTGTTCAATGCTCTGGGGGTGAGTTGGCCTGTGCTACGCCAGCCCCAACTAATAATATAGGTGTACAACTAGACAATTCCCGCGGAAATTGTGAGAGTTGGGGCTGGGCTCTGGGGGTGTCGGGGTCGGTGCGTGGGAATCAATTGCACCGAAACGGCGACTACGTCGCCGTGGTGACCTCCATGTGGCTTAGGATGGTGCGGGGTGTCAGTATTATCAATCTCAGAAAGTTTGGTGACCCTGCGACCTTTAGATCCAAAGTTATTAAAAGTAACCCATGAGCCAATCAGCTTTGAGGAGGCGGGGCCCCAATACTATGGAATCAGTTTGATTGGTCGTCAACATGATATCCACCAAGTTATATGGTTGTAGGAGGTTTAGATCCAAAGTTATTGATGAAAACCATTCAGCCAATCAGCTATCAGCTCAGTGTCTGATCAGCCCTCTGCAGCAGCTGGGCCGTTACCATGGTGACTAACTGCTCTGCTGCATTTGAATTCATGACTAACCGACAAAATCTGGGGAGGCAGAAAGGCTATCACTGGTCGGACCACACCCCGAACAAATGCTCATAATTCGAAAACCGTGAAAGGTGGAGAAAAAATAATCATATTTTCTGAGAGCAAACCCTCGCCCGGTCGTGGTGATATAATTATTATTTCTGTAACTTGAAAAATGTGCCCACGGGAGCAGTTTGAAAAGTAGGAAGATTTGGAAAATCCAGGTTTTTCAAATTCAAATTTAATATGGGACTGAATGGGAGCAAAAGGGGGACCAAGCTGCGCTTGGAGGCTCATAGCGAGAAAACCGCTGACCTTTCAGCTTGGATAGTGATATTGGAGCGATCAGGACAGTCGTGCCTACGTTTTGATGTAAAAATTATTGATGTGCGGTTAAAATTGTGGCTACACCGGCAATTTATAAAAAATTTTTTCAGGGTCATTTTTTCTCCCTCTACACTCTAACGATGACATCACCCACTCTAGCCTCCCATCCGGAATGAATGGGGCCGAAATTCCGAACGAAAACTCCGACTACGTCGCCATAGTAACGGGAATCTCTGAGAAAAGTCATTCCACACCATTCCCGGCCGAGCCGGTCGTTTTGATATAACTTTTGTGGGGGTTTTCTCAAAAACCTAGGAGGAGAAGCGAGCCAAACTTTTTACGGAAGAAAAAAGATAGATATAATAATAATATAGGTGTAGGATTACAAGAGTTGGCCTGGCTTCGCCAGGCCAACTCACCCCCAGTGCATTGTTCAATGCTCTGGGGGTGAGTTGGCCTGTGCTACGCCAGCCCCAACTAATTACAAGAGTTGGCCTGGCTTCGCCAGGCCAACTCACCCCCAGTGCATTGTTCAATGCTCTGGGGGTGAGTTGGCCTGTGCTACGCCAGCCCCAACTAATAACAAAATTTTGGCCTTTTTGCCACTTTTTTTTTTTTTTTTTTTTTTACAAAACATATTAAAGTACAAAGAACCACTGTTTTAAAGAATAAGCAGTGTAGTTAGTAGAAAACAAAGCTGCAGCATTCGAAGGAATCTGCAACATTAGCATCATGGCTAGTAGGCCATGAACTAAAAAAAAAGTCCCACACCAGCAGCAGTTTAGCATCTCAGCACACCTCCAGGTAACTCATCCACCAGCACAGATCCTGCTGGCCCCAAACGGCACGCCAGATGCAAACCGCTTTATCTTCTAGCATTAACATGATAGAAAAATATGAATACTAGAATCTTATCTTGGCCACACTTTATAAAGAGCATTCATCATGAAGCACATTATGTATTTATCATGTCAGCAGAGGGAAAAGATGGTGCAGCCAAGATCCCATTTACCGGCACTGAGGTCAGTGGAAGCCCTGTTGTATTGTCCACATCTTAAATATATAAATAAAAAAAAGATTAAAAATCTCATCCATTTCACCCCCCTGTTAAATTCCTTCCCCCTTTCTGTTGCCATCTTGGATCTGAAATTAACTTGCTCTCCAGAGCCTGTGACTTAATAAGATAAAAATATAAAGAAATATAAAAAAGGACCTCCTTGGGATCAGTAAGATTTACAATATACTGTATATTAACTGAGTGTGAAGCTGTGATGTGCAGACTGATAAATGTGCTGGAATTACTCAATTCTTTCTCTTTTAATAATTCTGTCACCCGTGCCTGCCATTTGACCATTACACTATTGAAGTCAATTTTGTGTAGAA
The DNA here is from genome assembly GCA_030544235.1 of Lepturacanthus savala. Taxonomy (NCBI): domain Eukaryota; kingdom Metazoa; phylum Chordata; class Actinopteri; order Scombriformes; family Trichiuridae; genus Lepturacanthus; species Lepturacanthus savala. The sequence goes on along the minus strand of CM060462.1, from coordinate 23,963,715 downwards.
ATAGGTAATATCATCAGTCATTATAATCATTTAATACATCTTTTCCCGCTCCGTCCTCTTACTTTTGGTCCCTAAGCTGGCGTCAAAGCCTGTATGTAGTAGTTCTTCATGGAAATACATTTCGCCGCCATGCAGTTAAAATTGGGCTGCTTGCCATGTAGAACTACAGTATATGGGCCAGATATGGGTGGGTGGTATAGAGGCTGTGTACAAAGCTAGTGGGGGATTAACAAATGGGCCATGTGTGGGTCATTAATTCACTTTGTCTCGATGTTTCTGCCTCTGATTCATTGGTCTGAAGTTTACAATGGGCTGTCTGCCTCTGCCACTACAATGGAGGGATCACACCCACTTAAAACATCAATTCTCTATTCTAAAAATCTATCAATTCTAAAAATAGCCCTCCTCTGCCATAAAAAATAAATAATAATAATAAAAAAACAGTTTTTTGGAAGGGGCAAATAAGCCTTTTTTGCTATGCCTTATATTATAATAATAATACATTGTATTTAAAGTCACCTTTATGGCACTTATAGAGTGTACAGAACAGATTTAAAAAACATAAGAAATACACAAGCTATTTTACGGGTTTAATTCATTTTTGTATAATCTATTAATTTTGGCCTGTTCCTAATGTGCATTAATGAGAATATGTAAAAGTATTTGTGAGCCCTGTCAAGGGAGAATTTGTTACCATTTGGGTCAGGCAATAAAGTCTATTCTATTAAAAAAAAAAGTAAAATAAAAACAGTTAAAATTGAAAAACACATGAAACATGTATAATACTGCATAATGCAAATTTAGATATGAAGCAGTTGGTTTTATAGGCCAAAACTGCATTTATTGGCATGGTAATATGTTTCCCTGCCTCCTGATAAGACACGGTGGAGCAGGGGTTAGCGCTGTTGCCTCACAGCAAGAAGGTCGCAGGTTCAAGACCTCCTTGGTCCTGGGTCTGGGACCTTTCTGTGTGGAGTTTGCATGTTCTCCCCGTGTCTGTGTGGGTTTTCACCAGGTACACCCGCTTCCTCCCACAAAACATGCTGAGATTAATTGGTGACTCTAAATTGCCCGTAGGTGTGAATTGTGTGTGTGCCCCATGATTGGCTAGCGACCATCTGGGGTGTATCCCTGCCTCTTGCCGTAACGAGACCGCTGCAACCCTAATGAGCCTGACAATTACATTTATATGCTACAATACTTGAACTCATCCAAACACTGAACTCTGACCTCAGCACAGATCGATTATTGGCACCGTGTATTAGTGTTATGTCAACCTGTTACTTTTATTTGTTACATTACCACCTTATTTGCGCAATTTATTTAGCTCTTTTCCTTGTTTTAACTGTACACTTTAAAACCCTTACCTTAACATTTTCAGTAACTGGCGATTATCCAGAAAGTTGTGTTGTGTCTTTACTGTAAAATAAAAACAATTAAACACTCTGATTTCAGTTGAGTTTACGGTATTAGGTAATTTATTATAATACAGTAAATCTTTGACTACTGTGATTTACTACAGTAATACTTAGACTACTGTGATTTATTGTAAAATATACAGCAGTCGACTCTAATCGTTTACAAGAATGTTACTGTGTTTAACACAGTAAACTGCAGATTTTACAGCAACGTTTTACAGTGCATACGTGTGCATTTCCATACATTCCTGACTTTGTTCATAAAGGCTGCTTCCTTCTATGTTGCCGCACTTGACTAATAAGGTTGATTCTGATCTTTCTAATTTGGAAAAGAAGATGTATTTAGAAAGAATTGTAATACTGACAAATGGTGTTTTTTTTAATCAACGCATAGAAAACATTTTTTAATTAACGTTCTTTACGTATTGCAAACACATTTAGTATAATGTTCATATCCGGTCCCTGTACACCCGGTGCCAGAGGTTGATTTGCAATCCCCGATTCTGTTCATAACCTTTATGGAGTAGATTTGTAGGTGCAGCTGGGGTGGGACGGTGGCCTCAGGATTGGTTCGCTGCTTTTTGCAGATGATTTGGTTCTGTTGGCTTCATCAGGCCGTGACCTTTAGCTCTTACTGGTTTGTGGCTGAGTGAGAAGCGGATGGCATGAGAATCAGTGCCGAAAAACCTGAGACTATGTTTCTCAGCCAGAAAAGGGTGAAGCAAACCAGTTTAAGTACGTCTGGGTCTTGTTCATGAGTTTGGGAAAGATTGTGATTTGGTTAAATATTTATCACAAACACCCCAAGCCAACCTTTCTACAACAGAGAAGGAATGTTATCATTATGTGATTCTCCAAATCGTATAGTTGATAAAATTATTTCGCACAATGTGTAATTCAGACATGCTTTTGGGGCAATTTTAAATCAATAATCAATAAATCCACAGTCCTTTTAGGACAGCAGTGTTTGTATTTAAAAATCATTCAGGCTTCAACACAATAAAATAACAATAATTCAGTTCTGCAGGTGGAATATGCAACTAGAACAGATGGCTACTGACTAGAGAGGAAGTGATAATAGTGTATAGCAAGAAGAAAAAGCAGTATGTTACACCTCCTTAAAGATGTTGGTGAAATGTACACAGTTAATCTTCCTCCCCTTTGATTTGATTGTGCTCGCTAAATACAAGGGGACTTAATCAAGCTTAAAAATAACAAACAAACAAATAAAAGAGAGGTCCTGGGAGAACTCATTAGAAGCCTTGTCAAACTCCAAGAGACTACATAATTACTTTACCAAAATAAAAATGCAAAGCTATTTCATTTGTATTTGCTTTCCTTTCAGAATTACTGCTGAACTAAGGTCAATGAAACTTTCACTTTTATCCCTTTGAAAAAGTTTGATTGAGCACAGTGAAGTTGGCGTTTTCACCGAAGGCCCCCGATTTCCCGCACCTCCATTTCGCCTTGCTGCCCCGAACCCACGAGCACGAACCCCCAGCTGGCTCTGACAGCGTCCATCCATCAGAGCGGAGAAAGGGGGGGGGGGTGCAAAACACATGCGCTCCCTTCCCTTCATTAAAAGACGGAAAATCAGAGCCCGTTGACAAGGAAATGAAACAAGTTGGACAAATTTCTATAAATAAATCTCTTTTTTTTGTCATTTTAATTACCGGATCAACAGCGGCTCAGATGAACGGCCCCAGCCATCAATCTTTAATTAATGTCACGCTTTGCGGATTGCAGCGATGCCGGGCCTGATTGAAAAATAAGCCCAATGATATTTCTATTAGAGTTTGTTTTATTAATAACGCGTCAGGGCTTTAAAAACATGTCTCAGCGATAGCCAATCACAGGGAGACGATAGACATATTTTACATTTAGCTCTTACACTTACACAGATCTGCATAATTATTTTTCTCTTGCATAATTTAGCCTTTCATAACCCCCCTTCCACTGTTTCATAGTAACTGTCTATCTTACAACTGCTGAATTAAAGCCCCTATAGAGTTTTATTGCTTGTGTGTGTGTATATATATATATATGTGTGTGTGTGTGTGTGTGTGTGTGTGTGTGTGTGTGTGTGTGTGTGTGTGTGTGTGTATCTATTCATTTTCCTTCCACACACAACAGTTTATAGACGTCCTGTCTTGCTGCAAACTTTAAAAAATCCATCTATATGTGTCCAGTGATGTAAATAATACTTCAGAGATGTTGACAAAAACAGAACGCTGGGGCAATGCATTGCATTGCACTACATAAACATTTTCCATCATCAGACAGGTTGAGGCACAAATCCACAGCAGACACCTGTAGCCCTGCAGCCAGCTGCTGGAGCAGCTAGAAGGGACAGACAGGAGACAGAAGGCTGTGAGTGTCCTTAGTGCTGAAATCCTTCTCCAATTGTTTTGTTTTGCTGTCTCTCATCTGGGTTTGACCTTAATCTGCCTCGCTATGGAAATAACAAAATACGAGGGGACCAGATGTTTGCTTTAATTAATGTTTTTTGGAAAAGAGATAACGAATCAATCCATAAAGCCCGTTGGCTGAATATAGTTTCTGTTGTTAGATGATAGTGACATGGTGGTGTGGTTCCTGTAAAATCTCTGGTTTCAACAAACCAGCTTTACAGATCGACTTCTCTACAGCAGCTTCAGGCTCTGGATTCTCCATCCTGACCTCAGGGAGTCAGGGTGCCTTCACACCACGATGCACAAGTTTCATGTTGCTTTTCACATTTTTCACCATTGGTTCATCACATGATTACGTCACTTCTGCCTCAAATAAAACAAACACTGCACCAAATAAAAATATAATGAAATAAATGATGCAAATAAAAAAAACACAACAGAAACGAATTCAATTTGTACTCTTGTCCTTGTTTCTTCTTCTAATTCTTCTTCGGCATCTTCTCCTCACACCGGTGCATCGGCAAAAACATTCACCGGTAATCCACTTCAGTCGTAGCCTTTCTTTTTTTCTTTTTTTTTTAAATTAGCTGCAGTGATTTTTTTGTTTGCAGCATTACCCCCACATGGCCATTTTTGTTTTCCATTTCTAGTTCCTCGTCAACGCTCATTGGATTTTGGGGTACAGCGTTTTGAAAATTTGCAGAGTCCATCATATCAATCACGTTTGATGTCCTGACACCCAAGAAGTGTGACAACTTCCTGACAGGGTATTGTCACACTTGATTCCTTTCAGCTGTTCATTTCATTAAACCTTTGCATTGTAAACACAGCAAACTCCAAGTCCACTTTGCCCTTTGCCTTTGTCTTCAGCCCCTTTAGAACACATGCAACTGCTTCAAAACACAAAGAGCCAATTAACCATATAGCAAGAGTAAAACTATTTGATGAGAATCAGTTTGTTCTGAATGAAGAAACTGCTGAAGAAACACTTTGAACAGCAACTATCCACATCCTCCATAACCTCAGTTTCCCTCCAATATTCATATAAAAAGTGAATATCTTCATTAGTTAGGCAGCTCAGTGCTGCATAAAAGTAAAAACAATCATCATTAAAAGTACTTTACTACACGCAATAATATGAAAAAAAAAGCAGAGAATCGTCTATAACTAAGTATATAGTGTGAACATAAAGAGGACTGAGACCCCATCAAAGCTAAAGTGGACCCTTCCCACCACTTAGTTTTTTTTATTCTCATGTCTGTTGTCTGTATCATTTTTGCCGCCTCCTTAATGTCTCACAATCTGTGTAAAGTGGATGTTGAGATGTTGAGTTCTAGAAAAACTCTATAGAAATATTTATTATCATTATTGTTGTTATTACTTTGAGCTACTGACACTCCATCATCTGGAAAAAAAATGTTTCTCTACTGCCAAATGAGGGTTTACTTTAAGTAGCTTATTTAATGTAATTTTGTGAGCACGGAAATTATCAACTTGATTATTATATACTGCAAATCTGTGTCATGGAAGCTGCAGTCTCATAATATTCAGTGGGAAATGCCTTAAGAAGGAGAAGAGTAATCGTGTGGGAAACATAATCAACATGTGCTGAGATAAACATAATAATAGGAATGGTGCATTTGCAGTAATAAATTTCTCCTTGTTTTTCATTTCAAAACCATTGTTATTTAATTTCTCTTGGTTCAATAAATAGTTCTTGAAGGGGGAAAAAATACAATATTTGAAATCTGTGCTGCATTGAAATTAATGTGTAAAAAGGAACAAAGTGATTTTCTCGTTGATTCTGGTAAAAAGTCACTTACATGAACATTATATTTAGTTAAAATCACAAAGTCAACTAAAATGGAGCCTAAAGTTTACTATAAAAAGTGCAATACAATCAGTAAACAATATTTCCTTAATGTTTCCTTAATGTACATGAGCATTTTAGTAAGGTAAGTTTTGTAACAGTTATTGACAGAATAAAATGATGTGATTGAATAGTTAAAGTCGGAATTTTCGTAGCTAGCTAGCTTTCTAACTAGAAATAAATAAAAGTAAATAAATAAATAAATTAGAGACTGTCTACATGCATGCATAAGAACATGACTTCTGCTTTTTCATTTTGGATGTGCATGAAAGTATTTTTGAAAGAAGCAGGAAATGCTGCACACGGAGGACTAATTATGTCTCGCTGGAGAAGTTCTTAATTTTTTTTAAAATTTTGGCAAAGATAAAAAAGCAAACAAATACAAAATAAATACTGGATATAGTCTAAAAAAACAGTTCTGCATTAGTGACAGCTCATATGTGAAGTGTTCAAATAATAATAAAATATTAAATTGGTGGTAATATTTTGTGAAAATCTGAAAAAAAAGTTGCCATCCTGTGTTTAACGATGCTGTAAATTGTCACAAAAAATCAGTGTTAAAAATAAATGACGCATACGGTTCAGTAAAGTGAGACCTGAGCCTCCTTCATGTCCCTGTTTCTTCCTTTTCTTCCTAAAACTTTTCACCAAGAAGCTGTAGCAGTGCTCTTGACCTGGATGCTACATATTTGTGTTGTTGGGGGCAATTTTTCTTCCATCCCTCCCAAGATGAATACTTGGCGGTTTATTTTTAAGTCATCAATTACTCAAAGTTGGCCCCGGCTATCTCTCTCCTACCATCTGGGCGCCACACCTTTCTGTCCCGGGGCCCCTGCGTGGAAAATGACAACCTTCCTCGCTGCCATTAATTTACGAGCACACCGAGTCGTTTTTCACGAGTTATCACGCGCTGCCATTTGATCTTTCTGTATCTTCCTTCTGTTTTTTTTTTTTTTTTTTATTGTAGCTTTTTTTTTTCTCTCCCCCCTTTCGAAGGCAGCTTACTGCTGTGTTTGCATGCAACAGCCCATAAATCTTTCACTCTCATGCCCTGTCGCCGTGTTCACTGGAGGATGTGCCAACACAGCTGAGTTTGTTGTCACCCTATTTTGTATACATGTCCCCCAAAAAAGAGGAAAAAAAAAATGAAATTACTGACCCCGGTACCTGAAGTGCAGGACAAAAAAAAATTCTCTTTAGGTGAAGCTGAGGTGTGTTCGGGGGTTCTGCTTCTGTTATTTGCAGTAAAAGATATAATAGAATATAAAATAAAACTTATTTTCTGCAGCAAATCAGATGAGGTTGACAGTTTGTCCATAAAATACCAGACCTCAATAAGGCACAATAAGATATTTGCTTTTTAGATAATATATAAAAAGCATAATTCTATGTACCATAATTCCTTAATCATTATTCTCAATAGGTCAAGAAGCACTGGTCTTTACTACTCTCTTAACAAAAATCTTGATTTTTCTCACTACTGAAATATAGAACAAAAGTCCCTTTACTAACTACAGATTTATCATTACCTTAAGCTTTGTATTTTTATGAATTCAAATGAGGTTTACAAGGTTTACAAGTGTCAGTGTGGAAATCATGTGAATTAAATTACATTACATTATTTTGAAAAGATTCCATACACTTTACTGGGTTTTAGTTGAAGTTTTCAATGTAATTTTACAGTGTTCACCCAACACCTTGGTATGACATAGTCAAGGAAGTACAGTTTCTAAATAATAATAATTCTCAAATAACTTCTCAAATAAATGATATATACTACTGATTAAATACATTTATTTATTTATTTTAAATTATGGCAGTCCTCTATACAAATGGTTCTACATTCTGTCATTGTGGAATTATAGTGAAAATAAATTATTCTCCTTTTTTTCTGGGGACCCACTGGCACCTCTTCAAGGACCCCTGGGGGCACCCGGACCCCACTTAGAGAACCACTGGTCTAGAGGAAAATAATAGTTAAAAAAAAACAAAAAAAAAAAAACATGAAAGTGCCTATTTGCATGATATGGGACCTTTAAGTAACATACTGTGTGAAAAAGTGTTAAATATGAGTCATTTGATAGTAAATATTTAGACAATCAAACTGTGGCAGAACGTTAAAGAGACATAATTCTACACCAAATCTGATTTAAAAATACTAATATTAATAGTAATATTCCATTTTAACACAGCATCTGCTTGTGAACTTTGTGGAGCAGTGGTTTCTTTCTTTCTTTGTTTCTCCACAGACCTGCGGGTGTTTGTCTCCGTCGTGTTCGCGGTGATGGAACGCTTCACGAGCTCTTGAGAGACCACGGACGTGAGTGATTGTGAGCGTTAAGAGCACATATTGCACCGGCAATAGGCGGCACTTTGCATATGCTATTTTCCTCTTCATCTGCCTGTTATTTTGGTTCCTAATGAAATCACATACAAATCGCCCAAAGTGCTGACAACACAAGCTTCAGGGGCTGGAAAAGACAATCCTCTCAGGGCTCCATTTAGATAGCAGCTAAGAGAGTGGGGGGGGCTCTTTCAAACTAGATTTCATTCTGTTGTCTTTTTACACTTGCTCCCTGCACCCTGCTGTGTGGAAATATTTTGAAAAAAAGAAATGGTCACAGTTTTCTTTTTTTTTTTTTTTTTTAAAGAAAGAAAACACCAGTGAGTTAATCTAAATCTAAGCCCTGGACAAAGACCCGTGGAGGAAGAAGCGCCGCTCATCAACAGCCCGGGTAAACTTCTTTGCATCTCTGACCACAGTCGTGGCTATATTTCCCTCCCCAAAATGACACTTTAATTAAACAAATTACTGCGCCTCGGGAGAAGGACCTTCAAGAGCGCGATAAGGCCACGGCCGAGATAAAAGCCTTATAGGCAGTGTTTATCAGAGGCGCGGGGGTTTAAACCTTTAATAGGTAATGCCCAGATAAGTAAGCCTTTGTGGTGTTACTGGCGCAGAGATATTTTACACAGAGGAGCTTACGGAAGAGAGAGAGGAGGGGCAAAAGAAGCTGGATCAAACCAAAGACTTAAAGAGTCTCTGATTATGAAGAGAATATGGGGGGGACACCAGAAAGTGTCCCCTCACTAAACTCTTTTTATTTATACACATATTTCCATGAGACGCTGCTTGAGATTGAGCTCTTACAGTCTTTTTTTTTTTTTTTCCAGAGTTTAACCTTGATCTGTGAAGGCCTTTTTTCTTACGCTTAACAAACGCGATAAGGGTCTTACAATTTTCACGGATTAACATGAGTGCAAACATTAAAATGGCTGCATCCTGGCAGTAGATTTTACCTGTCATACATACTCAGACAAAGCTAAGAGCCAGTGTTGGAGAGGGAAACTTTTTTTTTTTTTTTTTCGCTCGGAGTCTTTGTGCTTCTGATAACAAAGTATCCATCTCATAATGGCAAGTAGGAAAAGCTGCCTTTTCCAAGTCCGCAGCCAAAACCAACAGGGCATCAAAGAGGGTTAGATTGGTATTCCCTCCTTTGCCAAAACAATTTAACCCTCAGACATTGAGAAGCAACAACTTAAAACGCAGTTTCACAGCTCTGGCGTTTCTCATTTCCTCTCGGAGCTCTCAGCTTTTGTGAGTGATATCGCTGCGCGTTTCATTCATTTCTGCATGATTACAGGTTGAAAGTGCAGCATATATCTTTGTCCGAATGTCTTACTCATTACAATCCCTGTTTTCATATGTAACTTTAGCAAAGATTGCTAATAAACAATTTGAAATGTTCGCAGGAGAAGGACAGACATTGTCAAGGCCCCGGCTTTTCTCATTGCTGCACAAAGCTTTTCTACTGTGTGAATGAGACAAGGTGACAAAATCTGCTTCATATTTATTTATTTGTTTTAATATTGTTGTTGCTCTGACATTGATGCAAATTGAAAAAACATTGATGAATTAGATAGGATAGATAGATAGATAGATAGATAGATAGATAGATAGATAGATAGATTTAAACCAATCGGTAGAAACAGGCCTTTATTCTCTTACTTTAAAGCACAGCTTTACATGAGTTTAATCTCTGCTTTCTTTTTAAACTTAAACTAAAAATGACTGCGTTTGAAGCTATTCTATCACTTCCAATAAAGGCGAGTGACAGCAGAGGATGTGGTGACATCACCGTTATTTGACATTACCGTAACTGCAGCCGGGTCATACCGCATGGCTCCTGCTGGCCAAACACGCCACATTTGTTTCAGGTTAAAGAGGCATCTAGCAGGGTAACACTACAAGAGACCATTAACCTGAAAAGAGAGATGGAGAGAGACAGAAATAAAGCCAAAAAAGAAAGAAAGAGGAACATATTTGGAACAGTATTTGTGCTTTGACCTCAGACGCACAATGAAAACACACATAATCTTCACCACACCAAAGAGCTCCCAATAAGTTAACAGCCCCCTGTAGGGAGGGGACCAGTGATGCAGACTCTCAGATGACTTCCTGTACACATCCCAGTTACTACTCCTACTGTGTGTGTGTGTGTGTGTGTGTGTGAGAGAGATCATAGGTGTGTATGTGCAGCAGAGGCCTACGCTGCCCAGAATCCACCCCTCATCGCCTCTCTCAGAGGAGCCGTGGTGGACCACCATGCAGGAGTGTTCAAGAGCCACTGAAGGCTACGGGAAATGATCCCACTCTGTAAATGTTTTTCCTTTTATTTCCCTCGTTTTGCTCCTTCAAAGCGAACCGTCGACACCAGAAAACGAGTCGGACGCACCAGCACCGTAGGCCGACGCTCCCGCTATGCTCGCTCTCATTCCGGCGCGAATCATTTACATTACAATCATGAGCTGCGTTGCTTTGTTTTTTTTCCCCCCCTCACCGGGGGTGTCCTCTCCTCGCGTTCCGATGAATAGGACGGATGTATCATCAAATGCTCTCCTCCGATCGCACGTATCCATTATTCAGGAAGATAAAAGCGACGCAGGGAGAAAAGAGGAGCTCAGTTCGTCGCCGCCAGCCCCGGGCGCAGACGCTTCCCTCGCCTGTCGCATACCTGCCGCTGCCACTTCGCTTTAGCATAAGCAAGCGTGAAGTGTTTACTTGAACACATTTCTGAGGGCGAGCGTGGAATGGGAGCTGGCACAGGCTGCATAGGAGGCATGGCGATGTGACAGATATATAAAACAGGGCGAAAGAGAGAAAGGCGGAGGATGAGAGAGAGGAGGAGACGGGAAGCGACAGTATTTTTTTTTTTTGTTGTTTTTTTTTTTCCGTGGAACTGCCACTTGCCATTGTGCCAGCTCCCACAGCCGAGGTGAGTCTTCAAGTGTGGGATAAATCCAACCTGATGCACCCATCCCTCGCGCCTTCAAAGCTTTGCGGGCATCGCCATGCTGTTCACGTCACTGGGAAAGGCGCGCATTAGCTGTCAAACTCTGCTTTCATCTCGCAACTTCAAAAGAGGCCCATTGATTACTCTAAGTGGCCATTACCAAACACCCAGGCCCGCCGCCTCAGTCGGAGGCAGCCGCTGACAAAAGAGGAAGGCGAAACCGTCGTGGGGTCGGGTTTTTGAAGCTTGGATGGAAAGGACAGAGACAAACGGAGAGACAGCAGAGGCAGGCGACAAGAGAACAGAGGAGAGAACTTCACTCGCTAAAAAAAACAGCAGCGAACAATGAAAATGACAAGCGCTTTGGTGCGTGTACGAACGAAAGCTCTCTTGTCGAACGTGCGGTAGGAGAGTGATGTGTGAACACGGGATCCCCTTAGAACCACCCCCCAACACCACCACCCGAACCCCCCATGATAGCACAAGACAACGGAACAGAGCCGAGCTGCTGTCTGCTGACTGACTCTCACAGCATCTGAAACTGAGAGTAAGAGATTCAGACAGACACAGGCAGGATTAGGGAGAAGCTGCGTTCACAGCTCCAAAGCACTTCTCACTGTCCACTGCTCGACTCAGACACTTCTGTTCTACTGGTATGAACGCTGAAAGACAAAGAATCCTTTGTTTGTACATTCATAAACAAGGATAAATCAAGGCAGACAGGTTTTATAAGGCTGACACAAACCTTTTTTTTTCTTTTAAAGCTAGTCATGACACAAAACCATCCAGTAAAACCCTACATGAAACATATACTTAACCTCATGTATATATGTATACACAATACATGTATTCAGCATTGGTGACTTTGTGCTTTTGTTTGAGATGTTAAACAGATTTGTTGTGTTACCAAGAGTCGTGAATATTACTTTGTAGTAAATCTTGCATGTTGCATGTTGCTTCTGCTCCTTCGTCAAATTCTTGGAACCCAAAGTGTTCCCATATCAGTTTCCCATGCTTCTCAGCCATTTCACTCACACTCGCTCTCTCTTGTTCTCACTTGTGTTGTGGGGATGTATTGCGCATATGTCTCTTTCAGGAATTGAACAAAGAAAAATGGAAAATAAATTCCAACTCGATTATATGAGTTTGGAGTTCATTGGCACGTAAAATCAAAATCTCAATTAAAAGTCAATTGCACAGCCTGATACTTAGTTTATAATTCTGTGTATCTAGCTATGGCGTCAATACTGACCCCTACGCCGTAGACTGAAGCGCACCTCCAAAAAGTCCTGACTATGTGCACCGACGCAGACCGCAAGGGCTGTGATTGGTCAGTTCAGCCGTGGTGGTCTACAAGTTGCCTCTGTAAACTGCTTCCCTGTTGTATATATCAATGAGCTACAAAGTAGCAGTATTAGGACCAGGCCAAAAAAAAAACGGGAAAAAAAAGTCCACTACAAAACTGAAAGAAATAACAGGTGAAAGAAAAATAAAAGTCCAGTACATACAGTCCGGAATATTTTATTTAAGGGGAAATGGGTGTTTTGTCTGTTTTTTTTTCTCTTGCTTTTGCTTCAACGGGTGCAATAAAAGTATTTGCTCTTTGATATCGATAATTCAATATTTTTTGGCTGGTGTATTGTTGCCACTGTGAAGTGAAAGCATGGATTTTGCAGACCAATGTCTGACCATGTTCCCTCTATGCAGAACTTTGAATGCAAAAGGTCTGCGTCGCATCGATGGCTTAGCTACACACAGAAATATAAACTAGACTTTAGTCTTATTTGTGAAAATGGTCTGCCCAATTTGTGGGTAGCACAGTTCCCAAGTGTCACATGACATTTGAATGCCCTGGCTATTGGCTGTCAGATTTAGATGGTCTCATCATGGGAAATTTTCATTGGATCGCACTGCTGTACCTCAAACCAAAAGATGGTCAATCTGGTCGGTCCTTATTGGCTTTCAATCTGGCCATCTCCCGACCTCATGCTTCAGTTTAGATTTTCAGTTCAGCATTGGACTTCTGCCTCATGGTTTCACCACAACACCACTATAACTAATTCCATCGGTAGCTGGTGGCAAAGAGAGGGAGGGTGGCTGCCTCCCTCATGTATGTGCGCAACTCTTTACTGCAGCATTTAGAGGTTACAATGGTTCAACCTGCTGCTCATCATGTGACCATGGCAACCACAAAATATGACAGCGAGGGAAATGATACAGAGGCTGATGTTTTCTGAACGATGCACCTCAGACAGGCAGATCAATGAGGAGAAATGGTATTGGAGCTATCTTTGGATTTAGTAATTGTTAATGCTAAGCTAACATTTGGATGAATATACTAAAATAATTGTTGTAATAACTGTGTTATCTAGTTATAAAAGCAAGGAGCATCTGTGTGGCTCGCATATCTCTCTGTTTGTCAGATCAACCTCAGCTTTCGGATATAGCTGCATAAGCACAATGGTCTACATCTTTTTTTGTGGAACTTTTTTGATGGACATTCAAAACATCATCAATGAAAGTTAAAATCCTATAGACTTGCGTATCAATGTGCTATCCTGCAGCAGCACTTTCATTAGAGTAAAGCTCCATATCACGGCTCCTCCTAATGTTGCTTCCCAGCACTTTCCTTCACAGATTGTGCAGTCAAAAGTATTGTACTGTCAAAAAACATACACTAAGACGTTAGCCGATTTAGCTGCTACTTTATTCCTCACACTAACATAAAGCTAGTGTGGGTGAACCGTCTTACTCTGTTCACAGACCCTCAAGAAATCCCAGCACTATCACCTAACAGAACAGAATCTGGGCCTAAACTCATTTCTTTATTGCCCAGGTTGTTACACCATACAGGAAAAAGTACAAACTATGATATTTATCATAAGTCTGGTTTTACTTGGCCTATCAACACAATTTTTAAACTGACATGTAGATTGACATCCACATTTCCGAAATAAATTATAGCTTTTTTCTTACAATAAGAGTTTTTGCATTTCCCTTTTTGTCTCAATGTAAGACCATGTCGTACAAATTGTCTTTTAAGACTGTAACACACACCCTCATTTGGCCAAACATAACAAATCTAATCAAGATTTCTCTTTTTTATACTATTTTTCTATACACACTTCCTGGGGTCGATGTACTAGTATTACTAATTACAGTATTTCCTCTATTTTAAGCTATAACTGGTCACTTCTTGCACAAGCTTGTTGACATATTATAGTAACTGGATACCAAATTCAAAGGTGGAGCCCACTAACGTCCCTGAAATGTGGCTTTGATAGGCTGCTACATCACCGCCCCTCCAGACACAGCGATGTGGCAATCATCAGTAAACCAGCGCTGGCCTCAGTGGTAGAGCAAATTCTGACATCATATCTTATGATAATAAATTTCTCTCTTTGCCAACTTTCAAATAGGCACAGTGAGCCAAACCTACACATTAAGCTTATGATCCAAAGTTTTATCTGAGGTGCACTTGTAAGCTAATAAATCCATCATGTCTTAAGTGAATGATGGACTGGATGACAGACTAATCTTCAAACTGAAACCGCCAATATACAAAGCTGAATGACTCATGCTGCATGGAGATATTGTTCCCTAATGGGTGTGATGGTGTCACAATGATGACAGCGATGATAAAAGGAGGAGAAGGAAAATCCCCTCAAAAACATTAATTGTCACATAATAAAATACATTGTGAATTGTTGTATTTTGGATTTAAGTTTTGTTGACAGCATGTATCTTTCATAGCTGTATAAATAATGGATATAGCCACACTGACATGATCCTGTTTTGAAGCTTTGAGGTCATTTTGCTTTTTTTGGAGACAGAAGTGACCGTATTTGGATGAGAGTGTGGAGCTGGGGAGGAAAGCCACTTGCTGGTTAGCTTCATTATTACTTAAATATGTATGCCTTTAAGAATGAAAAAAATTTAATAGGTCATTTACAGTATATAAAAATTAACAGTAAAATGTGTCATTTTCCAGTTGACTATTTACATTTATCTGCACAAAATATAATTCATAATGTATGTCACTTACAGTTGTTTTAAAAACACTCAACTGTTGCTGAGCTGCCCAAATGCCAATTATGGAACCTACACTAAAATTACCTATTTCTCAAGAACCATTTAGTGCTGCAGTTAGATAATGACTTCTGTTCCAAATATACACTGCATACAGTACATGTTATTTTTCACTTAATAATTCCAGTCATCATGAACCAACATATTCTCTTTGATTTTGTGATATTACTCATTACAGTTGTATTACAGGTTGGATTTGGACATCAGTCATAACCAATTAAATGAGCTTCCCTCATTAGTGGGCAGTGAAAGCAGAGATATTAAACCAGATGCTGTAACTTTTTAATCAAAAAGAAGATTTTCAGTGGGTGTTAGTTCAGCAGGTGAGAGGTTACTCTGGAAGGGATTTATACCATATTTAGTTTGAGTGTAACAAATAGTAATCAACCAAACTTGTTCACTATGTACTTTAATTATAGAAAGAGAGGAGGGTCTGTGTTGTTGATCCGCTTGAATCAGTCATCTGTTTTTATCAAATCATCCACACTTTCTGCATCACAACATGATTATTTCAGCTATACTGTCTGCTCTGTTTTCCATTGCAATTAAAACAACGCCTTAGGCGTTACTTCCTGAACATCTGTTGAAAAGAACCTGGCAATTCATGAAAAGGATCCCATTCATACCAAAGTGAGTCCAAACTTTTGACTGGTACTGTACATGTTTCCGCTCAAAGTTGAAGACTTCAGTATTGCAAATGTGTCTCCGAAGACAAAGAGCTGTGTTCAATTTGGATTTTATTACAACAAAAAAAGAAAGAAAGAAAAAGATTAACAGGCCTTAAGGGGGCTTTATGGGATATTGGAAAGGGCTCTGTATAGCCATCATCAACAACTGAAAGCAAGAAAAGACCACGTAATTAGCGCACCTAAGATAAGCCCTGTTCCAAGAAGTGAAGCACAAGTGTAACGTTTCCAGCCAAATTTGCACTGTGCCATCTGATTTGCGTTGGAATTCTGCTCCATCCTGTAACGACAAGCCACAAAATGACCAAACTGGTACGAGCAGCTCGCCACTCGAAGCCAATAAAAGTCCATTTACCCAGAGCAAAATTGTGGCACTTGATCCGTGCCAGTATAACATTGGAGCCTAAATCTGTTTTTTTTTCCCTCCAACTTTGGCTCTATTATTTCATCATTCAAATCACTTTTGATTTGTGGGGCTTAGTGAGGAGTTTTCTGTGCCATTTGGAAGACACTTGGACATTAGATAGACTCACAGCAGCCATCACAACCTCTCCCTTCCTTATGTCTGCTCTCTTGATGATGTCACATCTGCAGGCCGATGGCAAAGGAAACATCAGAGACACGCTTTGGAAGTGTTTGTGTGTGTGTGTGTATGTGTCTTTGTGCTTCTATGTGTGTATGTGTGTGAGAGAGAGAGAAAACAGAATGTGCAGCAACTCATCACAACAGTATGTGAGTGTATTGGTCATCAGAGAGAGATTTGGTGAGCTTTGTGTGTGTGTGTATGTGTGTGTGTGTCAGACATCTCCATCTCTGTGGCAGGGAGGAAACATTGATTTATCTGTAGTCATTAAACTGGTGCCATTATTACTGTGCTCTGCTCTCCTATTGCAGCACAGCAAAGCCTGCAGCACAACACACACACACGCTCACACACTCTCACGTGCACACGCACACACACCTTTGTGTACAGCCTACACCTGGAAGGCCATGAGCACTGCTCGTACAACAAACACACTCTGCCATTACCAAACAGGACCACACACCTGTAGTATAACGTATTATTAGTAGCCACAATGTCTTCTGAATGATACAAAACACCAACACAATGATACGAAACACCAGGCAGCCCTGTGTATGAAAAAGTGGCATATTAGACTAGAATAGAATCATTTCTGTTTGGACCAACGGGCAGACATTCAGCACTATCACATGACTTTGTATTAGGAATGATTTCAAATTTGTACATATTTCATATCAAACATTCTTGTATGCATAACTTGTTGTACATGTTTTGTATGTATTGTACATGGTCATTGAGCACATACCGTTTTATTGTGGACATGTTGAGTTTCCATCCCAATTTTCTAACTGGTACGTCAAACCACTATAAGCCTGACTGTATGTTTAACAGTCTGATTCAAACCAACCATCTCATTTTAATTCAAAGGGATTTAAAGGGTTGGTTCACCTAAAATATGCATGAAAAAAAATCAAGTCAAGTGGTGTTCTTTAGTGAAGGAGAAAACAAGGAGAGGATGTGGGGGTGGTGGAATTAGTGCCTTTATAGAGTAGACCAAATAAAATGGTTGCTTTATTTAAAAACAAAACCATAATATTATATATAAGGATATACAGTATATGACAAATAAATATATATCGTGGGAAAATATTGTAGAAATAACTAACAAAAAAAAAAAAAACACACACATTTTCAGTTGTTTGAACACGTTTCATGACAACCAAACCCCAGAGATGGAAATCTGAAAACCTGCAAATTCAACCAAAATTGTGTGCATGACTATTAGGAATACGTTGGAGTAAAATTGCTTAAATTTGGCTGAAATTGCCCTTTAAAACCAGATTTTGAAGAGGAGCAACATGTTCTAATGTTCTTTTAGGGTTTTCCTTATGTTGCTGTCAATGAAAGAATCATTTGATGCTCGCTCCGTCTCTCTCTCTCTCTCTCTCTCTCTCTCACAGGCACACACACCCAATACACCTGTAAATATCCAAACATTGCCACTACCGCCACACGTATCCAAACAATTCATAACCACTTTCTTTCAGACATCCTCTGTATGTTGTATGTGGCAGATCTTGGAGGCAGATGGCGCTGCCAGGCGTGTATATATTTTATGTTCCCGCCCCGCCCAAACTCAAAAGCTTGGGACGCTAAAAAGCTCGTAAAAAAAAAAAAAAAAAAAAAAAAAATCAAAGATCAGCGGAAAGAGCTAATAATATAATCATTGGGAACACCTGCAAAGTTGCAGATGGGCGATTTCAGTCCGACGCTTCGTCAGCCGCAATGTCCCGCCCTCCCATATGGAGAGCTGGGGACACTGTCACTCATCCTCTCTCCCTTTCCCTCCTTCCACACACACACAGACAACAACACAGACTTTTTATAGAACTACACGCTGGGTGGCTGATTTGCATGTTACCGGGTGAGTTATTGTGTAGCACTGTGTGTAAAGTCTGAATTTGCATTTATGTCTGTGTAGGTGTAGATGCACATACAATTACGCTAAAGTTAGAAAAACTCACGCACAAGTTAGTGTTCTATTAGGAATCAGCTATAGCTGGATTATTTGTATCCGCCACCTGTGATGCTGATGAGATGATAAAGTATCTGTCTAAGACTAATTGCAAGGTTGCAATTTGCTCAGATTCTTCCGGATTATTAATGAATATATATATATTTTTTTACATGATCATTTTTTTTTCCACTACCATTCAAAAGTTTGGGGTCACCCAGACAATTTTATGTTTTTCATGAAAAGTCACACTTTTATTTACCACCATGAGTTGTAAAATGAGTAGAAAATATAGTCAAGACAAGGTTAGAAATAATGATTTGTGACCCCACGGTGATGCTCCAGATATTTAACCTACTCAAAGGAAGGTCAGTTTTCTAACCAGCTAAACTGTTTTCAGCTGTGCTAACATGATTGCACAAGGGTTTTCTAATCATTCATTAACCTTCTGATGCAATGAGCAAATACATTGTACCACTTGTCCATACATTGTACACTGGAGTGACAGTTTCTGGAAATCGGCCTCTATACACCAATGTAGATATTGCATCAAAAAACAGACATTTACAGCTAAAATAGTCATTTACCACATTAGCAATGTATAGAGTGTATTTCTGATTAGTTTAGGGTTATCTTCATTGAAAAAATAAGGACATCTGTAAGTGGCCCCAAGCTTTTGAAGGGTATTGTATTTCATATACATTGAGGGTAAATTTCTCAATACATTCATTAGGACAAAATTTTGATTTTTAGATGAGGAAGCCATCAAAGCATGAAGAAAGAACACTGCATTTTGGACCAAAGGTCTGTGTATGCATTGCAGGTCAAGTCCTTATATGTCTTCCATTCATTCTTCTTCCACAGTTGCCTCTAAAGCACTCTTAATATCCTGTCTTCATCTCGATCGCAGATTTTCCTCAGCCCCCTAAAATAAGACTCTTCCCCCCCAGCCTCCTGTCTCCTCTCCCACTCTCTCCCTGTCACTCCGAAGATGTGGTTCTTTGAAGATATTTAGAATAAAGTAAGCTCACAGCTCCGAGGTGTCATCAAGTTTCATTGCGAGGCAATGATTTGGTTTAAGAGTTACAGGATGGGTGATGCGGCTGGGTCTGGCTGTCGCCGCATGACGATGAAGTGTGACACGCTTTAAAGTATAAAAATGATCATTTACGCCGCTGTGGACTCATGTTTTTACTTTTGATATTTTTTGCTAGCCAAAGTGGAAGTGGACATTTTTAGTTACAGCTGCACTTGGCAAACATTTCATCAGACTCATCGGCCAAACTGGTGAGAAGCGTGTGCTGCTCCATTCGTGACCTTGGAGACCTGCCCTGTTTTGTCCCAAAAGATATCCTGGCATCGATGATGCACAGCACAAGACAAATGTCGCCAACACGACACTGCTTCAGCAATTGAGAACAGTGAGTTTCTACCATCTGGTTCCATCTGGAAAGAAAGATGAAGAAAAAAAATAAAAGATCAAATTACATAATTGCTAAGACAAAAAAAACAAACATGTATCTATAGATAATCAAGCTGTCTGACCCACAATTTCAGTTTGCATTTTTTGTGACATGCCATCATATACGTTAAGGATTTTCTCATTAAAGCATTTGGAATATTAGCTTTATTCATTTTTGTTGGTGGCCTTTTTGGAGGCTTAATTACAGTTGCTATCACTTCTCATGCCAAGAGCACAATTCCAGAAGTCATATTTTAGTATCCTGTTCAAATTGGGCATCATTTACATCATGTGTGTTGCTGAATAACAAAGTCACTCATCTGTTACTTCAGTGGCTGCCAAGATTTTTAGTTTTAGAGTCCGAGAGAGCCGACACGGCCCGTTTTTTATTGTGCATACTTTTTATACACTAACAGTTAAAAGTTTATTCATGTTTGCCACTGTGCACTCACATGTTAATTTATCAACGTGAGTGAGACGACATAAAAAGACTGTTGAGGACACTTATTAAACAAATATATGGGTCAGTGACAAATAATGTTTGACAGATCAAGAAAGTCAAAACATTTTTAATATGCACTTTTATTAAGCATTCTACAGGTCTCTCAAAATCATTTCTCATTTTCTCTTTGGCTTTGAAATATAACTAATTACTTTTTCAAAGTAACGTGCCCAACACTGCTACAATTTGTCTGATGACTGCCAAAACACACGTGCGCGCACACACACACACACACACAAACACACACACACACACACACACATACACACACACACACACACACACACACACACACACACACACACACCTAGACTTCCAATACAATGACACATGCCAACTGATTAGTGGTTTATTGCTGTGTCAAGATGGTGTATTTTTATATCCTGGTTTCAACATGTGGGGTGCTGTGCCCTGCTGCTCACTAACAGGTGTTAGAGTCAAGGACAGCGCTGTCACTTCATATTAACAGAGACATAAATTCATACAGGGAGTCTATGCTAGCAGCTAAAGTTGGCTGCTGATATTTCTGATTCTCTCTCTCTCCTGACATAAATCCAGGATGACTACTTTCTGTCTTTCTGTCAATCAGACTGGACCCCGAGCTACCTGTCTAATTCTACAACTTATTATAGACGTCTTCTCCCGTGTGTGCGTGTTGCTCAGTAAGTGGTCACAGCGAAACACCAATAAAAGCCTCATATGTGACAATGCTGAGAGACACGTCCTCCTGCTGTAGGACCTGGTGTCTCTTTGCTGCATTATTTGGATGTAATATCACTTTCTGGTGTCGAGCTCTGTATTTTTACATGTATCAGGAAGCTATATTTCTTCTTAGTGACAGTGACTGTCCAGTAGATTGTGTGGATCATTCTTGTTCCCAATGCCTCGCCTCTTCTTAAGATTTTTCATTTTTTCCAGTATCACAGATATGTCTGTTCCTACCAGCAACATTCGGTCTGTTTGTTTAGACACTTTTGTTGTTGAGGTGTTTTTGTTGGTACCACATGCCTCCCTGTGCACTATTTTCATAGGGACTACTTCTTTGACAAGAAGCAGTTCTAATGAAGGCTTCTGACAGTGAAGTCTGTGGATTATCCTAAATTAGCTGCAATGTCCGTGGTGTCTGGCTGTGTCATGCCTGCCGGAGACGATCCAACGTTATGTCTTATATGTCACCGGATCTGCGTCTCACACACTTGCTCAGCTCTTTCTAATAATTAGGGCTGTCTTATATTTGACCAGTACTGGTCGGTGAAGGTTTCAGTGCTGTAAGCATAGATATACATAATAAAGGATGTCTCATCCATGCTGCTGGTCGAACGTCCAGACTGGGGCCCATCTTGTCACAGGCAGCTCGCCCCATAGATATACATAAGAAAGTCTAGATGTCTTACAGTACAGACTCAGCCGTCCTTGCCCGGCGGCCATCTTGCCACAGGCAAACAGTCTGAGCTGATGTATTGAACATATGAGAAGGTGACTGATCTGAACAGACTCAAATATTCTGATTTCAGTGAAAACTTTGACAGATTTACACATGGTTTGGTTTCTTAAAAATGTTAACGTGGCTGTAATTATATATGTATATAATATATATAGTTAAACTATAAGTTTGTGGTATCATAACTACATCTGACATTTACTGTATAATGAACCAAACAATTTGAAAACCAGTTGAAAATTTAATTTTTGGTCATTTAAAAGAATATGCACCATTAAAATATATTGTTATGGGTGGGTGAGCTGCCTGTGGCGAGATGGCTCCCATTGCAGACGTTTGACTCCGTTGGCCAGCAGCGTGGATGAGACATCTAGCCTTTCTTATGTATATCTATTGCTTGCACACCCATAATAATGTATTTTAATGGTTTTATTTTAAATTAACAAAACATGCTCAATTTTCAACTCAAATGGTTTGGTTTGTTATAAACAGTTATACTATGTCATATAATTAGACACCTTAATCAACCTTTGTAAGAAACCAAATCTCAAGTTTTTAGAAGATCAGAGTATGTGAGTTTGTTCAGATCATTCGCCTTCTCTTACATGAAGAGAATGTTCATGTAAGACAAGGCGGATGTTTGCGTCTGCGCTCTAAGACATCTAAATTTTATATGTATATCAAAACAATCTTCATAGATAAATACTACTAAAGGGAGGCCAAGGCCTATTTTTTTAGTTTTCTTCCTATACAACCACAAAGGTTGTGTACTTAAACCTTAAACCTAATACGTGAGGTGACTACAGAAGTGTCAGAATCAATATACAGTATGTTGCTGTTCCAGAGCAAATATAGTTAGAATATCACAAAAAATCTGAATCAAAATCTACCATTGTTTTACCACAGATAAAATAATTTTTATTAAATTAAAAATACCCAAATTGACCCAAATTAGGGAAAACAACTTTAATGAGCTAAATTATCTGCAATTCAAAGTTGCAATGATTAATAAGATGAGAGTTCAAAGATTATTTGTCCATGAAATCATAGAAATCAGAGGATCATTACAGAACATGAAGAATATATTCTGTAAAATGTTTAAAATGAGATTATAAGGGAGCCAATTAAATAATCACAGCTCAAATCTAAATTAAATATCAAAACAGTGGTTAGTTGTAGCCCTACTACTGATATTATATTAAACAATTTTATTGATATGTATTAATATATTGTGTTTTACTACAGATAAACAATACTAGGTTTTCTCATGCAATATATATATAAAATTCAATGCTGCCCCTGAAGAGGGGGTTTGGATTTTAACAGGTTAAATTCATTAAAATCAGTGGCTTGGGATATAAAAAATGTAATTTGGAACTGGAAACAATGAAATCCAGTCCCATTTTAAGGTTATAATAAAGTTAAATTGATATTTGTTTTTCAAGTCTTCCTAAAATCTGGCATATTTCATTCACATCCAGGTTGATGCACCTTTATAAATAATTATAGTTACATTTTACTGAACACTAAGAAAACAATTACTGCTTTTATGTATTTTATGACTTTATTTTTCATCAGAGATTGCGAATTTATGGATAAGTGTATAGATTGATAGATAGGTGTCTGATGTTTTCCCTATATGGTGTAGCGTTTGGTTTATCACTGTCCAGTGCTCAGTGGCTGCAGTAATTAGAAAGGCTGAGACATGCATTTGCAATGTCCTGCTGAGGCCCCGATCACCAATAACAGCATTTATTGTTTTCTAATCAGCGGCCCTTTGGCTGCTCCGATCACTCAGTAAATAATGGAGATGTCAATATTGTCCCAGTCCTGTGACTCTGAAACCCACTCGCACCCCCCGCCCCCACTCCCTCTCCATGCTGCTCGCTCACCACTATAAAGCAGCCTCATTAATCACAGATTACGTTTGAAAATAGTTCAAACTGGCAAGTGTTGAAAACCTGCATGTGAACGTGCCTCATGCACGCACAAATAAAAAAAAATACATGTATGATCAGAAAAAACCTGGAGACACATGCAAAAAAAAAAAAAAAGTGAAATGAAATAAAACGCACACATTCAGTTGCACAAAGAATCCCAACACCCCTCCTCACGCTCCACCCACACACACACATACATTAGTGGTCAAGCAGCCAAAATGTCGGCTCGTCAGTGAGGCAGCTCCATTGATTAGCACTTCCAGCTTCTGTTCTGGCCCAGGAATTACCCCTCTAATCTTGTAGTGAGTTATTTGCTGGAGACCAATCAGCCTGATCAGACGAATTACCCTCTTTGTAACTGCCTGGATGCCCGAAGAACTCCAGCAGCACACACACACACACACACACACACACACACAAGCAGAGGCATATTAATGCACACCTACAGGTTACACACAGTATGTGAGGTGTGCAATCACATTAAGAAAGGCATTCTTATATCAGTACAAATCCTCCCTCCTACAGTCTCTCAGTTACATCATCTGCATGCACACACACACACATACACACACACGCACACAAACACACTGACAGATGCACTTTACTGCTCTCCATTATCCAATGGCCAATCAAAACCCAGCATCTATTAATCCAAATGTTGACATAATGCTATGTTTCATACTGCCAGTCACGCTGGAGTCAATCATGACTTTTTTATCACTCCGTGCCGACCACCGAAGAGAAAAACGCATGCCAGCGCTGCAACTTTTAAAGCAATTACATTTGAGAAAATACCACTTAATTTTGCATACACAGTCATACTGTACAGCGTAGTTTATGATGGCCTTTCAACTCACTTCGCCGCCGCTAACCCCTCGACTTTGTTCTCCTTAATTGGCTACAGAGACACATGAAAGCTATATGTTAACACAGCAGGAAGTGATTCAACATTTTCCCCTGTCAGGCAGTCTTCCTGTTTCACAAGGCTAATGAGATTTAGGGTTTAGAATAAACTGCTGTTTAGGTTGGACGGCATCCATTTGGCATAGGTATGAATGTGTGTGCGTGCGTGTGTGTGTGTTCGTTTGTGCATATGTGTGAGTTTGTGTCTAAGAGAGAAAACCCCACGCTCTGAGATCAATGTAATTATTCATGACCTCCACATCACAAACTGATTAGAATAGAGAAATGTTAGAATGTCAGAATGCAGAGAAAATAGAACATAAGAGAATACATTGAATAGATTACAACGGGAAAACAAGAGTCCTCTCTCTTTCTGCTACTCCTCTTTCATTTTATACATCCTCCTCCTCTGCCTCACCTTTTCCCCCTCCCTCACTACTCTTTTCCCATCATTCTCCTGTCACACCCTGATCCTCCTCCCCCTCCTCCCCCGTCCTCCTCCTCCTCCTCCTCTCTCATTCTGGAGGGGAAACAGCAGTGGCGACAGGCGAAGCAGAAACCCATTTTTCAGTTTAAATGCCAAGTGGTTATGTAGCATAATATTCAGTCAGAAATTAACCATCTTTCCCCTGCAGCCTGTCAAGAAGTGGAGACTGAGAGCACCGACTGAGGCTGAAGAGGGTGTCGATTTCCCCGGCGCTGAGTTTGAATTATCAACACTGGCTTTCTTTAGTGCTCCTGCGGAGCAGACTTCAGTCACATTACGGCTCAAATAGCTGGCAAATCTTTAGAGTGCTCAGAGCTTACTTTGAGTGCCAATGCATGTGTCGCAGAGATCGCATCATCTGTTATGCATTTGTGTTGCAGCAGAGCCTCTCTCACACACATGAGTTCAATCAGAATCGGAATCAAAATCAGCTTTATTGGCCAAGTATGCACACATACAAGGAATTTGTCTTGGGCTTTTTCTTTGCTCTCGTAGTGCTAACACAGAATAGGTTTACACACAATAGTGCAAATAATAGTTCTAGAGTAAAAAAAAAAACAATAGTGCAAACAAAGCATGCCAGAGTGGGTTTTATCATCTACATAACTATTGTTATATGGTTTTGGTTTTGCACAGTATTATTATATACATGAGGTAGAAATAGAAGAGGAGGATTTGACTGGAGACATTTCCCCAAGCCAGGGTGAAGATCAGGTCAAAGGTCAGTATTGTGCAGTGGTTATTGTGTGACTTGAGTGTTTACCAGAGTAAAGGCCGGTGTGAAGAAGCCCTTTTTGTATCTGGTTGTCTAGGTGTACAGTTCCCTGCAGCATCTACCAGAGGGGAGCAGGTCAAACAGTGTCCAGGTGTAATCGGCCTGCACTGCTTTCTGATCCTGGATTTTCTCTGCAGTCCTGACTTCTCTGCAGATTCTTCCCGTCCTGTACTGCCGATCTGAACATGGCAGTGATGGTAGTGCCGAGGACAGGCTGGATTATTGCAGTGTAAAACTGAATCAGCAGCTCCTGAGGCAGATATAGAATGTACAGCCTCTGCTGAGGTTTTTTTTTTTGGAGTGTGAGTATGCTGTGAGCCCACTTTATTTCTTGGGAAATCGTGGATCCCAGGAACTTGAAGAACTCCAATGCAGATGCAGGGTTGTTGAATATGTTGAGAAGGGGCAGTATTGGAAGGCTCCTTCAGTGAATAAAACAAATTACATTTTATGAAAAACAAAACTCTTTAGATGACTAGATGAGGGCTGGAAGATTTCTTTAGCGCTGTGACATTTGTACGCTAACCTTTGTTAATATAGAAGCAGATGCCGCCTCCACTCATTTTCCCTGACAGCTCCAGGTAGCGTTGGCTCGGAGGAGCTGAAAGCTAGACAGCTGCAGCCGTGTGATCCCCAAGCCAGGTTTCAGACAAACAGTGGGCAGCACATCTGGAAAAAAAAAACAGTTTTTCCATTGAGGAGCAGCAGTTTGTCCATTTTACTGGGAAGGGAGTGGACATTCTGCAGGTGAATACAGAGGAGTGCAGTTCAAAATATCTGCTGTTCCAGGTGGTAAGACTTTGTGTATTGTATCCCCATGTATACATCATTGTCTTCTGTGTTTCCTGGAGGGGATGTAACCTGAAATTTCATTTGTACGGGGAAACTTGTTTCCACAACTGTGCAAATAACAATAAAGTGTATTCTGAAGTTCTGAACTCAAGATTCCCACGCAAGTTTACACAAAGCCAAAATGTAGTGATCACATTTGAATTTGCAATTTACATCCTCCACACTCCAAATCCGAAAATGACACAAAAAAGGACTAGCTTGTTATCTCCTGCGTGAAATTTAAACTCTCCAAAAGTGTCCTGCATGCACATCTGAGGACACAAAGACGTCATATACAAGTGGCCTGGGTCACAATGAGATGAGATATGTCATTCAGATTATCATTAAAAAATCTGATTTTGGTCACTTTAGGCTGCAGTCTGGATGTAGCCTTATTGTTTTTCCACATTTTCACTCTAACCTTTCTCTTTTGAGAAACACTACAAGTCAAAAGCCTGGACACTCATTCAAGTCAATGTGTTAACCAATTACACATCTTTTTTGATATTATATAATATCAACCCAGCAGAAGAACTGAATTGACAACTGTCCATTCATTTTGTTTCTCAGTCTATCCTAGCATGCAATGGGCATAAGAGCAGCTGAAGAAGTAGCTAACACCACTGTTAAAAGGCTTAACTCTTCACAATATGAGTGTTTTGCAATCAGTAACACAATGCCCTTTTTCAGTAGAACCTGCACATCAGCCCCTTTGTGTCCGCCCGGGAAACCCTGTGCCACATTTAGGCCCTTTGATTCCATGGGAGCAGGAAGGGGATCGATAGAGGCTTTCAGAAGCGGCTCCTCCATCCATTCCCTTGCGTTAACGACAGCCATAACTCACTGGGCTGGCAGGAGGGGAGGTTCATATATATATCTCACCCCCAGAGCTGTGACCTTTCTGTCTCCCTACTGACAGCTCCTACAGAAAAAGGTGTCAATTAATGACATTTAGAAAATTTCATATCACTCTCAATAACTCTGAGGCTTTTTACAGGAACTCTAATATTGGCACCGAAGAGTCGTGTGGGTGTTGGCGAAAGAGGGAGAGAGAGAGGAGGGGTGAGGAAGAGAGAGTAAAAGACAGAGAGAGAGAGAGAGGACTCCAACCTGTCATTAATGTCACTTGGTTTCCATGCCATCATTTTGAACTCGAGGTGGTATAAAGGGCAATACATCATTCTGATTGTGTTCGGAATGATCTATTAGTCATCACAGATTTCTTTGTCCAGTCTCTTGTGTGCCACTCGCTTTCCTCTAAATAAATAAAGTGAGTTTGCCTTAACACAGTTAAAATATGAGGAGTTAGACGCTACACGGAGTTCAGGGAATATACACAATGCACAGCACCGCACGGGTCTGCCTTTTCAATCACTGATTTTGAATATGAACATTTTCCTCACCTTGCTCTGCCATTCGGCTGCATCAGTTCCATATCAGTGCAGTTTATAGTGAGGCAGCGCACTGGTTCCTATAGTGTTCAGGAGTAAACAGCCGGCGGGTGACATAACCTTTCATGTAGCGCCAGACTCTCCGTACACAAATAATTGAAGCCCTTGACCCTGTCTAGCAGCACCGGGCTGTAAGTACAAACCTGACATTTTGATACCGCTCCGGGGGCCCCTTCTACCACTTATTTTTATATTTCAATAATCCATGACGGCGGCGGAAAGGGGGGACAAAAAAAAAAAAAGAGGTGGGGGGAGGGGGTATGTGGGAAGTGTGAATGATTAAGATTGTCAAGCTCAAATAATGTACTCAGAAGACAGACTATAAATCAGGTTTTGTGACATTTTCGAAAACCCAGGCACACTGTGTATGCGAAGAAAGCTGGGTTTTATAGTTGAAACCACCCATGCAATCACACACACACACACACACACTGCTGCCTATTCCAAATGCCATTCATTCATTATTAATATATAGTATATTTATTTATTTATTTCAGGCCTTCCTTCCTCAGCTACTGAATGCCTGTAACCTTTTCAATGCAATATCCGCCTGTGTTTTGAGGTCTTGATAATGATATCTGGTTGTACGCGTGGGAGCCGGCAGGGAGGACAGTCACCAGTGGGAAGGTCAGCAACTGATGGCCACTGGATTTGCTGTGGTGAGACTCCGGTATACTAATGCGGCGGCGGACAGGCAGTTAAGGACTGACAGCTATTGACAGCGGTGAAGGGGAGGAAGCCACAGCACGGCCCCCCTAACACTGGAAGGATGGCGCTTGTTTTTGCCATCGACTGAGGCAACCGGCCTGGTTCAGTCGATGGTTATCTCTCCTGCCGCTGGCCACCCCTCGTTATGGCCCCCACCCCCTCTGCCTGCCACTCCCCCTCCCCCTCCCCTCCTCCTCTTTTTTAACATTCACACTTTAATCATCGCCGCTGAGATGTTGTTTGCCGTCACCTCCGCCGAATTTACAACACCATCAACAGAATTTGCATATTGCCTAATATGGACATTTCCAATTGAGCCTGTCCCTCAACTGCTGATGGTTTGTGCGTGGCTGTTATTCCGCCTCGCCGCTGCCTCTGCCGCCCCACTGCTGCAACAATGTCCAGATAAGAGCGATGAAGTTAATTCCTGACCCCTAGATTGACTTGTTCCAACCTACTGTTGTTGGCTTTTGTGTCAGCAGGGGCCGTTACGGCATGAACTGCAATGCTTGGCATCCTTGCACCACAATGCATTTTAAATCTGGAAAACGATTCAACACAGAGTTGCTTTTCCAAACCCATATTTTTTTTAACGTAATTAAGAAATAGTTCGAATATGTGCTCAGTCTTGCCATCTGTCTGTTAAATATGAAGGAGATGGTTAATTTAGTTTAGCATGACGACTTGAAATGGGGGAAGCATTTGAAAACACAACCAGCCACTTTTTGAGTGTAAACAACACAATTCACTGTTTTACGTTGGATTATATGACAGGCTATTTCATACCTGGGACCAGTAACATCCTGGACTCTCTGCTGCTTGCAGCCAAGAAATGATAGATGCAATCTATCATAAATGGCAAACAAAAACAAACTAATAATCAGGATATAATGTGTTATTTGGTGAGCTTTGGGTGTGCTGTTTGGTAAGAGACAGTTTACTCTAGGTGTTTCCTACTGATTCCAGTATCTCTGCTAAACTAAAAGAAGCATCTCATACAGGTATAATTTGTATTGTTTTTTGAATTACAATGTCTAAGAATGACTAAACCTATGTCAAATATTTTGAGTTGTACACTTTTATTATTACAAATTATTAAAATAATTTAATTAATATTTTTTTTTATTTAATCAAATCCACATCTATCAGTATCCCCTTTGCCCATGTGTCAGTTGTTTGATTGTCATGAATTGACTTTTTGTTCATTTTTAACACCTTTTTTATGACACACTTTTTTTTTTATACATGTTGGTCATTTTTTAAAACTATCTTTCACCAGATTAAAGATTTAGTCATCAGACCGCTAAAGTAAGTTAGCAGAGCAAATAACAGAGTGTGACCTTCTTAAACTCTCTTAGACTCTGAACCGTAGTTGGGAGTCGGTTTGATGTCTGTGGCTTGTCGCTGGTAACTTGCGTCTTAGAGTCCAGGCTAATCTTTGCAGAAAACAGGACGAAGTAGGTCCTTTTGAGCGATAACCGCACATTTAATATCTCTCCTTTTATCAAGCAGAATACAACATTGGGCCTGTTCCCCGTCTGACTGGACATTGTTGCCAACTGAAACTCTTAAGAATTTATGGGTATTAGCTCTCTCATACACGTCTACACTGTGGATGTGTATTTCACTTCTACTTTTTTCCGTATTCTCTTTTCTGCACCTGAACGTCACACCCACACACACTAAACCACTGTCTTAAAGAGACAGAGCTGGCCGGTAACACGACCCCAACTCTGGATGTTGATTAATTTCTTGACATTACTCCAGCATGTTACACCTAAAGAAAATAAACATAAGACATTATAAATTCAGACTCTTCCCATAACAACCCATGTTTCCCACAGTCCTTGAATGAGCCTTCCTCTTGTGGCAAAACAACTATAGGGAAAGGATCAGGTTAGTATAATGTCCATTGAAGCATACCGGATTTCCTTCTCATATCGATGTAACCAAACAGCAAAATAGCATTCACAGCTCACATACTGTAAAGAAGTGTCCATTAGACTGCTCAAATTAAATCCTTTGTGACATAACTCTCTAAGCACATTAAAAGTGAATTAGGGTAACACCTTAATTGCATATGTAAATAAATTGGCTTCTCCTTTGTTATACACACTTCTATCGTATTCCCAGGTTATTTTAAAGGTGCAGGGTGTTAAAACCAAAATTTGCAGCTAAACAGTGTCCAAAATCACTCAACTTAGTCAGCTAAGTAATAGGCCCATAAAAAATATGCAAAACTCTACAAACTTTACAGAACGTTAGCAGCTTTAAACACTCCAAATTTCTTTTTTTTTGTTTAACTGTGAGGAGGGCAGTGATCCACCTACACCCTGCCTCAGGTCAGGAAAGTGACTAACCCAGTCACCAAACATGTCCGGTGGTCAGCTACCCCTCTGGGGTCTCTGAAGAGACTTGGATCTCAATGGAGGATAATGACCTTGTCCCCCAGCAGGAGACTGGGTCCCAGTCCCATCCAGTTGGGGCTGAGCAGGGAAAACAGGGAGCTGGCTAGTATCCAGAGGGACCCTGGGAGGGACCCTGGGATAGTAGGTCTTGAGTCTGTCATGGTGGACTACTTTGGTCTTTGCTCACGGACTCTTTTTGATCCGGTAGATCAGGTCATCCAGCAGTCCCACAATGAAGTAGGGGCCCTCGTAGGAAGGTAAGGACTTCCATACCTTGTTTTTCACCCTCTTGGTGCCTTTTATCAGGTACCAATCTGCATCACCAACTTTGTGTTGAACCTGACAGATGTTTTTGTCACACTGGCGTTTGGCCCGTTCAACTGATTTTCCAGCACCTCATGTGCCAGCTGGTGTGAGAGCTCCAGTCTTTCCCTGATCTGCTGGACATACTGTGGAGGTGTGCGTGGGTCGCTAGTACCCGGAGCCAGACCAGCAACCAGGTTGATTGGTTCAGTTATTTCTCTTCTGAAGAGCATCATGTTGGGTGTCAGGCCCATGGACCTGTGTTTGGTCGCCTGATAGATCATCACTGCCTATGGAATCATGACATCCCAGTCCCAGTGGCAACGCTCAGCAGTGGTAGCCAATATTTTCTGTAGAGTGGCGTTGAAGTCCTCTCCACCCCAAAGCCTCCACCCCAAAGTGACCACCCACTGGGCCATCATGCATCTGTTGCATCACAGAGGCACGGTACTGGTGGGGCAGCAGGATCTGAGGGTAGAACACTTGACCTTCAGTGCAGTAGTATTTCCTCAACAAGACTCCATCCTTCTGATAGTTGTTTCCATTGTGCTCAGTATGCTTTGGAAGCTGGACTGCATGGTGCTACGTCAGTCCATGATGGTCGTTCTCCTGCATCTATCCACCTATATATATATCTGGATCCGTCAGTTGAGCATGGATCAACTGTTCTAGGGTCCAGCCTCAGAACAGGTTAGTGTCGCATGGCTCACTCACCCTATTTATGCTTGGGTGGCTGGACATGTAGTCACAGCTGTCATCACTGGAGGTGTCCTCTACCCCCACTGGAGGAAACTCTGGCTCAGATGTTAAGTGACCTCCACAGCAGCAGGTCTGCAAATTTCCATGGCAGCTTCTGCAGCTGGACCATCATCTGGGCTGCACTGTACTGCTTTATGCTGGACACTTGGATTAGGCTCAGGCACTGAACATGCACATGACTCACGGTATGGCCTCCTGGAAAGAGCGTCAGCATTTTGGTGGGACTGGATCACCTGGAACTCGTACTGTCAGTTTCTCCAACCAGCGGGCAAGCTGGCCCTCTGGCTCTCTGGCTCTCTCAGTCTCGTGCAGGCTGCTGTGGTCTGTCCGGAGGGTAAATGGCCTTCCCAGCAGATATTGCCTGAAGTGGGAGGTGAACTTCACCGCTGCCAGGAGCTCGCGTCTGGTGGTGCAGTAATTTTGCTTTGTAGCTGACATAGGCCGTAGGCTCTCCTCACCCCCTTGTGCTTGGGATAGAACTGCTCTGTTTCCCCAGTCACTGGTGTCGCTGTCCAGAAACAACTCGCCGCTGTCAAGGGGTTAGCCTAGCAATGCCTCCTTGCATTCAGCTGTCTGATTGAAATGGGCACACTTTTTAGTGAGTTCGTGGAGCAGCCGAGCAAGTGTGGCGAAATCCTGTACAAAACGTCGGTAATATGAAGCCAAGCCAATGAACCGGTGTACCTCTGAAATATTTTGGGGTGTCGGCCACTCAACCACCTTTTGGATCTTTTGGGGTTCAGTGGTGACACTTCCACCTGCTCCCGAAACAGGCAGCACTTGAAAGGCTTCAGCTTGAGGTTGGCTTCACATAGCTTGGTGAACACTTGGCTGAGGCGCTCAAGCATTCCAGTAGCATCCCGCCCCAGAACTATAATATCATCAAGATACACCAAGCACATCTCCCACTGCAGCCCAGCCTGAATACAATCCATAAGTCGTTGGAAGGTGGTAGGCATGTTGCAAAGCCTGAATGGCTTTTCTGGGTGCAGAAAGCAGCAGCTTTGCGGGCCCTTGGTGTCATCTCCACCTGCCAGTAGCCTGATGTCAAGTCCACTGTGCTGAAGTACTTGGCAGTGCAGAGTGTATCTAGAGTGTCCTGGATGCGTGGTAGGGGATAAGCATTAAGGGTCGGTAAGCCGTGGGCTCTGATCTTTCTTTCTTACCATTACTAACGGTGCGGCCCAGCTGCTGTTGCTGGATTGGGCTGCACTGCTCTCCAGACTCTGCTGCACCTGTTGGTCAGCTGCAAGCTGTTTGTCACTGGCCTTCCTGCATGGGGACTGTTTTACAGGTGGCCTGGGGATGGTCAGGATATCGCGCTGCACCAAGCTAAAGCAGCCAAGGTCAGTGGGCCTTGTGGAGAGAATGACGCTGTATGCTTGCAGCAGGCGGGCCACTTTGTCGTGGTAATTCTCTGACAGGTCAGCACAGCTCTCAGTGTACAGGGACTGCAGGTAACTGGGGACAGAAACAGAGTCAGAATTAACAGACTTGGACACTGGTGAGGGCTCGTCTGAAACTCTACCTCTCCCATAACTTTTGCTAGCTGAAGGAGTCCGGCCACGGCCCTCTTCCTCAGGGTGACAGGTGCAGTGCCAGGGTTGAAAACTCTGATGGGGATGTTGGTAGATTGCCGCTTCTGAACAACAACGCGAGCCACTAACACATGATGCCTGGCTGGCGGTGCCAGGCACCACATATTCACAACCTGACGCTAGCACAGTTGTGCAGGCCACTCTGACGAGTCTATTAGAGTCTAGTAGAGCACACATGGTTCAAGTAACAACTCTGCCTGGATGGGAAGCTGGGGTCAGGTTAACACTTGGGGTGTGCTGCTTGGATTGATGAGGAGAAGGGCAGTTCCTCTGCAGATGCCCTATGCCAGAGCAGTTGTGACAGATGATCTCTGCAGAGGTCATTTCAACATTTCTTTTTTTCTTTGGTGGCCACCGCTGATGAAATCTTGGTTTTCTGTCCGGTGGGTTAGTGAATCCCTATCCCCAGCTATCCCCACTAGTTCATCACATATCAGCACACTTGTATCTTCATCTACCGTTGCTGCCCTGGCTCGTTGACCAGGCTGCATCAACTGGGTGACTGCTCTGGCAGCCCTTGTGGTTGTTTCGTACCTGTGTGCTACTTCGTATGCTCTGGCCAGGGTGAAAGGCTGCTCCTCCAGCAGTCTTTGAACCACCTCAGCATCAGCCAAGGTGTTTGTAGAGGTGTTTGTAAAGATCTCCACACTGATAGTGTCCTGTTCCCGCTCTGTACGATCTGCATACATGATGGAAACCTTCTCATAAATATCATCCAGTGTTTCAGTATTTTTACCTTTAATAATTGTCTCTGTTTGCTTTGAAGAGGAGGAGAAAACATCTGCACCTCCAGTCTGGATCTAAAGTTATTAGAGACGCAAGCTGCACTAATTTTAACAGCAGCTTGGCTCACCGCCACATCCAGATGTCCGCCTGCCGAAGAGCATCATAGAAACATCGATTTTTTTAACGTGAAACTGCTTTATTCATTGATTTTACTGTTTTGTTAAGGAGAGAGAGAGCCCTCTGGATCTTAAGTTAGAGAAACAAATGGAGCTAATATTGGTACCATCCCTCATCAACCCATGCAACTCTATGACATCAACTCCATCTTTTGCTATTGTTTAAATTGTGACCCATAGCGCCACAAAATTAAATATTGTGTGTTTAACAAACAGATGTGAAAGTAGTAGGCTATTAATTTTCTCATCTGCGCAACAAGAAAGCAAATAATACAATCTCCACAAAATTGTAACTCGTACTTTAATTCATTTATGTGTATGTACATTTTATACATTTGTCATTTTATTCCATGATTCCTTTTGTCTGTATTATCATGTTCAATGACGAAAATATAGCCATATCGCTAAAGGATCTTACCCTGCTCCAACACTCCTCTCCTCCTCTTGTCCTTAGCTGCATGTTGTTTTGATACACAGCTGCCATCTGTGTGAAATATTAATGCAGTGGGCTGATTTGGGGTGTCGAGCAGTGTCACTCATTTGGCTTTTAATCATGCGGCAGCTTGAGAAAAAAGGAGGGAAAATAACTTCCCTTCCTGGGTGGCTGTCAAAGTCTTCCCAAAGTCATCCGGCACGCAGGGCGTCATGCCTGTCGCCTGTTTCTCCTCTCATTGACAGCTGCATTTTTGGCTCGTCTCCGAGTGGCTGAGCGCTTCTCATGTCTAGACCCTCTTTCAGCGCAAATCAAGGACGCTACCCATGATTTATTTAAATACAAAACCATCTTTGTATCTGCACTCAGGCCTTATTTCCCCCCAAAAAGGGCAAATTAAGAAGATACTTAATTTTTCGATGAAGTCAAATCGGTTAGAATAACACTTGAGATTTTGATGTACAGACTGCTGACAGTGATAAATTATGTTAACATCCTGGGATGTTATCTGTTTGCATTATGTGTGCACAACATGTCACTGTATGGGCAGTCTACAAAAGTAAGAACATTGCGTCTGACTAAATTTAAATTTAATAATAATTCTGCAGTGAAACAGGGTTTGCTTTCGAAGGCGCAAAGGATCCAATCTATGATTAATGTGATTGCATTCAGCTAAATAATGTAAGAATAATTATTACATTAATCAGCAGAGTCCATTGTCAGCAACAGTGGTCAACTTTAGGATGATTTTTCTTTTTTTTTCTATTTGTTTTTCTTTCAAAAGCAACAAAAATTGATGTTCTGCTACAGGGTTATCTATTCACAATGAGACTGACCGGTATGATTCATAGATTGCATCACTTTCCTGTAGAATAGAACTGTTCTCCCCCCATAGCCCATTATCTGGGTTTTTAATAAGGGCATCTAATTAATATTTATAGCCTAATTGCCTGTTTTCTACTTTATATTTTTGAGAAAGAAGTAACCAGGCTAAAATACTGTTGTTGTTAATTAAGACAAATGCATTAATTATTAAAGATGCAAACATGTCAAGCAAGCATAACTAATTATTCTAGCGTGTTAACAGTTGTTTAATGTTAGCAGCAGCTGAATTATTTAGAGCACACGTGCCATATTTGGATTGTTTGAAATGTGCCGTGGTAAGTGGGGTGAAGGAAGTCGCAGCAGAATCTCAGGAAAGCTGAGGGAGAAAACAGAGAAAAAACTTTTACAGATGGGTCCCACCTAACTATAATTGCTCATTATAGGTGAATATGAACAGTACGAGGAGGTGGTAGGAAGAAGTGATGTTAATTTAATCCACTACACATTGTCAGGTTTTGGCCAAGTAATGCAGAAGCTCTTTCTGATTTTTTTTTTGTTTCTTTTTTTGTATTGGTGGGGAAGTCGACAGGAAATGAAGGTAACTGGATGTGAAGGCAGACAATTTATGTTGTTATGTCTTAATTGTCACCTGATGTGCATGCAATCTGGAATGCTGTCAAAAAAAGAGACACTTCCTCTCAGTGGAGTAGCGGGAAGAGATGCAAAGACAAACAGGTTTGATCTGATCAAACCAACACCGTGGTAGATGTGACAAATTCAGAACCATATATCCAAGTCTGATTGTAATGTGTGTGGGTCTGTGGTATGTGACAGAACAGCCACTAAACTTCTTATTTGTTTTTGTTTTTTTAGTTTAAAAAGAAAATACATGACACTTGCACAACAGGGTCATTCTATATAAAACCTCTCCACTTCACACAGTCCTACAAACATCTGCATCCCTCCACACACATTTTTAATGCAGACTCCAATTAAGCTGCTTTAATGGAAATCACTACTGTACCGATGTTTTTACCCCACAATCACTGTAATATAAAAAATGTCAATTAGTTGAGAGCTGAAATAGCTGTGAGGTTTAATCATTCTTTGGCTGTTGTTTCCCACTTCACTTTCAGTTGGAAGATTGTAATATCTGTCAAGTGTAATGGTTTCTGTAAAAGTAATTACACCAAGCTCAATATAATCGTCATTATATAAATCATGATATAAACATCAAATTTGTCACATCCTGCCTCATAATGCCATGACAAAATGGGAAATGCACCATTTCCAAAAGTTAAACTAATTTATTAAGCAAACTGAGATTAACTGAATAGCTACATAACAAAAGTACAAAGGTGCATGGAGTGTGGGGATCATTGGAATCAGTAGTGTATTGTGTGCATGAGAGTGGGGATTATGTGTTGGGGTTGCGCATGTCGGAAATTATGCAGGAAGCCTGTTGATGTTGGATTCATTGACATATTGGCCGAAACTCTGAACTGCTGGAAAACTCTAGGGGTAGGACCACTTGTCAATATTTGGCCTGTGGTAGTGTTTAGGTGGTGGCTTTGATGTTTAAGCAAAGCTCTATGACATGCTGTTTTTGAGCCTCATTTATGAGTGATGAGGTGATTGGATACATTCCTACATTTTACTGTTATGGTGCAGGAAGGACATTTAAAGAACAACCATTGTAGGTCCAAGGTACAAGCTGCTGTTGTGTGAACTCAAGTCTTTGGTACAAAGGGAACCAGCACAACATCAAGTGATTTGCACTCTGGCCAGGGGTTGGAGTTCTAACAGGAAAGCATGTTAAAGCTTATAGTATCAGGGGATATTGGTAATGTGACACTGGACGATGTGAGAAGGCAAAGGAGGACATGGTGAACTTAAGCAGCCTGTGGAGAAACAAGAGTGGAATGACCTGTGCAGAGGTTTTTGAGAGCAGCAATGATGAAGGACAAATGTGGCATTAGATGAGCAGAACGTTTGAAGGTTTTACTGGTGATTGTCAGTTACAGCTCTCACCTAGACAGAACTCTGTGTTGATATTTTAGTAGTAGTAGTAGTTAGAGGACAACTCAGTATCTTAGCCAGGCCTCTCTTGTAAGAAAAAAAAATTACCTTTCTTATGATGCCACGATAAAGGCCCTTCAGGCAGCCATGAGTGATCAGGATGTCTCTAACTACATTCATGATGAGGCCATGTTGTAAACAGTTGAACTTGATGATGTTCATAGAGAATCATTATTGGTCCTTGGGAACAAAAGACCGAGAGGTCATGTGCATCAAATGGAAGAGGAAGGATGGTGTGGTTAAGGAAAATGTGCCAACTTGATGATTTTGAAATCTACAATTCCCATGATAGGGTGGAGAGGAATCAGGGTAGTTTACTTGATGGACATTAGCCTCTTAAAATGCACCCCCTTTTTCAGACTTATTTGCAAAAATGGTATGTCCAAGTTCACAGTTTCCACATGTCATTTTTCATGTCAGATTTAGATGGTCTTGTCATTTCCATTGCGTCAGACTGCTGTCCATCAAAAGAAAAGTGGTCAAACGTTAGTAACTGGACCTCATTGGATTTCCAGCTGGCTGTCTCCCGACCGCATGATTTGATTGGCTTGTGCATGGTGTCAATCCATATGACATGATACAGTGTGTTATAACAGGTTAAGTACAATCCTGCTCTTCTACTTTTCCAGGTTTTGCTTCTGAAACATCTTAGAAAAAATTTAAGGCTTGGTGATTAAATGAAGGGTGGTGTGTGGTGCATATGAAACCAACATCAAGTTGTGAGACAAACCAGTCTAAGCTCTAAGCCCCGGCCTTAAGTCAGTCCAATCAAATGTCAGATTTTTAATTAAATCCTTCTTGTAACTATGTGCTCCCTAAAAGAACAGAAAAATAGAAATTGTAAGGTGGGGAACTCCTATTCCTAAGGTTGGGTTAGCACCTTGGGAACAAGAGGAAAGAAAAAAGACACCTACAAAAGGCTCAAGATTGATTTGTTGTTATGACATCACAGTGAGGCTCATAGAAGAGATGGTTTTCGGGCCACTAATGGATTACCTTTCACGGTGGACAAATCTGCCAACAGCAGTAGGACATATGAACCCAATGGACTTGATATAAGTAGTAACTTATATGACACAACATTTCAAGTGATCATTTAAAAACAAACCATGATCTTTCCCGAACCTTAAGTGTTTTTCGTGCCTAAACTGCAGAGTTGTAGCACCATGTGATGTATACAGCTTTTGGAAAAGACAAATAACGCTGTCCTGCTGATTGCTGCAGATATGGAGGCGCCATATTAGAAAACACTCCTATGGGTCGATGTAAAGTGCGTAGTACAAAAGACCCTGTTGATTCATTCAGTGTTTGTACTTATAGAATAAATAGAAACAATATACTTGCAGCTTACTTCCATCCATGCATTATCACAAATTGCCCACACTAATCAGTACACACACACCCACACACACACATGAACAGAGAACACCCAGTACATCTGCTCTCTGGCATGATTTATAAGCTGATTCTGACCTGTGGGCACATGACAGTTGCTTTCATTTTCTTCTATATATTTTTCCCCTCATAGCCAAGGTCATTGGTGAGCAAACCCCTCTCCAAGTTTTTCCAGCGTTGTCCTCCTTCCATCCCTCCCTCCCTCGCTCCCTCCCTCCCTCGCTCTCCTCGGCCTGATGGCCCCATGAATCATCCCGTCTTCCCCATCGAACTCTCCAACGCCTCCTTCCCACCACAGCCACCCCAACTTCCCCAATCCTTCTTCATTCCCGCTAACAATTTGGTAATGAAATATTGATTTTTAGTTAGATTCAAATGGATGTTATTAACTTTGCATTGATAAATCGCTCCCCTCTCTTTCTTCTTCATCTCTCCCACCCTGTGTTTTGGATAGAGCGCTGGTAGTAACACCTGATTCACAATAAAGCCTGGAGGCCTGATTTGCTACATGACCTACAATGCTCCTTTTGAAGGCCACTCCCTGTTTTCCTTCCATACATGCACTCTCTCACACTCCCACACACAGTCCCCTTGCATTAAAAGCTGTGAATATATACTGATTACCTACTGTGGTCAATGACAGTGGCTTATACCATATTTTATTGAATGTTGTGAACTCAGATGAAGTGCCCTTTTCAGAGTGAGTCATGCATGGCATTGCAACGTCCTCTCCACCTCAAGGCAAACATGATTACTCTATCAGTGCACAATGATTGTTTTAAAGAGGTAAAGCACTCTGAGCTGCAGTCGTCCCCGATCATTACAATTTTTTTCCCTTTACAGAGAAATGGTACAGTATAGTTTATTCTCATTCGCAGCCGAGTCCAAAATAACAAAACTAAAGATAAAGAAAAGAAAAGACTGTGGCCCAGGTCATGTTAATGTGTTCTACATTTACACACCAAACTACAAATTGTGGGTTTGGAATCAATGTTTTTTTATATTTTGCCAGGCAGAACAAAAAACATATGTAAGATGAAAAACATTCTTATAAATTAATAAATGGGTTTAGTATTATTTGTGTGTGTCAGTGTCTGCTCCATAATGACTGATGGCTTTTCTCAGCTTCAGTTTGGTGGCAGACTGAAGGAAATATCAGTGGCTGTAATTTGTTCCCTTTAGATGTGTTTGTTTTGTCTGACAGTGGTACTGAAATGGAACTGTCAGCTGGAAGACAGACTTTGAACATGAAGGCTTTCATTTCAACAATGGCTATAGTTAATGTTCAACAATGTCAGTTCGCTGTTAAGATCAGTAAAGGCAGACCCAAACACAGACACAATGGAATTAAGCAATATAAAAAAAAAGAAAAGCAGGATAGGAAAACTCAGAGTTGACAGATCTAGTTGACGACTAAGCTTTGTGGTAGTGATTATCCAGGATGATAATGCTTGGTTAAATGAAGCCAGATAATAGATAGATATCCAGGGTATGTTGAACCCACTTCATAGAACAGACCTCTGGACATTTGGACAAGAGAGTGAGCATGGTTGGTGGTGAGTAAGTCACTAAGAGGGAGGACCAAGGAGTAACACAAGAAACAGTACAGGTAATGCAAACAGCATTAGTATTTAACCTGAATATGTTACTGCAGGGTGGCTGAGAGCTGGACCACCGCTGTGATTAAAACAATGACTGGCGATGAGTGGATGGAGAACCGGAGGCAGATGTGCAGGCTGGGCAGG
The DNA here is from genome assembly GCA_030544235.1 of Lepturacanthus savala. Classification (NCBI taxonomy): domain Eukaryota; kingdom Metazoa; phylum Chordata; class Actinopteri; order Scombriformes; family Trichiuridae; genus Lepturacanthus; species Lepturacanthus savala. Next base: position 23,922,463 of record CM060462.1, on the reverse strand, counting down.
TGAGGTGAACAAGCTGGAAGGAAGCCCGTGCTCTCACACACACACACACACACACACACAGGAAAAGGAAACATGACATGACATTCTCTAGCTGATATGTTTATTGGTGTTCCATATCTTCAGTTTTGTGTCATGTCATAATCATACATTTTCTTTGATAACGTTGCACAATATTGATTTCACAGATTTTTTTTAAACATTTCAATTAATTTCTTACATATGAAAAATGTAGATAAATGTGTTTCCTGCATGGCCTGCTTGCTACACTGGACACCGCGGCTTCTTCCACACATCAACACACACACTTATCCCCCCCCCACCATCCCTATCCAGTATTAAAACCAGCTATTTGACACAAGATGGACGTGGTGGACAGGCAGAGCCCAGGGGACACAACCGGGGTTGCATATGAGGCGTCCGTTACTGGGAGGGCCATTTACATTTCTCTCCGCGCGTTTTCTCTGACAGCGACACAATTTCCTGTTCCGTCTGGCGAGCTTCTGACTGCGAGCCACGGACTGAAATGTAATCTTTGGGGCTCACAGAGCGCTTGGTCTCCCCTGAGTATTTCCCCCACCAAAACCTTGAACTCTGCTCGGGTAATCTTTTATTCCAGGGACGGTGTTTTTTACCCTGAGAAACAATGGAGCACTCTAAAACAGACTGACTAATATCCTGGCCATAAGATTACTCCACTAGCCTCAGGTTGGATTATGCACACACACACACACACACACACACAGCTAGAACCTATGGTATGAGCATTCAGATTACAAACCACCGCTGTTCTGTCTGACCATCTGCTTGCCAGTCTTTTTTTCCCTGTATTTGTATAAGTTTTAATATATTTGCAGTCATGCATGCACTGGAAGATTGAATGAGAGAGAATAAGTGAGAAAGAGAGGGAAAAAAGTATTGTGTCTCTACCATGACCTGGAATGTGGCTGGGGAACGTTGTGTTTTAGGTCATGTTGATTTCTCTGGAGAAAGGCTCTCTATAGGTTTATAGTAACAAGGAAACATGGTCTCTCTCCGCTGCCACTGTGATTTATGTTTAGACAACAGATCACTGTGCCAGACAGCCTCACACATTATGACACTGTGCACACGATGCACTTACTGCGGGGCTTGTTTGTGACAGTGAGTGTCACCGTTTAAATAGATATGCGCCTTATCTATCCTCTGTACACAAGGATATTTGTAGTATTTTTGCCTTAGATGACTGCTGTTTTATTTTGGATGATTTTGGGGGGGCATAAAGAGCCATGAAAAAAGATCTCTAATGGTATTTAGTCATGCAGGTAGTTTCAGTTTTATTTGACAAGGTTGGATGTTAATGGATGTTTGTGGCGTTGAAAACATTGAAAAATCCTGGAGAAATGTGACTTATCAGAGACAATGCCTGAATTCAGATGTCTATGCTGGTAGGAATAATGCTAGAACGATTGGACCCTTTCCTTAAAACCTATATTGATAAAAAAAACTTCTTGAGTTATCTTTAAGTAACATCTCATAATGCATTTTATTCCCTCTCTGCTGGACACGCTTGCAGACTTGACATGATGACACGAAAACACTACAAGACACCTACAGCTTGTTGCCCTATTGTCACTGTAGCAGGAATAACTCACAGTATGTATAAACAAAGTCCACAATGTCCCAGTCCACAGAGAGAAGCATTAATCTATGAGTGTATGTCGCTGTGACAAAGAATAATTCACAGATGGCATCATGAACTGTTTTGACTGGAACTACTTTACGCTAAAGACATTTGACAGATAAGTCTTTGGATTTCGAGTGAAACGTGCAAATTGTTAATGTTTGAGTGAGTGTGCACCACAAAAGAAATTCCATTCAGCTTGGATTGGGTTGTTAGCAGAAATCTGCAAGATCTTGAACCATAACACATAAAATCCATCTTCTGCATTTCTGGATGCCATTGGAGGTGACAAAATGTTTGTTGTTTTCATAATTTAGGTGAACTAAGCTGCATGTTCAAGTGCGTAAGAAGAAGTTTAGCATTTCCCTTTCACCTCGGCTAACATTGACTTTACCGTTGTTATTGACATGTCACTGTAAAAGAAATTCAATGGTTAAGACCATGGCCTCAGTGATCAATACAAGCAGTGTGAAGCGTCCGATGAGACCGTAAAACAGAACAGTGACGGCGCCGCATATAATCCTACTGCGTCCCCGTAGATGGTTTCGCGATAGCGTGACCTTTGTTAGGCTTCGGCAGATGCACACCCCTTCATCTGCTCTCTGGTTCAGTGCTATAAGGACATATTAAATCAAGATAGGACTGCTGTATTAAGTAGGGAGACTGTCTCATGCTACATGTAGATAACCTTGTGTTATTAGCTCCCTGATGGCCAATCAATACGCCACTTCCTAGCTGTGGAGGATGAACCGAGTCCCTCACCTAGATAATCATCTCTCACTGTCTGACACCGAATAATTGGTAGCCTCTCAATCCCAGCTTGGTTGACAAGAGTATTTTGCATATTAAAAACACTGCGCTAACAGTCTATCATTCCGAACAGAGAGAGAATAAACATGCATATACATAATATTTTGAGATAATTGAGCTGGGATGCATCAGCAAACCCCAAGGAACAAAAATAGCTTGATAAAGAGAAGCTGGGGATAGGCTTTGCTTAAAGTGTGCTGCTGATTATTGCTGTAATGCTATGCATAGTGATTGAAGGATGGTGTTTATGACTGTGTTGGAGGAAAAAAAAAAAAAGGACTGCAGCAGAGAGTTGAGTCCCCGATGGCTATCTCTCTGTGGAGTTGAGACATCATCTTCCAACTGAACGCCGGGTCCCCAGCGGATGGAATTGACATGGATGATGAGGATGGTGATGATGTTTAAACGGAAAACTCCCTGTCCATCTGTCCACATTTGCACTTCAACTGCCTCTCACACTGCTGCTCCTCTTTCTACATTTCGTCTCTTCTCTGTTTATCCTCATGTAAGCACACTCTCCTCCTCTTCTTACAGTACCAAGAACTCTTTTTGTGCACAGCTGCAATTGTTTATGCATCTTATTTTTTCATAAGATATTTAAATGGGAAATGTGGCCTAGAAGTCATTCCTAATTCATGCATGCACTTTTAAGGCTGCCTTGTTTTAAGCAAATAATGGCTTCAAAATCGCTAGTGAGGTTTCCTAAAAGAACTTTGATTATAGTGTTCAGTGTGCAGCTCATCAATACATGTTCTATTAATAAAATTTGACAAATAAAGAGAATCCTAGATGGCTCCCTACAAGAGTTATTTTAAATATAATGTTATAAAACCTATTTAAGGGCTACCTTTATTTGTGGATTTCTCAAATGTTTATACTTTTTTGAATCCTAAAATATTGGTTTAATAAATATCCCTCCATAAAGTGCATATACAATTTTGGAAAAAAAAAATAGGAAAAAGATTTGTTGTTTAACTCTGATGGCTCGTTATCCATTACCCCTGATATCCTTTAATATGCATTTTTTTGTCTTTGACTCTGGGACAGCATGAAATGTTCTCAAAACTAGCTGCCATGAAAGACAAATTCCAACTTACCCAATTAGTGCAAATCCCTAAAGACCTTTCCATTTTTTAATTCATAGACAACTGGTTTTGTTTTCAGACTCATCTCTACTTCTTTTACTGTTTATTACAGCCATGCATACACTGCAAATAAGCCAATTTGTATTTTTTGGTTTAAAACAGTAGTTTATGTTGGTTAAACTTGAAAATCTAAATTATTGGCATTGAAGGCAATAATGTAAGTTAGCGCAACAAAGCAAGACAGTTGTATGCTCCAAAATAATTTGTGAGTTGCTAATACCTAAATCTTTAAGTTCAATAGAAGGGACAACAATTCTGCTAACTCTTTTTTCTTCATTGTGAAATGCAGGAAAGACAACTTTCAAAGTTGGCATTTTTCTCTTCAAGTCTTATTGTGGCTGTGCTGCTGCCAGGAGCTGGAGGTAAGTTTTAAACAACCTTTAATTTAATTTATTTTAACGTTAATGATACAGGAATTTTATTTTGAGTTGTGTGTTGTTTTGAGTTGTTTAATGGAGAAAGCGACCTACACATTTTCAACATTTGAATACAATCAGAAACACAATCACAATTCATTCCTTACCGGTGAGCGGCTAACTGATACTAGCAGTGCTGCAGCCGCTAGCTGCTAACATTAGCTTATCTGGGCAAATCCCATTCAAACAGGATGACATGTTGCTTTCTGACTGGTTGCTATTGTGATTAAGGGATAGTTAAAAAAAAAAAAAAAAACGAAAAATCACCCATTGTCATGATTCCCATATTCATAGCAACAGCAATTTTTGAGAGAGTTAAAAGTTATTACAATGTAAAATTGTAAATTAGTAGAACATGACAAAAATTATAATTCAGAGTCGAACAAACTCAGAAGCAAAACAAACACTCTATTGAAGTTTGTTGCCTTGAAAATTTGAGGTGATCCAACTTTTATTTTTTGCAAAGTAACATAGCCTACACCATCATCCTCAGACCAAACTATCAATTACATGATTGCATCCAGATTATTCTCTCCAAACCAGTTAATGTAAATGCAACTAATTTAGATTTTTTTTTCAAAAGTTTGCTAAAAATTTTACTTGACACTTAGATGGAAACACAAAAGTACTTCTCAAATCAATCTTGCAGAACACATCCCTACTGTCTGCATATGCTAAGTATGTACAGAGCACTTAGTGAAGGACTAAGCTCCATCTGTGGTGTAATTCTGGCAGTGGATCCTTGTTGCACATCACAGCGCACTGCTTTAGTTTGCTGTTTATGTTGGTTTCATACCAACATATTAGTTTACATTGCTTATGGACACATAAATACATAAAGCTAACCATTCTACTGTCAAATGGAAGCTGTGAAGTTCTTTCTGCCATTTGCTCCAAAGTTCTGTGTTAGCTGACACGTCTCCAAACTCCCTGCGGAAGGGTAAAGCAAACAGACAAACAAGAAGTAGAAACATCAATGTGCATGTTCAATCATGAAGTTTTCAAACTGTGAAGGACTGTGAAGTAACCCAACACTGGCACTGACCTCTGATGTCAAGACTGGAGTTTCTTAAGGTCACTTGTTCATTCTCCATGGAATCAGACGTTGGTTGGCAGGGTAAACTTTAGATATAGCTGTCATCTCTCTGTCTCTGCCTCCCATGGTGGTACCGAGGGCATGTGTGTTTGTGCCAGTCTTACAAGGGCAACATAAAGCCACGGTGGCTGTGTCAAAGTGAGAGAAGGGCTGCTCTAATATCAAAACATATGGAGATCACTGCAAGAAGTGGCAGCACTTGTGCTTCCAGGATGGAAGCTGGATGGTGGATGTTGTGGGAGCTGACAGCCAGCAGAGTGCCCACCCACAGGGGCTTCTGTTCCTGGGGCATGGCTACGGCCAGGCGCCAGGGGAGCGCCAGGGAAGCACCAGACATGGAGGGATATGGGGGGAAAGGATGCTGTCATTGCTGGATCAGTGGCAGAGGCGGACGCCATGGACCCAGGTTCAGTGCAACAGCACTCCAGGGACAATTCAGATGGAGCACAGGGGCATGTGGCTGCTAGCCTCTGCAGTACAGCACAGATGCACAAAGTCTGTGTCACACAAACGCATTTGTTCATATGCACTGTACATACATGCAAATACAGAGTCACACACATGCATACAAATGCATATACATATGCATGTATGTGGAGGAAGTTGTACGCCATCATTTGAATTACAAGTTCATATCTGCAGATCAGAGACCATATGCCAATAAAAGCAATACCATTTTAAATCTGGAGCCTGGGTTATAAACAGTATGAGACAGTCAGAACCTCTATTTGTTGTTAAATGCATTTAGTCACGCACTTACAGTACTGGTAGTGAACAAGACACACACACACACGCACAACTTTTAAATATCAAACGAAAGTGCATATTCACAACAAAAGCATTAATGAAAAAAACAGATGGCAGAAGCTTTTACATAGATTAATTTACTGATTTATTAGATATGTAATTTTCCTCTAATGGTAAAATGAAGCAAGCTGGTTTAATGGAAATTACCATCCATTTTGTGCAAAACAGCACTAATGTGTAAAAATTGTCACATAAATATTGTCAATTAGTTCAGACTTGATATAGCTGTCGGTTCCAATCATCCTTTGAATGTTGTTTGTATCCCATTTTCACACACATCATCATGATTTCTGTCAAGTTTCATTGTTTCTGAGTAAGAGTAATTACACTGAGCTCAGGGTAACCTTCCATCATTTAAATGTCCATATGTTCTTCTCATCAGGTATGTATAACTATTATTCATATATAGAAAACGTAACTTAATAAAAAAAACACAAAGTAAATGAAGATCTAAGGCTTCCATGGATATAGAACACTGTGTAAAATGTTTTAAAAATGGGTATTTAAATGTATAAATTTGTATTATTAAAAAAATAGGAATATTCCCTGAGTAAGTTTTACAAATGTTTGTCTGAGGTGGCTGTGAGGGCATGAGTAAAAAAAAAAAAGACCAAACTTGGGCTGTAATAAAAAAAATAAAGTATTTTGAAGGCATATAAGAAGTAAGGACAACACCGAAATAAAATATAAATTTCTCCCTTTTGGCAGCAGGGGGCCGGACTTCATGCCCAACCCCATCAAACGTGTTGAAATCTACTAAAATAATTTCACATTCTTATATCTTTATCTTTAAATATCCAACTCTATCTATTTATTTGATTCTGCATTTTATTTCATTTCATGTGTGACATTTTGATGAGTTTTCCTGTCATGTCAGGAAAATCACATTACTTCTCTGCAGGTTGGTATAACTTTAACTGGTTTGAGTACAGCAGATCAAGGTGTTACCTTTTGCTTTTCTAGGAGCTTGAATGTGCTTCCTTATTATTACAGCAAAAAAAAAAAAAAAAATCATGAAAGTACATGAGTCAACACATTCGCCATAGATGAGCACAGACAAGTGTGAGCTGGTAGCTGTGTGTCTGTGTTTCATTGGTAGTGAAGTGATTCTGGATTTGTGGACATGGTTGAAATGTAGACGTCATATCAAAGAAGATACTGGAGGTGCTGGAACCACTGGAGCTGGATCCATCTTTTTTCGATGGTGAATCACTGATGGCAGGAAACAGGATGTGGTTCATGTTCTGCTGAAGCGAACCTTCACACAAGCTGTTTAGACACATTGCAACTCCCATAGAGTGAACCTGGTGTTAACCGCTGCTGCTGAAGTCTCAATATCAGCACTTCTTTTGACAATGAGAATCATCTTCATAACTTTGTGTCTGAAGAAAGGTGCGAAGGGAAATGCGTCCCAATGGGAGGTTTATTGAGCTGGAGAGAACTACTGATGTAAGATGGAAATCCATGTAAAGATCTGTAAGCAAAACACTGCAGCTGCTTGATGTGACACTAGTATAGGTCTATACGAGACTGGCTGAGGTAGTTGGATGCATATAACTCTGCTAATGACATCATACACAGTGGAGATTGTTCTTAATGGCAAATCGAACAAACCTGAACAAATCTGAACAACTTAACCCTTCTGTCTTTTGATCGAAAACTGTCAGACCCGTTGGACTATGATGAAATCATCTCCATTTTAAACAAGCCTCATCCTGTAGGCCTGCCTGTGGTTTATATTTTAGATTATTTTATTGAGCATGACCCCAGACGGTCAATTTGTTAGGCTGTTAGTATTGTAGCTCATAGTGTATTTCAGTATCAAACTAAAATAACCAATGTTTTGCAATTAAACCCAACCAAACCCTAACCTCTTAAGACACACTGTACTGTGTGGTACACAGGATTGTAGGGGGACAACAGCAATATTATGCTTCAGTTGATGGTTGCTATGCACAACTAACACAAAATGATCGTCTCAAAGTTGTTTTGCATCGATTGACACCATGCTCAAGGCAATCGAATCAGGGGGTCAGAAAATAGCTCGAATGGCTCGAAAGCTAATCGGACTGACTGACCATCCAAACTTAAGAGCCAATAGCCATGGCTGTAGGACAACATGTGACATGTGGAAACTGCTACTTATAACTTGGGCATATAAATTTTGCAAATAAGACTGAAAAAAGGGAAGATTTTACGTCATTTATCAGCATCTAGTTGAACAGATTTGGCGGAAATTGAACATAATAGTGATAATAATAGTGTGTTTTGGTTTGAACACAATCATTGTGAATTTTTTTTATTATGCTCAGATTTAGCTGTTTTTATATACATGGGTAGCAGGGGTCTCTGCCATGTTGCTACAGTAACGAGAACAGTAAAACCAAACAATGGTGCTAGAATTGACCTTTGCATTTTATACAGCCACCGTAGATTCTCCAACATGGTTCTCAGATGGTTATAATCTGCAAGTTGTGTAATTCTTAAATTTTTTGTGAATGTTGTCCTGCTGACTACTGCAGATAGGGGCACCAGATTTAAAAACTCCCCTATGTATAGGTGTGTGTATTTTGATGTGTATTTTCTTTTAAATTCCGTTTTTTGGGGGGCGACAACAGCTGTTTCATTGATTAGCATTGTAACTCATTGTTACTGCTGAAGTTTGTCCATAAACCAAACACACAAGGTGGGGATGAAGAGATTCAGCTGAACAGCTGTGGCTCAACATGCTGCTCGAAGTCACCTCTGGTTTACGTGAGAAGCAGGGGCGTGGAGGTGCGTTCAGGTGCGTGTGGTGTGCGCATCCGTGTCCACTCCGCGTGCGGACGATATTGACAGCATACTGACAGGATGTTGATTATCCAGCTTGCGGGAGGCTGAGGCCTGTCTGGACGTCAGGTGGGAGTCACAACACCCGAGGAGTGATGAGACAATCAGACAGAGAGGGAGAGAGCGAGGAGGGCATATGTCAGGGGCAGGGGGATGATGACAATAAGCTGTCTGTCTCTGCTGACACGAACACAGCACTATCAGGATCAGATTAGCTACAGCACTGCTCTAAAACGTGGAACACACACAAACACACATCTGCTTACGTTGTATACGCGTGTACTTCAGATACAGACTCTCCTTTACCCCTGGGAACAACCCTTTAAAAAAAAAAAAAACTAAACACAGATTTACAGCACATTTTGTTGATACAGCAAACAAATAAGAATGTTCTATCGCAGAAAAAATCATTCTGTTGCTTTTACAGTGTCAATGTCCCATAAAGCTGCTGTGATCAATATTTTTATATTAAAAAATAGATCAAATGACTAGGTTACATGTAATGTGAAAAGAGTTGTTCATAGAATCTGCAGTGGCACCCCCTTTAAATCTAGACTGAGTCCTTTTACATCTGTCGCTTCATTATTTCAGTTTTACGATCCCAAACGTGACTGTGTTGATTGAGTCTCGTGGCTCTCGTCGGTTTTCCAGAAGCAGACAGCTGTTTTCAGATGTATGGCGCTCTGGATGAAAGTGTCTGCTAAATAAAAGTGTGAATTGTAAACGCAAAGAGAGACAGACGTCGTTGAATTTGTTTCCTGTTAGAAGTTATTACCGCTATGCTGGATGTGTAAATAGGCAATAATTTCATTAACACTCACACATCTTATCAGGGAATTTTCTTTGTAGGATTTAGCTCGTAAAACTCGAGGATGGTTGTGAACTAATTACAGTCTAATCATAATGACAAGCAAGTGAGTACATATTGATTTATTTAATACTTTCTTTTTAACCAACAGTTGGTGGTGATGATGTGCAAAGAAACAGAGATGCAGCAGTAGAGGGTTTAAAATATTTCTAAAACCTGCAGATGTTTTATAGGGAACCACACAATGTGTAATCCTCAGGAATCTGAACATAACTTTTTAGGCATACGGGGCAGTCACTGTGCACTGAAAAAGCATATTATGCGTGTACTTGTCTGTGTGTAGTATGTCTAAGTATGAAGGTAGAAAGGCATCATTGATTTTACTGGTTGAAAGGGCAATTTGAAAAATTTACTCTCACAATTATTGTCTGCACCTGTGGGTGTATTATAATAACAACACAATCTAACACAAAATGCTTCAAAATGTAATTTGCTTCAACAATATGCAGAGAATTCCAAAATGTTGCAATTTTAGTTGGGCAAATACACATTTGGTTTGATCCACATTATGATAATTGGGGGGCACAGGACACCCATTTCAGTTGTAGCCCAATGTTAATGCAGGCTGTTTGAATGCATTCCACTATTTCCCTGCAGTCCTCAATTGCACAAGGTCCTGGATTAAAGATGTCAGTGGACATGCACTAACTGTTTGTCAAGAACCTTTTGACGTGTGCTGATTATAAAACTAATGTAGGAGCCAAAGGCAGCATGAAGTGGTTCCTTTTTCTGATTTTGACAGAGAGAAAGATATAGAAGAGAAAACAGAAAATGGAGAATTATTCTAAAATCAAGTATGCCAAAGCTTTTCATGCCACACCCTTCTGCCCAAAAGTTTTGTGTTGTATTTATCTCCATGAAACCCATATGCACTGCAAAAACTGAAATCTTAACAGGTGAAGACATCTTGTTTTTGGTAGAATTATACCAATATTGAGTAGAATGATCTCATTCCACTGGCAGAAAATGTATCTTATTTCATTTTTTTCCCTCATTTGGGTAAATTTGGACTTCTTTTAAGAGAAAAACATTAAATTGACTTAAATAAAAAAAAATAAATTTCAGAGATTTCATTTTTTTCCTGTGCGTTTTATCATATCATGCGCAGCTCGCCTCCCTTTTTGACGATATCTTTAGTATGTTCTATATATTCATTCCTTTTGTTTTATTTATTTATATATATATTTTTATTGTCCTCCATTGGATTAAAATCCGCCGAAATGAGCATATTCCATTATTTGTACCATCTTTAATTATGCATTAGGCTGTGATGTGCACATTAAAAAGATGCAACTAAAATGCTCATTAAATTTGCATAAGTGACAGCATTTAAACTGAGTACAAATACATAGGCAGAGGTCCGTTTACCACCCTGCAGATGAAAGGGCATGAGATATTAAGAGGTGAGGCTGTGTCTGAATTCACAGTGAAACTCCTAATCTTACTCAATTGTCCTTCGCCAACTAATTGACTTTTAATTAATCCCCCTGATATTTGGACAAGCACAGACCTTAGCAATAGGTGCTCTTTGTTGAAACCTTGCACAGTGGAATAAAGTGATCTTTGCACACGGGTGGGCCAAACTGTTTTACTACCCTAGAAATATTATGTTGTGTAAACTGCAGCTTCTGGGGAGCTCCAGCTTCTTCAGAATGCAAACTAAACGTCTCAAAAATAAAACATGAGAGGACAGGTGTGAATTATATTGCAGTGAATCTATATATTTAAGACCTTGGCATTTTTGACTGCCAAGATGGTAATTTTTCAGGAGTGATATAAGCACTTTATCAGCAGTTTTTATTTGAAGATGTTGGCAATGTATGTTGGTAAATGGAAATAAAAGGATACAGATGATGCACTCGAAGCCTGCGAAATGATGCTGATGACAACATGTCATTTAGTTTGTCTCAGCTAACTCAAAGTTGATGCTTGGAGGCAGGCAGAGCAGTGGCTACACAAAAGCTAGTTATACATCACACATTGATTATACAGTGTTTGAAAGCAGTGTGTAAGATTTAGCGGCATTTGCCAAAAATGAAATATAATTTTACTAGGATGTTTAAATCGGTATATAATTAAAATAACTTTAGATATGTTGAGCAGGTCACCCAATGCAATGACGTCCATGTTGCACTGCCGTGTTTTTATGTTAACCCAGAATGAATTAACCAAACGCTGCTTGATTCATTGATTAGTTGGTTGCAAGCAAAAACTATCACTGTACCTTTAACACAGCAGGCGTATCTGGTAGATTTATCTTTTAACAGCAGAGCAGCCATGCAGCTACATCAGTGGTCTGTAACAAGGTCAATGTTACAGGTTAAAGGTTAATGTTATGGCCAGTTTTAATTATTTAATTAATTGAAACACTTTCTAAAGCGGGCGACATGGTGGAAAAGGGGTTAGCGCTGTTGCCTCACAGCAAGAAGGTCGCAGGTTCAAGACCTCCTTGGTCCGGGGTCTGGGACCTTTCTGTGTGGAGTTTGCATGTTTTCCCTGTGTCTGCGTGGGTTTTCACCGGGTACTCCAGCTTCCTCCCACAGTCCAAAAACATGCTCAGGTTAATTGGCAACTCTAAATTGCCCGTAGGTGTGAGTGTGTGAGTGAATGGTGTGTGTGCCCCACGATTGGCTGGCGACCATCTGGGGTGTATCCCTGCCTCTCACCATAACGTGCTGGGATAGGCTCCAGCAGACCCCTGCGACCCATTGAGGAATAAGCAGGTATAGAAAATGACTGACTTTCTAAAGCAGCATTGAAAGGTAAATTTCCATCTTGTTACACCTTCCTCTGTTCTGTGATTGGTTCCCTAGATGAGGGACAACCTGGGAAAACCAGGTCCTTGGTGTCCAGACTAAAATCAGGGCAAAGTGAATTCACATTCAAAAAGGGATAGATATACTCAGGCTAACATTACCCATGATCCTGTACTCATAACCAAGGAGCTGAGGGGGTAGCCGAACAGGGCCCATGGTCAGCGAGGGTCTCATATTGAGATACTTTTTTTTCCATTATAGCCTAATTTACGAGAGTCCATGAATGCATCAGGAGCTCAGTATACGGATCCAGATACATTATTCAAATAATTATAATAGTTTGTGTGGCAAAAAAAAAAAAAAATCAGATTCCACTGTCATTTATTCCTCCCCCTCTATAGACTCTTTATTCAGGCCCCTTGTCTCGATATTCCTGATATTATGGGATGGATCTTGTAGTGAACTGACAGCCAAACATGCAGCAAAACTTTTTGACTTTAAAGAATAAACAAATATGTGTAAGCACAGTGAAATGTGCTTTGTTGTGATGAGAAGATAAATCTTTTGTCTAAATGCCATCCTGGAGTTTTCTAAGTGAACGCAACGTGGGTTGTTGTTCACGATAATGTTCTTTTAGATGGAGACTTGTTTGTCTCAGTGAGTGACAATTTGTGTTTATGGATGGGATTGAATATATCAGCTATTTTATAGTAATGTTTTTTAAAATGACTGTTTAAGAAAGGCCCATTGAGAATACAATCCTGTTCCATTTATGTTAGGATACTCGGTTAACCTCACAGGCCATAAATAATCAACCAAACACTTCATTGACCACACTTTCATAAATATAATATATATAGTTAATAGACAAATGTATTCCTTACATCTTGTTGAAAAGCACACACACTATGATTATGTGTCATTTTACAACACAAGGATCCACAGGTGTTTATGTAGAAACATCAGCATCAGCCTATAAGGTGTTATGATCATTTTAATTATCATTAAGGGAAGAAACGAGCCTGCAATGACATACGAGCATATCCAGTAGCCCTTTACACAACCCTGGAGACTTTTTAAATCTTTATGATTCTTGGTTTTGTGATCAGGGTCAGTGGGAAATAGCTCAAACAACATTTTTTTTCTTAGATGCTTAAGCTTATTTCTCAAATGGGAAGAATACTCTCCAAACATCCAAACCACTGGGCACTTGTTTTGGGCAAGAGATTGGATTTTTCTTTTTCATTTCATCCAGCGAATTGCAAATGCCTTCGTTCATCTTTGCAAATGAGTAAGTACAATTGCCAACAGTTTCCACAATTACCAGAAAATAATCAGAGAAGAGAAGCTGGAACCAGAGACTTTGGACATTTTCTTCTTAAAAAATTACTCAAATCAAATTATTGATTATCAAAATAGTTGACAATTAATGTAAAAGTTGACAACTAATTGATTAACTGTTGCTATTCTAAATTGAAATTCATAAAGATCAATACTGGAGGATCAGTGATATTATGTCTCTATGCTTCAGATACATGTCAGAAACATGGGAAATGAGGCTAAATGTCCAAAATATCAAATTATCCCTTTAATAAAATGAAAAAAAGAAACATGTTCTGTTAACCAGAAAAAAACTCAGACCAAACCACTGACACAAAGTCTGGAACAAAAAGAGTCAATCAAACACACATTATCAAAAATTACTCAAATCGAATAATCGATTATCGAAATAGTTAATAAATTAGTTAATTTTATTTTTTTTAGTGCTCCACATATCTGGAACAAACTTACAGTTGACTACTGAATGATTGAAACTGATTATGTTGCTTCTCAGTCGAATAGTTGTTCCCTTCAAAACGTGAAGTCATAATTTCATTGTGTAAGTCATCACATGCACAACCGTCCATTCAGTTGTCAAAATCTGGCATGTATCCCATGAATAACATCACAGTAATATGTCAACTTGGTAAATTTCCTGTCAGGTGACATGAAATCTTGTACTGTTGAAATCGTCCTTTCAGTTTGATGATGTTCAATTAGCTGGACAAAAACATTCTGGTCAGAAAAAACAGTCAGTGTCAATGAAGAAATGGGCCAAATGTGAACTGTGGCGGTGAGGGGTATTTCCAGGGTCCTCACATCCAAACATGTTGAGTGTTTACACAATGGCAAAAAAAAACGTTCTCATTTTGGGGGATTTGACTTTTCCTATGAGAAAAACATTTAGTTTTGAAGCTTGAGTGAACTGTTTTGGGTGAGATATGACCTTTTGCAGCACTAGGTTATATTGAGAAGTGCATGTGTTAGTTTATGTATATTCTGTTATAAGACAAACTGTAACGTTACTGTCATATCAAGCAATAACATTAGATAAAGTGATGTTTGAGAACAGCACTATGACAGAAAGTGTGGTAGAAAGGCAGTGTCATGAAACAGCAGCACAGTGGGACAGGAGGTGAAAATACAGGAGAAATAAAAATAAATAGTTACATAGAAAGAATTTCTCTTAATGTTGGCTGCACTAAAGTACCATAGAAAGAGACTTAATACTAAATAAATAAAGTCTTTACAGTGCAATACTGTATTTACAATACTTTTGAAATGGGATATAAATCTTGAAATTAAATATTGACTATAATTGAACTATGGACTGTGGTATGGGCAAATAAATTAATTATGATATCAAGTCAAATCAAATTTGTATTCCATAAATACCAAATAATAATGCTGGTGTTTATTTGTTTCAATCACCAGATCAGGCATTTATTTGAGACCATGTGGCAATTTGGGACAGGAGATTAATCCTTCCTGACAAAAGTCTCTGAAGAACTGGAAACATTTTACTCAAATTCTTTTATTAAACCAGTATGACTACGCTATAACTTTCATTTTTCAAAAGTTAGATTACAGTACTGTATATTTTACAACAGAAAGTTTGAATTTCATGTTGTACTTTTTTTTATTTTTCGCTGCACTGGATGCAATGATGCGAGGCACTTGCAGACATTCTTTTTATATATAAATTAGACTCACTGTTTATTTGGACCAGCGGTTATTTATCAAAATATACACCTGCATTTAAAGGGGATTCTGCAGTTAATTGAAGTTATTTGGTAATTTATAGAAGCCCAAAATCACAAATCATAGATTCGCCTCAATGGGCTTTACAGTTTATAGTTCACAGGAATATAAAATGAGGAGTAAATCTCCATGGATATTGAAATGATGTAACAATGGAATGTGAATGTAATGCACAATGTGAAGACCAGTGTGATAATCATGTCTTCATTCTGTTTTTTTTAACCTTTTTTTTAAATTTTCTTTTAAATCTTCTGATTAACTATTTAAAAAAAAATAGTTTACCCTTTCTTTTAATTTTTATCTTTATATATATATATATATATACATTTTTTTTTATTTTGGCTTTACATGTTCAAAACAAACTAAACTAAAACTAAAGACTCACTGTTATCTCTTAACAGTGGCGTTTTATTACCCTGTAACTGTAAAACAAAAAGTTGCTGCTGAATTTTCATTCATAAAGAGCTTACCGAAATACTTCCATTGTACTGTATATCCATCATATATCATCCATGCTGAACTTACCAAACCTGTTCAGACGACCATTTCTCACTTCAGGTTCCATGAGTACACTCTAAACTCAGAAAAAAAAAAATGCTTTTAGTTCCTGTGCACCAACTACATGGAATCAAACCACCTCACTTTATCAGATTTTATATTTTCATGTTGTACAGTATATATCTTTTATGTTTTATTGTATATTTTCATGTTGTACTTTGACATCATTGCAAAAGGAGGTAAACCTCAATGACCTTACAGGCTTAAATAAAGGTTTGGATGAATGGAAAAATAAGGATATCCTATATTCCATATTTGACATCCGGAGGGCACCTTGTGCATCGTCGTGAGACTTAAAGTGGTGCGACAAATCATCGGTATTTCGCCACCGGGGGAATGAGGAGTCGACACAAACACACTCAGGGTTTGTGTGTTTATGTTGTGCATCACTTGTGCAGCTACGAGAGTGTAAACACACGCAGATCTGAGTTCATACCATGTGGGTTCACTTTAGCATACACCTAGTAATGTATAGTAAAGCGAAGGTGTGTAGGGATATTAGTGTGTGTGTGTGTGTGGGAGGTGTAATGAAGGATGAACAGGGAATGCTGAACACAGAGTGATCAAGGGCACAGAAAAAGAGAGAGAGAAGGTAGGAGAGTGAACGGATAAGAGAGCAACAGACAGAAAGAGAGATAAAGAGCGGTGATGGACATGTCTCATCCTCTCTCTGACAGCTTCATCAATAGCCTCAGGACACACACACGCACACACACACACACATTCATGTACAACCCTCTCCTGTGTGTGATTGACAGCTAGCAGGTGCTAGGTGAATGAAGTTGTCAGGCTGGCTGCTGATCAGCTGTGCGTCGCCGTAACAACAGCTGAAGGCTCAGCTTGACGCGTCGCTGCACTTGAAGGTGATCTCTTGTTTTGCCATAGAGTGTGTGTGTGTGTGTGTGTGTGTGTGTGTGTGTGTGTGTGTGTGTGTGTGTATGAGAGAAAGAAAGAAATCTAAATGAAACAACAGTCTGTCTTGCTTTCTGTAACTGCATTTTATATTCTCTGCTTTATAATAATGTGGGGTGAGGCAAAATTCAGAAATACACCCACGTTTTCAACTTAAATTCCACAAATGTTGGCCCTTATACAGACATGTTGGGTTTTGTGGCCTTGAATAAATCACAGGCATCTTTGTTCAAAAGCCAGAATCTAAATCTAAAAGGTCTCCTTCTGTCTTCTTCCTCCAGTTCTCACTCCCAAACTCTCCCATGGTCACGTCCATCATTTTGCTGAATCAAACAGAGCCATCGGTAAAGTGTTTGATAACCTGTGATTCTCCTACTTTGAAAAGTCAAAATGGCTGCTGTGAAAATGACTTATTGCACTCTTCTCGGTCTCAGCTTAGCACAATTTAGCATCTTCGCTGTTGCTCTCCTGGCATCCCAACGAGTTCAACATGACTAAAATGAATCCTCTATTGCATGAAATATTACTTAGACATGGTAAAAAATGTTTTGAATGTTTTTATTACTTGAAATGGCCTATATAATAGATCTAATAAAAGGAGCATTTTTGAAAAAGTTGTAAACATAGTCTTAGGATAGTTTTGTGTTATGCAAGTCAATGGGACTCCATATTTGCACATTGTTACCGTATGGCAACAAATAAAAAATAAAAAAAAAAAAGTTCACTTACCCTAGATAGTGAGTTAAATTCTTTTATTTGGTGGAACATTTTCAAAAAAGTCTGAATAAAAGGCAACTTTCTGTTGTGAGACAATGATGCTCACATGTCAAATGTCCATGAGCAAACAGGATATCCTGATGATCAGCTTGTTAGAAAATATAAATTGATTGTTGCCATATGGCAATACTATGCAATAGAAGTTTAAACATTTTGCTGTGTTCCCAGTGTTTAGTAAGTTGTTCTTGAGTTAAAGTTTACTTCTTGCCTTCACCCTCTCATTCATACTTTCATATTTTGCTGTTTACTTTTCAATACTTCTAACTTATTTGTGCCTCTTTGTTTCTTCCTTCTTCACCCCCCTTTGGTTCTGTATTTTCTTCGGTTTGCATTTTGATCGTTTTCCTGTTCCGTTTCTTACAAATGTTCTCCATTGAGGCTCCTTCCATTGTTTTTATCTTCCTGTCCCTGTTTTCTTTTTTATTTATATTCAGCAATCCCTGACTCCCATCTCCCTCTTTTGTTCATCCCGTGTTTGTCTCATCATTCTTCCAACTCATCCACTTTTCTTCCGTGGCATCGACACCCTCCTTCCACTCGTCCCTCCCTCCCTCCTCTGTCTGGATCTTATTTCTTCGCTCACCACTCCCTTCCTTTATCCTTCGCCGTCCTTTCTCCCCGCACCTCGCTCCCCTCCGCCCCCCTCTGCCCCTTAAGTGGGCTTTCAAGAGTTAACATTGAGATGTGAAATATCCCGCTCCGCGTTGCCTCCAGATATCTATTAAAACGGCACAGGCAGCGCTCTCTATCACAGCTTAGACACCAGATGTTGCTTGCATCTCCACTCATTGCAGATGTAATGGGCCTGAATGCTGCAGTTTGCGACTTCACTGGCATCCATCCTGTGCAATGCAGCACCAGAGGAAAAACAAGAGAGCGACATAGGGACACAGAGGCACGGAAAGAGAGAGAGATGTGTAATTATCCTCCATTACCACCAGCTCTTTTATTTCCCCCAGCAGCAGAGGAAAATCTCGTGTAGAAATGACAGCTATCAAAGTAAAGATGGGCGTTCTGTTTCGGAGACTGAGTGAAGATTCACTGGAGTGTCACTGTTTTCCCTGTGTGGGTGTGCATATGTGTGTTTGTATGTGTGTGTGTGTGTGTGTGTGTGTGTGTGTGTGTGTGAGCAGGCATTTATTTTAGACGTCGGTAAGAGCTTATGATGGCAAATATTGATGTTGAAATTTTTAGATTGAAACTTCAAAAATGCATGAAACGTATTTCATGCTTGTGTTGCAGCTGTCATCAAGTTTCAGTGCCAAAATACATCCGGAGTTTGCAAAGATTTCTGTTTTGCCCGGGATTCTTTTTCTTTCTTTTTTTTCCGGCAGGGTGGAAAATTCTCTGAAGAAGTGATGACACTGAATAGGAGAACAGGCACCGCCATTGGACGATAATGCATGTGACAATGCATACATGTTTAACATCTGATCAGATGCCACGTTAAATCAATTCAGTTTTACATTAAAACTAATGGTACAGCAGTCGGGATTCAGTTATAAAACAGTGCGAAGGATCTGGACCAGAAGTATATGCACGTGGGCGCAAAAGCCAAAAATGATGTGTGTATCGGATTTATGCATTTTTCCCTTTTATAAATTAGTCAACCTGAAAACGTGCACACATGGATGACCCTCATATCCTGTCTCTTACACTCCCATACTACTGAGGTGAAAAGGAATCAGTGTATTCACACTTAATATTGGGTTATGGCAAGCCACTCTCACCAGAATCCTGACAGTTAAAATTGGTGCCTAAAGAATAGTTAGGACTCAGAAACTAGCACAAGCACATATAACACTGCTGGGTTGAATTTTTTTTCTTTTTATGAAAATTGGATCTATGTTTAACATTTGATATAAAGTGAAATTAAATCTGAGAGGAACCAATCAAAGCCAAATGTTAAAGAGACTTCAGAGTTCTTATTTAAGGATTAATAGGTAGTCTAATGTTAAAAAAAATCAAGAACAAAATACAAATTAATGTGTGCACATACACTACAAGATACAAATTATTTGACCAATTTTACAGTTATATCAATTGAGTCACTAACAATCATATTATGTGTCTATTTTCTTTTTAATTGGAATCTTTTTTTATATTTCTATTATGTATAGTCGCCACAAATCTGCCCATAAACAACCTATATATCCAAAGTACAATTTTATTTTTTTATTATTATGATTCTAGAGACTTAAATGATTAAATAGGGTTGAAAATCATAATAATCTAAATAAAATTACCTCATAGGTATCTTCTGAAAAAATATAGATGCTCAGATGAAAACCTGCAAACATCCTGTTTGCTGAGCAGTCAACTTTCCTCATAAAGATGTTTCACGTCCAAAAGTCTTTCTGTGTTTCTCATCTCAATAAATATTCTTATTCACTTTTAATTGATCTGTCCTTATTGAACTGGATGTTGCTCTTGAGCAGTGTGAGGAATCTTCCTTTTCTCAAGTTTGAAGTGATACTTTCCGATGCACCCGTATCTGAGGTGCTAATTGTTTTGGAATAAATCGACTGCTGCAATAACCGACATTCCCTGTGGGTATCACCATTTCATCTTATGCCATATTAAGTACTCCTCTCTGATGGTGTTGCCTTTTGACACACAATTTACTCTGATGGTGAAAGAACTTTAAGTGAAGCCAAATCTTACAAAAATCAAAGATGGTTTTCTTCTTTGGTCGCCAGCTACGGCTCCCGCTCAGCAGTAGTCCTTAAATGGAAGTAATTTCTCGGTCAGGGGATATCGTGTGTTTCATTACTTCGCAATGGCCTGACTTTTTTTTCCTGGCCAGGAGAATAGTTAAGAAGATTGCTACCATCTAGTATGTATTTTTCCCATTTTTCCCCCAATACCAAACATCATGAACCGTGTGTTCAAATAGGGACTGAAATAAAGCAGGTTTCATTGCATGGATGTGGAAAAGTGACTCTGTGTTGGCCTGTGACACACCATTTCTTGCCAACCCCTTAAATAAAAGCAAAAAACGTCAAAAATCAGCAATTTAGGCAACGGTTTTGAACTAATACCACAGACATGTAATTGCACAGATGGCAACCGATGCTACAAGCTCTGTCCAAACATCCAGAACATCATCCTCTATACTAATGTTTGTAATACAAGAGGTTAGGGTGTATTTTCGTGGAAGCCGAAGCTACACCACTTTTCCCCCCCAAGGTATTAGCGATCTGTTTGTCATGCACAACCTTAGCCGCAGCAGACGACAAATAAATCTCTTCATCCGCGTTGCTGTTATTCCGCTTCACATTTGATCTTGGAGGATGTGGTCACAGACAATCAAAATCATAATTATGGATACAGTGCAGCAAGGGGGACATTTTAAAAATGGTTCTGAGGTGACCAGCGCTCATCTATTTATTTTTATAGGGGTCTCGGCGTGAGCAACAAACTTGATTTATTTCCCTGTGCTTTTAAGGGTGCAAGACCCAGACATTCAGAAATGAAGTGGAACGCTGCTAAGAATTTCAAATGCACTTTTAATACATCCCCCTCATATTGACGTTTAGGTGGGAATCCGTCTTTTTTATTTCTGTCATTTCTAGCGCTGCAGCCATTGGTATATGTATGAGTGTGTGTGTGTGAGTGTGTGTGCGTGTGTGTGGCAACATTTATTTCCCCTCATCGTCTGTTGAGAGTGAGAGGGGAGGTGTGGGGAGGGTGGGAGTGTAATGGTAATCATTTTTTTGTGACTGCGCCCAGGGTCTGAAGTGGCTGTTGCAGAGGACTTTTAGATTGATCTCGCAACATGTACGCACGCACACACACACATAGAAACACACATACACACACGCACAAGCCCCGAAGAAGATATGCTATATGGATCGCATCCATCCCCCTCTGCTTGCCCTCCCTCCATGCTGCCATTTGATTAATGATCCAAATATGTGAATAAAAATATCAAAACAACTCGTCAAACCCAGGGGTTCCAGAGACGAAACAGCTTAAGGATAAAACTGTGGGACTAACGAGTGGAACATTTTATTTCATTCATTCGGCAAACATTTTTTTTTTGTCCTTATTTCTTAATCCCCCATCTCCGATTTACTTATTTTGTTTACCCAGATGTTTGACGATGACAGGAAATGAGTCAGCACTTAATGTCAAATCATCTGAGGAAGGAGAGAAATCGTGAAAAAAAAAGTGTGTGCTCGCACTTTGGTTTTATTTTAGATGTGTGTTTTACACAGTATTTACATGCATATACACAGGTGTAGGATGCTTGAATCACAGCCCCCTTGTAACACTGCAGAGCACTAATTGACATTTTCATTAACAGCAAATTTATGCTCCTATTTCCGTCTGCAATAATGACAATTTCCCTCGCAGTGCCATGAGCTCGGCTGATGGACGTGGAATAAAGGAAGAAACTTGTTTAATTATGATGTCTCCTCTGCAGCGGTGTCAGTGAGAAGGAGGCGGAGCCAGCTTTGATGATGGCTGGAGGTGGCAGACGACTGAGACTTAGGGAAAAGATTGAAACGACGGCGAAAAGACTGACACATCACACATCACGGCCCCAATTAAAAGCTTTTACGTGTTTGATGAAGTGCCGGATTTGGAGAACACACACGCATAGTTCAGTGACTGCCTGGAAACGCGTGTGAAAACTTAAATAGGTTTAGGGAACATGTTTGAAATCAAAAAGTCTTGCATCACAAGAAGGAAACCTCTGTATGACCCCCTTATCTCTAGGCTACTTTTACCACATAGCCACATCGGGGCTGAATATAGCAGGGACCGGCCATCTGGAACAGCAGGGATTTTCCCCGGTGGGCCGGTCAAACACTGGGCAACGAGTCCAGCACAACTGATACTAATAGAGTTTTTTATTTATTTATTTATTTTTTTATAAGTGTCTCATGCTGTACACTGGCCAACTGACTTAATACAGGTCGGGTCACAAGTTCATCAACATCTCCTGGGTCTGTCTTCCTCTCTATAGGAAGAAAATTACAATGAAAATGACAGACTGTGATGTGCATTAATGTAAACTTTCAAATTTACACTGTGACACCTTCAGGTAATGTCAAAAACACACACACAGAGCATTTAAAATGTTATTATGGCTGTAACTAACGACTAGTTTGATAGCTGATTAAACTATTAATTATTTAATCAATTAATTGATTAGTTCATAAAAATGGCGTGAAATGTCAAATACTTTCCCAAAGCTTAAAATTCAAAGTGAAATGTCTTTTTTTTGTCCAGACCAGCAGTTCACAACCCAAAGATCATTGGTTTACTATTATAGAAGACTAAAGAAAATAATCAGATTTGAGAAGCTGGAACCAGATAATTTGGACATTTTCTTCTTATAAATGACTCCAATCGATTAATCAATTATCAATATATTTGGCGAATAATGTAACCGTCTTATTTATTTTTTTTTATTTTAAATTTTAGATTTTTCCTAAAATCCTAAAATATAATTCCTAAAATTATATATATATATATATATATAATTACAATTTTTATATTAATTCTATCACTCCTATCATGTAGCTTCAAAATAAAAGTGTTGATAAAAGCAGGAAGGAAGAATGACAGGAAGGGAAATGAGGAAGGGGGATGCAGAGAGAAAGGTCAAGAAAAATAAGAAAGGGGAAAACAAAAAGAGATAATGATAATGTTCTCCACTTTCATGATTTTTTTTTTATTTAATATAATTTAAACAGACTACAAATTCTGCAAATGGTGGCACGCAGGGACATTAATCACATCAGAAACAGCCATCACGTTGAATGAAATTGTTTCTTTCACAATGAAAAAAAAGAGGCATGATTGTAGCTTTTCTGATCTCAGTGTGTCAGGATTAGAAAAAGACTTGTATGAGTCCAGTGAATGACTAAGCTGCACTGATGGTGTCCACTCCACAGTCCACTGCTGTGAGCTCCAGCAGGCCACACTTTCAGTGTCTGGCTGACTGATTCCGATCCATTAGCCGGTTTGTCAACTACTTGGGATTTTTGTTTGGAAAAAAGCTGCAGCAGCGTGGTGGAAACCTGTATGAGGCTAAGGGATGTTTACTTCATTGCTGCCTCGTTGACATGAGCCGGATACAGAAACTCAGCCAAAACAGCATGTGTCAGGCCAGTTTCAGGTTAGATTTCACTGTAAAAACCTGCCAGTAGAGAAAATGTTTCATGTTTCTCCTTTGTTTGGAATAAATATCAATGCCACTGGCAACACAAAGTGAAAATAGGGATAATGAATTACCAATGGATACATATATACAAAATAATTAATAAAAACCCCAAATCACAATTGAGGGTCCTCTAAACTGAAAACTACTTGTTGAAGGATAATTCTGGTTTATTAAAACATGGAATTTAATTCTCTTCCAAGGGAAACATTATATATAACATAATTATATAAGCTCAAAGCTAAATGTACTACTTTTGAGATCTTGCTGAGCAAACTGAGCTCAATTTGCTGTTAAAGCTAATAAACGCTCCATTATCTTTGCTTATTTTGTTGCATACATGATTTTTTGCCCATCCTTCCTACTGTAGCAGTAATAATAGCATTGTAAACTTCAAGTTAATTGCTGAGATTTGGGAACTCAGCAGTATCGTTGACAAAAAGTGTGTGGAGGAGAAAATAAAACGGTTAAATTCAACAAACCACTATGAATAGATTTATTTTTATTTTTTAGTTCATCACAGTTTTTAGACTAACTTCCACAGTGCAGTAAGTGCAGTGAGTAGTAAGTAGAGGTGTTTCTCTCACTCTCAGATAATTCAGAACATAATCTGAACAGTATCTATTTAAATACATAGGACCCAATGCAAAGAAAATATGATTCAGAGTGAGACATTCAATACATTTAATAGTTAGAGTTTTATATATTCTTGCATTTCTAACAATACAATAAAGACTTGTGTAAAATTATCAAACAAAACACATTGACAAATGACTCTAAGAGCACACAAATTTGAATATTTATCATTTTATAATGTTAGTTTTAACATTTCCAAGTGGTGTTAACGTCTGTGCTGCTGTCAAGGATAAATTGCATTCAAATCCAAGTCTGTTCCCCCATCAATATGCATTTCCTCTTGTCTTAACCTGTACTCAACTTGCAAACAATTTCGTCTGCAACCATAAACATAATTTAATCCTAACCGCAACCACAGAGGTGGTGCTGTGGATAACATAATTCTAACAGGAGGGAACATTATTTGAGGGGAAACAAACTTCAACATAACATTGGCTCACCTCTCATTTTCCTCAGACAGATTCTAGCTCTGTGAAGAAATGATCAACTCAACTTTGGAAACAAGTTCAATGAAATTGTCAGAATTTTATATCAAATTTAGGAACAGGCAAAACACGATTGTAAAGATGTGCACTACACAGTTTAAATAATGTTACAACCTCACAATTAAGTAAACTACAGCAGGGTTTGTAATTGTAATGATAGAAGAAACATTTTCTGAGAAAAAATCCACAGTTTGTTCATTAATTTCTAATCTTGTGCTATAAATTCTTTCTCCTGAGAGTTGTCATATAGGGGCAGACACAACTGAATAACGGAATAATGGAATCAACACTTATAAGAGCTACATTTGTATCTTAGTTGCATGTTGTGTTCCAGATGTTTACAAAAGTGTAGCCAGTAAAGTGATGGTAGCTAGTTAAGTTGTTTGTAATTTGTTGTTTACAGCCTGTGACCTGTGAGGTCACCTGAACCAACAGAAGCAGCAGCATATAGGAAACAATCTAATCTGATGGCGTCATTACTCTATAGCCATTACACTGTGCAATTAACATTTACTTCACAGAGATACGTTAAACCAAAAAAAGTTGTCTCCTTCCACTTTAATGATAATTAAAGTGATCATAACACTTTATTTGCTGATATCCATGTTACTAATTTGATTTGTCAACTAGTTAACATTTTGATGACAAGTGGCCATTGTAGGGACAAAGCGGGCAATAAAGTTTATAATAATAAACAATAAAAGTAAAGTAATGCACAAATTATACCCCCATACTGATTTTTTATTTTTTGCACACAATCCTCCGTTAAATAGAGACATATCATATATAAAATATAATGCCTGTGTATCCTTATTTTGCAAGATGACAGTTTGATGACAGGTAAATGTATGTTGGCTATAGAACATGATGTCAGAAGTACATTTGTCTCTTAATTGCATATTGTGATCCAGATGTTTATAAAAGTGTAGCTAATAAAGTGATGGCAGCTAGTTGTGTAGGTTGTTTGTAATTTGTTGTTTATAGCCTGTGTGCTCTGTGAGGTCACCTGAGCCCACAGAGCTGCATAGTGAAAGTGAGGCATAAATGAAACCAATCTAAACGCTGATGGTGTCATTATTCTGTAGCCATTACACTGTGCAATAAACGTTTACTTCATAAAGATAAGTAAAAGCAAAAAGAAAGTTGTCTATTTCCACTTTAAACTATGTTTTTTTTTCGCCTCTGTTAAAAGAACTTCACATCTACTTCACCATAACTTTTTGCCCACATCCATAAAACTTCCTGATTCTTTCTTCTTACAGTAAGCTGTTTATCATCTTAATAGTTGTAATCTGTGCTTTGTGAAGATCTACCATGTTCACTTTTCTGTGTCCTGCAGCTATTACAGACATGCCTGAAATTGTGACTCCTTGATGCCTTCATGGAGCCTTTTTCCATATATATGCGCTGGCTTGGTTTGACTTGCACAGCAGGGGTTTATATTATATTATGTTATATTACATTATATTATATTTAAAAGCAGCAACCTCTTTAACCACTGTTTACTCATGTGTTGAATATTAGGAAAGGGGTGGCACATTTCTGGTAAATTTCTGGTACATTTCCAGAAACCTTCCATAGGAAGTTAAGCCTGTGAATTTTGAAAATATTCAATTCAAAAGTGTGACCTCCAGGGTTCTATAAATCATCTGTACATGTGATGGAGGAATGCACACTGCATGAAGGGGGTGTGGCCTTAATATCCCTGCAGTAAGCTGTGTGCATCTGATAGAGGAGTGTACTTGCATTAAAGGGATAGTGCAACATTTTTAGACATTCCCCTGTCATGATTCCCATAGTCATAGCAATAGGTGCTTTACCTTTTTATGTTGATACAAGCTGTTTCTAGACCAGTGGAGCAGAGCCATGAGCTGCTCTGCTGCTACCATGTGGCTAATGGTATTTTTTTGATATGAGATAATACCAGAATGTTACGAGACAAAACTCTTTTCAAGGTAAACGTAAAGCCAGGCTTCACACTCCAGACACGGCTGGATCGAAGTGATCTCAAAAATGTACATTAAGTGCAGCTATAAGTACTCCGCCAAGTGGCTACTGAAGAAAGTAGTCCTGAGTATTTGCTTCATGTGTTGTGATATTACAGTCATTGTTTCATGCCATCATAAATGTGCAGGTCACAATTTATCCACCACAGTGTTTGGGAGTTGCTGGATTGTGTATTTACTGAGGTTGATGAGGGAAACCAAAAAATACCATCAGCCTTGCAGTAGCTGAGCAGCTCATGATGATGGAAGAATATTCAAAAATGTTGAAATAGCCCTTTATTTATTTTTTCTTTCTAGATATTACATTTTAATTTTGTCAGTTAACAGTTAATTATCACTTAATGAGTGTCTGTTATCAGTCAGACAAAAACATTCAAAATGTGAATCTCTACTCTCTCTATCGACAGCTACAGAGAATCAGAGTCTGCTTCTTGCCTTTGGAAATGCTTATTAACAGTTATTCACACTCGCAGCATCTTTCAGGTTGAAGCTCCCTTGGTTAAATTAAAAGATTCAGCATAATCAAACATAGTGGAAACTAAACATGATTACACATACAATAAATGTATGAATCAACATGTGCAATAAAGATATTCAAACTTGATTATACATGTAGTGTGTGTGTGTGTGTGTGTGTGTGTGTGTGTGTGTGTGTGTGTGTATGTGTGTGTGTGTGTGTGTTATGTGTGTATCATCTAAGCTATGAGTGAACAATTGCTGTTTGGGGGTTCACTTTGATCAGTTACTTTATTAGGTTTATCATAATGGAAGTGATTAAAATTACAAAAACAAGACCACATTTGTAATAAACCATAATTACCTAGCAGAGTGCTTTCCTTTATGCCACAACTGGCCATGTTGTAGAGACTCATTTCATTACACTGAAATACACCCAGCACACATCAGAGCTGCGGCAACACACACACGCAACCTCCCCTGTTTTCACACACTCATGTTACCTAGGCTCGACCTGTCTTGACCCAGGTTGGTAGACAGGAAATGACAGAGGAAGCAGTTCAAAGTATCGGACGGTGGCGGCGCCCTTTGTTGGCGAACGTGAGCGATCTGCTGCCTGATGCTGTCTGACGGAGACACATGACCACATCCACCGCTCCAGGCTTTATGTTAAAGAGTCTGTAACGTAACACTAGAGACAGGAAAGTTAGATGGAGTAAAATGTTTGACTTTATGATATACCTGTTGGCGGGATTGAAGTGTTTGAGTGAGTTTATGCATGTTTCTTGTGATCGTGGCATGTTGGAGGTTTTGTGTGTGTGTATGTATGTGTGTGTGTGACAGCGGAGTGACAGCAGACAGGGCTAAAGTCCCTCCTCAGACGACAGTAATGGAGACATCAGCAGGATGGCGGAGCCGTCGGCATTGACAGTCATCCACTCAGACTGACGCAACACCGCATCCTATAGCGAGGCCGGACACACACACACACAAACTGAGAGTGACACGCACATAGGCAGTATACTAGATGCACATCATCCTTGTTCATGGTGGAGATGATTCCATTTGCAGGACTACTCAGCCTTTTGATGGTCTTATCTAGAAAAAGATGCTGTCTGTGAAATGCCTGACTGGATAGAATGAGCGTATATATATATATATATATATATATATATATATATATATTTATATATGTGTGTGTGTGTGCGTGTGTGTGTGTTCCTTTTTAAAATATCTATCTGTCTGTTTTCATTACATGATATAATCTGGTTGATTTCATAAATTTTAATGAGTAAATCATGGTAATTGGCTCAATTAAAACTAATTCGAAAAAAGTATGTACAATTTAATTTTTGTATTGTGTATTGTAATTTATCTATCTATCTATCTATCTATCTCTATCTATATATCTATATAATTAGAGCTTGAGTTCAAGATAATCATATGGGAAATGTTAATCCACATTATAGAATAAAATTGCAACTATTATTATATACTTGCACTGTAACTAAACTTGTCATTCATATAACACATGCACACATTTCACAGTTCTGTAAGATAACTGAATGCTGGTAAACTCTGTTTCTGTTTAATTCTATTTACATAAAATTATATATTTTTAATTTTTCATAATCAACCCATTTGTTTGTGTTTGTTAATATTTGAGCAGTTATAACTAGTCTTTGTCCTTTGCTGTGTTTGTCAGT
This sequence comes from Lepturacanthus savala, assembly GCA_030544235.1. Classification (NCBI taxonomy): domain Eukaryota; kingdom Metazoa; phylum Chordata; class Actinopteri; order Scombriformes; family Trichiuridae; genus Lepturacanthus; species Lepturacanthus savala. The sequence goes on along the minus strand of CM060462.1, from coordinate 23,893,284 downwards.
GTGTGTAGCCGCATCCAAGGAATCTCTGGTAGTTTCCACTCGTCTCTGCTCTAATGGGGAAACACATATTGGAAATTAGCCTGATTGTGGAGACAAGGACAAAAAATGTTCCTGTCTTTATTGTTGTCATGTGGAGGCATCAGCCGGCCCGACACATTCATCTCACTTTATAAGAATGAGCTGGTCTCAAGCCATGCACCTTATTCATGTAGCCACGATTAACCATAAATTAATAAAACCTGACTGGTTATTACTAGGAGAAAGAGCGAGGGAGAGGGGGAGAGACAGATGCAGAGAGAGGGAATATGAAGGGCTGTACAGTGAACAATCTCCGGATAATTAACAGGAAGATAAACAAAACATAAATTTGGATATTGCATTTATTTGGACTACCACTCAAATATGCGTGAACCACGTTATTTTAATTAAAAGATAAATCTATGTGACATGCTGCTTCCCAGTTAATTATTCAGTGCTGTACAATAAAAACAAAACCCATTAAATATGCCACGCACTCTATTTCTCCATTAACAGTAAAAAGCGCTCATCCTGGGGACAACATTTCAAATTCAGCTGCTGGTTTGGCTTTTTTTCCCCCTTTTCTTGTCCTTTCATTGCACATTTTTTTTCCAGTTTTCTTTGCCATGCATTGGTTGGTCTTCAAAGTCAGACCTCTTACTTGCCAGAGGTTATGAGCTGGTACTTATTAGATGTTTTTTGGGGGTGGAATATATATTTTTTTGGATATCCTTTAACACACCTCTGTGTGCTCTTTCCATAATGCAATGACATTGGTACTAAATGATGACAAAAATGATAGAAAAATTGTCAGAAAGCATTAACCTTCCCACAAGTCAGCACCATAATTGGCCAAATATACTATATTTTCCACATTTTGCTGTTAAAGGCACGGCATATTTGATCATGCCTGATGGTGTGAAATAAATGAAATATATGCATGAGGTGACAAATGTCCACATTTGACAGTGGCAAGATGAATAGATGTTTTAGATGATTTTACAGTAGTAGCAAAAACATGAAAAAGTTGCTAAATCAGCAGGGGAGGCCACACATTTTGACATTTTAACATCTGACATATTTTACCATTGCATCAGGCAACCCAAGTCACAACATTTCTCCTAACCCTAAGTGTTTTTTTTTTTTTGCATAGAACTAACCTTAATCACAGAATGGTCACATTATTTGTAATGGCTGGAAAAATAGCTTGTGCTTTCCATCCAGCCTGTAATATTAGACACTAATATTTGAGAATATGTTAACTGTTCTTGTGTTTTTAGATGTGAGGCTGCAGTGAGTGAGTAGCATAACATCATCACGTTTCCTCTCTCATAGGCACTATTCCAGTCATAAGTGATTTCACAGTCAGACTGGTTCATATCCTTCAGCGGAGTGATATACCTGAATGGTGTGAAGGGATCTAGAGACAGTGTTTTCCAGAGGTAGAGGTTTTATTGCAGTAACAAAAAAGAAAACAAAATAAGAAACACCAGATGTAGCTCTCTGCTTCAAAGTACATCAGAATATAGAAGAAGAAAAACAGTCTATTGTTTGATACAACTCTTTAATGAAAGATCTTGTCTTCTGTAAAACAGGTGTGCAGTAATAAATAATGACAGAGGATATTCCCCTTAAATACAAAGTCATCTACTGTAATATAAGCTTATAGTTTGCAACAAAACCCCTCTCCTCACTCCTCCTCCCATAGGCTATAGAAATGTTCTTCATTTAGGAATGTGGACAGTATTTGGACTACGTTTGCATACTACAGAATCCTTTTGCAGGCTGAAATAAAGGGCCATGTTTTAGTTTTTTTTTCTTTTTTTTTTCTCTAGGACCAGTGATTATAATTGAGCAAACTGTGAGTGCTACTTCAATAGGAAGCTTGACAGACATCAAACAGCATGGGGACAATGGAATGGATTATTTGGGGATTACAGGGGGAAAGAGGGGGGTGGTTTATCATTCTCAGGGATGGACAAAGAGTACAAGTCACAGAGGTCCAACAACAAATTATGTTCACCAGTGTTCAAACAAAAAAAAAAAAAATATTGCCTCATCGGAAATAGGTGATGAAACCTCACTGATTTACATGCTTTAGGATGAAGCTGGAAAAGCCAAGGTTCTGGTGTGCAAAACATTGGAATTGCTAATATACATAATGTTCAGCACGCTCACACACATGTATACACACATCCAGAATAAAGCAAGCTACAGACACCAAGAACACAGTGGCGCATTGAAACCTAAAGCTGACACTACATTAAGCGATCTGGATCTCATACGGTGCAGCTCAGTGGGAAAAGGCCTACACGCTTAGTTTCATACTATTAGGCAGTGAGAACTAATTATAAATGAAAATACAGTAGTTTTCTGTAGGGAAAAAAGGAGTTCAAATTGTTGTGACACAATTAAAACCACATTTACAGCAGAATATTGAACTTTGTTTCCCTTTTGCACATACTCATTTCTTTCTTTCTAACTTTCTATTTCTTTCTCTTTTCTTTCTTTCCTCTACACTTCCACTCTCCCTCTTTCTCATCGCTTTCCCCTCCATCTTTCCACGCAGGCAGCCGGATTGTATTTCTCACCCTGTTGTCTGTGTGTGCGCATGTATGTGTGTGTGTGTTCAGGAGTGTATTGTGTTGGACCGTAAACTCCTTTAGGCAGAGCTGCGGCACTGAGGCCCTGGGGTTTTAAGAGTTTAGCCCTCCCTCCTTCGTGTGTGTGTGTGTGTGTGTGCGCGCGCAGGAAGATATTGACTTTCTGAAAGTCCGGATCATTTCTCTTTATCAGAAAAACATTAACAACCTCCCCCCCTCAACAAAAAAAGGCCCCAACCCCATACCACCACCACTAACAGCCACCGGCTTCATACTTTCTTTTTTTTTCTGGGCCTTAAAACAACGTAGCTTGTTTTGTATTTTATCGAGATCAAAACATTCTGTTTTCAATATTTTATGTTGTCTCCCTCAGGAATAAAAAAAATGAAAAATAAAACACTACTTATACACAGATAGAGAATGCCTCCTTTGAAAAAAAAAAAACAACTTTCATAGAAAAGATAGCATAATTAGAGACAATAAAGCTGGATAAAGTGAATGATTATCAAATGTGTCTCCCACCCTGTGTAGCAACTTCACAAGAGTTTATCACAGGAAGAGGACAGTCCTGCTTTTTTTTCCATTTTAGTTGATACCAGAGTATCTCTGAAGAACTTTCAGCTGCAAGTCGCATGCCTTTTATTTGTACAGAACGCAGCTGGTTATATCTGCTCTTTCTTCCCCACGGCTCAGTCCAGGTCTCTGCCAAAGTACCACGCTGTCATCTGTCATCATAAAAGTGTCCCGGGCTAAAACACATTCGGTTAAAGCCTTCCCATCTCTCTCTGACGTGGAGCCTGTAAGGTGACCTCCAGACGTTGAATTGCCAAAACCAGAGCAGAACAAGCCTTAATGCTGGCTAATGGATGCTTTAAATATGCAGCTGATTGATTTGTGTTGTATTTTCCAGGCCATTCGTCCGGATTGGGCTTATATTAGAGAGAGTGAGAGCGGAGGAGAGGATGGACGAGGGAAGGAGGTGACTTGAGGGGCTCTGGCCAGCTGATGGAACTCGACTTGACCCCCTAGTGTACCGACCAGAGTCCGGTTACCACTGTAGGACTGAGTGTTTTTGTCTGAGTGTGTGTGTGTGTGTGTGTGTGTGTGTGTGTGTGTGTGTGCGTGCGTGCGTGTGAGTATGTATGTGTGTTGGTGAATTGATTTCCTCTGCGATGACAGCTCCAGTCAGGCTGGCACCAATGTCCCCCCCCCCCACTACCTCCCGCATTTCCCCTCTATCCCTGACACACACACACACACACACACACACACACACACATGCCACCATTACCGCCACTGACCTTACAACCTACACACACACACACACACACACATATGCAGTACTCATCACTTGCATTGGGAAAATGGCAGCCACTAGTGTTATGTTCTGGAGTGGCGGTGGCGGCGGCGGTGTTTTGCATTCAGAGGCCTTCCTCCTCCTCCTCCTCTTCCTCCTCCTCGAGCTTCCCTACAGTAACTGTTCCGCTAAATCGTTTACATGGATCATTTTTCTGATAAAAGCATTATTTTTGGAGAAAAAGTCTCTGATGAATTCAGATTTCCTTCAGCTTCACTCTTCCTTTATAGCTTACCTCCTCTGCAATTTGTCTCGAAACTACGATTTTGTCATAAGGTTTTTTTTAACACTTTCCACACACGATTCCACTATGCTTGGTTAAAAAGAAACAGAACTGATGAATCCCTTTATCACAAATACATAGATTATTATGCTTGCTTGGTAAATGTTCACAGACTTCTAATAACACACAGAGTATGATCGCTTTTCATGTTTATAATGTAGGAATGGTGTCTATTCACAGCACTGTCCTCCAGTGCTTCCGTTGATATCGTTGGTCTCTTTGTCTTTTTGTCAGGGTTTTTCGACAAGTCTCTTGGGGCCCAACCTTCATATATACATCCGAATCATGAGGTGATACAAATCTGTGGAATATCAGATAAAGCACAGACCCAAACCTCCGTCTTCGATGTTATTCTCCCACCCAGCGTGTGGTTTTATTCGCGGTAACGATGTGTGTTCTCCCCAGGAAACGGCACGCTGGCATTGCTGCTGCTGTTGCTGCTGCTGCTTCCATCTGTACCTGCCATCGGTTGATTAGATGTGTTCCCATCAATGATGTCATCCGTGTTCTGTTCAGACTCGGGACGGGAGCGTTTGAAGCGCCGGTCGGGGTACTGGCTGTTGTCAAAGGGCATGCGGTGGACGCACAGCACATGGGTCTTCAGGTTTCCCTTCTGGGAGGCACTGTAGGGGCAGTAGCTGCACTTGAATGGTCTCTGGCCTGGAGACAAACAGAAATAAAAACTATTACCACCGTGAGATGATATGTAAGTGATGATTTAATGATCACAAGAGGCTTATCTCACCATAGTTTTTTGTATAATGTTGGCAGAGATGGACAAATTGAACACCTTCCCACATTGGGTCATTACTTTAGTTTAGTTGGTCTAATACAGTGGTTTTCAAAGTTTGGTCCGAGGACCACCCGGGGTCTTTGAGGGGGTGAAAGGAGGTCCTCAAAATACAAGGGGATCATTTATTCTCAATATAATTCCGTCCATAACTACACAATGACAGAATTTAGGAGCATTTGTATGGATGACTGAAACTGACAGAATTAAAAGTAAATAAATTACTTCATTTAATTTCCTATTAACATATTTATTTCCTATTATGTACCCTTTGCACATGAATGTGCAAATTTAAATTTCAAATAAATAAAATTAAATAAATGGTGGGGTGATGGTGGTGATTCATAAATGAATGCATTTAAAATTAATGTGTTAATAAATCAAATAAATGGGGCATTTATGTGCAAAGGGGAAATAATACACAAATAAATAAATTTAATTAATTATTTAAATGGAAAACTTAATGAGTATGGGCATTTACTGGCATTTTCATTCATGTAGTGAGTCAGTCATTTTTTTGTTTTTGATCATGGCAGTTTTTAGTCCTCAATAATTTTCGGTTATAAAACATCTAAAAGCAAAAATGTTTTCAGATGGGGTCTGTGGTCTAATTTTTGTGAGTTTAAGAGTCCTTGATGTGAAAAGTCACAGATCATTGGTTGCAGGTTTGTGTCATAAGAACATTTGAGAGATTGAAAGAGACAACCTCATGCAGTATTTATTTCAGTGAGAAGTTATGTTGCTATTAGCATAAACAGTTAGGAAACTACAGCAGGTCTTCCGGTCAGAGAGTCTTACCTGACTCCATTTGTCACAATGCAATGCAACACAATGCTTTGGCCATGCAGTCTACACAGAGTATACTGTTACTGCACATTCCGGGTAGATTACTTTGCACTGTAAGTGGGGTAATTCTGCTGTTTACCTCACTATTGCAAGACAGAGGATAAAATGATTGTAGCTGCAATAACTTTCCAGAGTTGTAAAGCCCTACCTCACAGTATTACAAACTGCTGTGTTGAGTTATGGCATCTGTTAAGACTCATAGATCTATTACTCAAACCAGCCTTCATGGATCATACTTTATTGTCTTGCCAGTACCTAAAACAAAACACCCCCCTATGCCTGCTGCGACTGTGCTCACCTGACAGCTACACTGCTAGTGCTGCCACTGCCACCACCGCTGGTTCTCATACAGCATATCAATAGCCCCTCCCCCACCTGAGGATCCACCTGTGGGTTTTGACTCTTAAGTAATTATCAGCTCAGTTTGGTGTTTCCTTGTAAGGGGAGATGATGTCAGACAATAGACCCTAAACTTTCATGATGTATTTAACTCTTCCATGTGAGTTGGCTGACTGGTATACAAAAGACAGTTAAACATTCACACTCATAAATACAGGGAATTTAGACTCTATCTTTTGTAGATTTGTAGAGAAAAGCAGCTGGACTTCTCAGTTTGTTTGAAGACGTTTTACCTCCCATCTAGGAGGCTTCTTCAGTTTATTCTTCTTTTCTCTAGAACTCTACATTATAAAGATGATCTGGATGACTGAGAATTAGGGCAGGAACTTTACAACGTTCCATGAGGGCCATGGCTAATCAGTGGGTTTGATGCAGAAGGGCTATGATGACAACTAGACACATATCTATCACCACCCAACCAGGAGACTTAATCAAAAGCTAAAGTTTGAAATCATAGTCATATCAAATCAATAGAGAAATTTGGCTTTGATATTGAGATACCATACTTTGTCCATATCCGGCAGCCCCAGATATAACCTTTGATTACATTTTTATGGGAAACACTGGTGTGTTTGTGTTCTGAAAATGTAATTTTAATTTAATAATTCAGATCTCTGACACCAGTTCTACTTTTGAAATTGAAAGTCAAATGTTTATGTTTAATTTATGGCTTTGGTGCCCTGGCTTTTGGTCTTTGTGCCCTCAAAAAAGCAACAAAACAAAAGACCAAGTGGCCTTGCTCCTAAAACGATTAAATTCCAGGTCTGCTCAGAACCTTCACAGATGGAAGAACATGCAAATTCCACAGAAAAAGGGTTCAGAGCCAGGAATCTGAGATGATGCTGGGCCTCCTTGCTGCTCCTCCTTCATAGAGTGTATCAAATGGCTGTGATTGAACGTATTGAACTATAATCCCTATTTGAACCTCCACCTTTCTGGCCACAAGTTTAGTTCTAGTTGTCCCTCATGAAGGCATGTTTAACAACATGAAAGATTTGACTTCACTAGCCCTAGTGTTCCTATTGAAACAAATGCATCCTCAAAGCATTACCCAACACTAAATAGTCACCTCACTTCATATAGCCAGAAAGTGCCCACAAATTTATCAGAACTAAACATTTGCAGCTCCGCGTGTCGATAGGCATCTTTTGAAGAGCATGCATACATCTAGTCCCCCGAACACAAAAGCAGCGCGGAATGAGGTGAGGTATTTTTCTCTACACACCCGCCCCAACCCCACCCACCCCAGCTCCAGCACAGAATGTTCTCCCTAGATTGAATCTGATCATCACTGCAGCAAACACAATGGCCCTTAATAGCACCAGCCGTTTGTTTGAGGGATGCCGATTACACCGCCATCATAACCCACTTCACTTAGCTCACTCACTCACAGACAGAAAGAGAGGACAAAATGGAGAGGGAGGGAGGAAGGAAGTGGGAGGGGCAGAATGGAGGGAGAGAGTTTGAGACCTCTGTAGTACTTTAGGTTATTAATAACAGTACATTTGCAGTTACCCTTGTTTTCTTTTTTCTTTTTTCCTCTCTCTCTTATTCAATTTGAGATGCTCTAAATCAAATTAACATATGGGGTTTAAAAGAGGCACGGGGATAGGTGCAGGGAATATCAATAGGTAAAAGGCTGGGAATTAAAGAGGAAACAATCTATTTGAAGCACTCACTGGCATACACATGGGGTTAGGGGGAGTGAGTGCACAGGCTTCTTTTACTGTATAAAGATGGACACACACACCCTAACACACACACATACACACATGCTCACGGGTGCAATGCAAGGATGCAACGAGGCAACGCAGGATGCACGGAGGCAGGATTTGCAGCTACTTTGTGTTTGGCAATCTGACACAGGCTTTGGAGCCTCTCCGGCTTTCTGATATTACATTGTTTGCTCCAGAGCCAGACAAAGGGGATTGCTACAAGTTTGGAGGCTTTGGATGTTCCAGTTGTCTGAATTTCCCGATAAGCGAGTCAGCTGCACACAATAAAGGGTCCCTTTTATTCGTGTGCAGTTTAATTTCACACTCTCTTACATTGCGTTAAGTCCGAGAGGCAGAATATCTCATCCCATTTTACACTTAGGGAGAGCGAGTTATGCCCCCAAACAACTCAACTTCCCCCCTCTCCCTCCCACCATCCCAGCTCCATCTTACTGTTTGTCTCCTTGGACTTTAAAATAAATACAAATCAAGCTCGGTTTTATCTCTGGGGAGATGTTTAGGTAAAAAGAGAGAGATTGTGGTCTGAATTGCACGGCTTGAAAAAAGTTTGGATAGGATGTATAAACTTGAGTTAGTGTTGAGATTGAAATTGACTTCTGCAGAGCAACTTGGAGACACAAAGGCTATACTTTGTTATGGATTAAAAATTAAAGAGAAGCTCCCTCCTATACTCACTCACGCACACCCGCTCTCACTCTCAGACATAAAGCACACACACACACACACACACACACACACACACACACACACACACACACACACACACACACACACACACACACACACACACACCAATGCAATCCTCAAGCCACATGCTCAGCAACTGTGATGCTTCAAATTTGCCATCATTAATCCATGTCCTCTGGTGTGTTCCAGTAACCAAAACAGCCCACATGCTGCTTGTGGCCCGGCAGCATCCCACTAACTATTATTCCATCAAATGAACTCTCTTCTACCATTATTTCTTTCTTCTTTTGTCCATCTGACCTCAGTAAGAATTTTTGTTGACATACGATGGTCACATTACTCAAAACTGGGGTGATACTACAGTATGTTACTGGGTTAAAAAAGAAAAGGATTTCCCAATAATTTTCCCAGTAATGAGTACTGTAATTATTTACTGTAGAAATTGCAGTTTTATCAAAACAAGACCTGGTTTGCTCTTCAATATTATGCAATATTGAAATTTCCAAAATACCACCCGGATTATGTTTTTCAACAGAATCAGGAAATGATTTAATGGATATCTGCAAAGTTCAAAAATTTTCGTACAAAACAGCTGCGATAGGTTCACTGAGAACATATTTTTGGATTTCTTTTCCCTGCGATATCCGCTATTCTAATACATTATTGATGCGTACCAACTAAAACATTACTAAACTGTTTTAATTGTCATGCTTTGGCCACTTACAACACTTGGCTAAGGTTAGGGAAAGAACATTGTACTGGTTTAAAACTCAGGAATTCCACAGTGACTTGAGGCACGAGACAGGACGTGTTTACTCTGACATTTCACTGAGACCACAGTCTTTCCTCTAACCTCAAGCCTTTGTTGCCTAAACCTTTCCACACACAGGTCTCAGGATGCAAAATCCAAGTCTCTTTTGCCAAAGTACAGCACTTTGTATGCTGTACTTTCCACTCTAACCACCTCCCTGCAACTTCCACTCTGTACAAAAATGCGAGCATTTGATTCACAATAACATTGCCATGGAGCATGATCTGGGCAGCAATTATGTTTCCTCAAAACGTCTTTAGCAAGACAAATCAGTAAAATATAACTAATTTCTCAGACACAGGATTGCAAGTATAAAATGTCAGTACCACCCATACTGTTTGATTGATTGACAAGTGCATACCAACCACAGCAATAAGCATTTACCAACAAGGTATAAGACAAAAAGGGACACAATAAACACATCAACAATAAATGTTTTTGCAACACGAAGATGGAGACACAATATTATAACAGACAGATAAGTTATCACTATTGTTTGATGCAATAGTTCTGAATGGGGTGTTGAGACAAATATAGTTGTCACTATGAATTTCACTTTATTGTATTTTTGTATGAGGTTGCTTGAAGTTAATCTCTTATAATTCACCCCCTGTTTCAGTCTTACTTGTAAAAACGATATGGCCAATTAATGAGTTTGAAAGCCATGGCTATTGGCTATTTTTGGAAATGGATGGTCTCAAAATGGGATATTTCCATTGGGTCACACTGCTGTCCATCAAACCAAAGGTGGTAAAACGTTCATTGTTGGTCCTCATTGGCTTTCAAGCTGGCTATCTCCTGACCTCATGCTTCGATTTGCTTGTGCATGGTGTTGATCAATGTGAAACAACTTCAAGACCATAATTGTTGCTTTATTTGCATATAGAAGCCAACAACTAAAGCGCTCATGGTATAATGTGTCTAATGTGTATAAAGGTTAACACAGTCTAATTACAAAAAGACAGAGGTTTCTATAGTAGTCACAATTTATCGGATGGAGCAATCATATTAACCCACTAAATTAGAGGGTAAAGAGCAACTTACCGATGATTTAGAACTTTCAACTGTAACTCATGTATTTGTATGCCAAATGGAGCATAATCAGTTGTTATCTTGTCATTTAAATGTGATCTATGTTCACATTATGACAATCCCTGTCTCTGCTCAGGGGTGGTCTGTGGTGTTGGGTTTGAACGGTTTACTCCATCTTTCTCTGGGTTTGCTGACTGGCTCTCGGTTAAAGACCATGACCCTAACCCAAAGTTCATTTGGAGATTATGTGAAGACATCTGAGCATGTTCCATTTGCTTGAATTATTAGTAAATTGGCCTTTAAGCATAGCTCCCTTTCACCATATACAGCATTTTTTCCAAGAATGCAAGAAGGAACACCCATGCATAATCCTGGTTGGAGGTTTTGGCAGCATGTTTGACCCTAATCTGACTCCATACCCGTAACACATAAACAAACAGTTGAATATGACATTGATATTGTTTCCTGTAGCAGGTTTCACATTACTCAGCTCTCCTTGTTTCTTCTTTCATGACAGTAGAGGATATTTGACCATGGGTTTTTATCAGCGTTCATCATTCTTAGGTTGACAGCTGATTGTCAGTCTCAGGTTATTCACCTTCTGATCAGGGAAAAGTGTTTTAATTCAAATATGCATCAAATGCATGTGGGCTACATCATTCATTCATGGTTTTGAAGATAAGTTGTGCCTACAGCTGTGCAGTAAATTGAACTCTGAAGGTTATTTCTTCCAGATTTGTCAGTGGAAATATTTAGATGTTACTTTGCTGTCTCCTACATAAGCTCCCTGTATCATTCTGATGAAACTAACATACTCTATACCTTACTCGTCAGCTCCAGTGCTTTAAGCACATGCTATATTACATGATTCACACCTTTTTGCTTAACTATACACTCTCTAGTTCAGTAGCATCAAAATGCACCAATTCAAGTCAATTCCAAAAATTAATTTACAAAGGCAATAATAGTGTGTAAGTTAACCTGGACAATGCAGTCACCCCACTTCATAAAATGCTATGAGGATGTTACAGCATTATTATAGATCAGAATTGTAATCTCATTCATATAACTTCCAGTTAGCAGCACTGAGCCTGCTGTCTGAACAGCACAAAAGTTGATGAGCAAGGAAGAAATCGCCATCTTTGATTAACTATAATGAAAGAGACCTTTCAGAAAAAAAAAAAAAAAACTGGAGTACATATTTGTTACTTTGATATTGCTTTTTTCTACCCGGAACATCACTGGTATGATTGGCTGCAATCCAGTTCAATCCTGCTCTGAGATGTGCAAGGATTTATAATGGAACACAAGTAAACCACACAGTGATAAAACAAAGACTGTACGACACCTGTAATTTTAAATTGCAAACTATCAAAGGGTGTTTGGAACTGTGAAACTAAGCCTAAAGGTATACTTGGAGGTCACCTACCAATACCAAGCAACATCTGTTTCTCAATCATTTGTGGATGTCTTACTGAGAGCTGGCAGCATATTACTCTTTCAATGCTGTTGTTTTGTACAACTTACCTTCACACAACTGTTTTTATGAGGAACTGAAAAAAAGTTTCACAATAAGTATTTTTTGGAAATTACAAACTTAACTGGATGGATACAGATCCTGAATGAAATTTGATAACAATCATGGCAACTTTCCATTAATATCAATTGTTTGATATTCCAAGAAAGAAAAAGAGGTCCATTACTATTTAGTATGTATATAATATCCTACCTGAAAGTTACCTTGTTGGCTGCCTAATGCTGATACAGTCATTTATAAATCGACCAGAATATCTATCAAAGCTGCTGACCAGTTTACTGAAACCCTAAATTCTAATTCACAATAGCTTGAGTCCTCTCACTTAAAACTGAATAAAACAACAAAACAAAAATGCTTCAATCTCTTTTTCTACATGAAACAACATGCAAATGAAAGATTCATAGAATGAGAATGACAGATACTTAGGAATCATCTTGGATTAAAGCCTAAGATTTGATAAACAAGAGAATAATATTTTTTCTAAAAAATGTATATCAAAACTGCTTCAGACTTCTCAAACAAAATATCTACAATATAGCATAGCCCAACTCATATGCATTTCACAATATCCTCAATGCATACTGCATCACTACCTGGTCACAATCAACTATAAAGCCCATGATAATATTACTATATAACCAGCCTATAAAAATCATGAACAGAAAAACAATGAGGTGGCGCCATTGGCACATCACGGAAAAGCACATTATGTTCAGCTTCAAGAGCTTTATAAGCTATTCCAACCTAAATCTGATTTTTAAATGCCTATGTGATCATGTTCTTACCTGGTTAATGATTTTGTTGAGAAGACAAAATAGAGTCAAACACAGGCCTCCATGAACAATAACTGATGCATGTACGCAAAACCTCATTTGGGCCATCAGTCCTCTCCGTAAAAGGAGCAGAACTGTCTACTCACTCAGATGAAAATGAAACACAATTTTAATGTTGCTAATAAAGGCCTTAAACCTAATAAGACGCACCTGCACATTTGTGGACTTTTTTTTTTTTTTTCCTTTTTGTCATTTAACAAGAAAAGCCTCTTGAGGACAGCTGTTGTAAATTAGTGTTTTGCTTTAAACACTAAATACAGTGCATCTGTACATAATAACTGCACATAATTGTATGTTGCAGTTCCAATGCTATTGTGATGTCCATGTCAGACAAAATAGACTCAACACATGATCGTGTATTATGAAAATTATTTCCGCAAAATATTTGATTAAACCAATTATGAAATAAAACTTTCAATCATCTGAATTATTCTAGGAACTTCCATCTAACCTGTACTGTGCTGTATTGTTCATACACTGATCTAGAAAGGGAGAATTTAGAATAGAAAAAATAACATTTAACTGGAGGTAACTAATGACCTTTCTGATTTCCCCAATTTAATTTTTTCACCACTGACGTTGTGCAATCTTCATTGTTTTGTTCTTTATTACTTTATTCCAGTTATTCTATATGTCCTTGTATCCCTTGAAAGTGCTTGGCTAAACAGTGAAAGAAAGAGAGGAAGCAGAATAGATAAATAGATATAGAAAGAAAGATAGAGAGAGAGAGAGAGAGAAAGAAAGAGAGAGAGAGAGAGAGAGTGAGAGAGAGAAGAGAAACAGTGGTCTTGTTTTCATTAGTGTGGCATTATCTAAGCCTGTTAATTAACCCCCTAAGGCCCTCTGCATGGAGATCAGAGGAAAATGGGGGAGAGGAAGTGGAGTCGAAGGCAGGGGGAGAGGATTCAGTGGGTGGAGGTGTGTATGTGTGTGTGTGTGTGTGTGTGTGTGTGTGTGTGTGTGTGTGTGTGTGTGTGTGTGTGTGCTGCTACCACAAACATGCCCATGTTTCAGCCACCAGACATGCCCATCCCCACTCCACTCCTCACTCACCCTCAGCCCACCACCACAATCTTATCTCTTCCCACACACACACTCACACAAACATTTACTATAGGTGAAGTTAATTTCTTTTCTCTCATTTCTATGAAGCCCATGACAAAAGTGTGAGAATTTCATGTTGCTTTCCTAAAATAAATAAATGATGAAATGATTGTGTTATTTTAGGTTTACCTTTGCCTTCAAACGTGCTGCTGTGAGGATTAATGATGTGTGGTGTGTGGAAACTTATACAGCCGTTTCTTTTCGGGTCTGTTTACTCGATAAGCGGCAGTGAGCGGTGACAGGAATGATGGTAGAGAGGCATATTTTATTTATTTTTTTCACGTTAAAGTTGTAAGGTACCCAAACTGTGCTTATATTGGACAGTTTGTGGCCATATGTGAAAAATACACTGAGGCTCTTGCAAAAGTGCCGTCTCGCCTGCGTCTTCTGAGAAGAGCTATCTTAAGACGGCAACAGATGGCTGCGTTGGCAACAAATGGCATTTAAGGACAGAAGCTTTTGGTGTGTGTGTGTGTGTGTGTGTGTGTGTGTGTGTGTGTGTGTGTGTGTGTGTGTGTGTGTGTGTGAAGCATATAACCAAGAAAAGGCAGAAATCTAAATGGACAATGGGATCCAGTCTGTCACTTTTATGTTCAGGGTCTTGTATCAATGACACCACACCAATTCCATTTAAAAGGTTCTGTATACACACTAAAACACAGTCACATCAATACCATGTGGACAATCTAAAACAAACTAGGTATAAACTGTATAAGGATGTAGGTGGTGTAGTAGTGTGGACACTTATAGATGAAATAAAAATCCACGAGTGTTTTAAAGAAGCTGTGACAGTGTGACAAAAAAGAGAGAATAAGAGATAGAGACAAGACAGAGTTAGTGGGCAGAGAGACACAGAGCCACCACAGAAGGTGTGAGCAATTAAATGTGCTAAACCATCTGTCCAATAACCTGCCTGCATGCCGAGGCTCCCAGATTACTCAGCAACACCCTCACACACAGATACACAGCAGACCCAAAAGCAGCGTTCAGAGGTGCTTCACTGTTAGTTCCTACACAATTGTACATGGACTTTAGGTGGAATTTAGAACTGAATTTTATTCTCGAAGGCTTCTTTTTCATCAGCTGTGGACTTGGGTTGCAGTTTGATTGTACGTCCCTAAGACGAAAGAAAGCAGAAAATAATCAGAGAAGAGAAGCTGGAACCAGAGAATTTGGACATTTTCTTCTTAAAAATGACTCAATTTGATTAAATGATTATCAAAATAGTTGCAGATTAATGTAATAGTTGGCAACTGATCGATTAATCGACAACTTGTTGCTGCTCTATTCACCATATCTAGTCCTGTCTTATTCAAACAATTAATTGATTGGTTGTTTGGTTCATAAAAATGGTATAAAATGTTGATCAAGGTTTTGCAAAGCTGAAGATTAAATTTTTCTCCAGATCAACAGTTCACAACCCAAAGATCATCACTTTACTATTATAGAACACTAAAGAAACCAGAAAAAAAATCAGATTTAAGAAGCTGAAACCAGAGAATTTGGAAATGTTCTTCTTAAAAAATGACTTGAATCAATTTTTAAAATAGTTGGCGATTAATGTAAAGGTTGGCAACCAATAGATTAATCAACTAATTGTTGCAGCTCTATAAATATGTAGCGTTCTTGTTTCTCACTTCACATATGCCTCCTTGACTATGGCTTCATAAGTCCATTGATTTAAAAATATATATATTTATAATTCCACCCACACCAACACCCCTCCCTCCAAAAATAAATACATTTACATTACTTCAAACAGCCTGAAGGGAATTTATCCTTCTTTAGATTCCCTCTGATGAATTAAGAACATTTCCCTCAACGAGCTGGCGTGTTGATAGAAAATTGGCCTGAAGTTTGGGGAATAGCGATTTGGTCTGTTTCCTAGCTTAACTAGAGAAAACCAACACACAAATAACACCAGGGGAGGCACTTAAGGAGAGGAGAGGAGTGGTGTGTGTGGAGGGGGAGTCGGGGGGAGGGGAAGGAGCTCTTTCAGCATCAAAGCCAGCTAAAACGTCCCCACCAGGGACTAGGTCCCATGTTAAATACTGAACTAGATTATTAATTGCTGTACCAGTAGGACCTGTTAATAAGAACCCAAAATAGCAGCTCCTTCCTTTCTGTCTTCATCTCGCTCTATTTTCACTTTACGCCTCTTTTTCTGGAATCTACAGCTGTTTTTTTCCCCTGTTTTAATGCCTGCACTAAAAGTTTGCTTCACACACTCATTTACTCATCTGACTCACTGACTTCCTGTAAGTCACTCACGTGGTTTCACTCACTCACTCAAATGTTTTCTCTCAGTTGCTCACTTGGTCGCTTTTTTTCCTCACATCTGCACACATCCTCTCATTATTTAGACTGAAAAAGTATAACCCTGCTCAAACTAAAATAAAAAAAAAAAATGATGAATCAGCTATCACATTTAAATTATTTGACTTTACAGAATCTAAATTAAATTACTTGTTGTTATGACCTGATTATTTTATGTTGATGGAAACAATAATATTGAACTTGACCCAACCCTAATTATTTGCCTTGATCCAAATCATTTTATTAACATTTTAGTTATTGAACCAAATTAAGTAAATCTAAATAGACTCAACCTAAATAAATGTTTGCATTGACACCAGTCAATTAATTTGCATATAACCAAACTTTATTTTTCACATTTTTTTTTTTAACTTCAAAAATAATTAGAATTTCACACCTTATAAACTCCATAAAAAAGAACCATATGAACTACATTAACATATTTAACATTAGGCAACCATCATTGAATTGTTTTAATCTAAAAGAGGCCTGACTTATATTACAAATACTTATAAAAGTGCATTATAAATAAATGTATTATTATTCACGGTCATAGCGTTAGTGGTAAATGCTAGCTAGCCTGCTACTGCCAGTTAGCTAGCCAGCTACTGCTAGCTACAATCATGCCAGCTATAGCCATCTTTAAGGTGGCTAGCTCACCAGTTTAAACTGGGCTTTTCTTTGACAACACAAAAAACTAAAACTTTAATTTTCAGCAAATTCTTTGCTATTTATATTTATTTTTGGACAAAATCCACCCTGGACGTAACACATGTACTCTGACTGTTTACAAATTACCAATTGATTCAAACTAAAAATATTTCCTGTGGGTCATAAAGAAAAAAAAAATTAGAGAGAAATCAAGAACTTAGTTTCGGGTCCTTTGGACGTATATTTCATTCAGTATAAATCGAATTTGAAAAAGAACAAGTTTCACAATTATATAAATAACTTTATCCTGTTTAAAATGGCAGTTATTAGTTTGAATGAACAGTTGCATGTTACACTTCTTTCCAGTGTGTTCTCTCTCTCACTGTTTCAATGTATTTTTTTCTCTCTTATTCACTCATCCTTTCATTGTTTTTCCATCATTCACTCATTTCCTCCACTCACTCACTCTTATCATTCTGCACCCTCGTTTGTGAAGGTTCCCAGCTTATCCCAGGGAGAATTGGGACTATACTTTTTTGTATGTGAGGGGTTTGTGTACGTACATGCACATGCGAATATGTGTGTGTGTGTGTGTGTGTGTGTGTGTGTGTGTGTGTGTGTATGTGTGTGTGTGTGTGTACAGAGTAGACATCCCCCTCGCCTTATTTTTTCCTCAGCCGGAGTCCCTGCTGAAATGAGGGAGGCACAATCTGCTGCTGACCTGTCACTGTACAAAGATAATGGATTCCCAACCACATGTGTGTATGTGTGTGTCCGCATCTGTGTGACTGTGTGTGTGTGTGTGTGTGTGTGTGTGTGTGTACATGCACGTGTGTGCGTAGGCTGTCATCCATGTCTCTCAGCAATAAAGAGAAAGGAAAAAAAAAAGAAAAATGGAGGGCAGTGGGGGTTGATAGATATGCCGGCCACCTGCTTCTCACTCACATTCTGACACAAAGAGCATCGGCTGCTCTGCTGCATTAATCATCATGAACTTCCTTTGACCTCAACACACAGCGATAACAGCTCAAAGTTATGGAAACAGTTAGAAAACACAGAGGCAGACATGCAGACGGACTGAGGCACTCAAGATTTTGTCACAGGGACCACAAGAGGGGGATAGAATTTAGGAATACCTGTTTACACTCAGTGCAACTACATTTTAGTGATTCGAATTAGTTAATTCAAACTTTCTGAGGACTTCTTTTCTTTTTCTCCAGTGAATTCATGTCTTGGTTCTCAAAGGTCCAGCACTAATTTAGAGGTTAAAGCAACATTGTCATGCAACACAGGGGTGAGTGAATGTCAACTGTAGCACTGACAACGATCATATTGAGTAATGTGATGATGTCAAAAATGTCATGCGGTTTAATTCTAAAAACTTTGTACCTGACCAGTTTAACTCTAAAAAAAATACCTTTAAAAAAATGCTATCAACTAGTTTTATATTCTAGGTGGATTGGTACTTAATAATAATACTATAATAATAATATAATATAATAATACTTAGAATTTATCATTGTCATACACCATTTGACATTTCAGATCAAAAAATTGCACATTCTGTGTGATTTTTGTAAAAAATGGAACAAATGCACTTTCAAATGAACACATAATGTACATTTTGCGATACCCAATGAATGCTTTTAAAACTGTATTTTAAAACGTTTTTGACTTCCTCATCTCATCAACCATTATTTGACACTGACTCTGATACAAGTAGACAGACATGCTGCAACCAATCACAGAGCTAGACTGACCCAATGAACAGCCATGATGATGTTGAATGTAAATTTGTGTGCAGAGTGCAACCAATCATTTAAATGCTTCTATACATATATCAAATAAAAACAGTAACCTGTGGGATGGGCAGGACTGAATAAACTCTACCCAATCATTGTAAGCATCACGTTGAACATTATTAGATGGTGAATTCTGTATCAAACTCAACTGCTGCTCCTGTACTCTAGAGGCTTGGCGTTAGGGGGAAATTGATTTTTTTTTTCCTAAATGCTGCACTTGAAATGTTTTTTCCAGGATCCTCCACCCTACCTTTAAATAAACTGCTGGTCAGTGGTTTATTTAATGATGGTGACAGCACAGACGCAGCATGGTGTGACACAGATGTTTGTTTTACACCGGTAACGTTATTGGCAAGTGTGCGTGTGTGTGAATTGTAACTTATGTGTATAGGACCAAAAAGAGTTAACATAGGAGGATAAATTGAAGAGAAGTGGGTCTCACACACAACATGTTGTAAAAACATCACACACATTTTACCTTTAACACGGATGGTGTAACACAGCTGATTCTCCAACATGACAACCTCCTTTGCCGACGTAATAGCAGAACAACTCTGACCCCTAACTCCACTGTGGTATCTTACAGAATCATGAGATTACATAATGCTGCTATCATGCTGCCTTGAGCAGGCTGTGTAAAAGAGGCTAGACACACACACACACACACACACACACACACTTGTACATAATACTATTTAGTTTAGATGACATATTATGCTTTTCCATTTTTCCTCTTTTTTTATTGAGACATTTATTTTGACACGCAGACATTATGGTAGCCGTATAACATACACACACGCCCACTTGTGTATATAGTATTTACTATTTGATTTAGATTATGTATAGTGTCTTAAACTTATCTTTTGTTGAATAAATGCTGTTGAGTAATACCTGCTGCCTTTTTAATGTAGCACAAGAGTGAATAATGCTAACCGCTACTTTGGGACAAACGCCAAATCCTTCAACGCCTACTGGCTATTGATAAGGTCATTTTGGTTATATTTTATTCATTTAATTATTAGTATCAGAGTTCCTAAATGATGGTTCAGTATAATTTATAAGACTGAATCACAGAATTGCACATCAGTTCATTTCGCAGCAAAGGTAGTGTCCCCATTTTGGATCTAATCATTTCAATCTAATATTTAATTGTTAATTCATTATTTCTGATAATTATTAATTCACAATTATTGAGTCACCCTCCTGAGGTACCTATATATAGTTTTGGTGCTGCGTGTGAGTGTTACACTGTACATCATTTAAAAATACAGAAATAAAAGCTGGAGAAATGTTATTCATCTTTAAGATGACAATTGTATTGAGTTAATTACAGCATAGTTATTGTTAGTTACAACATGTAAACATGCAAAGGCTAACTAGAACTCCTAACTTGCTGATTTAGTAAGTATTTAAAAAATAGGCATGTCAGTCCTAAATTTTTGTTTTGTTTGAGTATTTCACAAAGTGTTTTAGTGCTAAAACCAGCTCCTAAACCTGTGAAAAGTGATTTAGTAAATCAGTGTCATTTAGCCTTAATTTTATTTTAAAGTCTTTATTTAGACATGGCATCATACGTCCTGCACAATTTCTATCATGGATTCTCTGAGAGCTGAAACAGCCAATCACAGTTTGATAAAACATGACATCATCTGTAGCAGCAGGGTCAAACCCGCCCTTCTGTTAGCTTAAGAGTTCTCGTAAAAGTTGGTTCCCGCAGCTTTATGAAATGGTTTTAAGAGGAAACTCTTCGCCAGGAACTTTTGTGGATATTTAGGAGTCCTCTGAGTGATGAGATAAAATGTTTTGTGAATACGAGCCCTGACATTACAAAAAAAAAATATCTTCTCTTCATGGCGTCTATTTCCATTCAGAGGGAAATACTATGCCTTTTATATCACCACATTTATTTGACAGTGATATATCCAATTTCCTCTGCAGAATAGTATTAAATAGAAAACATACAGTCATATTATACATTATGATGAATTGTTACATGTTAAAACACTCATCATAAAGTACTTAAATAGCCCCATCATTAAAATGCTTCTTACACAGTAATAAAAATACAATGATATTATACTGAGTACTGGGCTTTTAATTTTGCTATTTTAAATACATGTTGCTGATAATATTGTGTGCTTTTAATTAATTAAAGTGCAATATCCAGGACTTTTACTTTTATTGTAATAAGTATTACACTGTATTACTTTTACTTAAAGACCAGTGTGTAGGATTTAGTGGGGTGAGGTTTTAAATTCAGACGTCCTTTTACAAGTGTGCAGAGCTTGTGGTCAACTTGCTTCTTCTTGTTCTAAATAACAAGTATCATCCTCCATCTGTCAAACTGTGGATCCTCAAGCTTTTCAGACCACAAATTGATTTGCCAGCAACCACTTATTCCTCTTCTTTCTTCTTCGTCATCTTTGGTACATGCACACCACCAAACTAAAGCTTCAACTTTGACATGAAAATACAAAAAAGCCATCTCTAGAGCCAGTATTTGGATTTACCTCTTCTGGTCTGTACCCCATTTCTGCTGTTAGATTCACCTCAAAATCTTAGATACTGATCCTTAAAAAGTATGAGATGAGATGATGGCCACTATTCGGTTGGAAAAATGAAGACTGACCCCAGAATTTGCATGAAAAAAAAAAACTGAGTTTGTAGGGGTGGGTCAACATGTGAATATGTGCAACAGTGCAACTGTAAAGCAGAACGTCTGCTGTTGTTTATAAAATAATAGAGATAACATTAAAGTTGTTTCATAACCAGCAGCTTTAGAATAAATTCATAGGAGCAACACATGAATAAAGTCTAATGTGCCGTGTGTCAACCTTGATTTACAAATGCACACATTACTAATCACCTTACAGGAATGTTTATGAACGTCTGTCAAAAAGCCTGCAGCCAAGGTTTGTATGAGCAGGCACACACACATTAGCTCTTGCTTTGTTTTAGTCTTTACTGGCAGACGTTTCTCGTGGTGAAGACAATCTCGGGAGTTATTTTTGTCATGAATTTTGATTGTGATGACACAAACTAATACCGCTTGATTTGTCAGTTGTGACAACCGCTGGCGTGAAATGCTCAACAAGGATCTGATAACAGAGGTGAATGAAGTAGTCATGTTAGTATAATTAAAACACTTCCTTTGTCTATTTATCCTGACCTTGGAAATATCTGATACATGCAGATTTTATACCTGAATGTGTATGATATGCCAGTTCACGCTGTAAGACATTTTTTTTAACATCTTAAAGGTAATGATAATAATAGTCTTTCTAATGAATGAATAAAACTCTGGATAAAACTGACAGGGAGAGCTGCAGGAAGCAGCCACATGTATCAGTTGTGTTTGCTGGTAGCAGGTGTGAGTGAAAACAAGCTGTGTCCAGAGAACAGTGAGTCTTATCATCAACAGAGAGACTGGGGCGGCATGTTTGCATGTTAGTGTGTCATGTTGCCCCGACCAGGTGCTCCACAAGGCCCTTCATCCAATTTGTGCAGAATAGGGGGAAAAATAACAAAAACAACACTGTTATTCAGCTTTGTGTGTGTGTGTGTGTGTGTGCGCACGTGTGTGTGTTAATTTAATACCCATGTGTGTTTGTACAAAGGATGTCTACAGTTATTAGACATTTTCATTTAATTTTAAGCTTTTTAAGACCTTTTACAGATATATTTTACCCAATTTTAAATTATTTTGAAAATTATGTTTCTTATTGCATTGCAGTTGCAAAAGTACAATTGTAAGGATAAGTAGTAGTAGGGTGATATCAAGTAAATTGGGCCACTTTTTAATAAATTGCTTGAGACAATAAAACAATACCAAATATGCCCTTTCAGTGTATATTTATGAATAATATTGACTGTTTCTGATCATTTAGTGTTGGAATTATGTGATCAAATATAAATATTTAGGTCCTATAGATCTTGAAATATGAAAAAATGCCACTTGCTTTATTTATGAGCGGTTTCAGGTAAAATGGGCCATCTCATCAGGTAAAATGGGTTTATCATGCCAGGCTACTTACCATGCAGATTTCTGGTGAAGCCTAGATTTGAAGTATTGTCTCAGCCACCATAGAAACCATAAACTAATAAAATCACTGGTTTCTTGACATGCACAGTAATGTCAACAGTTTTAAATCCTTCTTAGTCATTGGCTCTAATTTCCAGAATTTTCCCCAAACCTTAAATGGCTCATTTTAGTGCATGTTTAAAATAAAAACGACAGTATTAGATTCAGCTGTAGGTTTAAAGATGAATTGTAGACTTTCATATAGAAGAGCTTGACTCATTTTGACAAAAATAAATTAAAAGATGGATAAATGGAAATAGATAACATGTTTGTGGCATGTGTATATATGCGCATGTATGTGTGTGTATGCCTATATGTGGAAAGGAGGTGGGGCTTACGGTATCTTATCTGTCTACCTGTTTTCTTTTGTGTGTTATATTTCATATATAACTTTTCATATATTTAAAAATATATGAAAAGTTATGTATGAATGAAGATTGATTGATATTTAATTTAAGGCCTAATATTGATAAAATTGTATTTGAGACTATTGAGGTTATGCAGACACTCTGGTTCATACTCTGACTTGAACATCTGACTAAACTAAAATAAAACTCTCCCATCCTGGACACTTTATAACATTCACTGTATGAACTTTAACTCTGGTGAAGCAGGTAACAGTGGCATTAGACAAAAATGATCCCTTTTCTTCCACAGAGATCATCTTGTAAACACGATCAGGAGTCGACCATGTTTTTCTAGAAGGGGATCCCACATAATCTAACGCAGCCTTATCCACCGTGGAGCTTAAATTCTTTTTTAGATGCAAACAGCGCCACAACTTTTTAATGCCTCTCCCGGTAGAGCTGTTATTTACCCCTCGTTCATAAGCTCTCTGCTCTTTCTTATCTCCTTCCCTCGTTTCCCCCCTTCTCCTCATCTCTCCCCTGTCTTTTTCTCCTTCTCTTTCCCTTCCGGGGGGGAAAGCCTATTTGGCCGCTTTAAGTGAAATCACTCAATTCTTTGAGGAAGAGACTTTGGAGACCATTGGTAACCAAGAGAGAGGGAGAAAGAAAGTATGTGTGTGTGTGTGTGTGTGTGAAAGAGAGTCCACCTTCCAAATAAGTTCCATTAATCATGGGCCAGAGTCTAATGTAACTAATATTTTACAATTAGAGGAGACAAGATGGAGCTGGAGGCCATCTATCTCCCTTACACCACATGATCATCGATTCATAAGAGCTGAGGAGAGAGAAGGAGAGGGAGACCATCGCACATGCGGCACACACTCACCAACACGCACATTCCACTTCTGCCGGGCACACGCTGACACACGTGCAGACGTTAAAACACACCCACACACACATAAGCACAGATGCTCAGCACGAAACAGACGGATGCATGAAAATGAGGGGACAAGCTGTCACATTAGCATTTGTTAGTATATGTTCTGATTAAAACCGGGGCTGCATATAACAGTTATTGTCATTATCTATGAGTCAAGTCCATTTTGATTATTATTTTTTTTCTTTTTCTCTCAAGCTTTGGGTGTTTGTTTTATTAATCTCTGTCTTTGAAATCAAGCGATTAGTGGAACGTTTTCACCCACATTTTCCCAGAGCACAAAGTGATGTCTTTAACATTGTTGTGTTTTTTTTCCGACTGAGTTGTCCAAAACTCCAAGGTTTTCACTTCGCAGTCGTATAAAACGAAAAAAAACAAAACAAAACAGGTGTTTAAATATTTTTCAATCGACTAAACTGCCTCAGCATTACTTACATATTGTGTCAAATTGAAATAAGTATTTGCATAAACCCTTCGTAGCATTAGCGGCTATCTACATATTCCCCTAACTTCATTATTTCAGTCACGGAATAAATTGTGACTTTTGTAAACTCATGCAGCACTTTCATTTTACAGTTCATGTTCCTTTTCTTGTTTGCTCTGCTGGTTATCAGTAATCACAATAATACAATGATGTATATGACCAAAACTAGTAAAAAAAAATAAATAAATGAGACATATGTATAGCGTTGAATCAGGTATAATAAAATGAATCTAGAACACAATTGTGGAGTGGAAAAGAATTAGAGAAAACTGTAAAGCAAATGCAGAATGCACCTCTAAGCAGAAAAGCTGCAAGCAGCATAAGGTTCAGCCTCATTCTAGGAATTAGTTTGAACTGAAGGAGAATTTCAAGAGTGGATTCACAGAAGGAAAATAGTCCTGACCTTATTAGACAAAGCCAATGGAGCGAAAGCAAGAGAAATATCGGTTGGGTCGGTTTATGGAAGCGAATCTGTGTTTGAAGACAGCAGACAACAAAGAGAGAGGAAGCACAAGATGATGTGGACAAAAAGAAAAGATGTCCTCTGTGGGAAAGTGTCTTTGAGCAGGACACCGTGACCCTCCTTCGTGGAGCCGGCGAAGGTCGAGCTGAGTCATCATCAGGATTCTAGAAATATCAGCTCATGATTCCAAGTCCTTGGAGACTTTTTGTTTGTCCGGCAAAAAAAAAAAAAAAGTCTCATATAGTGTGTCTGTTTTTTTTTTAAATGATCTCGTTTTTAACTGCTCAATTATTTTGCTTAAATTTAATTTTCAACCATAAAGGATTTAAAAGACGAATAAATAATTTCTCTATCTATAATCAAGTTTACTTAATATTAGTCACATTTTTATGTTTTGGTTTATAAAATAATAAAATACCAGTCTTTAATCATAGAATGTAAACTCTATTCAAAATACATGAGCCTGGTGTGCACTGAGAAGAGATTTTCAGTAAAGTATCACATACACTCTGGTGACATTCCATGTTTCTTTCTGCAATGCAACATGCAGATTTGCTCAGTTGAGACTGGTTCCTCTGGGGCGGCTCTGCACCAAAACTTGGTCTGCTGTGCCCTCTAGTGGCGTAAACTGGGAACTGCGCAGCAAGCATCCCGGTGGTTTCTAATGTAAAGGAGGAGGGGGAAAAAAATTAGAGGCAGCTGAACAAATGAGCAGAAAGACGGGTTCATCGGCAGGTCACCATCTGCCCGGCGACCAACCAAACGCTGGCACACTGCAACCGCTGCAGAGCGTCATCTTAAACACATCAATCCACAACGTTAGACGCCCGCGCCTCGCAGACAATTATACAACGGGCAGAGCAGCAATGCACGCACAAACATGTGCCTGCACACACGGCTGCACAACATGCAGAGAGAGAGAGAGAGAGACAGAGAGAGAGAGAGAATTGAAAGACAGGAGGGGAGACAGAGCAAATGACGAGAGAGGAAGTTAAATGAAGGGCAAAGAGAGGTGTTCATCACACTGTGAAAGAGGTCGCTTCAAATGTTGAAATTGCTCAGCTGAACAACGAATAGACACACGCACACACACACACATACACACACATATACACACATATACACACACACACTTATACACACACACACACGACAGGCCGGATGGAATGAAAGATGACCTAATGTGTTCTTTAATCAGGCACATGTGAGCCATTACATGGAGACACACACCTATATACATATGCTCACACACACGCATGCCCCCACATACAAACATACGTGCACACAAAATGTACAGTACATGACACACACATACACACACACACACACACACACACACACACACACACACACACACACACACACACACAAAGACCAAGCAAACAATGTCCTGATTCTTCCTAATCAATCTCATATCCAGCCATCTAATGCTTCTTTTGGCGTGTAAGCATGTGTGTATGCGTGTGTGTGTGTGTGTGTGTGTGTGTGTGTGTGTGTGTGTGTGTGTGTGTGTGTGTGTGTGTGTGTGTGTGTGTGTCGTGCATACGTGTGCATGTAGATATAAACCAGTCAAACAGCTACTTTCTCCCGGATGTGGGTTTTATTGGGAACAGACTCTGGGGTTTCATGGCAGGAGGCCCCCACATCTGGTGCGGTGCAGCTGATCCGTTTAAAAATTAGTCAGGCATTGACCTGGGCAGCCTCCCAGCGGCCCGGCAGCTCGCAAGCCTTCGGGGTCCTGACGTTAGGTTAACACAAAATACGGATTCCATCAACGCGGAGCGGATAGGGTTTCAGACCACAGAGGGAGGCAATGAAACTGTAAAATATTTCTTCCTTTGAAAAGAGGAGTCAGCTGAAGTGGCCGAACGAGTGTGTGGGCAGGAAACTTTGTACAGTGTGTGTGTGTATGTGTGTGTACTCGTCACTTTTACTAGGATGATGAAATGTATAGACACGGGCACTCACAGATGTGTTCTGTGTACACAAACACATTTGTATTAATATAATGTTAATGAGATTCTTAAGATTTGCCTCACTTTTTCTAACCCACCACAGCTGACCTTGATACCTGCTATTTTCACTCTGATCCTAAAAACTAATGTTTCTGTTAAATTAGCTGTTAAATTACCTTTTGCCTTTGTTATAGTGTTATAGTGAAACTGAAAAAAATACAGCTATTCTGTGGAGACATTCTGGAGACACTTTCATTTGCAAACCTGTACTCATGATTTATTACAGTTTAGAATACAGACAGGATCAAATCGCTGCCCTGAACTCTAATTATAAATATTACACAACTAACTCAGCAAGTAAGATTCACTTGTGACCATTTGGATTTTGTTAAAAAGGTTTGAAACTGTGAAGTTTTTAGTCATTTCTTGTTTTCTTTCATCACAAATTTCATCATGTGGATTTCGAAAGGGGTGATTTAGTTAATGACCATTTTACACTGCAGTAAAAACAAGGTGATGAAATCATAGTTATTTTAAAGGTTTATTATTTTTTTTTATTTAAAGTATTTTAAAGTCAGGATTGCACTTCATTGATCCCACTGAGCATTAGTCCTGATCACAGCAGATTTACAGATGAAAACTGATCTGTGCATGTGAATGACACAATAGGTATTGCAGTGTAAAAATACAACAAAGGTCGATACTATTTTGACCAAAAATGTCCCAATAACTTGGTGTCAGTTTCAGTGTATTACTGTAACTTAAATGATCAGTTTCAGTGTATTACTGTAACTTTAATGATCTGGACCTTTTCAGGTTTACTGATGATGCTTTACAGTCTTCAGGCTGCAGAATCTGTAAAATTCAGGTCAATGCTACTTTTATCCCAAGGCAACACAGTATTAATAAATACACACTAATATTCAGAGTGGATGGAACTGGTGTTAATATATTTACTCAAATACACTGTGTTTACATGTGCCTCATACACATTTTTACTTTACTTTTCCTACTTTGAGTACCTTTTGCTGAAAATACTTCCTTCCTCCTACTTCCTTACTTACTTGAGTAAGATATTGAATGCAGGGTTTTCATATTGATGTTTTTGATATTTTGCAGACACGTGCTATCGACCCTGCTATCGAATTTGCTTGTAACATTCATATTCCGAACATTAATATAAACCCATTTAAGCCCAGATTTATTTAAAAATTTTCATGCATATACTTATATCAGTTGAGTCACTAACAATCATGTTAAGTATTTATTTTTTTTTTATTTTGAACTCTGAATCAGAAAATAGCATTTTAATATTTGCCATTTATATTTGCCATTTGCACAAATATGCCCATAAACAAAAAAAAAGCATAAATATTTATCCTATATAGAAGATATTTTTATACATGGGAGGATTATTCTAGAGACTTGAATTATTAAAAAGATATATACATGTTAAAATTGAAAATCATAATTTAAATAAAATGAGCTATTTCTTGGAGGGTTTGCCTTCACTGTGTTCTCAGGAGGAAAAGGCAGGAAGTCAATGATGTCTTATTACATTGCTAAAAACCTTTTGTCTAAGTAGTCTACTCTCATATAATTAGAAAAAAAGCCTTATACGTTTGATTTTTTTATTTTGGGTGAAAATGAGAGTCATAGACTTAAAGGCTTAAATGGTTTAAAGCCTGTTATCCTGCTATCTATGTCTTGTAAAACATGTTTTGAAGATTCCATATTACACAATTTTTTAAAGAAGATATAGTTGTGATTTTAAGAACAAAAAATTATTTCAATATAGTTTTACATCAGCTCCCTCAAGCTTCTCTCTGAAGCTCTAGAATGAACAAGTCACTTTGTGTCTCCTCTGATTGGCTGATTTGAATGCCTGTGAATGGAGACTGTATACTTGTGACATCACAACTTCATAGAAGAGGGGTGGCTTCTGGAAACAGGATGTGTATGTGTGTTCATAAAATGCAAAATGAGCAAGGACTGAACACACCTTCAATCTTATTAACCACTGAGGTGCCAGGCCTATTTTTTTAGCTTCCCTGCTCAAAATGGCATTCATATATATAAATATAGAAATATCTCTACAACCACAAGGGCTATGTGCTTAAACCCGGGTCTCAAAGGGAAAATCCAAAGTGTAGAGTGAATACAGAAATTTCAGAATCAATTTGTGTTTCTGTGCAAATATAGCGAGAATCTTGCAAAAATATTATATTTTACTATAGATAAAAATAGTATTTAGTGTTGTATCTGAGGTTTTCTCGTGCAGTTTATTTATTGGATGTGATGATTTCACCCTGCTCAATGCATACAACCCAATGCTTAGATTTTAACAGGTTAAAAAGCAAAAACCCACTGGAACAATGATGGAGGCGAGAGAAAAGACGTGTGATCCAAACTGCACACATCTCTACCCTGGACGTGATTTGTTTCAACAATCTAAATATTGGAATCCTCTCTTTATATTTGGCCACGTGGGACACTCGGAGCGTGGCGGCGTGTTGCCTGTCATCCCCATGTTGTTCCACCGCAGCTACTTTACGATCACCTTTGGGAGACAAAGTGGCGGCGGGGAGTAATTTAGTTACGTGCATTCGACATCATGATCATGGTCTGTGAAGCCTCTCCCGTCAAATTGTCTTGAGAGATAATAACTTGTGTTGGAATTGATGGACTACTCTCCGAACAGTTTACCAGCTTCTGATCGCACGGTGACACCCGGGGGCTCGCCTCCCTGATTCCCTCGCTCTGTCAGAAATGAAGAAATTAAAAAACATGAAACAGGCCGTTGCTCTGTGACAATCCTTTTTTTTTAGTTTTTTTTTTTTTTTTTTTTTTTTTTTTTAGTTTGAATACATTTTATTTTTATTATAAGTACAGTTCAGTAGTTACAAAACGAAGCATCTGCCATGAGGATACAGCGAAACATAAAGAGTGTTCAGCTCACAAGACAGGTTTTGTACATAATATCGTGGAGTGGAATGCTCATTATAGCTGGTTCAGAGAAGGAGAGAACAAGCGCGACTCTTGCCATTAATCTCTCATCTTTACACCCCTGGAAAACAGAGATAGGGGCCAAAGAAACTGAGACCCAGTCAATCTGATTGGTCAGTGCCTCCAGCAGGATACGTCTGATTGGTTTACTCAGACCCCATTTCCAGAATTCCTCCCTTCAAACACCCTGTTACTTTTCCCTACAACCACTACTTCTCACTTTTCATATGTCACACTCTTATTATTTTACCTTTTATTCCCCTCTTTTCCTGGCATATTGAAAATCGAAAGAATGGTTAATCGTAATCTACATATAAATGAAATTAAAATGGATGAAAAGGTAAAAAAAAATAATAATAATCAGGAGGCTGCACTGCAGAGAAAAATCTACTCGAGTTGGAATCTGAGCAGTGAAAATCATCCAGGCTGAAGCAGTGACGGGGCCTATGCAGGTTCAAAAGGGGATTTGCATACAAAAGAAATCTGGGTAACAATTTTTGTCAAAGCCACATACAGTATAGAGGTTGACCAAACTCAAATAAAATAAAATAAAAAAAAAAGATTATATTTGGACTGTACATACCGTATTAGAATTTTTCTCTGGGTTCACAAAAAATGACGTAGAAACATTTCACAATGCCAAGGGACACACAAACACACACCTTCAGTTTAGTTAGTTAGCTAGTTTTGTACTGTATAGGTTGGATTTATAATACTATCACAGTGCAAAATACTTCTGAGAACCAAAACAAATGAAAAAGAAAAGATAAAGTCCCTCTATGCATAATGGAATCTGTATATATGGGGGCAAATATGTTTGCAGCACAGGAGACGATTGTCATCTTTTTTCCTCTTTTTTTTCTTTTTTTTTGATCAATAAATGGAGAAGGCATTAATGTACAGTACATATCAAAATTTAAAATAAAATCAACCCTACGTCCTATAGTCTAGCACAGCTACATAGCTTTGTAGAAGCAATAACAGATGACTTGTATCTAAGGCTATACACAATATGTCTTTTTTTCCAGTTTTTTGTTCTTTTTTTCTCATCTTAAAGTAAATACATCAAACCATTTTCAGTAGTCAGTAACACTGTGCAACAATGATCGGTGGCAGTATTTTACAAACACCTGCGACACTAGAGTCCTTGAGGTTGACATGAGAGATGAAGAGAAAAGGGGCGGAGGGCGACAAAGAAAGAAAAAAAGTTCCCCCTTATTTTTTTTGTTTTTGAGAATTTTTTTCTTTTTTGTTTTGTTTTAATTCTTCTTGGTCAATCTCTAGAAGAACGCCTATCTATTGAGAATGTGGCCGGGTAAACTACTGTCACGTCTTTGCTTTTTTTCCGCTTCTCGTGAATGTTTTAAAACTTTTGTTTTCACTTTATTTATTTATTTATTTTTTTTATTATTATTTTTTTTTGAAGTACTGTATATCTCTCTATTTACATTAAGCGTCTACGGGCGCTGTGTTGATTGATAAAGAACAAGAAAAAAAGAAAGGGAGCCACATAGCAAGGAGGCCTGTACTGGTCTGATTATGGAGAAGGGGGAGGGGGTTATAGCATTATAAGTACATACAGGGCAGTTTGAATATTCCATTTTCTTCACAATCATCATCAACAACATCATCAGCACCACCATCATCATCAGAAGTCGACTACGGGTACGTTCGCCATATTGTTTCCATGTTGTAGATTGTCATATGGCCGCCCTGTCCTTGTTACATTAACCATAATCAGCGTGATGCATGGCCATGGGACATAAATAGTGACTTTATGACAGTTGATAGGAAACTGTCTCACAGGAAAATGTGCTTGGTCTCTGTCAACAGTCCAGTAAAGTTGAGTTTCTATTCTAGAGTAGCATACATTCCAGGTACGATATAACGGTGATCCACATCTTCTTCATATAACAGGAGAGGAGAAAAAAAACAGTCTTTGATAGGTAAGCATTTGATTAAGCACTACACTTCAGTCCTAATTAGAAAAAAAAGGAACACCTTTTCTAGCTCAAGGAATGTATCAGAGATTGCAGGGAGGGGGAGGGGCAGTTACAGGAAGTGCTAATCAGACAGGTAGTTTCATCAAAAGAAAAAAAAAAAAAACATTGTATAAGAGAAAAAGACAACAAAGACAAGGGAGGGGGCATTTCAGACCACAGGAGACAAAAAACAGGAAAGTTGCCGTCACTTCGTTTAGTGTCCAAGGACGCTTGCAAAAGTCATTAGGTCCGTCTCGCAAATCCGTCCCCAAGGAAACTGTCCCAAACTCTCCTTCATATAGTTCTCGCCTTCTCTTGACTCTGACGGTAGTATGTGTTTTTTTTTTTCATTTTAAATAAAGTCTTTGTTATAGTGTATTCCTTCATTTTTCATCCATCCTCCTCCTCCTCCTCCTCCTCCTCCTCCTCCTCATCATCATCATCGCCTTCACCATCATCACCATCCTCCTCCTCCTCCTGCTCATCCTGCCTTGCTCCGGTGCGGGGGGGCCGTTAGTCTTTGTTTACAGCGTGGGCATCCAGCCCCTCGGGGTCGCCTAGGTTATGGTTGTTAGGGTGGTTAAGGTCGTTGTTAAGGTGGTTGGGGTCGTGGGTCAGCGCGGGGTCATGGGTCATGGGCTGGTCCTCCTCTCCTACCCACAGATGCACTACGGCCAATGAGAGAACAAGAGGCAGATTAGCACCACGGACCCAACACACCGAGCCCACCCCGCAGTACACACACACACACACACACACACACACACACACACACACACACACACACACATACACACACACACACACAGCATTGTATTGTATCATAGGGCCGAATGGATGGACTTGATATTTGAGACTCTTAGCTTTTCCCTGTGAATGAACTGTGAACTGTAAAGGGTCATTTCACTCAAATTACCATATATATATATATATATATATATATATATATATATATATATATATATATATATATATATATATATATATATATATATATAAATTACCATGGAATTCCAATTGTGGTAAGAAATACATCCCTATTTTAGTAACAACTGTTCCCTTGTTATTGAGAAATCCACAGTCAACAGTTTTCATTGGGGACGATGTCTTTGGTAGAAAACTCACACAAGTCTGTGTTGTTTCTTCAATAACAGGGACACTGAATAGAATTTGTTTACAAACAGCACAAATTCCACATCACTGTATTGATGTGGTGGCTGAAATATCAAAGGCAGATACTCCCAACCCTGGGAAATTTAAAATTGGCATTTATTGGCATAAAAAGGCAAAAAAATTTCTATTTGGGTGAACTGATCCTTTAAAAATGCCACAGTTACATTATATGATATGTAGCTATTCTAATAGAACAGAAACAGAACAATCTTCAGCTTTTAAAGAATTCCACTGTAAATTCTATAATAATAATAATAATAAGTATATGTGATAATAATATGTGGTTAGTATCTAAACATACAAGGTTGACAAAATACCAGGAATACTTTAAAATGAAATACATTATTACAATAACAGCACAGATGAAAGCAAACAGTTGAATCGACATATCTGTAATATAACTGTATCAGCCTGTAATTAAACCAAGTATTGTTTTTGGATTGCGTCACATTCTGAGGGGTTCCTGTTATTCTGTCCACCCTCCAGCAAGCGCTGTGTATTAACTAGGAGGAGGAAGCTCCACTTTACCTCATAAGCAAGGTCAGCAGAGTTTTTTTTCATTAGTTTAATCGGGTCCGACAGAGTCAGATTGCTCCCATACAAACCCGCCATTTATTTCTCCCTAATTTTATTTATGCGTCTCCTGTACACAGAAGCGAAACAGTGTGAGGTTGTGATAGGCTGTTGGGTGAAATAATCATTTCTGAAATGATATGAGATGCTAACACATTACGGGTTATGACAACTGGAGTAGGTTTCATACTTGTTCCAAGCAAGTTTGTTGGCTCAGTAAGTGTGACAGGGAGTGTGACAGCGGGTGAGAAGTGAAGTGAGTAATTCTAATAAAAAAGTTTTAAGACTCGGTGAGACAGTAAGAGATGCATAACTGTAATTAGGTCCCACAGCAGCGGCCACTAAATAATACAACTTGTCCCCCACCCCCCCTCTGCACCCCCGTCTTTTTTTTCTAGACTTTCATTCCCTCAGCAACTTCTTAGAAAATGATTTTGCAATAAAACGCCACCGAACACATTTGCATGTCATGTTCTTTTAAAGTGGCGTTATGAATCTGACAAAACCAAATTAAAACACGGGTTTATTTGAGCTGTGCTTTCGCGAGGACGGAAATGGATATCAAAATGAAAGGAAGTGCCGGCATAACAGAGGGAAAATAAAGCGCTAATAACATGATAAAACATCTCCCCGATTCAACACTGAGTAATAACTCGGTGGCTGTCTCTGCATAATGCAGCCAGCATTTACTTTATGTCTCATATGGCTTTATGGCTTCTTCTTTTAATGCTCGATATAACTTGCTTCAGAAGCTTCCGCTGATACTAAAGATTCATTTTTACTGTAATGATATTGGTAGAAGAAGTGTTTGAAATAAAATTTGGGAATACATGAGGTCAATATGATTCCTAACACTCACTTATTTGTAACCCAGATCAAACAAATCATCATTAAAGCGGCTATCTGTAGGTTCACAGTGTGCAAAAGTGGAGATATGGACTTTTTTATTGTCACTAACTGCTGTTTTCTTATCACGTTTGTGGCACATCTCAAGATTAGAATTCTTCACTTGTAAAGAAGATGATTTCATAACCAGCCTCTACCACAAGATGGCAAGCTAAGACAGTAAATAAGACACAGAAGCCTGTGTAAACCAAGCAGAGCAAACCTAGACTGTTATCTCGCTATGGAAAAAGAATCAATTTCAGCATTTGTTTAAAAAAAAATATGTAACTGGCGTTTTGATTTCAGTACAAAACTACACCTACAACATCACTCATTTGTCCCTATGATTCACTAAGGCCAATTATTTTTTATGTCCATAAGCCACTATCCTCAAAATAATCCAAAAATAAAGTTTCCTTGTTTTTGCAGCATCAAAAAGTGTCTCGTCTCTCCCCAAGGGCGCTTCCTGCCTTTGACTTCCCTGTAAAGAAACTTCCTGTAACGAGCTCCAGATTAGGCCCCATATTTGATTTTCACTGTTCATTAACTAAGCCACCTGGAATGTTATTATTTAAGCACGGTGCTCCTTCTCCCCAAACAACACGCCGCCGAGAAACGGGGGGGGGGGTTGGTAGAGAGATTTCCCGGCCAACTTTATAGATTTAGCATAACTTCCTCTTGCAGTTTTTAATTTCCCATTCGGGCAGGCGGCAGATGCACCTCACAGACACAGAAAACCTGTCTGGCATTCATTTATCACATGAATGCGAGGCTTATCTGTTTGTTTCCTTCAAAGATCCTGCACTTCTTAGGGTTTCGATGTGATGGCGGGTGCGATGCTGATCAAAATCTGCCTCTCGATGGACATGATACATTAATTATCAGCTCACATTTGAGCCGAGGGAACGCAAAAAGAAAGAAAAAGGGGTAAAAAAAAAGAGACAATCTACACGTTTGTACCAGTACAACGCTGCTTTAAACAATATGAAAGAGCAAGTGCGCCCTCTTGTGGCGCACTGTGAGATGGCAGATGGAGACAGGGCTGGTTATTGGAGGGGAGAGGGCCTAGGAAAGGAAAACATATGGTGTGAGGACACACAGCTCCGGGATCCATCCACTGTTAATACATGTGTCATGCTTAACAGAATGGATAAATGGGAAGGAGGATGGAACAATAGCATACCACTGCACTCTGAGCATGTGTTGGAGGCCGCCGTGGGATACGGTGGACTGTGTGAGTGTGTCTGTGTGTGTGTGCGTGTGCGCGTGTGGTCTCAGAGGCATCACCTGACATTAATAGCAGTCTGTGAAAACATCACACAACAGGCACTTGCCTAGTAGACGCTGGCATTTTGCAGCATGACACCCTTTGGTTCTCGAGGCCGGTTACTGTGGCACATTTGTTCATTTCTTTTTCTATTTTTTTTTTTTTTTTGATACTTGGAGCTTAAAACACGACACGTGAAAGGCTGCTGCTTTTGATTTAGCTGCTTTGCACTTTATCCTGCATGACCATCAGTACTTAACTTAAATATTTAAACTCAAATTACAAAAAAACACAATTTGGATTCGAACTATCTCTCACAAAAAAAGTCTCCTACAACCTTGTTACAAAGGATTTGGAGTTTTATTTGTCGCACTAATACACACACACAAAAAAAGAAAAGCATTATCCCTATTAAGATAATCCACACTGAGAACTATTTCTTCAGAATAAAAAAGTTCCAGAAAGTAATGCTGTAAAAACTGTGTGCCGTGAGCTCTGTGAATCAGCCGCTGCAATCAGAAGACACTTCCTTTTTTTTCTTTTTCTTAATTTTTAATGCCGTGAGCACAAGAAATAGAATTAAATTCACCATCTATTCTACTGGATTGGAGCCAGACGTTTCAGTGACTATCTAAAACTATCTAACGCCACAAGATAAATATGAAGGGTCGTGAAATGATTAATAGGATAGTAAAGCAGAATACACACACAGAGACACACACACATACAAGGGAACATTACCAACAGGGAACTGTGAGGATAAACTGTGAACAGTGGACTTCTGTTTCTGGTCATTTTGAAAAAAACAAAAACATAATATAAAATTAAGGTCAGTCAGTCATTTTCTATACCTGCTTATTCCTCATTAGGGTCGCAGGGGTCTGCTGGAGCCTATCCCAGTGCGTTATGGCAAGAGGCAGGGATACACCCCAGATGGCTGCCAGTCAATTGTGGGGCACACACACCATTCACTCACACCTATGGGCAATTTAGAGTTGCCAATTAACCTCAGCATGTTTTTGAACAGTGGGAGGAAGCTGGAGTACCCTGTGAAAACCCACACAGACACAGGCAGAACATGCAAACGCCACACAGAAAGGTCCCAGACTCTTTGCAAGAAAGCGCTAACCCCTGCGCCACTATGTCGCCCTACTTCTAAGGTGTTTTACAAAAAATATACTGAAAAAGTGTGCTTTTTAATTTTTTAAAATAAATTGCCAAGATGGGACTTGTAGCTTCAAGTGATGTCTACCTATGAAAGACATTATGCAGTGGAGCTGTGTAGTGTTTGTCCACCACAGCAACTTTCTTTTAAGTTTAAGGGTTACATACACACACACACACATGCATGCATGCACGCACACACACACACACACACACAGCACCAGTCATACGTTTGGACATGGGTTACTGCACTTAAACCTAGCATCAAAAGAAACATGAGTGGTGACTACAGTAATGTCTGAATAAATTTATGTTGTGACAGAGCAAAACTACAGATAAAAATACTTTATTTAATGTTGTAGCTGTGGTTTTCTCATGCAATATATGTGTAAATGTATGTATATAAAACTCAATGCTGCCACTGTATCAGGGGTTTTTGGATTTTAACAAGTTAACAGCCTCTTAATTACAACTTGTCCTGAAGCTGCTTTCATAGATTTAATGTTGTGCTGACCAGTTATTTATATGTATGTTCTGACTAGATTTTTCCTTTTCAGCTAGGTTGTGATGCCCTGGACAGTATCCCCCTGTCTCATCAGGATAAACAGGCATCAAAAAGTAGCCCGGTCGCATTGCATCATCTGTCATCATCCCCGCCCCATATGGACTTTTAACAGAACATAAAAGTGGAGCTCTGTGAACCCTCCGTGTGCCACTGAAGGTGGCGTGTGGCTCCTTTGTTCCCTCTCCCAGGCATCCGGGCCCGTGCACTAGCAAGAAAGTGTTGTTCTTGGCACAGCCCCGGCTCATTGTAAAGCCCAGTATTTATAAATATGTAAATATGAGCGGCACCAGGCATAACACGGCCTGCTTGTATACACCGAGGAGGAACGGCGAGGAAGTGAGCGCACAACCCCCCCCACCCCCCCAACCCCCCATCCCCCCCTTCAAAAATTGTATTTTTAGATGGTTTTAATGAATACAGGATGTTTATAGTTACCATTCCCTGTGATTCGCACAAAAGACTAGAAAAATCCACATCCACCCTGCCACCCCTCCTCTGCACCCTTCTCACCCTCCCTTCCCTCCCTCCCCCCAATCCCTCAAAGCACTACTAAAGAAGAAGAAGAAGAAGAAGGGTTGGGGCGGTAGGGGGGGTGAAAAAAAAAATCAAATTTGTGGTGAAACGCAGCGGGATTGTTGTGCTCTCAGACTGCTTTCGGCTCAGATCCCTATTAGACAAACAGAGTGCGGTGTTAAGGTGCAACAAAGAGTGACGAAAACTCCTGTGTTCGGGGTGGAGAGCGGGCGAGAGACAGAGAGAGAAGGAGAGAGAGAGACGAGACAGCGAAAAGGTTCCTGGCGACGCCACATCAAGGCGGAACGCAATTTGTGTGTTATTTCCGTTTTTTTTATTTTTTTTTAAGTCGCAAAAATAATACAAAAAGCGGAATCAATATGTGCGAGAGGCGGGTTAAAAAAGGTTACCTGTTTTCTGTTGTCTGTGATAATGTGCGTGTGTGTTTTTTTCCGTGTCGACTTGTTTTTTCTTTTTATAAACTCGGTTTTGTTTGTGCTGCAAACTCCCGGCTCTACTGTAGAATACGAGGTGACGTTTGTGACGGGGATGGAAAGATTCAGAGGAGGGAAGAGGAAGAAAAGGAAAGCATGCAAAAAAAAGTACAAAAAAAAGAAATAAGAATGATTGCAGTTGGGGAAACACAATGAAGTGAATGTTAGTGGCCTCTTTCTATCTTCCGCTCTCTGTCTCCAAAACTATTTCTGAGGCTAAAAGATTGCCGGCTTGATAATACCTCCGCTGAGCAATTTAAGCCCAAACACTCTGATGCTACAATCTGTCTTCTCTGCCTGATAGCGCTTTTCTCCCCTCTCCTCTCCAAATTACTTTCTTTCATATCTAATTATATTTGCTAATGATCTTATAAGAGAATAATGGAATGTGCTTGATCTATTACCTTTTTTTTTTTTTCAATACATAAATACAATGCGGGGGGAAATGACTATTGGAGACAGGAGGAAATGTTTTTTTTTAATGTTTTTGATGAGAGGGGAAAATGAAGCTGGGAGCTGCAGGGTCATTAATGGGCGATGAACACAGAGGTCATCTCTCACATTCCCTTCGACATTTCTCTCGTCTTGACGTGCCGAAACAATCACAACCTCATCTGCGCTCTCTCTCCATTCTGCCCCTTCGCTTTCCCTGCTCCCCGCTAATCTTCCCCGCTATCCACCTCAAGTCAGTTTGGATCGTCTAATGGAAACTTTGAACCTCGTTAGGTGTCACGTTTGCCGCCACTTGTTTATAGTTGGTCTGGCGTTCAGCCAAAAAGCTTCAAATACGAATCTTATTACCAGGGGAGGGGGGAGGAGGGAGGTTGCTATGATCAAGGAAATTCTAAATATGTTCATTTAAAAGCCATATCATCAAAAAGTCATAAAACGGGAAGATTGTTGGTGAAAGTAATGGTTCAGTGGCCTGTTTTAAAGGGCGGCTGCTAGTTTTTTAGCCTGTGAAACCTGTTGTTTATTTGTCCTCTGTGAAGTGGAGAAGACTCCACTGTGATGTCACAAGAGTCCAAAATAGAGGAAGCTGTCCAGTTTTATTGTAGCGTCTTAAGCTCTAAACTCTTTTCTAGGTTTTAAGTAAGTGAAGTCGGATTAAAGATGACATGAGTTGGAAACAAAATAAATTATTAAAACAACTTTTCATCACAAAACTGCAAAGGTAAGACATAATTTCTGTTAGTCGCTGTAAATAAGTGGTTGTTTACCTTTATATTATTTGGCTGCTAGTTCACTGAGTTTAGAGAGTCATATAGGGAAATAATACAATTAAACCTTAACAAGTGAAAATATCTTATTTTTGATACAATTAGATCAGAATCGAGTAGAATTATGTTATTGCACTGGCAGATGATTTTTTTTTTATCTGATTTGGGTTAATTTGTTCTTGTTTTAAGAAACATTTTATCAAAAATACATAAATAAATTGACTAAAATCAAGAAGAAAAATTAAATAAGTTAAATTTTCTGCCAGTCCAATAAGATAATTCTGCTCAGTATTGGGCTAACTGTACCAAAAACACAATGTTTTCACTTACTAAGATTTCACTTTTTGCAGTGTAGTGGTACCGTTGGTTTCTCAGGGTCATAGCTCTTCATATGAGATGCTATTTGATTGTGTACCATGAAGTATCAGAGAGGTAGCAATGAAAATGTGGAGAGTGGGTTGACTTTCTGACACTTCAGATTTTGATATTTGATAATTAATATGCTTGGTGTTTGCTGTGGGTGAAAATGACGTATATTTGCTACATAATTATTATAGCATGGGACTTTTTTCTGCAGGTTTAACAGGTCAAACATGCATTTGTTGATAAATAAATGACTTGAACCACACAACCCAGCCTGGACAAGCAGTAGAAGATGGATGGATGGATCTTGATAGTACATATGTCTCATTGAATTAACTACATCAACTTTTTTGCTCCATCAGTGACCAAGTTACTGGTTTGCAATCTGACAGTTTTCCCTCATCAATAGCTTTTCATGGTGCATTTTACATCAGCTCAATAAACATCATCAAGTAGAATAAGCGTCAAATGATGTCTAGGTTGTGAAGATGCACAGATTGACTTCACTGACTACTTTTTGTTTCTATGGAACTGCATTATGTTAAGTGTAGGATTCAGTAAGAAGATCCTTTACTAAAGTGAAAGTATCAATACTACAATGCAAAATTATGCCATTAGAACAAAAAGTCCTGCATTTAAAATCCTGCATTGTGTTAATTTAGCAGAAAATCCGTCCGTGACTGAACTAATTGAATGAAATAAATTAAGCGGTCAATGCATATGCAGCATTTTATTGTTGTAGATTCATTTTTTCAGTACTAGATTCTTTAATCTTTAGTTTTACCTCTCTGGTTCTCCTCTCAGTTATATATGTGAAACCATGTGGAAATTTAGAGGATAAATGTTTCTTTGGTGGATAAGAGACACAAATGCACACTGATGTCTTGCAAGAGGTCACAAACCAAACCAAACTGTACTATTTAACAATGAACATTTGAAGTACAGTACTTGAGTAAATGTACTTAGATTGGGGCCATACTAGACAATAATATTGAGGATATTGCAGCCTGTGTTGTATTGATTTATTTTTACATCTCTTTTGAGTCCCTCAACTTTATAGAAATTCAAAGTGCATCAGATTGTTGATCAGTGAATTTCTCCCCTCATTTGGGTTTAGTTGGTGTGGTCTCTGCCTGTCGGGGCCGGTACCAATGCCACGTGTGAACAGCCAAAGCCGGCGTCTGTCATTTCGAGAGCGTTTCTGTAATAACACTTCAAAGGCCAGAGTGCAGATTGAATTTAAAAAAAAAAAAAAAAAAAAAGACCGTGCAGTGTCCCTCCATGACTTTCTCCCCAAATTCAGTTTCTGCACAAATTTGAAGAATAAATAGTAGTTCACATTATCTCTCCCTCCTTACACTGATGGCTTTCTGGGCTTCAACTAACACAAAATCCATTGGCCTTTAAAGAGAGCTCTTCTCCTCTTTCTGTTGCCAAACCCCTGTCCCGTCCTGTCCCTCCCTCACTCCCCTCCTTTTAAGCCTTCTTCTCCATCCTCCATTTTTCCCTCCTTTCTCTTTCCCCTGTCATTTTTCTTTTTTTTTTCTTCTCTCTCACTCCGCAGGCCCTGGGACAAGCCAAGCCATGACAGGCACTCTAAACCCCCCGCATTAATGGAAGGAAATGGCATTCGATCCCTGTTTGATCTCCTAATCATTTCTGCTGAAATGATAATTAGTGCCCTTCCAATCCTCCCACAGAGGAGGAGAAAAGGGGGTGGGTCGAAGGGGGAGCGGGTAAATACATAAATAGGGAAAAAAAAATCCTCTTGCTTTTTTAGACCCCAAATGACATCTCTGTCACCGAGTCGGGCGCGTTCACGACCAACAAGTGCTTTCCTCTGTTGCAGATTTCCCATCCTTTACTCACAGAGCAGGGTATACACACTCACACACACACAGAGACAGAGTGCCTGGCGACTGCTGTCTGTGATTCTTTTCAGCTGACATAATCCTGATTGATTCGTTCAGCAGATAAAAACTGGGTCCACTTCTGCCCTTTTACTGGGGGGGCTGGAACATAATACGGCCTTTTATTCAGCAACAATGTAACATAATGGCGTTGGAATGTGCAGGGGAAAAAAGGCCACATCTTAAATGCTTGTGACACACTGTGCTTTGAAAAAGCCTGTAGTCTAATGTAAAAGAGAAAGAGAGAGAGAGGGGGAAAGAGGGGAAAGAAAGAAAGAGAGAGAGAAAGAAATCATTAAGCTGCCAGATTACCCATGTGCCCCGGTGCTAACAAGGTCAGATGAAGGCTGTTGTTTTGGAGAACTTGTTTCCTTTCTTTCGCTGTGTGTGCTTTTCCCAAACTCTGTGTGTGTGTGTGTGTGTCCGTCGCTCTCGATGGTGCCTTCAGGTTCACACAAACAAATCGGGGGATTTGAGCGCTCGAGTTATTCAACCGTCACTACTGTCCGTCCTTATTCTGAAAAAGACAATTTTGTTTGGGAGGTCAAGAAGAGGTGAGGTCATCTCATCAACAGATTTGCTTCATAACTCCCTTTTTTTCCGGGAAAGCTTTGTTCTTACATGAATTAACATCCTTCCTTCGTTCTCTAAGACATAAACAAAGGCTAAAAGGCCATGCCAGTGGATGTTTGTATTAGTGTCCTCAGCTGTGTTGTGGTTCAGTTTGCTGTAAAACACTGTGCTGGAATGTGGAGCAGCTCTGCACACTTTGACAAATCCAGTTTGTCTTTTCCATCAGGGCTTGTGTGCTTTGTAAAAACCTGAAAGAGGAGCAGAGGCGGCTACAGCTGCCTTTTATATCACTATTTATAGTTTCTTTCACGTGAACAGTTTTAACCTTTTCAACTCTAGACCTCTTAAGCTTGTAGAATTATTTAATTTTATGGTTTATTTTTTAAAATATTTTTTTGGCTGAAATTTGTCCGGTTCCCCGGTATCTTTGTAATTTTTAGGTTTTTCATGAGAATGAAATATGTGGATAACTGTAGTTAAATCAATGATTGATCCAGCAGAGCTTAAGAGGTTAACTTACAGTACAGAAATTATAGCTGTATGTATGTGTTTTAAGTTTAAGTTTATTTTACTTTACATTTCTATGTCTAATTCTTTTCCTGATAACTATAAACTATTAATTATTTGTACTGCAAAG
Organism: Lepturacanthus savala; assembly: GCA_030544235.1. Lineage (NCBI taxonomy): Eukaryota > Metazoa > Chordata > Actinopteri > Scombriformes > Trichiuridae > Lepturacanthus > Lepturacanthus savala. The sequence goes on along the minus strand of CM060462.1, from coordinate 23,849,887 downwards.
AAGAACAAGAAGAACACTACATACACCTGTTTAAAACCCCCATGATGCATGATGGTTCTTTTTTCCCCCCTGAGTAATATTATAAAGGTTTTAACCCCTCCAAAAAGAGTTTATGTCACAGGACAATGATAGTCTGTGTAGTACTTAATCCTTATCATGACCTTCAGAGTTCAAATTCTTTCTGGTCCTTGAAACCAACCAATCTTAACACACACATTGTTTCCCTCTGCTGGGCCTTTGCTGAAAACTCCCGGCCACGTCCTGCTTTGGAAGTGAAGCACCAATGAAACTGGCTGACAGGAGCAAGCCTGACGGCCTTCCTTCCTGCGAATCGCTTGTATTAATTGTAGGCGCTAATCTGCAAGCCACGGCCCTCCCAGGAGCGTACAGCGTTATCCGCACCAGTACGGCGGACGGCGACATATCTGGTTACTAATTCGGTGTGGCACGAAGCCAGCTGGGAGACGGGAAAGGGAGAAAGAGTCCGTTGATCGGCTATTTGAAATGTGTCCCTGAACCCATCCGTTTGACTGAGAGAGGAGGAGGGAGAAGACAAAGTGTGGAGGATGTATGTAGATCACAGATGGAGGAGAAAACGAACAGGAGAAACAGCAGTAAATGGGGCAATATTATATAGGGCAATATGTACAGTATATATGGGGCAACGGTACAGTTGTGGCCTGCTGAAGCTTGTACTGCTCATTCATTTTAATGACAATTTCAAGGTCTAGCTCCATGTATATTCGACCTAGACCCTTTGTCTTTTTAATGCAGGACGTCTCAGATGGGAAACGTCACTCCAGATGTTGTAGAAAGACAATAAAATCAGAAGCCTTCGTTTGACCTCTGGTTGGGGCGGTCTTGAAGTATAAATCTGTCTGTTTAAGGCCCCAACTACACATATTCTTTTGACTCCACACACTTTTCTATCCAATTCGGCCTCTGAACCACATGTACACGGCACTTAGAAGCAGAAAATTCATTCATAAAGACCAGATACAGTTGGGAGATAGAAAGGATGAGTCAGGTGATGAATATCAACCTTGAGGAATGAAACCAAACTATCAGATCTTCCATTAAATAAAAACAAAAACATGTTGTTCTCCACCTTCTGGAAACCTATTTTTTTTTTTTTACAGTTTGTCTGAAAAGCTCCAACAAGGAGAGTTTTATTCTCCCAAGAATTTTGTCTCACAGGCATCCCCATTAAATCTGAACATTACATATTTGCAAGAAAAAAGATGGATAGAGGCTAAATGGCTGTTACGAAGCAAAACTGTGGCTTCACTAGAAAAGCATCGTCTCGCAGTGAATATTTGCTCAACCTGAGTAAAATGGGCCGAATCAGAGGCCTGGAGTGTCAAACCGGGAGAATGACAGAAAAGAAGAGAGAGACAGCTCAGAGACACAGATTCTAAAGACAAAAAGAAGTCAACTCTCTTCAGCGGGAGATTAACAAGACAGAAAGCAGAGTAATGACAACCCGGCCCCAGCTATCACAGCTATCATTTATAATCACAGAGAAACCTGTCGCCGTTTCCCAGGAGTTCTCCCAAGCTTCCAAATGTTACGGATAAATAAATGACAGCAGTTTAGGACGTGAGGATGGAGGAGGCTCGGAGGGCTGGTTGGAGCCGGCAGGGAGGAAGAGGATGAAGAGGAGCTATGGGCTCTGTGAACAACTGTAACACAGGCATCAATTAAGCATATCAAGATATCGGAGTTTGCCATATGTTGGGGCTTGGAGGCAAGAAAAGTCAAGATTAATGTAAAGCTGAAAAAAAGGAAAAAATCCCCTTAATGGCTGCGTAGAATGCTCCTGAGCAGCTTTCACCTAATGCAAAGAGTCTGTTTGATTTTAGCTTTTTTTTTCACAATCACAAATAATAAATAAATAATCTGACATGGATTTGGGGCCTTTTGGAGTGTCATGATTTAGTTATGGAGCAGAGTTTAGAGGTGGCTTCACCAAATTCATTATGGGAGATACGGAATTTTCCAATCAGAAAGTTAGTCAAACACCCTAAAAGTCACAGGTTCTACATTTGAAAACTGCCTGTATATAATATTAATTAACCTCATATGTTTAGGGCTTTATAGTCCATATAAATCCCTAAATATTATATGTTATATGTGCATTTTGTTTATAAATCAGTTCATTTTTGTATCAAACACAAACAAATGTACATTAAATATATTGGGTTGCATTCTTTCAAGTAGTTCTATATTATATACATTTAAATGAATCCAGGTGTAATGTTTAGTTAAGCTTTAAACAAGGATTCCCTATTCTATTTTTTGTCTTGTGAGCTGACACATTAAGATTCACACGCTTTTTACAGTTTAGCATTGCTAATAACCCATGTATTTTCTGCCTCTCATCTCTCTCTCTTTTTTCTTTCCCAAACTCCCCGAACACATACTTCAGCGTCACCACTTCAGCATCTCTGTGATGTAAAGAGAGAAACAAGGCAGAGAAAGTGAGAAATAAAAAAAAAAAAAAAAAAAAACGCAGAGCACCTGGCTTCTTTTTTAACGTGGTTTCACAGGCTTTTCAGTGGTCTCTGATGATTCAACAGTTGCCGCTACAAACATCTGCTGCCTGCTCTTAGCAGATCTCAATTAAGGCTCACACAGCCGTGTGCGCCATACCTTATTTATGCTTTTTCCGCTTTTTTTTTTTTTTCTCCCTTCAATACGCGAGACGAGGGAAAAGGGGCCGAAAAGGTCCGATAAACCCCCGCTCAAAGAAGACATTACGAGTTGGAAAGAAAAAGACAGAGACGTTAAAAAGGAGGTTGGAGGTGCTGGCAAGAGATTTAAAAAAAAGAGGCATTCTTGCCAACATTGGCAGCACTTTTAAGAAAATAAGAGCAAGCAAAAAAAAAAAAAAAAAAGCCGAAACAACAACAAGCGTCGACAAGCAGCAGCCTAAAGCCCTCCCTTCAGAGAGAGCCAGGCTATGTGAATTAGCATTTGTCTCTTTCCTCTGTCTCCTGCTTTTTTTTTTTTTTTTTTTTTTGAAAACGCACCCAAAGAAAGAGACGACGAAGAAGTGAGTGTTGATATGATTATGTAAATGTAAACAGGATTTCCTGCCGACTGGAAGCCGTTTTTCTCTCTCTCTCCCTCTCTCTCTCTCTCTGACCCGTTCTCCTTGCAAATCTTCCATTTAAGACGAATTCCCCCAGGGAGGCCGCTCTGCCGTTACTTAACGGGATAATTATGATATACGAAACCTTTCCAAGATCAGCCCCCCCCAGCCCCCCACCCCACACACCCCTCCTCGTCTTCGCCTTCTCCCTGAGTCTCTCACTCTCTTCTTTCCATTTCTCCCTTTTCGACGTCTCTCGCTCTGTCATTTACTCTAAAGTCAATTATCACGAACTTAAGTTCCACTCGGTGCAGTGAAGGTTTTCGAAGGCCGACACTGACCCCTCTGATTTTGTTTCAAGCTTGTTGAATATATGTTTAAAACACGATCTTCTTAATGCTCAGTGTTTTCTGTGAGAAACTTTAACTACTGAAACCCATTTGAAAACTCAAAACAATTATTTCAGCTTTTAAAGACAAAACAATTCATCACATTTCCCTTTTTAACCTTTTAAATGAATAATAAATGAGTTGTTTAATTTCCAAAGAATTGAGTTCAATTGCGATTTATTTCAATGTTTTTCACTTCTCATATCAGCAAATAACACAAGTGTCAGTCTTTGTTTTAAGGCCCTGTCAAATACTTATTAAGTAGTTTTTGATTAAATCCTGTTATAAAACAAGCAGGAACACTGTTGGATTATTTTCTCAGATGGAAACTCTGGTTTTTACTCTCCCTGAGAGGCCTCGTTGGGATTAAAAAAATGTGTTTTTTTTATAGAGTTGCTGATTCTAGAAAAAGTGCAGAACATGCATTGGAAACAAAGGCTGAATGTTGATATTCTTTTGTCTGAAAAAAAAAAAAAAAACTCTTTTTAACAGTTAAAGCTGCAGCCTGCAACACTGTTAAACATTGTTCAAACCCGCAGAACTTTTTTTCTTTAGCCCTGATCCCAGAACCCCCAAAGATGCCAAATCTGTCAAGTTGAATATTAGAGAAATGTGTATAAAATTGTGAACCCTGCAGCTGAAAGATTTAAAATTAAAGACACATATCTGACTAATTACAAAAAGGAAACCTGCAGGTTACGAGTTGGAATAAACGCTTTCAGGTCTGCAGGTGTTGTCCTGACTGAGTGTCACAGCTTTTGGATTTTATCGTTCATATTAAAGGTCTGTTCCGCTCAGCTGTGAAAGTCTTTTTCAAGAAAATTCTCATCTCACTTGGACTTTAACACCATGACCTCACGGTGGAAGAACTGAGCAGCAATCACATTATATTCAGTATATTCCTCCGTTATCCCACTGGAGCGGTGCTCCTGCATATGTGTGTGTGTGTGTGTGAGTGTGTATAGTTGAGTGCTATCCATAATATACTGTGCTTACCCTTTGATCCCTCACAGCCAAGGAGTGTTTCTGGAACAAAACACAACCCCAAACGACACACACACTTTTGATATCAAGACTCGGAAATGCAAAAGAGCGAGCAGAAATCACGCTGCTCCAAACATTTCATAATGCAGACGTACAACTTAATTGCTATTCTGTGTGGTTGTTTGGGTCCTTATTTACTCCTGCAACTTTGTTACAGAGCCACACGTCAAACTATTTACGCGCTGGTGTAAGCACTTACGGCTACGACTCTTTTCGCTTGACAACGGCCATAAACAGAAGAGCGAGAGATCAAAACTGTTCATCGGAGAGCGTGACAGATGACAGATAGACTATGGCAAGAGATTTTCCATGATCTTCTTGCGCACATGGGGGGGAGATGGAGGGGTGAGAGGACTTCAAGGGACGGAAAGAAATAAAAAGAGGAGGGGGGGGTCAAAATGAAACATAAATGAGAGGAAATTAAAGAAAGGTTTCCTTCCACATGAGTTAGTGCAGCACTAGGAACGATCGAGGCAGGAATAAAAAAATCACACTTTCAATAATGTGCCCAATCAATTATTTATCACCAAACAGTTTGTGCACGGCAGGGCGATGCCACGCGGGAAAAGGTGGAACGTTGTTGTTTTTTATATCGAGGGCCAGGCGTCGGTCACAATCTGTGTTTTTTTGTGCTCTGCTGATTGGATGCTTAGATGTTACAGCAGATGTGACAAATGACATCAAACATTTTTCCTGTACCGGACAGTGACACGTTTCACTTTCCTCTAGTCTTGGATAAGAGAACATTTTGACTTTTTTCTGACATTTGTCAGTGACAAAACTGCCATGTTGTGTAACTCTAAAAACTTGGTATCAAATAGTTTTACTCTCTTGAAAAGGTTTTAAAGAAACTAAAAACACATGCTATCAGCAAGTTTTATATTCTAGGTGGATTATATATTTAAAATGTATCATTCTTTTTCAATTACACCATTTGATATTTAGTGTTAAAATCGCACAAAATCGTGATTTTCTTTTATTTGACACTGACCCGTAAATATCTACCTTCTATAAACCTGACTGCAAAAAAACTGAAGTGAAAATATCTTGTTTTTGGTACAATTAGTCCGATATTGAGTACACTTATCGTATTACAATGGCAGATAATTTTGCTTGTTTATTTTCATTTGTTGATTTGGGTTAATTTGGTGTTGATTTAAGAAAAAAAGATGAACATTTTCTTTAAAAAAAAATAAAAAATAATAAATTGACTAAAATGAAGAAAAAACTACTTGAAATAAGCTAAATTATCTGCCAGTGCACTGAGATAATTCTACTCAATATTGGACTAATTGTACCAAAAACAAGATATTTCCATTTGTTGAGATTTCAGTTTTTGCATTGCAGCTTTCAGCTGAACTTAGTACAGGCCCTGAAAAACTTCCCATACACTTGTGTGCTTTGGTTCCAGGAGAAAAATGAAAATATGTGATATTCCCTATCCATGTTTGTTTTGTTCTTTGGTGTAGTTTAGTTTCAGAGTGCTTACTAAACAGAGTGATGTAAATGAAAACCCTGAAATAATTTATTTTGTTCACAAACTCAATAATCCCACGGAATACAAAGTTTTATGTCAATATCCAGGATTAAATTGTGTATTTGATGAACTTATTATAGCAAATTCATTTCAATGACATTCTTTTCAGATGTATTAAAGTGTTACCAAAGCCATTTGGGTAAGATTGAATGTGTGAACTTATAAACTTCACTAAACTTCTGAAGGAAAACTGTGTCCAGATTTGATCATGGATTTTTTTTTTTTTTTTACTTTGTGTGAGGAAACAGTGTGTAAACAACCACAAGAAGAAGATCCACGGCCTAGAAAACTTCTGTTGTCTACTGTTTGCAGAAAACAAAACAGGTGATCAAATCTAATCTAGTTCTGCAAAAACTGTGCTGTACAGTCTTTGACTTTTTTGTTCTTTTATATGATAATTAGCTAATTATTTTAATTGGTTTATTTATTTATTTTATTTATTTCATGTATGTGTGTTTAATTTCTGGAGTTGTACATATTTCTCTTCAACACTAAATAAAATATATTGTCATGAAAAAACGCAGATTGTTAAAAATGTGAGTTTTTACTGTAAAGGTGAAGTGTAAGTCCCTGCACCCGATGTTGTGATCATTTCATGTTAATCAATTTAGTGTTCCCGGTCAAATTTGACCATTCTATTAAGACCCAGTGTAAAAAACTGTAATAATACATACATTAACTCGTGTTGTGTTATTTATTTATTGTTTTTAAGTTTTGAACTTCTATATGTTGTATACGGCCTGTATGTTTCATTGATATTGCAAAGGTGGCCAGTTTTCATGGAATCCAAAGTGTGTGTGTGTGTGTGTGTGTGTGTGTGTGTGTCTTCATCTTACAAATATGTATGTACCTGAGTTCAATTTCTTACATTAATTCTGGTCTCCCCTATTCATTTCTATGGATCGGAAACACCAAGAGTGTACTAAAGTTGAATAAAACACACAAACTGTATTTAAATTGATACAATTTATTTTGTGTGCTGAAATCCTCTTTGCGGACAAAGTCGTGGAATCTTAGGTGATTCTGATCAAATGAACCAAATTTTTCAGCAACAAAAACTTTGAAACGTTCAGATTTGACCGGGAACACAACATGAGGCTGAAAGAAGAGGAATATTACATTTGATGTTATATGAACATTATAACAAACTATTTGTAAAAGACAAATGCAGTGTCTTCTCCACACTGACTTTATTGTGTAAAGAATGAGTAATAAACTTTCTCTCCGTGCTCCCTCGCCTCTCCGCTCTCTTTCCCTCCCTGAACCATTGTTTTGCTGCTGAAATCCATAACATTTCTTTTGTTCCCCTCCTTTCTGTAAGCCCGCTCTCTTATTTTCCCAAGGCCCGAGAAACTTCAGACATGAGAACCCCTGATATAAAACCAGGGAAATTTACCTGGGATTAGCAGCCATTGACAAATAACCTTGGTGATAGATGCACAGTAGATTTGGTTCAAAGCTCTCCCGGCAGCCTCAAAAGAGATTAGTTCACTTCTTATCGGGTCAGCCACGTCGCCTGGGAAATGTGTTTAAAGTCACATTGATTTATTGAAAGATTCCCCAATAAGAAGATATCTCTCGACTTAAGTGTGTGTGTGTGTGTGGGTTCCTGTGTGTGCCATGTGAACATGCACCTCAAATAAATTACACTGCCTGTTCAAGCTTTAAGGAAAGAATAGAGGAAAAAAAACAAAAAGCTCACACAAAGACATTTTCAACAAATGAACGGTGCGCTTCAAACTAAAAAAAAAAAAAAAAGTGCTTCTAGATAACCAGTGTTGAATACTGCCACAGGAGAGAGAGAAGCTCCCATTCTCCCTCTGCCTCTCTCGACCGCTCCCTCGGTCTCTCTCTCCATTTACCCCATGCTGCTAGTGCTGCTGAAAACAGTGATTGTACAGTGGTGAGACACAGAGCGGCGCTGACAAGGAGGTATAATAAGGCCTCTTTGTTCCCCAGAGGGAGAGAGGTAGAGAGACATGCAGATAGAGAGGAGGGAGGGAGAGGGAGCAGCTTTCATTTACACCATTACCTTCTTAAGCGTCATTATCAGGCCAAGGAGAGGAGGACTGTGGGAAAGCAGGCGGGGCGGCCGGTGAGGGAAATAGCAGATCTGACATGTCACTCACCAGGTCCATCTGAGGGATGACATTCTCAATTCTTCTCTCTCTCTTCCACACACACACACACACAGTCTTTTTAATTCTATCTCATAAGCCTCCGCTTCACTCATTCATCTCACCTACCCATTTTATCTGACTTTTTTACATTTCTGACTTTAATATTTCTTCGAGCATCACCCCATGAAGAATAAAAAAATTGACAAAAGTCCGATTTTGTCTCTTTTTTACACAAACTCCACCTTACATACATATGTAGTTGTAGAAGGACTTGTTTCAGGCATTAACCCGTTAAAACTCCAAGGTTCCCCAATTCAGAACCCTGAGACTCACCACAGCAAAAGACATATGTAGCACATATAAATCATTTTTACACATGACAAACACTAAGCATATGAATTATCAAATATCAAAGTCAACCCACTCTCCACATTCCCATTGCTACCTCTGATATTTCATTGAACACATAGATAGCTAAAGAGAAATGGCTTAGACTCTGGTGAGTTCAACAGTGCCACTATTTCCCTGGCTGCTGGAGTTTTTCCCCAAAAACTGGCTGGCTTTAGTAATTTTGTTTGTTTAAAACCTATCTCAACTTCAACCCGACTTAACTTACCTAAAACCTAAAAACCTACAAAAGAGGCTATACTTCTGCTGTCGCTCTTTTGGGAAAACTTTTTGGAACCAGGCTGAGGTGAGTTTCTCCGATTCAGCCACATGAGCATTAGTGAAGTGGGCCGCTGATAGTGGGGGTTAGTGTGCTTCAACAGGTGTCCAGGTCATATGGTAAAAACAGTGTCTGAATCCCTCCTTCTACGCTTTCCGATCTCCACAGATTTGGGTGGTCTGACAATTCCTGCAAAATTTTCCTACAATTACTGAATACCTGCTTCATGCAGCTGTGTGGAGGTGTGAAAGTAAGAAGGGTTTGAACTTCTCTCACAAGTATCCTCTTTTCATTCTTAACACCGACTTCTGCAACCTTTTCTGTAGTCCTGAAGTGTATGCTGTCCCCCTGACCTTGCACTACTTTGAGTTCTAAGATGTTTTTTCTCTACTTTAAGTTCAGACAGATGGCTCTTGTAGTTCTTCAGTTGTAATAACTGCTGTTGGTCATGTACTTGATGTAGCCTATGTATAGCATGTTTCTTGTTAATGAACAGGACAACATTTGAAATCAATTCTTGACTTTAGTTTTCATTCTTGCATTAGTTATGGCATTTATTGTTTTAATGGTATGATGTGTGATTCTTGTAGAGTGTTGTTTGCACTGAAACCTGATTTGATGGAAATCAAAATATCTGCTAGAAAAGTTACAATTACAATTTTCTCTTAAAATCCTTTATAAACGCCTTCAATAATCACTTCTGTGATGGCAAAGCTTTCACCCACCTTCTGTTCAGAGCAGCTAAAAAAGACTCAAGATCAAACTGTGCATATCATCTCACAGTCGGATTCCTTTATCCCAAAAAAAGTGATAGATGGGATTGACGGTTTCTCAATGTTATATTGGAAATTCTTCACTGACCTCATGTTGAGGCAGGAGCCAGACTACTACAAATGTTGCCAGCAAACTATTGCCTGAATTATCATCGTATGTTGCGCCAATGAGATCTATCGGGTGTTCACACACTTCTGGTAACATCTCTCATCTTCCTGTCTCCATTTGTGCCCTGCGGAAGTTCCAGCTTACTCCTCGTGTCATCTCAGTGAACACTTTTACTCTTTCTCCCACTTTCTGAAAAAAAACCCCTCCCACCCCACGTCCACATCTCTGCCTTCATCCACATACCTCCATCCCTACGTTCCCCCGTCTCTTCTCTGTCAGTTTCCATGCTTCCTCCATGCCTTCGTCTATCTCTCCCGCTGTTTGCTTTTAACTCTTGAGGTCATCTGGGACCCCCGGGCAGCTATCCCAGAATGCCGAGCCGCCTAACGTCCTGCGGAGTTGCCTTCTGGACAGAGCGGACAACCGAGCCAGGACTCGATCGGTGCTCGGACTCAACCACGCATTCAGCCACCGATACACCCAGAAGAAAGAGGTTCTCTTCAAAGGGTCTTTTGGTTGGGGCTGTGGTTCTATACCGAATGGTGATAACTACAGCAAACCTCTGATTGTTAAATGTACTACATGTAGAATTGTAACATCAATAAGTCGTTACCACCTTCATTTGTAGGCATTAGTGTAATTACCACAAACAAATAAGCAAGAAGACTGGCAGCTCCTACTGGCATCTACAATGCATTTTGCATTGTGTGCCAGACTGCTTTATGGCACAAAACTTAATTCGAAATTTAGAGCACAAAACAGCCAAAAAAAATTATAAAAAGGGGGGGTTGCTGCTGCTCTTCCAGTTCAAAATAAGATGAAAAGAGAAGACAGAAAAGGGAAAAAACAAGGAGGGAGGAGAAAAGGGTTCCTCGTTGGGTCAGAAAGCAACAGGGTTGAGAGAAAGTTCCGGTGCTTCAGATGCCTAAGCACCTGCTCTCTGAGAGGAGACTTCAGTCACAAGTATGTGAAACATTGAAATTACGAGGGTAATAATGCACAAATCTGAAAACCACAACGCTGTCTGGTTTTCCAGAGAAGTTAACACAAGGCCCCGTGTCTCTGTGTTGCCGCTGGAGTAGAAAGCTGTAATTAGCGATGGAGTCGTTGCCTCAGTAGTTCAACTACGCACAAACAAAAAATATGCAACAACGACGCACAATCCGTGTAGACTGGAGTGGGAATAATAAGATGACAGAGAATCTACAGCCAGACATTGATGTTTGAATGACCCCCCCCCCTCCCGCAAACACACACACCTTCTATTTCACCGCAATGTGGCTGCAACAATGATCTCTTGTCCGAATAAAAGGCCATGAGAGCATGTGCCTCTGCGTTCATGTGTGTGTGAGACAGTGTGTGTGTCTCTGTTTGTGTGCGTGTGTGTATGTATTCATCTATAAGTGTCCACCCTGTGCAGATAAACAGGCGAGAGCCAGTGATCAATACATAACAGAGAGAGTCAAAAACAATATCGCAGCATCGGGGCCTCTGTCTATAAAATGGCTGTTTATCTGGTTCTGGTGTGTGTGCGTGTGTATGTGTGTGTGTGTGTGTCTGTGTGTGTGTGTGTGTGTGTGTGTGTGTGTGTGATCAATCCATGCATCTCTAAATGAAACCTGTATTGAGACAAATAGGATTTTCTCAACATTCAAACATGAACAGGCGTATATCTTACATGCACCTGCAAGGATTGAAGGTCAGTTTGACACCTCGGCTTTAGTCTTGAACTGAGATTTAGAAACAGGTTTTATAAAACTATTGTAAAAAAAAAGAGAAAAAACAAAAGAGGTAGGAGATGTTGCATGCCGCCTCCTCTTTCTCAGCCAACAGTTATGAGTAATGTAATAATGGTAGATTTAATAAAACTCAACTAAAACGAAAGTAGCAGCAGAAAAGTATTTTTTTTCTTTGACAAGTAGCAGTGTTTAAACACTATGCATTTCATTTAGAAACAGATTGTTTAAACACTTAAAATATTCCTCTTTTTGTTGTTCTTGTCAAAGCAGTCATAAGTTTCATATCTTTCTTGAAGAACCTATTGTGTTCCAGACCCTCGTGTGTGTGTGCGTGAAGCATCTGTCCTCGTGGCTGGGATTGCCGGTTATCGCAGAGGGACAGCAACGAAGTCTGAGAGAGGAGCAAGATGGATAGAGACGGAGTGAGCTGGTTGCATAGGTCTTAGAACAAAGTGTCTATGTGTGCGCATCAAAGAGCGGCGGACCAGCGTCAGTCGAGCGCCGCATCAAACGCGCCTGGCTTTTGGACACAACGATATCGACAGAATGTCAAGAACAACAGCGACTGACAGGGAGTGTATGTGTGTGTGTGTGTGTGTGTGTGTGCACAGCTGGGAATGTGTGCAGCATGATTACACTGATGCATGCCGGTGAGTGTGTGCATGTGTGTGTGTTCCTCGTCAAAAACAAAGGAATCCAAATACACACTTGCGCACATAAGCATAAATATCACTGGCTGTCAGTCAACTTCAAACAATGCAGCTGTAATCTATGATAACATAAATACAAGCAGCTGCAGGGAGCCTGAGGAACAGCCACAGAGTTAACCTGAGGCTCGTTCTGGCCATTAAAGGCCAAACAAAAAGCACCAAAAACCTGCAAATCTGAGGCCCAAAACCTGAAACCTGGGGTGGCTGAGACAGGAGGGTTGCTGGTTCTATTCCAGCTCACTCCGTATCCCATTTGCTGATTAGTGGCCTGGGAGAGAGCGCTGAACATGTAACCACTGCCGAGGACTCCAAATCCCAGAGGCCTGTGCTCTGCTCTGAGTCTAACAGGGGTTCTGCCTCTCATCAATAATCCCGGTTGTCAGACCTCCCTGTCGACAAGGAGCAGATCTACATGTACACCCCTCTTCCACCCTTTCCTCTCCCACACACACACGAACACACACACACACACAGGCTTTGATCTCTCCCCAGTGGATATATTCTATTTCCTATTTCCGTCATCACCTGGTTCTGATTTAAAGGTCAGGAGAGGGAGTGCTGGATCAAGCCCGGCTAAATAGCTGTCACTCACATCATCAGCGCTGCTAACTATCTGCCTTCTCTGCTGCCGAAATTTGTTTTATACACCACCCCCTTTTTTCCCTTCTCTTTCTGCCCCTTTTTGAAAGTGTCCTTTCCTATGAAAAATGAAAAAAAAAAGAAATGTGTCGATTGTTCAACAAATGTTAAGCCGCGCACATAATCCACAGGCTACACACTTGTGGCCACAAATGCTCTCTTTCTCAATAAATGGCTTTAAGGAAACAATCATTCGGTGTGTAACAAATCATGCTGCGGGGGGAACATTGCTCAACGCATTTTCTAAAGGAAGGAGAAAGAATAAGAGATTTAAAAATATATTACTGAGGCAGCCACAGTGTCTGCTTCTAACCTCTAGATGGTGCTGATCTTTTAGATGTGTGACTCAGATGCGTGTGTGTGTGTGTGTGTGTGTGTGTGTGTGTGTGTGTGTGTGAGCAGCGGTCTGACAGACAGAGCAGGGGGACTTGTGTGTGTGCAAACAACCTGTGTGTGTTGTCGTATTGCATTTTGTGCTCAGAGCAGTGTGTGCACAAGAATGCGGACACGTGTGTGTAAGAATCATCCTGTGTCTGCAAATGTGTATATCTGGGAGTATTTTTTTTATTTTATTTTATCTCACAAGACAATAAAAACATTAATTTGCCCTGAAATCATTTCTGACGTAAATGTAGAGCGGTGCCCATTGGAACCCAGTAATGAAGCATGCGGCATCTCGCCGGCTCCTAATTTGACTAGTTAAATGACTCCATTACGTGTCTAACAGACAGAGGCAAATCATTTCTGGTCAGTTGAGGCTCACTTACCCGCATCCTGGTGTTGGGGAAATGTCTGTGTCTCTGGCTGACTGACTGACTGACTGCCTGGATCTGGCTCATTCTCTCTGCTCTTTTTCCTTTTTCTAAAACGTTTAGAGTGTGCGTAAGCAAAATATACTTTGGTATGAAACTGTGGATTTATTGTAGCCTCAGAATGGAGCTGGTCGAATCAAGGAAGGAATTATATTAAAGTAGAAAAAGATGAAAAATATATAATGTGTCTGTGTTTTCCCATTTGCCAGTGGTGTCATTTGGCTTCTGATAGAGAGAGAGAGAGAGGGGGAGAGAGAGAGAGAGAGAGAGAGAGAGAGAGAGAGAGAGAGAGAGAGAGAGGATTAAAATATATTGAATTATTAAAAGGACTACCTGCTGTCCATCACTGTCACTTAACACATGTAGAATGTGAAGTGCCGTCCCAGCAGCCACTGGGTGGACATCTGTTACCACACACACACACACATATGCAGACAGGCACACATACACACACAAACACTCACTCACAGGTAAAAAAAAATGCCACACGAACAGTGACATCCCAAATTTCAACATTCAAAGAGGAAAATAATTCATTTGTTGTTGCAGAGAGCAATGACAGTTACACGTTCCACACACACACACACACACACACACACACACACACACACACACACACACACACACACACACACACACACACACACACACACACACAAACACATAAACACGCACACATTAACACACACAGTGCACATCCCCTGCCATATTTACCCATCTCTCCAGAGACTCTAAACAAATTTATGTTTCTTTTTCTTTCTTTCTTTCTTTCTTTCTTTCTTTCTTTCTTTCTTTCTTTCTTTCTTTCTTTAACTACTGAAACTTCCTCTTCCTCAGCCCTTCACCACCCGCCAACCCTCACAGTGCCGACTACAGACCCATTGTGACAACCGAAAGCTTCCAAAAAAGCCAGCCTTACAAATTCCTGAATTTCACAACTGTTTTCATTGTGGCAGTTTTGAATTTTTGATGCATAATTAATGCTGCACATTCACAATAAAAAAAAGAAAAGCATAACAGTTGCTGCGATATTCATATGGACATGCATTTTTAATATTGAACTTAAGGGGGAAATTTCAATGCCAAAATTTGCTTCTAGTAAAACATGATAAATTCATAGACATGCAATCGGAGCACATGAGGAGCATTAACAATGGAAACAATCTAGACCAAATAGAATGAGCAGGCAGAGTCACTTTGTCATTGTTTTAAAACTACTGTGCATCTTCACTTTATAATGAGAGACAGACAGGTAGCAGCAGACAGACAGACATACGTATGCTGTCAGATTAGCAGTGTCCACTCTGCTGCAATCCTCCATCACATTATGTACTCTGCTATGACATGAGACGTACTCTGATTAGCTCTAGAAGCATTCAACCTATGAACCCTGGACTTGCAGCTTGGCACATGCATGTGTGTCTGGTGGTGTGTGTGTGTGGGTACGTGTGTGTATATATGTGTGTGTGTGTGTTCCACGAAGCCTGACACGATGTCCTGCTGATTCTTCTGTTGGAAGCGATGGGGTGATGAGTGACATGCCTGCATCACTGATAGCAGTCTGTCTGAATAGATTCACGCCAACGGGGCTGGTGTGTGTGTGTGTGTGTCTGTGTATGTGTTTAGGAATCATGTAATATGTGTGTGTGTGTGGTGGGGGGGTCAATTATACCAAAAAAATGCTTTGAAGTTAGTCATCTACACTCACATAGACCTTCCAATCGCATATTCGTCTTCCCCCATTTGATTTTCTCCCTCGTTCTCTCTGCCTCCACCCCCCCCAGGCACACTGTGTGTCAATAATGCTACCAGCTGCTCCACTGCTGCTGTGTGTGTGTGTGAGAGAAAGAGACAGACAGAGAGAGAGAGGGACCTAAGTCTGGTGGACATAAAGGGCTTAATGTGATAGGTAATTATGTAGTCTGATCTCACATACAGGATTTAAGAGCTAACTATACCAGCCGTCTCCTGGAGACACACACGTTGATGCCTATAAATAAACTGTGTCATATGACTGTAAGATAGACAGATAGATGACTAAATAGATTGATGGATACATGGATAGATACATGCCTATTAGTTTATTCTGAGCACTGATATGTTGTGATGTCAGGACAAAGCCAAGCAAACCGTGGCCTGACTGACAAATGCCTGTAGTCAGCAGGTCAAATATTCAGATTTTCTTTTATATCCCAACTTGACATCAGTCTGCGACCGTGTGGCATTTATTTCCATCATTGATTAAATTGCTGCTTCCTTTAATTTAATTGTAATACCTCCTTGTACAAAATGTCAGAAATTGTGAAAATGAATTATCTATTTTCAATTTTTCCCAATCTTATTTTCCAGCAACTCAAAACCACAGGAATTTTGAAAAAAAGCAACACAATTCTACACCTGGAACCTCTTTTGGAACTTAAATGCCTAATCACTGATCAAATTTATATAATACATTGTTTCAAAACTGTTTGAGGACTTAATTTGTGAAAAAAAAGAAACATAAAAAACAGAAAACTTCCTACTGTAATGTAATGAATGTTACTGTTAAATTAGGTCCATAATTTAAAAAAAAGTTGCATTTGGATGCTTAATATGTGACATAAAAAAGTGCTTAAATATGATTCTGCTGCAGTTTCCTTTTGATACCTGTGTATCACTTTCTATTACTACTGCTTGCTTGTATTAACGAAAAAGAAGGAAAAAAAAATCCTAACAAAGTGTACTCATGATTGAAAATGAAAGCGATGCACATGTTTTCCCTTAGCGATTCATAAAGTCTCTGTCCAACATGTCACTCGTCTCAGATGTGGGTCCCGCACAGATATAAACATGAAAGTATACAAGTATGAAATGTGAAGGCAGTCACTGCGGGGGGCTTTAAAGGTGGAGAAAGAGATGCCGACTTTATGAATTCAAGCAGGGGTGTATTTCTTTTAGTTTTATCTCTTTACTCGCTCATGACACTCCTGTCTCCCCCCTCCTCCTCCTCCTTCAGTCCTCCCACTTCCTCTTCCTCCCTCCTCCTCCTCCTCCTGTTGCAGCGGCGGGGCGCGCCTGTCGTTTGTGTGACTGTTGATCCTCGCAAAGAGGACAGATCAAATATTTCTCCTCCAGTGTACGAGGCTTTCCGCTGGGGCCTCGCAGATATGATGATTGGGGCTGACGGACGGACGGGGGCCCCGGGTTTTTTTTTTTTTTTTGAAGTCTGTAACAGACAGCGGTGGCTTTGATAGCCCCTGCTCCTCTCGCGCTGGATCACCAAAGACACAAGGCGAAAAAGGAGAAGAGAAGGGGGGGGTGTAGTGGGGTGGGGGTGTATATGCAAAAAGAGAGCGAGAGTTAGCGGGGTAACAAAAGCATCTGTGGAGTGGTCAGGGCTGGCGGCGGCAGCAGCCGTCAGAGGCTTTTTTGAAGTTTACACGCTGCCCTCCCCTCCACTTCTTTCCCTCTTTTTTCTCTCCACTTCCCATTCCTTCCTTTTCCTGAAAGCCTTCTGCTTCCCTTGTCCTTGAATGCCTCGCTCTCACTTTTCTTTCTTTACCCCTTCGGTCGCTCCCCGGGTCTGCAAGCTAGATGGTGATTGGTTTGTCCCCACCTCCCTCGGAGATTATCCCCCCCCCAAAAAAACAAAACATGTCATCAAAGTCATCAACCATCATCAGCTCGGTTTAAAGTGTTTTCTCGTTGAGCTTCTGTCTAACATTTGCAATTCTGCTGAAAACCCGCAAATCAAAGTAATTTAATACTAATCAGAGTAATCAATCAACGCGGGGCCAGGAGGAGGTGACGCACCCATGGACACGTTTTAAGATTTAAAGTCTAGCAGAAGATGTTTAAGTTTCCAGATGACAAATACATAAAGCTTCATATCATTTAGGGGGAAAAATCTGCATAAAGCGATGTGCAAGGCAACCATCGACAGGAGTGTTTCCATTCGAAGGAATGGTGAAACCATAAAGAAGATTGAGTTTTAGGTTCGAATGTTTCACTTGTATACATCATATCGCTTCAAAGAGGAGACGTCAAAACTGGCTGGAAAGGGGCAGATTTGACCGAAGTTAAGCAGTAACTGGGTCTGAGCAGCAGCCATTGTGGCCTCTTCCTGTGGGAAGCGCGGGATAATGATAAATGCTCCACTCAAGCCCGAAGGAAAAACAAATGCATCAGTCGCTTGTTAAAATGTTTAAATACATAGAACATCCTTGTTCCCACAGAAGTTGTAGTCTTTTTCACGCTCCTCTGCGTTACCTTTCGACACTGCGAGCAGGGGTAGTTACAGTGCAACGGGACCGACGAGGCTTGTATAAGGTGACGAACGTCTGAATTCAGCAGCGGATTGGGTGGGTGGTTGGATAGCCCAGATATTAAAATATGAAAAGTTGCACAAGCACGTGGAGAGCAGTGTTTCGAAAGCGCACATCTTTACTGTCACATTGAGCATTTTACTGATCATTTCAACTTAAACCATGACTGATCTGACCATTTTTTTTGTAGCTAAACCTATCCTGACATCAGCCACCATTAAGGACAGAGGAGGTCATGACCTCGGTATTTTTTCCCTTAAGTTTCATTTAATTTTCATTTTTCCCCTCAGACTACATTTCAGCAAGTAAAAATGTTAGCAAAAAGCTGAAAAAAAACAAATCCATAAAGCCCAGAGGCTGCATCAATCAAAGTTAGCATTTTTTCGAGCAAGAAAGGCAGAAGATGACCAGGCAAAGAGGAGGAAAGATGAAAATTGTAATATTCTAAGAGAATGAGAAAAATAGTAGCCTAAAGTAAAGTAGCCTACAGATGCATCGACAAATAGCCAATATAAATGCTAACCTGTGACCTACTGTAAATGTATTTAGTCACGTGTGTTTAGTAACACGATGGGTTTATATTGGAACAGGTGAACGCTGGGATTGCTAAAGTATATGTCAGAATCAGGCAAGATAAAAGAGGTGATATCTGGGAGCTGGGATGGCATCTTTGCAACTTTCGACCCCTAGTGACCACATGCTAACGATGTTTTACTGTCAAAATAAAAGGTGGAAGTGGTGTGACGCCATTTAATGTCAAATCTTTATTAGTAGAAGGACAGTGGATGGATGGCTCTACAAAAGAATGCCACTTTGACACCAATCGTTAACAAAGTGGTTATCCCTTTAACCGTGGCGATGAAGGTTACCATTACCTTACAACCACCATCTTTCCTTAACAGTTCCAAGCAGTTATTTAAACCATAACCACAATCTTTCCCTAACCCACACCAGGTATTTTTTCTGTCTTAATTTAACCAACTTAACTGTGGTGCTGACAGATCAGGAAACAGTAGAAGGAACTCACAAACAATGTTGTCTCGCCGATTGGATCTAAATTGGCTAAATGCTGTTACGGGACATATTTTTAAAGACAATGGCCAAATTACCTCTTTTGTCACTGAGTTTCGTGGAATTGTTGTGTAACAGTGGTCCATGTGAAGAAGTAATAAAGCAAGAAAACTGACACAGTTATGTCAGTTGTGCAACAATAACTATCTAAAGGTTTTCTATTAGCTAACGTTGGACACCATACTCGAGTAAGGGTGATTCTTATTTCAATTTCAAAGGTTTGAAAGATCCTGCAGAGTGTGAAGCTGATTTTTTTTCTTTTAAATGAAAGAAAGTTTTTTTTCCCCCCCTGTTTTGTTCTCTTGTGCTGTGCACGGCGCAGTGTGTGTGCGGTGATAGCGGCTGACACACCGACAGATGGCTTTTGTCGAGCCCGGAGAGCAAGAGTTAACCCAATCCGCCGCTCGCCCTCCCCTCCCATCCCTCTCTTCTTTTTAAATGTCTCCCATATAAACAGATTTTGTTGCTGCTTAAAGTGGGCTCAAAATTAAAGCGTATCGTTTTACACACATATTGCATGCATATTACGGAGCCCCAGCTGGTGGCAGGCTGCTCTTAAGAGCCATATGATTAAGTTAGAGGTTGGGGTATCCGATAAGATTCAAGCTCTCTGCCTCTCTCTCTATATCGCTGCCTATTTTACTGCAAACTTATTAAATGGAGGAAACAACGTTATTTTTTTTTTTCTCTGAGTGTATGTGTAATTATTGTCACACACCTGTGACTCCCTGCCATCCACGACAGGGAAGAGGAGAAGGGGAAGGAGGGAGGATGATGAGGAGGGAGGGAGGGGAATGAGGAGAAATGTCGTTGGGACCAGCGGGAGTCCTCGTTTCAGAAATAAGGGAGGAGGATAAAGAGGAGAGGGAAAACAAGAGAGCTTGTTAATCAGGCGCTTTCTGTCACTGGCTGAACACTGATATCCTAATGATTCACGCCGAGATAGTGACATCACAAGGGAGAGTGACGGAGAGACGTCGAGAGAGAGGGGGGGAGAAGTGGCCGCAAATGAAGGGAGAAGAGATGACAGCCCCCCTCAGTAATGGACAGCTAGTTTTTTGTTTTTTTTTTGCTGCACAGACAAGACAGAGACAGTAAGCATGAAATATCAAGAAAAAAAAAAAAAACAAGACAGAAACTGGGAAATGTCCCTCTGAATCTGTTGCCGCGCTCCTCACAAACAGGCGCTTGTTTAATTTGAACAGAATGTTTCTCAAGGAACGCTGTTGTGAAAGTTTTCCAGCCAAGTTTCAATCTGTAATTTCTTTTTCTTCCCCCCCCCTTCTTTTCTCTCCCGTCTCTCTCACTCTAATTTGCTGCCTGTCTCAGACCACCCCGTCGAAGGCAACAACATGTGATATGATCCTCAGAAGACAAAGGAAATTACCTATTAAGCGGGAGAGATGATCTTCCTTTAGCCGCGCTCCAAAAAAGTGACTCATGATGTTGTAATTGTTTACCTTTTCGACTCGGCCCATAAGTCTCTCCTCCCATCTCCCCTCTCTCTCTCTCTGTGTTCGGTTGTAACATAATATTTTTTTGTGGTGCTGCTTTCAGAAGCCCTGCTCTCACTCTCCTCTTTTTTTTTTTCTCCACCCTCTATCTGTTCTAACAGGACAGATGTCATCGCCCCAAACAGTCTGAGTCATTGTACGCCTACACACCCCTGAGTAAACCAAGGACATAAGGGAAGGGAGTGTGATTGGGACTGTGATTTTTTTTTTTTTTTTTTTACATTTTAGACGTTTAGCTGATGCTCCTCGTCCTGGCAACCTGACCGGGGTTCACTGTCTTCCTCAAGGACATGTGGACAGAACAAGTAATGTAATGAAATCATGGAAGGTTGTGTGAGTGTGTGTGACCTCCGGTTATTATTCATCATAAGGAAAACACATTTGCGGAAGAAGAAAATAATCGTTTGGGATCCAAAAAAAAAAAAATCCCTTTAAAATGTGCTAACACGCGTCACTTTGATGCACTATTGATTTTTCTCAAGAAGATTTATCTCATTCTAAACAGGTGGTAAACTGTCCTGCACAGAAGAGAACGGCATGACCCCATGACCTCTGCAGTAGCACGTGTGTGTATGATCCGTCGGTATCTTTTTCACCCGAGCTGATCGGTAGCAGATATTCAGATTCAGGAACTCTTTTTTTTTTTTCTGGTGTTTCCAGTTAGCTCGGGGAGTATTTGACAGTACTCAAAAGGCTTGTTTGTCTGCATGGATGCAGTTTGCCCCCACATCGAGCAGATCTGAAAGGGAGAAGAGAATTTTTTTTTTTTTTTTAGGGAAATAGCATCACTGAGCGAGAGGGCTGCTTGTGCTTGTGCACTTTTTTTTAGTGTAATGTTTTAATAGAAAGCAGATGGTTACAGATGCAGGGGCCGAGCGCCGGTGGTGACACATCTTTAATATTTTAGAGTGGTCTTTGCTGTAAATGTTGCAGCAGCTGTTTCCCAACGCTTGTAAATTTACAGTGTTTTTTTTTCATTCTTTTTTTTCTCTCTTTTGTGTGTGTGTGTGTGTGCACATGTGACTGACAGCTATTGGATTTAGTATAAATTACAGAAATGAATATCGAAAAGTGATGAAAAGGCATGGAACGGGGAGGAGGCGGTGCATATGAGTGTGTGTGTGTGTTTGTTAACGCACGTGTGTACCCCGACTGTTTGCCGCTGAATCAATTCCTCCTCATTCTGATCCCCGCTGATTATTCCCTTATTTTAGTTTGTTAGAGGCGGCTCGCTCACCGTTCTCCGCCAGCACGGCAACTGATATTCAAATGTAAAGTGATACTAAAATAATGGCGGCAGGAAAGAGCAAGAGAAAGGTTGATGGAGGGAGAAGGAAGATAAATATATATTTGTATTGTGTTTGCTTTGTGGCCGTGGGTTTAGTTTTAATGTCAGCGGTGAGCAGAGAGGGGTTTCCGCTAATGCTTTTGAGTCGAGGTGATTGTCATCAATTCGAGTCTTGGCATTTAAACCACCTTCTTCAAATATGAGTATTTGAAATGCAAATACATCCGCGTGTGCCCAGACAAATTAAAAGACACACACAGCAGTGTGAAAGGGGGGGTGGTGGGTGGGGATAACACTTTTGAAGTCGTAACTTTTTACCGTTTTTTTTTTTTTTTTATCATCGGAGTAGTTTGTCAAACACTGCCTTCTTTTTCTCTTTCAGGGGGAGAGCAGCAACGCGGAGAAAGATAATGCAGCTCACAGCAAAAAAAAATAAATAAAAAAGAGAAAACGGCATAATGCTAACTGATTATATATTTATTTGTGGGTTTGTTCAACCCAGCAGAGACAGAGAAAGACGGAGAGGTGCTGTTTTTATCTTGCCCTCAGCTCCGCTGTTTGCACCTCGCAGGGTACGTTCGATTAAGTGTTTTCTTTTTTTTTCCCCAAGACACAGTGAGAAAATATGATTCACATTTTTCCCCCCTCGCTCCATCTCTCTGACGCTACAGTTATTTAAACATCAATAGCCATACGTCTTCTTTAGCACACACTGTTTCTCATATTGATATTTGTATATGATCATTACTTTTGGCCCCTGCACGCTTTGTTATACTGCGTCAGCTTCAATAGGTGTAAGATCCAATACTGCAACCTCTGCATTCAGGCCCCCCCAAAAAACCGATAGACTAGTTTGACTCACTTTATTGTGTAAGCAAATCTACTGTAAGAGCGGCCTAGATATATCGTATATTCAACATGTAAGTTACTGAAAACAGAGATTTCTATGGAATCGGGGCGTCTTCCTCTCTGCAAACTTTAATACTTAATGGAAATGAGGCAGACGGCTCGGCGTTGTGCTCAAATTAACAGCCCGGAAGGAAGACATGTTCTTCTAAAAAGTTCAGGTAAGCTGACGGCACTTTTTTTTTCCCCCCACAAAGAGGAGGAAGAAAGCAAAGAGTAAAAGAGAATGTAGGAAAAAAAAGAAGTTACGCCCGCTGCTTCAATTCTGATAAAGTTGCTGAATATTTGTTTTCTAAATGAACAAGGCAAGCTTTTTTTTCTCGTTCTCTCTTTTTTTGTCAGGTGAGGCGGAGGAGGAGGGGGAGGAAGGAGGAAGGGTTTGTGTGTGTGTGTGTGGGGGGGGGTAGGTGTTCGGTGACGGGCGGATGGTGTTGATCATGGGATGGATTCATTAACGGCAGTGGAGAAAGGACCCCCCTGCGCTCATCTTCTTCTTCCTCCTCTTTCCCTATCTGCTCTCTGCTAATCAACATCAAACCCTGAAGCCTATTGACTGCTTCCAGTGGTCATCAGAGATGTGTATGTGTGTCTGCATGCATGTGTGTGTACATTTTATACAAAAGGTCATTTTTATTACAAAATTAAATAAAACATTTCGATAATTTTGCACTTTTTTGTTTGACAAAATCCTACCAGAGATCCTTTACAATTTTCTTACAATACATAAGAGGATCAAGCTCAAGTTCATCACAGGACCAGTGAGTGAGGAGCATGAGGAGTGTGTGTGTGTGAGTGAGTGTGTGTGTGTGTGTGTGTGTGTGTGTGTGTGTGTGTGTGTGTGTGTGTGTGTGTGTGTGTGAGAGGAGGAGGGGGATGCGATGAGGGGTGGTGGGGGATGACTACCTGCGGAGAGCCAGCATCCAAATGAGAACATAATAACAACATCAGAGAGCGTGGAGAGGGATTGTCTGCGAGATGACAACGGTATTAGAGAGAAGTCAGATAATTAAGAAATGCACTTAGTGTTTTGTCAAAAGTGGCCGTCACTGCCGGAGATGGAGTTTAGCTCTGTGTGCGTGTGTGTGTGTGAATGTGTGTTTTTACCCTGTGCTCCATACTGCAGATAATGAGGCTGGAGGAAGAAAAAAAAAGAAAAAAAAAGAAAAAGATGAAGGGAGAACGGAAGGGGAGAAACAACGACAACAACAACAACAAAAAAACAATAAACAGTGAGGAAAAATCAATCAAATTATTTAAATGAAAAGTTGTGTTCTGTCCACACACAAGGATGCCAAGTTCTTTTTGGACATTTTTTTCTTTTTTTTTTGTTTTTTTTGATGTGGCTGTCCAGTCAGAGAAAAACGAGACGCATCTTGGATGGGAAGCAAATAAGAGGGGTGGCAGAGGATGGGAGGGAAGGAAGAAGGGAGGGGTAGAGGGGGAGTTGGGGGAGGAGGTGGTTGCGATGGGGGGGAGGAGGCGGAATGGAGGGGGGGCACAGAAATAAACCCAACTCCCATCTGATGAGCAGCTTGTCCGTAATACTGAATCCCTGTCCCTTGCCAAGTCTGCTTCCTGATACAGAAACATGATAAGTGCAGATTTTTTGAAAAGATTCCCTTCTTGTTCATTTGTCCCAACCCCCCCAACCCCACCCCCAATTCTCCTCTTTTTTGAAGAAGGCCTGGAAGCACTTCCAGTCAGTGCCACGGATAATCGTGTGGCGTTTTCCCCGTCCTCAAAAAAATAAAATAAATAGGTGATCGTAAAATTAAACTGGAAAAAGAATGAAAAGAAAAGAAAAGAAAAGAGAGATGTACAATATGCATTCATCTCTCTTGCGCCTCCAACAACTACAGGACAGATGATGCGGCCATCTTGAGATCGTTTGTCATCTGTCGGCCAGTGTTGACCTTGCAATGAATGCCGACTGTTGCACTGATATCATCTTTTACGGCGAGAAAAACAAAAAAAAAGAGGGGAAAAAGATAAAGGGAGGAGATAGAGGCAGGCGGAAAGAGAGAGGGGCTGTTGTTTTCGGTAATAAAGACAACATTTATGCCTTCCATTCGCGCTGCCAGTTAAAAGAGGCACAAACATGGAAATCCATTATGGAACGCTTCTTAAAAGTGTGACCAATCCTTGTTCAGTCAATTAGAGTCTGGAGACTGAGAATATGATGTTTGTCTGTTTAGCCCCCGACGCATACAGATCAGCCTGGATTTGATGATGGAAAGAGAGATGCTTATTTTTTTGTTGTTTTTTTTCACAGAGATAGAGTGAGGGAGAAAGAGACAACATGAGAGAGATGGAGGGATGGAGGGGCAGTGCAGCCAAGCTCTGCTTATCTCTTTTCTTCTCCTCTGCTTTCCTGCTTTTTTTCTCTTTTTTTCCTCCTCCTCTCTTCCCCTCCCCATATACAAAAGCATTAATGTGCGCGGCTATGTGCTTTGCCATTGTTCTGCGTTTAAAAGCTTAAAAAGGGACGTTGTTTGTGTAACTGGCAGAGTTAGCGGCGCGCGGCCGTGTCCAAAAGCCCCGTACTTAAAGTTGCTCCGCGAAAAAAAAAGCAGAAAAAAAAAAATAGGCCGCATAAAAGGGAGTGATAGAAAAGCAGTTAATAAGAGCGGTTACCCCAGAATGAGCGGGGATGAGGTTTCACATTAAAAAAGATTTATCTTAAAGTATGGTGCTAATCCCTCCAGTTTTAATCCCCCCCCCCCCCTCCCATCCCCTCCCCTTGCAGCACCCTTTTCTTTTCCAGCCGAGGCCTAATAAAAAACTATAAACCATAAAGTTCTTACAATTTCTGGAAACTGGCAAATGCACGGAGCCCTGATTTTACAAGGATTCCTGGCCAGTGAATCATGGCGCTCGGAGGACTCATCCCTCTCACAACAGATTATTAAACGAAAAAGAGGAAGTCGCGGGGTACAGCGGAGGGCAACAAGGACAAAGGAAAAAAAAATAGAGGAGGGGAGGAGAGGAGAGCATGTTTGCTGTGACCTATTTGATGATTATCGGGACGGCGGCGGCGATAGGTGGCGGAGGGATGTTGTCATGCTCTCTGTCACACTCGACTGTGTCATACAAGCTGGATGGATGCCTCTGTCCACTGCAAGCTGCTTGAATGGGGAAGCATATGGGTGTATGAGAACCTCAGCCCACTTCATGAATATTTGATTCATATTTCCTGTGTGTGTATGTGTGTGTGTGTGTGAGAGAGAAAGCGAAGGGAGGAGAGAAAGGGAGGAAGGATATTTTTTCCCCCTTTCTCTCTTTTACTTGTCATTGCGGGAAAAAAAAAAACTCACAAGGCATACTTTGTGGCGTTCAAAATCATAATTGCCAATCCTGAATACAAATCTCTCAGCGCTAAACACATCGAGCGAAATTGAAATGACAAAACGAAGCTCATATGACGGCGTAATCAAAGATACATTCAGTTTCAGGGGGGAAAAGATGAAAAAAGGGGAAAAAAGGGATAAAAAAAAAAGTTGAGAGTGTTCTTCCGCAAACCGGCAAGAGATGAGGATCAGGGGCCAGTTATTAGCCCGGCCCGGGGGGGGGAACAAAGAGCCTCAGTGTTGGAGGGCAGCTTAACGCTGAGCCAGTTACTGTACCTTTCAAAACTAATATGTAACCATATCTGTTTTAAAAGGACGATTCATATTACTGTGAATGCATGAGAAAAGTTGTTCCCATCCCTGCGACCCAGGAAACTCGAGTCCTGCTCGTAATAACCTGCCTCCCCCCTCTACTTCCCACACACACACATTCACTCAATTGCAGGCCTGGCCTTTTGTAGAAAGCATCCCATTTAAAAAAAAAAAAAAAGATGGAGACATTAAATTTTTGTAATGATGTAAAACATCCTCAGCCTTTTTTGACGGCACAATGGCGCTTATTGTGCTTTATTGTGACTGTGGCGACTCCAAAGGTCAGCGTGGATGTGGCCAGGCAGACAAGGGCGGCACTGAATGAAAATTAGGTTATATGTGATCAACTAAGTTATTAATCAGATTAAAATGGATTCCCTCTGCCTGCTGTTTAACTAGGCGTGGGCGTGCTTGTGTGTGTGTGTGTGTGTGTGTGTGTGTGTGTGTGTGCGTGGGACAGAGTGAAAGAAAGAAATAAAGGCAGAAAAGAAGAGGAAAGAGATGCGGAACAATAGGCCAGTGTTTACTCGTGCAAAAAGAGCAAAGAAAAAGTCATTGTTTCTGGAGCTGAAGTCATTGTTGTGGATGAGTGTGATGAGGAGCAGCTCTGTGGAAGCGTCCCACTGCCTTCCAACACGCCCCGACAGCCAGCCTGTCAGCCTAAGAGCATGTGCCCTTGCCACGGATGCCCACTGTAGCCTCATCCAGGTAACCTCTCTAATCCTGATTAAATCACTGTAATTAGAACAAGCAGCGTTCCTCCGCCCCCGTATTTCCCCCCTAATAAAACAATGCAGGGAGTTTAAATCCGGTCGCTGGGATTTGCAACACAACAATGCAGTTTATATCCATCTCTGCCGAGGAATTAAGTGTATTTTCTAAACTGCTAATGTTATAACGTTCGCCGGGCTTATTTGTCTCGATGCTCGCTATTCTTATTCCCCCCACGGTTCAGCTTCTCTCTCTCTTTCTCTCTCTTATTCGTTCTCTCCCCTTTTTCTCAGAGCGCAACTTTTTTTTTTCGTGTTGATTTCGACTCTTATTTATTTGTTTTCCCCCGGCGCGTTTGATGTTTTAAATCAAACATGTTTTTAGCGAGTGGTCGGGATCATCCTTCGCGACGGGAAATAATGCAAAGTTATTTGTCCTTAATTGCCACCGAGCTTTTTTCAAACGCGACGCGCCCCGCCGCAGATGTGTCTATACCTGTGTATGTTTTTTTGTTTTTTTTTGTTTTTTATTAGTATCGCGGCATGCCTCCATTGATGTGGAATAACAGAGGAAATAAAAGTTGACATAGTTTCTTCATTTTTCCTGATACTCCCCCCCAACACCTCCCGTTTCCCTCTCCCTCTGCTTTGCTCTCTGTTGTTTTTTTTATATATCTGTGTTTTTCCTTGAAGTTGCTGCGGCATTGTCTCATTATGTGTCGACTAGCTGTGTAAGTGTAGTTATTATGCTAGTGTGTGTCTGTGCCTGGTGGTGCTGCTTTCTCTCTTTCTCTCTCCCTCTCCTTCCCTGCGTCTCCTCTGTCTCTCGCCCCGTCTCTCTCCTCGGAGGATGAGGAGCTTTATGAGTACAACTCCTCTGAGGCGTCCTCCTCACATCTCCAGGGCGCCTGGGGAAGGGGGGAACGTTGCATTCTTAAGAGGAGCAACTCAAACCGAACAAAGTCTACAGGAGTCGGGGAAGAAAAGAAACAAACAGCAAACTAACGAGATGGGAAGCAGAGATCATGTCAAATATATCGGGTTGGAAGGCCAATTTATAACCCATTGTTTCATGTTTCAGCGATATTGAATACGATGCACACTAACATGTCTATGAGTGTGCACGAATGGGGGGGAGGAAAGGGTACGCAGGCTTGCATATATACATAAAAGCACTTGATTTGCACACACACACATATATATCTATATACTGTATGAATGTGATCTCCAGCTCCCTGTAACCTCCCTGGCTCCCACGCTGTCTTCCCGCTTGTTTTCCCAACCCGTTACTAAAATAATGAATAGAATAATTGTCGTGTAACTTTGCGCTATCATCCAGCGTTCGTCTCCATTTTCCCTTTCAGGGGGCAACTCGATACCGGCCTTTCATTCACTGCGCACAGCACTTCCAGGAAAACGTGATGTGGCCATCATCGGAGGTATTAGCGAAGACGGCTGAGCACGGGGAACAATATCAAGGCTTTTTCAAGAAAAAAAAAAAAATGGGCCTTTCAGCAGATGCAGCGGTTGATATTGAGGGAATTAGCGAGGAGGGAAAATATTTTTAGAGTTATCACATCTGCCGAGGGAGGGAGAGCGAGTGAGCAGCAACAGGTACCCTCCCCGGGGCTCGACAGCAGCTATTACACTTAATTGCTCTTTGAAAACTACACTATTTGCACTTTTGGGTGACGAGGTGATAATTCACCTCGGCAAGTTAAGGCGGTAATATTGTTGCGCATGTGAAATAGCACCTCGCTTTCGCCAAGCCTGTCAGAGCTGTCAACTCAACGCCGCCGCACAAACGTGAGCTGGGGGAAGTGTATCACCAACAGTCGTTGTCCTCGCTCTTCTCCTCCTCAGTAAAAGACAAGACAGACAGGCCCTCAGATGGCTTAATCACTGGAGGAGCCCGTGCCCTCCAGCAACAAGGAGAGAGAGAGAGAGAGATAAAGAAAAAGGGAGGATCCCTGAGTGTGGGAAAGTGAAACGCAGAGATCTGAAAGGAGAGGGGACAGAGGAAGAGTCGCTGCTGAACGAGGAGACATCAGTGGAAGCGTTTCCAGTCAGATGTTGGTCAAACACTGGTTCAAGTTTGAATTGGGTTAAGCTGTTTACAAAACCCCTTCGAAAGGCTGCAATTGAATTTGCCATGAATAAACCATGTAACTGAATAGTCTGGTCCAGTGACAAGGAAGAATTTCCTAAATGATAATTTAGATTTTTTTTTTTTTTTTTTTACAACTTATTTTTTTTTTGTATAATATATATCAGCAATAATGTGGTTGATCACTACAGCATCCTGGACAATAAACACACAAAATAGTCAGCAATTATTAAAGCAAGACTGTGTAACTTTTTTTTAAAGGTGGAATAAAATAATCTCGCTTTTATAGCTCAAAAGATTAAGTCACAAGGAATAAAACGCACTGTTGCTCAGTTCAATACACCCTTGCAGTGAATTTTGCTGCCACAGCCTTACTTGGTCTGGTATGAACAGTAGCTTACAGCTGCTAATGTAAGATAATCTTAGTGAACTCAGGATAGATTTTGCTGTATAACCAATATTACTTTTTTCCTGCTTGTTCTACTTTTACATTTTATTGTAATGTTTGTTTGCATTATATCTCTCTATTGTCTCTTAATTAATTCTCAATTGGAAGAGAAGACGAGGTCAAACAGTTTCCAACACATTTCATCTATGACGTTTTTATGTAATGTGCACCACTACCTTTGAGTTTAACTTTGGAATGA
This sequence comes from Lepturacanthus savala, assembly GCA_030544235.1. NCBI lineage: Eukaryota > Metazoa > Chordata > Actinopteri > Scombriformes > Trichiuridae > Lepturacanthus > Lepturacanthus savala. Next base: position 23,820,048 of record CM060462.1, on the reverse strand, counting down.
ACCTTGGAATGAACTATTTTCTTTCAACCTACATGTGGGTTTGACCTATTGTGCTGCTTGCCTAAATTCTAATCAGGCAAAATTATCCAAATCCGAGGTAAGAAATGTCAATCCTGCTGTTTCTGGGGGTGTCACCCACAACACATTTCTTCTCAGAGTAGAACAGCTGAACATTCTCAGAAACAGGAGGTTTATGATAGTGTGCAAGAAGCACACTCCTCCTGATATAGGTGCAGCACTGACTTTTATTCATATATCACATGAGAAAACCTCAACTACAATACTAAATAAAGCTTTATTTATCTGTATTAAAACACAATGTTACTGTTATAACATCAATATATATCATCAATATCGCATCATCAATACAAGAAAATAGTTTAGTATAATATCGGTAGTAGGGCTGCAACTAACTACTATTTTGATATTTAATTTAGATTTGAACTGTTTGTGGGATTATTTAATTGGGTTCTTCATAATCTCCTCTTTAAAGATCTTAGAGAATATATTCTTCATGTTCGTTAATGATCGTCAGTGTGATTTCTATGATTTAATGGACAAATAATTAAACTTTGAACTTTGCTTTGCAGAAGGTCGCAGATTCAAGACCTCCTTGGTCCTGGGTCTGGGACCTTTCTGTGTGGAGTTTGCATGTTCTCCCCGTGTCTGCATGGGTTTTCACCGGGTACTCCGGCTTCCTCCCACAGTCCAAAAACATGCTGAGGTTAATTGGCGACTCTAAATTGCCCGTAGGTGTGAATGTGTGAGTGAATGGTGTGTGTGCCCCACAGTAGGTTGGTGACCATCTGGGGTGTATCCCTGCCTCTCGCCGTAATGTGCTGGGATTGGATCCAGCAGACCCCATGCGACCCTAATGAGGAATAAGCGGGTATAGTAGATGACTGACTTTGCTTTGCAGATAATTTAGCTTATTTCAAGTTTTCTTTTCCTGACTTGGTTAGTTTATTGTTTTAAGTTTTAAATAATGTATTTTTATCTGCAGAAAACACAATGTTTGATTTTTTCTTGCTAACTATATTTGCACTGTAACAGCAATGTAAATTGATTCTAACTCTTCTGTAGTCACCTCACATGTTGAAGATTTCTTTTGATACCAGGTTTAAGTACATAACCTTTGTGGTTCTAGAGATATTCCATATTTATTATCATTTGTAAAAAAAAAAAATAATAGGTCTGGGGCTTAAGTGGTTAATATTGTCAAACTGACATTACTGAACATGGGAAGGAAATAAGGAATAAAGATGTGTCCACACTGATGAGACAGAAGTCTGCCACCTAGTGTAGTTGCTTAACTGGTCAGGTACAATTTGTATTTAGATTATCCAGAAAAGACAGTCTGATAAAATAAATGGCTGCCAACATCTCTGGAATCTTTCTATGGCCATTTTACCCAATATAGACACTGTGTCATGTAATTTAGCCCAGAAGCGTCACTGACTCCTCTTGGACCCCGCTGTCACCTTTCAGAACTTTCAGGCCTACTTTTAAGTGTACGGAATAATTACGGTGATGCAGGTGAGCTATCTGTCTGGCTCATTAGTAAACACAGGGGTGTCTGGGAGCAATAAGTACCCACAGCCCTTTCCACTTGTCAGGGTGTTTATGTGTGCATGTTTGCTAGAGACAAACAGCAACCAAATTCATGGTAATTAACCACCTGATGAGGACAGTATTATTGGCAATTACCAGGTTTTGCATTATCGCAAGTTTTAAAAGTGCGTGCTCATGTACACGCGCGTGCACGTTCGCGGTATGCATGCATGCAGGTGTGCGCAGTAGAGATAAAAGGGATGTTATTCTGAGAATGGAGTCAAGCTGTGCGAGAGAAAGTTATGGTCAGAGTCACTAACGCTGGTTGGCAAGTAAAGAGGTGCTGAGTATGGGAGTTCCTTTTCATGTGTATGCAGAACTTGAGAAAAAATGATCTAACCACTGATCTGCAGCAAACAGGTCCCTTAAACTGAATTCGATGGCCAGATGAGGTCTTTTTTTTTTTTGGTTTTTGTGACTGCATGTTGCATGCTCCCCTCCTGTGTTTTTGTGAGTTTCTCCAGATGCTGCGGTTTTCACTGACATTCCAAACAAATGCAGGTTGGGCGTGGTCGCCAGGGACAGCCCTGGCTTTTATAAGTGCTTTCAAGAGTGTAAACTCCCATCAAGTTTCCCAAAGCAACCCAAATTTCCAATAAAAAATGCTAGTGACATGACCTCAATGGCAACACCCCCTAGAGCTGTTAAACTTCTATTTATTTACTGTTTATGGGGTGAACTGGAGAGGTGGTTCAAAAGGGCCAACATAAGAGTATAGCGTTTCATTCTGAAAGTGACACCTTTTTATCAAAAGCCTCACACCTACAGTACAACACTTACAGATAATAGATAACAAAAGACCTTTAAGAGCAGCTCTCAAGTGGTCATGTAATTGTGTGCAAGGATGTATCATTGTTCATTTGTTTTCATTCTTTAAAAGGTTTATTTTATTAGTAGATTTAGTATTAATTAGCAGCAATCATATATTTGTCATAGATGAACATGAATTATAATATCTGAAAACTGAAGAAAGAATAGATATTCTGCTGCTGACAGATGACACAGATCAGAAGAAAATCATACAACAAGCAAATTTTATCCCATGAATGGATGGAAAGAGATTGCAACCACAATCGACGCCAGGTGTATTTATGACGTGTAAAAAAAGAAAACAAAATGGGTAGTGTAAAAAGTATGTTCACGTGTTCAAAACAAATGCAAATTCTGAAATATATTGCTGCCGGTAATGTATTATTCATCATAGCAATGATAGTTTGTACAATCCTTCCAAAACACAACAACATGTGGGATAAGCTTTTCTTATGTTTGTGCTTTTATTCTCAAATTTGCAAGTGAAAGTAAAAAAACGAAGTCTTATCTTTCACCTAAGTCTACAATCTCACTTTGAGCAGCAGGTTTGATAAATACAAGAACAGCACTCAGTAATAAGTCCAAATTAATTGTGGTGAATGTTGTTGGTGTGTGTACATAAAGAGGCAATTTTGGATACTGTATCTGCATTAGAAAGACACCAGCATATGTGCATCTGGTGGATGTGTGTGTGTGTGTGTGTGTGGGGGGAGCTTCATTTGTTAAGCTTACCTTTCTTCCACTTAAACCAGAGAAAGTGAAAATTACACCAGTAATGCCAACTGTGATCCACTACATCTGCGCTTCACAGCGAGCCAACCAATCCCACCATATGTCTTTAATTACCATCAGTGCTTTACAGAACCTGTTTCTCTCTCTCTCTCTCTCTCTCTCTCTCTCTCTCTCTCACACACACACACACACACACACACACACACACACACACACACACACACACACTAAACACACACTCACACAGCCTTTTATTACAATGGCCTGCACTCTACTCTACGAGCTTGCAATTGAATGTTTTGCTGCCTCCTCTATGCGCATACAGATGTGTGTGTGAGTGTGTGTGTGTGCGGCCTCTATTTCTTGCGTGATGTTCTGGTCAGCACTCGTGGGTTAAAATTCCTAACAATGAAGGCAGGCTACACTGTAGAGCGCTCTCTCTGACAAAGGTAATTGGCCACTAGTGACACAATCAGTGCTGCAATTACAAGATGAAAACCAAACTCCCTTAAACTGGTGCTCACACAAACGTTTGCAGACACACGACTGCAGAAATTTTAGGGTTGTGGGATGAAAAAGGCCAAGAACATTACAGCGAAAACTACACAGGGGAGAAGTCAAGTAAAATTTTTCTAAACTTATTATTCCAAATTTTACGTCTTGTGGCCCAAGTATAGTCCAACATTAAGTGTAAATGTCTGTTTCTTATCTGTAAACATGCAAAATAAGGTCATAATGTGATTTCTGATGTCTTCCTGTTTGCTTTTGTAGCTTTTCCAGATTTTGCTGCCGTCTTCTGAGCGGATCGTCACTTTTTCCATATGCAGAAGCATATAGTTATATCAAAGTAACAAGCCAGTATTTAGGTCAAGAGAATGGTCGTATGCAATTTGTAGCCACACCCTTGTTTAAATAAATGTCTGCATCTTCTTAGACCAGTTTTGGTGGAAAAAAATATGTTATTTCTGATGTATTCCTCCCCACAGAGTTATTGGATGATGTTTCAAGTTAAATTATGTGTTTCAAGTCACATAATAAGCGAGCAATGGAATATTTTATAATCAGGTGAAATAAACCCCTTTCAGAATAACGCAGGTCATCAATTCTCTTTTGGTTGTAAAGTTGTTGTTTTTTATGCTAAAATAATAAATAATTGATTTAAACCTAAAAGTTCTCAAGGTCCTTTTTTAGTATTTTACTCTACTGGAACTTTAAGCTGCATGCTGTGACCTCCTCCCTCAAACTGGCTCTTCAGTCACTGATTTTGCCAGTAATATGTGTTCTTTTATGACTTATATATGCATATTTTTTTTCCCATAGTATTTACAGCCGTATGTGAATTTCATTCTAATAAGTGATTGAATTTGTAATATACTCTGGACACATATCGTTAGCTTAATAGCATAATTGCCTAAGACATTATTTAGCCTAATACGAGAAAATTGCATAACTTTACTCTCCTACTACTGCTGCATCATGCTGTCTTTCTGCCTATTATGTCATTGGCCAATCACAAAACGTAATAGTGTCCAAAAACACTATTTGTCACCATTGTGTTTTTACTTATTAGATTGATTGATGATGGATCTATTTTTTTTTACATATTTGTTCACAAATCTGGTTGAATGTACTGTAAAATAAACTAAATATATATAGGATTTCTAAAATTGTGATTTTTCTTGTTTTCCAAACACACTGAAATATGACTTTAGATACAGCAGCACATTTCTTGTCATCTCGTACAGTGCAGGAGACTGTTATTATGATGCTATATTGCTGTGTCTATGGAGTGACACAGAGCCACATACATGTTCCTCATCTCAAGTCTACAAAAATAGATGTGTCATCTAACGTGTGTATAGGAGGTGAGTCTCTGATAATATTTCTGTCAGCAACAAACAGCCAACAAACAAGCACTTATGAAGAGAACTATAGAGCACACCGCGAGAGTACTTGTAAATTGGGAGTGATGGGTCTAATTGATGTGAGACTATACAGCGTTCCCCCTCTCTTCTTTCCCTCTCTCGTAAAACCACTAACTCCGGTGTTTGTGTAGCCTACTTCTCGAATTGCGAGAGGTGCTCGGCTGCCGAGCTCTCTGCCATTTTCTCCTCTGGAATCCTCGATGTGCTCATCCAAGTCCCCCACACTTCTTTCAACACTTCCTCTCCAGCTTGTCAATCTCAACCTTCTTGAAGTCTGGTTTAATATATTAAATGAACGAGGTTGGGGTGGGGTGGGGGGTTGAGGTAATGTAAGTAATACGACGTGAGGAGCAATGTTCGCAAGCAGTCATGGCATGTACAGCACTGTTTGAATAATGTAATACTTCATGTTTGATAATGCATGGCTATAGATAGGTCTCCGCTGCAGCCAAGTATTGATTGTGTTAAGCACATCTACAGTACAGCAAATGGTGCAGGTTCATATCAATCTTTACACAGCGCACTGTACCTCAGGAACCAGATACCTTGTCTGATTACAGAGACCTCAGGGCCACTGCTGCTGTTAATGACATTTATTGATAAATCCAATTCCTGGGCCAATTTAGGCAGGTGTGGTTTCATGCTACGGATGTGTGAATGTGTGAGGCGTGGATCTGTTATGTGTCAAAGTGCAAGTAGATTCATGTGCATTGTACCCCTTTCCCCCTCCTCTGGGCATACTAATGAAGCGGCGGCCACTCCAGACGTGAGGCGCGTGCCCTGCAACGGCTCCCGCAGATTCAGGGGAGAATTTCGATATTAATGATTTATGCCGTATTTGCATACAAACCTAATGCAAACCCACTCCAGATAATCACATTTTGCCAGGTCTGAATTGAGTTTTTTGCGGACGTCTTTGCCCGTCTCCACCCACCAAATAACGGCGGAATGTGCCGGCTCGCGCTCTTCACACTGTGGGTGACCCCCCCAACACAAGGGGTTTACAAGTGGACACGTAAAGAGGGACTCTAATAGTAGTGCATTTTACTATGAAACAAGTGTGTCTATTTTCTCGTCCAAGCTTTATAATGCATTTGGACATTATTTATTTAATGGCATCTCAAGCCGAGCTGGCAGCAGTTGCTTTAGAATAGAATAACAGCATTAGCAGCATTTATTCAAGTCCTGTGATTAAGTAAAACTTTAGATATTTTGACTCTACTTGAGGGCTTCCATTTCCTTCTACAGTTACATTATACATATACTTCATTGTATATTAGAGACATCTATCTATTTACACACCAATGTTTTGTAGGCAGTTATGTTATCACAAAAAGACAAATGATCAGTTAATAAAACATGATGCACTGCTACAGATTAAACTACCAAACAATAACTAGTTAAATTAACCCTACTTTGAACATTTACGTTTTAAATCATCAATATTAATGGTTATAATAAAAATAATATTATATTATAATAATATAACTCTCACAGAAGCTGTTCTAGTGAATGAAGATCATTTTGCTGATAAAACTTCAGTGCTGTTCTTTAAGAAACATTTTGAATCCAGGACATTTAATTACATTTATAAACTACATTACCACATTTTACACTTTTAGAGTACATTATACATTATGCATGGGTATGCATATGTTATACACTATGTATGCTTAAAGGAATGGACTCTTTATGCCACTGAGCAAAAGTGCTAGTGATTTTTTAGCAGTAGTAAAAGTATCATTGAAAGAAATAGTTGTAATAGCATAATTATAGCAGTAATATAAGTAAAAGCAACAGTCGCTAGTAGTAGCGATAATAGTAATGCTGATTGTTTTCATAGCTATATAGAATCCAAAAATAGCAATAGCTATAATAGAGATTTAAGTTATATTGGTTGTGGTGAGGGTAATAAAGGCATTAGCACTTGTGGTTGCAGTGGAGACACTGTAAAAATAGTTTATCATTACAGCAGCGGCCAGCATGCTCATATTCCCAGGGTGTCACGTTTTGGCTCTCGACATCATTTGTCCACATGCAGGGTCCCATAGACTTCTATAAAACTCCCATGTTGGAACAAGAAGATGATAGCCTGGTGCATCTCATACAGATGCTAAAAAAATACCTATCAGACGCTGAGGGATAAGTGTCTAATAATGATGTGGATGGGTTTACACTGGAGGAATTGAACGCCTGGTACATCTAATAATGACAGTGAAGGACGTCTTGTCCATCAGTATCAGATGCCCTGGATTGAGAACTCATTGGAGCCCAGGAGCACTGATTTACTTTTCTGATTTTACATGGACTCACAACACTCACATCTAGACAAATGAGGAGCAAAGAACCTCCAGTTTGTGAACTACCAAGACTTTGGACTGTACAATTAAGCTGGAGATTCCACTGGAAACCTGCAGGAACTATAGTGATGTCTGAGAAAGGTCTCACAGTTACGTGGTGACGGAAACTAACCTTCGCCTAATTTAATATCACGCTAAATACATATAACACACATACTCAAATCCAAGCTCACCACAAGATGGCTAAATTCATGCACATTTCCTACACTTTCCTTTTTCCATGCTATCTCCAGTGCCATCCTAGAGATTTGAGTGGTGAATATATACTGCCTAATTACAATGAATGCCTGTCTCAGTCTCGGAAAAAAATAACAACATGTAAAAAAAAGGCTTTTGTTCTTCAGAGAAAGCCTTATCTATAAAGGTCAAGCATTCCTAGTTGCAAAGGGAACTGCCCACATCGCATAGCTCGCTTTCACAAGCTTCCTGATTAGACAATAAGTAGGGCATTCTCCCACAAAGACATTCATCCATTAAATGAAATACATACATATATATATTTATATATTAACCTTGCATGTTGAAAATTTTTTCACGATGTTAAGATATGCAAAGAGGCTAGTTCCATGACGTTGGATAATGTTTCGTCAGATGGAAAGGTCAGATGAACACATGTAGCTGCGTGCCTTAATTATCAAAGATGTCACTATTAGTATAGGTTAATGTATGTTCTACTGTACTGTATCTTCATAAATGTGTGCCTGTAAATACAAGATCTAACATTCACAGCTTGATGAAACATTCTTTTGTTGCACACAGAAAGCAACATCATCACTGTGGACTATAAGGCCATTCTTAAGTTAAAGGAAAACATTGTCTGAATTCAGTGTGAAATACTCACATTTAAATAAATACCAACATTCCAGGTGTTGGCTGAGAGTCTATTATGAATATTGTAAATTAATTCAGTTACTAACAACAAACTGTTTTTGACATTTAATGATTGTTGTTTATGTATTTTAGTTTATTATTATTATTATTTTGGGGATTATTAAAATTAAAAGCCAGCAATCGCTACCTCACTCACACTTGTCACTCTGGGCTTTTACTTTCCTCCTTCAGAGGCATTTTACCAACCAGCCCTAAACTGCAAAAGAGCATAGTAAAAAACAGAGAGAGAGAGAAAAGAAAAAGGACTTCCTTCTTCAGTCTCAAGGAGCAGCTGTAACCTTAGCAGAATCATGAAAGTTGACAGTTCATTTTTCACAGGGTCATAGATCGACGAGTCTTATAAAGTAATGGGCTTTTGGGAGCCGGCTTTATGAGAGCTAAAATAGTTAAGAGACATGTGGAGGAGATGGCACGGGGAGCTGAGGTCCTGCTCTGACTCACCAAGGGTTATTCCCTCCATGCTGAGGAGTGGGAGGGAGGCGCTGCACTCCCAGTAATATAAACGTGTAATAAAGATTAATCTGTTGCTAGTCGCCAGGCTGATAGCTTCTAAACTTGCTTGAAATAAGGCTGAAATCACTTCAGAGCCAATCTCAAGACCTTTAGTGAGTGTCTGAGATTCCTTTGTGGGTGTCAGAGAAAAAATGTATATGTGTTTGTCTTGTGTGTTTATGTGTATGCGGTGGTGAGAAAATTGAATTTTTGTCTCAAACACACGTGTGTCTTCATGATTCTTTATGTGTGGTTTTACGATTGTGTGTCTGCGTGTGGGTGGGGTTTAATACGCACTCACCAGGTGCATCTGGCCTCTTCATGGCCCCTGTGGGTGTTCCCCCTGCTCCACCTCCCAGGCCGTTGAATGCGGGGAGGTTGTCATTGCTGTAGGCTCTGAGGACTGACAGCATGTTCATCTGCTGCTCTAGGTGGGTCTGCTGCTCGGCCTTCAACAGTCCTGGAGGACCTCCGGGAGATAGGAGGCCCAGGCTCTGCTGCCAGTGCTTCTCCAGGGGCAAAGCTTGATTCTGAGTTTGAGGAACGAGAGAAAGTGGTGTCATCGCGGAGGAAGATGTTGTGCCGCTCCTCGGGGGAAGAGGGGAATCATCTTGGAGCTGCATGGGGTTGTTCTGGAGGTGGTCTGAACCTGGACTTCCTCCTTCTCTCTCTGCATCCTCCTCTCTCTCCTCCTCATCTTCAGCCACTCTTCTCTCCTCTTCTTCTTCATCAGAGTGGTGTTGCTGCTGTCTCTTGGGGGTGGTTGAAGGGGTCTCGCTGGCACTGCGCACTCCAGCTTTTACGACATCATCATCAGATCCAACTTGGTCCTCCTCGGTGTCTCCACAGGAGCCCCTTTCACCGCTCTGGTTATCCCCGGCTGAAGCTGCTCCTCCGAACGCCTGGTTGGGTAAGTCAAGGCCCTGCTCTGCTGGGACCATATACCCTTGGAGGCCTTGGAGGGACCTTGGGGATCCATCATACAAACCCCCAAACCGCCTGTAGAAGTCGCTCTGGAAGGGGTTGTAGGGCTGGTCCATGTGGTTGTTCCAGCCGAGCTGGCTTTTCTCTCCATCTCTGTCTCCATCTTTGTCAGGGGTCGCAGCAGATGTCTTGGTGTTGGAGGAGGCATGGGTGGCGGGGGTGAGAGAAGCCTCCCCGTGAAGCTCCTTGGCTGTGTCAGACCTCTGCAATTGGGCTTTACCCAGGTGGTTGGCCTGGAGGTGCAAAGCCATGAGCTCCAATGAAGAGGTGGAGAAGGAGCAAAAGAGGCAGCCATGCCAGGCGACATTATCATGGATGGTAATTGAGGAGCCAGGGAGAGAACCTGATGCAGACTCAGGCCGGACTGACACAGACAGATCCAGTGGTTCATACTGGGACCCAGGCTTGCCTGGCACTGAATTCTGCTTGGGTTCAACCTTCTCGTCTCTGTCCTGTTCGGCCGATGCGGCTCGCTTGGCTTTGGGCTCGCCATTATCATGATAGCGCTGGGCCTGGAGCTGGACTGGGCTCTGGTTGTCCTTCATGTCCTTCTTCATGGAGCTGAGGACGAAGCTGTCCATAAAGGCCTGGAGAGACCCTTGAAAGTGGACTCCGTTTCCCATCATGCTTTGGTAGGCCCTGCTAAGATCGGAGAAGCTGGCGGGGCTGTCTGTTGTTGTCGAGGCCAGGGAGGAAGGGCCATCGGCAGTCTTCATGTTCTCAGCCGAGGAGACGGAGTCAAAATGGCGGTCTCCACGCTCCCGCTCACGTTCCCGTTCCCGCTCACGTTCTCTCTCCCGATCACGGTCGCGGTCATGTGGGGACATAATGCCGGCGGACCCCCACTGATGTGGCAGCAACGGACCTGCCCTGAAGTCTAAGTTGGGAGGCATCCCCTTGAAAACATTACGAAGGACATCTGGGCGGGCAAAGATGCCACCGCCAGCCATCTTCCCGTGATCCTCTTTGTGGTCAGAAGAAGGGGTGTGGCCAGAGGATGGGCCTGAGGTGGTGGAGCCATTTTGACGCTCGCGGTGGTGGCGCTCCAGGTGGTACTTCAGACTGGCAGACTGGGTGCCAGCATAGTCACAATGAGGGCACCGGTAGGGTTTCTCTCCTGAGAGGCCAAGAAAGAGACAGAGAAACAGAATGGGAGAGGCAGAGAAAAGAGTGAATAATTAACCTGATTATTAGATTGACTGGATATCAAAACCTATTTATTGGAGCAGGGAATGTGGACCCTAGGGTCATGTAACCTCCCTGAACAAAGAAAATGAGGTCAAATGAGTAGAGCCTACAAAAAAAAGATATGCATTTCATTAACTGGGATAACAAAAGAGAATACTCTACAATTGCCTTGGCATCAAAAAACATTAAATTTATAACTTCTGTAAAAAGGAGGAGGGAAGAAAGTGAAAAAAATGAAAAAAGAGAGGATGAAGCACATCAGAATGAGATACCGACTACAACACAAAGTAATAATGAACAAGATCCTGCATTCAACCAACAATCCCCTGTCTCTTCTCTTGTCAGCTCTGCTCCATTTGATGTGTGTTATTGCATGTGTGTATGTGTGTGTGTGTGTGTGTGTGTGTGTGTGTTTATTGGGAGGGGGGTGGGGGTACGGGGTAGGCATCTGAATATGGGTCGATCCAGCTCGATCCAGCCCCGCCAAGTGAGCCATCACTCACATCAACACCATAAAAAACATTTCACCATATGGTGCTTTCAGTCCACTACAAGAGATAATATTTTCAACTGACAGCAAAACCGTCTCGATGCTATCTGTGTTTGCACGAGCGAGGGCTGGGGCTGAGGGTGCGGCCGGGCCCCTGTTTGTATTTCTGTGCATCTGTGTATGCGTGTGTGTGTGTGTGTCTGCGGTGGGCTCATCATGCCTCTGTTTTGGCCTTGTTTGCTGTCAGGCCTGTGCCTTGGCAATGAGAGTGCAATTTCTCGGACATTCCCTATTTGCAGTTTATCTTGAGACGCATTATTCAGCCAAGGCATAAGATCTCCCCAACCACTGCCACACTGTGGAGCACTGGGAACAAAGTACGGATGATACACTCTGATGCAAAAATAAGTCAATGACTATTCATCAAAAAAAAGAAAAGTGTAATCGACATATGTGGACCACATGCTCGTCGTAATGAAACCCTATGATAAAGAACAATATGATTCACTACAGGATACACAGATCAAAGTGATTTATATTACAGTAAAAGAGGGGAGAATCTATTGTGTAACATTTACATATATTTATTTATGCTGCACATCCATATTCATGAATATTCTTGATAATGGTATAACACCAGCATAATTCTGCCAGAAGTGGATCTTCCATTGGAATGATACTCATGTTGAAATAGAACACATCCTGCTAGCAATTATAATAGGCTTGGAGCCTGAGCCAGATTTGGATTCATTAAACAATGAACAGAGAGGGAAAAATGCTAAGCTTTATTTTTTTTAATACATACATATAAAAAGTTCCCAGAGTTGAATTTCTGTTCAAGGGATAACAGTGGCTGTGTGAAGAGAGAAAGGGATTGGTGGGAAAAGAAATAAAAGGGATGTTGTCAAGTGTTATTTGTCTATGTGTATATGCACATTTCTAAATATACAGTATACCGCCATAAAATGTTTAGATTATACACATGGAAACCATTTTATAAAAGGAAAAAAAGGCATTGTTACGCAAGGCTGGTTTGAATGATTTAAGTCGGGCTGTGTAGTAAATCATGGATATAATTAGCAAATGGCATACTGCTCAAGTAATTTATCATTATTTAGAGGGCACCATTCCAGAAAAAGACTCTGCGATCTGCAGACCTACTGCAGAGTTCTCAAATAAAGGGCCACAAACACCAACTCAATACAATATTGATACAGGAGGGGAAAAAACAGGGAGCGTACACAAAAGAAATAAAAGGGAAAGCAGGCGACACAGAGCCCTGACTATAGATAGAAAGACAGTGATTTGAAATCTTTTCTCTTACACTAGAGTGGCTATGAAGCATAGAGTATATTTAAAATAAACCACACGAGATGAGCTTTTAACCCAATAAGTGCTTCTCCTGTGAGCTGCCGAACAGAGGCTCAGTGCTGATTTAATAAGGAAACGTCCCTGATGCAAATGATCATTCTCAATTCCTCTAACTGGACAAAATGATATTCTAGGAGCCAAATTAGACAGAAATTAGACTGATCTGATTTTTTTCCCTCCTCTGTTTTTTTTTTCCTTTATAAGAGGTTGTTAATGTTCATGGGGGAGGGGGGGGGTGATAAAGATTAATGTACCATATACATATCTAAAACGAGACTGAAGCACAGAAGATTGTACGCTTGACACTCCCTTCTGATGTTTACGGAGGAAGGCAAACTCAAAATAAATACAAATGCCCCTTGATTGTGATGAGTGTATTCCAGTTTTTTCCCATTAAAACTAAGCGTTGAAATATATTTGGATTGAACGAGACAAGTGCATTTCTGCCTTTACTTGTGTTTATGTAGGTGGTATGTCCACCATTTGGAATGTGTGTGAACATGTTTATGCGTGCATGTCGGCCTGAGCCTGTGTGTGTGTGTGTGTGTGTGTATGTGTGTGTGTGTGTGTGTGTGTGTGTGTGTGTGTGTGTGTGTGTGTGTGTGTGTGTGTGTGTGTGTGTGTTTGTGTCTTAGAGGGCCATTTGGACTGGCTAAGACATCTGCTCCATCATACGTCAGGGGCCTGGTGTGACATCTGGGGAATATACTGTATCCTGCCTTGCAACATTACACACAATTTACTGCTAAAGGTCATTATGTACCCGTTAATCCACTTTTAATTGATATCAGCGCAAACAGCACAACCTCCCAGCCACATGACAGATCACTGCCGCCACAAAAACAGGAAATTGCTATTTGGGAGTTAAAAATAGAAACGGTAAACTTTTTGCTGTTGTCCTCCTTTACTTTTAACTTCTTTGGAGGTTTTGTCCAGACAGACACTGCAGCTTTCTTAGCCGTGCCTTGAAAAACTGCAGCTCATAAAGATCTAAGTGACACCTTTGTGGATATAAATCAGTCTTCCCTTGATTGCCGTGCTGGGATCTGCTCCTCCACAGTATGTTTTCACTTCATGTAGCATTTACTGATTTCATCTGGCTTTGTGTGAATTGTAATGGCGCCATAGAAACAAGTAAAGATAAATACTCCAAACCTGTACAGAGGGGCAATTAAAACGGCTTAATAGATATGACATACTGGAAGATGAATTTGCTTTTGGCCGGAAGGATGGAAAAAAAACACCAGTGGGATGTTTGAGAGGTTGAATAAGGGATAGAATCTGCTTTACATCTGTTTTTAGTATCTGCTTAAGTTCAGTGGTTAGTGTTGCACTGGGAGGGCCTCTGATATCGCCGGGGTTAACAGTTCAATTGCCTCAAAGGGAAAAAATCACACCATTAATGTGTTGTATATACACTCAGGAACGCTGGATAAGTGTGTCCACCCAAGGGCAAATGTGATGCATTGAAGAATAAGACTGCTATTATTCAATATGTTTCCTATTGTCAATAAATCCCTGACATCCCTGCCCTGACTGCAGCAGTCAGCTCTAATCGCACCATAAAATGCACAGAATAAGCACTCAAGAACTTTGGATGAAAGCAGTCGCCCAATGGCAAATACGGCGAATTTATCGGTGTCATCATACCGAGATCAATTAGAAAAAGAAGGGACTAAGAAAGAGGAGAAAAGGGAGGAAGGAGAAGGAGATCACAGGTCCCTTTTTATTCATCCCGACTACAAGGTTAGGTTAAGGTTAAGTGGCACGGGCAAGTCTCCCTCTCTTTGTTTCCACCTCTCCTCATTTAAAGGTGAGCAAGGACTCTTATTGGTTATGCCGCCCTGCCCGAAGTTATGTGTGGCTATTGTCAGGAGTGAGGACCTTTTTATTTTTTACACACAGCTGCTTACTGCTAAATAGTGCCTTGTCCAGAAGGGGACAATCTGGGCCTCTAATTGCTGTCACTGAAGCCTAGATTCATTATGTGACTTTCCCATTAAAATGTGAGCATTAATTTGTATAATGAAATATCACCCTCTGCAGTGTGTTCATTAGCTGTGGCCCCACACTGTAGCGCCACAGCCGCACAATGTTAGCTACCTAGAAAACTGTGGTTAATTTTGCTAATGGATATTTTCCCACTCACTGTTCAAGAGGAAATTAATACTGTAACATTAGCTCTTTAACTTTTGGAGAAATTTAAATTCACTTCATTTCTTTCAAGCCGGTGTTAGCCTCTCATTAATCTCAGCTTTTGCGATGCACAATGCCACCTCGACCGGCTCGGTAAGCAACTCCATTGTGTCGCTCACATTGCATTAGGATAAAGGGGAGCTTGGCTGTCATCTGTGAATTTCTCTGCATTATCACCGGAGCACAGAGAGGATCTTTAGCCGCTGTAAAAGTCATCTTGTGGATGTAATCAGGATGTCACAGTGGAGCTGGTATGATTAGGTTATAGGAATGATTTAAAGGCCACATGTTGGGGATGCATCAAGCTGTTCTTCTCTCCATGTGTAGAAGGCTACTGTATGCTAAAGCTGTGCTTAGATGGGCTCACATCCAGGGATACATTCCATTCAAAAAAACAACATCCTCGCTAACCTTTCTCACTTTTACTCCTAGGTGTAGATGCACAGAGGGCTCAACCTTACACCGATATGCATATCTGACTCCAGAAAGGAGATGTGTGGTATATGCTTTACGGCTGACATTAGATGAACCTAGGTGTCTCTGTGTGTTTTGTCGAACGAGTTAATACCAGGCCTAGGTTGAGGCCTTGGCTTCCTTCGAGATGAAATATGCCCCTCATGGGAATCCTTACTGTACCACTCAAAGCAGGCATAACTCAGCTCTCTCAACGCCAGATAACAGATGCCCCCGAAACCACCACCAGCACACTCAGGCGGACTCATCAACACACACACGGAGTACTGTAGCGTAGCTGGGAGATGGCCTGGCTGTGACCTGGATGTGCTATTTAACACAGAGATCCTAATTATGTGAGTACACAGCAGACATGTTAGCATGCTCTACAGCTTTTTTCCCCTCATTCCTTTCCAGATCTGAGGTACAGTATGTGCCTCTTATTAAGGCAGGCAGAAGGGGGTTACAGTACGGGTGGTCTCTCATTCTGCCTTTTAAGTGCATTGAGAAGAAGAGGGGGAAAAAGCAAGAGAGAGTTAGACAGAAAAGGAGCATAAGAAGAAAAGCGAGCATTGATTTTTCTCAGCTGTAAGGGATTTCCATTTTCAGTTGCGAGTGTTTTAGCCTCAGCGTCTCTACTGGCACTCAAGGATTACTTAGTTGTGAAGTGGTGAAATTGACAAAAAGGTCAGGACGTTCGGACTCAGCTTTTCAAGAACATCTTGAGGAATTAAGGGGTGCAAATCAGTGATTGGCAGAGAGAAGAAATTACTCTAAGTCATGAGACAGCCTCTTTTTTTCTGTATTTTGGTTCTCATGATTGTGATGGGTCCAGTGATGGTCTGGTGAAATCAATTACATACAGTATTCAGAAAAGTGTAGCAGTTCTGTATCTGAATTCATACTGACATTACTAACTATGATATATACATGTACTTCAAAATGCAGGAAAAACATTATTATAAATATGGCAAAACAAACGACAGATAGGGTTTTATATACTACAAAAAGCCCTGAGACACCTCTGAAAAACCTATGTGACCAACATGTAGCATGTAAGTTAATTGTTTACCATGGTCACCATCTTAGTTTAATATGTTACCATGCTGAAGAAAAATCAGGAGATCATTAATAGTTATTAGAATTCTTAAAAAGATTATGTGAGTCCAAATTTAATGCCAATCTATCCAATAGTTATTGAAACATTTCAATAACTATTCAATTTCACCAAAGTGATTCATGCTCTGGGCATTGATTTGTACCACATTCCATGACAATACGTCTAATTGTTGGTGGATGGTGCCGCTAAAAGAAAATTTAGAGGATCACTAGAGTCAGTAAGATTGATTCTCTGGGGAATGTAAAATATTTCCATCTGGGGGGATATTTTAGGCTATTTTCTTACACAATAATTAACTTAAAAGTGTCCAAACATCACAATTTGCTCTTTCAGGTCTGGAAACATTAACTCCCAGTGAGATGAAGTGGGAACAAGGGATTTACTTCACAATTTTATTCACACACCAGGCCCACCAGCTGTACTTTTTCTAAAGTGTCCTCTGTGTGGTCTAATTGTGACTTTAACCTGGATAGTCAGTGGGGCATTTGTACCTCGCAGAGGGTTAGCACCCTGGCTACAGTCCACAGTCCACATCATTACTCTGACTGCAGCCTTAACCTCCCAGCAACAATCAGCGGTCAGGTTATCACAGAGCTATCTCAGCCCTGCTCGGCAGTATGCACGGGCAGAGAGACAGAGAGCAGAGGGAAGAGCGAGGCTTCAATGAAAAACGGAGCTAAATCTACTAGGCACATTATCTCACGCATATCCCAAACTGTGGATAGGCCGGCTTTGTTTTGGCTTGAAAAGTTATTGAGAGTTAGCGAGTGTGAAATTGCCCTCTGAGTGATGTCATCCTAGGACACTGAACCCTTGTTGTGTTAATTAGAGCTCAATGAAATGATGAGTATGGGGGAAAAAAAGGAGAACAACAATGGCCTTACAGTAGGCCTCAATGAGAGACACTGTCAGGAAACACAGATTCCTCCGAGTGTATACTTTGGTTTTTATGTTAATTTATAGAGAAGGATAGTAATCAGCTGACTAATAAATATGTAAGAACATATCTCTACAATTACAGTGAGTGGACTAATCAGGGTTATGAGGTGAGAATTATGTGTTCCTGATGAACTGGGATCACTGAGTTCTTATGGTACTGCTTTTTTCGGGAGGTTGTGATGCTGTGATTTGAAAACTGTGACCATCTGTGCTCTTAATTTTGATGAGGTAGTGTGTACTGTCAGTAGGATTCTCTTTCCTGATTAGCTGCATGTTGTTCACTCTTATGTAAGATCAGGAAACCTCTCTTAGCTTGGCATTCCAATGAATTCAGACTAAAGGCCTCCCAGAGACAACCGATGCAGTATTCATCAATTAATACTGAATGTGCAATCAATTAATCTGCATCGTAGCCATCGTATCATGGGGCAGATTGATTCAAACATTGGTTTAGGCCAATATTCACACACCAGAAGGAATGTTAGTATGACTATTAAAGTACATTATTCATGAAGTGCAACAAATCTTTCATTGATGGAGAAAAAAAGCAGCCCCCCCCATGGGGGATCCTGGGGTTGTACTGACCTGTGTGTATCCGCAGGTGGACTTTGAGATGATGGGAAGTGCGGAAGGACTTGCCGCAGTAGGGGCAATCCTTGGAGGACGAAGCCAGACTTCGCTCGCGATGCTGGGACAGAGACGGCTGAACGCTCCCCGCTGCCTTCCCCAGGTCCTCCCCAACATCTGGAGCGCAACACGGAAGACAAAACAAGGAGGGAGAGACAAAATGGAAGGTGTGTTGAGTGTCACT
Organism: Lepturacanthus savala; assembly: GCA_030544235.1. NCBI lineage: Eukaryota > Metazoa > Chordata > Actinopteri > Scombriformes > Trichiuridae > Lepturacanthus > Lepturacanthus savala. The sequence goes on along the minus strand of CM060462.1, from coordinate 23,801,675 downwards.
TCAAACCAGCCCTCCCGCACATCACATCACACCACAACACTTTTTTTTCCACCCTCTCTCTCTTTCTCTCTCCCTTTCCCCTCTGTCTGTCTCTCATTGTCCCTCTTTTCCTTCACTCAAAATGTGCAAACGCCACACAAAGTCAAGCGCATCAAACGGGTTCACGGCCACACTATTTTCCTTTCTGACAGAATGCTGACAGTTCATAAGCTTTTCAGTTTCTTTAGAAACACCATAGTGCTGAGATACACCCCCACCCTACTCTACCCCCCCAATCTCAAACACACACACACCCTCAGCACCACCTCCGCCGCTCCTTTCTCCTCCCGCTTTTCTCTTTTTTTTGTCCTCGCGATCATCATCCTTCCTAGCGAGGATTGCAGTGAAAATTAACAATGCAAAATAAGGCGAGAAAGGAACAGAGAAGTGGAGAAAAAAATAAATAAATAAGAGGAGATACTGCAGATTTGGCTGCGTCAGCATCGCAGGATCTCCTCACGTCTCTCCCTGCGACCTGATTTTGACAGGTAGCTGTCAGAGATATGATAGGGTGATAACGGGTTTGACCCCGCCCTCCGCTACTTCCTCTGCGCGCCTACAAGAAAAAAAAAAAAAAAAAAACGATGACGCACAGTTTAGTGCAACAGCAGTCTGTTATCAACACAATCAGTCTTTCTGAATATGAATCTAAGGCTGAGTGATGACAACCTGGGAATGTGTTGACAGCAGCATAATCTGAGGTGAGGGTGTCAGCATCAGATTGTACACACTGGCCTTGTTGTACTGATGGTTAAGAGCCTGTGATGTGCTGACAGTCATGAAGATGGTGCAGAGTTTAAAGGCCTGAGCAGCGCGCAGTTAAGTTCAAAACGCAGGGAACAAAAGGCTTAAAAGAAACAAAAAAAAGAATACACAAAAGATGCTTGATATGTCTTGTATCTATGAAGCTGTTAAATTAAAAATATCTGTACCAGTTCCAATAGCATTTGATGGACGTCACTGTGCAGGAGGTTCAACATCAACCCACACAGCGCAGAACTGTCATGACAGATTCATGGATTTTAAAGCAAAGTAAAAATTCATATGAAAACATTGTTTCATCTTTTTTTGTGTGTGTGTGTTTTGTGTGAGCTGCCATGTCTCTTTTAACATTTATTTATCTAATCTGTTTCAGCATAAAAAGGAGCTGGACAGTGTTAGGTGTCATGAACTTGTGGTCATGAACAGCACTGAGATTTAAAAGAAATGCACAGACAATATAAGTCCACGGTAGTTAACATCACACATCACAAACATATAAACAGAGCCTGTGGCCTACATAGTAAAACAAGATACTTGCACATGTCAGTATGTGCATGACCCTAAAGAAGCACAAATATGTATAAAAAATGTTCTTCATTTTCTGCCTCTCCCCAATCATTTGGTATGTGCGTGGTGGTGATGGTGGTAGGGGGACAGGGTAGGGGAGGGGCAGAAAAGAAAGAAAAAGATTCAAAACCGAGCAACCCACTTAGGCAACCCCACCACACAATAAGGAGCATTTTTTAACAGTAGCCTAATCTTTTCTTTTTCTGCCGCTCCCCACCCCGTTCCACCCCTCCTCTGTTGGGAAGTCAAATAAGGTTTACAGAATGGAAAGACCCAAGTCAGCAAGTCCTCTTCCACACTGACACTAAACACACGACTCCATTCAGCAGCGCTGCTATCAGGCTGAAGGCTATTTATCACAACTGAAACTGAAAGGCAACCTAAATGCAAGTCTGTGACAATACACAGATACAAAATACCAGCTGCTTCTACTTGGGCTTGGCAACCGTGTGGTTTAATTCTCGCCGCTAAGGCGAGGAAAAAAGAAGCCGGGAGACAGTTTGATTTTAGAAGCAGATGTTAAAATCTGGATCTTGGTTTAAGATGAACTTGCTTTTCACACAGTCTTAATCAATATGTGATATTACGGAGAGGGAGAGAGAGGTGGAAAGAGAGAGATGGAAAACAGGCGAGGAAACAGCAGCGCATTATTTCCATTTGTATAGTGATAGGGACAGAAGGCCCCCTTCCTCAAAAGTGACAAAAAAGACAGTTTTTGACAATTTTGAAGGCTGAACTACATCTCTAAAACTATAAATTAAAATATTTCATTCCGTTGGCAAAACCCAGTGACACTAATTCAGATTCACGTCAAAAATAATGCTACATTTACAAGGAAATTCTTCCTATTATGAAAGCTATTGTGTTTTATCATAAGACACACTGTCTATTCTAGCTCTGTGTGTACTGCATATTAGTAAAAGCAAATTGTAAGTACAATATCACAGGTGAAAATATAATTTCCAGGAATCATTTCAGGACTGTGCGAACACATCAACTGAGCTCCCAACACATTAATTTGCATTTTCATTTGACTTCATGTTTAAAAAAAAAAAAAAAGGCCTGTAGACAGAAAATAAATAAATAAAGAGAATACAATTCCCCCAGGGCTGCACCATACTGTAGCCATAGTCGCCTCTTCACAAACATATTTCGAGCGGTCTACTGTACAGATCCCTTTTTGGCAAAGATTCCCCAGATCGTGTAACAGACACTGGCCCACCTGCCCGCCCCAGATGGGGCTAAAATTAAAAAATCCAAAACACAGCTTAGAAGCAGGACAAACACCAGACCACACTTCCAAACACACACACACAGACACGCACACACACACACACACACACACACACACACACACACACACACACACACACACACAAACACACACAATCTATGCATATCTGTCTCTCTCTGTCACACACACACACACACACACACACACACACACGTCCTTGTGTGTCAGGGTTAATAGTGCTCCTGTAAGAAGAAGACACACTACTGAGAGGATGAGAGTGTGCTCTCCTGGCATATAACAGCCCTTCAATAATAAATGGGGTTCACACACATTCCCACACACACGCGCGCGCACAGACATGCGCATACACACAGATACACAGTACATACTACAAAGAAAGGTAAAACAGAAGTTTGGGTGTGCTGTTTGGTTGCTCTTCTTGTGAGTGAGTGTATATATATATATATATATATATATATATATATATATATATATATGTACACTCCACACACACACACAAACACACACACACACACACACGTGAGAGAATGCACGTCATTCCCAGGCACTAGCCGGGTGTCCAGCATGCTTGTCTTTAATCAGTTGACTGATCCGAAGCTTTTAATGCGGCTGTTCCAATTACTGTAAAAGTCATCCTGCTCCATATAACCACAAATATTGACACTTTATTGCACAACACATTTATGACATTTTGAAGGTCACCCCGTATATTAGGCGTCATCGTTCACAGCTGGGTGTGAGATGAGAGACTCTCGATCGCCTGTTGACACCGAGCCGTAACTATCCTCCAGTATTGATTTTTGTTCTCCAGCTTCCATCTTTTTTTTTTTTCTTTTTTATGCAAAGAGGAGTAGGAGACACAGCATGGAAGTGATTGTTACAGGTGAGCCACTGGCTTCATACAAGCCTGTAAAGGCCAGCAACCATCTCTGACTATTATAAGGCTTGGAAGGCCTGACATCTTTGTACTCATATTCAGAATGTTCAAATCTGACAATTTCCGTGCAGAAAATTTTAAAGAATCAAAGATAGATGTATTAAAACATCATTTAGGAGGGTAAAACAAACACTAAATTGTTGAGTAAACCTATTCGAAACCAAATTAACAAAATGTGGCCTAAAATAGTTTCCAGTTTCTGATCTGTAACAGGGGGAAGAGCCTCCTTTCTGACTGGAGTTTTTTTGAAGCCCATTTAAAATCAGATCAGTATTTACAAGCCAATACATCACTCTCATCGAAACGTGTCGCCAGTGTCAGTGGCCCATGCTGAGTTAATACAGTCTTTTTTCACTCAAACCTCAACCCCCCCCATCCTTCCCCTGAGATCACAATTCACATCAAGAATAAAAACCACTAAAGAGAATGAATCAAACCACTACTACTTATGTTTTCCAAATCCCACCATCAATCTCTAACATTCAAGCGTTTTTTAATCTATGAACGCCTCGCTCATCTCTAAAAAAACGCGACAAACACGGAGCTGTGACTGTGCTAGTAACAATATCACAGAGGGGAAAAGAGAGAGAGAGAAATACATGTATAATTCAGCTGTATCTGATCTAAGACCAGCTCCTCTCCCCTCTGCCTTTACTGGTGTCACGGCGGCGTAATGGAACATGCCAGAACAAAGGCTCTGAGATCAGATTGGAGCAGAGTTGGGCAGGCCATCTGGGAGGCAGGCTGAGTATCAGTCACTCTGCCTGCTGTCTGCTGCACTCGCACTCGTGTACACACACTTCCCCTCTGACTAACTGTGTGCGAGCGCGCAACTGTGTGTGTGTGTGTATGTGCGTGTGTGTGTGAGACACCTCCCTCCCTTCCCACTGCACGTCACCAGGATCTCGCAAAACGGAGCGACCGATGCATCGCCGCCACGGGGATACGCCACCAGGGCAGCCTCCATGACTGACTGACAAGTATATAAATTGATAAGGATCTTTCTGTTTGTGTGTGCGTGCACGTGTGTGTGTGCATGTGTGTATGTGGGTACCCCTGATAGGGCACGCAAGCCTTCTCCTTTACAGCGACCACACCCAGTTCCCATTAATGGAGGAGGATGAAAAAAAAAGAAATCATCAACAACAGAAAAAATAAACAGCAAAACCAGTGATTGTGTGTGTGTGTGTGTGGTGCCGGGGGTGCAGGTTGGGGAGGGAGTAGAGGGTGGTGGGTGTGTGAATGTGTGTGTGTGTGTGTGTATGGGGGGGGGGGGGGGGTTGCCAGTTCCTTAATGGTGCTCTTTCAATCACACTTTGCACTCTAAACGTTCTGTGGTTTTGATTAGTATGATATCACTTTCAGGAAATAAAACTAGGGGGGAAAAAAGCACATCAGTCATAAAAACACAAGATGTTTTGCTTCTTGCTCGGCCATTATTCTAATGCGTCACGTGACTCCCCGTCGAAGCCCGCCGGCCTCTCTCCCTGTAGCTAAATAACTGATTGGGAGGGGGGATGAGGAGGGAGGGGAGGGAGAGATTGACGGAAACAGTTTGAAAAGGGGAAAGATATTAAGAGAGATTGGGTGAGAGGGAGGGAGGGATGGGGGGAGAGAGAGAGAGAAAGAGTAAAATGTGATGACATCATTTGAAAGGCATTAGGCTTTTAAAAATGCGCCCGGGGGGACTTGATTTCCTTACACCAGAGCAACACAACACCATCCGGCCTGATGCTCGCTTGCTCTCCCTCTCTCTCTCTCTCTCTCTCTCTCTCTCTCACTCACACACACACACACACACACACCTCCCAGCACCCCCCTTCTCCTCTCATTCTTTTTTTTTTTTTTTTTTTTTGATTTGGACCACTGCCATCTTTGTGAGCGTCTGGTTCATGCGAGTTAATCAATTTGAGGTTTAGTTACACTGCTGATGCTAGCATTCCAGCCACTGCTAGAACGTAATCTGAACTCACAGAATTTATTAACCAAACACCAATTATCATTAAACACCACTGCATTATCCCCCTCCTTTTACTACCTGACAAGGACTACTTAATGAAATTTTAGATTAAAGTTATTTGGTCGGTGATTTATGTGCAGTGAGAAAGTCCTAATGCAAGACTCTCTTGCTGTGCAGATGCTTTTTGGTCTCTTTTTTTCCCCTTCTTCTATGGGAGCACACCAGGGATACGAGAAGTCTCCAAGGTATAACAACAACCAGGTCTAGACCGAGAAGAACAAGGAGATGAACGGAAAGGAAGGAAGAAGGGAGGGGGGAGACCAGAAAAGACTGTGCCGCACGGCGTCCTCACTTCATACTTGTTGTTCCACTGCTGACCCTATCCAGCTACAGAAATAAGACCAAAGCCAGAATAAAATTGTGAGATGAAAAAAAAAAAAAAGACAAACGGGAAATTAAAAAAAAATAAAGGGGAATGCAAGTTGTTGTTTACCCCCGCAATGTTTGTGAGATGAAAACAGCAGCAGAATGTGTTACATATAAGGCGGTGGGGTAAACAGGGGCACCAGATGTTCTTTGATGTTAATAATGGCATTTATTATTAATATTAATTAGACCACGTTCAGCAATACATTTGGGCCATTTCCAAGTCAATTAAGCAAAATGGCATTCGGGAGATGTTGAAACGACATTTTAAGGCAGGTGTTCAGTGAGTCCCCTAATAAAACATTTTCGCAGCTCCTGAAAAACAACCCATTTTGAGGCTGATTTTTGTATTTATTTTCCTCTTTGTTTGCTCTTCCTCGGTACTCCTCTCTCCTGTTGTGACCGTATCTCTAAAAAAACATATTGAGGGATCGGTTCTGGTATGTGTTATTTAATTAAAAACGTACAGTATGTTGTTGTTCTATGAAAAAAAATAAATAAAAAAATATGCGCATGTGTTACATCCGCGCCATGCAGCAGCAGCAAATATGTCCGCCCAGACTGAGGGGTGGCGGAGGGGGTTAATCCAGATAGAAAATCATGATTATGACCATCATGATGATAATAAAAAAAAAAAAAAAAAGAATACTTTGAGGATTACCGACCACAGTTGTCCAAATGGCCGCTTCATGCACGAAGACAAACCCAAACAAATTCGCTTTTAGCGCCAAACGGTTTTTATCTGCGAGGCCCAATCCACAGAGCCGAGAGCGCCAACACACCCGTGCAACCAGGACACAGGGTTCCTAGTTACCAGCAGATACCAGTTTCACCAAATCTAATTAGACAACACAAGCCAGAGGCTTCACACCAGGGGGTGTTTTGTCTATATAATCTAAATAATCCCTGGCTATATGTGTAAGGATAAAAAAAACACACCCGTTCTAAAGCTCCATTCAATTCAATCTAGACCTTTGAATAAGGGTCTCGCCACACCTCTCGGACCCAGTGTGTGTTTATGTGTGTGAGTGTGATTGCGCTCGTAGCCCCTGCTTTTTTGGCAGCAGTCCCCCCCCTTTTTTTTTTTTTCCTCCAAAGCTGGTGGAAGGCAGCAGCCTTACAATGGTACATTAACAATCTGTGCATTCATTTATCAGTGTGTGCGATTTGGACTCTCCGTTCATGGCGCGCTGCACTTTTCACGGCTGAAAATTAATGAACAAGCCTCCCCTCGCAACAAACATGCACCTGTGCCGCAGAGATGCTAATCACAAACATTTATATTTATTAGTGAACGCCCGCACTAAAACTGGAGGAGTCGTGGAGGAGAAAGAAAAAAAAAAACAAAAGGAGGAGAGCGGATGAGAGAAAATACAGGAGAGATAGTCCCCTCCTTTTCTTCTTTTTTTTTTTTCTTAAACCTGGGTGATGAGGGGGTTAGCGGTTTCCGCTGTGCGGAATTGTGTTAAAGCTATTTGTTTGGAGCACTTTCTTGAATGAAAGGGGGCCGCGGAAGAGCGGGGTATCTATTCAGGGAGTGTGATCTTCACGCTGTGAAGATTATTTCTCCAAAACTATCGGTTGAAGGGCACTGCCGCAAGAAAACACCCTGCGTGTTTATTCTAAATGTGCAGCCTAAAATACAAGCTGACGTCTTTCCGAAAATCTGTAGATACAGACGACTTTAATTTGTAAAAAAAAAGGGGGAGGCAATTGTTATACAGGTGGAAATGATGGACAGCTTCAGCAAAAGCTCCCCTGTTTAGGATGCTTTACCTCTGCTCTTCTTTCCACTTCTCTCATTCTCACCCCCCTCCCGCTCCCTCCTCCTCCCCCCTCACCCCCTCCCCCCTCTCAGACTGACAGAAGGTGGCTCTCCCTCTCAGTAAAGGCTATGCCTCTGCCCGGCTAGGGGAAGAGGAATGGTGCCATAAGTTTCTCCCTGGCACTGGCCCACCTTTGTTTCCCCCCCCTCCTCAAGTCTGTTTCAGGCTTCAAAGAGCATTGGAAAAAGACACACATACACACACACACACACTAGACAGACACACACATACAAATATCTGAGGGAGCACTGATGTCTCACTAACTTTATCATTCTAGCAGGGTGATCATAGCCCCGTTGAGAGGCTGTGGATGATGCTTCAGTGTGTAGAACAGTGTGTGTGTGTGTGCGTGTGTGTGTGTGTGTGTGTGTGTGTGTGTGCATGTGTTGTCCACCACTGTCTGTATGTATGCATGAGAGAACAAAAGGCAGATGGGGACAGAGGTGGGTGTCTTTTAGGACATGAAGACAAGAGCAATTACTAATGTGTTTGTCTGTGTGTGTGTGTGTGTGTGTGTGTGTGTGTGTGTGTGTGTGTGTGTGTGTGTGTGTGTGTGTGTGTGTGTGTGTGTGTGTGTAGTGCTATAATAATCAGGGTATATATTCATCATGCCCCCTCTCAGTCTGTGTTGGCAGGAAGTGGTGTGGTTACCATTAGTGAAGGATGACTAGGTCCCTGTCTCTTTTACTGGGGATACTGCTGGCTTTCTATGGACAGAGAAAGGGAAGGGGAAGGAAGGAAAGGAAAAGAGGAGAAAGAAAAAAGGAAAGAAGACAAAAAAGAGTGGAGGGATGAGAAGATGGGAAATTAGGAGAGGGAAAAAAGGAAAAGGGACAGTGGAAAGGAAGTGGCAGGATATGATTAAAGGAAAGAAGGAAAACGCAACAAAATCAAAGTAATGGAAACTAAAGGAAGAGAAACAAAAGAAAAAATAAACTAAGGGATATAGAAATAAGAATGATGAAAAAATGTGCAAGAAGAAACAGAATATGGCATAAGACAGGATATTGAGGTAATAGAAAAAAAGAATGGTAAGGAAAAGGAATGCAGGCAAGACAACTGAAAATGTGAGAAGAGAGTGCAGAGGTAGAGAAAGAAGAGAAGGAAAAATGAAATGACAGGAAATAAAAAGAAAAGAACTAAACAGAAAAAAACAAAATTGGAGGGGAACCCAGGATGGAAGAAGAAAATGCAAAAAGATGAGAAAATTAGGAAAATAGGGATGAGAAGGAAAAGAAGGGAAGCTCACAGTAGTGCCAGCTCTCTGGCTGCACTGTATGTATAGATTCACACGTAAAGATGACAACCACCCTGTTGCTCTGCCCCTTTAACGCTGAATAAAGTAGAACTCCTCCCGAAGCCGCCATTGATTTCCTATTCATTCCTGTGCATGCTAAATCAACAGCGAGCACAATAGGCCAATCATCAACCTCAGCTACAGAACCACCACTTCTATCCCACCCTCAATCCACCTGGCACTGGTCTGAGTCTATACTGTACGTGGCATCAATGCTCTGCACACCGCAGCCATTAGTGGCGTTATTCTCCATCAATGAAAATGAATCAATTAAGCCTCATTAAGGGTGCATATTAAGGTGGAGTAATTATCGGGTGGGGAATGTACAGTGATCGATAGCTCTGGAGCATAAATGTGCACTTAAAGACATATATTACCACAAGGGGCGATGAACACTTTTAACAAGGCCACTGTGGAGGGGGGAGCTAAAGTGGGTAAATCTGCTTCACGCCATGCATACATAGAGTGTGTGTGTGTGTGTGTGTGTGTGTGTGTATATGTGGTCGAGAGAAGGGAAAGAGACTATCGCTCCCACCATAGCCTGGTCAGGCTGTAAATCCAAGGACCAAGGACGCGTCCCGTTTTCCTCTTCTATGAACTTGTCCAGTGTCTCGGAAAATGAAATAAAAAGATTTATACTGCAGCTGCAAACACCCCGCCTGTGTGAGCATGTATCTGTGTGTGTGTGTGTGTGTGTGTGTGTGTGTGTGTGTGCGTTTCAATGCATGGACATGAGACAATGACCACAAGAGATAGAGACACACTTGAGAAACGAGAAAAAGAAAGGTCCCAGTTTCGGTTTAAATGCTACAGGCCTTCACCCTCTGGCCACCACCAGCGTGCACACATGCACACATACACACACATGTGGCACACACACACATACACACACACAACAATCCCATGCATAACATCTATTAAAGAGCACGCTCTGTCCCAGTCGCATAATTTTAATTTGTTATGAAGGTCATTGACAGCAAGTAATAATCACCATTGGGGATCTAACAATTTGCCATTTCGGAACATTGAGGCACTGATGACTCAACTATTAATAGACTGACACCGCCCCCCCCACCACCACCATCACTACCACCACCACAACCACCCACAGCACCCGCCTCTACACCCCCTGTCCTCTTAAATGACTAAAAACTCTTCCAGTATTTTTTTTTCTTATACCCAGACCCCACACACACATACACCTAAAAATGCCCGTATGTCTTTATCCCATTCATCTTTTTTTTTTTTTTTTTATCTGCAGAGGGATATATGACATTTGGAAGCAAATTAATGGGAGGACTAAAAAGAAGCCTGCCGAGGGGGTATCTCCTGGAAACAGAATTACATCGTAAGGGAACAGAGAAGAAGACAGCTTTTTAATTCTCCCTTTTTTGTCCCTACAATTTATGCTTTTCTTGTGAGAAGATGCTGTGGCTGCCTGCGCTGAGCTGATGAATTGTTAACCACCACCCCCCCCAACCACTTCTTTTTTTTTTTTTTTTAAACAAACAAACACGCAAAGAAGACACAATGACAAGTTTTTATTATAGAGCAACTCATTTAGTCTCTGCCTTTAGCTTCACCCGAGCCATTCAGACACGTGTCTGGCATTTGTCGTCCAAACAAATAAGTCCGAGCTTAAGCTATTTTTATCAAGCGCGGGAGCATTTGTTCTTTTTAAGTGATCGTCAGCGTTTGGGGCGCATAGAATGGGAGTTGGAATCCTTTATCTTTCAGAGGCTCAACAACTCAAGACTAATTACAAATTAATCTGGATCTGGATATCTGCAATGAGAGGGCCCCAATAAGAACGTGTGGCGCGCTAAGAGGAACTATCTGTTATATATTTATAGGGGGAGCTCAACGCATCGGAGGGGGGAGGCAGGCCGGAGATGGAGGCGGCCAAAACCCAAAAGAGACAGTAGCGCATAATTGCCTGCTTTCTATATCCAAGCAGCCACATCAAGGCTGCGGATTGTGGATATTAATAATTGATCATTAGCCTGATAGGGCAGAGCGTGCTCAAGTTTTCAGCGGTGGAAGTTTGATGGTCGTTTTAGGTCTCTCCTCAGGGTCTTGAGCACCATCACTGTACTTGCGGAGAAGGTCAAGTGGGCTCATTGTTATAAATGAAGAGCCTGCCGCCCTAAACAAAAGGAGGTCATATCGACACCATCTGTTATGTATTCTAGTGTATTTTCCACCTCTGAATTAATTAATCTAAAGAACTTTACTTGTTTGGAGTAATAGTATACATTTGGATAGAATAAGTAACCTACAAAGTAGTGTATTGTCTGTTCCTGTCTTGTAAAATGAGAGGCAATGGGTCGAAAGCTCTACAGTCCATGTTCGAGGTTGAGAAGCATCTGTTATTTCTTTAAATTGCCCCAAGACAGCTGAGAATTTTATTACAGGTCAAAGGTGAACTGTTTTGACCAAATTGTGAGAGGTCTGACAGGAATGTCTGGAGCAGTAGACTCAAGAAAAGTATATAAAGAAGATGTTTGGGATGAATGAGGACAGGTTGGTCATATTGGTTCAGTGGCTCTCCAAGATACAGCATCATGACGAGAGATCTACAATTTAGCCCCGAGAGATGCCCTCGGATTCAGAACGTTGTTCACACTGTTGTTTTCGGAATAAAACCGCGTCGCATCGGTTTTCTTGTCTTTTCAATTGTCTTACTTCCTGTAGAGACACTTTAGCCATACAAATGCGTGCGGCGGATCCGGATTTAGAGTGAATCTAATACCGAATGCTGCAGTTAAACATCATTCTTCTTTATTATGACCGTATCGACATATTGAAGTACGATCAACTCTGGTGCTACTGTAGCACGCCGTAACACGAGAAGGCTCACATACCGCGCACGACCCCACGACTCTCTCGCCGCGTCTGTGTGTGCAGGTCCGATGCCATTCGGTGCTGGCCAGGTGCCCACATTGTCTGTAGATATTGTCTGAAGATATTGTATATATTATGATAAACTCATTTAACTTTGAAGAAATGAAAAAAAAAAAAAACATTGATGGTAAATTATCAGGTTTCAAAGAAGAAGAAGAAAAGGAGCTTATTTCTAGTGCTGCTGTGCTGTAGACTGGCTCAATGGACCAGAATACCTTGCAGCTATAAAACACTTTGTTTCTGCACTTAAAAAAAGTGCAGTAAAGTGCCATTAAGGTGGCACTTTACTACGACCGTTGCTGCTTTAATCTACTGCGCTGGATTCGACAATTGCGGGCGACAAACTGTGGCTACACACACACAAAAAAAGAAGCAAACGCACTGGTTCACAGATTAACTCTAGGAATGCACTGAGCGTTCAACTTGGAGAGTGTGGTGGGTGCTGGTTGACTTCCTGCTGGGGAAATAGGCTTGATTTGCTGCCTAGTAGCAGAGTATATGTCGCTCTCTATTACTCACTCTGTCTCTACAGCTAGTGTACTCTATATTCCCCCGGTCCCATGGAAGGGAACCTCTGGGCACCTTACTGTCGTTTAACTGCTTGTGGCACGAGGCAGCTGAGGAAATGGGTCATTAAATCCAACTAGCTGGGGCCAGCCCCCCCAGTGCCCCAGATCTGTTTCCAATCAGATAGCCTTCTTTTACAGGAGAGAGAGAGAGAGAGAGAGAGAGAGAGAGAGAGAGAGAGAAGCCCAGCACAGCAGCCCAAAGCAGACATTAGTGTCAATGCAACCGCACACTACTTAGAGCAGCAGCTAACAACGACCGGGGTGTTTATTCATTTATTTATTATTGTATAGTGATCACAAAGGTGTCTTGGCAGTGAGATTATCCCGGGTCTCTCTGCAGATTTCATGGAATATTGACTCTGCACCTGGTTTCATGCACAGTCTCTTAAATATACATTTGACCATGAGTTACATCACACAGCACTGCCGTTAGAAACACAATATGTAGGTTATCCAAAGTTACCGCAGGGTCATAAAATACACGGTATGCAATAGACCTTTAGGAGTTGTAGTCCATGCTGGTAAAAAACAAGATTCTCATAAAATGGATCATTGTGTTTTGTTTTTTTTAGACTGAAGGAGAAAGTAAGAGTCAAGATATTATTAACCCTACTATGTGGTGTGGCTCTAGGAATGGAGACATCAATCAGTCAATCCAGACTGAAATATCTCATCACTATTAGATGAATTACCATGAAATTTGATTTTGGGAATCCTGTGACTTTTCTGATGCCACCAATGGGTCAAAATGTTCACTTATCCAGGGGTATATCTCAACATCTACAGGTTGAATTGGCACAAATTTTGGTACAAATATTTCTAGTCCAGAGAGAATGAATCAAAATGACTTTAGTGATACTGGGATTTTAGTTTCTAGCGCCACCGGTAGGAAAGGAGAATGTTGATGGAATTTTCATTGTGTTCTTTTACTGGAGCACAGTGTGTTAGTTATTTTTTACTTAGTGTTAGTCTTAGTGTCCTATTATTTTATAGTGGTAGCAGTTGGAAGTCTGATTCCATGATCAAATCGTTTTGAAAGCACTGGTTTACCATGGTGATTTCCAGTTTACCATTGTGTAAATCAGAGATATTTCAAATATTAATTCTATGCAATTAGACTTGTTTTTAAAATAATGCATATTGAAAGCATTCTTTTGATTATTTTCAAGGAGAAGGATCAGAAAGAAAGGAGTGAACAAATGTGAAAGAAGGTAAAAATCTAAGTATTATTTTGTGTCTCAGCACATCAAAGTTCCATGTTAGTTTTCAGCTGAGTTGAAATAACTATTTATTTTTAATAATATTTATTCTTCGAAATTGAGTCAAGCTCAGAGCAAAAATAATAATTACACAGAGCCTGATCATTCCCATTTTAACATGTGAGGCCTTCTGTTGGGTCCCTGTGACTTTCCAAGACTGACTGATCTCATCTACAAAGGAAAAGGGCAGACATTTTGCACGAAGGTAAATACTTCAAATGTTAGCCTGGGGAGTGTCTTCGATTTGTCCTTTAGGAAGATGCTAACGTGTGATACACTGTGCCCTCCCTCCCCCCACCTCCTCCTCTCACACACACACACCCCTGTCTCTACCTCCCTTTGCTTCCTCTGTCATTGCAAAACGCAGTGGCCAGCGATATGAAAAAAAAAAAAAGAAAAAAAAAAGAAAATACTACACACACTTGTTGCCCGGACTTTATCTCTACATTATTCTCGCCGTTCCTTCCGTTCATTTCAGAGAATAAGATAAATGAACGATGTACATTTCGTGCACCTGTCCTCCCCTCCCCACCTTCCTCTTCCCCTAACGATAAGGGATTTCATTAACGTGAGAATGCTTGGGCTGAAAGAAACATAATTGCTTCAGTGTTGTTGTCCTCTCTGCCGCCGACGCCCTAATTTCCTCCTCGCCTTACTCTTGACTGTTAAGTGATCATTATATCAACACAGGGGATGGGCCAAGGGTAAAATATTGACAAACTGCGGTCACGTTCATGCAAAACACAGAGGAGAGGTATGTGTTTGTGTGTGGTAGCGGGTGATGAAATATACAAAAAAAATAAATAAATAAAAAAATAAACGTGAGGGGGAGGAGAGGAGAGACAGGACGTGAGGGGGGTGATGGGTGGAGAGTGAGAGAGAAAGGCAGGTGCTAATAGAGTGACAGCAAGGACGTAAAGTGATATGATCAATCCAGAAAGATCACAGCATCTGGTAATAATTTAAACACCGGGTCCAATCCGTCAGCCACCACCACCTCCTCCCCCATCCCTGATGGATAACTGTATGTAAAAGATACATAATTTTTTGACTTGCCATTTACACAGCATTGCACCTGAAAGCCAGGCAGCATAATAGACAGTTTAAAATGTCAGGGAACTAAGTAAGTAAGAGAGACGGGTCGACCCACGGAATCTTAATTAGAGGAGCTCCATCTAATGGCGACGGGCTTTCTAGACTGGTGTCTGGCAGGAATGCACGCACACACACACACACACACACACATGTGTACATCCTGACATAAACAGGCTCATTTGAATACTGTTGCATCACACAGAGATGCGCACATGAGCAAACAGGCAAATTTACAACATGTATGTAGAGAGAAAAAAAAAAAACATGATTCTGTGACACTTCTGTGTAAGTGCAATTGAAGAAAAGGAAGATATTTGGAATACTTAGACATTTTAGATGCCATTAACACACACAGGGACAAGCACATATATCATTTCATTTAAAGTTAAAAATAATGAGAATGAGATTTCAAATTCACTTAAAATTCATGAGCACACGTGTGCACACGCTCACATGCGCACGCTCGCCATACCACAATTTCGACATCAGTGCAATTAGAGAAAGATCCCCCTGTTCAACCTTTAATTTTATGCTTACAGCTGACCAGTCAGCGACCGAATCTATCTAGTTATGGCGTGGCATCACAAGAATGTTCGGTGGTAGTCTGGAAATGCATGTATAGGATTTACCTATCTATCCCTGAGCAGACCTGGCTGTTGAGCCCGAGCCAGCGCCACATGATTGTGTTAATTAATCTGCCATTGTGAGCGTGGGGAACAGCTGCACGGGCTCTCGTGGCTGCGTTGTCAAAGCAAAACAATGCAATGTTAAGCTTCCCCCACTGAATCTTCCATTACAAAGGAGCCCCAACAACGGGGCTAAATTCATAAATCCACAGATCAATTTTTACCAGCACTAATGTCTGACCTTTAAAGCGAAAAAGATTTTTTTTTTTTTACATGCTTCATTTGGGCTTGAAATATGGTCAGATATGTGATACCTAGGATTTGGGCCAAATTCCCCCCCCTCCCTTCCTTTCAGCCTGGAAAACAAACACACTGTGGAGAGATAGAGATGCAGAGAGAGGAGAGGAGGGAGGGAGCGATGGATGGACAGAGGTAGAAATGAGCTAGAGAGAGATGAAGGAAGGAGAATGTAGTAAGAGAGAGAGAGAGAGAGATCAGGACAACAGAGACAAACAGATGAGTGCTAGGAGTCACCAGCTGGGCGCTGGTATTTTAAAACAAAACGTCTAACGCGATTAGCAGGGATCCATCGATCTGAGTTATGTGGCGTTAATTTAGACTGTGGAGAGGGGGATGGAGGAGGGGAGAAAAAGAAGAAAAAGGAGGTGAATCGAGCTTTACAGGTCAGATTAAGGGAGAACAAAGCCATCGATTTGAACATACGATTAAGAATTTCTGTCAGTTTACAATTCATCAGTATGTTAAATTTAAGCACCTGGCTTTATTTGCATTAATATATTTGCATATTTTCACTTGAGTATTGGCAGTAAACTGAATGGATTAGTTCATTCGCACCAGACAGTTGCATGTAGCTCTTATTTCGGTTACAAACTAAATCGGTGCATTAGCGTTCGACAATGAGACAAAAATCTCACTCACATTCATTTAGAAACAACATTGACCAAGGGAATACATAAATAAAATTAGGTAAACTGTGCTGCCACGACAAATTATGTCTGCAATAACAGACTTCACAAATAAATGGTTTAGCACCTCTAATCGAGTTCACAAAATGTTTCACTAGACAACCATTTCACTGCATTCATTACAGCTTCGCTGAATTACAATTTTATTGCTCGCAGAAATCACAGCGTTTGTCTTTAATGTGGCAACCAGATTCATCTTTGTTTCAGAGACTCCGGGATGCCTGGAAGAGATGGGAGATGGCGCGCCCTTATCACACACTCTCTACAGTGAATGGCATGGCCTTGGTGCACACTTGGCGCTTCCAGAGAGATGGTGATGCACCCCGAAAAAATCATCAAGATGCCTGGCTCTCAGCCCCACTCTGCAGCCGAGCCCTTCTGTCTAGCGGAAAGCCCTCCAACAGCCCACTGAGCATGCAAGACATTGGGAGAGGAGTCATATACAAGATGTACCGACGCGTCCGACATGTCCCGTCGGTTGTTGCTGTGGACTTTCTGTCAGCTGCAAGGTGATTGAGAACGGTCCTTTCTTCCAGGTTTAAATAAAATTGAGGCATTAAACGGAAGCAATCTGAACGGCAGACGACGGAGGCAAGACATTCCCTGTACTCCCTGTGACACTGTCTCTCAATCTGCACCCTGTTTGAGTCTGCCAAACGCCAAGTCAAATAGTGACACTGAATATGGCAGTGCATTCCAAATCAGTTGTTTAGTTGCCATATTCTTGATCGACTGCACAAATGTTCTTTTTTACAAGAGTTTTTAGGACAATTTTTGGACGCGCACATGTATAAAACCAATACTGAATTACTCCATGAAATATGCACAGACGACAGACACACACACTGATGATATGGTCTTGAAAGCTTACAGATGGGGAAGGGTGACACGGTGCTAACTCACATCTCAAAAAGTGATGCTCGTCGCACCATCTCACCTGTCCAACATGCTGGATTTCAGAAAGCCATCGGATGCTGTGTTTACCGCAACACTGAGCAGTGGAGAGCATCCGATCGGCAAACACGTGCAGCCTGAGGTTTGGTGCACTTACACTTGACAACTCAACAGGCCACTTAGTTAAGCTAGAATGGGAATTTGTGCATGGAGGTTGATATCTTGTCATTATCTTCTCCCTCATGGCTTTGTTAGTATTTACAGCTATAATGTTACAGAGGGTGTATCGAATTGAAAGAAGGACTTTTTTTTTTCTTCCTCCTGTGGTACTGTGCTGTCGGCTCCCTGATTGTCGGAGTATAAAAATAATCGTCATGGAAATAGATCTCATTGACAACGTGCCATGTTCACACTGTGAGCAGCTTGTGCCTTGTGAACATAATCCAGAAACGTCCTCCAAAAACTTTCCTCCACAAACTTTCAATCCCTCATCCTCCTTTTGCCCTTCTCTCCAAAAAGATGAAAACAGGGGATGCCAGGGAAGACAAAAGACAAAATCCTGTGTTGTCAAGTACCAGCAAAACAGGTAGTGTATGTGAAGTATGGTTGTGATTGTGTGTGTGTGTGTGTGTGTGTGTGTGTGTGTGTAAGGGGGGGGGGGGCCTCAAGGATCAGGAGGCAAAAGAAGAGGGACAAAAGAGGCAGAGAGCATGAGCAGGAAAGGACTGAGATATTGAGAGGGATGGAGGGAGGATTGACCAAAAGAGCTTTCCCATCCCTCCTCCCAAAAATCCAATCCTCATCTCTGTGTCTAATAGGAAATACCTGATTCTGGCCCTCAGAGTACTGCGCCGGCACGATTACACCTTACCTGCAAGCCCTGCCAGGAGAGGTGGCATTTGGCCGATCCGTACCCCCATGAGGGTGGCTTGTGGTTTAGCCTCGACTTAGCTCCATGTCTTAAGACGGAGGGTAGGAGGAATGAGGACGACCACTGGGGAGGAATGTAAGTCACTCTCTATGAAAGCCTGGGATAAACCTGTGTCCTCTGGAGGGAAAGAGCTAACTTCTGGCAGCTGGCTGGAGGCCCACGGGTTAAAAGATGATACATCAAAAACATGGCTACACTCACGTTTCCAAAAAGTCTTAACCAGAGAACCTTTGTCTTCAATGTACAACCAAGTTTGTTTACTTGGTTGTACATTGAAGCAAAATATGGTCCATTTGTTCACTTAGTTGAAAGGTAGAAGGCAGGTAAGTCCAGACATTGTTTCTAATGTTCTCAACACATAAATCATCTGACTGAATCTCCTTGGACAAAGAGCGTGTTCATATAAAACCCATTCTTTAAATGCCTCCTGATTTGGGGAGATCTAGAATCTCCATGTACGCGAAAGAATCCAAGGCCTAATCTAGGTCTGGGAATGACTCCTTCATGTAGGTTTATGCACGCCAACGCTGAGAAGATAAGACAGACATTCACTTGCTAAAACAACCTTATCATCAACATAAACATATGCTCAGTGTGTGGGCTGTCGGGCGACGTTAACTCGAGGCTAGATAAAAAAATATATGGGAGTCGGCGGTGATGAAGAGCCTGAGGTTCATTAGATGAGCTGTAAATGAAAGTGAGGAAGGCACCTCATCAAGCACATGTTCAACACTTGGTCCATAAGGGAGCTATACCTGGGGCTGTCACATTCAGAAGGTGTTACTCTAATAAGACAACAGTCGCTTTTATTTACAGCGAGCACAAGATGACATGAAACATGCATTAACACATCTTCTGTTGTGCCTTTGGTGAAACAAACACCTTTGTTATTTTGTAAACAAAACATCTAACTAACAGCACCCTTTTTTTGCGAGCTAAAGATACATTCAAATAACATATGCTCTTGACTGGAAAATAAGAAAAAAAAATACAATAGGTGTAAACCGGGTAAATTGCAATTGCGCCGCATCTTGGAAAACAAACACTTTTCTTTGTTACCAAGATGACTGAGACAATGTGATTCCTGCGGCATTGTCAGGACTGCTACTCGCTACATTATGTGTGACAAGCTTAAGAGTAGATCTAGAGGCGTGAATGCACAGATTCAGGCTCCAGCCTATTGCGGATTGAAGATAGTCCGGCAAACCCTATTTGCATGTGTAACCTTGCCAAAGAGTTAAGCTCAGCTGGCTAACATTGTCTCCACAGTTCCAAAACCCTGGTTTGAAGTCAGCAGCGATGTATAAGACTGTATAATGCTTGCTGCGATGTGACAGTTTGTGTTACTGTTTCTCCCCGTGCTCGTGCTTAGCCGGGTGAACAAACGCGGCTCCAGTCGTTTGGAGGATTTAAATGTGATCAACCCCAACATTTGTTTTTAATATATCTATCTGGGCAAATTCATAATAGAGCCTATAGCCCATATCCTCCGTTTTCCTCTTTCTCTTTTTGCCTTCTATGGCGACAAAATGAATTCAGCTCTGAACCTAATTAATCCACAAAGGTTTCATGTCTTAATCCCCAAAGTCAAGGGGGTTATTGTCCTCACAAATGAGGTCAGTGTTCCTCCCAGTGGAAATAAGGGGAAGAAGGAGCAAAACACAGAGAGTAAAGGGAGGGACCACAGATGCTTACAGAGTGGCTTTCTCTCTCAGTTGCTCTCCTGGTGAACAGAGGTGTGATACGGTGGCAAGAGGCCGTGCAAACAGGGACCGGCATTTCCTGCTATCTGTGCTAGGACGTCGACATGCGTGGAGGTGTCATGGAGTGAGAAGCGCTGAATGGTTAACACGCCATAAAGAAAGGCGAGAAGATAGAAACATAAACGGAGTGCTGCAATAAATGGCGCAGCATGACAGCAGTGGGAGAGGGAAAATTAAACGCCTGCCAATCTCCAGCACACAGACCTTTTGAACCAGGTGGATAAGAAGACTGGTTGTGATGGTAATTGTCACTAAGGCAAGTCACTGTCAAACTCCGAGGCGAAGAAGCATCATCCAAGTGTGACAGGACGATAGCCATGATACAGCCCTCCGTCTGGTGGGATGACAAGGGGGGATGTGACACACATGGCCACACCATGCTGCCTGAAGCACAGTCACCACCAGCGGCCCACACAGGGTCTCTATGGGGGACAAACCCTGGGAATAGCGTTGCGGCCAAATGCTCGTCCAGCATCGCCACACTCTGGGTGCATTGCGGGCCCCCGTTTCCGCGGACCCAATAGCAGCCAGGAAAAGCGTGGACGATTGACCATGATAGTCCACATCTATACTCATTTAGACCGTCCTGATGAGAGCTTTCCAGAGATCTTATGAGTCATCCAATCAAGGCTTGGCACAAAGCGGAGGGGTGGGGGTTGCTGGCCAATGAGAACTCGGTTAAGCGAGGGTCAGCCAATAGCAGGCATGTTGAGGGGAGGGTCGGCCAAGATGGAGGCTCGCTAGAAGAATAAAGTCCAAGATGAGGCAATCAACAGCTTGGTGAAATCTGTTGCAGTCAACATTGCGGCCACTGGACTGTATACAGCAGGCATAGAGGATGAGTGTAAGCCTGATGCCTAGAGAACAACGAGCTGAGCGAGAATATTTAAATAGTCAACGTTATATTATATTAATAAGATGTTATAATATTTCATCAGCTACAGCTGTTGACGATCTTTAATTGTCGTCAAAATCTATGGAATATACGGCTTCTTGTCTACAAAGGAGCTACCAAAGCATGTTGCAGCGAAAGCTCCCACAAATTGGTTTCTTTCTGATGAAGGATGATGTGGCGACACACAATGTCATGTGTACATAAAAAGCATCAGCGGAAAAACCTGTGCTGTTTTTGATCACTGATAATTACCACATCTGCACTCCGAGAAGACTTGAGGAGTAAACAAAGTGAGAAGTTTGAAAATGGGGGAGAAAAAGAGCGATGGGGGTTGGGGGCGGAAACAGCTTTGTATCAGACATTCTAATTTGAAACTTCTCTGTGACTGGTTGAATAAAAAGAGGTTTACATTGTCATCTCCCCACTGCTGAGTTTGAAATATGAGTTTAAACTGACAGAGGGAATTAAAATCTGTAAATGCCACTTTTTTTGATGCCTAATTTGAAAATCAGCTGTCAGAGTTGGTGTTTGTTGATTTTTATCAACTCGAGGGTTATTGCATTTCAAGAATGTGACAATTAAAAATCCCTCAATCATTCCCATGAGCTTTTCTACAACCAAGCCAACATCAGAAGTGATATAAAGTGATGTGACAAAAGTAGATGAAACCCCAATTGAAATGTGGAACCTCATCTGGTTAAAATATGAATGGGGAATTTTGTTCTGTTTCTCAGTTTGTACTGTGCACGCAGCACAAATATCAGATTGTGCAGGAAAATTACTTCCCCGTCTGTGCACAAGGCTTCTTTTAGTTAAACCAAAGTGCACACACTCATGTGGGCATCAGAAGTGCCCTTTCCCATGACTGCATTTAAGCACAAATCATGTAGATCTGAGGGTCAGAACCAGGTCTTAGGAAGCTCACTGCTGGAATAGACACAATTGGATAATAATGCAGACATGGACGCCAGCTGGTTAAAAACTCACTTGACTTCAAGATTGTGAAAGCAAGGGGTCACTGAGCTGTTTTTGTTTCTTCCTTTTTCCTCACTCATTTCTTTTTCCCCCGGCTCTCTCTACATTGCCGCCGCCTGCATGCCTCCCCTTCATCTCAGGGGATATATAGAGGAGAAAAAGATTTAAAAGGACTGGAAAAAAAGCTCAATTGTTTATTGATTTTATAATAGGCTTAGTGCAAGAGAAATAAAGTGGGGGGCTGGCGGGGTGGTGTGGTCAACCAGAGGCGATGGCGTGACAAACACGGGGCTTAAGCGCAGGTAACAACGGCTTGAGTCCAAATGCCGGGATATTGGCTTGAGCCCTTTTCTGTTTTTCCAAATGCCCGTTCATGGCATTGTTATCCTGCTTTTAAACCAGTGTAGACATAATCGCTGCTCTCACAAACAGGGCACGGCCTTACGGGTCTCGAAGTGTGTGTTCGCGGGCGGGAGGAAGATGGAGGGGAGGGAGGGGCAGCTCGCCTCAGGATGAAATAGCTCTGTAAGAGTGCGGCCGCATAGGTTGAGACAATCAAAACAGAAGAAGTGAATCAGGTGGACGGTTAAATTCTTGTCTTTTGCTGAAAAGAACGAAACTCAATGTCGTGAAACGATTTTCCCATGTAAAGACAAAACAGGTGAAATAAAGGAGCTCGCGATTCTTCAAGCGGGCTTTTGCGAGCGTGTGTCGGAGAGTGTGTATGTGTCTGCCTGAGCATGCATGGGTGTGTGTAGGGTCTGATATATGGATGATAACACTAATTAGCTCGTTTTGTTTGGGGCACAACACTCATTAAAAACCCAGTGGGGCCATTAAAGTTACCGTCCCTCCAAACCATCGCTGCCACCGCCACCATATCCATCTAGGCTGCTATCTCGCCCAGCTCTCCCTGCTTTTAATGGCCTCTGCTTCAGGTTGTTGGGTTGAGCAAAGATTTGTGGGACTTGGATCACTCCCCTTCTCCCCTCTTACCCCACCCCCCTGTGCCCATATCTCTTGATTTCTATTTAAATCTCTCTCCGCTTCTCCTTCTCACGCTGTCTTACTCTCTCCATGTCACTCTCTCTCTCTCTCTTTGTGTCTATCTACCTTGCTTTCCCACTCATACCAATTACTACATCCACTACCTCCACTCCAGGCTACATGCTCCAGCCACACACTAATAGCTGTTTGCTGAAAAGAAACCAGGGAGGGAGTTTTTCACTCTTCAGTTCCGATGAAGGGGGGGGGGGATGGTTGTTTCCAAGCTTTACACAGCGATGTCAGCGTAATACCGACAAACCTCCCCGTGATTCAGAGCGGCTTGCCGTGCCATAAGGCGCCGGTTACTCTGCAGCGGGAGAGACTGGAGGCACAGGCCTGCCAGGATTAAATGAGCAGGTGTAGCATCCCGCTAACAGATACAGCACAAAGCCATATTCAAGCCCATTCTCTCTGGGACTAGCGGTGCTAAAGCTAACAGCTTCTGCTTTGCTAAAAGTAGAGTAGGAAAGTGTCAAGAGGGGTTCTGTTTTGAAATGTCAGTTTGAATCATTAGCTCAGTTGCGGGAAAAGAACAATTATGATTTTTTTTATTGTTAACTATTGCCATGAACAAAACCATCAATGAATTTAGCTCCTACCAAGTTTATGCTTAGCAAGAGCCTGATTTAGATTATTTCCCTGTGTCATAGCGGTCCATTGATGTCTCTAAACTCTTCTGAGTTTGGTTGAAGAACATTGAAAATAATGTCTTCTGAGTTTAGTTAAATAATGATGAAATTTTTGTATTCTGAATGGAAATAGTAGCGGGACTTTGATAAGCTTTTGCTTCTCCCATTCCCTTCTCGGCTGTGTGCTTGTATAGTAAAACTGAAACTGAAAACACTCAATGAGATAAACTCTTACAACAGGTGACTTATTACTTTCGAACATCCACTCACTTTGGGTGAGTTCCTTTAAACTAAATTCAGACACTGCTCAGGCGATGGTGTGTTTAGAAGTTGTTGGGTTGTTTCAGGGCTGCTGGCAGTGCTGCTGATTGTGTTTGGTCAAGCAGCTGCATTGTCACTTAACAATAAGGATGACCACAACACAGTAACTTAATCTTAGCAATAGCCCTCATTACCACTGCACCTGTATTGACTCAAGGGGAAGCTATGTGTCTGTTTCCCCCTCTGGGACCATTAAAGTAATTTAACCTTTATTAAGGTAACTTTTCCCTTTGGAATACTGGACGTCTAAATAAATAAGACCAAAAGGAAGCACGTAGCCTTATTGAGATAATAATTAGAACAAAAAATCTCTTAAATGTAATGTTTAATATCTTTCATTAGGCTAATTTGCTATACTTGTATACTTAGTTAGCTAGTTGCTTATGCTAACTTCAAATTTTAAATTCTTCAAAATGAGTTTTTCTTGAAAATTGCACATAATATCTATCAATTTTATGGGAATTTAAGTGGAACATTGACGGATGTTGTTCAGAAGAAAAAAGGGGCAGAATAAGGAAGGGTCATTTGACCATGACAACAAATAATTAAAAAACTAATTCAGAGGGACCTGGTGCAGAAGATTTTCATTATTTTTTGGCAGATGGGAAATTTAAAAAAAATTAAATAAAAAAAATAGCCAGGGTGTTTATTTGTTCCAATTACTTAATAAATATGGGACAGGAGATTAATTCCTTCTTCAGCAAAACAGGAATGATATGGTAATTTAATCAAATTCCTTTATCAAACCAGTATGACTAGCATATAACTTAAATTTATTAAAAATAAGATTACAGTACTGTAGTTAAACATCCTGCAGCTGCTTCTTCAAAGCATTTGTTTTTTTGCACCGAAGCCATGCCAATCCACAATTAAGCAATATTACAGAGAGGGTGTTCTTTAACATTGTTGCCGAGGCGTTTATAGAAAAAAGGCAAAAAAGAAAAAATATGCGGAGTCAGTCTGGTCACATCTTCACTGATTTTTTTTTTTTTTTTTAATTATATTCTATTTGGAACCAGCGGTTATTCATCAAAATATATACACTTGCACCCAGCATTTAAAGGGGACCCAGTGATTAATTGAAGCTTGGCTATTATTTGGTAATGTACTGTTTACTAATGAATTAGTGCCCCTTAAAAATAAGTTGTGATGAGTAAAAACCAATACACTTAGGGCCCAGAACCATGGTAACAATGTCAGAATATATCATGAAATGGAAGAGTTCCTGTTGGTTTTGTTTTCAGGTTTATAATTAATCATGCCTTTAAACACACACACAGCTCTTGCCTGTGACCTGTATGCAGTTGCTTAGCAGAGCTCGACGCTACCACCAACACACACACCATGCCGCCTGATCCTATCTCGTACTGTATAGCCCCCTTTTTGCCACTCTGTTGAAAGGCAAGCCCGAAAATATCCTTGGTCTCAGGTCTGGATATTAAGAGTGTTGATTAGATATATGAGTTTGCCATTTGCCCACGGAGCGTGGAGTGTCTCCGACAGAACTGGGGACCATATGGCTGGTGAGAGATTTCCCCCCTCTCTTCCTCTTCGCGCAGCCTGACAGCTGGATGGCTGCTAACTGGGGACGAGGAGGCTTGGCAGCTGCAGCTGAGAGCAACGCTTTGATGCCGCTCACCCTTTTTCACTTCTCTCTCTCTCTCTCTCTTTCTCTGTCTTCCTCCTTCTCTCTCTCTCCCCCCCCAACACACACACACAATCAGAAGAACCTCACACACCCACCAGTACCAGTTAACTACTAGTTAACTTATGTAAACTTTCTACAGGTTGGACCGGGGACACAGCAGGAGGTGGAACTGAGCACAGAACGTCTGAATTTTGCAGGTGTTCTTCAAGATTTATGCTTGAATTCCCCTTTTTATTTGAAGTGTTTACAACTACACAGTAAAAATCACTCCAGTTAACATGACAGTTAAAGAGTTAATTATAACACTACTAGTGTTAACTAGTAACTTAATTAACTCTTTAAGTGTTATATTAACACTGTTAATTTTACTGTTTAGTTTTAGTTGTTTTCACAGCTCTTTGTGGAATGAGGATTTTAATTGCCTCTGTGTACAATGTTACAATGAGGACAATTATTTAAAAAAAAATAAAAATATATATATATTTTTTTGCTTTCCATGATGTGTGAATCTGCTGTGGAAAAGATGAAGTTGTGAGGGACGAAAGGAGGGAGGGCACCCATGGGTGAGAAGTGGTGGTGCTGGGGGGGGTTGGAGTAAGGTGGAGTCGGGAAGAGGAGGAAGAGGAGGAGGGTGAAAAGGCCTCTGGGAACACATTAAGATGTACAGCTGGCAAGTACAAAAAAAGTCTGAGATTTTTTTTTTTTTTTGTATTTTC
Source organism: Lepturacanthus savala (assembly GCA_030544235.1). Lineage (NCBI taxonomy): Eukaryota > Metazoa > Chordata > Actinopteri > Scombriformes > Trichiuridae > Lepturacanthus > Lepturacanthus savala. Next base: position 23,775,348 of record CM060462.1, on the reverse strand, counting down.
TCCTTCTCCACTCATGTTGTTCTGTTTTCTTTTCTTTTTTTTTTTCCTTTTTTGTACTTCGCCTCAAAGGAATCTTTCATCATTTCTTGAACAGAATAAAAAAGAAAGGCTCCTTTGGATGTTTAGATGCAGATACCTGGATGCTTTGTGCGATATGAAAGAAAACTCCATTCCTTCGAAATAAAAGTGTAACAGCAGGCAGGCGCGTTTTTTATGTTCGCCGTACGGCAATATGTCTTCGCTCATTTCCCTTTAATGAAAATGACTTTAAATACAGAGTATATGATGTTTTTAATTAAGGTCAATCTCAACAATGTCTTTCTTTGAAAAGAAAAAAAAATCTTTGTACAAAAACAACCATTACACCAACTTTTCTCTGCACTCCTGCCAAAGAGTTTCACTAAACCCTGGACAGAAAGAGTTCATGTGTCTGTAAACCTCTAGTTAGATTTGATAGATGTTCTCCAACATATCAGCGGAGGGTCCAGCTGAGCCTTTCCATTAAAACTCGTTTTACCGCTGTTAAGAGCGCTGTCTCCGGGACTATGCTATCAGATAATCTCTCTCTGTCTCTGTTTCTGTCCATCCTTCCTTCCTCTTTTTTACTCTTTTCATGCTCCCCCTTGTGTTGGTGATCTCATCCGACCCACTCCTGTGTACAGCTTGCCCCCGTGCCCTTCTCTTGTTTTTTTCTATCCTCCTCTCACTTCCTCCTCCCCTCACTCATTTGCCTTTACTGTACCCCCCACCCCCCACCCACCCTATATCCATCTCCCTCTTTCCTCCTTTCTTTCCACCAGCCAGCTCCTCCCATCTCTCCTCTTGCTGAAGGCCCCCTGTTGCTGCGTGCTATGAACCTGCTCTGAACTGGCGAACGCGGTGCAGGAGGGAAGGAAGGAGGGGAGCGGAGGAGGAGAGAGGGAGACGAGAGAGGAGAAGAGGAGACGTATAAGAGCAGGAGGACAGAGGAGAGAGGAGAGCGGAGTTTTGGCTGGAGCCAAGAGGAGAGCAGCTGGGCACGGCTAACAGGGAATGATAATGACCTCAGAAATCTGCTGTTCGCTCCACAACAATAGGGTGCTCAGTCGCCTGGAAAATTGTGTTCATCAGCTAGCTCTGCTCACTTACTAATTGACATTGCCAAATATTTTAAGAACAATTGGAATGTGGCAGGGGGAGAGAGCGAGAGGAAAAAAAAAAAAAAAAAGCAAAAGCTCAGAGATCTTAATCCCTGGACTTAATTCCTCTCTCGCTTTTCCACCAATTTCTCTTCTCTCCCTCTCCCTCTCTCTTTGTGATGAGGAGATAGCTACAACTAAGCAAGAAGCGCAATTTTTCATGTCGCTTTCTGCTCTCATGTCAGCACCCTGATGTTGACACAAAAGGCTTTTTATGTGACCTGTCAATGGGGTTAAGAGGAGGAGATTGAGAGGAGGGTGGAGGAGGAAGGAGGGAGGGAAGGAGGGAGGCGCAAAATTAGAGTATGACGGCACAAGGGGGAGAAAACGGGAGAACAAGAGAATGAGGAAGAGGGTGTAGGGTGGAGGGGGAGAAAAAAAAAAGAGCAAGAGATTCCTCAGTCATGGTATCACATATCTGTCCCTCCATTTTTAATGAGGCAAAGGTCAATGTATTCTCTTGCTCTTTCACGCACAGGAGGAACCCCAATCATGCCCAAGTTAACTTGTTCAAACAGAGCCCCCCGCCCTCGCAACAGAGTCGCCCGCTCCTCGCAACCTCCCCTCGCCGCCGCCCCGGCCTCCGCCGCCTACCATCCTCAGTGCCATCCATTTGCATTCCCCTGACCGAGAGCCCCTGCCTCATTTCACAGGAATCCCGCATTGACGGAGTCGGACAGCTGTCACCGAACAGAGAAAGGGGGAACTTGGCGTTCGCCCTCTTTCAGCTCTGCCCTCCCCTCCATCCCCTTCCAAAAAAAACCCCACCACCCCCTCCTCTGTTAAGCACACACATAAACAATCAAACGGAGAGAAACTGTTTAGCTAATGTCGAGTTTCGCTCGCTAGTTCTGACTGAAGGACGAACAAACGTTTGTTTAGTCCGGATGTGTGCATTTATATGTGCATCATGGGTAAACACACTCCAACATTAGCACAAGTTGTGATGTTAATTTATGTATTCTCTCTCTCTCTCTCTCTTTCTCTCGCTCTGTTCTCTCTCTCTCTCTCTCTCTCTCTTTTTAACGACCCCCTCCCCTCTGGTTACTTTTGAGCCTTCTCTCCGGCGTGTTCAATCAAGTTAAAGTTTCTCCCGCATTTCAAAAAAACTACAGTAAGTTGCTGGTATTCCGCGAGTCACCTTCGCTCCCTCTATTCTTGCTCAGTTTAAGCAATGACACCGGAGAAGATAGCTTGTTGATGTATTAAGAATATTAATATGCAAACAGTCTACCTGACGGAGTAAGGCAGCCTTCTGTTATGGAAAGATAAATATTATGTTTTAATTATAAAAACATAAAACAGAAATGGGGAAGACGGAGGAAGAGGGAGGGCGTGCGTGCGTGTGTGTGTGTGTGTGCCAAGGAAGCTTGTTCCAGGAGAAAGGTAAGCTATGTTTTGGCAAAGACTTGGGGTTGAAATGAGTGGATGGCATAATGCGATGCTGTTTACTGAGGAATGTGATGCCCTGTCATCTCTCTCTTTTTCTCACTCGACTCAGTCTCTCCCTTCTGGATTGCCCGCGTCATTTTTTCATCGCCTCTCCTTCACTCTCTCAACAGTCCATAGCCCCCCTCCAACCTTTTTTTTTTTCTTTTTCCCTCCCTATCCCGGCTTCATAACCAAGCGGGGAATCCTAACGTGATCATTAAGACATAAAACGGACTGATAAATGTTTCATAAGGACAAGGCTGGCCACTGATAGCCACCCAGGAATACTGAGGAGCAAATCGAGGCTCGCAGTCCTTCCCTCGATCAAACACACTCGTCGGAATACAATTGGAATTTTAAAATATCTAAAAAGCCTTGGCTAATTCCCACCATGGGTAATATTTACAAATTGAGTCTGAGAGATGGGGTAGGGGAGAGAGGGAGAGAGCACGGAAGGAAGAGAGGAAATCAAATGAACTGTGCAAGGAAAAAGAGAAAGAAGAACAGAGAAATAAATTGGCCTTTTATATTGTGCAAGCGTGTACAAAAATACTAAGTCTGCATTTATCCGCGACATGTCAATCAGCCCAGCACACTGACAATTAGTGTGTTTGAATAGAACTTTTATCATTTACCAGACACCAGAGTCCTGACCTACTGTACAAAAATACAGCTTGGGGAATGAATGTGCCTGTAACACAATGACTGTCTATTTAAGTTTGGTGACACATAAAAAATACAGATATGACAGGCCAGACTCCTTCAAATGAGTGGGGGGTAGAAAGCTCAGGTTTTGTAACCATTGAGTCCTCTGATTATAGAGAAAAGAAGAATAGTGCAAAGGGGGGGGGGGGTAGTAGAGGAACGGATGTCAATTACAAAGAAAAAGTAATTTATGCAGAGGGAAGAGACAGGGGAAAAAATGAGCGACATAATTCATTATTTTTGAATGCACATAGTTTAACACACATATTATGGCGTGCACGCTCATGGAGAACTGGCCTCATTTCAAAGTGTTGGCTGTAGTGTGAGGTGATGAAGGAGCAATATGGCATACAGTAAGGAGCCATATTACTTATTCTAGAAATCACCAGCCACAACAAATCAGGTCTAACCTGTTTATTCACGCAGATTTGGGTGAACAGGTTTTCTTGTTCTACTCTATGCTCACAGTCTATTTAACAGAATGAGCTCTGGAGCCCTACCTAGATAACATAGATGAACTGAAGAATGTCCATTGTTTGATGAGTTTTTATCAAACTCTCTTGCTAATACACTACATATGTTATTTCTGAGTTGATCCAATGTGATTCTGAATGTGTTTTGTTGAAAAACAATGAGAAAATGTTATTTAACCCTTATGTTGTGTTCCTGGTCAAATGTGACAGTTTCAAACTTGTTGTCTCTGAAATGTGTGGTGAATTTGATCAGACTCACCTAAAATTCCACGACTTTATCCAAAAGAGAGGATTTCAGAATGCAAAATAAATTGTACTAATTTACATACACTTTTGTGTGTTTTTTATTCAACCCTTGGTGTTTCTGGTCAAAAGTGACAGATCATTAGAAATGAGTGGGGGAGACCAGAATTAATGTAAGAAATTGAACTAAGGTAGCTGTACCTGAGTTCAATTTCTTACTTACTTTTGTCAGATGGACATACATGTACACATTCACATTTTAAATGATCTCAAAACAAATGTCCTTGCTAACGTTGACCCAAAGTAGTCTGCGATAAACAGCAGACTATGTTTCATGTGATTATTTCTTATCGTCAAAATAATCCGGAAATCCAGTGTTTATTTTTTTTTAGAACTCAAATTCATGATGTATAAGTTCTGATAATTGAGACATACGGGCCATACATAACAAGTGGAAGTTCAAAACTTGTAATCTACACAAGAAGTTATGTTGGAAAAATCTAACACAACAAGAATATATGTACTGTTACAGGTTTTATCATGAGTCTAAATGGAATGATCAAATTTGACCGGCAACACCAAATTGATTAACATGAAAGAAACACAACATGAAGGTTAATGTACTTGGTAAATCACAAAAGTGTTGATGTTTGCAACTTATAAGTAATGTTCATTGTATATTGAATCCAAAATATCCTCACAGTGTAATTAAGGCCTGCAGTGACATGAAGCATGAGGCTTTTCTTTTGTTGCATAAACCTAACCGCACATGGGACACAATGATACGAACCCCGGTGGTCTCCGGTGTCAGCATCCTGTGTTTTGTATGCCACCATGCACTTTGACTTCCACTCTCATAAATGTAGATCCTTGTTAATTCCCAAAAAACTGTTTCTCAGTGTATATTCCATGGAGTTATTATGTTACCAGTGCAGTGCAATTGGTAAAACGGGTTCTGTAGTAAATAAAATTGAGAAATAAGGTGTGGTTGTGCAGAAAATAGATAGATAGACAGACAGACAGATAGAAAATTAAAAGAATATACCTCCTTATATTGTGTTACTTGATATTGCCAGTATTGATTAGTCACTGAATAATATTAGCTGATAAAAGCTGGCTAAATCAAGTTTGTCACCATGGATATTCATAGTCATCTGGATCTTGTTCAACTCTACTTTATTCCTGTTATAATGACACAGTAATTACACTGTAACAGTTTGCCTGTATGTGTAATTACGCCCCCATTGTAACGACGCAATTAGATGAATATCCATGCTTTATAACCTAAGGCGTCAAGTCTGCAAATCCAATTTCAATTTGTATGGAGTGAGCATTTTGCCTGCTTGTTTGAGCTGCGGTAAAGACCCAGGGATATGCAGGCTAATCCTCACCATGTTAAAACGCAGTTCCTCTTTAAAAAAAAAAATGTAGACATGGGGGATTCTCTGGAAAGAGAGAAAGAGAACCAGAGGGGGAGTATACAGTCTTTTACAGCCAGGAGCCAAGAGGTGGGAGTGGGGTTTAGGGGTAGGGGGGGAGGTTGCTGAGGTACTTGTAAGGAGGACTTTTGCTGCTTTAGACCTTACATGCATGCAGTAAAGCCTATTTTTTGCATGTTCAGTTCCATTTATCCTGTACAATGGCAGCAGAATGAGGAGATGTCATCGTGCAAAATGAGAATTTTCAATGGTGGGTTATTTGCATGTAAGCGCTGCTAAAAGAGGGCCCTGCTTTCCTTAGTACCAGCCCTTTTTAGATATATGATTGTGATGTATTTAAGACTGATCAACCTGTTGCTGAACTTTTCTAACACAACTACAGTAAACAGTGTTTTTTTCTGAAAACACTTTAAACTTTTATTCTTCAGAATTTCAGGAAACAATGAAGTTAGTCCAAGGATAATCAAAAACAAAACAGAAAAAAGATGATGGTAATGATTATGATGATGGGCATAAATGTAATTACTTTTTTGGGTTTCTTTAAAGAAATAAAGAGTTTTATTGAAAAGTAAACCATGTTCAAGGTTAGCTGCTGAGTTATGCTGTTATAAGGAAAGTCTTTGTTTTTCTGTTCTTCTATTTCTCATTTCTCTCTTTTTTTCATTCATTGCTTTTTAAATAAGTGCCGTTGCAAAGACAAAAGCAGCACAGTTGACCTTCTTTCACAGTTGAGATGTTATTGTTGATTACTATAATTCAAGTTTAACTCAAAATTGCTGTGGGTAGGTGGTGGGGCAGAGGCGCACACGTACACAAGCACACATGTGCAGGTGTGTACACACACACACACACACACACACACACACACACACACACACACACTTTCATACAGAGTTACAAGACCTCCTTTTTTATTCAGTGAAGTCTGTGATATTAAGATAGAGACAATAGTACAGTGGCCACATCCTGTTCACTGCGGAAGAGAGTGATATGCACACATACTGTAAAGTATATACCTCCCACACACACACACACACACACACACACACACACACACACACACACACACACACAAACACACACACACAGAACAAACATGCATGCAGAGGAGAAGCATGACACCTTTCTCCACATGAGACTCAGACACATTTTTTCTCACACATCAAAGCTTCTAATTTGAGAGTCCCCGAGCTCCAAATGTGAATCACATTGTCTAAGTTGTGAAGAAAGACAAGTTTCGCTTCTACTGATAAAAAACAGGAAGTAAAAAAAAACAAGCATATTTAACATTTTTAACGTCAAATCTGTTTACTCCCCCCAGCAGAACTGCATCCCTTTCTTTTCAGATCAGTACATGCCTAATCATTTGTATTCCTTTCTTCTCTGTAATTCTCTTTTTTTTTTTTTTTCTCCACCTTTGCCATGCTCTCTAGCAGTGAGCTACAGTTTGACATCCTATTCTGGTGCATACACTCACAAAAGCCCTACAATAACAATGGAAGGGCAGTCTTTTCAGAAATGACAGTGGCAGATTGACAAAGCTTCGATAGCTGTAGTCTCTGACTGACAACTGGGCTAAGTACCTGTATAAAACACACACACACAATCAAAGACAACAGGAAGGGTAACATTGTGGTCATGCGGTCTAGCAGCCGTTTCCTCTTGTGCAATGTTGATGATACACTACTTTAATGTATTTTTGTACTTATATGTCTATCTTTAAGCCTTCCCTCCTTCCTCAAAGATGGAGCCTGAGGAAGAAGATATAACCACTGAACTAAATTGGACGTGTTTCTTTGTGCTTTGTTAACATGCGGTGATAAATACTGTTGGTTTTGTTTGTCGTGTATTTGATTTTTTTTTCTCTTTTTTTTGTATACTGCACACTGGATGTTAATACAGTACTTCTAAAGTTGTTGAAACGCCACAAGCTGTACTCAGCAGATTCAAAGTGCTTGAGTAAAAACAGACAGACAGCAAGGGATACAGAGAGAGAGAGAGAGAGAGAGAGAGAGAGAAAGAAAGAGAGAAACTTCCAGCATTAAAATTCAGAAGATAATTACATCCGCTGCACCCCCACCCTGTTGAGAAAGTGTTATGTTTAATAGTCTCTATAAAGAAAATAGGTTTTTATCTCGCTCTCATTTTCATTAATTCCTAATTGGGGTGGGGGGTTGTCTGTTATTATTTCTTAGATTAAAATAAACATAGCCTGTCCCATGTTCAAACCCATCACACTACACTAGCATGATAAGGACTTCATGGCTCTGTGAATAAATAAACAATTTCGTCTCCACTGGTGGAATTAAGTTGCTTACAGCCTTAAGCTAAGCCACTCTGATTTATATTTATATTTATTTATATTTTTTTCTTAAAAGACTTAAAAGCACATCCCCGCTTTTGCAAATGAAGTTCACCATTTTTTTTCTGACCTGCTTTATATGTATATCTTTAATTAGTGTCTTGTTTAGCTTAAACCGACTGATTATCGCATAGTCGTGACCTAATTACCGCGCGCGCTTCTTAACTCCGGCATAGTGCCCTGAGGAGCAAGCGAAAGTTACCTTTAAAAACTTGTGTAATCATTAGCAACGAGCCTCCCTTAATCCCACTAAACATACACTTATCTAGCCCCGGCTGGCCTGTGTTTGCTGGGTAGGGAGAGGGGAGGAGTATGGTTGTCTCTAACGTGTTTGTTAAAGACATTTATTAATTGCTGTGGTTAAAACCAGTTTGTCCCTGTGCTCCCAGTCTTTACTCATGCTCCATAGGCTCTCTGGGCTGCTAACCTGCAAACATGGATGCACTGGTCAGGAAAGTTTGCTCATGTGAATGGTAATGTAGTATGTAATGCCAAGGGACATTTGTTAAAATGTCTGGCATAAGAACTCAACAGGAGACACCATTTGCTTGTACATTGCTGCATATATAGTGTACATGCAAAATCTGTTTCAATGTGTGTGTGTGTTTGTGTGTGTGTGTGTATAATATCCTCTGTGAGAGGGAGTGTGATGGGTATTGGAACAAAAGTGTTAAGTATTTGAGTTATGTGAGGAATGTGTGGCTTTGATTCTTCAGTGGGTATTTGAGTTATTTTTCATTCCCTTTTTAAGACATAGATTTGACACATTGACATACACACACATCTACACACTTAAAGTAATTCTCAGTGGAAACCTTGTAGTTATTATTGTAGGACTGTAAGACGGTAACATTGAATTAAACAAGGAAGCATAATTCCCAAGTGTATGTCATGAGATAAAATCTAGATCCCTTCATCCACAGATGGACCAAAAAATACAAGTGGCTATCACTCATTCTGTGTTTTCTTTTATTTCTTTTTCTTACCTGAAGATGGTGAAGAGGGATGTGGGCTGTCATCCTGGACACTTCCAGTCTGGGAGTGTCCTCCTCCAGCGCCGCTCTCCTCTGTCACATTGGACGACCCGGGGGTGGTGGAGCGGCTGATGGACTGGGACTCTGGATCACTGGCCGATCCGCGGCGTTCGTCCAGACCCTGTTGTTGAATCGCTTCTTCGATGCCTCTCCTGTCTTTGCCATGTATGCGCGAGTGGACGACCATCTGATGGTAGGTTCTGAAGACCCGGCCGCAGTCAGGGCACTCTGACGGCTTCTCCTTCAGGTTGGAGAGGCCGTAGTCAATGTTGGGGCTTCCCAAGCCACCCAGGCCACCAGGATTGTCTACACCACCGTGGTGAGACATCAAGTCACGGTGGCTGTCAAAACCTCTTCCATCCTCCTTCATGGACATCATGGCTCCACTTGCAGCCTTGGATCCCTGCAAGGCTTCAGAGAGCTGCTTCTGCTTGGAGCTGTCGGTGGAAGTAATCAGAGAGTAGTCTTGTTTCTCCTTAGAGAAGGATGCCATGGGACCAGCACTGCCCATCTCATCTTCCTGACCGGGGATTCCATGGTGCTGGTGTTGCTGCTGCTCCTTGGGCATGAAAGCCCTGTCCATAGCCATGCCACGAGCCATTATCTGCCAGGCTTGGTAGCTGTTCAGGGAATCCATCTCTGCCACCTTTGCAGCTGCCTGCAGGCGCTCCATGCAGCTTGACTTGAGCGGTGGCACAAGGTTGAGACAACCCAGGAGCGAGCGCTTCTCATTTTCGCCCAGCCCATGGCCCATACCTGCTGCCATTGGCCCCAACAGCTTTCCTAACATCTCCTTTTCCTTCATGGCGATCCCTGCTTTAGCCAACATTTGATGCTGCTCACTCAGGCCCTGCTTGTCTGGTGAGAGGAAGCCGCCCTGAAGGCAGGAGATGTAGCGAGAGTAAAGGTTGGCATGAGCTTCCTGAGCGAGGTTGCTCATGCTGTTGACAGAGGCCATGTCCTGCTCGTTAGGCTGGGGTGGCTTGCTCTTAATGGCCAGCTTATTCAGATGCACCTTCATGTGATTCTTAAGGAACCAGGGTTCCTTGAAGCGGCGGCCACAGATTTGGCAGCAGTGTTCAAAGGAGTCCTTGTGCTTGCGCATGTGGCCCTTGAGGAACCAGGCTTGGCTGAATATCTGGCCACATACCTCACAGCGGAATTCAGTGGCCACCTGCGTGCCGCCGGCACCACCAGCACCCTGGCCCTGCGTGTTCTCGGCTGTGATGTGGGCCTTCTCCACATGACTTATCAGCTCCTCTTCATGGGCGGCAGCAAACTCACACAGCGTACATTTGTAGGGTTTGTGGAGTATGCGGATGTGTCGGTCCAGCTCCTCACGCTTCTTGAACTTCCCCTTGCAGAAGGTGCAGCGGAATCCCGTGGTCGGGTTGAGGGACTGTTCATCTTGGGTGCCAGCCGGTATGGGTGAAGAGGAAGGCTGGGAAATTGTTTCTTGAGTGGAGAGGCTCGACGGGGGCAGGAGGGCACAGGCGGAGCCGAGCTGCTGCTGCTGGGTGTTAGTGCTGCTGTTGAGGCTCAGATGGGGCGTCTGAGCTGTCTGGAGAAGACTTCCGCTCCCTCTCATCTGCTTGTCCCTCAGGATGGCCCTTTCCTCCAGCTCATGGAGCAGCCTGTTCTCCTCACGGACGCGACCGCGCCCCTTACCAAGGTTCCCCAGCTTGTGGGTGCGAAGATGGATCTTCAGATTGCCCTTTTGAGCTGCTCGGTGATCACAGTAGGGACACTTGAAGGGCTTCTCTCCTGTGTGCGTGCGCATGTGCAGTGACAGGATGCTGTTAAAACGGAAGCGCTTGCCGCACAACGGGCATGGGTACTTCCTGTTCTTGCGGGCGTCATCTTCAATATCATTCATCTGGGACATGATGCCCAAGTTCTGGCCATTGAGAAACTGCTGCAGGTCAACACGCCCGTTCAACCCGCTGAGTGCTCCTGCGTCAATGTCTCGGTTGAGCTGATTGGCTAATAGGGCCATCTGACTGCTGATAGGTTGACTGGCCAGGGCTGCGTGGTGGGTCTTCTCATCCAAAGGTGTGGCTGCCTTCTCTTCAGGGATCTGCTGTGGGCGGTGTAGGTCAGGAAAGGCGTGTCCTAGCTGGGCAGTAAGCTGGTGAAGTTTTTGACTGATAGGGTAACGGCCATTTAACACTGCGTTGCTCAGATGGGCATCAGCGTCAGGCACCGCTGACGACACACCAAGGCACAAACTAGAATCCTCCATCCTGTAAAACCAGAGGGAGAGAAACACAAAATTAGACCATTTTTGTCAACTCAGTATGAAACATTCAAAAATTATATAAGTTTTAGGAAGAATACATATTTAAGTTAGGTTTGTATGCCACCTAAGAGATTATATACTCCTCATGTTTGCTTTCCAGGGTATAAAATAAGAATATTATCCAACCACATGTTCAGAACTAATGTGTGAGAAACAACACCTGTGCTGCCTCACCCAGTACTGGGAAATTAAATGCATTGTCTTTGATTCACAGAGCACTGTGTGAATTGTCAGCACCAAGGGCCTGGAGAAATACTGTGACTCCTCAGAACTTTTTCAAAATGTAACACCATTTTGGTTGGAATAATTACTCTGTAAACACAGTGAGCAGTGTATAATTAAGCTACTTGTGCCCATCCTATCAGAATTCCTCCAATTACACGCCTTAATGAAACAGAGCAATGGCATTGTCGGGAAGCCACCGCAATACTACAATTATGATATTAACAATAGCACTTAAAACCAAGGGGTTACTCCAGTAAACACAACACTGTAATCTTGGTGCCACGACACTTGTCTTGGCGCAATATTCTATTAAAGAGCCACACTACATTTGATGTAAATCACTTTGCTCTCCCTCTGCCTCCTTCCAGTCCCTAAACCCTCAGTCTTGTCTTTGTCTGTCACCCTACGTATTTCACAGTTTCCAGGTTAGAAAACAGTTTGTTATGTTGAAAGAGTCACTATCTGTTGTGAGTTTGTTCTATTGCCTACCTAACGCTGCAAACTGAAATATGTCTTAATTTGCACTGAGCAATTTATACTATCAGTGAAAGCATTTTCACTTCATATGTGTAACATCAGTGAATAAAAAGAAAAAAAAGAAAAAAAAAGAATAACACTGGTTTTAATGCAGATCCATCTGCTCTCCAGATGGAGGGGTACAAACATCTATCTGCACACTTCCTCTGGCTGCTGGCAGGGGTCAAACCCTCACAAACAATAACCATGGTTCTGCTTTGGTCAACAAAAATATTGCAAAATACTGCAGCCTGCTGCCTGGAAACAGTGGCAGCCACCGTGCTATAGTATATTGCGTGATTGTAATCATCAAAAAATCCTTTCATGAAGAGGCCGTGTAAAGCACTGGCATTGGATGAGTTCACTTTTAAGAGAAAATAGGATCATTTTAAGGACCCTATGGGCCCACACTGGCAACAACGGGGCACACCCACAATAAATATGCGCACACATGTTCAATACACACTTTACAGGCACGAAGGGCAATTAAGGTTTCACTACACTGTCTTTCTTTTTTTTTTTCTCCTCCACCTACAGTATGTTTCTAAAGCATGGAGGACTCTACATTGTGCTTGAGTCATTTGTTTTCTTGTTCATTTGAATTTTTCTCTCTCTTTTTTTCCTTCTCTCCCATCAGTAGGAGTTTAGTAGACATAAGGGGCGCCTGTTCTTTTAGCCACTGGCCCCTCCAACACACTGTTGATGGTGGATTCTTATCTCGCGGACATGAATTAGACACTGTGACCGGCTTCCACTTCTGTTTAAAGGAATGTGACAGTTGTGGGCTGACCTTTCAATTCTCCTTATTTCTCCCCACAAGTATCATAAAGCAATTCAGCTGAATTCATTAAGAATATAATGGACATGCTTATGTTCTGCTGGCTTATGTGTAACAGTGAGACATGCTTCTGTCAAAGCCTACTTAAATTTGTGACCAATCTTGTGATCTGTCATTTGTGCGGCTCGAAGAAACGCTACCTTCGTCTAAAAAAGGAAGCATTTTAAAAAAGTTTACGATTGAAAAACAACATGTACAGAAATATACGTCAATAGGGTATATGAACATTTATTGTGAGAATAATATTGGAAGAGAACAGCAAGGAAAGATAAAACTTTGTTAGACTGCTTTAAATGTCCTCGGTTTTAAATTGTATTTATGTGACACCCTGGCTTCCATCACCAGGCGTGCTTATATTGGAGAAGACCTTATTTGAATGGGCCCTTTTTTTTTACAGAGGCGGCTGCCTTTTGGAATAGAAATCTGTGATTTAAACTAGGCTGATGAGCTGTTGCTCATTTGGGGAGATAGCAGCTTGCCCTTTTCTTCAATTTGATTTCTGCCTTTATCTTTAACATATAACAAAGGCAGATAGACAATGGAATAATGTGAAATGAACTGACGAATCCAGTTTGTGTTTTTTTATAAACGTATCCTGGCTGACGAGCGTATGCAAATGAGGCACATTAATATGCTTGCCTTGCTCCCGAGTCATTTTATATTTTTTCCCCTGATTAAAAAGGACATTTCTTATGTGACATCCCCCCCCCCGCTCATATCAACACACACATGCAAGTGAACTTGAGGGTGGTTAGGAACGCATACACACACGCACGTGCACACACACGCGCACAGGCAAAGACACACTCAAACACAACCCTTTGACGACAGACAACAATTCAGTATGCGAATGCCCTCTAAAATACATGAGGAGTGTGTTCCAACTCACCCAGCACTATCAAATGGCTGCCCACAGAAATCATGTTAACAACTCATCCTGAATGTAGCTGGTGCAGCTCATGCAAAAAAATCCATCTTAATGCACAGAAGAGAAACAAGCTACACAATGCTATGCTTTTTCAAGATAGAAAGGCTCAGGTTTGTCATTCTTACCGATTGTATTAAGGGAAGACTTGATGCCACTTTGTTCCTATTACATCTCACTGTCTCTGCCATGACTGTCACCTTTAACACTCTGTTCTGATCAACACATGCACACCCGAGCTGGTGCAATATCTATCTGCCGTTATTCTAACTTGTATAACCTTATCATTTCCTGGCATGTACAGCAATGCTGCCTCATTAAAACTATTGGCTCCTATGATACCTCTAAAACCACAAAGACTTCCTTTAGCATTTTCTCACGGATGTTCAGTTGTTGTCTTTATAGTCAGTGGTTTAATATTCAGCAAGGCACCACGTGCACCCATAAACACCCCGAATCGTCCATACATCCACACATACATGCAGAAAGTGATTTCACTCTATTTCTCTTAATGCATTTTCCCTCCCTGTTCTTTCTCTCTCTCTCCGAGCCTCAGCTTAATTATAAGTATCTGTAACACAATGGAAGTGTATTTCAGTCAGCATTCGAATGTGCTCAGTTCATTTCTGTCTTATCAATATTAGCATGCATCCTAAATGCATAAGGGATTTATATGTGCTCCTCTCTAATTGTAACCATATAAATTATTGAAGTATATGAAAGGCAGTTTCCTTATTAGGAATAGCTAGTTACTGTGAATTCATATTGAAACAAACAATTTCGACAAACGTCAGAATATAAGGCTTTTGGAATTAAGGGGCCTGTTGTCTGTTGGGTTTTGTCATAAAAGTTTGCTGTTGACATTTAAGACAAGAAGGGGGGAAAGTGAAGAATCGAAAAGCCATTAGTTGGACTTTACTTTGTTATTTTGTCGTGTATTGACACAAAACCCATCGACTAATCACAATGCAATACCTCATTAAGTCCTAATGAACAAATTCATTGCATTAGACAAATCAATCATTATTCACAATGTGCTGAATTCCATCATATTTGCACCAAATCATTAATGAGACGGGAGGAGGTGGGGGGATGTTGAAGGGGACAATGTGGGTATTTGTATTTACCATATGTTACATGTACTGACATTCACAGGCAGCAGGGACAGTGAGCTCCATTCAGTAGCTTGCATTTGTGTTTTCAAAAATACAAAGATCAACTTCCTCTGGGTAAAAGTTGGTTTAGTTAAGAGCTGGGCAGTAAGGGTTATAGCGGGTATGTGTTTTGTCTATATTGCAGGTGGTCTTTGCGAGGCGTCTAATTAATCCAATAAAAAGCTGCCTTGTTTTCCTTCCTCCCTCTCTCTCTCTCTCCCTCTCGCTCTTTGACTTCACTGCATTATTACTGTCTGTAATGAGGCGAAAACACTCTGAACCACACATAGAAGACAGTCACACAAACTCTGCCAGATTCAATCCTAACTCCATCACATGCCTAGAGCCTCTTGATCAAAACTCATAACTCTGCGCTATCAAAAATATATGAAGCTTCAAAAATGGATTGTTCCATTTAAAAAAAAAAGAAAAAAAAGGGGGGGGGTATGACTTGCAGACATGGCTGCAAGATCAGATCAATCTCTATTTAAATACAGGGATGTTTTTTATCCTACAAATACAGAAAGAGCAAACATATTTATTTCAGGTGGAGAAAACAAATATCTACATTATTTAGAATTACTACTTCTCTAGTGCCTATTTCCCATTGTGGATGTGTTTCTAGTGGCCTGAAAGAGCCAGAGCTCTGATTGGCTTCCCAAAAAATGGAAGGGGATTGTTCATTTTCCTTGAATCTCACACCAAAAGCCTTCCTATGGTCCGACTCTTAGAGGACACCTTCTATACATCACTGGATTGATTAAAAAAAAGGCACAATACTCATTTTTTTTAATATGAACAAAGAACATCCACAAATTTAAAACTCAAGGATGACATTGAATTATGATAACGTCCTGCTCCGCTTTAATGTGGGGACAAACAAACGGGGGAGGAAGGATTTGATGAGAGCGCGGACTCAATAGATCAGTGACAAATATGAATGAACAGGAGCCTCTGCCTCTCTCTCTCTCTCTCTTTCTCTCGCACAATATGTCATTGAGGGGCTGTTTAAGAGGCCCTGTCAACAGGTAGTTCAACTTTCAGCTCATCCCCGCTGATCAGTGGGAGCCCTCCTGACAGAAAGAAAAGAAAAGACACCGGGAGGGAGCGCGGGAGAGAGAAAGAAAAATGTTGTGGGTCTTTTTATCCGTCCGTCGCTCTGACAGCCTTGCAGGGGATGCCATGGGAGGAAGATCAATGCAGGACAAGCGGATTCCCACAGTTCATTGTTCCGGGCCAGCCAAATCATCTTCCCAAGACGGCCGGGAGCTCAAAGCTTCCCTTTATGATAACCATCCCTGGTATTATTCCCACTATGATGATGATGACCTGCAGATGTCTCTGTCTGTGTGTGTGCGTGTGCGTGTGTGTGTATGCGTGCATCTGTGAGCACCTCTCCCCTCCTGAGTGCATTACAATAGTGGTCACAGCGGCATGGACAGACCCTGCAGCAGTGAATAAAGCGGAGCAATGAGCGCAGGATTAATAGCGCCGAACATTTGTTAAGCAGTCTCTGTTTAGTGAAGTACAGTGACAGGAGTGAGGGCCAAAAAATAAATAAAAATTATAGTAATTGACACGATAATGATAGTGAACGTGCCTCATCGCACTCTCACACACTGCATCAATCCTGCTTTCACACAGCAGCTACTGCAGATTGTTCTGTCGTTACTGTTGCTGGCTGCCACCAGCGTTAGAATTAAACCAATATTTATCAGTTAGCTCATACTGTCCTGTTGGGAAAGTTAAAATCAACCTTTTTTTTAATTTTAAATGAAACTGATTCAGGAGTGTTAAGATGTATATTTAGCAATAGAAATGCTGAGAACTTAAATCAAAGCAGATTCATTTATTTGCATGGAAATACTTTTCTCTTTTTTTGTATTTTAAAATAAAGTATTATTGTATTATTTCATATTTCAATAATTAGTTCGGCAATGGCAAAACTGGTCATTAAAAGGCTATTTTTGAAGCCATTTGCTGCAAATCATGTATAGTTTACATTATTGCTGATCGTTTTTCAACCTGTTTCCCTTTAATTCCACTGCAAAACGGAAATCAAAATGGCAAAGCCTTCAGCTTGGTCATCTATCTCATCCATTCATATCACATTTTGCATCTGCACGGCATATGCAACAATAATGTCACTTTGACAAAAATTAACACAGGCGTGATGCAGTGGAGAGATTAGACAAGTTTCAGATTCGTGCAGATCAAGGCCAATGTTGTAGAGAAATGACTTGAAACCAAAATACTAAAAACTCCCTAAATGTAATTAAAAAGAAGTAAACACATGAAAATTTTAAAAAGTACAGCTAATAAGTGTTTCTGGTTGTTTAATTTGAAGGAATCATGTTAAAAATGACTTAAAAAATCATTATTTAACACAGCCAGTTACTCTCATTGCTTTTCTTTAGCAATAATCTTTGAAGTTTCTTTATGCTTAAATGACTATTACTGATTTCTATGATGTGTGTTTGCAAAAAACCTCAGAACAATAAGGCTCAGACGAACACCCCGATTTAGGATCACACTGTGGCTCTGATTGTTTTGTAATGTACCTGTGAGGTTTGGTTTGCTCCGTTTTTGGTGACTGAACTCTTCTTCCTGTCAAATCGGTGAGAAAACCAGGGCACGATAACGCATTTGTATTAGTCTGTGTCTGTGTGCATGTGTGTGTGTGTGTGTGTGTGTGTGTGTGTGTGTGTATGTGTGTGTGTGTGTGCGCGTGTGTGTGTGTTAGACAACAAACATGGCAGTCTAGAGCGCTCACGCATGGTTAGCCCGCAGGGAGAAAGAGGCCAGAGAGACAATGACCACAGTGTATCTGTCACAGCTTACATCACTGGTCACCCTCAGCGCTGCATGTGAATGCTACTAACACACACACAGACACACACACACACACAGTGAGAGAATACTGTAGGCCACATTCTGAGGCCAGCGCTCCCCGTGTGTCTCTTGCAGAGTGACAGCAGCGATCACAAATGTGAGATTCAAGATACCAGACTAAAACAAAGTCAAGTTCAATCTCACTCCCGTTTTCTCAGGTGGGGGCAGCGAGAAAGAGACAAGCAGAGAGAAGAGAGAAGTAGTTGAATGTCAATACGGCCTAAATAACAGAATATCAGAAATAATTGCTGTTTTCTTCCGCTCATGCTGGGCCTGTTCTGGTAGAGTTTTGCATAATGACTACAGTCGAGGGGGGGTTGTGGGGGGGGGGCTGTTGGAGGTAATGGTGGCGTGTGGCAGCGGTGGAGGTGCCTGTAAAAGGAGGGGTTGTTGTGACAGGTGCTGAAATCAAACTAGGGAGGCAACGGAGACAAAGGTTCAATTTACTAAAAGGAGACTTTAATTGTTACACAGCTAATTAAGAGAAGAAGGATCTTTTTTGCACTCCGACTATTTACTGAGAGGTGTGTGTGCATACATTGAGTGGCAAATTGCGCCTTCAAGCCAAGTGAGCCTATGGTAAAGATCCACTGTGCACACACAAACGTGTGTGTGTGTCTCATACAACATACAACATATCTTTTCACAGCTTGGGACTTTCTCTTTTTTATCAACTAAAACAAAAGTCTATGGCTAATTAGCAGCACTCATTACAGGAAGCGAGTCAGGTAATTATTTTACATCACGCTGCCGATAATTGAATGATTCTTCAATGTCTGAATGTCTGTTTGAAAGTATCTCTTTTTCTTCTGTGCCCCCCCACTCCCTCTTTACACCTTCATTCTCTTTGTCTTTGAGGGAGATAAGAGAGAGAGACTGGATACAGGTACCGCTGCCATATGCTCTTGAATGAAAAAGCACTTCTGTCGAAGCAAATGGGATTTTTAAATATTGAAACTGCAGCATGTCTTTTTAATATGACCGTGTTAAATCTCTCTTCATTCCATCACTTTGATAAACTTCCCCTTTCTATCTCTCTCCTCTCCCCACTTTCTGTGTCTCTTCCTTTTGTATTAATCTGAAGAGTTTGAAGGGAACTTTAGCTCTCTGAGTAGTAGTTAAACTTATTATGCAACCATGCTGTGTCTTTCTTCTTCTTTTTTTTTTCTTTAAGCAGCACACTTCCTGTTTAAGAAAGCAAACTAATCTTATCAAAGCCATCAGGAAGCTGAAACTTGAGTGGAAATGCTTGCGATTCTCTGCATATGTTACAGTATATCTCAGTGGCCTTATAAACTGCTATTGTTCACACACACTTTTCTAGCGTGACTTGGTGCAGAAGAGAAAGGAGAAAAAAAGCCACCGCTCTTTTCTTCTTTCATTTCCAAGTCAGATATGTACAGTGAGCTAATATTGCACTTAATATAAAAGCAAAGAAAGAGAGAGAGAGTGAGAGAGCATTATCTACTTTAAGGCCAGGGTGTATTTATTACAGACTAATTGTAGCAGAGGAAGTGCTTTAGAGGGGTGTGCTCTCGGGAGAGAGGGCGGAGGGCCTCGGGGACGTAAGAAAGCATGTTTATCTATCAGACTTTATCAGAAAAACACCGTGGCGACTGCTCTTAAGATCAGAGATGTTTTTTTTTTTTTGTTGTTTTTTTTTAAGGGGAGGGGGTGAAAAGGTTCGCAGGAGGAAATAAAAGAAATGAAAGACGGATGAGAGAGGAAGAGACATGCCAGCGAGGCGGCGTTTGCATCGATGCCAACGCCTCGGCGAAAGGCAGCCGTGATTAAAGCAGGAAGGAGAAGTTGGGTGAAACCTCAGAGGAGAGGAGTTTTTTTTTTTTTTTCCTGCAGGCCTCTCTGTGAACCGGACTACAAAACACACTGTTACAGGCGCCGCACACATATGTTTGGATGCACGTATTATTTTGGGAGACAGATACGCAATTCCAGCCTCTCCACAGATTCAAATTGAAATGTTCAGTTAATTTTATGCGTCTAGTCAACAGCAGTGTTGGGGCGAATTGCTTCAAAACTGTAACGTGTTATTTATTACTTATTTCAAAGTAATTTGTTACATTACAATATTACTGTATTTAAAATGTAAGGCATTACAGACCATTGCATTACATTTAAGTTACTCTCATTAAAATGACTTGAAATATCAGTTCATCAATCTAAATATAACTCACCTTTGTCATTATTGCTGCTAGTCACAACAAGGATCTTACTGACAAGTTTTCAATAAGCTGGTGATTCCACTGTTGAAAGTGGTTCTCATTTGTTCAACAACAAGTCTCCTAACCTCTTGATGCTGAAGAATCTCAGAGCAGGAGAAGGTTCATTTTATGTCCACTTTCATGCTCCGCTCCGCTTGCTTCCTTACTAACTTCATGTTACTATCGCACCTCTGTAAATGTTAAATTACTGATGGTATTTCAGAAAGTGTACAGTTCTTTAGGTGTAGCACACAAAGTACATTTGACTATGATGTTCATCAAATCCCTATATTCTAATAACATAAAGTAATGAGCATGTGTCCATCTAGATAACGTGCTATCCAACATTTTCTGCAGGTTCACTCATCTCCATCTTCGGTCTGACGAGCCATGGAGATTATAAATAGATTGTAATGCTTACTGACATTTGTACCAAAATATAACCATTTTTTCCTGTAATGCCTTACATTACTGTGTTACAGCAAAAATCAATGCATTACAGTTATTTATTACTTTTATAATGTAGTACTCCCACACAACAGTCACTGACGATGCTCACGAGTATGGAGACCGAGGTGCGCGCGTGCGTGTCGGTCTTCAGAAGTACGAAGTATGCTCTGGCCGCGTCCCAGGATTCTTTGCATCTGTCTGCACCCGAGCTTCAGCTCGCCGCTGCCTGTCCCGGCCAACAACGCATTTCTCTCATTCTTCTCTGCCCTGCCTGACCTTCAGCATTGTCACCGACTTATCTTCCACAACAAAGGCTACAGTACGCGATCTCATTAAAAAGACACACATGCGTGCATTTTTTTTTTTTTGCACGTGTGTGTGCGCGCACTGGCAGGGGGCTAAGTTCATTAAGGCAGTGGATGTTTATAATGAAAAATGACCTCTCTGTAGTACACAAGATGAACTTCTCCCTCGAGACACACACACATGCGCGCAAAGAGGATCTTCTGTAACTGTCCCTTTACACACAAGAACACTTGGAGTCCTGTTTATGTGGATTATCTTATAATACGCAACGTTGTGAATTGAATGTTCGAAAATATGTAAAACAAACATCAAAATGCTGCGCAGGCAAGACGCGCTGTGTGTTTTTCCATCTGATTAGGCGCTAAACTACAGGAATGCATTACCCGAAAAATTCACACACACACACAACAGTTCAGCCGTGGCCTTTGGGGAGGAGTGATTTGTATTTATAAAGAGGCACAACTGCTGTCATTAGTGTCCAAGTGGCCGGCTTGGACACTCGCAAAACTTCCATTGTTTATCTTGACATTTACAGTAGCATTTATGAAAATGTCTGACACCGACCGGCCTGGCCAAGATGAGCTAGCTGGCTAGCTGCGGCTGCTAACGGCATTCTGTTCCCGCCACTTGATGGAGCGCTGAAGAGGCTGCATCAGTTCCCCTCACATTTCCTCCCTCTCTCTCTCTGTCCACACACAACCATACACACACACACACACACACACACACACACAGCATCTCCTCCATGAAGTCCAGAGTAGCCCCAGGGTGTTGGATGTGGGCAGCGGTGGAAGGTGGTTATAATCGGCGTGCCCTCTGCCGTCTCCCATCGCTGCAAAAGCCCCCTCTTCCTTTCTGCCTCACCTCCCTGGCAACCCCCCCCCCTTCACCCCCGCCACACTCCTCCCATCCCTCTCCATATTTTCTCCCCCTGCATCTGATTAAGTTAACAATGTGGTGTTATTTGCATGCTGATTTCGCAGAACCCCACCCCCCCACCACCTCCCGCTTTCTCTCTCTCTCTTTCTCTCTCTCTCTCTCTCTCTATCTCTCTCGCTCTCTCTCTCTCCTCAATTCTCTGACAAACAAGAGAGGCAGGATCAGAGTAATGTGATAGCACACCAGCCAGCCAACGCAATCTGCCTCAAAGACCAGGTGTGCGCAATCCCCCCTCCCTCTTAATTCCTGCCCCCATCATTTCTCTTGTTTTTTTTTTTTATTCCTGTTATTCTTCCCTCTTCTTCCCTCCCCGAGTTCCTCTCCTTCTCCTTTTTTCGTCTCCTCTCATCTATCCCTGGTGTGTTTATAAGGTTGTATTATAATCAAATCTGGAGCGAGGGAGGCCTGTCTTTTTTTATTAATTATAGGCCGCAGCTGATGTGAATGTATTCCGAAAGCATCTTCAAAATAGGTCGGCGGTACAGTTTGCTATTCTTATCACATTTAAATGTCAACACGGTGCAAAGCCCTACAAATTAGTTCAGGCAGGCTTCAACCCCCATTTAACATTTAAAACGCCATTCTGTAGGGCTCAAAGAGCGATTTAAATCAGTTTACACACACACACACATGCATACACACACACATACACGCACACATATATATATATGTGCAGAGATAGCGCTTCATCTTTCAAACTTCTCATTTCAACACAGACATTTAACTGCCAACCTTTGCCTGAGAGAATTCAGTACACCATCAAGAGGAAGGAGGAGAGAAAAAAAAGGCAGGATGAGAGAACAAAAAAGAGATATAAAGCAACAGAAACAATGCATTAGCTTTCATGAATAATAAATCTGCCCGTCATTCCATGCAGAAAAGATCCAGGTTTTGAGCATCTCCGCATAAATCCACTGTCCAAATGAATAAATCAGAACGAGGGGACATTTTCTTGAGCTCTAGCCTATCACTGGTAAATAACAAGAATGATTTGAAACACATCTGTTCATATGCAGTGCCAGCTAGCCCCTATAGAGCACCACAAGACAATAGAAGCCTAGCACTGTTGTTCTACATATTGGTGGCTGGGCATACCAAATAGAGTTTACCCATCTTACACACACACACACACACACACACACACACACACACAGAGGGAGAGAAAACAGATCTATTGATACAAACAAACATAATCAACAAATTGGAATCACGTACAATCCACAATAAAACAGTTGGCATTAGTGTCCTCCACAAAAACACAACTGTATTATCCCTCTTTCAATAGATGGCTGAGATGGCTTGCTATGAATTAAAAGCTTGAGCTATTGAACATGGCAGCTGGACATAATTGGAGGAATAAAATTTTAGTGAAGTTAAGAACCATGGTTTGAATCCGAGGTTTAAAAAAATAATAATAATAATAATATAAAAATAATATAATAATATTATATTTATATAATATTATTATTATATAATTTAATAGCTATAAACTCAACAGGTGCTGTATATATATATATATATATATATATATATATATATATATATATATATATACAGCACCTGTTGAGTTTATAGCTATTAAAAACCATTACATAGAAATCTTAAAAGTCACCTTAGAACTTGCAATGGTTAAATTCATTTATCAGTGTTACGTTCAATAACATTATCATTATTTTTAATTATAAATGCACAATATGTAATTCTGTGCAACAAAGTTTCTCTCAATAGAAACAATAGAACAAGATGAAATTTGATGATGTCATGAAGTAGCGTGGGATCATGGGAGTTGTTGTCTTCATTGCTCTCCAGTCAGCAGATTCCATCATTGTTCATTGATCAGGATTAATTATAAATTATCTGCAGGGGGCTCTCTCTGTAACACTGAATAAAGCAGTAATATGTTAACAATCTGTGTTTCTCCCATGTCGTCAGGCTAACATCTACTCAGTAGACATCACGATTTAGTAGATGTAGTTAAAAACAACCAAGAGATTAAAAAAAGTATCACAGAAATATGGCTTAAAAACTGACAAAACAATTATGACAGAGCTTTTGGAGGTCTCACATGATTATCATCTTGTGTGCAGAAATTCTTTGGTAATACTAATTAAACTCACAGATTTTTCTAGGTTTGAAAATTGCATAATGATCCTCCGCAACTCTACAAAGTATATAACACGTCTAGTCATTTTTTCGACATTTTAATGTAAAAAATGTTGCATATTGGGCCCGTTAATGTAAATATAAAAGAAAAATGTACAGTGTCTCCAGTATTGTTAAGATATATTCAAGGTTAAACACTTGGTTGACTTTAGGGAAAGCTTGCGGTTATGGTTTCCAATAAAAAGCCAACAATGATTGTTGGACTGTGACAGAACGTAAACTTCAGTCTCTAGCATGAAAGTCCATTTGACAACCTGATATCCTCGCCCTCACCCTCCAATTCCGCCTCAACGTGAACCGAATGGGTCGTAATATAAACCAGCTGAAGAAACAAAATGTTAATGCATAGGAGGAGGGCAGGAAAAGACAAAACATTTGGTCTGGTGGTTGAGTAGCCTGAACTCTGTCCAGTAACCAAGTTCCGTCTATGTGAAGGAGGGAGTTTGTTCAGTTGAGATTGCTCTGTTGGCATTTAATGACAAATGTGATAATATCTGGTCTACATGGGGGTTAGATTGTAATCTCTGTCATTCAAAGATGGTGAATGTGGATGGACTAGTGGTCTTTCTCAGCCAATGAATGAATTCTATCACTTCAAGATCTCTGCTGGTACCTTGAAAACAACATCAAGATGTGTTGAAAGGACCTTTTTTCTATGTCTACTTCAAGCTCATTTATTTCTACAGGCTGTGCTTCAGCAAACTGTGTGTATCTAAATTAACCAAATAAAAAAAATGAATTCGCAGGTAAAAATTTCAAATTGTCAGTTTCATCACACCATTGAAATGATAGATCCTTCAATGTGATATGATGCCATGAACAAAAACAGTGCAATACAAACCACAGAGTCCAATAAACACTTGTGACCTAACTGAGTGTGTAGTTGACCTCAAGAAGAGAGCATGAAGTAAATGCTTGCACACACAGACACATACACACACTCACACTCTCACACACACACCCAAAAGAGAGGCCCCGAGTCAGAGAGGTTAAGACAGGGGAGAAGGGGTGATGTTCAGCCTTGAGGAGAGGTTGGCCCTGTCAAGCTGTTTCATGCCATCGAGATGCAGGATCAACTAGGAGATGCGCACACACACACACACACAAATGGAGCCCTTGAGCAGTAGGCTTGTTATGCGACTTGCTTTGCATCGTTACACTGCTGACCCCAGTGGTTGCGATGAGCGTGTGGATGACTAGCAGCGGACCAAGTCAAGCAAACATAGACGGTCACAGATTTAGATATGATAGAAGATAACAACAAAAAAAAAATCCCTCAAGAGAGGTTCTGAAAATCCCTCTGAAAAGCCATAACACAATACCCTCCTCTATTGAGTTCAGTCCATTTTAGTTATTTATTAGTTAGTGTATCATTACACTATATATACACGAGTTAGTATATATTACGTAGCCTAATATGAGAATAAGAGCCAGTGTCGGGGTCACAGAGAGACTTCAGTATCAGCTTACAATTGCCCTATTACATCAGCATAAGTAACTGAATCCTAAGAGCTAACTAGCTTATAAGAGACCCAATCCCTCTGACTGCCTTTCGTCTACCTCTAGGGTTGGCGATGACTCTTTTCCATCCAGCTCACAGCAGAATGCTCTATGGGTGTGCCTAATGTGGACTCGCTGAAATGTCAAAGCGTTATATATCCTTTTACGCACAGAGCGGCCCCTAAGGGTTTAATTGACTATGCTGTAAAGTGAGTTTGAGAGCCGCGAGAGAGCACGATGAAGATGAATATGTTTCATTAGAGGGCAAAACAGAGCCTGATGGCTGGAATTGGCGTTGAGGAAGGGGGGAAGAGTCTAATATGGATGAAAAATACATCTGTCCATCCGACAGTTGAAACGTGCCGGAGTAGCTGTCCACTCTGGCGGCCAATCACCTTGAGCGAGCCTGCCGGCCTAGTGGTTCATATTTAACACATGTTCTTTCCTCCTCTTCCTTTTTTTTTTTCTCCTCCCCCTTGGATGGTCTTTTTCACTGAACCAAACAAGGTAGGAACACGCTTCCGACGACTGCCTGGCGACTTCAAATACTTGTCAAACAAAGAACAGAGCAGAAGACAGGGAGAAGAGAAGGAGTCCCGCTACTATCCCGCGGCCTTCGTTTACCAATTATACTGAGTACCTGCTGACAGGTGGGTTGTCACAGTGTCTGCTTAGCCACCCAACTACCCCCCCCCTCCCCACCCCTTCAAAATCCCATCACTTTTCATGCTGCGCTGTTACAGTTTACTATGCGCTGTGGAAAAGGAAGCTCTTCGCACCTCAGGGCGAACTCAGGAGACAAAAGGAAAAAGGAGGATAAAGAGGATAAGGTGGAGGAGGAGGAGGAGGAAGATAGTGGAGAGTTTTTGGCTTCCAGACTAGGGCTTTGATTTGAGAAACAGATAAGAGCGACGAGAACGGATGATGAAAAGGTTGTAAGAGTTCCGGCGATGACTTGAGGTATCAGGCACTCCCTTGCCGGACTAGTTCAGTAAGAGTTGTCGAGGGCCAGTGGTGACACTGTTTCAAAAAGTCTCTGGAGAGGTATTTAGATCATGATGGGGGCACTAAAGCCTCTGTTCTGATGATACAAGGAGCATAACAGGGCCTGGTGGCATCTAAGCACCACTATTCAATGGGCAGACAAAGATTTGTTCACGCCCGCAACATTTGTAAAGGTTTAAGAGAGCAGCATGGAGAGAAGCGGCTTGATAAAAATCAGGCAACAAAAGTGCAATTTGGGGGATCTGGTTAAAGAACGGATTCTACTGTAAAACTGATTAGTGCTTTTTTGTAGCTAGAATTTGACTTTGATAAGAAACCCCCTCGAGCGACAACCCAGAATCATTAAACTCTTTTAATTTGGGTAACGGTTTAAGTAGAATATCCACCCTGGACTAGTTTCTTTCCAAAAAAAGAAGAAAAAAAACAGTTTCAGTGCTATAAATGTCTTAAAACTGAAAATTAAACCGGTAATTTACTTGGTCATGACCAGGTCCTTCTAGACCTGATCGCTTTCAAACTGTAGTTTAATAACTTCTGGCTGGAAAAAAAATGTCAATCCCAAAGCTCTGGAGCTCGAAATGTACAGAAATAGAGGCACACGTCTTCCTTTGAAACTTAGACAGATTGGAGTTGTTTGATATCTTATGTTTTATTGAAGTATTTACCAACCGCTCATGTCAGTGTAAAATAAAGTTTTCACACACTTTTGTCTCTCTCTTCTCATCCTGAAATGCTGCGGAGAGGTTTGAAGACAGGGGTTCTCCCCCTCATACACCTCGCCTCCCCCCTCACTCTACCCATCTCTGTCTAGCCATCTCAGAAACTCAGCCAGCCAACGAACACGACTGAGACAAAACATAACCATAATGGCTCATTAAAGGGAATGGAGACGACTTAGGCAAACAAAGCAGCCTTCACTGGGCTGTCACTGAAACTCCTGTGATGGTACGTCCAAACTCACGCTGGCGACAAGGAGGCGAAAATGACTTCCTCCCACCGAAACGCACGGCGGTTTGGAGTGTTTTGACTGTGCTCGACGTGTCTCTATTTGTTCAGTGACAAATCTAATGTGTGCACAGCAGAGTGACAGACTTACCACTGTGCTCTGGAGAGAGAGGGAAGAAGTGTCTGTTCACCCTCGTTTTCTCTATTTTCTTGAAGACTAGGTGTGGCTCGAGCAAAAATGTCACACTTTTGCAGGGAGATTTGGATTCACAACGACAGGTTAAGGCTAATTATTGAGCTTAAAGTTTGTCAGGGGAATATGGTTAAAGTCACATTTAAGTTAGAATTTATGGTTACGATAAGGATTAGAGGAGACACAAGCCACCAAAACAGCTTCAATGCTCCAGGTGAGCGGAGGGGGGGGACTGATGGATTAAGCATCTGTATCTTGAAAATCACTATGGAAATAGTCTCCAGGTGTTTAATTCCCTCAGGTGAAAGATAACATGACTGTGTTGCCATCTACTTGTCAAGCAATTTTTTGACATTTGACATCTTACAAAGAAAATGAGAATAATTTATGTTTCCATCAACTAACGTAGAGCAAAATAAAAAAAATAAAAAAAACAAGCAAAGTGAAGTTTGGTTAGAAGATGGTTGGTTGTTTATTACACTTCGCTGTAATAAACGAAGAAGAAGAAGAAAAAGAAGAAGAAGAAGAAATTGAGAGTCGCCTATGCAAAAAAAAAATGGATCTTGAATGTTTTAACTGGGTAAGTTGTAATTGTTCTTTCATGTCAGCTTGTGTAGACTCTCATCTCCCCTTTTGTGTCAATAATTCTTATTTTAAAGGGCAACAAAAACACCTCACCTTTTGTTGTGAAATTTGGCAACTTTTTTGAATTTTGATGTTTCGATCAAACTTTTCTGTGACACTTCAAAATGTGCATTGAAATAAGTCTGAAACATGATTTGTGCTGTAGCTTATGACTCTCTGCTCTACCCATTCTTCTCTTTAATGTCCGGACCCTTCAGTATAAGAATAACAACATTTTTCCCCCAAAAAAGACAAAAAAACAAAAGTCTTTTAGTGTGTTTCTCTTTGGGAATAAATGAGGATGAGACAGTTTAAGCCCTGCTGCGTCACATCCAGGAGCCTCTTTGAAAGTAAGAGGCTGCTACTCACACAGCACATAAGAGTTTCTTTACTGCAGCCAATAAAAGTGTTACAGAGCGCAGACAGAAAACTTTCAGGAATAATGGAGGCAGCTGGGGAACACAGGCCTTTATATTCACACTTTTCATGGCAGAAATATATTGAGAAAGATAAAATAAAGTGATTCTCATACCAAACCTATGACACTGGATGAATGCGAAATGAGTAGCAATCAATCAATCATCTGTAGCGTGGTGATTTCTATAAACTTCGTGCTGTTGTCTTTTGCTCTGTGAAGTTTTTCAACTCCTTTAAAACAACTTTTTTTTTTTCCTCAATGAAACTAGTGTGTGCAAACCAGTGTGTGCAGCTAATCCCATAGGCTGCCACTGACCCAGCACCTACTGCAGTGAATGTACAGTCGTATCTGCTTAGCAATCCCTCAGTAATTAAGGAAGGTCTGCACCATGCCTAAACCTCTCCCTGACACAGTGTTGTGTCTGCATGGCATTGAGACAAGGAGTAATAAGAGGCTTAATGCCCATGTACCTGCAGTTCAGTCTGTGTGTGTGTGTGTGCGTGCATGTGTGCATGTGTGTGTGCATGCGCGCGTGAGTGCGTTTTTTCAGAACAAAGGGACAGAAGATTAAAACAGTGATCGGAAAATAGAATTAACCACCTTTACTGCTTTCTTAATTACTGTGAAGTCCAGTTCTGTGTGAGCGCACTATAAATACCCTCCAACTCCCAAGACGCCCTGAAAATCCAACTTGTAAATGAACATGTGCACACACACACACACACACACCCTTTTTCAGAGAATGACCAAAATCTGAACCCGGCACTTCTCAGAAACTGGGCCAAACCATATGTCCTTCTGCATATTTTGGGATCAGACTAATTCATTTTGATGATAGCATAAAAAATGATATGTTCCAAAAAAAAAAGAAAAGAAAGAAAAAGAAAGAATGAGAAATTTGAAGACAGCAAGAAGAG
Source organism: Lepturacanthus savala (assembly GCA_030544235.1). Lineage (NCBI taxonomy): Eukaryota > Metazoa > Chordata > Actinopteri > Scombriformes > Trichiuridae > Lepturacanthus > Lepturacanthus savala. The sequence goes on along the minus strand of CM060462.1, from coordinate 23,745,952 downwards.
AAAGCTGGTAAGAGAATGAGAGAAAAAAAAAAAAAAAACTAGGAAAGCGAGCACAGGCCGGGAGGGCCGTGGGGAATACATGTGATGAATCCAGGTCTGAGGGGGGAGTTCCAGGAGAGTAAAATAAGGTTGAACCTCAGTAGGATCAGCATCCAGGGCAACATTACAATAAAGGTAGAAATCTTTATAAAAATGGTCTGTAATTAGGACATACGGCACTAAAAGCAAGTTCAAAGATGATTTTTTTCCGGTTTGTGTGGTTTCCCGGTATGGCAGGAGTTAAAAGCGAAAACAAAACAAAAAATAAAGCGAAAGAAGAGCAGATGGAAAGACATAGAAGCAGCGTGTTCTTTACGGGCGAGAACTGAGAATTTTTTACTTTTAAGATAATGAATCTGAGCATGAGAGAAAGTGAGAATGTGACCTCTACAAGGGTCAAGGGTTAAGAAAAAGCAGACAAAGGTGTTGGTGTTTGGAACGGCAGGGGGGAGAGGGGGGAAAGAAAGAGGAAGAAAAGGAGAAAGAAGGAGAGTGACAAAGCAACCCCCCCCCCCCCCCCCCCCCCCCCAGGAATGAGCCACGATCCATCATAAGTCGAGGCATGAAAATAATAATTTTGAAAAACTTTCAACAAGTGTGCCCTAACGCACTTATCCCCCGCATGCAGCTTCAACTCAAATACATCTATATTGTCGTTGTCTTTCATATTCTCAGACAAACCGGGCTGGAGAAAAAGCAGATTGGTTTAGAACGACAGCAAGGGAAGGAATGGAGCAAAGAAAGTGGCTGAGTTCAAACAAAGATATGGCTTAAATTAAAGGGAGGTGAGATAATGTGAGGAGCTCGATTCTGTAAAGGTCTGGCTGGAAATGTAGCTGTGTTGACACTGTCAGTTTCCCTCTAAAGTTTAAACAGGAATAGCTTATTTATATACAGTGTGCTGTTCCTATCTGTTCTCTGTGGAAAGACAGTTCCCCCAAAAGTCAATGTGATATGTATGATCATAGCAGCAACATAAATGAAATCTTTTTTTTTTTTTATTTTAATAAATATAGAGGTTATTTGATTGTGTATTGGTAGTTACAGCTGAGGCTAAATTTGAAGTTGTGAGCAAGCGCGAACATTCTGAACAAAGTGCACTTGTAATCTGATTTTGTACATTACACGGTTTGACATTAAGCTTCTAAATGACTAAAAGTGCAGCAGAAAAATGTGGTGAAAGGACATGAGTATAACTTTTGCAGATTATGCTTTTAAATACAGAACATATGATCAAATGTATTAAAGGAAAACATCATGCAGCTCCTTTTAGAGTGTTATATTGTTACAATAATATATATTTTTCCCACTAATAACTACATGTATGAGCTTTTTATTGCTGTAGTTTGTCAATGTGGAGCCAATCTTAAATATTTTTGGAAGATTACTTGCAGTAATGTATGTCCATTTTATATTTTTATAATAATATACTTTATTTATATTGCACTTTTTTATGTTATGTAACTAAAGCTGTCAAATAAATGTAATGTTGTAGAAAGTACAATATTTACCTCTGAAATGTAGTGACATGGAATTAGAAAATAACATTGAATGGAAATATGATTTCTGATAATAAATCTGTTCTTATACTTCCAATGCAGGACCCAACAGAGTTTTTTTACATTGTTGTCTTACAAAAGTAGTGGTTTTACATACTTTAAATAAAAATTAGATTTTCATAATTTACTGCATTGTAAATTGCATTGTTCCTCCAAATGAACAAACACTGAACTGAGGCTTAAACACTACTAAAATATAAAAAAAAAAAACACTGGGTGGATTGAACTGGAGATTTTATTGTGTCTAATTCAGTCGTCTCTAATCTGAAGTCAGTGCCAGTATGTCAGAAAACATAACATAATTGTCTTTCGGTTGACAAGAACTAAAAATACACAGACAATAGTGCCGAGATGAGCAGAGGCAAAAAAAAAGGGGGGGAGAGAACATGTTTTGTCCTTCAGCAGTGTTTTCACTCCTCTTTCCCACCCCACGCCACTGACTGCAGAATAAACGGATATGTGAATTAAACCCCATTGTTTTAAAAAAGATCTGGCGCTAAATTTAGGAACCGCTCTTGTTCTGCTTCGGTGTGAAAGAATTTGACAGTTATGTTATGTTTGTGTGTTTTTTAGTTTCCTTTATCCTTCATCGTCATCTCGGGCTACATACATCCCATATTGTTTGAACAAGTACGAGCGGTGTGCCTGTGCATGTGTCAAGGCAGGAGAAAAAAAAAAACACGCACACACACATGCAATATAGTTCAGCCATGCGATTTTTGCAATTAGAAAAGACACCAAAATAATTATTCTGCAGCGCAGTCAGTCGACATATCCTGAGTCGATGATGCACGGATCACGTGTTTAATAAAGAAGGTTAATCAGTTGTTAATCAGAGGATTAATAACTTGTTATTTTCTTTACAAAACCATTAATATTATGCCATAAATATTTAATGTTGATAGGTCTCTTTTTTTCTTCTTTTTTGGTGGGGAAGAAGGCGTGGGGCTGGGCGGGATGTGTGCTTGGTGATGCAGGGCAGAGTGAGCAATATCCAGGCATTAATGTGCATTAATCATGCTTTGGTGAAGACAAATAAATTCATTCATGTTTATTAATACAACCTTGGAGAAAACAATACTCTTTACATTATTCACAGAGTTATTAATAAAGGATCTATGAACCAAAGGACCACAGGACAGACACTGGGGATCAGGGGGAAAGACAGACAGACAAAAAAAGAAAGTTCATTAATGTTTAGGATGGATGGGGCACAACCGTTTAGGGGGCGGATGTTGTGCTTTTGTGTGTGTGTGTATGTGTGTGTTTATGCGTGCGAAGCAGAGTGAGAGCAGTCCACCACTGGAAAGCTGGGGGTTAAACAGAGATTTTCTGCCCTTACTCTTTTTCTCCTTAACAAATTACCCTGCCCGTTTGCTAATCAAAGCAAAACAAATATTGCTTTTCATTCGCTCCATTTGTTTGAATGAACATACAGACATTCCCAAAATACTCATTCCCAGCTCAAATGTAATTAAATTGTGCCTTTAGTGAAAACATGCAGTGGTACTCCAATTAGTTGTGTTTTTGTCGTCGGGTAAAGACGGAGAATGGCAGTGGGTGTGCCCCAGGCACCCCGGTATGAACACGCGTGCAAGGTGGGGTGGGCGTGTGTGCACGTGTGTGTGTGTGTGTGTGTGTGTTTGTGTGTGTGTGTGTGTGTGTGGGGGGGGGGGGGGGCAGCATTGGTAGACAGTGTTAGAGTGCATAAGGCTTTTTGCAATGACAAAAAAATAAAAGTGTTTGCAGACACTTTGGTGGTATGTTCTCTTGTTTTTGTTGTACAGTATTACTGTCAAACAGTATATGTGTTTGGGATCAGAAATCTGAGTGAACTAGTGCAGTGCACATAGGAAGTATGTATTCCTATAGAAAAGTGGAAGCTTACATAGATTTTTCATGTTTGACCAAATAAGGGTGTGTTAGACTCTTAGTCTTAATAGACAAATTCTACAGTGGGTAAGACATTGAGATAAGGAGACACATGCAAATACAGTTAGTGTAGAAAAAAGGCTAAAATGATGATGAAAGTTTGGATACCAATCTACATATCATTTTTTTAATTGTGTTGATAGGCCAAGTAAAACTGGACTTATGACTAATATGTTACTGTAGGTCCAACTTCTGTTCTGTTAGGTGATAGTGCTGGGATTTCCATGCATCTTGGAGTAAGATGGCTACAGCCCACAGTAGCCTGTATTAGCGTGAGGAATAAAGAAGCAGCTAAACCAGCTAACATCTTAGGGTGTGGTTTTAGAGAGACGTTATAATACTTTTGTTACTGGATGCAGGATAAATTGATGCAGGAAGAAACGAAAAGAAAAGAAAGCGCTGGGAAGTTGTAACTAAAGTTGTAACTGAAGTGCTGCTCTAGGATAGCGCTGTGATAAAAGTCTATGGGATTTTAACTTGATGGTTTGAACATCTATCAAAAATGTTCACAAAAGAAAGGATATACAACATCATGCCATGCATAAGCTATACCGAATGGTGAAGTTGATCTGGCAAACAGTCAGAGAAATACGTGAGCGACAGGCAAACACTCTGTTTTTTTGTTTTTTTTTTATAGAGACATCTAAACAACTCAGTTGTTCAAGTGCCTTAATGTGTGACCTGCATTGAAAGATTTTACCAATGAATATTTTTCGTGCAGGAAATGAGAGGAGAAAGGTCAGCAATCTTTCCCTTAACCCCACAAACAGATTTGTACCTAGTGCATCACATCACCATAGTAGACAGGTCAAGAAAAACGTCATGAGAACTGTGATGTTGATTTGTAAAAGTCTCGGAAGGTACCAACAGACACCGATATCCTGCACGACTCTATCATCAGACAAGAACATTGATATTATGCATAACCCAGAATTATATTGAATAACAAAGTTTTTTGCACCCAATGTTTAGGTTTTTTTAAATTCTTGCTCTCTACCATATCTGCAGATGGCAGCTATGGTATGATTAAGGTCAGGGAAAGATTGTGATTATGGCAAATAAACTATGGTTAGGGTTGGGCAGGCAGACTGTGGTTATACGTAGTTACTGTAATAAAAAGGCAAACGTGAGATACAGGTCTGTGGTGCGATGCCAACTCTGGTATCTCTCACATATAAAGTCTAATGTGCCACATGCTTAGCATCACCTCAACATCCATCACCTTTGTTTTCCGTATGACTATATAAAGGGCATCAATGTATATCTGCATTGATGATTGATGACATAAATCATTAATTAAATCCAGTTGGGTTGTTAGATTAGAAAATAATGTTATAGATAATTTTCAAAGCCAATTAAGGTGCTTGCACAGAAAACACTTGTGCACCAAATGGTCCATTCGAAGCAAATGTACTTAGTTCAGTTCATTTTCGTTGGTGTGAAAGCATCAGTCACATTAAATAAAGTGGACCGAGACCTCCACCTCGATGTGGTCTCGGTCTTCCTCTAGAGAGAACCCCAACTATATATATATATATATATATATATATATATATATATATATATATATATATATATATATATATATATATATATATATATATATATATATATATATATATATATATATATATAGCATGACCTCATTCGTGAAAACATCTCCTCTGCCTGAAATAACGTGCTATACATCTTCAGTGTCTCTCCAATGTATTCTCAGATTGTTCTCCAGCCACAACTCATTTTGGAATTGGATATTTTGCCAAAAAACGGCCAATGCAGAGGATGCAATACAAGAAGATAACAGCAAGTAGTTCTGAGTCAGAATTGGCGCTTATTTTTCAATCAATTGGACCAATTTCTGTTCGTTTGCAGGTGTGAAAGGGAACCACACTGGAGTCTAAATGCTAATTAGTCAATATTTTATTGCCTGATATCTAGTTTGTCTAGTTTCTTTCTAATTTGGAGAATAGCTGATACTGGTTGAACTGAGTGATTTAAGAAGTATACACATATATACTTTTACTATCAACTAAAGGCAAAGTGTCGAAAAGAGATATTTAATGCCATACATAAGAGCTTTGGGTATTTTCTGTTGATCACCTGTTTTAATGCGTTAAGGGTCAGTGGTCATGAAACTGGCTTTGGTCCAGTTGTTTATCAATCTTCTCATCTCTGTGTTTCTCCCCTCCTCCATCTTAAACACCTCCTTTCTTTTTTTTTCCCTCCGTCTTAAGCTCCAAATTGTGTTTTCATTGAAGGACTATATGGATCGCTCTGCAAAATGTCATCCGTCAAGCTGTCGATGAATCCATTCTTTCATTTAATGATCAGCCTACCTGATATGCATTTTACATGGCTCCATATACCTTTAATGGGAATCAATGGAAAGCAAATAACGCTGGAAGCCAGAGTAAGCTGGAGTGTCTGACGGACGGATGTGGACGCCGGCTATTTGTCAATACGCCCGGCTCTGTTCTTAGCTGTGTGGCTTTGTACTGTATACGCCTGGATGAACGTGGCTGCAGAGGTGGCTCACTGTGGGTTAGGGACTGGCTTACATATGAGTCTGTACAATCCCGCTGCTACATTCTCCCGCTTGCCTTGTCTTCATAAACTGAGAGAGAAGAAGAGATTGAGTGAAAGAGACAGAAAGAACGAAGAGGGTGGAAATGATGAAGGCAGAAGGAGAGAGAGAAAGAAAGACAATTAATGAAAGAGGAGGAAGAAGAGATGGGGAGCAGGAGGCAAAAAAGGATGGAGGAAAAGGGCCAAAAAGGGAGCGGGAAGGGAGGGCTAGACGGCCATTCTCCGTGGTTTCAGTTAAATACTGATTTCATCATACGATTGGGGAATGGGAGAGGGGGGAGGGGAGGGGGGCTGCTGGTGATGGTGGCTGTGGCTGTGGCAGCTCTAAAACACATAACTTTTCACGAAGTGAAAATCAAATATTAAAAATGACAGGCCTTATAAGTGTGCTGAGTGAGCTCGGGTCACGGAGGGAGGGAGGCGCGGGCGGCTTGTCAGCTACTATCTGTCAGGGCGAATTAGAAACAATCAGGGCCGAGTGAAAGAGAAGGTGATTGTTATTAAGCGGCGGGGCTCTGCGAGCGGGCGCCCCAGATGTGGCCGTGCATATAAAAGAACAGGAAGCCGGCAGTTTAATTCAGGAAGCTCGCCGGGGCGAGCGAGCAATGCCACAAAGGAGGAGAGGGAGGGGTTGGGTGTTGAGAGAAGAGGGGGAATAAGGTGGGGGGGCAGAGGATACGACGGGGTTGAGGCTTCTTGTCGCTAATATGCTGGAAGTTACTTTGATAAGACACTAAGTCATTTGCGGAATTGTGGAAAAGCACACCTTTTTTTTTTTTTTTAACTTTTTTCCCCCGTTCATCCATCTCTGTCCATCCCGCACAGGGAAGTGGCGGGTCAGCCCCGTGGAGAGGGCAATAGGAAGAATCATAATCAGCAGAGGAATCTAGATAAGTCGACACACACACACACAACCCACACACACACACACGTAGGAGCGCGAGGTGCGGAGAGAAAGCCAAGTCCATATATCAATTACAACCTGATATCCTGGGAGGATGATGGGATGGAGAGAGAAACCCCTGAGCGGATGTGTGTGTGTGTGTGTGACTGTGTGTGAGCTCCTGTCTGAGAGCCCAACCCCCCTGAACACTGTTTAAATCTTCTTTTCTTTTTTTAATAATCATCATCTGACAGTCCCTCCCTGTCTCTGCCTGACCGGCCATTGATGTTTGGCCCGCACGCTTTTTTTCCCTGATGGACACAAAGATAAACCGGTTTTGACTCATTTAGAAGTAGATAGTAGTCCTACTATGTCTCAAACCAAAGCCCACCCCCCCACCCCCCATCCCCTCAACCCTACTCCACCAAAACTCCTGAGACAGACATCAACGCCCACTGATCCCTGTCAGTGAGATCTGGGGAAAGAGGGGGTAAGGTTGGAGGGGATGTGACGGAGGGGGTAGACGGTTGATGTGTACAATATGCTAGTCAGGGGCGGGTGGGGGCCATTTGAATGATAGGGAGCGACAGCAATCTGCCAAAAGGCTGCCAAGTGAAAGGCACGTCGGCCATTGTAGAGCATTGGAAACCGGAGTGAAAAAAAAAAAGAAAATGCAACTTGACGTCTAAATTTAACTTTTAATCGCAGAGCGGATATCAAACAAAGTCTGATCATGTAATCAGGGATAATAAAACACACAAGTACGACCAAAAAGATAGATTTGTAAGCAGCTTTATTCAATTGCATGTGGAGCCAATCACTGCCTGCTGCCTAGACAGAAAGTCAAGTGGATCCATTGCCTCTCAAATAGTTTCACTTAACACCAGTTACGTGAAATCAATGGGAAGAACAGTAGGAAGAAAGAGCAGAAATAAATGAAGGAGGTTGTTAAGATAGTTTCTTTCATATAGTGCCTCTGTCTCGGAGCGGGAAGGCTTTGATTTCTATTTACTTTGTAGTGGGAGATATCGCAAGAAATTATCCCTCCCCTTAAGAATCACTAATCATCCAATAGGTTGGAGTAAAGCTATCTTGTCACGTGCTCTCTCCCTCTCCCTGTCTGTCGTTCTCTCTCTCTCTCTCGTCTTTATCCTGGCGATCAGTGGAACACTTGCCTTCCACAAGCCATCTCCGGTTTCCACCTCCAAGGTTTTTTCCTCTCCGTTGCCGGTGCTGATCTAGCGAAGGTTATAGTGTTAAACACAAAGCTGCTAAACGTTCCCCAAGGTAATAACAGTCAGCGTATGTACGGAACAGCGCTGTACGGCGACGGGAAGTTGCTGACGAGCGCGGAGGCAATGGAGATGGAGAGGAAAAGAGGCGAGAGGGAGGGTGAAAGTGGAACTCAAGGAAATGAAACAATTAGCAGACAAAGAGTTGAAAACGGTGAGAAAAGAAGAGAGCTATGGGGGAAAAGGTGGAGGATGAATCATATCTAAATCAGAGTATAAATAAAGAGGAGAAGTGACACTGCTGTGATATTCCTACCTGCTGGTTGGGGATTGAGCACAGGTGTGTGCAGTCAGTTTCAACTGAGCTTTTCCACTAATATTTCAGTTCTACGGGACCTTCTGGGGTATCGGAAACTATCTATTATGTTATTAATAGCAATTTTAAATTAGAATATGAAAAAAGGTATTCATGGCTTTTACAATCGTACTTTGACAACCTTTACTTCAAGTGCATTTCATGGTGTTCACTGAAACCAACTGACCAAAAATGTGCCCAATAATCAAAATTCAAAAGTCAGTCAATCATCTTCTATATATGTATATATTCTCTATCTATATATATTCTATACCTGCTTATTCCTCATTAGGGTCACAGGGGTTTGCTGGAGCCAATCCCAGCACATTACGGCAAGAGGCAGGGATACACCCCAGATGGTTGCCAGCCTATCATGGCACACACACCATTCACTCACACCGAGAGCAATTTAGAGTCTCCAATTAACCTGACCATGTTTTGGACTGTGGGAGGAAGCCGGAGTACCTAGTGAAAAACCACGCAGACACAGGGAGAACATGTAAACTCTACACAGAAAGGTCCCAGACCCAGGAACAAGGAGGTCTTGAACCTACGACCTTCCTGCTGTGAGGCAACAGCACTAACCCCTGCACCGCACTACCCGTGTCATCTAAAATTCAAAAGTTAAAAGGTAAAATATCTGTGCTATTTTGTAGGATGGAAAAAAAAGATGGCATATCAAGTCAAAAGTTTGAAAAAAAGAAGATATGAATGCTGTGACAGGTGGAGTTTGCACCCATCCAATCCCCCCTTTTGCTCCAGGAGGCCAAGTTCAGGCCATGTCTAAGATTTCACAACGATTAGCGAGGGAGGGATGAGGAGGGATATAGAGATGTACTAGAGCAGCATAAGCCATTAATCACCAAGGAGGGAGGGAGGGAGGGAGAGGGAGAGAGGAAGGGAGGGAGAGAGGGAGAGAGGGAGGGAGGGATGGAGCAATAAAGAGAGAGAGAGCGGACTGTCCTAGCAAGGCTCAGCATGAGACTTGTACTTTTGCTGCCGGGACCTCCAGGGGTCTCGTGTTAAACTGCTCAGTAGCTGTAAAGCAGCCTCCTAATCTCAGTCCTTTGGAAAAAGAGTCTGCAATTCCAGAACAAAACATATGCACGACAGATACATGTATGGTATCACTTTATTTCCAAGATTTACGATATTCTCTGTATAGTGTATTTCTGCAGCTTGAATCATGGTTAAAATCGAATAGTTTCGAGTATTTATGCCATGCCGACAGCTGCCGTTTAAGTTTCTAATGTGTATGAATGAGAATCCTGGAAAATGCCACTTTACTTCTACAGAATTTCCTTTTTGTGTGGCTCATCAACATGTGACTCAGATGTTCAGAACGTTGCGCTTCTGAAGTTGTTAAGTTAAGCCTAACTGTTCCAAGTCTTTGGCACCAAATGTGGTCTCTTCCTTGAAAGTGTGTTCCTGGATTTACAGTCACATTTTACCATTATGGTGATTTTTTGTTTGTGAACTTGCAGGAGGTTCAATATCAACCAAATGTCCTGGTTTTAAATTATACAGTTGAGTGAGTGTTTTCTAACACAACATTCCAAATGATTTGACTTGACAGACCGTCTTACAGACCAACAATCTTTATGTTTTCTATTTTTTCAATGTCATTGCCTTTCAAATCAACCAAACTTTGCTGAGCTTGTGTCCCTGTCTGCAGAGTTTCCTGTTTGACAGGACTTCCAAAATAAAGGGATGTTACGAAAAAGATTCATATGACCATATCTGATATGACACCTCTATGGTTATGGTTTGGTTTGGTCAAGTTCACGAAATGACTGTGGTCATGGTCGAAAAACCAACTTTGAGGAGAATGTAAATATAGGTTTGATGAGAAAATCATACCACTGGGTGCATTTACTTACATTTGACCTAAGAATGGAATTTCACGTGATGACGTGATGATAGGTGGTTATATGTAGGATGGACTTGGGTTAAGATCTCCCTGACGTACGACAGCCTGTTATTAAGTACTAAATTACATACTTTTGCCACATGACAACACAACAGCTAAACCATCTCCACATCAATTCAGCTGCTCCAGCCACTGAAGAAGGGCATGATATATGGCTTGAAAGCTTTAGAAACATAATGTAAATGGACTTCATTAATTTACTCTTTCCATGTTAAAGAATGAGCCTCTAAAATGGCTTTAAGTGTTTAAACAAACGTATGATATTGATTTTTTTTTGTTTTTGTCTCTAAAAGAAAATGTTCTTTTAAAATGCAATAAATATTCAAATGTCACCAATGGGAATCAATTTTGATGTAAAGCTGAAAATAGAATATTTTTCAGTCAGTCATTTTCTATACCTGCTTTTTCTCACTAGGGTCACTGGGGTCTGCTGGAGCCAATCCTATCATACTTCTGGCGAGAGGTAGGGATACAATACACCTCAGAGAGGTTGCCAGCCTATCATGGAGAGTATTTTTCAGTTTTAAATATACATTTAGATATTAAAAGTAATATAAGTCGACGCAGAGACAGAGGAGTCCACATGTTTCTAGCATTTATACACAGTGATGTATCAACATCTGTTCTACATTTAAACATCTGACTGGTTATCGTGTTGCTTGCACATACATTAAATGTTGAGCCAGACCTACCACAAGTAGATAAAAGTGAGGGTGTTTTGCCGGAAAACAGTTTCCACTTGTGTGCAACGTGATCATTACTACCGGCCTTATCATGTTGTAGACATATAAGGTGTAGTCAAACTCCCCCGTGCTTATTGCTCTGGTGGGAGGCAAGGTGAACCAGGGTGACCATAAAACCAGAATGGCCTTCACTTAGTGTTTCCTGCACCCCCCCTTCCTCCCACACCCCACCCTCCACCCTCCACCCCCACCTCACACCCATTCCTCTCCTCTTATTTTTTTATTTTTTATTTTTTTCTGTACTATGAATAAATTTAGTCTGTCCCGGACATGAAAATGTCAAATACCTAAAATACACCTAGGCTAAATAGCATATTAATTTTTAATGCCTGCTCATCCTATGCTGCTATTCTCATATCAGGCCTGTCTGCCAACAGCTGTTGCTGGCTCTCTGGCTGGGAATTTATCATCCATCTAGCTAAAGGAGGGGAGAGAGGGAGAGAATAAAAAAAAGAGATGGAAGACATTGTTCAGAATACAAGGAAAAGGGGAGGGACAGATCTGTGTTTTCATGGATCCCTACCTCGCATTTATATCACCCACACCTCGCAACTTTTTCTTTTTTTTTTTTTTTTTTTTACTTTGATATACGAGTGGGATTCAATTACACTAATGCCAAACATAAATTGTTCAAGATTCCTTCCTTTTTTCCCCCCTTCCTGTCGTGTTACGGCGCAAGCTCCTCATACATAAAAGAGAAATAAGGAGCCGAGTGGTGACATTGACGCTGGAGGTAGTGACATTGGAGAGCGCGGCAGAGGGAGGCGAGATGCACTGAAGCAATGTGCCAGTGTGGGTGTTGAATGCCACCCATGTGTGTTTTTAGGTGGCATGTGGCGGATGATTATCATAGATTATCACAATCCAGATTGTTACAAGTTCTGTCTGCGCACATAACAGCAGTGTACTGTAGCTGTGTGACTGTTTCTATGGGTGCGTGCGTGCAAGCGCTTGTGCATGCGCGCGTGCACATGTGCGTGCACGTGTGTATGCTCTAAGACAGAGTGCCTTTGGGGATAAGACTAAATGGTGAGTGAATGACAAACAGTTGGAGTGTGTGTTTCTATGTGTGTATGCACATAGTGTGTGTCTTGTTCTTGTATCTTGTACAGAAGCGAGCAGCGAGTATCATACAGGGTTTAGAGAAATGTAGGAAATCCTCAAGACACTTTTGCTACAGGTTGAACTGTGCTGAGCTTACCTTAACACACCAACAGCATACTGGAGTGCAACCTGTCTGTTAGATCAAGCGGCCTCTCACTGTCACTCTTGACTGACTGCTGCTTACTGGAACGGCCACCTAGAGGTGGAAACAGAGAAGGGTTTGAGATTAGGGGAGGATGTAATGATGAAATCTAAACCTGAGGAGGTGAAGAAGAAGATTGACAGCCGGGTTGCATCCATGGATGTTTTATAAGATTTGGATATGGTGTCACCTGTAACCAGGCACGCCAATTTTTCCCAGTGGCCACTCGTGGTACTGCAACAAAAAAATCACATGCAACCCAAAAAGCATTTTTCCAATAGACCACAATAGTAAAAGAGAAGCCTGTACACAAAACACCCAAAAACTGAAGTGAAAAATATGGATCCCTGAGAAGAATTATCTTATTCCACAGGCAGATTTGGTCTTACTTTATGTTCTTAACTTTATTTTTACCCGATTTTGGTCAAAAAAAAGTCTAAAAATCATTATCTGAGTGCAATAAGATAATTCTACTCAATATTGGGCTAATTGTACCAAAAACAAAACATTATCAGATGTGTATAAGATTTCAGTTCATGTTTTTTTTTTGTCTGATGGGTTTATTTTGTCGTTTAAAAAAACAAGACTAACATTTTCTTAAAAAAAGATTAAATTAACTGAAAGAGCACAACTTGAAATGAGCATAATTATCTGCTAGTTGGTTAGTTTTTTTTTCATGATTTTCATGTCACCCTGTAACATGATGGAAGGCCCCAGAGCATCATGGGAGGTGACTCTACTGATCAGTCTCTATGGGTTGGGTTACATTGAGTAAACCCAGAAGTCAAAAAACTTTTTTGGCCTGTGCGCCAGGTGAGCAACTTCCATTAAAATGAATTGTGGTCATTTTTCAGTCTGGTATCCAGTCCTTATAATACATCCATGGTTGCAGCTTGAAGAAAAAGTATAAGAAGAAGAAGGATGGAGGAGCGGAAGAAGAAGAGGTGGCAGGCGAGCGGGGAGTGGTGGAGGAGGAAGAGGGGGGTTCGCCGTCAAGATGGAAATGTAACAAATTCAGCGAGCGATGCTGCAGAGGTCAAGGGAACGCAGCCGAAAAAGGTTAAAGATGAAATCAAAGCCGGCGCGCTGCGGTGCCTGGAGGCACAGCTGAAAATCTATCCCTCCAAGGCAAGGCCACCGCTGACGCGAGGCAGACAAGAAGCTAAATACTGCACGCCACTCGGGGATCTTTCATTTTCAACCGATCAATAAGGGCTTATATTTATCAGGGCCTCCGAGCAGCTGCCACGTCTGACAACCTCCACTTCATTTTCGCACTCTTCCTCTGCTCTTTTCTCCTCCTCCTCTCCTCTTCTTCCTACTCCTCCTCCTCCTCCTCTTCGCACGCTAAATTGAGACCCATCGACCATGAAAAGGGGCAGAGACCCTGGATTACCATTAACCCCCCTTGTGTCACTAGACTGTCTAAAACACACACACACACACACACACATGCACACACACATACACACACAAATGCCCCGGAGATACGATTCTGTTAAAGGTCTGTCTCCCCCTTCTTTAAAGAAACATGCCTTATCATTATGGCCTTGGCACAGACACCAGCACCTCTTCACGCCTTTTGTTCCTCAAGCTGCCCTTGCCACCCAAGACACACACACTCCCCTTTCTCTCACAGACACACACACATGGAGCTACACACTCATCTGCCACAACCTGATTTCACTATTCATCCATTGCACTTTGTAAAACATCTTTTTTTGGCCAAATATATTTCAATAACGAAAATGTAAAATCCCAAATTACCACTACAAATGTGATGAGCGTTATGAGAAGCAGAAGATTGGGTTTAGGGGTCTAAGTTAAAATAACTGGCTGTCTAATCATCTGCACAACAATATTTGCTGTGAGGCATTCTAAATAGATTATCGCTAGTCCATCTGTGTCATCATTGATTTATAAGGCATTAAGCTGCTTGGGGAAGAGATAGGGCCTCGCCTTCTCTGCCGTTAAAGGGGCTTCTTGTCGAAATCAGGGGCACGGCTATGGAACAACTGTGGCACTCGTCTAACCTCCCCTTTAATCGTCAGGCGAGAGGAAGTGAAAATAGGACGGGCGTATCTGGGTTTTTCTTTTTTCGAAAAGGGGAAGTATGAATCCAAATTTTCTGCATCTCTTTTTGTTTAGCGATACAAAGAGACTGGGAGGAGGGGAGGAAGTGCAGGGGGGGAAAAATACACACACACAGCAGAGAAACAAACAGCACATACACACACACACACATACACACACACACAAACACACATGCACACATACACACATGCAAAAAAAAAAAAAACAAGGGACATCATTAACATATGAATGCTATATGCAAATGGTAGGGAGAGAGCAGATGTTGTTGCATTTAATTGACCTATATGTGAATTGCATCCAAACCTTTCAGTGTGTTTTCTGGGCCCACTGAGTACAGTTCTGACTGGCTTTCTAGTACAACTCCCAGCACATGAGTAGGGAACATGGTGACTTTAGCTGTGTTTAAACATTAAGAATAAAAAATAAAACAATTGAATCCTAGGAGAAAGTATCAAGTTCGCTGAAAACTCAAAAATGATTCATCCCTGATATAACCAATGGCAGGTTTTATATTTCAGTAACAGAGGGAGAAAACTACTTCACTCATCAAACTTAAGTACAGTTTTAAGATACTTTTGCATTACTTGAGTACTTTCATTTTTGCATGGTACTTATTTATAATATTTATTTTATTTAACTTATACTTTTTACTCTGCACAAGCACTGTCTATATTTGTTACTCCGAAGCTTTAAATTGTACATACAACTCACCTGACAACAACTAAAATAGTTTAAATTAACTCCTCCTCAACCTGGTTAACATGATAACATGTAAACAACATTTTTTATATATATTATATATATATATATAAATATGTTGTTTACATGTTATTGAATAAATTAAAGATTTATAATAGTTTAATATTCTGAAAGGATACATTCTGAATAATGACTACTTTTACTTTGGCACTCCTGATAGCGGATAGTGGAGCACTCATCTTCTAAAACCTCAGTTTTTACTAACTGCTTAGGTTTGGTGGATATTGCTGCACATGCAGAATAGAGCCTGGGTTTGTGTCCTGTGACCTCAGGGCAGTGAAGTTTACTTTGGTTAAACTAAAGAAAAGACAAATCACAATATTCAAACAAAACCACCAACATTTCCCAAGTGTTTTGCTGTTGTCCTATATGTCAGTGGTTTTGCAAAAATGGTCATTAAGAAAAAGCTTTCCATACTGCACATAATTCAAAAAACGCAACGCAGACAGCGTTAAGTTCCTGTCTTACATATATGGAAATTTGTGGATTCTTTAGAAAACAAGGGGAAAATATGTGTTTCTGTTCAGAATGTGAATACACAGAATGCAGCTTTTGCTGCAAACAAGCTTATTATAATATCAAAAAGTGTGATTTTATATCATAACAATAAAAAAAAATAATCCTAAACATGGATTCACATGTTTACTTTTTAATCAAGGTCTTTTACATTGTGTTATAACCTATATCTAAGCATGCATGAGTACCTGCTCCACAACTTGTAACAGGTTAGCTGTGATGCCAAGGCCCCGGTACAAAGTGATTTCTCAAGTCTGCTTATATTTAGCTCTAACAAGCCCCAGACTACATTTGATTCAGCAGGTAAAGACAAGACACTGAGGCAGAGACACACACACATGCACACACAGAGAGAGAGCGAAAGAGGAGGGAAAGTCACGCATTTTACACTGCGATGTTTGCACGGGTGAGCCATGAAAAACACAGATGCTATTTTCATCTGTGCCTCTGCCTTTCATTTTTTTTCCTCCTCTTCTCCCCCTATCCCCCCTCCCTCCTTTCTCCTCTCTTTTATTCTCTTACTCTATCCCTCTCTTTCTATCCACCCCACCACCCCAGCACCCCCACCCCCATCTCTCCTTCTTGGGAATGTCATTAAATTGTATTAAATAGCCTTTTGTCCAGGGGGCAAGGACCACCCGATATATGATAATACATTAAGGCCCCAGTGTAGCAGCCACTGAGCCGAAACCATCTTAAGAACAAGCATGGTGTGTGTGCTTGTGTGTGTGTGTTAAAGAAGTGGATGGCGATGCGGGTAGAAAAAGAAAAAAAGATGGAGAGGGGAGAACGAGGAGAGTTGGGGTAGAGGGATAGAAAAGAGGTGAGGTATAGAGGAAGAAGAGGGAAGGGAGGGAGAGAACGAGGCGGTGTGGCTGCCTGCCTGCGCATGTGGCTCCCTAACAACTGTGACACATACTAATAGAAACATACCTAATAAATTACAAGCTTTCAGGGTCTGGCAAGCTGACATTTTCTCTGTGTGCGCGGGACAATTTCATATCTGCGGCGCGAAAGTCGAGGGGCCTGCTGGACCAAATTGCATCACACAGAGATGCCAGAGGATTAGCATAAAAATTAACACTTAAATTTCAGCTTATTGTCAACCCCACTCCTGCACCGGCTGCCTCACAACAATCAATTCCTCTTAGAAATCTGATTAGATTCCATGACGCTTATTATCCCAGTCATGTCTGCCTGCCCCCTCCACTCCTACCACCTCATACACACACACATACAGCATTGGCATAGTCAGAGCACTGGCTGCCATGACTGCCCAGTCCATTTGTTTAAATGGAATTATGGAGAAAATAAATCTATAGGTGTGGCATTTCTCTTTTACAGACGATGCCTTGCTCTCCGCCTTGATGTTTATCTTGCGATTCCGCGTCTTCCGCCTGCACAGAAATGCAACCAGACGTGTTGATATTCTACCTTTTCGCGAGCCAAGTTCATTCCAACTCCCCTGAACACGTCGCACGGTCAACCGCAAAATACGAGCGGTTATTACTCTCCGTTTTCCCTCCTTTCAGCGAGAAGAGTGAGCATTAAATTTAAGCATTTAGATTACGGTTTCAGTGATTTGCCTCAGTGTTATATACAGTATAATCACATGCCAACATGGTTTTGTCTCTTTATTTCAGCCCCCCACCCCAAACACACACACACTTCAAAATGAACTTCACAGCATCTCATCCATCCGCAAGTACACAGCCGTCACTAATGCTTTATGTTTACAGCAGAAAAGCTGGGGTGACGAAGGGAAAAAGAAAAAAAAATTCTCGTTTTGAGATCCCATGAGGCTTTCGCAATGAAATATTTGTCAATAACACTTTCTGTCGAAGCGCGTTGCACAAGCATGTACTAAAAGCACAGCGTGCATGTTGGGTGGCTTCGGTAAGACCCTTGATTGTTTAGACAAATGGCATTTCATCGCATCCAGATGTCTTTAAGCTGTACTCAACCGCCATTGCTGCGTTCCAAGGCGCAGGCTGAATGTATACAAACATCCCCTCATAACTGCATTCCTCATCTGGGCCTGCGAGCGTCACAGCGCTCGTCACCGAGCCCGGATGACAGCCCCGCTGTAAGGAGAGTTAACATTTAATATTTAGACTTTTTTTTTTTTAGCATCAACTCATCACCCTGCAACTCAGCTATGACAAAGATTATCAGATATTGTTTCAAGAGGGTTTTAAAAAAATCACACGCAGAGGATTTTTTGGGAAAAAAAAGCACCACGGATTTATTTAAAAGTAGTAGTAGAAGTACTTTTTTATCCAAAGCCCACAAGTGGCAGAGGGAGTGAGGTGCACCCCAGCCATGCCCGGACCGGGCGTTATAACACAACGCCGGTTACAAAAGGGTCCCGGATAAAGACGCCCACAGGGTTGAGAGAGAGAGAGAGAGAGAGAGAGGGAGAAGGAACAAATCGTCTGATGTTCTAAGTGGATAACAACAGCTCCTGCTATGCAGCAGCGGAGGCGCAGAATAATTTAAACCAGCTACCCCGGCTACCCCACCCCTACCCCTCCTGCCCTTCCCTTCCCCTCACCTCACCCCCTCACCCCCCTCCCAGCAACCCCTCTATTCTTATGTTAACACGGCTAAAGAGGAGTGGGCCACCCAGCAGCAGAGAGCAGAAACTTAAGTCCACGCTTCAGGAAAAATAATCCATCTCTCTCTGCCTCACTCTCTCTTTTCGATGTAACTTTACTCACTTCGCGCACGCACACACACACTCACACACATACCGCTTGGTAAGGGAAAGACTGAAACAGATATGGGGGGGAGAGCACCAGTACATTTGCTGTGCCTTTAAAGCATATTAGTTTTCAGACAAGAGTTTGAAGAATAATAAACCGGGCGCTTAACTGCGCTATTTTCCCTTTCGGTTAATGCCACGCAACGGCGAGGCGGGGGCGAGAAGAATTCATAAGTCTTTAAATGCAGAGTAAACACTGCTTTCTTTGTTGATTGTAGAGCTCTGTTGTGTTTTTTTGCGGATCTCGACCCCCCCCCCCCCCAGCCTTTTCCCTCTTTCTTTCTTTCTTTCTTTCTGTGTATATCTCTCTTTTTCAATCTCCCGAACCCAGAAGGGCCGCCGCTGTTGTGTTTGGTCTCCAAACAGCACATCTGAGGTGCACACCTCGCTGACATTTTATAGGTTCAAATCCCCGAGAACGAGAGAGAGAGAGAGAGAGAGAGAGAGAGAGAGAGAGAGAGAGAGAGAGAGAGAGAGAGAGCGTCATATTTTATACCGGCGGTTTATTTTAACGGGCGCTTGTAATTAACGCAGCATGTCCTCTATCTCCCAGCCATCTATGCCAAGGCCTTTATTTAAACAACTTTATTGTGAAATGTTTGCGTTCTCAGCGTTCGGCCAGGGCCCACACACAGAATATTATTTCATACTTCAAGGGAAGGGTGGGGGAGTGCATAGAGGGGGGGGCTTTGGAAGAGTTTACGCTTTGAGCGGTTATTGTTTTTGATTACAGAAAGACTCTTTTTAAAATGGATCAAGCCCGGTAAGCTTGTGCGTGCGCGCGCACACACACGCGACACATGAGTCTCACACATCTAGCGAGGTTGTGAGAGGCTGAAGGAGAACCTGTTTACAGAAGGGGTGTGCGAACCTGAAGCCTTTGCCCGGGCCAAATGTACAATCTCAGCGTGATTTATGGGAGCAAGATCACACTATTTACAGTATGTCCAAATGAGAGCACTTGTTTAATGCCGCTGCTTGGGGGCTTCTTTTTGGAGTGTGTGTTTGTGTTTCTCACTGGGTTTAATGGAATTTGATGGGGAGGTTGACTGTTTAGACTTTGTCAAAACGACCCGGAGTTAACTCGGCACTTCAACATATGTGGCTGTGTCTTGAAGGCTATCGGCGCAACTCTGAGAAAAAAAAAGATCAAACCGTATGATATGATCGTTCTATTGAAAAAAAAAAAAAAGAAATACCCACATGTGTTGAACATGCTGTTGTATTTTGCGAATGTCTATTTGTAGAGCAAATCTCTCCCAGCGAACATACGGCACCGCAGTGTACCGTGGTTTTCACTAAAATCAAACATTTCCTTATAAAGAAATTGATTTGATAACTTGGTACACAGGAAGCCGCACTTGAGTTTTAAGTGCGGCTACACCAACATGTTGTAAGCTGTCAGCACATTAGCAGCTACACTTCCACACATTCCTGCGCTCCTAATTTGCTTCAGTGTTCCTTGGATGTGGATCTGCAACTGCCGAGTTGGACATTGGCCGGACGACAAAATTTATATTGAAACCAGACAATAAAGTGTTTATCTTGTCTTCGCTGCAAGGTCTTTTTTAGCTGAAGTGTCCCTCATAAAAACAAACCGCGAATGCGTATTAAAACCACATTCATAGCACATTATGGGATTTAAAAATGAGGAGGCAACCTGTGTGATAATATACGCGATATGCAAAGCAGCCTGGGTATACGTTGATGTTTTTGATTAAATTCTTTGACCTTCATGAAGCACTCATAGCAGGATATTCTAGCATTTCCTTATCATCTAATAATAGAGCTTCCACCTTTATAATATCAAATCTTACAGTGCCTCTATGAGGCGTCACCAGGCCTGCTGTCCAGCAGATCAGATGGATCACAGATTGCCTTGAGGATGCTAAATTTAGTATATTCTGCTTTTAACACATGGATTGACAGGGGGAAAAAACATGAGAGAGGGAATGACTCATGACAAAGGTTGAGAATGAATATAGCTGTGCTGCAGACTGCTGAGCAACTCAAAGAAATGGATTAAAAGTTAGTGTGAGTGATGCTCTGGGCACTGCTGTGTACACACAGAAAAAAGACTCAGGGATTGAAGGCCAAACATCTTGCTTTTGACACGTCAACACACTGTATAGTGGTAGAAAGAAGTGAGGTAACCCGACCTCCGCAGAGCCGCTCGTCTCCTCGACTTCAGTCTAAGAGCTCCAGGCTAAATTACCCGCTGTTAAACACCCCGACTGTCAGTGGTCACTGTGGGTAATAAAGGTAACAGATTTTGACAAAGAAAAGGAACGTGTGGAATGGATTTTCTAAAAGATTATATCTCTGGTTTGGCTGCATTGATTTTTCATTTTTTTTTTCTTTAGGACAATCTGACAGTGATATGCAAGTAAATTGCTTAATTGGTGGAGTAGGTGATTAAATATGAAGTCATTTATAGAAGATAACACCTTTAAACAACTGAACATATAATGTAGTGGAGGGCCAACTGCAAAAACTAAAATCTTAACAGGTGAAGATAACTTGTTTTGGGTACAATTTATCCAATAAGTAGAATTGTCTTATTCCACTGTCAGATAATTTATCTTATTTCAAGATTATTTTTTTCTGTTTTGGTCTTGTTTTAGAAAAACAAGACTAACATGGTCTTAAAATAAGATTAATAAAAGATTAAAAAGATTGACATAAATCAATAAGATTGACTAAAATCAGGAAATCCATTTACTTAAGTTAAAATATCTGGCATTGGACAAGACATTTCTACTCAATATTGGACTAATTGTCTCAAAAACAAGACATTTCACCTGTTAAGATTTCAGTTTTTGTAGTGTTTCTAAGTACTTAGTGTATCTGACCCTGACCTCAGACATATGGAGGTCAGAGGTCAGACCCTGACACTGACCTATGACCTACTTGTGGAGAACAGCAAGGCACAAAAAAAACCTTTCCCCACTATAAATTAACTTTCACCTTCTTATGGCCACACTCAATAATCAAAACCTGAATAACTCAAACCAAAACAAAAGTTCCATAGCAACAATAATGGCATTTATCTGTTGAAGGATGTTGTTTAAATGCTGGCATGCTACATGTGGCTGTTGGCCCGACTTGTTAAAGTATGACACTGTAGTCCCTCATGTCTCATTTATACAGGAAAACAAAATATGATCTTTTAACTTTTGATGTTAGCAATGTTTCCACAACAATCCCATACCAGATGCTTATTGGAACATGCTGCCCTAATTTAAAACAATTTGTCCAAAAGCACCCCACGTTTCATGGCTGTTATTAATTAAGTGGGACTTAGCAGTTGAGACAGAAAAAAAACAATGTAATTAGTCATGCTTGCTCATTTTCAGATTGCACTAACATTTAAAAGAGTTATGGATAGTTTTAAAATAGTGAGTAGCAGCGGTGAAAAGAATAGCGAACATTTTGGCAACTCTTTAGTGAACTACTCCACATTGAGAGAGCCTGCTTTATGGTATGATCTTTTTTTTCCCCACTTCTCCTCCACATACATTTCATCTAAAATGGCCTGTTAGCCATGTTAGCATTCATTGCTCAAATAAAAGCGCCAGTTGGCTGAAAGATATCGACAAATATAAAACCCTATATTTCCATCTACCCTATATGAATCATGTCTGCGTTGGAGACGAGATGTTACCCTGGTACCAAAAAAAGGCATTAAATGTTTAGCGATATCATTATAATGAGAAACACATATGCAAAAACATTCTTATTTTCCCTGTGGATAGGAGTGAGAAAAGAGGAATCTGCGAAAACCATTTTATTCTGAAAGCCACCAGTGTGGTGGCCTTTACACGGTAAAGCAGCTGTGTGACATCTATCCACCACTGAGCTATACTTACATATAGCCTCTGACCATAAACCAAAGATAAACCAATGCTATGTGTGCAGGTGGAAAATTTGTGGTTTACTATAATAAGTGTTTCTCAGAGTCAGAGCTGCGAGAGGCGGAAATAATCTCATTTGTGGAACTGGATGGGCAGCCAAAGGAATTTTACACCAGGATAAAGCCAAGTGAAAAAAACAAAAACAAAACAGGAGGATAATAGTGAACATTATAAAGCCTATAAAAGTTATCAAAGCTAGGTTGCTAGACTGAAGATCTGAGTCATAATCATTCATATTTTTTAATGTCCTTTCTTTGCTATCCTTTTATCGTACTATAAAAAGGGGTCTGTGGCTTTTGAATAAGTGTGTGCATTATTGAAAGATCCCTCTGTCTCTTTCCTGTTGCACTCCCTTCTCGCTGTCATCTGCCTTTCCCTTCCTCTCCATCCTCTCCATCCGGCCCTTTCCTTCTCCGTCTCCTCCTCCCCTCCCCCCATATGTTGTGGTATGAGAGGCTATATAAGGGGATAAAGTGAGGTGTAGACACTTCTTTAGCCCTGTCGAGGCCAAACAGATCGAAGACGGAGAGCACCTGGCTGCTCCTCATCTTCCCTTCTGCTATATACTGTCGCTCTTGTCCCCCCCCACCCCCCTCCTTTTGATTATTTTGTGCGAATGAACTTGATGGGATCATCTGTCCTTTTTTTTAACTGCTAAAAAAGCAAATAGCTACTTTTACACAGGAAAATACGGATATCCCCTAATGCTGAGGCCAGGCTCCAGGCTGCTGTGCTGAGAGAAAATAATGTCTTTTAAATTGTAATTGGTTCATTGACTATTTAAAGGCATATTGTTGCACAGACACCCACCCACACACACACACACACACACACACACATTTCCCAAGTGCTCTCCAGCCCAACAAGTAAGGGTAGTGCCCATTCACCAGAGCTCTATCGATCATACCTGGCTCCGCCAAACTCTCTACTGTGTCATTCAAACCCTTTCAATTTTTAATCACCAGCTCCAACATCAGAACAAGAGGCTGTACTGTCATGCACACACACCCACACATACACACACACACACACATACACGCAGGGCTGCAAATTCACACAAAAACTTAAAAACATGCATGAACATCCCTCTACTTTACAATGCGCAGCACTTCAAACACACTCATACCTCAATCCCTGCACACACAGTTTTATGTACACACACACACAAATGTAAGGTACAAAGCATATTTCAGCAGACAACAATTCAAAATCATGGATTGCTCTCTCAGCGCTAGCTGACAAATAGTATTAAGGCCTACGTGTGTAGACAGTGTGTGGGTGTGTGTGTTTTCTGTGTGTGTGTGTGTGTGTGTGTGTGTATGTGTGTGTGAGACAGAGAGGCATATAAAACCATGTGTTATCATCTGGCCCCGTCTTGTGCCCAGCCCCAGACTGTAGCCAGCTTTGACCTTGGGCTCCGCCATATTCATTACATCATTAAGTTACCTCTTCATTAACTTTTCATTGTTTATGGAGGAGGCATCGGGGAGGAGAGGAGATGAGGGGTGAGGTGGTGGGGGCTCTTTATCAAAAAAAAAAAAAAAAAAAAAAACCTTATCCATGGCCGGGCATCTGGGCCCTGTTCTGCCCGGAGAGTCCCTCCCCTGCAATGTGAGGGTGGTGGAATCCAGAGATAATGTGGAGGGTTGCTGGTTGGAAGCTCCAGACTGACTCACTGGGTAAAATGGGTATCAAAAGTGAGGGAACATCTACAAATGTTGCCCTCATGTCTTTAGATGAGGTATTCAATCACCAAATAGAAGTGCAGATAGTTACCATAACTTCTTTCTAGTAGGGCTGGGTAAAAATCACATAATGAAGGGGTCAGCTAGGGTATAATTCTACTGATTTTTCATCATTGACATCCATGATTCATTCCTATAACAATAATTTCCTCATTTTAAGCATTGAGTTATTTTAACCCAAATCACAGCATTTTCCTCACAATAATCAAGGCACTGCTCCAAGTTCACCAATTAAAATGGCAAAATACACCCATGCACCGCAGACGAGTTTTCTGATGACAGCATCTGTCAACATGTGTCCGCATCTTCTGACACAGTCACAAATAACTGGAAAATAAATATGTGTAATGATGTGACAAAGCCACGGTTAAGGTCTGGTTGTGTTTGAGCACAAAAAAACAATTGGTCAGGTTTAGGGAAAGATAATGGTTTGACTTCAAATAAGTGCTTTGTTGAGGTTAGTGTACTGTTGTCATCATGGTTCAAATGTTGGTTCATGGTTCAAATTATAACCAGGCGGTTAGGAGACAACTGTGGTCGTGGTTTAAAAAACATTGCTGATTCACGGCTGGAAACGGGAAAACCAACAGAAATCTTCCGTTTAAAAAAAAAATCCAAGGTTTTGTGGACTCCTCCGTCCGCCGTGGCTTCTTCCCCGTGTCGCCTTGGAGGACTCATTTGGTATTTATTGCTTCTATATTCGACCGTTGCGACTCATTAATTGGTGGCACATCGTGCTTCTGCCACTGTTGGTGTTCTCCCACTGTATTTGGGTCTGTGTGGGTTGACCACATTTTTGGACTGGGACTAATTATCCTCAGACCGGCTCGAAATATTCTCGGGTCCTTTTCTTGATCAGGTGTCTTTTTTAGTAGCTGCCCCTGTATTTTTTTGATGGGTAGGATGTGTGTAACTATGTCGAGCTTTAACGAGAGTCTTTTTGGGAAAGAGCAAGGGGGTTCAGACGAATTTCAGTGGATAAACAGAGGTTCAGAATGTGTCATTTGACAATGTACATAACGTCCTTAAACATGCATGACTGCTGCTCACAGTCTTTCACTTGTTCTTGTTAAAATAAGCTCTTAAGAATAGAAGGTACCCATAATTTTTATGATCTGTTACACGGAAATATCATCTACCCATCTATCCGAGATCTTGAACATATTTGTGAGTGCTGGCCTTGTAGCCACCAGGCGCTGTTGTGCTTCCACACCACTCTAGCTTTCTGTCATTAGCGATGCATCGCCCCGACCGCAGGCACAGATTGTGTTTAAAAAAAAAAAAAAAAGCAGTCCTGGCCAGCCACCATCTACCATTGCAGGCCAATTATGAATGGCAAATCACTATACGGCATCGCTCACTCGCTCTCCCCCTCTCACTCACTCTTTTTAACGGCAGCGCCTGGCCAGACTCCACTGCTTCTCTTGAATAACATGTGTAGATGGTCCTTTGTGTTACAAGCTGCTGGACGCTTGTTAGTTCACACTTTGCCGATAGAGCTTGGAGGGGGAGAAAAGAGCGAGAGACTATTATACTTTATCACCTTGAGCTTTTTTTTTTCCTTTTTTTCTAGCCCCAGACGTCTTAAAGTGTGATTCTCATTTATTTATCCTTCCTGAAACATTTTAGGCGATATGAGCTGAGATGAAAACGGTGCTTTAGTGCGGTTCTTTAGGTAATATTGACATTTTAAATTACTAATACTGAGAGCCTGGGCTGACTCTGAAGATCACTTACCAATTACTGAACCCCAATGCTATTAAAGGGAAAGAATCCTTCAGGAACAAAAAGGAGGAGAAAAAATAAAGAGTAAAAATTCTCCTGAGATACGTTAATAATATAACATTAAACATGCTAAGCGTGAGTTTTATGCACAAAATGGAAATCAGAAAAAAAGGAAAAGCCAGGGTGTAATTCAAACTGGGGCAATGCAGATAGAACATATTTCTTTTAAAATTGCTTCACCATTGTGCCTATCTTTCACTGTGTTAGTGTCTCTCCTCTCACTTTCTCTGAAAATGAATTCAGGGCTTTAAAGCATATTATCATACATGGAAAATGGGGCAGAAATTCAAGAAATAAAGTGTTGGTGACTTATTTGCATTGTTGCAGATCTGGGCACAAATTAAAGCAAAATCGCTGCTCTTCTTTGAAAACTAAATTTGATTGTGTTAACAGAGGTAACAAATAACTTGAAGTCACATACTTTACATAGTGTACATTGAAATGTAAATGTTATTATAAGGCGAGATCCTTATCTAACAAACAAGAGATTCTTAAACTCCCATCCCCTGAAAGAAACTGTTGACTTATCAGCTTTAGACTTCTTGTCCACATTGATTTGCTAAATTTGAAACATTATTTTTTTACCTAAATAACTCTTGAAGTCTTCAGATACAAACTGCAAAGTATAAATGCATAAAGTCTCCAAGCCACATGTTATGTTAAACCCAAGTCATGTGGTGTCCAACATCCACAGACTGACGGGCAACTTGTAACTTAAACTGAAATTAAATAAATAGCTGAGGAAGCATAATACGCCCTCTACAAAATCCAATCATCACGATAAACAATGGTCAAGGACACAAAACATTACACCGGAGATAATGAGGGAAGAAATCAGACCTTGTGCTCGATTCCGCTGTAGCTTCAGATATGAAATCACATAAGTCATGTTTTAGGCATCGAAAATAGATGATTGCAACGGCGATGCATGCAGGCCTACCACACACACACACACACATACACACACACATCCGCCAAAGTTTAGTCAGTTGATGTTATCTTGCAGGATTTGTTTTCCAGCAAGTTGGACTGCTGAAAAAAATATGTGCACACACACCAGAGGCCACAGACGTACTTAGAAAATATGCAAAGAACATACACATCAAACCATGGTCACGCCAGTTCCTGCGAATCTTACCTTCATACAGTCCAATCCATGTGAAATCAAGCTCAAATGCACAAGCCACCTACAGAACTCCTTCTACTAATCACTATGCAAATGAATAAAGATGGCCTGGCACTCGACTGTAAAATCAACGTGGCTAAAATCCTTTGTGAGGACAGTAAAAGCATTTTATTTGTGGCCTCAGCTCTGGTATAAGCAACAGGCAAAACTGCCAGACTCCTCACCTCCTGGGCATCAGGAACGTCTATGTGTTAACATCTCTGTGTCACATAAAATACATGGACTACAGAATGCGTGTGGATATATAACAGAGAAAGGAAAGTAGAAATTGGGATATCTACTTTTGCAAATGAACCCTTTATTTCCCCAGTGGCTTCTTTCAGGGTTGCAGGGTGGAGTAAATAGCATTTTCTTACAGTGTTCATTGAATGATCAGTCTCTCATGGTGTATCAGTGGACATCATTTTTTTTTGTATTAGGCAGAATGTTTATATATTAGTTACAAAACCAATCGATCAAAACTTTATTTGTAGTGCAACTTTCATACAGGTTAGTGCAGCACAATGCACTAAGAGGATAACACATAACCAAGACAAATAAGGTTCAGGAGAAGGATAAGAAACAAGTAGGCTATATAATTATATTTATAGTGAAGTGAAAAAAATAAAGTTTTAAAACTAATTAATTAATGAAATAATTCCTATGAAACATTCTTAATCAATGGGCAGGTTAAAGAGGGATGTTTTAAATTTAAGTTTAAAGATTTCAACACTTCCAGCTGCTCTCAGATCCTCATTATATATTTATAGGACGAGACAGACCTACACAAATTTATATCAGAGGTATAACATTACACAACCGAGGCAAAGATGGGGCAGGAGCACCCGGAAACAATAAAAGAAGACGCCAATTCAGCAGAACAAAAATCCTTCTTTAAACATCCTGTCTGTCCCTCATCATGCTCCACTTGATTCTTATTAATATTTACAACCTACAATAAGAGCTGAAAAATCTGATCAAGGCAGCTTGAAATCTATAAAAAAAAAAATCTAATCCAGAACAGAACAGAATCCAAGAACAAGAAATCTGAAGTTTAAAAGAACAGACTTGTTTGAATATTAACTTGTGTATTGTTTTCTTTTTCCACTGAATCATTTATTTACCAAGTTACAAATTCTTAAAATGACACTGACTCCTGCGCCTCATCAAAAAATCCAGAATCTATGAATATACAAATATTTCATTTCAAAAGTAAAAAAAAATCCACTGTACTGTACAAAAAGCACATTGAAGACTGATAAAGACTATTACAGTACTACAACGTGAAGTTTCATTGTCTCGAAATATGAAACCAGCATGAAATTCCATTTTAGTGCTTTAGATAAGGTAAATGCAACAAAGAAGTCTGTGTAGATATATAACTTCATCCTAAAGGCCATTCTGGTTTTGAGCAACATTTTGTGACAAATGATAATTCCAGGGTGGGGTCCTTTGGTATTAACGGCTTGGCACAAAAGTGTGTTTACTGACATTATACAGATATTCTGGACACTAAAGCAGTTCTCAGATAATTGCCTGCAGCTGCCATTTTAGCCGCCAAGGTGTGAAGTTGCCTTATGCACCTGTACAGTGTCAAGATCTCTCTATTTATTGGGGCCACATGTTCTCAAAAAGCCCAATCCCCTGTCCTTGCCAGATGAAAAACACACACAGGAAGGACGGACTCGCCGTCTCCTGAAAACAGCGCACAAACGCGGGAGGAGCGTACCAGTCGTGAGATGAGATGGATTCTTTTTCTACCTATTTGACAGGTTACATCCAACCTGTTTCCTTCTCTGTCTCAGAGACTGTGTGTCTGCCTCGCAGCATTACTGTCAAGCTGATCTATGATGGAGCCTCGCTAACCTCCCTCCCTGCCTCATGTCAGCCGTATGGCTGCGTTCACAGACAGTATGTTCCGCACTCGGAGCGGGCCCCTTCCTAAACCGGTTAGGGTTCTGGAGACAAGTGTCGCAAAGTACTTAATAGGCTAAAAATGCTAAATGGATAACAGCATAAAATCAAAGATTTTGTTAGATTTCGATTCAAAAAATGGAGTAGATTAGGGATTTAGCAAAGGTTATCATGAGGTTAGAGTGTATGTGTGCGCAGACAGACGAAAGCTCTTTTACCTCCCGACAATATAATTAAGTAATATCAAGGAAATATTGCATATTTAGCGACTAATCTCTCCAACAAATGAGCTGTGACTTTAATTATCTGTGGAAATGACCATGAGCGGCTGATTTCTGAACTTCAAACCCGACTCCGAGCCGAGGAACAGGAGACCGGGATAAACCTCGTTTTCAAATTTCATTACCTTAAGATTGCGCATTGAGTCTTGTGTGTATTCTGCTGTGGTTTTCCCAGTTTAGCGTGACGCACGGCACAACACTGGCCGACTTCATACGCCCCCAGCTCAGCCGTACATGTGTAAGCAGCGTTCAAAACATTTCCAAACACACATAGGCGGTCGTTACAGCTCGAAAAAAAGCGGAGCTCGGCAAAAGAAGAGCTCCTTCTCGGCATGTCCTCTACATCACAAGCAGTGATGGGCAAGTAACTTCAAAACTGTAATGCGTTATTTAATACTTGTTACACTGTCATTACTGTCATTTTAAAGTAATTTTTTAAAGTAATTTGTTATATTGCAATATAACTGTATTTAAAATGTAAGGCATTAGACTACAATTGCATTAATTTTAAGTTACTCTCACCAAAATGCTTAACTGGAAATATGGATTATTGCTGCTAGTCACAACAAGGATCTTGCTGACAAGTTTTCAAAAAGCTGGTGATTCCACTGTTGAAAGTGGTTAGCATTTTAGGAAGTGGACAATTCTTTAGGTGTAGCACACAAAGTGCATTTGAGTAGGATGTTCATCAAATTCACAAATGTAAAGTAATGAGGAAAGGATGTGAAACATTTGCGCGGATGTTTCACTGGTGCTGATTTTGTGGTGATTTTAGCGAACAGCCATTTCAATCCAGTTTAAAAACACACATTGTAATGTGTGTTACTGACATTTTTACTAGTAAAATATTTTTTAAAAAATCCTGTAATGCCTTGCATTACTGTCTTACAGCAAAAAGTTTAAGCATTTCAGTAATGTATTACTTATGCAACACAATACTCTCAACACTGGTCACAATCACCTAGTTTCCCACAATCACTCAATCTTGTGCTATTTGTTACAATAACAATAAAGACCTTTCAACCTTTTTCCAACCAATCGCAACCTGACACAGGGGCGCTGCTGCTCGCTGTCAACCTTTTAAAAGTGTTGTCATGTCGTCGCCGTTGTTGTCATGCCGCTCCACCTCCTCCAACTCCTCCACCACCTCAGGAAGAGTGTCAGCTCCACCAACCATTTAGTGTCAAGCAGGAAGTCATCCAAGTGTCTATTTACAATTTTTTAATACAATTTTCTATTAATTTTACAACTCATGGTGGCAAATAAATGTGTGACTTGTGGAAAACACTAAATTCTGGCCACACTTTTGAACAGTATTCTATATATGTACATTTTTTTTATGTCCATTCTTCTTCATCTGTCCATGAATGAATTATAAGTTGGTGTATAAAAAGCAGAGGTAACAACATGGATCGATAGCCCCAAGCGTCCATTGTGTCGTCGTCAGACCACCCGCAGAGCTCACGCGTCCCCACCGTAATCATAGCACTGCCTTTGCTATCTGACAGGGAACGCCACTCGGGAAAAGAGGCCTATGTAAGTGTGTGTGTGTGTGTGTGTGTGTGTGTGTGTGTGTGTGTGTGTGTGTGTGTTGCACACGTGTGTGAGGGAGAGAAAGACCTCAGAGCCCTAGGGATAGCGTGTCACATAAGCTCCATCACAAGGCCGCTTTATTGGGCCTGGCATGGGTCAGACCCCTACTGTCATCTTCAAATATGCCTGCCACCTGCTCACACACACAGCTACACACATGAACACACACACACATACAGGCAGTCCATGCTCACACATCCATATGTGTACACGCTCACCCTACACACACACATACACACACTCATGCATACACAAACTGGCACACATGGCTTGCAAAGAATTCATCTGGTGTTTTCTGGTAATTGCAACAAAAACACCAAATCTGGACGTGTCACGTTCATTTCCCAGGACCCCAGAGTGGAGGGGCTAATTTCAAACAGCCCCCCCCTGCACGCAGACCTCTGTCCTTTTTTTTCTTCCATGCCCCCTTCTTTTCCTTCTTCTTTTTTTATTGCATCCTCTCATCTCCGAGGAAGGAGAAAAAAAGACCATCTTTTTAAACACCGGCCAGTTTTGCGGACGATTATTTGCTTAAGAGACTCAAAACTGACTGAAATTCTTTATTCCTCTACCCGGAGAGCGCTCATGCCACTCTGCCTTCAGATTCCACATGTCTAAGATATACGCACGAGCCTCCGTGCCAGGGACTCAGCCGCCAATAATATAAATTAGCAATGCAATAAGATTTGCAACGCCGCTACAATCAGCCATGAATGCATAAGCAAATCAGCCGCTTTCTCTCCCCTCTTCCAACCACTGCGACTCTATTTTTTTCTTAATAATTTCAAAACAATGTAGATTCAGTACATCTGATAGTGCAAGAATTGTGTGTGTGTACATGTGTGATTCATAAGCGTATTCTTTCTTTTTTTTGTCTCGCTGATCTGCTCATATAATCACTTTTTTTTAAGTGGTTGATACATATATGAATGCACTTATTTACTAGCCACATACAACCGGCTCACTGAACTCTCCATCATCCCAAAATGAGCCCACGTGTGTAAAAGTGTGTGTCTGTGTGTGAGCATCTACAGAATGTGTTTTTTTTCTTTTCCCCCTCATGAGCACAAGTATGGTTGTGTGTATGACCGTGTGATTCGGTGTGTGTGTGTGTGTGTGTGTGTTCCCTGATGGAGATAAGTCTGAGTGGTTAGGAGGGAACAGATGTCAGCTGGTGTCGGCTGCCAGGAAGACTGAACAAAGCCAATCACGTTGCCTTCCTGTCCAAAACGCATGGCAGAGGGAGACCTGCATCTAACAACAATTTGTGGCATTAACTCTGAGCATGCCACCCTGCATGCACCCCCACCACACACACACACACACACACACACACGCTCCACCATCATCCTGTTTGGAATAAATCTGGTAAATGACTGGTGGTGATATGAAAGATTGTGGAGGGAACTAACAAAATGGCGTCTGTAATATGATCTGCCCTTGTACAGTGGCTTAATCATTCATAAGCCTGTACCATGGAAGGACTGGCAGGCATTACTGAGTCAGTACCGGGGTCCTTTGTTCGTTTCTTAAATTCTTTTTTCTTTGTAACCTATCATTCATTAAGTCTGGATGCTCTGTATTTATCTGTCCCCGGTGAAAAATTAGGAATTGGGTGTTTTTGTTTTTTTTTTCCCCAGCATAAGCTCATCAAAAAGAGCATTTAAGTCTTATTCACTGCTTCAAACAAACTACTGTTCCTCCCTTTTATTTTGCTCTGTCTTTTAATCTCTCCCTCTCCTTCCTTTCTCCGTCGAACACAATCATATTAGCGGTAAGTTCCTTCATGCGCTAGGATGAAAGTGTAAAAGCTAATTTTGGAGAGAAACACACAGATCTTAATTCTTTTGGAAGAGTGAATCATGCAGAAAAGCATATTCACCATGTATCATAAACAATAGGAACCAGGGAGAAAAAGAGACTCGTGCACCCACGCACACACACGTGCAGACACAACTGAATGTAAAAAATAATATCTAAATGACATTGTAAATAAGGACACGTGTCAGAAATGTCCATAACATTAGCATTTTATTATACAAATGCATAATTATGGCACCAAACCCTCAACTGCAGCGTCCAGACAAAGCAAAGAATCTGATGATGTTTATTCAAAAATTATCTTAACTCAGCTTTTAGAGGCCTGAAAAATCCACAAAAAATTCCTCTTTCTCTTGAGCCAGAGACAGTGAGAGCTTCTGTTTTGAGGAGGAAGTGCAGTTGCCCCAGCGAGGGGAGTCACTCACACACACACACCACACACACACACATATCCCACTCAGCAGAGAGCTAAGAGGCTGCACTGCCGCAGCCAGTCCGGCCGGGCAGAGGGCTAAAGGGAAAGATCTGGGACTTTGGGCTTAATGCACAGAGGTGACTGGCGACACAGAAACGGGGCTGAACCAACTCATTTCAAGTCATTTGGGAGGCATCTAATCCAGCCCAGATGCAGTGCGGTCATGTTCGACCAGACTTCATCAAAAAGGAAAAAGACAAAAAAAGAAAAATCTCCCATCTACTGTATGCAGAGACTTTCAAAAACAGCAACAAAGACACACTTTGAGATGACAGAGCAGGCATCCTAATAATGTGTGTGTGCGTGCGTGTGCGGTTGTCGCCATGGAATCTTAGCCTTGACTGACAGATCCTTAGAGGTTGTCTGTTACAAATCTCTTCACCTTTGACCCCCTACTGAGTTGTGAAAACCGCACTCCATTTCCCTTAAGATTTAACCGCCTGCACAAGTGCTGTGTGTGTGTGTGTGTGCGCATGTGCATGTGCATCTGTCTGTGTGTGTGCGCGCGCCTGTGTGTGCGGTGTAACCCTGAGGTTAAAGAGCAATCTGCAGCCAATTAAGCGCTTCACTAGGAGGGCCCTGCTTCCATGAATGAGAGGAATGCTCTACGAGCTTAAGAGAAAGGGACTTGACTCAGTGCTTTGAAAGCTGTGTGTGTATGTGTGTGTGTGTGTGTGTGTGTGTGTGTGTGCAGTGCGTGCTTGTCTGTGTGTATGTGTGTGTGTGTGTGTGTGTGTGTGGGGGGGGGGGGGGGTAACTGTGTGTCATGCTTGAGACATTTACAGTGCAGGTTTGTGTGCTGGTAACAATTAAGTGTCAGGGAGCTAATGTAAGGTTAAAAGTTCAACACATACAGAGGAAAAAAAAGTTCTTACTGGATTTTTGAAAAAAATGCGAAACATTGAAAAACAATATTGGTGTCTATTTGCAGCGCAGCTGAACACTGACTGTAGATTTCAAACCAAATACTTGTTTGAAAAATGCCTTAATAGGCATTTCTAACTGAAGCGGAAAAGCATGAATGTAAATAATAATATGAATGAAGTATTTTTCCGTCTCAGGGTCGTGGTATTGTGAATGTTGGCTCACTGTCACACAACCGTGGCTTAGTGCATATTACAGCGCCATCGTTAATGTCATTAGTAACACTTGTGCTTTCCCTGCTATGACAAGTCAAAATGTCTGCTGCCGTTTGACTAAGTTAGTGCCTGGCAATAAATGAAAAAGAAAGTTAGAAAGGGTGAAATGATGGTGGATGACAGAAAAAAAAAAAAAACCTCATTCTTTCAGATCAATAAAACTCACCAGAGGAGAGGAAGCACAGTTGAACACACAAGTAAAATAATGACAAAAGTAATGATGGTTACTGTCGGGTGTCAGTCAAACACTGTGAAGCTGTGCGGCGTCTTTTCACTTTCACTCAATTCTTTTGTTAAGGAACTTGTCAAGTTTGTGTTTCTGTAGGTGTTGCTCTTTTCTGTGTCTGTGCTGGCTGTGTACGTGCTTTGAAAATTCAAATGTTAAGTGAATGAAAACAGATGTTTAGATCAAACCGTAAACTGTCTCTGATTTAATTTTTGCTCCATGTTTCAGTTCAAGTACAAAAAAAGAAACAAAACATGGTCATTTTTAATATGAAAATTACTTGTTTAAAAAGAGTTGGAGCAGAGGAAAAGGGATGAGTGTAAAGGAGGGAGGGAGGGGAGGGTAGGGCCGATGTCCGTCCTGCTCCCCACCCACCCACCCACCTGCACCTCCTCCCAGCAGCCCCCTGCAATCCATCAGTGGGTGAGCTGAGAGGATCGGGGGCCCAGAGTAATGAGCCGTAGGCCGCCTTACACGTGTTGACGCGCCACTAAATAAGATCCATTTACCTAGGCTAGCGCCACCGCCGCGCCCCGCCGACGACTGGAGGAGAACGGGCCCCCCCCCCCACCCACCACAGCGCCTCCAACTCACCTCTCGTCTCCAAGGGTCATATCATACCGCAGAGACACCGCAGACGTGTGTGTGTGAGCTCACTTCCGTTCCCTCTGGTTAGTAATGTCTGTCAGTGTGTATCTTTGTCACAGCTTATCTAGGTGTATGTGCGTGCATGATCACTGGGTACAATGATCATGCATATATATGTGTGTCTGTGTGTGTGTGTGTGTGTGTGTGTGTGTGTGTGTGTGTGTGTGTGTGTGTGTGTCTGTCTGTCTGTGGGCAGGGAGGACGGCGTTGTGATCCAGTTACTGAAGACAGATAGAAGCAGCAGTTCTCCAGTTACACAGATTTTCTCTCTGAGACTTGAGGGAATCACTGTCAAGTGTCGAGGCCATCAGGGAAGTCGTGCTTTAGACGATTGCACTCGATCTGGTGTCCGTGTGTGTATGTCTTGGGAGGGACCACCGTAGTGTGTGACCTCCACTCCTTTGTTACATTCTACATGAGGATTGTCCTTTTGGTTAAAAAAAAAAAAGTTCCTACGGTTCCGCTTCAGTTTCAACTAGGACTACAGCCAATAGACACAGAAACCAAAGTCCAGAATAATAAGCGGCTGGTGAAGCTAAGTCATTAGCTGAAATTCAACACGTCACGTCACATATCTACCCCCTTAAAACTCCCCGACCAAAAATAGATGTGCAAGACAAAATTAAAAAAGAAAAAAATTAAGAAAAGTGTCTGAGAAGCATTGTGCGTGTGTGTGTGCGCGTGTGTGTTGAAGGGGTTGCAGGCTTTGACTGGAAAAAAAAATAAAAAATTACAATCTCCCTCACTTTAGAACGAGCTATTTCCTCTCGGGTTTGTCTGCCCGTCCACTGTCCTACCACTTTCACAGAAGCCTAACTGTCTAATGATGCATTTAGAGGTGGCATTAAGCAGGAGGGGGAGGGAGGGGGGAGAGAAAGAGAGAGAGAGAGAGAGAGAGAGAGAGAGAGAGAGTGGCCCATTCACAATGTGCAACTGGTTACAATGGTAAAAAGGTGTGCGTCATACTCAGCCCCCTATGTGAAAACCACCCACTGTATGGGGGCAAACACGGCTCATACAAAGCGTCCTCACATAACAAAGGAGCAGAGTGGCGAGAGACACAGAAACAGGGAGAAGCGAAGAGGCAGAAAATGTTTACAAATCATATTCTAAAAAAAAGGTAAAGAAGGAAAGTGAGATGAAGAGGAGAGAAAAAGAGAAGAGAAGAGAAAGCCGCGGGAAAAAAAAACAGAGAAAAAAGAGACAGATGAGTGAGCAGGGCTTTAGTGGCGCTAGTGGGGCGAAAGAGAATGCCACTAATAATGAGATGTCTATTTTACCCACCAGCTCTCTGTCTCTCTCGCTGCTACGCCTGTTTTCCTCCGGCCCCCATTATCAGTGCACTTGAACCCGGGGATAACAATGAGTTCACAGAGATTGAGAAGTGCCGAGGCCTTAATTGTATGTATTTAGTCACGCAAACAGAGGCAATGGCCTGAGAACGCCTAGTTAGCCAATGACATCATTTAGCCACACAGCCACTTTAACTCAATGGGGCTGCTGTGGCATACAGCTCTCTGTCACTATACTCTGCCACTACTGTGTCTCTCTGTGTCTCCCTGCTGAAGGATTCCCCATGCTCATGAAAAAAAAAATAATTTTCAGTTGCTCTCTTTCTCTCACAAGGTTATTCTATGCATGAACTTCTTCACACTTCAAATCGTATTCATCTTTTGCAAACGTCATCTATGTTAAAAATGGAATATATTGTGAATTACCATATGTTCCGAAAAGGCTACTCGTGTCTCTGTTTGTGCACCTCAGAGATCGAAAGTGAACATTTACCGGGTCTTGGGCTGCAACTAATATTCTAATTAATATTATTTCCATAATTGATTAACCTGGTGTTTTTTTCCCAACTTAAATCGATCAACTATTTAGTCAGGAAGTGGTAAAACATGCCCATCCCTATTCCCCAGAAACACAACAAATTGCTTCTTTTAACCAATTGTCTAAAATCCCAAAATATATAAATCACCATGGAAATCAGCAAATTATCACATTTTGTATCAGGAAACTGGTGATTTTTTAATGTATTTGTTAAGAACTGAACTTTGTAGAGAACTGATTTAAGAAGTAATAGTTTCAGCAATATTTGGGGCAGATTTCCTTTTTGTCTGACCACACGTTAACAGTTTTTCAGAGCCGCATCTGCAAATGTGGAAAAAAAAAAGGGGAAATGACCTCTTGCTCCGTGCTTGTGTGTGTGTATGTGTGTGTGGGCATGTGTGTGTCTGTTTGTTTGCATGCATACTTTTGTCAATCAATGGCGGTCGCTGGCAGTCACAAAGATGATGATGGCACCGAGATGTTAGTGTGCCTCACTTGCTCGGCACAAAGAAGGGTATGTGTGTGTGTGTGTTTGTAGAAAGGAGGGGTGCTTCTCAAGCAGGGATGTCAGCACTTGAAAAATCAATCACCATCTGGGCTCATTTCATACAAAGGACAGAGGGAGGGGAGGATAACTCACAAACACACGTACGCACAGACACACGCGCGCGCACACACACTTCTTGCATCTTTCATTTCATGCAAAGACAACAGAGGGCAAAAATGTTCAACAGCGAGTGCCCCCCTTGTCTCCTGCCTTTCTATTTTAAGTGAACACTTTCACTCCTAGCCCTGGATCCTGCTGCTATAAAAGCAGGTGCAATTTCCTCCTCTGCCCCTAGCACCTCTGCCTGGCCATTTTCAAATCGGAGGTACAGCGGTTTGTGGATGTACACTTGAGGAGGGTTCGGGTCGGACACTGAGGGGGGTGGAGGGGGTGTTTTTGGCGAAAAGTACTGGCCACGCTGGGGCCTATCTAAGCCATTAGGCCAATGCTATGTGAACACACTGCAACAGGGCCGGTGTGCAAGGTCACCCAAAGCAAACAGGGATAAGAGGAAAGAAAAGCAAAGATTCATCTGCTTGAGTTAGCACCTCAGGTCAATGGGTTTACCTCCTATTCACCGCGGCCCTCATTTACAACACTGCTTTCAAAACCTGTTTTCAACTTCACATAAGGGACTTTTATACGAGAAAAAGTGAATGTTTTATGCAAACAAGATTTTTTTTTCTTTTTTTTTTATTTAAGCATGCACAAAAAGCGTGTAGAGATTGAAAGCGTGTGTGCATGTGTGTATGTGTGTGACATGATTTTTGCTGCGGCGCTGCCTCCTTTCAGTAGCACAGCTGTGTGAGAAATACCAGTGGCAGAGGCTGCTGAGGCAGCGAAAGCATTTAATACTCGACAAACAGTTATCTAAGCCCATGTCCAATACCTAGACACCACTGTAATGTGACCTACATACTAAGTGAATAAGATTTTTTTTTTTTTTTGTATTTTTTTTGTACGGGGGTCGGGTGCAGCGGCGGTACGAAGCGCAGAGTGTGAGGTTTAGGAGGGGACGTGAACAAAACTCATTCAAATGGGAGTCACAAAATAGTATTCCTTTTCGCTCCCCTTTTTTGCTCCCTTTGCTCCCACTCTTCTTCTCCTTCCAGAGCAAAAAGGAAAGTATAATGTAACTGGACAAATTGTGTCGTACTGTGGGCACTGAACTCTGGCTACTTTGTTAGTTTTCAACCTTTTGAAAAGAGGGCTTTTCGTTTAAGGATTTAATGAAACGACTCGTGGAGGGAGGTACCATGTGTGTGTCTTTTTTTATGGGGACCTGAGAGGTTAAAGCATCTGTCTCAGCTGCTTTATGTTTCACATAAGTCTTGCACTTATAATCAACAGCTTCAAAGCGATGCAGGACAGGAAAAGATTCAATGAATGTTTTTTTTCTTTTTGGTTCTACAGTATTTTGATCATGATTACAAACCTTATCATTTAACTGCATGACTCGAGTTGAGTAT
The DNA here is from genome assembly GCA_030544235.1 of Lepturacanthus savala. Classification (NCBI taxonomy): domain Eukaryota; kingdom Metazoa; phylum Chordata; class Actinopteri; order Scombriformes; family Trichiuridae; genus Lepturacanthus; species Lepturacanthus savala. The sequence goes on along the minus strand of CM060462.1, from coordinate 23,706,762 downwards.
GTTCAGTGCCAAACCTTGAGAAGGGCACAGTCTCGGCTAGTTGCAGGGCACTGAATTAAAAGCCCGTTATGCATAATTTGAGGCAGAAATGGACAGATTCACTTCAGAACAATTTTGATAGGTTTGGTCCCAGTCTCAACCTAAAAAATGATGAATGAATAAATGGACGCTTGCACAAACACACACGCACACACACACACAAATACACAGTCAATCTGCCTGGCCACATCAACAGAGCAGGTGTCCTTAGTAATGCACCATCGCGCACTTGGATCCCTGCATCTCAGAACAGAGGGAAAAGAGGGAGGGGGGAAAGCCGACAAAGAAATAAAAGGACAGTTAGAAGAAAGGGAGAAAAAAAGTCTGTTTCTAACTATTTCATTGCAGGGAGCAAGTGTCAGAGGTGGGTGGTGTGTTTATTTGTATGTTGGCTAGCAGCTGGAATTTGAGGGCATTATGCGGATCAGTCGCTGAAAACCAACTTGACTGACATGACGCACCAGTGAAACTTGTTTGAATGTGCCTTGTTTTTTTTTTTTGTTTTTTTCGCTTGAGACCAGCAGACTCCTACACTTGATATATCAAATACGCGATGATGTATTTTCAGTGGCCATATGAGAAATATTTATCAGGAAAACAGGCCGCAAACCAGACTGAGGAGAAACTAAGCAGGATCCGATGTACTTAGTAAAGACCATGCCTTTGCCCCCTGCTGAGTCTCAGCTACATGGTACATAAATAACCATTATGAATCATGCTGTTTGGTCTCACCCTGTCGTTTCTCAAACAAGATCCTGTTTCCATTTAGCCACAATGGTGATGAACAAGCCTCCTTTTGAAGAAAACAACAAAATAAAACAAGTTATGTGTATACTGTGCTTTATTTAGTAAAAAGCAAAAAAAAAGGAATATTTAGAAACCTTATTGAGTTTGGAATATTGCATTTTTTATGGCTATTCGTTGTTTATGTTTGAACTTGTCTGCCTAATAGGCTCAAATCCAGTCTAAATCTACCAGAGGCCAGAGGGCGAACTGACAACAGAACAACCTCGGCATTCGGATGAAAGGACAAACTGCTGCTCAAACAAGGCCATTAGTTTACACAAAAGGAGAAGTCTGAGAGGTTACCAATCTATTATCATTAAGAATAAGTCTCCAACATGACAAATCCTCCATTGTGGAACTTTTCCGTGGTCAAATCTGATAAAACCAGGTCAGAAAAATCCATTATGCCAATTAAGAATACAGAATCATTAGAAATGTCACAAGCCTGTGTTCGGGCTTGTTGCCTTTCCTCTTTTGGAGTCAGTTCAGAGGCGATGTCTTGGGTGGTTCACCCACATCAGCTTCCGTGGCCTAAGAGATTACCCTACACAAACGTTATCCCATGGCAAATCTATCTTTAGGCCGCGCATTTTAAACCTTGTCGTAGAAATCAAGCCCCCATTCAAGGAATCTCCTTTGTAGAACTTAAATACATCCCAATGTGTCCATCAACAAAGGCCTCTACCCTTCGTCCTCGCTCCCTCCGACACTTTAAGTTTAGGATTGTTCAGCGGGCCTGTGGGTGGGTTTTTCATTCTTTCCCATTCTCCCTTTATTTTGCTCCTTCTTTAGAGCATTAGGGCGACCAGCCATTGAACTACAACCGCTACTATAAAAATTCATCAGGATTAAAATGACCTCACACACAAAATTAAAGTTCCCCAATGTACACAATAAGGGGCTGTATCTTTTTTAAGACATTCTCAGCTTCCTTGGGAACAGGATTGTTTCTTGACAAAGTGGTCTCTACTCTACAATGAGCACCTTTCAGACACTCACAGGGACTGCCTTTAGAGCTGCAGAGAGAGACGGATTTCACATATCAATCAAAAGAGGGAGGGGGGAGAGAGAAAAAGGGCCCTCGTCTGGTGAGAGTGGTCCTTCAGAGACCATGAACAGATTCAAATGGAGTATATGCTTTTCTCTCTTACCGCCACTATTCATAATAACAGAGGACACAGGAGTAGAGGAGAGGAGGGGAGTCCTCTTAACACCTTTCTTTTTTAGACTTGTCTTCCCTTATATGGCGACTGAAGTATGGTTCCACAGGCTGGCCCTGAAATAATAAGACCGCAGTGGATTCCTATAGATTGGTACAACTGTGAAAAAAAAAAAAGTTGCTTTGTGAAGAGGCCAAGAGGACCCACTGTATTCAGTGTGTGTGCAAGCTTTGGAGTTCTTGAGTTTGCACATGCGAGTGCTTGTATGTGTGCCTGTCTGTGTGTGTGTGTGTGTGTGTGTGGGGGTGGGTGTGTCATTTCCATTACACCTGCGCGATGGCGTAATGAGCCCATGAGTGTGTGCACTGGGCCACAGCCACCCACTGCGCCAGCCATGCACACCACTGCCGCTAATCATGTTGAAAATGAATAAGGTGTCAGTGTGGGTAATTCACAGCTGTATTAAAGCACCTCAGCCCAGAATATAAGGTACATAAAACAAATTAAATATAGTATTCTATTATAAATATAGAATATTTTTTGACAGCTATATTAATGGGCGCACCTTAAAGGTCTTCTTAATAGGTCACCGGCTGCATGTTTCACCATCTACACTTTGTGAGCCCGAGGTATTCAGATCATCTCTGACTCATAGCGCACAGGAATACAAAGCGAGCAGAGAAAAGAAAAAAAAGGCTACGTTTTACGCTTTCGTTTTGAGAATTTTCAGACAATTATGAGTCATTTTCACGGCAGAATACAGAATCAGATATTAAGCTGTAAAACAAGTAGTAAAACACAGTTCTTCAAAATATAACTATGGCTACTCTATTGCTAATTCAGACAGGATTTTTGTCTCTAAATAATGATGATAATATTTGTATAGCACTTATCAAAACAAAGTTACAAAGTGCTTCACATAAAAACAAGCAAAAGCCCAGCAATAACTGAATAAAAGTTACTGCTAAAACAGAATAAAAGTGCTTAAAGAGCAACATAAAAATTGGGCAACAAAGTTACGTGCTTCACATAAAAGCAAACAAAAACACAGCAATAACACAATAAAACTACTTAAAGAGCAGCATAAAAATTAAGATAGTAAAAGGCATAAAACAGAATAAAACCTCGAATCAGGTGAAATCGGGGAAGATGCTGCGATAAAAGTATGTTTTGGTCTTATATTTAAATGAAGCCACAGACTGCATTCAATCAGAGATTACACCCACAGTTAATAAGTGCCTTGTGAGTTACATCATTTCTCCCAGCTTGGACCTCACTGGAACATTAAAGTAGATCTCAGTGTAACTGGGAAGAAAAGGGAAAAAAAAAAGTATTAGCATTCACTGCATGTATGTGTGGCAAATGTGTGCCATTTTTAAATAGGGATGCTGTGAAAGTGTGGAATTGGGGACAAGGCAGCCTTGCACCGGGCCGTGACACAGACTTATGTTAAACCTAATTAGATCATGATAATAGCTTTAGGGCCCCAGTGATCAATGCTAGAGGTCTGTGGAGATGAACTTTCCTTAAGTTTCATGCTGCACGCTGGATGTACTCTCATTTTTTTTTGTATGGAGTCGCTGTACATCATGCTTTTCAAATGGCAGATAACGTATTGGGTGATGGCATTGTTTCAAATATGCGTCTGCATGTCTACTGCCTGGCATTCTTCTTTTTGGTACTGAATGAGTACAATATGGTTAGATTGATGCACATATGTTCAAGCTGGACTAATTAAAAATGCAAGTATCGTGCATCAATGCCATTTCCTCCTCCAGTGTGCTGGCTGAGATTTCATACTAGAGATTCATGATGACTATTTGACATCACCTCAGTCCCCCTAGCTTGTCCCACAATGCATTGCAGCAGCCACCGGGTGCCAACCAAGACACTTGGTGATTCGGAGTTGCATTATGTCCGTGTTTGTGGTGGAGTCTTGTCTACAGATTGCAGACTCTTTAGATCACTCTCTCTGAAGACAAAGAGGACGTACTACTCATTCTTCCATTACTGTCTAATGTAATTTGTGTAATGTAATATTTCAACACGTCCACGACTGCAGACATGCTAGCTCGCTTGTGATTAGTGGTGATATAGGATGTTCTGGGATTCCCTGCACATATCGGTTGTGGTTGGTACCAGCTCTTGACTCTCAAGGCTTCCTCCTTCTCCTTACTTCACCCTACTCCAACTCAGCAAGAGATGCAGAGGAGTACACTCAGGAGACAAAATGGTAAAAATAAAGATGTTGGTTGACCAACAAACAGTAGCTGACTTTAGCTTGTATTATGTTTGTGTTTTGCACACTGTAATTACCTTTGGACAAGCTCTGGTTTGGAACCAACATTGTTGGCCTTTCAAAAGCTCACCCACCCATTTAATTCCATAACTGTCAACTGTTCAGACTGGTATGCACTGAGTGTTTGTTTGTGTCTGGTTGAGACACACAAGAATCATTGTCTTTGAACACACAATATGGCAATGCACCTTTAAATCAGGTTGGGGATTTCTGAGAAGATTTGATGATGCCAACCAGCCTTTTTTATACCTCTGCCATTACACCGTTTAAATTAAATTGATTCTGATGTGACATTTTGATGACCCACGGTATATATTTTTTTATCCTGATGAGGTTCCAACTGTGAGGGGGACTAAATAAACGAAATACTTGGAAATGTCCACTGTGAAAACAGTCAGTTTTAAACAAGTCTGATATTGTCAGAGCCAAGGAGTGGAGAGTGCCCAGTTTGGTGACCTCAGGATTTTCGCCAACTCTGTAGTTCTGTCGATTTCATTGGACTGTGACCCCCAACACACACACTGTCTGGGAGGGTTTGCATTGTAAAACATTTATGGTGAAGGTAAGCCCGTCCAAGTCTGAGGCCATTATAAGCTGTTGCGAAATGTGAAGAAAGAAAAGATGTTCAGCGTTGGGGCTATGTTCATGAATATGGGTGATATAAAGGATGAGATTTTGTGTCAACTGTCAGTGAAAACAGCGAGAGCCAAACACAAGCCCTTAGAAGAATGATACTGTGGATATAAAACCCCAAATTCAGTTTCAGATTTCTATGGGCTTCCTCTTGAAAGGAGCCACTTGAGTAGTTTCAGTATCTAATCAGGTTGACTCCTGGTCACCTCCCTGTGGACGTACATCTAATGGAAAGAGACCCTTGTGCAGACTCCAAACAAGGATAGCATATCCTATCTAATCTGGGAATACCATGAATTTCCTGAAGAAAATATGGCTAATGTGTTTTGAGAGAAATGCAACGAAGCAACTTTTACCACCAACTGAAGTTCACAAACCTATTTTCCTTGAAACCCTAGGACGTTACATGATTCTGTGGATGCGCACATGTATTTTTGGCCCACTTTTGTGTGTACAGCGGGAGGTTTGTTTTGTTGTCATGGCTCAGCCCCATTCTCATGTAGGATTTCATAAACACTACTATTTGCCAGAGGTCAATGTGATTCATAATCTATTACTGCTGGTCATCTTGTCTTTTCAGGGCCTGTGTAACATGCAAACTTGAGATGACCAATGTTATTACGAAACTATCATAGGATTGATACAATTTCTAAATATATATATATATATATATATATATATATATATATATATATATATATATATATATATATATATATATTAATGGTTTTATATTATGTTGTGCTAAGGAAGGGACTCATCATAATGGAAGCGACCTGAATAATTTACTACAAGCCCAATCTCAGCCAAAGATGTACGGTATCAGTCTATCAATAAAACAAGCTGTCTAGACAAAGGTGTACTGGATGATATAATGACCCCCTGAAACCATCTAACGAATAAAGGTTTAACGTCATTTAAGATACAAACTCCCTGACAGAAAAAGGCATCCTTCTGCTTGGTGTCGAATGGCGAGGCGTTAAGCTCTCCATGGCGACATCTATCTCCCGCCACCACCTTGAGGGCATCTTTTAAGCAGAGGAATTTAGCCATTATGTGGCATTAACCTCATTAGAAAACACTCTTTAGCTGCTCCAAGATAAAATTGATTTACAGCTGCCATTTCCACCACTGCTCTCGATCAATGGTTAAACTATCCCTTTTATGGCCCTGTGCACACTCTCTGCTCTTTTCTCCAGTTTTCTTAAACTGCTCTTTAATTTCAGCCCCCCACCATCCCACCCACCACCCCCTTCTACTCTTGTCCTTGTGCCAGGTATGTAGTCACAAAGTGGAAGAGTTGATTCCCCCATGGTCAAATATGGGACTGACTACATTTTCTGAGAGTGTATAAACACGATAGGATCACAGGCAGATTCCTTGAACCAATTAAGCACAAAGTTGCTGTCTTAGTCTTTTCTACATGCGAGAGTTTCACTATGGTCAGCTAAATTTGCGTGGGTGGTCTTAATTGGGGTTATATCTTAACAAAATGTTGTAGTGTTTTTTCTTTCCACTCCGAGCGAGGTTGCCGTAGTTATTCACAATTTAGGAATGTGATGAGCCTAAGCAGCTGCAGATGTATTACCGTGTTTAAAAAACAGATTTTGGGGGGATTAGGGTTATTATGGCCTGGATTCGTGTAGGGATACGGGGTTAGGTCGGTGTCAAGTTGTGTTTGTTATTATGGAAACGCTATGCTTCAAGTGAGGCTACAAAAGCAGCTGGTACAGGTGAATGTAAAGGGAATGTAACGTGTTTCTTAGAATTTGGCCTAAAAGTGAACTTACCTGTTGAGCCGTGCACCTACACGTAGACAGCTGGAAGTCCCTGGAAAATCCTTAAAACTGAGTAAGCTACATTTTTTTATAATGATATAGGCCACAAGCATCTAAAGCACAATAAAATGGGGATTTAGCAGCCCGTAAAAATAACAACCCATGCCCTAGCAAAATCACAAAGCAAAAAAAGAAAGAAAAAAAAGCAATTTGGACCTTGAATTTATATTTTTCTTTCGTCAAATGGTAGTTTTAAGTGATGACTGCAGCTAATCGAGGCTGTCTTTCGTGAAAGCTCATGGATCTCAGATGCACGAGTACACCACAGAAACACAGCTTTGAGCAAGTGGGGGCTACTTTGCTCGTTTCCACATGAAGGTAATAGGCGCATAGCAAAGACAAGCAGAAAATCCACAATCTGTGTCTGTGTGGCCAAATGTCAGCATCTGCCCGACCACCTCTGACAGCTCAGGTTTATGTGGACGTTTAAGCAAAACACGCAACGCTGTATTTCTTTGACAAATCAATACGACCACCATTTCAGCTCTCCTTCCCCCCCCCTCTCCTTCTCCCCTCTCATCTCCCTCTGTCTGGGAGAATTGATCCGCTCGGATGGAGTGATATCAACCGGCAGATAGAGTGATACGCCCCGCTCCCTCCTTCCTACCCTCCTTTTCACCGCACTTTTGACACATAAATAAAATATGTGGCCTTTTTGTTTCGATTCGCCACGGCGTTAGTTCTGAGAAAGGAATATGGTGCACGGGGCTCACATGGAGCTGTTGGTAGACAAGAGGGAGCTGAGAGTCGGCTGGTTGCCATCACTCACTGTTCACAGGCGCCCTACAAAATCCCCTGAACTTTCCGACATGCGCATTTGTTAGAGTGACGCAGTCAGATTCTAAAGAATGGCATTAGAAAATAATGTGAGCACTAAATTATTCAGGCTTTTTTTTTTTTTTTTTTTTGCCATAATGCCTCACTTTACAACCACACACAGCTGCACACACACTCACACACAGACGCGCACACACACACACACACACACACACACATTATATATATATATATATATATATATATATATATATATATATATATATATATATATATATATATATATATATATATATATATATATATATATATATATATATATCCTCCCACTCACATTTGAAGTATGGCAGACCTATTTAGCGTCAGTGTCCAAATTTAGCAAAGGAAAGGATGAGAGAATGTGCTGTGAGAGGAGAAGAGTTCACCAACTCTGTCATGCCACTGCATTAAGGTGCCAAGCCCGCATCGTGGCCAACCCCAACTTTAATATCAACGGAAATAAATCACGACCGCGACTGCATGTATTAGCTCTGCTATCAACAGACGAATGCAACATGTTCATCCGCACCTCGGCTAGATATTCCTGATATGATGGCAAAGGCATTTCCACGGCTTGACTAGAAATAGCTGCTAGGTGAACTAACCTCGCATCCTTGGCGCATGCCAGAGCTTCTGGCCCAGCTCACACGGGCCTGCAGGGTTTCCACTTCAGTCAGTCAGTCAGACAGACAGACAGCTCTGGAGGCTTCTAAGGCTCTAACTTCTCCTGCACCTTTTTGCATTCCTCTCCTTGCATGTCAATCATGCTGCAGGTCAAGTCGCATGCACACACACATGCATACCTACATATTACATAACATGTGCCTAGGTCAACACCCAGCGTCTGGGCCGGAGACTAGAGCGAAGAATGACAAAAGAGATAAGAGACTGGCAGCCTGGACTTAAACAAGAGTAACCCTAAATAACTAATGGGATTAAATAGGAATTATCTGTTGATATGCCCATGCATGGGCATCTATGGGTGTGTGTGTGCATGCGCCTGTGTGTGCATTCCCATGGTTGTGTGGGTATGTGTGTGTCATTATCACGATCACCCACGCCCTCATAGTGATCGTCATCGTCACCCCACGCAGATTGCATCATGGTGCGGATAAATGCAAACTGTACAGGCTTTTTTTTCATCTTGTCTTCTTCCTCCTCTCACCCATTCATGCAAGAATATGGGCACAAATGAACATCAGAATACCTGAATGAGTACCCCACTACTGCCTTCCCCCTCGACCCCAGAGTCTTGTTTTTCCCTCACGCAACAACCTCTCACATCCATCCCAACACCCGTTCCATCCTTCCCCTCCCCTTACTTCTTTCTGCCCTGAAAACCGTGAGTCACCTCAGACGGTGGGTGGGGGTTGGTTTCTCAGAGAGCGTGACAGTGTGCTTAGCCCCGTTAAGCCAGCCTCGGCTTCAGCTCCACTCCTGGTCGGCACTGATCAGGGAGCCCTGGGAGAGAGAGAGAGAGAGAGAGAGAGAGAGAGAGAGAGAGAGAGAGAGACGGGGGGGGGGGGAGATAAGGAAAATGCTGAGTTCACTGCCACCGCCGCCACAGCTCCCCTTCCCTCCCTCTTCCCTCCCTCTCCCTGCTTCCAGCATCCCCTCCGCTGGAAGGGGTTTCCCCCCTGGAAAGAGGAGGGGAAGGTGAATCGACTGCTGCACTGCTGCACTACCGACTGCGCTGCAATAACCTCTGAATACCTCCAGCTCGTTGCTCATTAGGGACATAACAGATCACGAAACCCATGGTTCAGATCGTACCATGGGTTTGGGGTCAGGGATCAGATCCAAAAAAAAAAAGAGGAGACTACATACGTGGGCACACCAAGTGATTTCGTAACATGTCCATCATATTTTTAAACACAATGGACCATGGCCTCCCGCCTACAGCGGTAAATAACAGAACAGATTTGGTCAAAGCTTTAGCCCGGTGTCCAGTTTGTTTTCCACTGTGACGCTGCATTGATTTTTTTAGGGAATTATCGATAAGCAGCAACAGTAAACCTGTATTTCACAGACGGCCACTTTGATGCAAAATAATCTGCGATCTTCCTGGTCTACAGCAAATTTGTTTCTCACCCTGCCCCTGCAACCTTAATGTATTTGTATGCAATATTCGTCACCGGTGTTTCAATAAAAGAAGGCTGCTATGGCAATAAATTGTTATTATTTGTTAGTGATACAAATGCACATTAAGCATTCATGATTGCCATTCAGTCCAACAGTTCAGCAGGGCATGCCGTGCACAAGCACCTCCTAGATTGATGTTTCGTGGGGGGGGGGTCCATTCATTTAGCCTAAATGTGCATGCTGCGCGAGTCGTAATATGATTAAAATCAATATCATTCTATTTCTGATGATAATATACAGTAGCAATGAGAAGTTTGGACACACTTTCTCATTCAAGCAAATGGGAAGGTGTGTCTAACCTGGTACTGTGTTGAAATATGGCAAATGCACATTTATAACAGCACTTATATGACTAAAATGCAATGTACAATAAAAAAAAAACTCCTCACAAGAACAAAAAAGGGTTTATTTTATCATTCATTTAGAATCTAATGAAAGTCACTGATCAGTTCTAAACTATCATTCACCACTAAGTGTTATGTAAAGTATTTTTTAAATGCATAATCAGAGCACATTAAAACATTTTTAATGAAATCATTGTGCCTATAGTCAGACATTGTACTTACAGTGTGCATGTTTCTCTTTCAGTTAAGTCACTTTTATTTATACAGCCTAAAATCCCAAATTTGCCTCAAAGGGATTTACAATCTGTGCAGCATATGACGACCCGTGAAGGGGGGAAAGAAGGAAAGCTTGCAGAGAAAGGGATTCATCTTCCAGGACAAACACACATGCAGGAGCAACCAAGTGGTAGAGCAGACAGAAACAGCAAAAGTGCAGTTATAATAATGGAATACGTTAAGTATACTGTAAACTACCAAATAACAGCCGGGGCGTTTATTTGTTTCAATCACTTAAAGAGATCGGGTGTTTATTTGAGACCAGATGGAAATTTGGGACAGGAGATTAATTCCTTCCTGACAAAAACCTTGCTCAGCAAAACTGGAAAAATATGGTAATTTGCTCAAATTCTTTTATTAAACCAGTATGACTACAGTATAACTTTCATTTTTCAAAAGTCAGATTACAGTACTGTAGCTAAACGTCTCGCGGCTGCTTCTCCTGAGTTTTCCTCTGCATATTTTATGACAGAAAGTTTGAATTTCATGTCGTACTTTTTATCTTTTCGCTGCACCTGAGACATGGCGATCGATAATTAAGCAATATTACCAGAGAGGGTGTTCTTTAAAAAGAAAAAAAAGACAGAGAAAAAGAAAAATGTGCAGCGTGAGTGGTCACGTCTTCTTCTTTGATATATATATTTTTTAAATAAATTAGTATTTTATGACCACACCCACAGTTTATAATGGGTGTCAGTGGGACTTGAATTATAATTGCTGTGAAAGAACTTCATACTATAAATATTAATTCAGGTTCAGAATTGAAAGAAACAAAATAATTAAACTAAATCCCGTAATGATAATCAATTAAGAATACACAATGTTATGAGTTCAACATTCCCCAACAGGTTCTTCTTGGGTACAGAGTGTAAACCATTAATATCATTTCCTCACCAAGACAATTCTCTTGACATGAGCGATATATATATATGTCATGTGTTATAATGTTAAGTCCATCTGTCTTCTGTCAGTGGAGCCTGTTAAGCAAACTTGTTCTCCACAAATACGGTAAGTTGTTTTAAACACCTGAACTCCCCCTGCACATTAAAGCATTAAAAAATAAAAAAAAAAAATACAACTCCTGCATACAGTAGATCTGCAGCTACATATTTCAAGCAGTAGATATCCAGGTCATTAAGCAACATTTTGACACCTCTGTTATTTACTACCCCGAGCGCTTTCCCACCTCGTTTAATCAGACTTTACTAAAAACCCGCTGACTAAGAGAGAAACCTTCTTTCTCTCTGCTCTGTTTATGTTTATCTCCTCAGCTCCATTATGCTCTCTCGCCTTTCTCTCTTTCTCTCTGCTTACTTACTCATATTTTCCAAAAAAAAAAAAACGTATACAGTATTTCACATGTGTCCGTGGCTGAGCCACGGAAAATAACAGAAAAGAACAAATGAAGTGGAGGCCTAAAGGCTGCAGGTAAGGAAGGCAGAGGAGGTCTCGGATGTGCACTCAGGTGACGAACGCGTAACTTTGTGATTTTGACGTGTTTTACCAAAGCAACCATCGCGACCCCCCGCATCCGTTGGAGCGTGATATTTAAGCCGTCCGAAGTGGAGTGCACCGCTCTGCTTTACAAGTGGTTTACCTTCGATTTTCTCTGCTGGGAAGGGATCACTTGAGACAGGAGAAAGAGGTGGATTGAAGGGAATAAGATGCGGCTCAATACAAGTTATCTTTAACGGGGGGGATTTCGGGAGAATACGATGGGGGGGTGGCAAAGAGGAATGAAGGGAAGGAGGAGGGGGATGGGGGGCATGAATTGTAAAGTGTTGACAGCTGTGTTTGGTGCAGTCAGATTCTGGGGTCAGGTGCTGACACACACACACACACACAAACAAACGTTCACACGGCACACATATATCAGCTGTCCCCTGCTATGGAAGCTGGATGTAATATTGTTCTCGTCACGACGGCCATCTGACGTCAATTTCACATGGCAGCGGGACCCCCCGCAAGCTGCTGCATATACCAGCATACCAGCAGCACCGGTACCAACAAAAAACCCAACCGGTTAAACAAAAGGTACTACAAAAGTGTGTGACTCTCTTTTCTCTCTTCTCCCCATCTCTGTCTACCACTTCCCTCCCTCCACACACACACACATACACACACACACAGACGCGCGCACACACACGCACTGGGATAAGTCAGGAGGAAATTGATGCCCATGTTTTGTGGGACCACCTGTTCATCCTGGATACAAGTCTAAGAACCCAGTAAGGGTTAACCCTCTTTGTGGGAGGGAGCCAGGATTGTGTGCATTTGTGTGTTTGCGTGTGTGTCATGTGTGTGTGTGCGTGTGTGTGTGCGCATGACTTCATACATGCATGTGTGCATGTGTGCGTTGGCACCGCCCCCGTCTGAAACGTGCCCCATGAGTGGCAGACTGGCTCAGGCTGTCCGGCTGGGAGGGAACAGAGCCCACTGCTGGACCACCTCCCCGGCAACACACACACACACACACATAAACACACACACACACACACACCTAATCCTATGCACAATCCATGGGGAGGATCTTTACTCTCCATCACCCGTTCCAAACTACCTGCTCTAAAAGACAAAAAAGAAAGAAAGAAAAAAAAAAAAAAACGGGTCTGAACGGATTTATGCATATTCAGAGGTTTGGGCAGTTGATCGTAATTGTCTTCAAAATCAATAATTATGGAGATAATTTACAGCCGATCATATGAACAGACCAGATTGTCTGTAAATTGAAAAGAACACGCAAGCATTGTGCAAAAAAAAAAAATGCTTAAATTAAATCAGTATATGCACAGCATTCGCTTTCAATGCACTTTACATGAAGACCCTGCATCCACACACAACAATACATCCACACAAACCACCTTGAATCATGGCACCTTCTCATCATTCTCATAAGCGACTGCCCCCCCTTCCCTCATCCCCCCCAACAAATAATCAAAGAGATGGAGAGGGGAAGAGGAAAAAAAAGAAAAAAAAACAGCAATCTTGTCTTTCAAACGAAAAGGGCGAAAATATTTTAAGGGGGCAATGAATTTTCGTGGAGCTGAATAGGATGTTGGTACATGTTTTACTAAAGGAAATATAATGGCAGACTATTATTAGATCACATTAATCACGAGTGTGCCAAAGGCAGTGACAGCCGCGCTGAAAAGGATTGAAAACGCTGGTAATGGATATAAATTACCCATTGTGTGATAAAAGGATTTTTTCTCCACTAAGAAGGTAAAAAGGAATAAAACACTGAGAGAGCCACTAAACGTTGCGTGTACATATTTGCATGTGTACATGTGTGTGTATGTGTGCGTATGTACGTGTGTGTGCACAAGCGTGTATGTGTGTCTTATATGTAATAATACGGGGTTATCAGCGCAGGATTAAAATTTTAAGGGAATCAGATAGTGACAGTGAGGCCTCGCAATAAAGGCGCCGGCGACGGGAAAAAAAAGAGGGAAGGATTAAAAACAGATTAAATTGGTTTGTAGTGACGGAGATGAAAGAAAGGAGGAAGAGATGGGGGGGAAGGAGAGTGTGTTTTGACAGAGGTCTGTCGGGCTTTTGGCACGGTGATAATGAGTCACATATCCCGCGCACCGTTATTTATCGCCGACTTGGCTCACAAACAAAAGATCAATAATTTTGAGCAAATCTAATGTTGTCCTCGCCGCTAATGCGCTCGTCCATCACATCTGCCATCTCCACCAAGGAGATGGACTGATTCCCTGTTTATTTGGAGATCAAATGCAATTATATCACATGGCTCTAATAACAGAGGAAGCCCCCCCCCCATCTCCTCTCCAACGTGAATATGTGTGGTGCCTTGGATCATGCCCATGCATATGTATATATAGATATACAGACACACACACACACACACAAAAGGTGTCACATATGTGTAAATGATAATATATGTGTCGAACGGGCGATGGGTTGCCGCGCCGTTTTTCCACATCAATCTTCATTTCTTTCCTCAGACCTTGCTTTTTGAAATATGAAGTGTGTCAATGGCCCGTCCCCCCGCAACACGGGAGGCACACAAACATCCGTCAAAAAGCAACGCGCCCGATGTTCGGCGGTTAGCCCCGCAGCACGGCGAGAGACGAGGAGACAGCAGATCCTTCACTGACAACTAGCCCTGGGTGAGACACTTTCCAGCCACCTGAACTCAATCGGGCCCCGGTGGAGGCAGCATTTGGGTATTTCATTTCATCTCCATCCCCTTACTCACTCTGGGTGCGTTTGATTTATCTCTCGATGAAGCGCACAGGAAGCACGGAACTCACGTTCGGAAACCCGACACGTTTTTGGCCTCAGAGCAGCCTCTCGGATCACTCATCGGATGTTTAATCCGCTATGTATGGCATCGTATGCGGCCTGCGAGTTACTCCCTAGGGCGTCTTACATCTACCAAATGTTGGCTATAGCCACATCACTTGAGACTTCTGCAAGTGTCCTTGGCACATCCGAAGCACACCCTCAGCCAATCTCCAGAGCTATGGCAGAAAAGCCGGTGGCAGGTGTAAGGCGCTAAGCTCCTTCCCCTTCTCCCTGGGTGAGGTGTGAGGAGCAAAACAATGACAGACAAAGGTCACCTGGCCCACAACGCCCCACCTGCCGAGGTGTTGACCTGCCGAACGCACCCCCGAGGCAGGAGAAAGAAGGGGGGCTGGGGAGGAAGAGAGAAGGAGTCCATAGGCAGGTGAAGACTTAAAAAGAAAAAAAATGGAAGTATGAATGAAAAACAATGAAAGTATGTTTTTTTTTAAAAAAAAGTATGGTAATCAGAAAGTCATATTTGCTCTGGATTGTGAAATAAACTTCCCCATTGCTTTCAAATTGTTTACTCTGTCCGATCAACAACGTTCAGTTTACAACGATATATAAACCAGAGGGAAAATAAGCATATCCTTGCATTTGCATTTGGCAGGTTTGCCAAATCGATCTTCAGTGAACTAATTGTTTCAACACTAGAATAAGTTTCATGCATAAAAAAAAAAAAAAAAATTGAGGTTCTTTAGGTTCTTTCTGGAGTGGATGAAAGGCAGATCCTGGGTACATCAGGTCAGGTCCTTGACAGGTAAAATAATAAAACCTTGACATAAGGCGGAGAGCAGGGAGGCACACCATGATCCAGTGCAGCCCAAAGCACCTGATTCTCTCTCTCACCAAGAGTCTCACTGTGTCTCTCTACCCCGCTGCTAACATACCCAGACACCTTACGAGCATGGCAGGCTTCCTAGATGTTCAGAGCCGTGTCAGGGCACAGCTAAAGGTCAATGTGCCGCCTGGAATGCCGCACAGACATTAGCAGCGGCAACTAGGGGTTTTAAAAAGAGAATTACTTCCTTTTTTTCCATTTTTTTAATTGTTATTTAATCAGCAAAGCGAATGATGTTCGTGCAACCTCACCGGAAATTGTGTCAAGTGTTATTTGCACGGAGCAGGCCATGAGGAAATCAGAGAGGAGCTGTTATAAATAGCCCACGAATGCACGCAGGGATCATCACCTAAACAGGCTTTTTTTCCTTCCCCTGTTTAATTGACATCCGTCTATCAGTGGTAACAAAAAAAGGAAAAGAAAAATTGTGTGTGGCACAGTTTGCCTATCCATACACACATAATGATGGGTCAGAGTCTCTAATGCACACAAAGTTGTGTGGAAAGATGTTGAAACACACATTGCGCTGGTTGGGTTTTTTCTGTTTATTGAAATACTCATAATAAGTTAGTGATATATTTACATGATTGCTTTTCCTATTTTGTCTAAATTGTATTTAAATAAGTCAAAGTTACTTTTTATGTTATTAATAATAAATGAGAAAAAACACCATTTTCATTTAAGATTTATTAGCCAAAATATGTATAAAATCCACTGACTCTCTTACAATATATATTATTGTGAGTAGTGTACATTTACTGCAAAAAGTTACAATTCACTACTTGAAAAATGAGTCTGAGTATCACTGTAATGACCACCTTACAAATCATTACTGTCGCTGACAGCATCACTATCATCACCAGCCCCGTCATCTGTAATCATCAAGCCCATCATAAGACATCTTTTTTTTTTTTTCTTTACAATGAATGCAAAATGGAGACTCAGCGGCTGGTTTGCACCAAGTACGTCAGTGTGCTTCAGATCATTTTGATTTGGCACAGGGAGGAAAAGATGCATGAATGTCAAAAAACATGAATGTCTTTATAACTGAATGAAATTACAGTCCAAGCTCTCAGAACATTCCATATGTTGGATCAGCGACAAAAATGTGATGTGGTGTAACCTTAAAAACTTGATATCAGATAGTTTATCAGATACCTCTCTTAAAAATATATCTCCTATACAAGGTGGATTATACATTTAAAATGTATCACCATTTGACATTTCATGTAAAAAAAAAACAAATGGACTTTTAAATAACAAGAAACCAACATGAACACAGAATTTACATTTTGATAGACCTGATGAATGCTTCTTAAAACTATATTTTAGAAAAAAGTTTTTGACTTGACAAACATTTTTTGTCAATGACCCTTTTACAGTAATATCTGTATTTTGTTCTTTTGAGGTGTTTCCCCTGGTTCTGTTGCTAAACTAAACTTTTCACAGCAAAGTCTGCACATTAAATAGATGTTGTTTCTGGATGACGTTTTATTGTGGATTTTTTTTTTTTTTTTTTTATGTTTCAAGCTAAATTCCTCTCATTACATCTTAACAACGTTATGGGGTAGGAAAGAACATCTAGGTAATTAAAATTTTGATGTAATTTGGGTTAAACGCACACTTGGATAATATGATTTGACAGGTGCTGGTGGAAAATCCTGCACCTGATTGGGTGGATTTGCCATTTGCTGCTGGTCTGTTGTTAGGATTTTGCTTCAGGTCAAGTAGCAAAAAAAAATAACAAATCACAGCAACTGTCACATTTCGCCTCTAATGGTCACCAAAGTAGGTTTCTCAATAGATTTAAGGTGAAAATATGCCACACAGTTACTGAATTATGTTTATTTTTCCGCCTTGTTTGAAGAAATTGTACACAAGGACTTGTTTGTTGATTGGGGCAACTTTCAGCTGCCAAGCTCAGCTGATTCTCATTGGGTGTTTTTTCCAGGCTGATATTTAGTCACAGGAACTCAAATCATGGGATGTCCCACCATCAAAATATAAAACTAAAGATTGGAACATGCTATCACTCCCAAATTGATGTACAGTGCAGGTCTTTCATGGTCTAACACGAGACAAAAACTAAATCAAGGTTAAGAATGTTGTCTGATATTGTTAAGGGTTTCTTTTACTGTAACCTTATAACCACAAGAATAAACAAGCCCTGTATTTTCAGTGATGGTAAACTGACAAATACAGTTCTTATGACATCTAACTATGGACATTTTTTTTCCAAACTAGCAGGTTGGCAAACTTTCTGTATGTCCAGAACGTACATTTGTGTTCCATATTCTCTGTGTTGCAACTACAGTACAGTTACTTTTTAGGGAAAAGATTATGGTTATGGTAGATGAAATATATTTAAATTGGGGTCAGGGAACTAAAAAACACTTGGTTACGTCTAGGAAAAGATTGTGGTTATGGCTAATAAAAACTCAAATGTTAACTGCAGGTTTGTGATGGGGCACAATCAGCATCAGGGTGAGACGTGCTGCACGCTGTCTTCCACCCTGACCTCCACACACCCCTGCTTTCCGCCCTGCTACAGACGGTATAGGATGCCTATTTCATGCATTTGTGCTCAACGTTGCAATAGGATGTAAATCAGGAGGAGCAGAATGGTCGGATATGGACGTAATTCTCGGAGATATTGGCTGGTTTTTCCACTCGATTCAAGCCATAAAAGACCAGTACTTGGATCTGGATGTGCATTTTCTATTCTATAGTCTCACGCAATCGAATGCAACGCTAGTTTTTATTTAGTGTACTTCTCTTTGCTTTTATAGTACCTTGATTAGTTTGGGATTCCATGGAAAAATCATCAAAAATGTTCATAAATTCTTATAGCAGAAGACCAGTGAGTGACAAGTTACTTCAAAACAGTAATGTGTTATTTATTACATGTTAATGTCATTTCAAAGTAATTTGTTACATAACATTATTACTGTTTTTAAAATGTAAGGCATTACACTACTATTGCATTACTATTGCAAATTTGTATGAAGAAAAAAAAAACGTTCAATCCAGGTTAAAAACACATTGTAATGTGCGTTAGTGACATTTGTACCAAGTAAACATACAATAATACACTTTTTTTTCCTGTAATGCCTCGCATTACTGTGTTACAGCAAAAAGCAATGAATTACAGTAAACTATTACTTTTTTAACATGTCACTCCCAATACAATACTCCAATACTCCCAATTTTTTCATTTGGATGTTTTTGTGTTCCTCTCTTGGTAGCTTGGTGTTTAGCGGCGAGGGAATCCTGGTCTAATCTACTTCAGATTGACACCAGCCAGCATTGCTATCGGTGGATCCGTATCTCCCCAAGCAGCCGGGCTCTGGCTGGCGCTGTAAACGGCAGCGTTTCGGTTTCCACCGGCACCCCAACGTTGCTGCTCATAGCCTGGATACCGCCTGTGGGATTTCACCGCGCTAAAGAGTCATGTCAAAGATCTCGACAACGCGTGACGTCTCCCTCAGCCACCGCTGTCATGTTCCCTCTGCTTTTCACTTCCATTCCCCTCTTTTCTTTTCTTTTTTTTTTATTCTCCAAGCCTCTCTTGACTCTGGTTTGAGCGGGGGACTTTCTCCCTGAGCGTTTTAACTTGTCATTTTTTTAAACACACATATCAAAGCCAGTAGCAGAGGGTGTGTGTGTGTGGAGGGGGGGGATTGGGAGACAGATGTTTCTCTTATGCCTTTCTACTCTCTACTCGAGTACAATGAAGCTTTGGAAAGGGAAAGAGAAGAGAAGAGGAGCGAGGAGACGTTTGCAGAGATCCCTTTGCAATCCACATCCTTTCTCCCAACGACTGGCAATACATCATTTGTATTGATGCAATATTAAATTTCAATATCGCATGTCAAAAGGTACAAAATGATAGATCATAGCCTAACTAAATGAATTATTAAAGGCCTACGCCGGCTGCGCTATCGGCTTCTCTTACAATCAGCTGTGTCAGAAGAGTGCAGTTGGTGATACTGGCAGCATTTCAAAGCTTTGTCGTTTTTCTTTCTAGCCGCATCCCCGGCTTCCTTAATCTAGCTTTCTGTCACTTATTAATGTTCCCAAGAAACTAAAAACCACAGATCTTTCCCTCCCAATAATCAGAGGCTTAACTCACGTCCTTTTATTTCTCCAGAAAAAAAAAATCCCTAAAAAAAAAGAAATAAATGAATAAAGTCATAATTAAATATTGAATATTGGATAGAAGATGAGGATAAGAAAATATGTTGGGCTTTGTTAAGATGTGTTAAGAGCAGAGAAGAAGGGAGAGCGCAGCGATGGTTGAGGCAGCGACTCAATCTGTGTGGTATGATTTATGTGCTCTTTATGTGCTCTGCGACCCTGTAAGTTTATCTCTATATTCCCTGTCTGATAGAGTGACTCCTCGGTTGTCTCCATGCCTCGCTACAATACTGTGCGGCGCGACGCAATGGTTGACTCTAATTTACAACGCGAGTCAAAGGTCGAGTCTTTGACGCCTCGTCAAAGCCGGCGGTTGACGGGGAGAAAAGAGAGAGAGGGGGGAGAAAAACACGGAGAGAGGGCGGAAGGGAGAGAGAGATGCTTCCCGGTGAGGGAAAAGAAAAAAAAAAAAAGGATGGATTTCACAAGCAACCCAATTTTGTTGCTAGCAAAACTAAAAGCGGCATGCCAAAAATAATATGGTTACTGTTTTTGGAACCTGAAAACGGATTTTTCGCGAGTTTGGCCACTGGATCATTTGTGTTTATTCGCCCCAAACAGCCTAAATGCATTACTGTACATTAGTGGTAATCTAGCAAGTGACGGCAGGCAGCGACCATGTCTGAGGGAGCATGACTGTGAGTTTGTGTTCAGTTCAGCCTCTGAATGAAATCAGAAAACACCAGAGACTCTGCTTCTGTTATTTCCCTCAAGTCCACCCCCCCGACTCTTCATCAAGCCCTGCGACACACTGGAATTTTTTCGCTCAAGTTGAAACATTTTCAACTCGTGTTCACGTCACCAGCAGAAAAATCTGCATCCACTCGCGTCTTCGCATTGACTTGTGTGTAATGGCGGCAGAATGCTCTCTCTGGAGGATTTTTATCCTGCTGTTCTGTTATATCCAGCCCACAGACACACCAGACACTGCTTGGCACAATGATATTGGGATCTGGAAGCACAAGGCTGTGCTTTTGAACCATATATCATATAGGCCTATTTGTTAAAGTGAGTCAGAATTCAACCATTCCAAATAAAAAAGCCCTGCTGCCCCTATTGTGCTGCCACATAACGTATTTTCATTTTCTCCCAGAAAGCCTTCGCTGACACATTTATAAAGTAAAGAGAAACTTTTTATAAATGCCCAAAATATAGTATAGTCAGTTTATTGGTTAAGTTTAAGATTAATATTGTTATTATAAAAAAATGTAATCAATATTGTGCCACATATGCACACTTTGTAAAAAAAAAAATATATATATATATTTTCCTATTAACGTTTTACTTCAATGTTGATGCCTTTCTCATCGTACAATTTTAGAATTTTGAAATTAAAAAAAAAAAAGCTAAAAAAGTTTATTTGATAACATTAACTATGTTTAGCCATCTTGACTAACTGGTCATATTAGACCAATTAAGTCTGTAGCAGCAGAAATTCAGAGAAATTACTGATTCCCTTTCCTGCTGAGTTAGATGAAGAGATGCGTTCACTTCTGGACAGAGCCAGGCTAGCGGTTTCCCCCTGTTTCAAGTCTTTATGCTAAGCTAAATAGCTACAGGGTGTAGCTTGGGCTACATATGCAACCTTTGTAAAAAAAAAAAAAAATACTTTCATATCAACGTTTTACTATGATGTTAATGGCGTTCTCATCATCCGATTTTAGAATTTTGAAATTTAAAAAAAAAGCTAAAAAAGTTTATTTGATAACATTAGCTATGTTTAGCCATCTTGACTAACTGGTCATATTAGACCAATTAAGGCCATAGCAGCAGAAATTCTGAGAAATCCACTGATTCCTTTTCCTGCTGAGTTAAATAAGAAGATTTGTTCACTTTTGTACAGAGCCAGGCTAGCTGATCCCCCTGTTTCCAGTCGTTAAACTAAGCTAAGCTAAATAGCTACAGGATGTAGCTTGACAGAAGTGGTATCAACCTTCATTTAACCCTTGGTAAGAAAGAAAATCTGCATGAGTGTATTTCGTTAAACCTCCCTTATCATACACTTTTCCTGTGATTTAGCTGAAATTGTGAGATCAATAACAAGATATTTGTGGTTTTAAGAAACAAAAATCACCTTGATATAGTTTCCTTTCTTGAGTTTCTCTCTGGAGCTCTAGAAACAACCAGTTGTTTCGTGTCTCTCTCATTAATATTAATGGCTAAATTGAATGGTATTAAAGCGACTAACTAATTGTGACATCACAACTTGGTGGAAGTCCCGAAAACTGGTTTTACGGGACAGTTTCTGAACAGAGGCTGTGTGTATTTCTCTGTGAAATGAGAGTGTTAAAAATGTGACAACATTTATATAAAACCTGGACCTTCTGATAATCAAAAGGCAATTAAAATCTCACACTCCACATTATGGGACCTTTAAAGGGGACAGCTCATTTTGCGACTCCGCTTTTAGCATCGTAATAGTTAGTCGTCTTTTTGTGACCTCCAAGGCAACATCTTAGAATCACAGTAATACATGGACACAGCAGAACACAGGTGCTGCCCTCTGACTTCATCTTAGTTGTCGGTTCGATTCTGTTTTTCTTTTTTTGTATCAGCAGCAACATGCTGGTCTGAGATGTACAGGCCCTATATGCTGACCCCTGTGTGCCTGAGTGCTAAACCAACCTCCCGTGCACGTGTGATGCCCTGAATCCCAACCCCCCCCCATGAGGTTTTCATTGCAGGGTCCAGATTGCCGGGCCTGGTGAGGGCCTGGCGAGCCCCATGAGAAGTCACAGCCTCCATTTAGCTTCCAGATCCCACGCAAACGAACACAGGGCCCCCGTGTTAGCGTGCTAGCGCCGGCTGGCAAAAATTCAATTTTCATCCCCCTTTTGTATCCAAGCCTGCTGTCTTGCCCTAATGATGCTCTCTCATTCTCTCCCCTTCTCTTTCCTTCCCTTACCCCCCCACCCCTCACCCCCAAACCCCCCCTTCTCGTTCCTTCTCCCTTCAACAACAGAACACAGTGGAGTCGTTAGGACCCTCTCTTCATTACTTCAAAAAACCAATCATTAGACACCAGAGTATATACGTAATTAGAAAATCACTTCCTTTGCAATCCCGGCTAAGTAGTTTACATACTGTAATTACAGGGACAAAATCAATTTTTAATCATTTCACTGATTGGGCTCATCAGCTCAGTAGGAACATTGTATCCTGCTTGTTGTGCGAAAGCAACATCTGGGCTAAAACAATTACCCTTTTGTGTTCCAGAGCGGCTCTGAAAATGCCTTGCTGCCACTTCCCCATGTCGTGGACGCTCCCTTTCTATCTCTATCTCTCTCCAGACAGGCTCCCCCCCTCTCTCTTTCTCTCTCTCTCTCTTTCTTTCTTTCTTTCTTTTCTTTTTCTCCCCTCCTCCCTCCCTCTCTTCTCTCTCTTTCTCTTTCACTCCCTGCCCTTGACTTGGACATGGAGGATCACATTTAAAGCTTTATAAATCAATACGCTATAATAAGCTGCTCTTGACAGAGAGGGAGAGAAAGGAGGTGAAAAAAAACAACATATTGCTTTTTTAACACCTCTTGTGTTTTTGTTTCTTTTACGCCCTTGTTGTTATTGCCATCTATGTTTTTTTCTTCTTCTTCTTTTTCTTCTTCTTTTTTACGTTGTTAAAAAAATATACTTTGTTTGGCCCTGGAGAAATATCACCTTATTACCACGTTTTCTGTCAGTACGTGAAAGGGGGGGAAAAGTGTGACAAACGTGGATAACAGTCGTAACAAATATGTAAAGGCAGAAGATGGCAAATTCCGTGTCTCCTTGCCGAAGTGAGACATAAATACATAATCCGACTTCAAACTGCGTCTCCTGTCCTGGTGTTTCACCCTTCACCGGCTAATAAAATGCTTTGTATTCTTGTCTGAGAGAGGCCCGATCGATCGACATTAGTCTGAACTCTCTCTCCCTCACTTTGAAAACTCAGGAAATCAGATTTCAGAGAGGGGAGAGAAAAAAAAATCGGTTAATGCATTGATCACTCGGGCTGTATGCAAATCACATCTGCCTCTATTTTTTTGCTGATCAATAGCATTAATTAACGGCTTCGTTTTAACGGCACCCCGCAATCCCGTTAGACACCGCTGTCGACCTCAGAAATCATCCTCCTGTCCCCGCCGTCCCTCAGTAGCCATGGAAATGAATGGCGCGTGGCAGGGGCCATAAATCAGGAAATCCAATTTGACCATGAGCTCCAGTACTAACAGTAAAATATGAGCGCTAACACAGCACACAGGTAGATCATCCCATATTGGGCATAATATTATTTATTTATGACAGGGGAACTAAAAAAGAAAAAGAAAAAAAAAAGTTTACACGAGTTCCTTTATCAGCGAAATCCGTACAACTGTTTTAAAGGAGCATTCCGCCGCTTCACCCGTTATCAAGGCCACGCAGCCTGTGAGGGGCTGTTTGGTGGGATAAGAGAAGAATAAGCAAGTGGCACGGTTGTGACTCAATAATTACAAGTCAAGATACCTCTGCTGTTATGATTTTTTCTAGTTTTAATCTTTTTTTAAACCCCCAACGCAAGTTTGTGGAAGTGCAATATCACATCGCTGGAGTTTTTTTTAACATTGACACTAACATGTGTTAGTGAGCTTCTTTCCTTCAGGGAACATTTCAGCCTGTTAGGAAAGAAGATTTTCATGATTTGTTCCATCATAGCCACCATTTAACTTTATTTACCACCATAGATAACTATGTCATGATACGTGTGCATGTGGTGTGTGTGTGTGTGTTGGGGGTGGGGTGGAGATGCCCCATGTGTTAACCAGCCTAGATGCTGCCAGGACTCCTAATGTATGGGATTAATAATGGACGCTTTTTGAAATTATTATTCCCAAAATGCTCTTTTGTGATTTGCTTTGAAGGGTGTGTGTGTGTTAAGTGAGTAAGGGGGGAGGTGGTTTGTGTGTGTGTGTGTGTGTGTGTGTGTGTGTGTGTGTGTGTGTGTGTGTGTGTGTGTGTGTGTGTGTGTGTGTGTGTGTGTGTGTGGTTGGGGGGGGTTCTTGCTTGCTCATTTGGAGAGCTTTTCCAATTATACAATTAGTCAGGAATGTAGGCCAGCGGCCTCGGTGTTCCTCCTGCTCCCCGACCCTGGATAGAAAGTGCCCTCGGCTTCAACTTTGTGTTTACCTCTTCCTTTTCTCACTTGTATCGTGGTTTGCATAAATACAGATGCGCTTGAAAAAAAAAAAAAAAAAAAAAGTAACAACAAGTGGAGATAAGCAGAGCAAAGCAAACCACCGCCGACCTTCTTTGTGAACGAGCAAATATGGCAGCAGGCCGCGGTGTTAACTGATACAGTTAGTCCCAGGGTCAGAGCTTCTGTGGTTAAATACTCTCATAGTGTTGAAGGACTTTCTTGTGAATCCACCACCAGCTCCTGCCGTGTCCCAGAAGACGAGAGTGTTATAACCGGCTGGTTCGCCGGTCCGGGGGATGGATTCCGAACGCTAACAGCTTCCGATTCCTTTTCTCTTCTCCGGAATTGGAGTGATATGATAAATTGATTTATGATGAAGGGCAAATTGTTTTATAATTCTGCCCCTTTTCATGATTGTCCCCTCACTTCTCGCCTGCCTACCGAGCGTGCCGCGCCGGGTTTAATATGAAGCAACAACAACAGCCAAGTGCCATCTGTTGGCATGCGGATTTTCTGTAATCTCTCTTTACTGATTACAACGATGACTACACGAACCTCTTAAATAATTATCCCACAATGTAAAAAAAAAAAAAAAAGCTAAATAATTATAATCATTAACTCCCACCAAGTCTGCCACTCCTCCAGCAAATGAAGGCTGTCAGAGAGAGAATTTTCCTTTTCTGCTGTGATGCCAATCACGTCTTATTTATACCAGCAGGGTAGCGTAGCACAGCAGTGAAAATCTTAACCCAACAACACTGAAGAGGCAACTGTGGGAAAATTGACCCCTCTCCACCCACCACCCCTGCACCTTCTGTTTTTCTTTTTTTTTCTCCCCACTTTCTTTTTTCACAAAAACTGGAATCCTCAGATGGAGTGCGGTTATTGATGATCAGGGTTTGAATTGCATGTTTCAGTTTGTTTTAGTTGGTTCATATCAGGTTAACTTTTCCAGCAGTGGAAGAGAAGTCATGTTTGGGAAAGGAAAACGAGCGTTTCTTGCGTCAAATTAAAATCATTATGAGAAAAGTGTCTCTCCTCTCCTATTGATAGACAGGTTGTGTTTCTAACGGGTGTCTTTGTGAGCAACTAATGCACAATAACTAGGTGTCTATATTTTTTAAGGCCCTGAACACAAGAAGTTCACACCCTTTTTCTGTGGGTTATAAAAAGGTCTTCTGGGAAATGTAGGAAATCACTTAGAAGAATTAAAAAGCAGGCTGAGTTAATGTGGGGCATGCCAAAAACCCATCACTCTTGGAATGCACTAAACGTCACAGTATGATAATAACTAGCAAGTAAAATTGTGTCCAGGCATTGATTTTGTATCAGGATATGGTTTCTGATTAACAACTCTTAACATCAGACCTTTTAAGACTGGCTCCAGAGTTTGGTGATTTGTTATCATCTCTCAATCATTGAATGAAGAAGTATTTAGATCAGTAAGTAATAGTACCAAAAAGTTCCCTTTAAACATTGGGGGCAGATATATTTTAGGTCTATTTTCATAAATAACCACCAATCCAAATAAATTCTGAATTTCATTTATTAAAAAAAAAAGATGTGACCACTGACGATGCATTTTATTTGCTTTTTTTTCGCAAGAGCATACTCCAGTGACGTCAAAGAACAAGCTCTCTGGTAATATTGATTAATCATCGATCGTCATGTCTCCAGTGCAGCAAAAAAATTAAAAGTACGACATGAAAGTAAAATATGCAGAGGAAAACTCAGGAGAAGCAGCCACGAGATGTTTAACTACAGTACTGTAATCTGACTTTTGAAAAATGAAAGTAGTCATAATGGTTTATTAAAAGAATGTAAGTAAATTACCATATTTTTACATTTTTGCTGAGCAAGATTTTTGTCAGGAAGGAGTTAATCTCCTGTTCCAAATTGCTGCCTGGTCTCAAATAAATGCCTGATCTGGTAAGTGATTGAAACAAATAAATGCCCCGGCTATTATTTGGTAATTAATAGTTACGAATTGTATATGAGTCAAATTATTTGAATATGTTGAAAAAATGTTGATATTGCAGTTGTTGTTTTGGGGCAAAATTGATCTTCTGTTCCGGCTATTTGAAATTTATTGCATGTAATATGCAACACAACAGCTACTTATAACTTTTAAATGTACTGCAATGGAGGAAAAAAATGGGGTATTAGAAATGGAGCTGCGTAAGACCTATAAAGTGGCGTAAAGTGGAAACACACAAGTACAATTATCTCAGTGTACGTTCAGTACTTCAGCATATGTTTAGTTACTCTGTGTATGTGTGCAGGTCTGTTTATGAATCCCTTTGTATATACTCATCTGTGTGCGTGCGTGTGTGTGCATGTGTGACTGTGTGTGTATGTGTGTGTGTCTGCTCCTTGTGTGAGAAATGGTGTGAGAATACGTCAAGGGGAGCATGTGTTAGCTCTGCTTCCAATATGAGGGAAATCTGTGGCACATACCTCCGATATGACACAAGCCAAAACGACATGACTCACCCGCGCTATATTTGATTAATAAAACTACAGCCGGCAAAATGTGTTCCAAAACAACAGAGCATTACCAGGGCGCGGTTTGACTGAGGACATGTAGCATCGTATTATTACTGTTAATATTAAGGTATGAAAGCAGAATATCAGCGTGCGGAGCATGAAATCTGATATTCAAAGAAGAAAAAAAAACATCTGAAGGTTACATTTGCAGTTAATTCCATTTTCCAAGCCGGCTTTAGCGGAGCACATGTGAACGCAGGACGATAATTGAGACGAGGGCCGTTGTTGTCTCGACTTGTCCTGAAAGGACAGCTGCCATATATGTTTAATCCCCCCGATGGCTTGAAATCTTTTTTCAATAAATGTTATAACGCGCATTTCCCAGCTTCAAGAGAAAAGGTTTCCATTGATTAGCACTTTACAAGCAATCAATTTTTACAAACCGGCTTGACCCCCCCCCTTTCTTTATTTCTCTGTTTCTCAGGAAGCCAACTCTCAGGACGATGGTCTATTATGAATTAAAGGAATACGGAGGAGTGAGAGTGGGTGAGTAATTATTGGAGAGATGAGGGGAAAAAAGGAAGAGGAATGGTACTGAGGAGACGTGTGCAGATTTAAGGCGAGGAAATAGAGTTCCGGATACCTTCAAACCCGATTCCTGTCGGCGATGATGATGATGATCACACGCTGATTACAGACAACCAGGCAGGATGAAGCATCTCAACCCCGCAAAGCAGACATATACCTCGTTTGTAGCTGTGGTATGATCGCCCATCACTCACTCCTCTCTCTCTCTCTCTCTCTCACACACACACACACACACAAAGATGCACATACAGTAAACACACTATAACAGCCCATCACCATGAGAGATGGGGTGGCCACGCTCCTCCAGCTCCAGGAATAATGGCTCGCACCTGTTTACCATGTCACCTCTGTTTGCTAATTGTCTCCTTGAGCTACATAGAGAGGAAGTGACGGCTTCCTGGCTTTTTGACAGTTGGGGGGGCGGTGGAATGTCGTCACCCCCCCTCCACACACACACATACACACGCATACACACACACACAAACGCATGCACACACAAAATCTCATCTGCATGGAAGGAGAGGTCCCATAAGTAGCCCTATTCCAAATGTGATGAAAAGAATTGGCACAAACTTGTTTTATGTCATATAGCTCCATCCGGCATGTATGAAAAATGCATAAAATATAATCCAAAAGTAAGAAAACAAGGAGTTGGAGCAGCTCTAAGGCTGACGAGACACTTAATATTAATGTCACATAGCTAAACCTGCCAGGAGTGTTAAACAGATGGGTGAAATGTGACATAACAATTCTTTAAAGATGATGCACATTCAGCGGTAGAATATGTTTAGGGTCCACGGGAAATAAGAAATGTCAAAAGAATTTTTTTTTTTCACTTTCATTTTCAATTGTAATGAAGATTGAAGTCTTATCTTCAATCTTAACTCACTCCTGACTTATTTTTAAGAGAAAACAAAGACTAACTCCAGTATCTTCAAATAAAGTTAGTTCCTCAATTCTTTAATGTTCATCTGAAATGAAAAATGCCTTTTTAATCCTTTTAGATCACTTTGTCATGTTGTTAATTTATTTACTATTTGCCAAAACAAATAATTTTATATTATTATCTTATATTAAAATTCAATCATATTTTTTTCTTCCTGTTAAAATAATGTAAACGACCATAAATAACTCCTGATAAGAAAGCTGACTTTTTACAAATAAGCCTGTGTGTAATTTCCACTGGGCTTTGCGGGGACATGTCAAAATCCTGCGCTGACTCTTTGGTTCTGCTGTCAGATTCTGGCTGAGAATGTGAATCTAGCTGCAAATCAGCAGCTAAATTCAAATTATCTATCAATAGATTCACGATAACATAGCATAGATGTGTCAGTCCTGTTCTTAGACAGAATATAGAATATATACATGCTAGTGTATAACCATAACATTCAATAAAGTTAACAGTTTGTCTCATGTATAATTATTTAGAAATGTAGCAGAATGTTTTTTGTAGATTACCAAATTAAATATCTCCCAGATTTTGTGTTGGTTACTGTAATCTCTAAAAATATATATATAGAAATGCAGGAGAGAGGACAACCCCAATTTTTTTTTTTTTTTTTTATCCCAACTTCTCAAACCAAAGTCGTATACTCAAGTATTCGGGATCTGTGTTGGCAAAATACACCAGTTTGCTGAGCAAATGTTGAATTGAACTTAACTCGATAAGACTCAACAGGTGATCCGAGAGAATCCGGATTTGAAAAGTGGATTTGACTCGCATTGCAGATTGCATGAAACGCCATGCAATCCCGACCCCTTACTACCGCTGGTGTTGGTAACATGAGTAAGAGGTGTTTATTCCCGTGTCACTTTGCGGCATCGTCAGCGACGTTATCCTGCAGGTCTCCCTGCCGGCGGAGGTGCAAAACATATGTAGCCTGACACTCGGGTAAAAACATTCCCAGCTGCTACCGCGACTTCCTTTTTGCTGCCTTTGTCTCGCGTGTGATTCAGCTGTCAAACCACGTTCCTCCTGACGGGGAGTCCGTCCACAGCATCGTGGTCGCTGCGGAAATGAAGGCGAAGCGACAAGAAAAACGAACGACAAGGTATTTTTGTGGAACCTTATACTGAATTGTACGATGGTGCGTAGAGCATCAGATCATCTACTCAACACATGATGATCTTGGTTCTAGGCTGAATGAGAATTTGATCAAATTTAAAGTGTGATTTCTGGCAGATATTGTGATTTTATTCATGAATTTCTTCAAATCAAGTTTCTGTGCACAACAACATTTACTAGCATCAATACCATTAAAACAATAAATGCCATTAACTGAATGTTAGAAAATTGAGAAGAATCTGAAAAAAAAAAATGGTGACGTTCTAGAGTTTTTTACACAACAAAAGTAAAGGGTTGATGATTTAAGTTCCGTAAGCCGGGAAGATTTCTGGTGGAAATATGTCTGTTCAAATCATTAAAACCTGGCTGGAGAAACAGGAGGCGGAGACTTAAATAACCAACACTCTCCAATTACTCCGAGTTGCTCCGGATCGAGCCACTGACCCGCCGACAGATGCTTCAAAGGGCAGCTCTCAGGTATGAACGTCCCGGCGAGCGTCTTGGCTGAGAAGTGCAGCGCCGCTTAACAAGCGCACGCTCAATTGACTCCCCCCCCCCACTGTATAAACAAAGATCTCTAAATGAAAACAAAATATGCGCGCTCGGGCCTGTAAGTGTGACAGACACCTTTAATATCCTCCCCTTTCTCCCCCCCTAGTGATCAATGGGTGTGATCGTACCTGTGTGACTGCCGCCGCTTTCGGAAAAAAAAGCGAACGCCGGATGTCAGGAAGAGCGCCGACAGCTCCACAGAAGGTGGGACGACAAGAGCCTGTAAACAAAGCACACACACCAGGAAATTCACAGTCATCCACATTTGAAGCTTTGACAAGTTTGCAACACTGGCGACAGAAGAGAAATACCCATTAAAAATATGGTGGCGCTGATTCCTCCCCCTCCCCCTCCCACCCGCATCCGTATTCTTCCTCAGGACTTCCTGTGAAGAAGTGAGTAATCTAACAAATATATGAACTGTAATTGCTTGTGTATATCAATCTTTTAGTTTTTTATTTCTCCCCGTCGGTTTCTTATTATTATTACTTTTTTTTCTTTCTTTCTTTTTTTTTTTTAATTTGACAATGTAATCCAGTTGGAATATGGAATCACACTGGGATACATACTAGGACACGCAAGGTTCATCATTCCAGACAGTTAAAATACAGTGTTGGGACATAAAAAAAAAGCTTTGTTCTCATAGGCGGAAAAACTGCGAGAGGAGCCTACGCAGCACAGCGGAGGATGATATCTGATCCAGCCTTGAAGCTGCGCCGCTTAACGCCAGAAAAATAATCAAGCCGACACAAAGTATGTGAAATAAAAGACTGCCACTCCTCTTTAAAGTAGCACGTTACCTCGGGTGAGTGGCGTCTGAGTCGAGCCCTCGCAGACAGAAAACCGCCTTTCCATCAGACATAACTATAAGTCATGATATATTTTCTAAACCCTCCCAAAACTTTGTGTGTATGTGTTTTCTTTTCTTTTTTGTTTTATTTGAAAGGTTACACTGCTCTCTTGTATGTTGGAGAAGCTCATTTATCCATTCCTGCGCCGCCATCTAAACCGCTTGCTGATTTACGTTTAATTTTTTGACATTTCGAACGTTTGCCTAAATCTGCCAAAGTTTGCTTAGACGTAATCTGCAATTACCCGCTTCTGTATATTTACCTTTAATATTAAACGCTAAACAGTCATTCCACGCCGTGTTTGTGCTTTTTTTTTTTCTTCCTTTATATCACGTCACGCGAAGATCTCGCGTGAATCATGTGTGCCTTTTTTTTGGGGGGGGGGGGTTTCCGTTAGATGGCACACGTCGCATATTATTACTTAAATAATGTGGCTGGCAGAGAGGCATGGGTGCAGCAAATTCTCATGGCTACACTGGATGAGGAGAAGCAGCCAGGCGCGGAGAAGCTGGCTCAGTCCTGCGATGAGGAGGAGGAGGAGGAAGGGGAGGGGGGGACACAGATGTGGAGGGTCTGCAGGAGGGCCACCCAGATCTACCCACCACTACTGTTTCAATGGAGCGTCAAGAGTAAAACTCACACACTCTTGTGCGCACACACACATACACACGTTCGCACAAAGCCACCACGTTGCCTTAAGTCACAATCTAAATTGGCTCCCAAGGGCATACCGTCTACCTTGTTCACCAAAGGCATTGTGTATGTTTTCTGAGTGCTTAGCATATGCTGCCGTAACCTGAGATCTCTCTCTCTCTCTGTCTGTCTCTTTCCTTCTCTCTCATGCCCGCGCACGTGCGCATGAACACACACACACACATGCACACAATGTTGCCAGAAGTTGCTCTGTTTTCTCCCTTTACGTATTTCCCATCAGGCCCTTAATTAAATTCAAAATAGTTCACATCTACCTATTAAACCATGTTGCACCAACCGCCCACCAGACAAACCTCGACAGAGAAACAAATGCTGGCGGGGGGGTGGGGGGGGTTGGTTGGCGGGGGGAAGGAGGTTTGAGGGGAGGGTGGATGTGGCGGAGGTAGGAAGAGAGGAGAAAACTACAAGGAAGTCAGATCACAAGCTACGAGGAATGTCATGTCTGATTTTTTTTTTTGATTTTTTATTTTGTTTTTATGCTGCCACATGATATTGTGATTGTGAGGAACGATGTGATGTGTCAGTCAATTAACTATTAACAGTCTATCAGGTTGGTTTTTTTTAAACATGGCTGTTTTGCCTTGAAAATTCAGATATTATCTAACCTATACTGTTTTTTGTATAATCAAAACCAAATAATGTCATGAAAACGCTTGTAAACATCCAAAGGCAGATAGAGACGGGTAATTGTTCTACCAGAAGTGAAATATCACAGCAGAAGCTACTGACACTTGATCGAATCTGCAGCATCTATGATTTGATATCAAAAGCGCAGTGCAGAGTAATGAAAATAGCTAACATTTGAAGACAGTCTAACCTTTCCTGTGTTTACCTTATTAAAGAGTGTGTGCCTTAACTGGTAGCGCAATACACACGGGGGGGGGGGGGGGGGGGGGGCTTTTTATACACAATGTGTATAAAGCCAGCAGTGTTTAAGCAGGAGAACAGTAAAGTAATAGGCAAGAGCAGTGAAGTGTTGATTCTACAAAAGATGCGGGGGAAAAATTGCACCTTAGTGCACGCACACACACACAAATATATGAGCAAACACACATACACACGCACACATTCCCTCCCCCCTCCTCAATATACTCCCACAACACGGCCGGCTGCCTGGCAGCCGAAGTTAACATTTTCAGAGAAAATATTCCTTGCCTCCAATAGTCCGATGTAATTCATTTTCCATCTCTGTTCATTAATCATTGTTAAAATTAGTGATCCATTTCTTCCACTCTGCCATCTGCACTCAGCTTCCTAACAAACATGACACCTCAGCGCATAATAAAAGCTGACAGCTACGAGGAGGCCTTTCCAAATAGCTTTCTGCATATGTGCACCTCCACGACTGATGCCGTTGTCAGACAAAAGTAGGTTATTTAGACTGCTGGCTGGAGAGCTCTGCATTCGTGCACTGCTCAAACATAAATGAGCATGTATATATATATATATATATATATATATATATATATATGCATCTACACATATGTCCCAAAACAAGGAAAATACAGTACATGTCAGAGGCAGAAAATTCCACACAAATAATCTCAAAACTCATAATCATATGCACTGTTTCATGCACATACAAATAACAGATGTGGCTGATCTTGAATGGAATGTGCTAATATTCTGATAAGGACCCCCCTCCCCTTACTTAACAGAAAAAGGGGCACATCAGTGAGGAAAAAACTGAAATAAAACTAATTTGATATCATGAAAAACAACAGTGTGAAAGAAACAGAAAAAGAGCCCTTGTTTACCCTTTCTTTTTTTTTTTCTTTTTTTTCCTCCTTTTTTTTTTGCTTAAACGTGGGCTGCAACAGTGTTGTACTTTTCCATCTGCATTTGCCTCCAGCAGCTGTGGCATTTGTGTCTATTTGTTGTGATACTGTATGTCAACTGGGCTACACCCTGAGCTGTACTGAAGCCGGCTAAGAGCTAACGCTGCTGAGTGGCGTGATGGAGACAGAGAGGGAGAAGGGAAGAGTGTGATTCGCTTGGTTCTAAACGATGCCCCTCTCAGGTCACCCAGGCCCCATAAACGCCCCTCTAATTCACATAAAAATACTTGGACGGAAAGCCATCGACTCCCCAGATGCCCCTGCAGACACCTCGGTGCTCGAGGCCAGAAGCCTGTTTTTCCTTCTTCGGATTGGGATGCTCAAACAGACATCTCCTGCATCTCCTGCCATGTTTCCGTCCTGCTCTAGAGAGAGAAATGTAACTGAACAGAAATTCGATTAAGGTGCTGAAACGCCACCAGGCTCTTTGAACTTTTTTGCACGCGAGAGGAAAGTGATTTTCACCTCATTGTTTCAGCATCACAGTGTATTTACTGCACACAGACTCGTGGTTTAATGAACCGTAGAGCAAGGTTGCAGCCTGATATCTGTGAATGTAGCCGCATTTTATGGGTTGAAAAGTGAAACCAACAGGTATCACACACGTCAGAAGTCAATTTTTACCTTCATACCTTTATTTATGGTCAAATATCTTATTTATCGCAGGATTGTTATGATCACTGAATCACTTTTCCACCACGGACAAATGCTAAAACATACAAAATATTTTTAAAAATTCAAATGTTGAAAAAAACAAATCTAATCAAGAATTAATTCGCCACCCAAGATTCATTTCACCCCCCCCCCAAAAAAAACTGTCCTTTCTCACATGCACACACACACACATATGCACACAATCAAAAACACACACTCAGACATCCACACACACACATGCATGTTCACATGTACACATACTTAAACCTCAACAATCCTATGCAGCTCTAGTCCTCTGATTCTCTTCTGCACACACACACACACACACACACACACACGGTCAGGATCCCTCCCTGGCGAGGTGTGTGTGTGTCTCTGCCCGAGGCACAGCACATTAATCTATATAATGCCCTCAAAGAGAAGGCTTTTTCACACCGCTAACTGCCAAGGACTACGAGGGGCAGCGGCTGAGCCATGATTCAGCTGTTAGCCCAACTGGCGTCCCCGCGCTCACTCACACCCCCTCACCCCTCCCCGCAAACACACACACACACACACACAATATGTTAGCACGAATACACACGTTACATCCTTCACTGGCAAAAAAAAGGCAACGCAGATACCTGTTTTTGTCTCACATGAGGGAACACGGCTGCGTGTTGCACACATGCACGCGACATGTAAGACGGGTATTGATTCTCAATAACCTGTGTGTTGAGTGTTTGCTCTGATTCCAACCGCTTCTTCACTCCTTTGATCAGACAGATTCTATTTCAGTGATATTTTGTCAAATTTTAGAGTGTATTTTCTTGGGCCAAAGTTTTTGCAGCTGTTTGTGTTTAGACAACATTTAACATTTTGAAAGAGTTTGGCTTCTTTCTGAAATGGCTACAATAAAAAGAAATAAAAAAATAAAAATGCTCCTTTTTAAGAGAAATATTTGTATCGCTTTAAAACTTCAACCTTGACAAGGTTTTGATTGCATTTACTGCAGAAGGGTCCCGTCACGGAACCTTTTTTTTTTTTTTTTTTTTCAATCCGGGGCCAATGAAATCAAACTGAGCGAATCCAAAATAAATCTCTCGCCCTCCTCCATCATCGGCAGACGCTGCGCGGAGGAAGAGTTTACTGATGTTACCTTGCGAGCGTTTTCTGGGCTCCGGTGTCCTCGTATTTCAGACAGTAAACCTCTTACAAGTGTGTGTGAAGTCGCCCAGCGCAGATTTAATATTCATCTGTTGCGCGGAGGGCCACAAAACAGACAGCCCAGAGCGGTGATTGGAGGGCCAGTGCTCAGAGACAGACGGCGAGCAGAAGAGCAGCTAAATCATCTTGACATTCACCGAGAAGTAGCCACACAGAAAGCTACTGCCACCGTTAGTCCTCCCGTCGACTAATTTGGTTCTACTTAACCCCTAAACACCCTGCGCACGCGCATGCACGTGCACGCCGGTGGGTACGAGGCAAACAGATACACACGCGCCTGGCGGTGACACGTTTAATTCCAGGTTCTCGGCACATCTGAATTACAGTGGGCTGATGAGGGAGAGAGGGCCATGCCCCTCTGGACTGATTAGCATCATTTAAGAAAGCCTTCCTTTTCCTTTTCTGTGACCTCTCCCTCTCTCTCTCTCTCTTTCCCTCTGTCGCTCGCCCGGACCCGATCCACCCGCCACCCAGCCGACAAGATGGGTGGCACGAGCCAATATGAAGCACGCTCATTTACATCCAACACAGGAGAGCGACTCAAGTGCCTCAATTTGCCTCTGGGGCTGTTTTTTTTTCTTCTTCTTCAAGTTTTCATAGACAACTGCTTGTTAGCTTTACACTGTTTTCTTAAAGTGTGGACAGAGGGACAGGAATAACTTATATATACGCCATATGATGCCATTTTCTTTCCCCCGCGCGTGTAAAGTAAATAAGACAGAGGCTGTTTTATTTGTGCGTTTCCCCCTCCCCTCCCCTTCTAAATTATATAAGCCTTGCACATGGCTTAAAATTTTGTAAAGCTTTTCTGAAAATCCTACTTATGGTTGCCATTCTGTGCCAAAAAGTTCATCTGGCCTGTAAATTTAAGCATGGATTACAAATATTCAAATCATGAGCTTACTGTTCAAATAAACATTTCCAACAGGGAGGGGAAAAGTTGCAAGGCATACACTTTCAGCATAATTCCTCCTCTGGCACCTCCCCTCCCCTCGCTCCTAATAAAACAACCACAAAAAAAAAAAAAAAATAGCAGAAGGGGGGGAGAAAGGGGGGATAGGGGTGGAAGGGGGAGGGAAAAAAGACAAGAAATGCAAAAACAAAAGACAGAGTTAAAAGTTCGGCTTCTTCATTTATCGTGCGGCTGGATAAACAGTGTTGATGAAATATGTAATTAATGTAATTGTAACCACCTATGCAATTACAGTGAGCCGGGTGGGCTCGGCTGTGGCCCCAGTACACCCTGCCATAGGACAATAGGGCACCTTATTACAGTTTTAAATGGGGGGTGGGGGTGTGGGGGGTGGTGGGGGGTGAAAAAAGGGGGGAGGCTTAAGCTGGTCAGCTGCTCACCACATGGTAGAAATAATAAGGACTGAAGTCACAATCATTTCAGCTTTGGTTTAGCTTCGCTGATCACTGCACTTTATACCGAACAATATAAACACCTGACAAACTCCTGCACATCCAGGGAGCCGCATTACTGTACATGTGATAGAGATACAGCACGTCTTTAGTTAAGTAAAAGGTACAAATATCTGTGAAATGTGCTTAAAGTATTTAAAGTGAGAGTGCTCAATGCCGAAGATGTATCTTAATATATCAAATTACTGGAGTACTACTGCTGATGCATTCATGTGTTTTACAGTTAACTACTTTTTAGTTAACTGCTTTTATTGCTGTTGAGTCATTTAATCTGCATCATGTTTTAGAAGTTGTGTTTTTTTATGCAAAATCCTGCTTTTGTAAAGTCACCTGCAACATATTTGTTTAGTAAAAAAGTACAATATATCACTCTGAAATGTAGTGAAGTAGAAGTAGAGGCAACTACCTTAGATCTGTGCATATAAGGACAGTATTAGCCCCTGGTAATCTGTTGCTTTTACATTAGAATTTGAAGACTTTTGAATTCCTGGTGCACAGTGGTGACCTCCTGCTTTTCAACTAACCTGAAAATGAAGCCAAAAGACCCTGAGTGAAAGCAATCCTGCTCCGGTGCAGGCAGACGTCTACACATGCCGGAGCAGAAGAGGTTGCAGTATCAGTAACCGACGCGTCGCCGGGGGCGAAAGGCGAGCCAGAGTTTGGGTGAAGGTGCGGCCCGGTTTCGAACTGACAGCCGGTGTTATCCCCGGGATTAAAATAGCCTCTTCTCCGCGCTACCCGCCCCTGCCCAGCATTAAAGTCTTCCACATTTGCAAAATTGCAAACAGATGCAACTCAAGTACCTGCAAATAATCTGCCAAGACCAATTTCAAAAGGGAGATTTCAGAATATGTGGGAGTCATTAGAGGGAGTATTATTTCAGCGATGAGCGCGAGAGGGCCAGCCGTGGATCACCCAACCAGATGGGTTCTGCTGCCTTTTATTCAGGAAGAAAGAAGCCGACGTGTTCTTCATCTCTCCCGTTCCCCCACCAAATGAAGATATATAGCGTGTATGAAACAATTACAGCAGAATATTGGAAGTTTCAGAGGCAACCAAAGAATGTCAAATTTCCTTTCGAGTTTCTCAAAACAATCTTTTCATCTTCTTCCCAGTGAGGATGCATTCGGATTGGGGGGGTGGGGGGTGGGGGGGTGAGGAGGCGGGGAGCGCAGTGCATGATGGGGGGGGTGCGAGGGTGGGATTTTGATGTAAACGAGGATACAGACACAGAGATCTGAGGCTTTTATTGTTTTGTATTGAGTGTAAAATATGAAAAAGAATTAAAAGGTAGACGCCTTAAAAGAGGCCTGTGGCGTATGTAAATGAAATATGTTTCGGTGGCGTAATTTGCGACTGCTGCTGTTGTTATTTTTTCAGACGGTTATCTGAAGTTTCTCCTGGTCGCCTCGGCGGCGGCGACGACGGCGGCTTTAAAGCCACGCACAACAAAGTGCTCACCAATTAAAGATGATTTTAACACCAAGAAATGCGGCAAAAAACTTCATTAGATTCTCCATCCAGCCGCTGACAAAAAGCCATTCAGAATGCATCTTCAAGCGTCGATAATGAATAATGTATAATCAAAACACACTCTTTTTTTTTTCCTCTCCCCCTTTCTTTTTTTTTTTCTCACGCTATAGCCATTCACAACCATCCGCCGCCGCCCTCCCTCCTCTCGTAAGAAATGAAATGTTTACGTATATCAAATGGAATTTGATTAGGTGACTGGTTATTATTGCTAGCAGGGAAGCAGAATAACAATCTAAGGCATTTAAAAAAATGATCAAAATCACCAAGCCCTTGAAACAATACACATTCAATCAAATTCTTCATAATTGTAACAGTAGGAAGCATTTTAGGCATTCCACCCACAACAAACAGGCTTTGTTCTCCTGTTATGAGAGGCAGCGAGGGGACACAATCAAGTGCGTGAGAAAGCCAGGAACGCAGGATTTCAAGCAATTCCTCCCTCTTTCTCTCCCTCTCTTTCTATACACCCCTCCTACCTCCCTCTTTTCTCCCCTTCTCTCTTCCCCCGTTTTTTTTTTTTTTTTTTTTCTTTCGGGGTCGCCCATATTATTTGCTTCCTGTCTCATTGTAGCTGGCAAAAAGAGAATTTGGTAATTGAGTGGTACAGAACATGTGCCCTCCCTGCTCGCAGATGACAGATGGATTATAAAAACTTCAAAGGCGAGCATTTGGAGCACCAGGGGAGAGATGCTAGGTATTTGAACTATCATTCTTTACCCAGGAGACAATGACTGCCTGACATGGTGCATACATCAAGGAATAGTGCAACGGCACAGACATAATCCAACACACACACACTCACACATCCCTCCTTTACTCCTTTTCCATCTCTCTTCCTCTCCTTTTCCCTCCTTGTGCTATATATTTAACATCCTGTTCTGAGCAACTTTGCGTCAAGCTCAGGAACATAACAAGTGGGGGGTAACGCAGGCAGTCTGGAGCAGAGAGAGACAGAAAGAGAGACAGAGATTGGAGGAGGCGGCACTGGCAGAGGAAAGGAATCTCATCTTTGCTTCTTTTCTTGACTTGTCACCTTTTGCTGGCTTTTTTTTGCCACTTTCCAAAGACTCAAAACTCCTCCGTTTCCCTCCCGGTCAGTGAAACAATCAGTTTAGTTGCAGCTTTGTGTGTGTGTTTTTTTTTTTTTTTTTCAAAAAGTACAGGCAGATTAGCTGGGCCGTGAGGAAAAAAAAAAAAAAAACTGTAAGCACGACTGTACTGTAAGTGAAGGGGAGAATGGTGGGAGGCGACGTCCATAATCATCTTATAAGCATGATTTATGAAAAGGGCCATCTGCTTTGCCTTACTTAAGCACGGAGGCAACCTTTAATAATATAAGGGATGTGGGGAGAAGAGGGGACGGCAGGGGGTTAAAAAAGGGGGGGGGTGCGCATCTCACACACACACACACACACACACACACACACACACACACACACATACACACACACAATGATTTCAACAAACCAGCAACCCAAATGCAAGTACTCATCTCTCTGCCTCCCTCTCTCTCTTCCTTTCCTTCTTCTCCTTCTTCTTCTTCCTGTCTCTTCTCCTCTTCAAGCATCCAGCCATTAGTTCAGATGGCAGCTAATCGCCGTTGACCTCCCCTGTCACACCATTTAACCCCAGCCCCTCCCCTTGACCCTGAAGGAATTAGCAGCCTCACTGTAACACACACACACACAACTCAGAGAAAAAGACCCTTTACCCAAGGCGTTGACTCTTACCCACATGAAGATATTGCTACTCCAGACCACTTTTTATGATTCTGAGGGAAAATCAAAAGCCAGATATTCTATAAATCTACCAAAAGTTTTAGCTGCCAATTGTTTTCCCTATAAACTAATTAACTGTTTTATCGATAAAATCTCTGCAAACCTTAAAAAAAAATATGCAACAAGTTTTCTGAGCCCTGAGCTTGTTTTGTGCAGCCAACAGTCCAAACATATTCCGTTTCTTATCACAGAAGCTTAAGAAAACAAGCAGATGATTCCAGATACGAAGCTGGAAGAAGTGAATATTACGAGTTTCTGTTTAAAGAATGACATTATTCAATTATCAAAACTGTTGAAGATTCATTTTCTAACAATCAACTAATCATTTTGGCTCTAGATTATTTTCAGATGTGATTGATCACTTTAAATTTTGTTAAAGCTTAATCAAGTTCATTATTTAGTCTAATACTATAGTATATAAAAAAGTCCATTTCTACTTCCTGGAAACCAAGGTGATGCCAATTGTATATTTTCCCCAATACCAGCAAACCAGAACAGGATCACATTCAATTTACAGTGATATAAAACAACTGAAGAGATATAAAATCCTCACATTTTGAGAAGGTGAAACCAGCTTTTTTTTTTCCAGTTTGGTTTGCTGTTGCATAAATTTCCTGTTTCAGTCTCATTCATACAGGAATGTGATCTTGTTGAAATCCTTTGTTCCCCTAAATTCCAATAGAAAACACATCTTGTTCCACAAATCAACAGGCAAGGCCAACAGGAACGTCTGAAAGTGACGCGGCTCTGATTTGATTGGCATTCACGCCCCAGCCGCTGCCCTTTGGCCTCGCTGTGACCTGGAAGCGGCTCCCAGCGCGACCTTAAAGAGCAGCCAGAGAGGTGGCAGCTTCAGGAAGAGGTGGTGGGGGGCTGGGGGGGTCTCATAATGAGGCCATACGGCATATGCTATTGTGTTCCAAACCCACACACACATATATTTCCACATGTGCACACACACACACCCCTCTCTGTGTGGTCACCTTTTCAGTGTCCA
This sequence comes from Lepturacanthus savala, assembly GCA_030544235.1. Lineage (NCBI taxonomy): Eukaryota > Metazoa > Chordata > Actinopteri > Scombriformes > Trichiuridae > Lepturacanthus > Lepturacanthus savala. The sequence continues at coordinate 23,665,240 of CM060462.1, read as the reverse complement.
TCAGGATTGTCGGCCTAATCCTGGTCGGATCATCTCATCAATGCCTAGGCTGTTTATGTGTAATGGATCCAATCTAACTCCCTCTCGCCCCTCACCCTGCATCCCACCACTTCTCCCCTCCAGGTCTCTAAACACCCCCCCATCGCAAATTCTCAACCTTTTCTCTCTGCTCCTTCAAAACGGAAGGGAACACCCTACTTTTTTCCCATTTTCTTGCTTTATCTTCATTATGAATGAGCTACGTCATGACGATTCAGAGAAAATGGGAGGCATATTCGTCTTTGATTGAGGAAGTGCACCATCCGACAAAAAAATCGAACATTTTTATGCATGTTATGTTATATTCAAGACGTCAATTAGTCGATTAATCACACAACCGCAACGATGATTTTCCAAACGCCCGGCTTCTTTAAAAAAAATATGCTCAGATCATAACTTATGGCAAAGCAGAGCTCAACAGGCAACAGATGGGCATGCTGGCAAAAAATTTTCCATTACTTCAGTACTGATTAAAGATCACTCCCTGGATCCCTCACTTCAAAAAAAGCCAATCGCACAATGTATAATTGTGTCCATGTGCTGTGGGATAAAAGCGGAATAATACGGAATAAAATAAACAATATAAAGGGAAGCAGGGAGCGGCGGAAAAGAAAATGACGTTCAGCTCTTCGCTCGTCATCGGCTGAGTCTCCCCGTCGCCCTCGGAGACGAGAACACTTCGTGAGCGAGTGGCATTCAAGACCAGGCGAGAAGCGATAGCTCAGCAGTTTTATGAAAATAAAAGTGATATATTGGATTTCAATATGTTGTTTTTTAGATGTTTATTTATATAGGAGGGAAACTCATTATACTCATTATATTTGGTGAAATCTATAGATGGTGTATGACTGTCCTGAAGGACTTTAATCACATGTATCAGTGTTGTTATCAAGAGTCAAACCCTACTTTTCAAAAACCCTCCACTTTTGGGCACGGCACAATTTCGAAAATAAATTCCAGATTCTGGTCGGCCGTATAATTTTCTTTGACGAACCTGTCATGGAAAGTGCATTATCGTTTGTCTTTCCACCCTTTTTTTCCCCATTCTTCCTTCATCTCTTCATCCTCCTCCTCCTCCTCCTCAACGCCTCGCAGCATGTGTAAGCAGAAGCGCACGTGCTTCTCCCTTCGCCCTCATTACGAGCTAACTACGCTGTTTGATTAAAAGCGTGTACAGAGAGGAAGAGAGACACAGAGAGAGAGAGAGAGATAGCGAGAGGGAGAGAGAAAGAGAGGGGGGGTGTGCAGGGAGGGGAAGAGGAAAAACAGGCCGAACCTCCATAATTAAGATCACTTCACAGATTACCTCCGGCAACAAAAGCGCGGCGAGCGGCCGCCCGCAGCCACAGAAATTGGATGAAAAAGGGGAGTTGAGGAGGAGACTGACCTCCACCGCTCTCCGCACGAACACGAGCCACGGCTGGATCAAATGGCCCCCCCAGCAGTATCTGACACACACACATTCTCTTACACAGACACACACACACACACGACAGGTACTGGCACATGCTGTAGACGCAGCACAGAGCAAGCCGAGGAAAAAGCGCACTTCTCGCAGGCAGAGGCAGACACACACACACACGGAGAGAGTTCAGCACCTGAGTGCTCACGTTACAGGTCACGTATAACAAAACACACACGTCCTGTCCACTCAGAGACCGGATCCTCCCACTGGTAAAAACCCCGGAGGACCCAGAGAAACAACTTCTTAGAATATTCATTGAGGAGAAAGACAGAAAAAATTGACATTTTTCGCTGAAACTTTCCTGAAACCCACATCCAATTTCGCCAATTATTCGTTTATCACTTGTGATTTATTTCATAGTAAAATAATTGTGAGCCAGCACTTTACTTTTTGAAATTGTATTTACTGGCATGAGTGATTCTTATGGGACACAACATTCATAACACTACATGATGGGAGACACACAACACACACTTTTGAACATCCTTCTTAAGACAAATGCCATGAGGCTGATTCAAAGTCTTTTTTTCCATTTGGAAGGTTATTTTTATATCATAAATTGTGATATTTTTTGCTGAAACTTTCTTGAAAGCCACATTTGGGTTCCTTTTTATTGTGATTTATTTTACAATTTATTTTAAAACAAAATAATTGTCAGCCAGCAACTTATTTCTATAAATTGTATTCTTATTGACATTCATATAGCTACATGATGGGCAACACACTCTGAACATTCTTCTCAAGACGAATGCCAAGAGGTTGATATGTAGTCTCTTTTTTCTTTCATTTGGAAGCTTGTTTTTACATTAAAATCTGATTGTGATGTGAACACTAAACCCACCACCTATGGGATCCTGTCACCCATGGAACTCCTGTCAAACACACCTGTTTCCCTTGATTTTTTTTTTCACTCTCCTTGCTCTCCCCTCCCTCGGTTCCCATCATCCTCACCCTCGGCGTTCACCTCGCCCTCCTCAGTCCCCCCCCTCCCCTCCTCGCTCCCCACCCCGCAAACCAAACCCTGATCTCCGGCAAGCAGGGGGGAGGCCATTTACTCTAATCACAGGGATCTAGCAAGAGCGCCTCGAAGCCCTTGGGGGCTGATCGGCAATCAGAGAGACGGAGGCTACAATAGAGAGAGAGACAGAGAGAGAGAGAGAGAGAGAGAGAAATAAACTCTACCTCAACTTCAGATCTGTGGAACAAACCTCTCGGATCCCTAATCTGAAGCAGCTCTGCCATGAGATTGTTGTTGCCGGTGGGTGGGCGGGGTGAGGTCTGTTTTTTTGGGAGGATGTAAACACCCGAGTGTCCGGTGACAGATAAACTCTGGTCAAGAGGGTCAATACCTCAGCCTCAGTCAGGGTGAAGTGCTGGAGCACCAAGGTCAGGAGGGTTTTTGGTAGTTTATCAGTTAAAATAACTTCTCCATTGGGTTGTTTCATCCTTAATAATTCCATTTTTCTATAACTTTAGCCTCATTGTCGTTGGTGTGGCCTCCTAAGCTGAGGTTTGGGAGCTTGGCCACATTGAAATCAATCAGACAGGTTGTTAACACACAAATAGTTATAGCCAGATTATTTGAACCTATCCATTCTGAGAAAAATAAATAAATAAAGAAATTAAGAACCTCGGTTTATCGTTCTTCAATGCACAAAAAAACTGTGTGTGCATGCAACTTCCGCAAGCAGGGTAGTTTAAAAATGAAACTTTTACAGAGCTGGATACTGAATGTGATGACAGTGCTCTTTCATCTTGAATGTTCCCAGACCACAAAATAAAAATACATTTTTTTTTTATTTTATTTCTTTCTTCTGGTCTGCCTTGGAGGCCACTGGACATGCACAGAGCCTCTCTCTCTCCTTGGCCCCTTACACTTCACATCCGCATACACAAATAAATAAATATATCACGCACTCAGAAATAACTTTTCGTAGAATCATGTACAATTCCACCCATAATTACTTGCAGATCAATAACACAGAGAGTAATACTTGACCTTGCAGTTGGAAAAGGTCTGTCAACTATTTTGCATCCATTACGTAACCATGGTCTGAAGGGACCTCCGGCTTTTTTTTTTTTTTTTTTTACTAAATCAGCAGTAATCTATGATGATTCTGGGATAATCAGCGATTCCTTTGGTGAGTAGAATGTTATCACATCTGACTGCCAATACGACTTTAAAAAAAAAATAAAGATCGAAGTTGTAATTAACTATACTATGAATGAACTATACTCTAAAAAGTCACTTTTCTCCCTTTGATTTTGGTGCAAGGAGCTCCGCTACAACACGATCGCACAATCCAAGAAGAAATTGCAAGAAATCTTCCTATTGTTTCTTTAATGGGTGCAACAGCGTGACAGAAGGTTGGAAATATAGCGAATCTGTTTAAAATGACCCCCCTAGTTACTGAGACACACACATTGTGAGGCAAGTGAGCGGATCTGAAGTGTGAACTCACTCCCACCCTTCGAGCCTATCAGTGTCATCAACCACACCATGGATGCAAATGTTTCAAGTGTTTATCTCTTCTCTTCTCTCTTCTCTCTTTTCTCTCTCTCGGTCTGTGCAGATATGACAGTCCCGTTTACCGAAGCAGTCGACAGACGAGCTGAACGAGGGCCCGGGCCCCGGCACTTCCACTTAACTCTCTCCCCATTACTGCGATTGGTGCGAGAGACACAACAAAAGAGATGGAACGCAGTTCTGAGGCGAAGAAAACAACCGCGGCTCACGATCAAGAATAATAATAATAATAACAACAAAAAAAAAAGATGAGATGAAAACAAAAGAGGAAGATGATGGTGAGGAGGGTGAGGAGGGTGAGGGGGTGGTGGTGTGTGTGTGGAAGAAGGGAGGGGGGGGGTTGCAAAAGAAGATGATGAGGTGGGTGGTTTAAAAAAGAAAAGATTTGAGAAAATTGTCAGGAATTGCGGGAGATCTGTTAAAGGTTTCTTTTCCAGCAGGGGTGGGAGCGCATCTGATGACTTAAAAAGAGATATTAAAGGAAAAGAGCTGAGCGCCCCGGGGGAATTCTGCTGCGTCGGAGAGCTCGCTTTTTTTTTTTTTTTTTAAATTCAACCCCGGTAATAACACAGATAAATAATAGATAAATAGTATTTAGCTCCCACCTTGAACAACATTTTTAAAGTAGTTCATGAAAGACTGACAGCTCTCGGCGAGGCAAACTGCACTTAGACAAACACGTGTGTGTGTTAGTGTGTGTGTGTGCCCACACACATGTAATGTGTATTTTACCCAATTAAATAAAACACCAGGAGGGATTGACTGATTGTTTGTGAGTGTTTGAGTGTGTTTGAATGTGTGTGTGTGTGAATGTGAGTTTTTGAGCTGTAAACCTTTTTTTTTTTTTTTCTTCATTTTATTTTTGCTGGAAATGCAAGATACTGAACTGAAGCGGGTGTCGATCCCTTACGGCCCTGGACTTCCGGTTAAGACTTAACCTCCTGTGAGGGGTCAGCAGTCAATGGAGGTGTAAAAACATAGCAGTCAATGGGGTTACCCAATAGGTTTTTACAGAATTGTGAATCACAGTATCCATGAATGGCCCTTGCGCACGCATACGATCACAGGCGTGCACAAAAGATTTTAGGCTAAATCTATAGTAGTATTAGCTGTGGACAGACATGACACACACACACGCACACACACACACGCCTATAATCTCCTTCCAGGCTTATGTATGGCGGCGATAAGAAGGGACTGTACGCAAGTTATCAGGAGGTGAAGCCAGGTCACAGGAGGTCGGAGGAGGTCGGAGGAGGTCAGCGAAGGGTGATGTGGTTATTTTTGCTGAACTGAGGGTTTATTTTTATTTCACCTCAGATTCATGAGGCCCTCACATGTAAGATTTATTATATTAAAAACATTTGCCAACAAGGGTGTTTTTAAGCCACAAACATTCTGCCACATGGAGAAGATCATGTGCCCCTGGCTGTAACAGAGCCTCCTCATCATGAACAATCAAGCGGCTCAAAAAAGGACCAAAGCGTCCGTTTTGAAAAACGCGATACATGTGGCGCCGATTAGCGATCGCCGATCGAACTTTATTCCTAACAGCGCCGCCCCAGCTTTCCACAGTCACTCCTTTATTTTGCAGCACAACAGGAAGTGAAACTGCAGTTAAAAGTTAAATGTTTCGAATAAACTTAGCCCATGGATCCAACTTTAGCATCTTATTTTTATTATTATTTGGAAAATAGAGGGGAAGGGGGTGTTCAGGCCTTTCAGCAACACAAAGGTGTCACCTGTTCCTGCATTGGCTGTAGCTGTAATATCCAGTTTTTCATTTATTCAGCAGCTCTTAACTCAAAAATAAAGTGGCTTTTTTTTGTTTGTTCAGTTTGCGTCAAAATATTGTTTCAATATATAAATATATATATATGTGTGTCTATGTGAAGGGGGGTTCTTCCTTTTAAAAATATATATATATGTTCTATACGGTCCATAATGATTGCCAAGTATTCTCTGATATTTAACAGAGGCCTTTTACTGAAGAAAATAAAAAAAAAAAGCGGTTAAAAAAGGGCACTTGTTTGTGGATGTTCTGTCCTCAAATAAGGGCAAGAATAAACAAATAGACATATTTACCTAAATAAAAAAAATAAATAAGAAAAAGCACAGTCGCCACCCTCACTTTTGCGTCCCGTGGCAGCAACGCCTCAGAGATGTGGTCGCGGCCGCGCCAGACGTTTACAGAAGAGCTGTGTGTTTAAACGCCTGGAATGCTCATTTGCCTTTTGGGCTTACTTATTTACTTTTGCATAAATGGAGAAACGGTAATGTGGTATTAAGGGGCTTCTCAGGGGGAAAGTTGTGTGTTTTTATTTTAAAATGCAGCCTTTTTTTCTTTTTTTTTTAAATGCTCCCTCAGTTTGCTATATTAAGGAAGCTCTGTGATTAATGCAGCATAGATCTAATTTCTCTCGATGGGGAAAAAAAAGAGAGAGAATTAGAAAAATAATGCCAGACAAGAGATGCCCAGATCCCACCCCACCCCCCACAAACACACACACACATACACTCCCCCTCCCTCACTCAAAGTCATCAGATACAAAATGAGCATTCAGGCTAAAGCGAGCAACAAATAATCACAAAAATTCCCAAAAGCCAAATATATAAAATGTCTCGACTGCCTTGATCAACCCGGAGCCCGATAATCTCCGGAGCCAGCCACAGCTGCACCAGCCGCCGCCGTCACTCGAAATAAAAACCTGAACCTTTCAGGGCTTTCGATTGAGTCTTTAATTCAGCCTGATGTGACATTAAAACCCTTTGGTTGACTTCCACTGGCTGTGACAAATGTACCGGCGCTTAATAGAGGTGTGCAGACAGGCCCGGCATTTCAGTGACTTTTATCAAACCGAATTTATCAACGCGGGCTCCCAGGATCTGTGGCAGCAGCTTGTTCAGAAGGAAGCCTACAGATACCGTTAAGTACATCATCCCTCCTCTCTGTCTCGCTCCTTCTTCTCTCCTTCTGCTCGCTGCGTTTTCTCTCCTAAGTGTTTCTCCCGCTCTGTCCTGTCATCACTCTGCCTACTATGTATTTATCTCTTTTCTGTCTGGATCTACTATTCCCTGCAGCTCTGAAGGCTAATAGGAATGTTTTCTAACTGCCATTTGACGATAAATTAGACGTACGTATATATATAGAGGGTGATATCAGGTAAAATGGGCCATTTAAGGTTTCGGGGTCCCAGCCCTTCTCGAAATTAGAGCCAATGACTGAAAAGGATTTTGAACTGTTCGCCATAACTGTGTTTGACAACAAACAGGTGATTTGATTAGTTTATGGTTTCTATGGTGGGTAGCCTGGCATAGCAAACCTAACTACCAAATACCAAAAAAATACTACTAAATACCAAAATCTAAAGAAAACCCATTTTACTTGACGACATGGTCCATTTTACATGAAACAACTCATGCAAAAAAAAGTGGCACAGTGGTATTTCAAGATTTGTAGGGCCTAAATAATATTTCATCACATAACTCCAACACAAAATGATCAGAAACAGTCACTATTAATTAATCATATTTATACATGGGCATATTAGGTATTAAAAAAGTGGCCTAAATTACATATATATATATATATATATATATTTAAATTTGACCAATTAAAAGTCACATCACAGTTGGCTGCAACATCACAAGGATGAAAGTCTTGACGCAGTGTTCAGTCACTAAAATTGCTGAAGAAAGGCCAGGAAACATATGAACCATCTGAGCTGCTGAATCCACCTGAGTTAAAAGCTGATGACATGAGAAGGAACCAGCGGTTTTCCTGCTTTCCTGAAAGAAAAAAAAAACGACCGTTCAACCACCAGGAAGAAAAGAGGTCAACAACGGTAGAGTTAGGCCGGTTAAAGAAAGACTCAATCAACTGAAAAATTGAGAAAAAAAGAAAAATCGTTCGCATTTGTTTTCATTAGTCGTTCTCTCGCAATGAGTCGACCTTCGACGGAAAAAGTCGTCAATTCTTTCCGATCAAGGACCACATCATTGTTTGGGTTTGTGATCACTTGAAGAAGAGCGGGGTTTGTGATTCGAGGCGATTTCCAGAAAAGCGAAAAGGAAACAGTGAATCGCCGCCCTCGGGGTGGAGTAAGCAACAACCCGGAGGTAACTCGTTGCTTTTGTTCAGCGACGATGAAGGATCGGGAATCAAGCAACAGATGGTGTGAACGAGAAGCCAGGGAAGGGAGGGGGGGAGAAAAATGAAGAGATAAAGGGACGAAACATCGGTGGAGAGAAGAAAAAAAAGAAGAGATAAGAGCCTGGGAGAAGTGGACGGACAGATGACAGAGGCAGAGAAAAAGGAAGAGAAGAGTGAAATGGTGGAGCGAGGAGTGTGATAAGGAGGCTTTTGAAGGGTCCTCTCAGACGCTGCACTGCTCAGTTCGGCGCAGTCAGAGCCTCTGAGGTACTTGAACCCTGCCTGCCTTCCCCTGCACCTCTCTGTAGAGCTGCTGGCCCTGCAGGCCACCTGTAAACCGCTTTGACACATGATCCACTCCCACGGATGTGGAGTGGAAACACACACACACACACACACAGAGAGCGAGGGAGAGACAGAGAGAGAGAAAGCGCTGCTCGCAGGCAGCTAAGCGCTGCACACAAATGCTTTAACGCACCATCAGTGTTTGGTTGTTTTGTAGCGTCTCGGCTGTCTCGCTTTTAAACGGAGGGACATTCGTGGTAGAAACAGGAGATCCTCATCTACCCTACTGGCTATAAAAAAAAAAAAAAAGACATTTGTGCTTTTCCTTTTTTGTTACTCTCTCACTGTCACTTTTAAGCAACATGCGGGACAGGATAACCAGCGATTATCTGTGGCCCTGGCGTTGGCGTCAAAGTGGCACCAGGAAGAGTTTTCACCTACAACCCCCCCACCCCCCCCCCCCCCCCCCCCCCCCCGAATTAAATCAGGCAATTAGAGGCACGGCCGTCATCATGAAGAGAATGAAGATTCTTAGAAAAACACAAAGAAAAAAAAAATGATTCAGATAAATGAATCACTGGAAAGGCAACGGGTTTCAAATTCACACTTGCAAGAAGAAAGTAGAACTCACTCGCTGCCAGAAGGCTCTAAGCAACCCCTCCACCCCTAAAATAAAAAAAAAAAAAAGAAAACGACAGCTCCTGATTAGACATTGTCAAAATATTTGCGACGGAGGAATTCCACCAGGCGAGCGCGGGACCGGCTCCTCCACAAAAGAGCCATCTTCCCTGAGTAACAAGTCGGTGCAATGAGTGTCGACAGAAGAGGAGCCGAAATCCCCCCCGGGCTAGAGAATATCCCGCTATTGTAGTCTTAACCCGCGAGACCTGGCGGGGAATGTACAGCTTTCACAGTCACTTCTCATCCTATTTGTAGCACTGCCGCTGATGTGTGAGCGCCTGGGCCAGAGCAGGTCACCCCCCCACACACACAATTTTTTTCTATCTTTCAGTAACCACCACCTTCCTCTTTGGCCCTATCATATCTTTAAAAGTCTTTCTAATGAAAAAAGAAAAAAGTCCAACAAATATTTGAAGGGGCATTAATCTATATATCACGTCATCAATGTTATTTTCTCCCTCTTCCTCACGCCAAACTACTATTTTCATCTTTCTTTTTGTATTTTTTTTTTTTGTTCCACAAGGCAAGTTTCATTAAAGATCCAATTATGCAAATCAGGTGCTGGAGAGGCAGTTGAATATGCACTATAATGGTATACAGTAATCGTTCGACACAATATACGGCATCCGGGGCCAGATTTACGAGCGCAACAGAACTGCAACGCCTCCGTCCTTTGGTGAAAACCTCTTGATCATAATTAAAGGTGCAGGAGTTCTCTCCAGCATCCTCGCACCCTCCCTCCTCTTTTTTTTTCCTCTACCGTTTTCCTCTTTTTTTTCCTCTCTCTCCCTCCATCTTGTTTTACTTTTGCACGCTCATTAACGGAGGTCTGGGAAGTTTGCAGAGGTCACATCCAAAGAGGAAGAGCAGCTAAAGAGCAGACACGATGTGTGCGATTCCAGCCAGTGACGGTATGCGAAGTGGGGAACAGACATAACCTGCCGCGCACACACACACACACAACCTTCCATCTCATCAACACTGGAGGTATTTACCACTGTCTTAGCCGAGTGCGGCTGCATGCTAAGCAGTAACAATTCTCTGCTTCAGGACCTCTGATTGATGTGTGCTTGCCTGTTTGTGCCTGTTTGTGTTAAGCTGTTGTCTCCGGAAATGACACGGCTGAAAAAGCCGCACCGTTCCGCACACATCAAAAAAGCAGAGGGGGGGGGGTGGTGGTCTTGACATCGCAAGACGCGTTCATGAATCCCAAACGCTAATGAACTTTGAGGAAAAAAAACAAGAAAAAAAAAGAAAAAATCAAACTAAAACCAAAGCCCAATACCGCCTTAATGCCAAAGGGGCTCGAAGCTGTAGGGCAAACAATGGAGGAACATCACGGGACATGCAGTTAAGGTGTTTTACTTTTTTATCTTTTTTTTTTTTCTGCAGGAAACATTCCTTGTTGGTGTTATTTGAAAGTTATTGAGCATTGGACGATTTCACAGATGGAGCAAGAGGAGGGCAAGGCCGGAGAGTCACCTGGACAGCGGACTTTTTCTCAAGGCTTGAGCAGTCAAACTGAAAACACAAGCCACACACACACAGTGTGTGGGTTCAGATACGTACTGTTGTAAAATGCAACCACCTGCATGCAGGAACAGTCTTTGGGATTATTAACTAAATCTGCAAAGAACAGTTCCTCCACCTCCATGCCCTCTCCCCCCAAGATCACTTCTCTTACCAGACCCCGTCCCTCAACCGCCTCACCCTTCAACCTCCCCCCCCCCACCCCGACTCCTGCCCAGACAGGCAGACGCTCCTTATGATGGCACCCCAGCATGAGAGGACTAAGTCAAGCCTATCCGTCAGCGCCTCATCTGCCCCACACTCTTTATTCTTAGATCAAACTGACATCTGTGATTACCCCCCAAAACCCATCCGCCCAGCCACTCCTCCACTGTCCAATCCTTATCAAACTCTCATGGCAACATAGCCGAGAAAACAAGTATAGAATGAGGCATTTACACGTCAAACTGTGCATGAACTTTTATCTTTTAAACAATGATTCAATAAAGCTGATCATTCGTAAAAGCTATGTTATATTCATTTCTGGCTAATGGCACTTTCTGTATTTTCAATTGTTTTGGTAATTTTTTATATTATTCAATCACCAAGTGAGACGTACAATAAAAAACTCAACACACACCTCAACACTGGTGTAAAGACTCATTTTTTCCTTTTGGTTTTGACTGTGGTCATAATTTCCAAATAAAGCAACATGTTAAGTTTATTTAATATGAAAAATATGGAACATGATGTGTATAGTTGCAGTTTTTGGACATCAACACTTCATGAGGAGGAAATTATGGTCACCGGTTTACAAATTCATTTCCCAAAATGAGATCCTAAAAAAGGCCTAATAATTGAGCAAAGGTCAGCGGCACAAACTTCATAAAACTTTAAGGTCACTCATGCCCCCTTCAATTTATCACCACGGCAGCATGAATCATAATTGCTGCCGCTTATAAAAGTTCAGCATCACACCCTGTGGGCTGGTAGTGGCAAAACACAGCCGGGGTCAGGGAAAAGAAAAAGGAAAAAAAACAGAAAAATCTAATCTAATATTTTCAATGACAGAAATTCAAACAAACGTGAGAGAAAAAAAAAAAGTCATTGTTTGAGATTTCTGGGCAGGGTGTGTAATCTAGCGTGTGATGTTTTGTGGTCGGGGCAATCTCATCTTTGAGATCACATCCCACATTTGACTCAATGGTTTCAATTGTGCACGCGAGCGTGCATGTGTGTGTGCTTGCATGCCCGTGTGTGTGTGTTTGTCATATTAGCCTCACACACATGGCAACTGCGAGCCCCCGCTCGCCAACATCTTCCCCTCTCCGGCTTGAACTCTACAGATCAAGGTCACAGAGCTACAAGGCTCAACCCTGACTCACGCCTGTGTGTAACAGCCCCTCCAACACCCCCGCTTGCCCCTGCGAGACACACACACACATACACACATAGACATACATGTACGCTCCCGCCTAAAACACACAGCTGCCCAACTGAAGAGGAGAGAGAATCAGAACCGGAATGGAAAAAGGAAGAAATGACACAAGCCCCAGTATCCACAGCCTTCTTGGATCACCCGGTAGGTAACAACACAGAGGGGGGAGGGGGGGGTGGTCTTTTCACAATGACTGCACATATCAATTAATGGCTGGCTGATGAGCAGAGCCTGGCCTGATCTGGCCTGCCCACCACCGCTCGGGTCCCAGCGGACTGGGAGCCCTGGCCTCACAGCCTGTACAGCTGGAGCCCTCTCCCCTATAATTACATGAGAAGGGGATCAACTCGCCACAGCGAGAGGCTGCCTGTCTGACCGGGGACTGCACAGCGTCGCAGATGCACATATCACTGACTCCGGTACCAGAACTCGAATTATGCGTTGTCCACTTGATTATACACAGCGTGCTTTCCGTGCCGCCGGATTATGTAATTTGTGTGACCCCCGTTTTTTTTTTTTCAGGCGATGGCACTGGGACGTCTTGCTCCTGTGCCGTCTCTACAAATGTGCGAGCTTGATTATTCCTTTTTTTTTTTTCAAAACAACCAGAAAGGGTCTGACTAGGAGTAATTCGGCGCATGTCGAACTGACAACGCAGCGGCTTCAGTCGAGTGGGTCGACTCCACGGTGAACCGACTGGCTGACTGACTGACAGCCTGCTGAAGAAAGGAATGATTTGATGCCATCCTTTGCATACCATGCCTTCTCTCTCTCTCTTTCCGTCTCTCTCTCTTTGCCTGTCTCGCCCATCACTCCCTTCTGCTTCATTTTTCAGCTGAGAGATGTGTATCGCCGCAGTCGGTCACGGCCCGCGGCCCCCGCATGCCCCCCCCCACCCTTCTTAGCAGCACTGACACGGGCACAGGTGGGAAAGCAACTAAATACAAGATCAACGGCGACTGCAACAGACCGGCTCTTCCTGGAGAACAGATTTTGAGCTCCGTCAGTCAGAAAGTTGCAGCACGAGAAAATGTCAAAATCCTCGTCGTGCTGTGTGTGTGTGAGTGTGTGTTTGCGGTTTTGTGCTGTGACAACTCCTACACTGATTCCAAAATAAATTCGCCAGCCATCCATAAATGTTGTGAATTTGTCTTATTCCACTTGCCACGAAGTGAGCATAAATATCTGCATATTTTATAGGAATAATTATTTGAATGACAACAATGCTGATAATTAATTGTATAATTCATTAGCGGGTAATTATGCGATATTAAAATGAAAACCGACTGGTAGATGGATGCACAGAAAAAAAAAAACGGAAGTAATGAATATTAAATAAATTAACACAACCCACTGAGGCCTCGATGCCAAAACGCACCACATAAATTCCTCCAACGGGCCGGTCTGCAGAGCGAGGCCTTTTTTTCTCAAACACACTCTCTCTTCCCAAATATTTTCACCCCCGAAAAAGAATGACAACATTTTCGGCTCTCTCGCAGCTCGGAGAGGTGCAGCAGAGGGCAAACGGCTCTGTGGAGCAGCCTGAGCTGTCAGAGGAACAGGGACACTTATCCATTTGCTATTTCATCTCCAATAAGAGAATGAAAGGAGCTGACAAAAAAAAAAGGGTTTACGCCCAGACACTATTTCAGACATAATATCCGCCCTGTGCATACCATTAAACAATGACAGCATCTCAACTCACACAGTACATCTATTTATCCTTTTTCCTTGACACAATGAATCTGAGGAAGAGGGAACCTTTTTTTCTTCCCTTTTTTGGCTCAAGACAACTTTCGGGGAAGGTTAGAGAAACAGTGGGAAACAACGTGATAGACATTGTTGAGTATTTTAAGAAGGATGACATGTGTCTTCGCGGCCCATTGTGCAGCGACTGGGAGCTGTTGGAAGTGGCTGCTGTAAACCCGGGTCAGATCACTCAGGGGTCAACTTCCAAGAAAAAAGCTTTTCGCCAGACCAAGACGCGCGGGGCGAGACGCAAGCTTTAAATGGGATTACAAGCCTCATCCCTCCGGTGCCACACTCATAATTGAATACTGACCATCATATAAGCGCAATTTTCAGACGTGTGAGTGTAGATGTGTGAGGGTTTTTTGAGGCGCTCTAGGATCTTTTACTGCTTCCTTAAAAATAAACAGCCTGTGGTGAATTTTTAAAAAAAATAAAGTAATAAAAGGCGAAAACTCCCGGACGGATGAGAGCGCGGTGACATGTCACACTTCCGCCCCCCCCCCCCCTCAGAAAAAAAAATATATTATTGCTTTACGGGCTCCGTCATTTTATATTTCCACAGTGATGCCTATCAGCCTCCTGGAGCCTTTTTGCCGAATCGCTCGAACTTTCTTCCACCCCTTTCTCTTATAAAAAAAACTCCCCCCTCCTCCTCCAAACCCCAAACTGAAGTGGCACCGGTTCCCCCTTAAAAAATGTCAAATTCTCCGCTTGCCGCGCGAGCCTTCGTCGCTCTTCTCCACATATGACATTTACTCCCCTTCGCCTTGAATGCCATCACAACGTCTCGTCAAAGCATAATGCAGGGGGCTGCTTATTCATAAGAGAGGTCGATCACTGCACAAAATGGCAGGTCTCACCGGCTCTTCTTCCATCTCACAAGTTTTGACACATGGTGGCAACGCACCGGTAAACTTAATCGCCCTTTTTTCCTCTCTCCTCTGCGATCCCCGGCCCCCCCCCCTACACTCCCCTCCACCCCCCCGCGCGTTCTTCTGTGTCGGCGGAAAGTTTTCCCGTGTTAGACTCTTAACGGGGAACACGGCCGGACTTTTTTTTTTTTTTTTTTTTTTTCTAAAAGTCACTATACATCTGCACTGCATGCGCAATTGTCGCGAAAGCCCGTGCGCCCCCCGAACGTCTTTTTTTTAATTTAATTTTACGAGCACGCGGCGTTACGGAGTGAAAACATGCAACGACAAAAACACAACACGTTGGGATTTATTTTTTCCGCTGAAATACAAAAAAAAAATCGCTCCTTTTACGCCGCGAATCGCAAGGTGTCGAGCATCGCAGCCCCGTGTCAAGCTCCCGGCTGCTATTTTGTCGCCGTTTTTTTTTTCTTTTCTCTCTTTTTACGATCGTCACACGCTACGGATAATAGCACTGTTATTTTCTAATCATGATTGGGGAGACATCAGAGATGGGGGGGGGGGTGTCCCCGCTGCGACGCTCCGGTACAAACAAACCCGAAATCCTTTCCCCACCAAAAAAAACTGACTTCCCACGGCGAGTAATAGAGTCCAAGCCCCCCGGTAATAAAATAAACCCACTCGTGTACCAGAAGCTGCACACTTCTTCTTACCTTTTTAAATTTGGCGAAGCGCCGGGTAACTCCTGCGCGTAAACGATGCGTCGTGAGAGATAGTGTTCATTGAATAATGAGGCATGTCCATATGGTTTGACCGGATCATATTCTTGTCGGATGACGGGGGTGTTGAAAAGTGCGCTTCGGACCTGTTAAAGACTGTCCACTCCTCGATCCTGTCCCTACAACTGCTCCCCGCCGCGCATCCTTGAGTTTGAAATAAAAAAAAAACACACACGGCTGCTTTATTACTCTTCTTGCCTGTTTTTTTTTTTCCTCTCCCCCCCCCTTGTCCCCTCTCTTGTCACTGTCTGCTAAAGGTAAACGTTTGCATTGATGCCGATCGCCAGGCATCAGCATATTCCCTTCATCTTTCAGCTTGGACTCCCCCTATCTGGTAGGTGAAATGCATTGTACCGTTAAAAAAGGCACTCCATTGTGGAAAGCGGAGCCGACTTGACTGGCTCGGATACAGCCCGGGTCTTGCGGTATTCGCCGTTGACGGGGGTAAAAAAAAAGCAGCTGATGAGCCCCGCGGTGAACCTCGCTTTAAAGCAATAATCCCCTCATCGTTACATTTTCTCTTCTCCCCCCCCTCTTCTCTCTCCCGGGTTTCACAGCCGGGGAGAAAAAGCAGAATCCTCGCCACCTTAGTTTGTTTCCTGACCTTGAACTGCCCACAAACACTCTTTTTTTTATTTCTAAATCTGCTCCTTTTGCACATATACGCGTTCGCACGCAGCCCAAGCGTCGCCGCTTTTAGACACCGCGCGTTTTGGTAGAATTGGCTTGGATAACGAAAACCCCGTCCGCGTGCAAAGACACCCGGGTCACCAAAAAATTACTCCAAAAAAAAGTAAGAATTCCTTACCTTCCAAGTCAACTGTTTCGAGTCTTTTCCCTCTCTTCTCCTCGCCTTTTTAAAAAAAAAGAGCAAAAAAAAAACTCCAGGATAAATGAGTGTTGCCTCCTGCGTCCTGAGCGTCAGTCACCGCTTAAGAGAAGTAATGAGTGATAAAAATGACGCTCATCTATCTGCACTGTAACCTTGTGGCGTATTTAATGTAAATAAGCCCCGTTGTGTTGCCAATCCCCGTGCATACAAACGCAAAACCGCTCCTCGGGGACTCGCTTTTGACTTTTTTTTTTTTTCTTTCTTCCTCCCCTCAATGTATTGACGATTTATTCTGGTGCCTGGGAGCGCAATAGGGATTGAACATAATTATTTGAAAATATGATACATCAATAATGCGACAAGTCCAGTTTGTGAATGAGTGCCTTTCTACACACCTCTCTGAAGAAATATAAACGCGCACATTCTCTCTGCAAAAGAAGCAAACAGTTTTGTTTATACACAGCTCTATATATAGAAATATAGAGATATATATAATTCCAACGGGAGCTCTAAACTTGGAAGTTGGCACAACTTTTTTTTTTTTTTTTTTTTTTTTGCGAAGCGTAAAAAAAAAAAAAACAAGAAACACCACCACTCTCCAAAAAGACGTCCCGCATAGGCCGGACTCTTTCTTGCAACTAAAACGTTCCTAGCAGGATGGTTTTGATATATTATGCTTCTATAGGGGGGTGGAAGAGACTGAATAATGCAATTATAGATTCAGTGTCCCAGCGTTGACAAAAGACAGGGCTTCAATAGAGGCTTTGTTATAGGATTATATAATGATTATGGGGTAATTATGGGAACGGTTTGGTAATAATAATAAAAAAAAAAGTATCAAGTGCTCCCTTGCACGGACAGCTTGTTTTCTATAAGTGTAAGTGCATGAGCAGGAGTGTGATAAGACGCAGACGGACAGACGGGAGGAGAGAAGACGCTGCTGCTGACAGCTAGTGGCAGGATGACGGCAGACAGCCCCGATTATTCAAAATGTCGAACCGAGAGACACATTAATGCCACTGACTGAGATGCTATCGAATGGCCCCAGAACCGGACATGGGCCCACAATGGAATATCTCGGGGTCATATTCATAACAGCGCTGTGCGTAACAGCCCCCCCCTCCCCTCCTCTACACCCCCCCCCCCCAAACACCCGCCTTCTCCCCTCTCCACTGGTGCCATGCTGTATGTGTCAGAGAGGGAGAGAGAGAGAGAAATGTTCACTGACAGACAACACATGACACCATATTATTATTTTTAAGAACTTATTCCACTTTGTTCATAAAACTTTTTTTTATCATTATTACAATTCAGATAGAAAAATATGTATGACTCTTGATAATTGATAAAAAAAGTTTCTTCTTATATATTTATGCTTTTTTTAAAGATGTTTTCACACGAGTGACACATTAATAGATAGCCTAAATAGCTCCTTTCTTCCCTTTCCCAGACAAAACATATCCTCTTTAAAAGATTCCCCCCACATTCATTATGCACTATGAAAATCTGATTCTCATGCCGCTCCTTTAAATGCTTATATGGAATTCAGTTTGATCTGTATGAAATCTTTTCTTTTTCCCTTTCTTGAGCATTTTCCAAAATAATAATATTTAAAAAAAGAATAATTTTCCTCCCTTAAAAGAAATTAGCATAACCATTCCCCATCAATAATATGGCTATCTCTATGGGAGTGATAGCAGCAAGCAGTAGGGTGTTCCTTTTGCCGATTCTCCATGGATCAACAGCGCGTCCTCAGCTCCTTTTGAACTTGTTATAGCAAGTCAAGTGATTCTTTATCGGCTGACAGGCCTGACAATGCGTCGGGGATGGGAAAGCAGGTCAAAAGGAAGTTGCCATATGGACTTAAGCATGCAAATTTCCAACAATACATAGCAGTGAGAGTTGTACTCTCACAGGAACACCACTGCATAAGTGGCCATGCAAAAACTTGTTTACCAACCGCGTCGTAAACTGACGCTGATCTCTGGTGTGGATTGATCGCGTGCGTAGGCTATTTAAGGGCTTTTAAGGCAATAAAAAGACCAATATAAATGAGTTTTTTATAAAAGTAAAATAGATTTTTTATGATATTAGTGGTTGTTAATGCCTCCTAATGATCACTGACGAGGGACTGGACTCACCTTTATGTTAACCGATGTGGGTATACTTGATTTTCTGCTTCAGTTTTATACAGTTTAAAAAAAATCAATGATATTTATATGAGTTTGTAGGCAAGTGTGCTGTTTCATCTGCTATTTTATGTGTTTATAACACTCTGTCTAAAATATGTCCTTTAAGCTGAAGTCTAATTGTGGTAGAGAGAGTTTATGAATTTTGGATTTTACAGAGTAGTGCATGTGAGTGATTGACAGACAGAAAGAGGTCTGAAAGGTCTTGCTTTACTGCAACAGGTGCATCAGCATCACTCCAGCAGTGTCTGTGCGCCCCGATTCTTTACTCGCGCGTTTTAAACCATGATGACCGGCGCCGGTGCGTTTGTGTTCCCCCCGTATTGACTATACTTCAGCGAATAAATTAATGTCGCACTTTTTTAACGTCCTTCAAATCCGGGTCGATACAGTTACAGAGCAGAAACACAACAGTCGCGGCCTCGCGTTTTAACCTACTGATCGTCCCCCTGCCGCGCTTTCCAGCATACCATTACGTTTCATTTAAAACGAATGGAAATTGGTGAGCGGGCAGGGGAGTCAATATATTACAGAGAGAGTATCACTTGAACAGATGCAGTATATCTGTTCAAGTGCGTGGCCTGTGTTTGCGCGAGTATCTGCCTGTGTGTGTGTGTGTGTGTTTCTGCTGAAGGGATATGAGGCAGAGGGAGTGTTGGCCGGCAGTCCTGGGAGGGTCATCACTGCCTTATTACTGCCATGTTAGTGACTAGCAGTCGAAGATGGCTCTGCTCCCTGTCCCTCTGCTTGGGAGTCATCCAAGACAGCGTGCTCCAAAAACAGACCAGCCACTGTTCACTTCTCAGATAGATTAAGATGTTATTCCACTGCTCCAGCCATCCTCTCTCTGTGTCTCTCTTTCTCTCTTACCAGTCCCAGATTTACAACGTGCCCGCCTGTCCCTCAACATCTCCCGAGGCCTCATTGCTAATTTCTACTATTAGTGGGTAGACACAACAATCTAAAAGCGAGGGTTTGCACGCTGTTGTCTGCACCAGTTTCAGAAGGAACTACCACATAGTTGCGGGGAGGTCTGCGCATATGGCAAGTGTAGCGTTTGTCTACATGTTTGTGTCTCGCGCGATGACTGCATGCGTCTTTAAAGCCACGTATCGGGCCCCAGTTTATATTTAAATGCAAACACAGATGAGACTTTGGCTTCCCCCCCGGAGGAAGAGAAATACTTTTCTTTACTTCAAATTGACTTTCTCAAAGTCTCATTCGTAGCGACCCCCTTTGATGAACAAACTGTTTTCAGACTATCCTGCTTTAATGAAAAGGGAGTGAGCGCAATTTTAAACAATTTGAAAGCTCTGAACCCTCTGTGACTGTAAACTTTAAAAATTAAACTTCAGAATTTGTATCAATTACACTTTCATGTTCTCTGTCAGGGCTTCAGCGAGAAGCCCTGAGCGCCGCGGCAATGGAAAACGTTTGCCACACCACATCCATTTCCACTGCAATCGCCTCCTCCATTGGTGACATCAATCGCTCATGTGAAGCTTTTACGTTTGGACTAATACGAGCCACATACACACCACTGTCTCCGGCTCTCCCCTGATGACTGGGGTCAATGAGTGTGCATGTTTGTCAGCTCCGATCGTTAATGAAACGCTCGCACAAATACAGCACAGGCAAATATTTAGAGTCAAGCCTGAGGATTTCAACACGGGCAAATCTGTGATTCTTCAGGGAGCGCTGGATTTCTTTATTTGCCAGGACCGAGCGTATACTCAAGATCAAACTTGTCTGGGCTTGATGAATGTGGAGGAGCAGGAAGTATACTGCATTTGACTGATAACCAGTGTGATTTTAATTTAAATCATCTGAATCAACGTCTGCCCAGAGCAGAGATAAAATATATCTAAATGAAAACATCTGACTCTAATTGATTAAGAACAATGTTCTGCATAGTATGTCTAGAATATCCTTGTTTTGATTTGATTTCTTTTTTTCCGTTCATGACTCGGAACACATGCATAATGGTGTTCACGCATGTGTCCGTAAGTCTTTACCTACCATTGCATCCCGGTTCCAGAGCTTTTTCCACAAATCTCGGATACTCTCAGAATCATGGGGGCGGGGTAGGGAAAAAAAATCTGTCTGTCGCATGTCTTTTTAACATGTTTCCAACAACTCCACGCCACTTTTGCCTGATCCAAACAAAGGTGGGACCCAGGAATGAAATATCTCCTTCCTCTGTTTATACAAAGCGAACCAAAAAATTAAAGACAGTGACAAAGATTGCCACGCTGCCAAAAGTGTGGAACAAATGGGAAGCTCATTAATGATGGATTACTTCCCTCGTTAGAGCCATGAGTTGACAATTAGGACAGCAGTCAAAGCCCTAAATCTAACCTCCAACAGCAACATGTCACACTGCATCTTTGCAAAAAAACTCAACCGCAGAGATGACTCTCTAACATCCTTTGGGGAGGATCTAGGCTTCCAGATTGGACTCAACTTTTTTGTCCAGTTTATCAGTCAAATGTAGCCCTTAGCCTCACAGCCTCGTGGCCTCTCCCCCCACCAGACTGGGTCGGCGCTCTCATGCTCTACCACTCGCTGTCTCCTGTCCCCTCACCTTTCCACCAGAGTCCATATTTCCTGGATAGTATGCCATCATATTTTACTATTACCTATCAATTGGTTTCTAATCGCAGTAACGAGGCAGCTAGCTGGCTGGTGACAGAGCGCTAACGGCCTCGCAGGGAACATTAAGGAGGCCGGGTTATGCTGTGGGCCGTTAACTACCTACAGGCGCTGGCTAATGGCTCCAAATGACCTCCTCAGTGGCTATTAGCACATAATTAGAACCTGCAGACCAGTGGTGACCTCCGCCGGACACACGTGATTACTCCTCTATCCCGTGTTCTCCTCTACTCTCCTGCTCTCTCTTCTTTCCTTTCCTAACCATCCTCCTCTTTCCACTCCTTTCTCGTCCATTCCTCCTCCTCCTCATCTCCTTTTCTCTAATGCTCTGTAGGATTACATTGACTCCCTGGTGGGAAGACTACCACTAAAATTAATCTCTTTATGGTGCCCCAGTGCAAAAATACTCCACCATACTGTTGGTTTCTGTGAAATTGCATTAAGAGAATATTCATTGCTGCACTCATACAAGGTCTGATTATTGGTGTAAGAACCGTTTCAGTGTCAGAGTGAATTTAATCGTTCTTCTTCTTTTTTTTTTTTTTAAAAGCTTGAGCGCTGGCGCTTAAGGCTCTTTTTTACCTTGCTGACAATTGCAAGCACCTCCTCGACCTGATTCAGGAGCACTTCCTTAAATTAGCAGATAATACAGCTCCGCACTGACAAGAGAAGCTAAACACAGGATAAAGTGCAAGGTGCTGCCACACCACAAAAGGGCTCAGTCACAGTAACCTCTGTGTACACTTCAGCAACAGTCTCCCGTTACCCAGAACAAAAGAGACACTTTACTAGGTTAGTATCAGCTCAGGAGCAGCAGGGAAACAATGAGAGAACAACAAAGGAATGTGCTGATTTTTTCTGCGTGTGAGGGGAAAATGCAACACAGTACCAGTGCCTTAAATTATCAGTGAATTATCTCTGAGCCTGTGGGAATTATGTGGGTTATTTGTAACAAGCAGTCAAGGACAAGTGGGCCTTGTGTTACAGTATGTGTGAGATGAACACTAAACACAAAACATTCCTGGCCAACATCTATCTTTCCAGGCCATCTTCTAGCCTTGGAAATAAGAAAAAGGTGTGTTTGCTCAATTCACTTGAAGATGAGTGAAGCTGGTGAGGACATATAGCGGAAAGTAGACAGACAAATGCCACTGGCACTACCATTAACACAATAAATACAGCTGTTGTACTCTTGACCATGTCACAGGCTTGGCACAGTAACACTGTATGGTAATACTGGGAAAAAAAGGGGCAATAGTGCTCAGTCTGTCTGCTGTGCAGCCATAAATTCAAATTCTTCAAGCCAAAGCCCAGAGGACCCAACCAGACTCAAAGCAGGTCAAGGATTCACACCTTGGTTCAAGGTTGGTTGTCACTAAAATTGAAGAAAATGTTGAATTGAGCCTTGCAAGGACAAGCTGGAGTGTCTCCTATTGGATGAAAGGCGGGAACAGTACTGGGCAGGTCGAGTAACAATTAAAAGACAATTTGTTTTCAGTCACTTTTTGACAGGTGGTTTGTAACAGGATGAGGTTTTCTATGCTGGATTAAACCTACAGACAAGACACAATGACAATATTTGTTTTATAATTTGTTGTCCACTTTGGGCCAAAATAACTCTGGCATAGTATCATCTAATTAAGTTGTTGAGGCGAACAAGTTAGTGACAGAGCAACAATAGCATTCTTCAGAGTCCCTTTCTGATCACTTGATGAATGTAAGTACAATATTAATTAAACTTTTCAGCTCTGTTTTGGTCTCCACCGAATCCTTAAAAACTGAAATGAATTAGCATTACAGAATTTCCAGATACCTTCATGGTTTTTTTTTTTTTTTTGGATGGGTTGTTGGTTAAACACCTAAAATTCATCAGCTGGCCACTAACCAGTTTGCTGTTTAACACTGGCAAGAAACTTTCAGTGGGTTATTAGAGCATTTATCCTCCCAAAAGGTCTGACAATGTTATTTACAATGACTGAAACCACCTATAGAGAGCACCAATGTTTTCTGTGGAAATATTCATTTACAAAAAAATAGTAAACCAAAATAAATTCTACAAACAGGGACATTAACTAAGATAATTCAAGGAGAAATGTTGTTAAGTTCATCCACTTTCTCCACATGACATGCTGTATACAGTCAAAGTATTTGTCTTTTGTTGCCCAAAAAATGAAAATCTTTTATAAATTATTGATGCATGAGTTGACTTCTTTTCTGTCTCCTACAAAGTCTTCACATCAAGAACAAGGTGATCCACCAAGGCTGCCTCCTCACTGAGATCCTGTCAGGGTCAGACCTGGTGCCTTGTACAGTGCCCACCAGAGGCTGAAGCCCGCCACTGCAGGAGGGTGGAGTGGTGGTGGTGGGGTGGGAGCCACAAGACGCCTGTGTGAGGCCGAGCCAAGAGGTCTCCAGAGTATTCAGACATCCCAATTTCCTGTCCTGTGTCACCAGGTCTTAAGAAGCCGTTTTGGACTGTGTCATGAGTTAGACACACAGACATATAACCGCAGCCCTCACTGAATTAATTTGTTTTCATTTACCCTCTGTCAGCAGTACTTGGTTCTTTGCTGCGGAGACATCATTTAAGCAAAAGGTCCCTCTATCTGCTTGTTGGATTTCATCTCCCATTCGGTTCAGTGCTGCTGCCTTTGTTGCTTTTTTAAGATATCAGGTCAAACAGTCATAAACCACAGTGTCCTGCGTAAATGAACACATTCTTCCTCTCTGGCACAACATTTGACACAATGTACAGCAGAATGGTACACCATGTATGATATTAACAGAGGAATGTTGCATTGCGGTTGATGGTAAGTATCATGGCCTCAGTGTGGGCCAATTATCATGGTGGAGGCATTGTATCCAAAAATAGCCTCTAGTTTGGATACTGTCTTGTTTTTATTTATTTATTTTTTTGGTGGGGGGGAGTCCAGCCGAGTGTGGCAGAGCAGCTGTGCAGTGTGCCGGTCAAATGCTGTGGATGCGCACGCACACACACACACACAAACACACACACTCATGCACAGCCAGATATCCAGATATGACACATAACCAATGATACAGTCGTATTCCACCAATTATTCTTATTCCTACATATTGATGTAATAAAGATATTCAAACATGCATAAACGCTCATGCATGCATGCAAACAATTAGACAAAGGTTATTTTTACTTCATGGAAAGGACTACAAAGAGGCACATGTGCAGGGAAAGAAATCTTTAGCTTCTAAGAGAAGAGAAGAGGCATTGGAAATTGCACTTCTATGTCATCCATTTCCAGGAGATGGCCGCAAACCCCTGGACACACTTAATCAGGAAAAGGGCACACCTCCGAGTATCCATTCTTTTGTAATGGCATTACACAGCACAAGTAAGATTTAGAGATCCCTTAATGTGCCCGAGTCTTCTGCATAAAAGTATATACAAAGGTTAATATTGCAATAATATGTTCCTGGAGGGCATTGTAATCATTATCTCTCTGGTGGTATCAATTAGAAGCACTTTACTGCAGGTAATGACTAAGATTCCGGTACAAAATGACATTATTATTATTATCCCCATCTATAATTTCAGAGTGGATACACAAGACATGGGGGGAAAAAAAGAGAAGCATAAGTTCAACCAAAGGTAGGCTTAAAAGTGAGAGGACTTCTACTGTTGGACTCGAGGAAGGAAACTGGAGGCTGGATGGCTGAATTGAGTGTGCGCATGCGTGCACGTGCGTGTGTGTGTGTGTGTGTGTGTGTGTGTGTGCGCAAACTTGCACATGTGCACAAGTGGATGTGCTGGAAGTTTCAAAGGGCCAAATAATACACAAATAAAAATGTGCTTCCTCTTATTCATGGCTTGACTGTCTGTCCCAGTTTCCTCAAAGCAGCTGGTGTGTTTGCATGAGCGCATGTGTTTGTGTGTGTATATCTGTTAGAGAAGGGGGACCAAGCGAGAAAGAGAGATAGGACCCGAGAAAGAAAGCTCCAACAACCTGCCAACAAATATTTGCATTCCTCAAAGCACGGGAGTATTGTTCTTTGCTCTCCTCTATTTATCCAGAGAGAAAGAGGTGGAGGGGGAAAAAAAGAAGTTAGAAGCGTCTGAAAAGTTGTGTATTTGTGTATGTTTGTGTGTTGTGACCTTTGCGCTTAGCTCCAAACATTCATAACGAGTGCTCTTCCCCTTATTGACCCCCTCATCAAAAACATGAATAATTGAGGAATAAAAAAAATGCTCTTGGTTGTCCTGGCCAGCGTGAAGCACAGAGAAGCAGGCCGCCGACTTTTGATTTAGCTGTTTTATATTTAATAAGCACACACAAGAGCCTCCGAGGCGCCTTTTTTTAGAAGAATTTAATTGGACGTCGGTGACATCCATCACGGGGTTGTCATGGCGCTGACCTTTCCACAGAGCCTATTCATAACCAGGAAGTTACATGAGCCGGGTTGCTGCCTACTCCGTCACACCCACCACAATGAAGCTCTATCAGTCACACCATCCTCCGGCTGATAAACCTCAGATGTGTTCACCGACAAACAAATATGCTCATCACCGCTTAGTGCTAAGATAATATTGAAACACGTTTCCTTTTGTTTAGCAGCGGGCTCCATTTTCGGTTGATCTCTCAACTGTACCGTTAATGGTAATTATTATTCATAGAGGTATGGACCCTGCAAGTGGATGCAGCTTTAATATGAATGCCACCAAAGGGCACGGAGCCCAGGGGCTTTAATCCACACAAAGCTATAGAAAAAAATCCCGGCACGTTAAGCAATAAATGATGGAGGACAAGATATTTGGTCAGTGTGCAAAAAAAATCATATGTCCCTGAACTATCAGCTTAGAGGAAACATAGATAAGACGCTAAAATAATTAAAACTACAAGATGAATTTAGTCTGAGGTATGTAGCGTGCCACAGCTCATGATGGAACTCTACCCTTTGAGTTAAACAACCCCTATTGTCAAATTTACACCTAATCCATACACATATATGATCAGAGATGTTTAATAACATCTGATTTAAAGTTATAATCCTAGTATTGTCTAAGAAGTGCTACAGAAAAAGAGTGATTCGTATAGGCATTGATGCCACACCTTAAGGAAGCGTTAGCTGAGAGGATTCTAACACCATTCTTTTTTTGATATAGACAATCAAAGAGAATTGTAATTGTTATAGGATTTTACACACAATCCCCCTAGAACTTTACAGCAGAAATATACATGTTTACAGCCTGGTACAATAAACATGTCTGTCTATGTAGATAATTTTCCCCATTCACGACAACTGTATGGAGACCGCCATGCTGCACTGTGATGATTCTGCAGCAGCCAACCAAACAATGGTTCTGGAGATGACCTTTTTTTTGTTTTGACATGTTTCGGGTACTCAAATTGGCTGCATTCTGCCAACTCACCACTAGATGCCGCCAGAAACTACACACCGTACCTTTAAGGGTTTATGACAAACTGGTTAGATGCCTGGTTCCACATCCAATAGACATGCAGCAACATTATCAATTGGTTGGAGTTGAATGGAAGTCCAATATTCAAGCTCCTTTTAGATCCTTTGACAGAACTATTCAGCTCTTTAGTCAGTCTGTTCACCAGCTTATTGCTGGATCTGTTTAGTGCTGTGCTGGTAGTACAGTCAGTTTGTCAGAGCTTTATTGGGACTGCTGCCTGATACAAAAGTGATGGGAGCAGAGTTCCATTTCAGAAAATAAAAATAAAGACTTAAAGACGCTATGCCCTGCAGAGCTGAGGGGAACTGCAGAGGCAAGATTTAATTTATCATTACAAATGTCACATTACGCACATTCATTTCACCCATTAACTAATATTATTTTAATGCAGACATATTGATTTTTTGAGTGATTAAAGATGTTTCAAAGTGCATTTGTATTTTCAAGACACCTTCAGATCCCTAGAAAAAGAAAAAAAAAATACATCACAGCTGGACTCACTCCTGATTGGCTACTGCAGAACCTTTCTCGACTGAACCGAGCCAGTTTGGAGCATTTGATCTGAAAAAGCCTCCAGTCAGCAAGATTGTTTCCTTTGAATTAAATGATCTGCTGACGTCAGCCAATCAGAGTATTGTGACTTCATCCTGCGAGTACACTCAGATGTGTTCAATAAATATGCTTTTGACTAAACTACAGGGGGTAGACAAAATAATGTAAACACTTCATGAAAAAGGGACTTTGAAGTAAATGAATCATCACTGCCAGCTCTGCTAAAAAAAAAAGGTGGATTATACAATGTTAGACACCAGCTAGAGGTATTAGTCAATCCCCTACACACTGTATATGTATACTGTCACATCTCTGTTGGTTAGTATCAACTTCCTCTTTATCTAAGCAGTTTGCCAGTGTTTTGTATATGCTGTCATTTTCCAGACTGCTCCCCATGACATATGAGTCCTTTTCTTGACCAGCACACCTGCAGTTTGGGCACTGATGACTCTGTTAACCGTCACATGTTCCTTTGAAAACTCACATTTCAAAACCAGACCTTGTTTATAGCACATAAGGTGTTTATTTTACTGTCCACCCCATGTATATGTATTTACGAAACATCATGAAGAACATTATTCTTATGCTGAGCCACATTTAAAAACCAAATAGTGTAATTGGAGTAGTATGGAGTTAAAAAGAACAAATAGAGCGATAAAAGGCAAAGGGACTCAGAAGCACTGCACACTATAGTATATGTATACAGAGAATACAGCAACAATAATAATGTGTCTCTGTGGGGTTGCTATTTAGGAAAAAATGATGATCACAAGATTCAACAAAACATGCACAGAACTATGTCATACACCTCCTACAACTGCTTCTACGCAGAATTTTCATTGAGTGGGATGGCTATAGTTACACTATGGTTAAATACATCTACTGTAGGTTTCCATTTCATTTTGATTATTACAAAATGAATAAATGTGGCACGGATTCTGGTTTAGAAAGAGTTCAAGTGTCTCAACTGAAGGAATCCTTAGTAAATAGTCAGAGCATGTTGAGTGGTGATATTTGTGCCGGCAGACCTCGGAGTTTGTAATGTTTAACTGCGCAATAACAACAGAAAAGCAGGAGTTATAATCCTAAGTGTCTCCTATATTAGCGCAGATGAATCTAAAGTTAATACGAACAAGGGCGAGGTTATAGCACCTTCCTTAACGGCGCCGCAGCACACCACAGCACAGCGGAGCCCGGAGGCAATAGGCAGAAACATAAGAGAAATGAAAAGGCTGAGCAATTCACCCAAAGGGATTAGATTTTAAATAGATATCAGCCCATATATGATTCCCTCTTTCTTCCTCTCGTCTGTAAATGGGTGTAATTTAGAGTGCGTAATGAAGGAAAAAAGGAGCTATAGGTTAATCTCATTGACCTCCACACTCTGGGGACAGCGGGTTATAGCTAGGAGATATACACCCATCTCCCCTGCCAGCTAGCCCCGGCTGCCCTCAGAGAGGTAATGAAAGTTGGAGGAGTGGCTCTTGTGCACGAGTGGGCGTGGGAGCGTACGTCTGCGTGAGGGAAAGACAAAAAAAACCTGCCAAAAACGGGTCTACTTTGTTAACCTTATTAGACCAAAAAGGAAGACAGTAGTTTTAATGTCATGGCATATTGAACATCCAGGACTATTTTGGTGAGATGTGACTGCAGTCTGGAAACTCATGCTGCCTTCACGTGGTATGGGAAAGGTGATGCTTACCTCTTAGCACATGGTGGATCCAGAAAATTATGTATGCCACAGCATTACGTAGGTTAGGCGCTAACCAAATAAAAGCAGCAGCGAACGTTTAACAGAATGCAACGCTTACCATTCACGACACTTCCGCTGCTCTCCACCATGTTGAAAGGTCAAAGTTTATCTTATCTCATCAGCTTGTGTATCATAAACATCTTCCAGTGTTCCAGTAGAACTTTGATGCTAGTGGGGTGTTCCGTTTTTGGTATTTACAATAATTACCATAAGATGCAAGCAAGCTACTCCATCAACAATATATAGAATTCTCAGTTATTCTGGTTAAAGATTCCGAAAGACGATGATGAAATTTAGCTTTCTCCAACGAAGGCTTTAGAATGTTTTGTCTGAAACCGTTTTTCACAAAACATCCTTGTTCACTATCCTCGAAGTGACCATATTTGGATGAGATTATGGAGCTAGGGGGGAGCTGCGCCTAGCATGCAGCTAGCAGCAGCCACAGCTAGCCACCTGTCACTCAAAGTGGCCACTCAATTATGGCCACTTAATTATGAATAATTTTGAGCCTTAATTAAATTTAAATGAGTGACACATAAAAATTGTAGAGTGGTCATTAACGGGGAAATTATCCATACAGACCAAAATGATTTTTGTACCAGGCTGTAAACATGTTTATTTCTGTAGTAAAGTTGTGTTTTAATATGGAGATCTATGAGGATCACTCATTTTTGGAGCCAGCCTCAAGCGGCCAATTGAGTAACTTCTTAAATTTTCACTCCCGGAATTTACATATATGTAGGACAACCCGGAAGTTATTCGCCCTGGTTACCTCAACATAAAGCATACAGGACTTTTCCATTTGGATTTTAAATGAACTTTTCTCTTAAATTGGAAATTGGAACTGGAAAAACTTAATTAAAAACTATTGAAAGTGGCATGGTGGCCAGATTTTTGTGTTCGAAATAGCCAGATTTTAGTTTATTTTCAGCCCATTAACAGTTTGAACACCTGTTTTCTTGCAGCTAAAGTTAAAAAAGCACCAGCAGACTTACCAACAATCTGAATTCAAACAATTTATTTGGAGTTGTCCAAAACTTGACTCTGGAGTTTTCACCTTGAGCTTTGCAAACTAGGTTGACATTTTGAACTCTCTGGTGCCTTCTATGGGTTCTTATACTGGATGTAGCAGCCTTGTAAAGTGCACAGAAAGAAAAGTAAAGAGCTAAGCTACCAAAAAGTGTTGCTGTCAAACCTTGTAAATCGGAGAGTGGTGTCAGTGTGTGTGTGTGTGTGGGCTTGCATAGAAAACAATCTGTTGTTGTGCATCATGTCATTTGAGTATATAACCCTTTCTCCTTTTTCTTCAATCTTGCGTTCCCTGAATAAAAAGGAAAAATATTGTAGTGCAAATATTTGTCAGCTGCATGGATATAACTTACACTGACTCTTAACATTTCGTCAATCTTGCATGCTGTCCAAGGAATGTTCACATTATTCCTCACCCACAGCAATGGCATACTTGGCAGTGTGTGTGAAAGTTCCAGAAAAAAATGTGCTGTGCAGTTATCAGCCAGCTGCACCATCTTACTGCCCTCAAATTAATCCTTAATGTTATTTTTAAATCTGATAACTTCAGCTCCCTTGTCTCGAGATCTCCGGCGTTTTATCGTCACAGCGGGTTAAAGACTATGTCCTCAAGTTTCTATGTCCTGAGGAGAAGTGTCCTTTACAAAGAATGTGACATTACTGGAGAAGATTTGGTGTATATTACAAATGTCCTTAAGACATTAAAGTCATGTCTTTGTCCTCTATGGAGATATCATTCCCCTTTTCCCTCCTTTTCTAATGACTCATCTGATGATGATTGTGCATGTGTGTGTTCATTGTGGGTTACTGTGGCATGCATGTGCATATGTGGAGCGTGTGTGTGTAGGTGTTAGCTATGTGTGTGTGTGTGTGTGTGTGTGTGTTTGTGTGTATGTGTGTGCCTGAAGTCTGGGTGGTTCAGCATGTCCCTTCAGCAGATAACCTGCTCTGCTCCTCCACTCTGTCTGACTTTGTAACTATATCTGTCCTTACCCTCCCAGGGAAATAAATAAAAGCTCTCCTGCTACTCCCACTACATAAAGGGAAGGCATGCCTCACATAATCATTTGAGACCGGGACAAACTTGGCCCATTGATATCTGTGTATTTATTACGCCTATGGCAATATAAGGCAGGGCCGAGTGAGATATCAGCTTACCCAGAGAGCTGTGTGAGAGAGAGAGAGTTTAAGATAAAGGATATTTAATATCCAGCGCACATCGGCAGGGGCCTAAGACTCTAATAGCACTTGGGGTTTCTGAGCAGGTAATGCCTTCATCTTTGTCTAAACACACTTTTATGGACTTTAACTGTAATGATATAAAGAGAGAGGGGGTCACAGATAAATGTAGCGTAATGGCTCAAAGCCGAAGATTAGCCATGTATCCTGTCTGGGGGATAATGCTTCAAGGCAGTTCCTCCAAAAGGTGTTATCTCCTGCTGAAAGAAAGACGAGAGGGGGATGAAGCACACGCACATACACACACAAGTACCTAGACACATATATTAAATAATAACCTGCTCTTCTTTCCTGTCTTTTTTTTTTTTTTTTTTTTTTATTTCCCGCCTTTCTTTTAACAGCGCTTTGCATTTTGTCACATTGCGTTAGAATCAACGGCGGCGGCGTTCCGGCTGTAATGAATCCGCGAAGCCAATGTACATGTACATCATTGGCAACAAACATTACCGGGGCGCCTTCTGTGTTCTAGGACACATTACCTTCGCTTATTTGGTGTCTAAATGATAATGAGCATTCAAATGATAGCCTATATCATTTAGATCTGAACATGAATTAAACAAAAAAAAAGAAAAAAAAAGAAAGGAAAGGAAGGAAGCGACACACATTCACACATACTGTGCAAGAACAACAGCAGCACTTGAAGGCCATTTAGAGTTTTTTTTTTTTTTTCAAAGATCAATCAGGTGGCCTCTACATCCATTAAAGAGAAGGAGGAGGAATCAGACAACAGCCACATAGTTATATGGAAGCGTGAGTGAGGGAAAAGAATAGTGTTGTTGTCCTAATTATGCGCCAGGGTGATGCATTATTTACCGATCCAACATACATCGGCAGGGCTGGATATGAGTAAAATAATTTATGACAACATCCTTCCCTTTCGTTCCCCTCTTTTCTTCTTCATCTCCTCTTGTCTCTCCTCCATTTTTACCCACCCCTCCCCTCTCTTCTCCTCCTCCCTTCTTTAAATCAAACTTCAATAAAATGTGCCACCCCTATTCATTTTGCATGAGGCCTCCCCTGAAAAACATCCAGGACGGCAAGATCTGTTTTTCTCAGACGGTGCAGGGTCAAAACAACAAAACAGCAAGGAAGAGGAGGCGGCCCCTGAGACTCCTGTAACTCACCTTGGGCTACTGCAGCAGCCTTTAAAGGAGCAAGTCACACAGAGAGAAAAAGGTTAAAGGAAAGACAAGCCACCACCCAAAAGAAGACACTCGGATTAAAAAGTGCTCAATCACAGAGGAGCAATTACTAGATTTCCTGCTGGAAGTACAGGTTTCCCATGACCGCCCCCCCCTCCACCAACTCCCTCTGTTTATCCGAATCTCTTATCTTGTTCTTGTTTTGCTCTCATCTGTTTGCTCGTCTTTCCCAAGACCAGCTCCATGGTTCCATGACCTCAGGATGGACGTGACGCAGGTCTAAGGGCTTGATTAGATTTGTAAACTTTAAAGCCAAAGCTGCACCTGTGAAAATGTTTTTATTTTAGGCATTTGACGACATGATTTGAGGAAAACTGCGTCATTATTTGTAATCTTTGAATTCTCTTTGAATCCAGGTCATGGATGTAACAATGAACTGGATATTTTATTCCTAAAATTGTGGCCCATTCATTCTATAGATGGCTTAAAAAAAGGCTTCCATGTTGCTGTGGCCAGAGGAGCAGATGTTTTCCTCTGAGCTGGCCCTTAAGCCTAGTTTACACTAGTTTCTACGAGTTTATCCTTCTGCCTACGTTGCTTCACCATTCACAGGCATTGAGCATTCAAAGTTTTGCGATGGGGGAATCTGCCGATCTGTTGTGTCCTCTTTACAGTAAACAATGGCAACCGCCATATGCCAGGCAACTTTAGAGAGGTTCTGTGCCTCAGAAGACATTTTACAGTTGTCTTTAAAGTGGTCCTCCCAAGAAAAACTAGGTCGTAATGTCATCAAAAAAGACCTATGGTACCCGTTTGAGTGACAGGCGGCATCTGTTGGCCATGTTATCTATTTCCTTAATAAGTTTGGCAGTTCGGATGACATCAATATAAGGTCACACAGAACACTGTTCGCAATTGTCATATTTCCAAATATTAGACCCCAAGTATAGGTTTAGTTAGGTTTAAAAAATTAAAAAAAATAACTATGACTATTGCAACATTTACTGTTACCTTAATGTCAAAGGTCGCCTAACTTTACTACTTTTCAAGTAGTAATTTTGATGATCTTTCCTGAAACCTAACCAAGTGATTTTTGTCCCTAAACCTAACCAGACCACAGCATTGTAACATCATTAAACATCATCACTTTTTGTGATGAGTGATTTGTAACAGTTTTGGAAATTACAGTCAAATTAAGTTATGCTAATGATTATCACTGACAATAAACACCTGATTAGAAAACACTGCTATGGGTCATTCAGGAGTACTTGCTACCTACACCAATGAGCTGTTTGTCCTTGTAAACGGTCATGTTTAAAAATCGGTGGAGTGCACCTTTAAAGTAAAGCTGGGACAGCACAGTGCAGTGACAATATATATTATACCACTCCTTTTATCATGCACCTACACAGCGGCCCTCCATCTCTCAGCAGGCGGCTGCACTTCTTTGGTGCACCGCATATATTCAATGTGTAGCTTTTAGTGTGTCTGCACATAAGTCTGAATACCTGTCTGCGTGCAAAAGAGAGGGAGGAAAAGTAGAGATTGAAGTGTGCATGTGTGTGTGTGCGTGCATGTGTGTGTATGAATGTGTGTGTGATTTCATGCAGTGTGGCGGCTTCACACATGCATATTCTTACAGTAAAATGCCTGCGCCACCTTTGGCTAATGACAGATGCAATAAAACATTTGTAAAGGATGGGACCATCCATCATGTTGTGTAGGGCACAAGGAACCAGGCTAGCTTAAAAGCACAAGCAAGTCCCCCACACAGGGCAGAGAGATACAGAGAGAGGAGGGGTGGGGGTAACTAAATTTATATCATATTACACACTGAAATGTGACCTCGTAATGACATCAGTGAAATTCAATCAAGTCCTTGACTCAGTATTACTTAAGGTAAACCAGTGTCCTTCCTGATGTGAAATGAGAAAATTTAATACGCTGTTGTTGTTTTTTACTTACTGCTTCATCTGTAGATGTATTGTGATTTGATGTGATCATTGATGTGCCAACATTTATGTATAAAAAGGGCTTTTACAAGAAAAGCATTAACCATCTGGATTCATGAAAGGCGGTTTCTATTAAACAGCAGAAGAGCACATTTAGAGCAAAAGCATGAGTAGCTGCAATGGTAACAGCTGCAACAGTAGTAGTTTTGACTGCATTAGTATTAGAAGCAGTGGGGGTAGGATTAGCAATAGCAATAGCAGCACTAAATGCTAGCATTGACATTACTAGTAGTCAGTGTAAAACCAAGTTAATTACTCATCAGCATACCAATTAATCAGAAACACATCACAATTTGTTTTGTTTTAAAGCAGACCTTGCTTATTTGTTGGCTAACCTGTAAGTACAAAAATAACTGTTGAGTTGAACATATTACCAAGAAATTGCCTACTTACCAAGGGGAGCTCCAAGCAAGAGTGTCTGGATGTGGACCCATGGGGAGTGGAGTTCCGTTGTAATGGAGGTATGTCACCTAAGGATTTTGCTAGTTTGTTTGCTAGTTTGTTAGTTAATTACACTCATGTTAGCTATTAGTTGCTAGCTTCAAACAAACATCTTAATGCATCAGTGCATAGTTAAAATTCACAGCCACAGAAATTATTGATTTCTGATGTTTTGTTCATGATTTGTGGAGTGGAGCACCACTGTAATTGTGTCACCTAAAAATTTTTGGGGTATGTTAATAACTTAGTTAGCTAGTAAACCTTCAAATAAAACCAGACTTCCGTGCTAATGCCTAAATGTTCCATGGTAAATCACAGATAATGTTTATTTCTGTTGTTTTGTTCATGTTTCTGGAGTGGAGGTCCACCACTTCTGGTCCCTAATTAGTCCTCAACCAGACCAGGTGTGAAAGGTGAGTCCAATACGGAAGTGTCAAAAACCACTCAAATGGCCACTTGAGGCTGGCTCCAGAAGCGACTCAGCATATATATCTATGCTGTCAACGTGATGCAGACATTGAGCATTCGTAGTTCTGTGTTGAGGGAAGAAAAAATGGCAAAAAAACCAATATCCCCTTAAATAACACATATCCCAAACTGTATATACCAGACTTTTTTTTGGCTATTTTTTCTTTCTTTTTTATACAAGACATTTTTTTTTTTTTACCTGGCCCTACTACTCCTTCATACAACCGGGATGGAGCGCATGTGTTTTAGAGCTCATCGTTATCAAAGAGCAAATGCTTTTTATTCAAAATGTTAAAGCACAGGCAACAGATTAACCGTTTGCGGAGGTGACATATAGACCACCACAGCTGAGCGGCACCAATCACAGCCCTTGTGGTTCACATCAACAGGACATGTAGTTAGGATTTTTTTGGAGGTGCGCGTCAGCCTACGGTGTAGCTACATACGCATAAGGATAAACTAGGCTTTAATCCCAATAGATCCAATCCCCCCCTCATGTTAAAATGATCAATGGGGTACGCTTTATTAAACTCACCTGTTCAAATTTTATTAAAGCTTAAATCTATGCATAATAGAGTGCTGCAGGGAGGACATATATTCAAGGCTAACTCAAAGGTTTACATTAGCACGAGCACAGCGTCTTCAAAGCCAATCGGATTTTTTCTTTGGATTTTGAATTATTACAGAAAATAAACTGTGTGGTGAACAAAAGTATGTGGAATTAATGCATTTTGTTTAGAAAGACAAGATATTATGTCTGCTGTAATGGGTGCTTCTGTTTGGGTGCTTTTAACATTGTCGTCTATGGGGATTTAAAACCTTAAGTAGACATTTAAGAAGAGCAATTTTTGATACTGCTTTGGCTTTATTTTTCAGAGCCGGAGGTTGCTGTTTGGTTACACAACACTGCTAATAATAGTAAATACTGTAGTACATGTGTGTTGTTGAAGTATGTTTAGCATACTGAAAGTAACAGTTTCTTCTAAGTGTGTAAATACCATGCAAGCTAAGTTTGTTAACAACACAGCAAACCTTCCGAGTTGTCATGAAAGATATCATCCAACACACTAGGCTGCTGAACGCAACATAGATTTAAACTAACTCACAGCAGTGGCTGTCAATAAGCGATACTGCTGTCACTGCATTAATATCTGCAATGACAGGCAACCAGATAATAAGAAAAAAAAACAGAAAAGTTGCATCTATGTGACAATCTCTCTCTGATCAAAACAACAGTAGCTACAGGAGATGTGAATTAACAGCTGTTTAATGATGAAGTAAAGTTTGCACTTGTTTGGTGTTTGTTTGTCTTTCCCGTCCAGCACTGAACAAGACAAGCCGGCGGGGAGGGTTTGTTTTTTGCTTCTTTTTTTTTTTTTTTTCTTTTTTGCGGTTACAAACTCATGGGTGTGTTTGATAGCAGGCATGCAGGCACGGTGTTGCCTGTTGAATCACATCATCAGCATCAACAATGGGGAAAAAAAAAAAAAAAGAAAAGAAGGCAGGCAGATATAAATGAATATTCCTCACCTGTCTGCTCGTGTTGACTCCTCTTGTTTGGATTTCACAGTGGGGGAAAAAAATAAAGGCGTATATTTACTTTTAATTGAAAGGAAATTAAAGACGCATCCACATCCGCATGTGACAAAGGAAGATCACAAGGCTCGGGAGTGATGATAGCTTTTGTTTAAGATGGATTTCATAAAGAAAGCCCCCCACTGATAATGATGAAAAAAAAAAATCTTGGACATTTCTCCAAATACAATTACCTCGGCATCACCTGATTCAATCAAATGCATTTGCATTCTGTTTGCATGCAGTGTTCCGTGAACCGGTAAACAAGGCAGGCAGAATAAATCTGATGTGTTTTCATGCTTATGGTTGCTCCTCTGTTTGCTACATTTTATTCTGAATATTTGAATTCTTATGAATTGGTAAATAACTGCACACACATACGCATAGCTATGCGGATGAATGTTCTGATGTTGGAGGGGCATATTCCTGCGAGCCAAAAAAAGAAAAACAGGGAATGTTAGTTCATGTTTTGAGACAGATGTTGTTTGGCCAGCGAGCATAGCAGATTAATATTTGACTGTGTCTGATGTGTACTTAAGTATGTATCAAAGAAGATGCATCATTTTGGGGCCTTACCAGGGGATGTTGTTGCTGGCGCGCTGACAAAAAGCATAAGGCAACACTTGGCAGCAGTCAATCATACGCTTTACAGCCTGGGTCGCTTTGATGGAAGTGTAGTGGTGAGCCCAAGGTCTCGTTCAGTTCTAAACCCTGACCCGCTTTGTCCCTGGACAATTGGAATTTCAGCTGCAATGTGAGTAAAACACTCACTCTGCCTAATCCTTTCACATACAGTACACATCCCTGAGTCTACAAACCTACAAACCTGAGGGGAGGTAGGTTCTATAAAGTGTTTTATTAAATAAAGAAGAGTGAGATTCTGTATATGAGATAAATGTGGTGCTTGTTACTCAAATTAATTATTAGTTTTATGCAAAACAAATGAAAATGATTACAAAAGAGGATGCACTGTCATTGAATAAACCAGCAGATAGTGTATAAAGTAGTATATATATATATATTAACCCTGATTACACTGTTAAACCATTACCTTAAAATGTATGGTAAATTACTGTAATTATTATTATTTTATTTAATTTAATTTTAAAGTAGATGTACAGTACTTCTGTTTACAGTATTGTGTCTTTATTGGTAAATAAAAAAAATAATTACTGCAATATCAGTTCTATTTACAGTCTTAGGTGATGAACTGCAAAATAAAAATTAATTAAATACTGTGATTTCAGTTGTATTTACAGTATTGGGTAATTAACTGTATTATAATACAGTAACTCTTTGACTACTGTGATTTACTACAGTAATTCTTCACTATTGTGATTTTCTACAGTAATACTTTGATGACTGTGTTTTATTGTAAAATATACAACAATCTACTGTAGTAATAGTTTACAGTAACATTAGTGTGTTTAACACAGTAAATAACTACAGATTTCACAGGAACGTTTTACAGTGTAGTTTAACTTTTGATATTTGAAAACATTTCGACAATAAAATTTAGGACATATCAGTTAAATTCTAAATGCGTGACATTATATCACTTACTTTAGAAGTACTTGTAACAGAGTATTATCATAAGGTAGAAACATTAAAATTCAGAATTTTGTTACAAGTCCTGCATTCAACATTTTACTCAATTTACATGTATGAGAGGGTTATATATGTGCTGAAAGAACCAAAGGTTTTCTTTCTTTCTTTGCAGAATGACCACTTTCATACCTTTTCATTTTTTATGTTTTTCTATTAATATACAAGATTTACAGCTGCATATCTCCTGAGTGTATTATAATGAATGTGCATTTTAGTCAGTCAGTCAGTCAGTCATTTTCTATACCTGCTTATTCCTCATTAGGGTCGCAGGGGTCTGCTGGAGCCTATCCCAGCGTGTTACGGCGAGAGGCAGGGATACACCCCAGATGGTCGCCAGCCAATCGTGGGGCACACACACCATTCACTCACACACTCACACCTATGGGCAATTTAGAGTTGGAATGTGCATTTTATTGTTCATAAATTCAACTTTTTCCATTTGTGAAAAAACAAACAATGTGTTTTTTTTCTTCTTTCAAAAGTAAAGTGTTGTCACTTTAACTTAATGGACTGTGACGTTGATATAAAGCAAAAAATATATGTGTTCTGCAGCAGAAGTATCACTTTAACGGTCCTCTGATTACATCTTGGGAGTCTGCTCCTCCTCCCACTCGTGGCTGTCAAACCACTCATCTTAATCCTGCTCCACATAGCAACACACAAGTGGGGTCAAAGTCCGTTAGCGTCATGAAACAATATGACTCCCCCCTTCATCCATTAATACAGGTAATGACGATCATCTCCCTGCTCGGACTGATATATGACCAAATTACAACATTTAGATGGGAGCTTTTTTTTGCCCTGTGAGTTGTACCTGTCCTACTTGCTTAATGTTATATTGAGATTCAATTATACAGCGGATTGAGTTTGGTTCAGAGCTCGCTGTTGCTGATGTCTTAGTTATAATACAGCGTTAGCCTCAGCGCTCGGCACATACATTAAACATATTGTAGAATATCAAACAATGAGCCCGAGGGACTGTGCTGATGAATATACATCACGAAATACATAAGAAAGAGAAACATGTACAGTATCATCCCTAATATGAAATGTAGAAATTAAAAAAAAAAAATCTGGAGGATAATAATATTCTATGTTTGAGAATGTAATACAGTCACATTGTGTCATGAGGGAACCTACTTGTGGATATTTCAAACGCATCCCTGAATCCCATGGCGAGCTGCTTATTTTCTATACAATATGACTGTTTCCTTTCAAGATCAAGTCCCCAGGCAACGAGACATAATAGGCCTATATACCCGTAAGCCTCACACAAAAAATGAAAGACAAAGAGACGGAGTCAGCTCTCAATAGACAGACCAACTGTTACTGTTGTGTAATTGGTTAAAGCACGCCATCCACAACAGAACTGTTTAAAGCAGGAGATGAATAGTTTCTTTGAGCATGTTGTTGTTGTTTTTTTTTTTTTTAAATTGCCATCCCCTCCTTTTCCGTACACAACCATTACACGACTCTCCAATAAGCTCATATTGTGAGTATTTTTTCATGTTAAACGCTAGTAACAACATCACAAGGCTTAAATACAGTTAGTGCACAGACAGTGGGAGGGAAAAAAAGAAAAAGGGAACTCAGACGCGTACAATTGACGGCATACCACTGAGCTGTACTGTAATAACTAAGGAGACTATTTACCCTTAATTGATATGGCCTTTCTTACCATGAAAAGAACAATTATTTCTAGCACCGCATGCTTCTTATGTGCACAGTAAGCTATCAACACAAAGTGCCCTGAGTGAAATGAACAGAACTCACCATCAGCCTACTCCAAAAAAAAGAAGAAGAAAAAAAAAGAACTGGCAAAGCTTTTTTTTTTTTTTATCTTTTCTTCTTCTCTCCCATTCCCTCTTGATATAAAAGTGCCAGAAACAAGCTCATAGATGATAAAAATATGGCAGTGTAATACCAATTTAATATATCAATGGTATTTATAAGGCATTAAAGTCAATGACACATGGCAAGCAATGGCATAAAACAAAGAGTCCTTGTTAAAGTGGATGCATACCACTTTCATGGCGCGAGCTGCATAATTTTGTTGGAAAGCATCCTCATGAAAGTCATCAGTGCTGGTTGGCACCACGCAGAACAGTTTTGTTGATCACACAGATCCCACTCTGTCGAACCCTCACTGAGTCCACAGTAAGACTCGTATTAAGTCGGGACAGTGGAAATGCACGATGCGACGGGAGCACAACGAGCAGGAATTTAGAGGAATTAGGACTGGCAGCATTAGTGATAATACATGGGAATGATAACAGGCAAATACAGTACATGTGCAGCACACAGCGGTCATAGGACAACCCGAGATTTCAAATAATTACAACAGGCAAGAAAAAAAATCTATACCTGAACACTTTCGAATTGCACACTTCATTATTATCCATACAGTACGTCTCACTCCACAGGCTAAATGATTTGTTGCTATTTTCAATTCGATTCAATTTATTGCTGTCATTAACAGTGTGCAAGCATATATATAGATATATTAGTCTTAGGGTCTGATAACAGACTGCTGTACTGTATATTGTGGTTTAAATATCTCAATATAATGATAAGTCTTGGTCGATGTTGAATACAGTAGGTTTGGGGCATTTCGCAAATTTGCCTTTTTTCTTTTACCAAACTTTTACGTTTATTTTTTTTTAACTTTATTTTTGTAAAGTAGATTTTACAGTATACAGGGGGAACAAAAATAAAAGAAAAATTAAAAGGCACAGATTTAAAAGAGAAAATGAACCAGGGGAA
Source organism: Lepturacanthus savala (assembly GCA_030544235.1). NCBI lineage: Eukaryota > Metazoa > Chordata > Actinopteri > Scombriformes > Trichiuridae > Lepturacanthus > Lepturacanthus savala. Next base: position 23,624,030 of record CM060462.1, on the reverse strand, counting down.
GATGGACCACAATGACAAAAACATGTGTGCAATTTAAGACGTAGAGCTAGGTCTAGGGTTTAGAGACATTTCAAACCTTTTGCTCTACTTTTCCAGTCTTTTAAAACAGGGCAGAAGCATTCACATAAACACGTAGGAGCATAATAAACCTTGAGAGAGCACATCGAACAGGACCGGGGCATTTTACTCAAGATGAACTGTCCATTTCATCCAGTATATGTAGCGAATTCATCCATACACAGGTTCAAGGAAAAAGTCAGTCTTTCCATGTCATGTATTCTAAATCTTGTACATCCGCATATATAGTAAACATGCAGCCTGCCTGGTAACATAAGGGAGCTTCCATTTATCAAGAATATAATTAAATTTTTATTGAGAAAATTAGTAGCATTAGTCCCAAAACCACTGTTTTAGTTTTAGAGCTTTGAAAATTAGTATGAATGATCAGACATTATTTGATTCTTCAGCGAGAGGACTCTTATTTCCTATGAACAGAGGGCTGTTGAAATAACTCTATTGATATTTGCTTGAGGCACCGTAACCGAACATTTAGTTGTTTTTTTTTTTTTTTTTCCCAGTAGTAGTTGTTAAGTTTCCGGTAGCAGACGAGTTGGATGGATTCAGCATTTTTTGGGGGGATTTCAGCGTTCAGTTAGGAGGATATTAAGCTCTAAATGTCCACTCTTAAACTAATTTCTGCATTTCAGAGTGCTGAGATATTTTCATACTCAGATAACAGTACATTTTTTAAAGAAAATATAATAAAAGACTTCATTGAGGCTATGCTGCACATGCTACCTCCTACCTATAAAGCAACACTATTAAACAGAACAGCATGTAGCATGATAAATGACACATGACACAAGCTCCGATGCTTTAGACTTAAGTATTGAAATATAGGAAGAACATGAAAGCATTTATAAGAGTGTCAAGACAACCTCATACCTTTCCTTCTTTGATTACATTTTTTATGTTAACAAACTGCTGCAAAAACACACGTGAAAATATCTTCTTTTTGTTACAATTACTCCAATATGAGTAGAATTATCTTATTGCGCTTGCAGATATTGCTCTTATTTAAATTTTGGGGTTTTATTTTGTAAATGACCCCATGGGTTGCTATTCTTCAAAATATTTAAACTGAAAAGGTTTATTGTTTTTATATTCCAGGTATTCCTCACAAAACATGTTTGTAACCCGAGGACATTTTAATTTATTTCTTCAATAATTTTGAGAAATTGCAGTATTTGTATCACTACCTGTTAGAATAATGTATATAAAGTTATCTCTTATTTGCTGTGATACTGTTTGTGTGTTATTAACTTGTGTTCTTAGTGTGTGTCATACTTTCTGCAAGGTGTGTGAGCAGAGACGTCTACATGGGAAGCAGCCTGAAGATGTTTCAAATGGGAAATGCCTTTGTTCCTTTTATCTATGAATTTAGCCAGCTGCAGTCAATAGGTCAATGTGACCCGAAATATTCTGTACTGTACTGTTGAATTATTATCAGGCTCCAGCATGTGTGTGTGTGTGTGTGTGTGTTGCCCCCTCCCTTGAGATGCTGCAGCCTCCTGTAACTAGGGAGTCCTAAATAAATAGTAAGGTGGCGGCAGAAGGAACTCAGAGCGGGTTGGAGATTGTAACTGAGTCGATCTCCTTGCAAGTAAACTTTAACTCTGTTGTTGTCTTCTCCTCTTTGTGTCTGTGTATTTGATGTTTTAGGTGGTTTGAACCTAACACTACTCAAAAATTACCCCAATTAAAATCAATGTGTTTTTGCAATAAACATAAGACACATCTTTCATTTAGGTTTCTGTTCATCCTCCATATAGTCAAACAGACAGAGGGACACACAAACATGTTTGATAGCTGATTGATTGATTGTTATGTGGTAAAATATTAATAAAGAGTAAAAATGGACATAAAATAAAATTACTCATTTGTAGAACAAAATATATCATCTCTAACCAAAAGGAAAGAAATGTCTTTATTGCAAAGACGCATTGATTTTAACTGTAGTCCTTTTTCCCCCCAGTCATGGAAGAGTGTAGGTATTGGTCTTGTAGGTCATGCATCCAGGGGTTAACCCTTGGATGCATGACCTACAAGACCACAATTTTCTAAATTGACTAAAATCAAGAAAAAAATGAAATAGGCAAACGTATCTGAGGTAATTCTTCTCAGTATTGGACTAATTGTACCAAAAATAAGATATTTTCACTTCAGTTTTTGCAGTGTAGATGGTTGATATGTAGCAAACACATCAACAATTAGAGTAAATAATGTACCACTGTGTACAGTATTTCTTCTGGATTATTAATTTCATTTCACAACAATCACAATCGTTGGCATGCTCATCAAGACATCTTTGCAGCGGCGAATCAAGCTTTTTCCTCAATCGTATCACTGTTTCCTAAACTCAGCAAACACCACAGAGGTCCACTTCAGATCCAAATGTTTACACCAGGATACGAGAGCTTATCCAACTTTGGAATCAGCAACAGGCTTGAATCAGCATGTAGGACTGAAAGGAAGCTCTTTAAAAAATCGTCTTCTTTAGTTCCTTTATGATACAAAAGCTTAATGAATTGGGTTTGAAGTACTGGTAGAGACACCTTGAGCATCCAGAGTCAGATCTAATCCCTTTCATTAATCCCTGTTTCCCGCACTCATAAAAGATATTGGTTTGCGGTTTGAGGATATGATGCTATCATCAAATATACATGTCCAATTTTTTTTTTTTTCACCCCAGAGAAAATTTGATTCTATGATTGTCTGTGTTCCATTCAGGCACAACTTTCACCCCTCCCCGTACCTTTCCCGTATTTAAACACTTTTGTTTATTTTGTAGCGGAATAGAAAAGTCAGTGCGGTAGAACATAAAAGCAATCAGCGTGCGTGATTTAACAAGAACCTGAGCCCATTAAATGAACTCCGGCGCTATTGGAGGGAAAAAAAACCATCCTGCAGCATCATCAGCAGTTTCCCCCACCGCCGTCGTCCCCCCAGACAGCCAAAAGACAAGGCCCGGCTCTCAAAATGGCACTTCTGCTGGCGCGAACGGAGGAGGAGGAGGAATAATGTACAGTGAGTTATCTATGTACAACATCTCCAATGGAAAAACAATTAAATGAGATTGATGGAGAGATGAAGACGACTGGGTGGGTCGGGGCTGGGGGAGCGGCGGGTATGGGAGGGGGGGAGGGAGGAGGAGTATGTGGGGAGGTGGTGGTGGTGGGGGTGGGTAGTTGGATCTGACTGTCTATCCCTGTTTGCGTACCTCCTGGAGGCACAAATGTCAGCTTTGAGCAGTTTGTGGACTCCCCACTAAGCTCTTGGCCCGCTCCGATCCAGACTGGTTCTATCTTCTGGACTCTTGGCATGCCACGTACGAGCCTTGGCCATCAATGTGTCATTCAAATGCCACGGCTTCACAAGCCACCACTTACTTCTGCGCTCATGGATATCAGGGTTAGTGTTTTGTACTCTCGCTTATCCACGGTGGTCACAATGTTCTCCATTTTTTTTTTTCCGCCGATTCCTCGAAGAACTTTCGCCCCCCGTTTTCTGATCATGTTACACACATTTTTATTAGACACTATTGTCTCGTTATCGCATATTAAACGATCCCGCTTCAAATCCTTGATCACCCGGCATCAAAATTGATCACTGATAGTAACGCAAAGGTCATAATAATGATGTGATTACACAAGATAATTACTAGATTCTAATAAATGCAAAAATCAAAAATCTTAAATGATTTACAGTTGAGAAAATGGCGCTGGTTTCTGTCGACTAACTGGTGCTCCATAAGGATGAGGATAATTTTTTTTAAAGGTGCGTGCGGGGTGATTATTTAACTTTTTTCAGATTATATTTTATTGCTTCTGTCATGTTATGGATTCATTTTGGATGAGATCTCCGTAATCAGTCAAGAATCTATTCCATGCAAATGTTGTCATCGCACCATTATGTGTCATACATAACTCGATCTAATGGCAAACAATAGAGCAGCACTGTGCTGGCAAATAAAAATGGCAGCACGGCCAGATTTGAAACATAGTATTATGAAATTAGGAGGAATTAAGTAAAACGTCAAAAAATAGGGCAATTTCACTAAATTTGAGTTATTTATTTATGTGTATAAACGCATACTGTATGTAAGTCATAAAATATTCAACTCCTGCTCTAAGACTATTTTTTTCTATTAGCAGCAGGTTTTGTCAGAAGGGAAGGAAATGACATGCTCTAGTAATGATTCTTTCAGACCATCTTTCCCTTAAATCCTTTCCAGGCAAAGCGCGGCTGCAATCAGATGGGACATGTTCCCTGCTGCTCAAATGCATAAACTTAGCTGTTAGCAACAAAGGTTAAAGGTCAAACGGCGAATGAAGTCTCACATCATGCCGATCGCTCCGAACCACTTGTAAAATATTGAAAAACCCTAATGTTATCTAGACGATCTGGGGGTATAAAATGGACAAAAAAAGGGATTGTCTGGCTCGCTGCTAAAATATAGAATGGAGTATTTGTTCTGAAACGCAGGAAGTAGGTACACAATGGCCTCACACAAGGAACCGCCAGTTTTGTAATCTGGTTCAATAGATCCTTCTAGATAGCGTGTGTTTCACAGTTTTTCACATGCATGAGTAAAGTTAACATATGTTAGATTTGGACAAACAGAAAAGTGACTGGATTAACACAAAAGGCCACTTCATAAAAGTGCAAGATCCACAGCTTCAGAGGCACCAAGAAAAGCTCCTGCATGATTGATGTGATACTGATTAACAGTGATTCCCTGTGGTGGAATTTTTTGTTCCAAAGGGCATCTCGTATAGGGATAATGCACACTTGGTGCAGAAAGATAAATTCACTTCTAAAATGTAAAAAAAATACAAATAAAAAAATAAAGCTTCCTTTTTGCTACGGTCTGTTGTTTGTCACCTCTTTTCATTGAGGCATTAACTATTGAAGGCAACTGCCAACAAAAGTGATGATGCCAAAAAAAAAGAAGAGGAAAAATAAAAACACAGCTAAAAAGTGCTGCTACTGTAAAAACGCAGGTATTGTTTAAAGATAAAGATGAAAAAAAATAAATACATTTTTAAGGGAAAAAAAAGCAAGGAAGAAGAAGATGAAGTAGAGTACGGAGCCGGTGGCGAAGAGAGGAGCGACAATGCTGCCGCTAAACTGCTTTGGCAAGAGATGACAGGAAGCGAAAGTGAAAGAAATAAACAGTCAACACACTTTGTTTCTGCTACTTAAAAATATCCTATCCCTGTTTTTTTTTTTTTTTTTCTTTAAATCCTGACACATTCTGTGATGGGACTGTGCATGGATGAAGGGGGTGGGATAATAGAGAGAGGGCGAGCTTTTCAAACAGCTCTGAGGCGAGAGTGTGTTTTTTTTTTTTTTCCCCCATAGCTATCACTACCATTACAATGTGAATCCCTGGGCCCCTATGGATTTGCTTTCTATGTAGTGCCAGCGTTTCGCTAAAGAAAAAACCCCACGTGGAATAGGCTAATCCCTTCCAAACGGGTCGCGGCCAGCGCGGACATGACTTTGCAAACGAGCGCGAGGAGAGGGGGGGTGGAGAGCGGGAGGAGGATGAAGTCATACGCTCGAAAAGTTTGGATTCAAAACACTCACCCTTTCTCTCGCCGCGCCTCCCTTTGATCCCCGCCGCCAACTACAATAATCAGCCTCTCCTCCAAGTATTTATTAGATAGAAGACAGACAAGATTACATCGAGAGCAAATATGTGTCCCTATTATCCTGCCAAAGGAGGGACTCGCAAGACTGACAATAGCGGAGGTGACGGAGTGAGAGTCGGCAACGAGGGTAGGGAGGAAGAGAGCAATATGTAGTGTAAGAGAGAGGGGGAAAAGGTTGTTGTTGAGAGGAGAAGAGCGGCAAAAAACGACAACTCATTATCCTGAACCCAAAAACATCCCACACACACACACACACACATAGAGAGACACACACACATATCTCGGAGTCGGATTTTGTTCACCACTTTTGTTTGCGTGCTCCGTCTCTGTCATTTCGCTTTACTTATTTATGAGACTTTACAAGTTCCTTGGCGAAGATGCAGAGCGTTGCAGTTTATGTCTAATTTAGTAAATATCCTTTCGCCAGTCAGGCCTGTCAGCCATTGTTTTCCTCTCTCTCTCTTTCCCTATGTTCTCTTTTCCTCTCGCCGGGTGACAAGAGAGAGCAAAATCAAGATCCAAACGATATGTATACATATTCTCTCTGATTCGGGCACCTTTTGTTGTTTGTGGGCGTCGCCAAAAAGAAAACTTTTTAACTTCTGAACTGTTGATGCCGCGTGTGTGAGGCCCGCGCAGGTAAACTAGTTCCGCGATCTCCAGGTTGCAGCTGCGCGAAAAACGTGTCAAGCCCTCATTGTCGTTTAATGCAGAAACGCGGATAATAGCCTGCCAAAAAACAGGCAAGTGTCTCCAACACACACACACACACACAAGTCTCCTTTGCAGTACCCTTCGTTAGCGATCACAGCGCGGCGGTGGCGGGATACAAAAGGGAAAAAAGCGAGAGAGGGAGAAAAGCAAGAACGAGAGCACGGAAAGATGAAATATATTTTGAATGTTTTATGGAAAAACAATCTGACACAAAGTAATATTCATCTCCTATGAATCCAATATTCTTTTTGGAATGATATTAGACAGTATCTATTATATCTTCCATTGTGTTCCCATCTGCCCTTTTCAGGATCTAAATTATGTGCATTAGTACGTAAATGGGCTAATGCCTGTCTGTATTTAGCTGGCTACATGCCGTGAATATATTCTCTGCTTCAAGAAGTAATTGGTAATTACAGTGGTCATTTAGGCAATCACTGTCTCCCCGAGATTCATGTCATTCTTAAAAATAACTAGCTCTTAACCTTTGACAGAATTCTACAGAAACTGTTCATCATCGCCCCCGCTTTGATTAATTTTTACACACACACACACACACACACACGCACACACACAATGGGCATAAATATGCTTAGACACAAAGATGAACACACACCTACAGTATGTGTGAGGGTACATACGGATGGACACACACACACGCGGCCATCTTTATACGAACAGTAAAAGAGATTTCCCATACTGGGGAGAAGAATATCCCACCTCCGACACCATTAGTTCCATTTCATAAACAGTAATACTACACATATATACAGGTCATTTAACTTATCCACCCCCGTCCTCCCTCCCTCCCTCCCCACATCCATCCATCCATCCACCCGTCTATCTCCTTCCAGAGGATTTATCTCACCTCGCTGACAGTAAACAGCTAAGTCTTTTCATCTATTCTTTCCTCCCATATCTTGGTGGCATAGCCCATCTTTTTTTTGTTTTCTCCCAGTTTAAACAAGCTCTCCCAGACAAATCGGTTATTTCAATGCATAATGACCCTCCGCAGACAGTGGCGGGAAAAACTGGAAATCGCGTGCGAGGGATCGAAATCATCGGAATGCCTCTGATGGCCTCCATTACGGCGCACGCCGCGCAACTCTTTTGCATCTTTTCGTAGCTTCTGTATGCAGAAAAAAGTGGCGTCGTTCCCTTATACGGTTGCTGCGGCATATCAGCAATTTTACAGTAATAAGCGGGCAGAGTGAGTGTTTCATAAATTCTCCATATCCCTAGTACTGGTTTTATGAATCTTTAATGTGAGGGCCAATGACCTCAGTCTTGATATATGGAGTAAAAGCCACACGGAAATAAAAGCCTTTTTACAATGATGAGTAAAATGTTTAGACACGAGCTGCCCCCTCGGAGTCGTTAGTCAGCTTGTTGGCTTTTGCGGTCAGATTTACTGTCCGGGTTTTTAATGCATCTTCGTCTTGTTGAATGAGAAAATTTGCGATTTTTTTGATTTCTCAAAAATGACCTGAAATATACAAAAAACACCCCCGAACATTTGGAAAAAATTAAGATTGATATTACGACCGCAAGTGAATTTATTCGTATTAACCCTGTATTGCAAGAAATATTACTTAGACATGGTAATAAATGTTTTGAATGTTTTTATTCCTTAAAATAGCATAAATAATATTTAAGAAATATAAGAAAAAGATGGAAACATAGTCTCAGGATAGTTTCATGCTATTTAAGTCAATGGGACTCTGTTACTGCCATGCACTACCAATTTTCCATATTTATATATTGTTGCATCAAAATTTAATTAAATGTAAAAAAATTTATCCCACATAGTAAGTTCAACGTTTTATTTGTTGAAAATTTTTCAAAATTCTGAATAAAAAACAACTTTCTGTTGTGAGACAATGATGCTCACATGTAAAATGTCCATGGTCAAAAGGGGACTGGCAAACAGGATAACCACCACAATTCTGTCAAAACATTTAGTCAAAACTGAGCAGAAAAAGCAGAAATTTGAGTTCTCCCCTGCAGCCAAACTAAGCCTTTGACATGACTAAAGACAATTTAAATGAACTTGTGCTGGTTACCACTGCTACGAGCCATGTGCAAACCATTTATTAAAGAAAACCACAGAGCACGTTCCATGGTGGTGGCCCATTCATTCACATAACAGTTGCAAGCCAGACAAACATGAGGACGCTTCCACATTTTTAGGCCCATAGAGTATATGAACCTTCCACTGGCCAAGGCGGCTCACTTCCTGTTTACTCCACACACACACACACACACACACACACCACACACATACATACACATGAATGGGATAAAATAACTCAAACATACAACTCCTCTAGACTTTCCAAATGGTATCAGGGTGTTTGTGCCTCTCCACACACTTCTTTTCCAATGACTGTGTATGGGAAAACAGTTTTTTGGGACATTGTACATCTTGCAAGGCTATGGGAAGTTCCAATATCAAAATATCACCTGACAGCCAAGCAGCAACCTCCAGGGCTGATAATTTAAGCCAATGCAGAAGTATGAAAAAAAAACTGTAGAAACTTTGCTGCAGGAATTAAAGTTTTAGCAATAAAAATATCATATGATGAAATTCCCACTGTTCTCAACGGTCTGTCAAGAGATTCCATGTATGTTTTTAATGGTTTGTTGAGGAGTTCAATGGCTAGATTCAATGTTTTAGGCTCATTTTGTGTGACAGGCTACTGTAACACAACACAAAAGCCATGTGTTCTTGTTAGCCAATGATAAAAAGTGGCATCGTGCCCAATACAACTTTTAAATAAAATGACTTGATTGGCTCTGTGTAGACAAAGAGACAACGGCATTCAGTCTGCGGCTGCTTTCATGAAACCACAAAGTATGAAATACAATATTCTCTATTTTGGGCACTAATATTTTTTTTCCAAGGACATGTGATTTACAGACCAAATCTGGTTATTGTGACAGGGGGGAATTGTATTAATTTAAATGGACTAACAGTATCATTTTCTTTTTTAATGATCAAATGTTGTTGTTGTTTTTTAATACATATTTTAGCTGGTAAGACAACATGTACAGTACAGTAAAAACATAATGTAAATCCTTATAATAATGTTTATTGCAATGCATCGGAAACACTGCATTGTATATCCTAAATCAAAATGTGAAGAAAAATGTCAATTTTTTGTTTATTACTTTACAGAAAATGAGGAAAAATTGTCTCCATTTTTTCTTTACAAACTCTTTACAAACATCTTCAGGATTTAGCATTCCTGTGAATCACTAATGTAATATTTATTTGTTATGACCATAGTTTCTAAGAACTGCTTTATATCTGTGTTATGGAGTCTACCAACTTCTGGCTCCTATGAACAGGTGTTTTAGCCTTATAATTTCTTGATTTTCATTTTGATTTGATATAGGATATACATTGCAGTGTTCCCAATGCACCCAAATAAAAATTATTATAAGGATTTTGGCTTTACTCATGTTTTAACACAGTATTATTATATTGAACACAACTGTATATACCTAACTTACTCATCCAGAACTCATACAGCCCACAGTTACAAAATATTATTAATATATTTTACCCATGCATCGCTTGGTGTTTGACCACATGCATTTCACACACTGACATTGCCATATATATTAGATCTAATAATGACTGCATGAAGTACATAAAAGAGAATGTGGGGGTAGCCAGCGAAACATCTTCAGAGCCTCTGTGGGAGTGACAGCTCTAAAAGTGAATCATCATTTAAGAGCAACAGTCTTGGGATAATGTGGCACCTGTAAATTAGCTTAAAGTGGTAGATACCAGAACTCCAGAAGGATGCAACAGCAGCACATTCCCAAAATGAAATGCATAAAAGTGTCAATCTGACCATTAGTGTACAGTGCTCACAAATTGGAGATGGAATGAGTTTCATCATTTCTGGAGTAAAATAGATCCACTGCAGGATTTTGAAATTAATTAATTTGCGGTAGGGATTTTCAGAGCGGTCATCGAGTTTGTCCCACACAGTTTGCCAACAGATGTCCTCACCAGGAAAACTGAGGTTTCTTGTCCAAACCTGTTGGATATTAAGAGGCAAACATGATATTTAAGGACCATTCAATATATATTTGATACCAAGCATCTTCATCCAATAAAGGATGACGAGGGTGAGCTGGATCAGTTTACATCACCTGTCTGAGTTTAAATAAAAGCAAAAAGAAGTTACAGATTATTAATTACATTAAACAACCTTATCACGTTTCATCCCATATATCTAATAGAACATTGATATTCTTTCCTATTGATTGTGGGAAGAAAATGCTTTAATAAAAAGACTATGGGTGTGCCATTTCATACAGGTTTGGAGTTTCTTTTTTTTTTTTTTTTTTGGAGTGCCATGCAGACAACAAAAAAGAGATTATGGGACCTGGCTGAGACTTGGCTTGTTTTGGAGGCACCTAGAATAGATGAGATCATGTAATCTTTGAGGCTGAGCCAAGTGCTCTTTTATACTGTAGGTCTCTGTGAAGTCAGCATTTCAGGGTCAAACCAAATTGAAACTGGATGGAGCACATATGGCCAAAAATACTATTTTTTAATTTGGAAGTGTAAGACCTATAGCTCACATGGAGTAATTATTCTTAAAGAAAAAAACAAATCAATACATGTACATAGTAATTGGAAGACAAATGCAAAAAAGCTTAGGATTCAGGCATCATCGCTCACTAGATATTAATACAATGTTGTCTTCAGGTCAATTTACATTTTTTTTTTTTTTTTTTAAAGAAACCATGTTGCGTTCTGTTTTAAATTTAACTAATTTAAGTTTTCTCTCTGAAAAAAAGTAGTTAATTTTGATTGTAAGGAGGTTTCATGACTGTTCACAAAGGGCATTTTTAATTTCCATTTCAACAATAATATTCATTATTATTTTTTTTTTTTCAATTTGTAGACCTATGGCACACTCAGTCAAAATGACCAGTCAGTAGAAATGAATGGATGAGGCTACAATTAATGCATACAATTGAGTTGCATGTGATGCCCATACACTTCCCTTCCCAGACTCATGCTGCAGAAAATGTTTAATCTGAGTATTCTTAACAATCAAAATGATGCTACATTTTGCTTTTATTGTTTTGTTCTTTTAATTAGTGACAATATCAGTGCCACTGCCGTTCTTGTCTTATTTCCAAGCACCGATCTAACGCTGAAAAGCCTCAACGCAGATCAGTTGAGGCAGGAGAAAGAAGTCCGGAAAAGAAAAGGTTAAAACATTTCAGTAGTTCTTGTACACTGAACCCTAAAATGTGATTTGCACACCTTATAATTCCTCCCTCCTGCAACGTTTGTCCCCACTCAGACGAAAAAATGAAATGAAGTCAAAGAATAGTCGCTGTAATATTAATGAGAGACTGGAGTTTGCATGGTATCATTTAAGACGTCTTTTTACATGCTTCACTCACATGCAGCTCTGAATTATTCGCTAACTTCAATGATTTGAAGTTTCTCTGCCTTTAAGTGAGCGAATATACCTGCTGAATGTTTTTTAATGGGACTACAATGAGGGGTCAAATCCCAACTGTAAATGAGTGTGACCTCTTGATCACAATCAAGCTGATTTGTTTTCATTTCGTGCGACATTTTAAAATAAAGAAGTCCACATTTTATTTGTTGTGCCAAAATGTTATGGGCTGTTATAAACCTCCAATATTATAATGTCCTTGATTTCAGTGTTCTGCTTTGATTAAAAATTAATCACTGAATAAGTCATTAGCTATGAAAGTAGAGACAATGGAAAACCCCATGAAAGTCTCAATCCACATCTACGTGAATATTTTGCTGATACGTCCCTCTTCAGCCGCCACAGTCCACGCTGATGCCTGAAATCTCACACTGTGTGCTTACTTACACTTCAGTGAATGGCATTAAGTGGGAACACACACAAGCAATCAACATATTAATCTTAATACATAAAAAAGCATCAAATCCTTTGTCAACTAAAACCCCATGTGCATGTGTTATACAGGGACTGCATGTCATTTATATAGATCTGCACCTGATAACACAGTTAACACCTTCCTTTGGCTTTTTTTTTCCCAAGTGACTTTTTCACAGCTGTAACTATTAACATTAACCCACCTTCTATTGCATTAAATATTAGTTAGACATGGTGTATATATATATATATATATATATATATATATATATATATATATATATATATATATATATATATATATATAGTACGGGCCAAAAGTTTGAACACACCTTCTCATTCCATGTGTTTTCCTCATTTTCATGACTATTTACATTGTAGATTCTACTACTCTCACTGAAGGCATCAAAACTATGAATGAACACATGTTTATGGTGTTATGTACTTAACAAAATAAATAAGGTGAAATAACTGAAAACATGTTTTATATTCTAGTTTCTTTAAAATAGCCACCCTTTGGTCTGATTGATAAACCAATAAATTTCACAAATTAACCCTGATAAGGCACAACAATGGATTGAAAATCATTTCAGGTGACTACCTGTTCATCAAGAGAATGCAAAGCAGCTATTTTGAAGAAACTAGAATACAAAACATGTTTTCAGTTATTTCGCCTTTTTTGTTAAGTACATAACACCACAACTGAAAATGAAACACAAATGAACATTCATAGTTTTGATGCCTTCAGTGAGAATATCTCTCTATAGATTGATGTTATGTAAGTTAATGGGACTCCATCAGGTTGTATACACTAGGCATTTTACATATTTGTATATTGTTGCCCTATGGCAAAAATTCCCTTTTAGCATATTAAAAGAAAGCAAGAAAAAAATAGTTTACTTATCTCAGAAAGTTTTCCAAAATTTTGAATAAAAGACAACCTTCTGTCAAATGTCAATTAACAAAAGGAACTGGCAAATGGGAAATCCTGGTCATGTAACCTCATAAATTGTATGTCCTTCATGTCCTTCCTTAAATGGTATGTTCTTCGAAATAAAAGCCCCTTTTCACACCTAACTGTAAAAAGATATATAATACAGCTTTTTAGCAAAATGAGGATACAGTAATTGTTGCCATATGGCAACACTATTAAATAGAGGGTTAATGATGGATAATGGATCACTTAGAATAACAGAAAACAATGACAATGTTCTACATATGTGTGCTGGAAAAGTCAAAAGGTTCTCACATAAAGAAGCTATGGTCTTAGCATTTAAAACTGCATCAATATTGTAGCAAAAAAAGTGCAATTACAGCTTTATCAATTATATATTAGAGAAAGATTTTCTGCCAAGACATTCTGAGGCATCAAGGCAAGATGGGCTTGAATCAGAAACCTCTGTGTTATGTATTTGCTTAACAGAGGCTTAATAATATTTGACATTATGAGGGGGAAAGATTCAGGTGATGAATAAAATCGACAGCTTCAAAAATAATCACAAGCCACTTTAATGTCCTCAGTCACTCTTGTGTCAATAAAGGGGTTATCATGCGTTTGTGTTAGTTCTCCGTTTGACCCTGTACTTGTGTCTGATTCGTCCAGGTCAGGCCCTTATTCGACGGCGTGATGGAGATGAGCGAAGTGGATTTGCCGTGATGGATGTGGCACAACGACTGAGCGATTGTGAAGCCTTTTTCTTTTTTCTTTTTTTATCGGAAACATATACGCATCAATATTCATCCATGCACCTCTCTAAACACACTAGGAATCCTCTTCAAGAGGCCGGCAGAAAGTAGGAATAACAGGGCGCACTGAAGCTGAAGGTGAACACCAAGTGATGTTGAGATACACACACGCGCGTGTGTCCTGTGTAGTAAGATTGTAAAAAAAAAAACAAGGAAGGATGTGTGTGAGAACGTGTGAGACTAACGGAGTTCACTCTCCACTTTGCAGTTCAATATCTTTGCATGAAACGAAGAGATACTTATCCGACCGACCCTGGATCCCCTCTAGAGGGGAAAAAAAAATCACTGATGAATATAATTTTAGAGGGAAAAATGAGTCAAAGAGGCAGAGAGAGGATATAAAAGCAGATTATATTTAAGCAGTAATCAGGACAGTGAAGAGCTTGGGAGATTTTAATATGTTTAAATGTTCTTAATTGGGCTCGGAGTGGAGTGGGGCCCCCTGAAAGCATCCACCCAAAACAGTGCTCTAAAGGTAAAAGATTGGCTTTTATTGAATTGTAATGAGAAGTGGGAAATTGGATGTTAATTCTGTCCCCGGAGTAAGTGAGCGCTCCCTCCGCTCAGTGCGAGGTGGAGCTGTATCGGGGTCGTACGTTTGAAGTTGCGATGCACCTCCTTCTGTTATTTAAGGTAAGGGGGAGGGCATTGTTAAAACTTAATGGATTTGTGCTTGGTGGTATATATTGGTGCCAAAGAATGTGTACCTGTATTTGTGTGTGTGTGTGTGTGTGTGTGTGTGTGTGTGTGTTGGCATATACAGCTCTGGAGAAAAAATAAGAGACCACTGCAAAATCATCAGTTTTTCAAATTTTTACTAATGTTGACACTTAAGAAGAGTTCAAGAGACCCTCAGCGACCCTGAACTCAGAAGAGTTCAGCTTTCATGCGTCTTGTCATGCTCTCCACAGTCTTCACTATTGTTCTTAGGTGACTTTATTCCACTCCTGGTTCCTCTTTAAGCAGAATGAGGTGTGCATGTGTTGGAATTCAACAGATGCTGGAATGGAATGGCTGGAATACATGTACAGATGCTATTTTCAGAAAAAAATGCAGTGGTCTCTTATGTTTTCCAGCGCTGTATTTACTGGCATACTGAATACCCACCACACACACACACTGATGTCTATAGACAGCATGATCATGTTCAGAGCTGACAATGCCGTCACCTTATTGAGGCCTTGTAGGAATTAGACCCCCAGAAGATCCGCTCCGAGCACACTCCAAACACACTCTTGAGTTGCGTTTCCCTGCAACTCTGGATATTACCGAGATTTCACACTGGGAAGGGAAATATTAGTGTGGCAGATGTATCTGCCAATGCAAACTTGCATCTAAAAAGGCGTAGCGACGACACAGCTCCAAAACAGCATTTCCATGCACTCTGTCCCTTTGAATTGTAAAATCAGCTTGGCAAAAGAAGCGGCACCATAAAATTCAGCTGTGGTTTTCTTTCAGCCAAAGCGCTTTTCTTTTGTAGGGAGGGTGGGGTGGGGGGGGGGAGAGAGGCAGGGGAAAAAAAGAGAGGGAGAAAAGCCTAGGTCTTAGCTGTGAGAGCAAGAGTGTGGGGAAAAAAAAAAAGCACGGGTCCATCTGGCAGCGGGAGAGGCGGCTTTGTGGAGATCGGGTCCAAGACACACTGCTACAGAAGGGTCCTTCTCTGCGACACCTGCAGAATACCTCCGAGCTACCGCCTGCTCACATTGTTCTACACAAAGTACAGGCGCACGCCGCCACAACCTCCGCTCGCCCTTGTTCAAACCTGGGGAACGGAGGAATATAGGAATATCGGCCTCTTAGATTACAGCGGGTGCACCCCGCATCGCAGGGTGGTGTCATCCTGTTCAGTGTTGGGAGTAATGTGTTACAAAAGTAATAAATTACTCTGTTTATTTTTGCTGTAACACAGAATTGTAATGCATTACAGAAAAAAAAAATTGGTACAAATGTCAGTAACGCGCATTACAATGTGTTTTTAGCACATTCTCCAGATGGGCACACACTCATTACTTTACATTTGTAAAACACAAGCATTTGAAGAACATTATAGTCAAATGCACTTTGTGCGCTAAAGAACCTAAAGAACTGTCCATTTCCTGAAATAGCAGCAGTAATTTAACATTTACAGAGGTGCCATAGTAACATGAAGTTAGCAAGGAAGCAAGTGGAGCATGAGAGTGGAGATAAAACCACAAAACAGACAAAATGAACCTTCTCCTGCTCTGAGATACTTCAGCATCAAGAGGTTAGGAGACTTGTTGTTGAAGACATGAAAACCACTTTCAACAGTGGAATCACCAGCTTTTTGAAAACTAATGACAAAGGTGAACTACCTTTAAATCACTGAACCCAGATTCCCAGTTATTTTGGTGAGAGTAAATTAAAAGTAATGCAATAGTTAAATAGTTAAATACAGTAATATTGTAATGTAACACATTACTTTGAAATGAGAGTAACGAGTAATTAATAATGCATTACAGTTTTGAAGTACTGCCCAACACTGATCCTGTCAGCTGTCATTAACACGCAGAAAATGTATCGATACAGAGGGAGCGAGAGGTAGAAAAGACAAGTCTAATGGAATAAAACAGAGATAATGACAAGACTAGGGAGCGATAGAGCAGCTCGAGGAGGGAGAGAGCATGTAAGAGAGGAATCCTAAGGAAAGGGGAGAGATGTCTCTTTTATTTACCCTCATGCTTCAGCGCTCCTCGTTAAGAAGAGGGAGGACACGGGGGCCTTATCACCCAATTTGCTGCCCGTGTCTATGTGTTCCCCCAATTGATTTCTCTGACAAAGTCCGGAATCATTTTTTTCCCCCCTTCATCCTCTTCCTCTCCATCCCCCCCGTCTGTCTCTTTCCTTTCCGTCTGTCTTCCTCTCATCCATCAGGGCACCGCGCTCTCCTCTGTCCTCCCGTCGACGTTTGAAAAGGGTTCTCTAGTCCCTCGGCTGTGCTGATGGTACGCGTTCAGCGCATGAAGATGTCCGCGAGACAGGCATAAAAAGTACATAAAATAGCCATCACATGCGTTAAATATAGACTATTTCACAGATGTTTTATGAAAATGAGAATTAGGACATGCTTGAAGCACACTGATGACAAATCCTCTCTAAGCTTTAATTAGGAACGTTGTTATAAAAAAAAAAAAAAAAAAAACGCCCAGTCTACCGGCACGTACAACTTTTAAAGTGTATTAAATGCTGCAATCATATTTAAAAATGTTATAATCTCCCTATATAATTAGAATTTTATGCGTAATTGAGAGTGGGAGTCACAGGTCAAGGTGAGTGTTAATTCTCAGACAAAACCTCATCTGCGGCACAATGACAACGCTACCACAGTTAGATTAATGAAAACTGCTAAAAAAGTACTATTATTATTATTAGGCCTAAGATGTTCCCCTGCAAAAACAGGACAGCTGAAACTAAATCTGCTTATACGCTGGTTTACTTTTCCGGGCTTTATTTAAACACTCACCCTACAGCTAATGGCCCTAAACATCCATTTTTACATGGCAGCTGTATTGATCAAATCTCCTTGGGGAAAAAAAAATGAAATAGAAAACCTTTAAAATACTTTCTATATAGCAAAATTCTCAGAAGGGAGAAGGAACCAGGTGAGTGTTCAGAACAAAAGAAGAGTAAGTGTTTCAAAATATTGTTTTAATGCTGCAAACACCAGAAACAAAACTTAATGTGCTGTACTGGAGTTGAGAGACACATCTCAAAACAAGAAAAAACAAAACTACCCTCATGGCTAGATGCCATTATCAGTGAGAAAATATATTTTTGACCATTTTGGTTGTACAGTCCTTTAAAATATAAAATCAATATGGGATTAGCTATGCTGTTGTGCACCACATTTAATCTTGGGTTATCATTGGTCTTTTGGATTTTTTTCTTTAATTCTGTTTATTAATTCTATTAAGACATAATTTTTATTTAAGCAGCTTTTCCGATAACATCCTCCAATTTTTTACACCAAATTCTTGACAGTTTCCAAATCACTCATGAGTTATGCCTTTTTTTTTTAAACCAAAGCACCATTTTCATAGTCTTTTCTACAGGCCTATTCAGGAGATGCACTACACAGATTTGTAGATAGATATTAAATGTAAACTAAACCAATTATTAAAAACATAGTGTGCTAAATGGTAGTGTTATTACCTCTTTCTGTTTAAAAGTATGATTACCTTCATTTTAGGTTGTTTTGTCTAAAGATGTCAGATGATCTTACTTGATGACACTACTGTATTTTGCAGTTGGTTCCTGCAGATGAAACATTCTGGTGCTGGTAGCTACACGAAATATAGTAAACCGAATCATTTTCTCTGGACAGTCAACTTTTGGTTGATTTCTGTCTCAGACCCAGGTTTCTATGCGAAAACTAGGTGGAAATTTATAGAGTTAAATAAAAAAAAACTTGCAGAACCAAACCAAGGTCTTTATTGCAGACCCTGATATTGGGGCAGTGACATGAAGAAGTTCTTACACTATGGAGGAAAAGAGGGTAAAACAACATTTCTGGAAAGGCATGTTCTTTACTTGAAGGGTATAGGTTTGTTAGCATCCCTTTTATCACCATCTGAGCAATCTTGCATTCAGGAATCCATAATATGATTGGTAGATGGAAAGATCTCAGATCATCTGGTATTTTTCCAGTTCATCGTTGGTCGCTAAAGCTCTTTGTGCCACGAGCTGTCATCTGTTCAGTAGCAATATTAATATTGTAATTTCAATATGAGTTCTACATGATGTAAATGTGGCCCAACGTTTTGTGATGTGGTAAAAGATTATTAAAATGTATAGTAAGACTAAGCATCATTGGTTTGCCCTCAAGGTACCAACAGAGTTCTATAGCAGGATATTTTATAGTCAAGTCAATTTTATTTGTACAGCCCAAAAACACACATCGCAGATTTGCCTCACAGTTTTTTTTTTTTTTTCAGGAACACAACATCTCCTGTCCTTAGACCCTCACATTGTATAAGGAGAACCTCCCTAAAAAAACCTTTAACCCATTTAAGCCCAGATTTTAACACAAGATTTCATGCATATAATTATATCAGTTGAGTCACTAACAATCATGTTATGTTCTATTTTTTCCTTTTGTACTCTTTCTTTGAAGAAAATAGCATTTTAATGGCTATTATCACTGTCGCTTGCACAAATATGCCCTAAACAAAAATCTATTCATCCCAGGTACAAAATGTACAAAAAGGAAGAAACCTCAAGATGAATAAGGATCCCTCTTCCAGGATGGATAGGCATGCAATAGATGATGTGCACAGGTGGAATACAATACAGTTAGAACAGGA
This sequence comes from Lepturacanthus savala, assembly GCA_030544235.1. Taxonomy (NCBI): domain Eukaryota; kingdom Metazoa; phylum Chordata; class Actinopteri; order Scombriformes; family Trichiuridae; genus Lepturacanthus; species Lepturacanthus savala. The sequence continues at coordinate 23,604,620 of CM060462.1, read as the reverse complement.
GAAGAGTTGAATACGACAGATAAAGTTAATGGGCTAAGAACTATCTAAGGTTGTATTCAACGAAAATGCTTTGCTTCGCGTTGCAGATGTTGTGAGAGTATGACGAGTTCTGCTGTGCTGAGTGGGAGGAGGAGGCCTAAAACAGAGCGCTGGCTATCAGGTGATCACTTGACACAGGTCAAGTTGTTGGGCTGATCCCATGAAGAGGCGAGGGGCCACTGCTAACAAGACCACTTACAGCGGTGACGGCTTTAAGTATAGCAAGCCATTAGAGGAACATTGTTCACATTGACTCAAGTGTGAAATGATATGTGTGGAGAGATAGCGAGAGGTAATATCACCATTATCACAGGGGTCATCTCAAGAAGACATGGATCTAGAGGATTCTTAACAACACTTGCTAACCGGCCACAAAGTAGGAAACTCTGACTTGTGATAACACTCGAGCTCGTCAACATCTCCACCTCCAATAAGTGAGGCCTCTGCATGTTAAGAACCGGCAAAAAATCACTAGATGTGAGGGTCTCGGCAGAAAAAACGTCACTCGTGCTATTTATCAATCACACGACTCAAAGTGAAAGACGTACCAGCGATGGGATTTAGGTTTGAAACGTGACAATTTGGAGTGTCTGATAATCAGGACTCGTTGACGCACGGCCCCCGCAAAGCCGCTGCTGACACTCAACGAGCCTCCGCGTCGGGTCGCCTCTGATACCGATGGCCCCTATTGATCCGAGGACGGCTCGGGCGTCTGAGATAGCCGCCCCTCCGCCGCTCTCCGAGGACGCTGCGCGGCGAGATAAAGGCTCGCCAGGCGTGAAAAGTTGCGGGCCAAAAGTTTGAGCTGAAGAAAGGAGAAGAAGAAAAGAGGAGGAAAAAAATGGAGGAAGTTTAAGCTGTGGAGCCCTTCCCCTGAAGGCAAGCTGGCCTGCCATCTGTGCAGGCTCTCTAGCCATAGCCACCACCCCTGGAAGAGAGAGAGAGAGAGAGATGCAGCAGGGTAGAGGCAGCCAGGGAAGGAGGGAGGGAGGGAAGGATGGAGGGAGGGAGAAGAGGGAGAGACATTCTGTGAACATGAGAGCGGAAGTAATAGAAGAGAAATTGAGGAGGCAATGAACAGACAAAAAAAAGGGTGGGGGGTGGGGGGAGCAGCTCAATAAATTAAGGTAGCATCAGTCCCGGCCGCTTTTCGACCTTTTGGAACAACCAGCTAACCCTCGGCTCCTTCTGAAGACAACATAACCTCACCCTTCGGGGCAAGAAGAGAGAACCCACAGCGGCCTTGAGCATGAAAGGCAGCTCTTGACAAGCGGACATGAGCTTTGCTTGCCTGCCACTGACACTGAGTCCACTTTCTAACCAAAAAGGATCCCAGTTTTGTTGCCTTTTTTTTTTTTTTTTTTTTTCCTTTACTCCCCTTTCCTGGGAAAATCTGCCAGAGCTTATACATCGAAGCCAACACATGAACTTTCAATCAGGGATTAGCCGGATTTTCCAATGTGGATCTTCTTTTGTGAATTTGGCCAGCGTCGCCTGTGTCGTTGGCAAAGGGAACGTAAATAGAATATGATCCCTGGGCCAAGGGGATTGCCTCGCTTATTTCAAAGAAAGACTTCAAAAACAGGGCCCACTTAGCCTGCTTCATGAGTGTGATGTTTCTTGCGGTTTTTGAAGTGCGTCCTCCCCGTCAGACCACCAAAAAAGTCCAAGTAGGCACGGGCACATGCTGCCGTTGTGCACTTTGTCCAAAAGGCCAAAAGTAGTGAAAGGGAAAAAAAAGAAAGAAAAAGGAAACATGGCTTAAAAGAGCAGAAAAAGGGAAGGAAACAATCGCTCGCACCACTAAGAGAGGAGATGGCGGAAATTTCACTCTTTGCTCTACTGGTGAGTACAACATCCCTCTATCGGCTCCAACCCTCCCCTCTATCTCCATGCCCTCGTCTACTCTGTCACCATTGTCCCCCACGTGCTGACGTCCAGTCTTCGCAGATCTAGATGCTAATCCTAGCTTACCGTGCTGGCGGCTCCGATAAGAGAGGCCCCGCCATACGACAGCAGTGTGTGCGACTCCCGTAGACTCCAGTGCTCTATCAGACCACTCCATGTGGCCGCGGGCCACCACCAAAGTTGGACCGAGGTCTATCTGAATGAGGGTTTATAGGCAGGATCACACACGGGCGCAAACACACACCCGCATGCACGAATGCACAACCGCGAAGAAACCGTACAGAAACGCGCGCACACAAACGGGCGCTGATCCGTCCAGACATAAAGAAGAACACGCAGATACAGCAGCTACCCGAGAAGATTTAAACTTCCACATGGGCAGAAGTTTTATCTTAAAAAGGAACAATAGGCAAATATGCCACCCAACTGAGCATTGTGTTTGTTCTTTAAATGTCAGCGTGAAAATCCCCCTCCTCCTACTTTGAAGAAGATAGAGCCTTAATCAGCCAGTTGACACTGTTGCATCCATCATTCGCCGCTTGGCTCGGCCACGGCAACAGACTTAACAAACACTGTGTGTTTGCTCAACAGCAAGTAAAAAGATTATCTATAACTTCACTCTTCGCTCTCCCTCTCTGTCTCTCTGTCTGTGGAGGACAGAACATCTCCTCGTCTCAACGGCCCTCCTGATGTGAGGTCCTCCACATCAGGTAGATAGCCTCCCATTGGCAGCACTCGTGTGTGTGTGTGTTATTTAGCTGATGGGAGTAAGGCTCCACAATCAGATAGTTTGGGTGTACTGATCAGACGTTGCATGTTCTGAGTAGGAGTCGCAAACTCTTTGAAATGACATGATTTTTCCTCCTCTTCTCACTTGCCTTTGCTGCTTAAAAGCAGTGGAAGAAAAAGGAGCAGCAAATCCAGACGAGTGATTGATTCATAAGGTCACACAAACAGGAAAAAAGAATCTCCAACAGAAGATGCAAGCACAGGGTTAAAGACTTACACCTAGGTCTCATTTTTTTGTTTTTGTTTTGTTTTTTTTGCGTGGAGACCCGTACCGAGCAAACAAACTCTTCTTTTGTTTGCCTCTGAGAGTTTTTTTTTTTTTTTTTCCAGTTTCTCCATGGCGGTGTGTGGCAGAGTCATGTGTGTTTTTGTGTGTGCGCAGTTTTGATTTTTGAGCACTTTTATAGCTTATAAGAATCTCTTATTCTGTGTTTGTGTGTGTGTATACAGTGAGTGTTAAATCGCAGTGAGACTCCCTGAGGGCCTGAGCGTGCACCGTATCTGTGTGTGAATGAGTGAGTGTGTGTGTGCATGTGTGTTGTGAGATGTGAAAGGACGCTCCTCTTTGCCCACCTATCTCTCCCTAGATGAGGCCCCCCCCACCCACCCCCTGTGGAAAATCTACAACCTGCAGCACATCGTGACGAGGGGTGGGGTGGGGATTAGGTGCCACGGCTGAAAACCACACTAAATTGAGCCCTCAATGTTTATTTTTACACTTTGCATTGTAAATTAAAAAAGAAGAGGATGAAGAAGAAAAATAAGTAGGATGGAATTTGAGGTATTGTCACAGCTACATCTATTTTTTTCTTATTTGTTTCTCTGCAAATGAGATTGTTCTCCTTGACTAAGAAAGCAAATGTTACAGCCCAGAGCACACAGGAAGACGATGCATGAGAAATCTGGGCGATGTGTGCGTGTAGGAGTCTGTGTGTGTGCATGTGTGTGTGTAATGGAAATGCTCAAATGCACTTGATCTTTTATTTGGTAGCACTTTTCTCCAAGTGGTGCTCACATGCTATTATAAGGCACTATAAGCACTTTCTAAATGGATTATGAGTACATTGTAATCATGCATTTGTACACGATTTAAAATGCTTTACAATGAACAATGAAAAAAGTAGCTGCTGGTACTTTGTTGAAAGAACAAGTTTCAGGTCACAGTCATGATCTATTTTAGTGCAATGATATAATAAAATATCTATTTTTACAATAAAACTTACTACACATCCACCGTGCACTTCTTACTTGATTTATTTATTTATCCTGTACAATATATTGTGGCGTGCTTCGTGACATGGAAATAAAACTAACTAACTAAGGTCATATGGAAAACAGAATTCCGCTCGTAATTAATTCACACACACACAGTTTTTGGATGAAAAATCCATGATACAGACACGTTGTTTTCATGTGTGAAATCAGATTTTTCTCACGAGAAGTGCAATGTTTCACAGGTGAAAACATCAATCTGACACATGCGTTTTTTGAAAGGTCTAATATAATTATAGTGCATTTTTTTTCCCGAAATGGCCAAAAAAGTGGTGGAATGTAACTAGGTACACTCACTCAAGTGTTGTAGTTAAATGAAAGTTTGAGGTATTTCTGTTTATATAATTATTAATATTTCTATTATTTATGCTACTTGTACTTCACTGTTACAATCAGAAAATATAAATCAATAAAAAATATATATAAAAACTGCAATAGATGATTCTCTCCAATAGAATATAAGGTAGTTAAACAGATCTTTATAAAAAACAAAATCAGAAGCTTAAATATGAATTAATGATTAATAATGAAACAATAGATACTATAGTATTGTTACTTTTGATGCGTCAAGTATCTTTTGCCAAGAATATGTCTGCACTGTACTTCAATAATATTTAAAAGCAGGACATTTACTGGTAGCAGAGTATTTTTAAATTGTGGTATTGCTTTACTCTTTAACAAAAGAATGCGAATAATCCGCCCAACCGTTTCAATGTGGAAAATCAAAGTCCATTTCATCTTGTGATGGAATCAGTAATCGTTCTTTACAGAGCTTAAAGGAAGTGTGGCGCAAACTATTACCTGTGACATATGGATGTTAATTTGAGTCTCTTAAGCTATTACACAACGGATGAGGAACAACACAGAAATCCAGAAAACAAAACATGAAGTCATGATTGAACGATGATTCTTAGCTAATATGTACATGTCTAACATGAAAAATCTCCATTCCATCTCTCTCGCTCTCTCTCTCCCCAACTCAGTTTTGTGTATGCAAGCGTATTTGCAAATGTGGTTTGATCTCAATGCAAGCTCTCAAGTATCAGATTTCCCCCCCTTTTTAAATTAGCAACAACCACTTAAATATATTCCCCAAAGAGTTGATTAAGCAATTCTAACATACAAAAGGCAGCGTATCGCCCGTATTTAAGATATGGGCCAAGATGTCTCCACAATTTCTTTTTTTTTTTTTTTTTCAGACAGTAACATGTTATGAGGCTTCTCAAAATATGATCCTGCTTTTAATGTATTCTGCTATATTACTCTAAATGCTTTCATCAGTCTCTGAATGGTGAGAAAATATGCAGTTTCATTATCTTTCAATCGTGGGTGATGAATCTATGCCAAAGGCCTCTAAACTGTACATGTGATTTAGATTTGCATGTGTGTGCGTGCGTGTGCGCTCGCATTGCACTCAAGGCCGATGTGTCGTTCCATATGTGATTTTTTTTTTTGTGTATGTGTGTGCATGCGCTCGTGCATGTGTGTGTAGATTAGCACGCGTGCATGTGTGTGTGTGGATGAGGCAGGAAGGGAGGGAGGCGCTTCTCCCCTCTCTGTCTCTCCACAGTTATTTGTATCAGTGCTGCGCATCACTACCTTAAAGTCTCCATTAATCAATCTCCCCTCCTTTTTATTGTATCACCATGCACTGTGCCGAGATTGCTAAATAAAAAGACATTTCTGTATGGGGAGGAAAAGGGGGGGCGAGGAAAGGGAAAAAATGCAACTGTATTCATTGGACCTTAAAATGTTTTGATGGCTTCTGGGAGCCACATTATATTTACATAGGAATGTGTCATTAACGTCAATGGTGCAGCAGAAACTATTAAACTAATACAATGCTAAAGCCAACAACCTTGAGAATTTGATTAAAGGCCTTTGTTGAGTTTTAAAAACGCTCCATTCTCCGGTTAAAACAAAAGACTGATGGATTCGGCTGCGGTTATAATTCAGCTGTCAACTTCTATTGACGCTTCTGACTGTCGCAGCCAGATGACATTTACATACTTTATATATAGACCAAAACGAGGGGTCTGTACGCCTGCAATCATAATAGGAGAAGGTTCGGGGAAAAAAACACACACCCGATCACGCTCGCACACACACACACACACACAGCCACTGTTTGTCCTTCATTTCAAATTAGCCCGCTGTAATTTTGAAAGAGGCTGCAGGCGTTGTTTGCTTGGCAAAGTGTTGCTGTTTTAGTGCATCTTTAATTCTGCTTTAATTGTGAAAGCGCCTCTACCCCCTCTCGCTCTGTCAAGTGCTCTTTAGTTCTTTGCTAATCTTGGGCCTTAGCTCATCTTTGTGTGGATATTACGCTGCCCCTGACCTTCTAGGCCTGTTTATTAGCTCACATGCACGGTGTGTGTGTGTGTGTGTGAGAGAGAGAGAGAGAGAGAGAGAGAGAAAGAGACAGGGGACATAACACAGCATCTTAAGGGAGTCTTCTACCATGTATTTGCCCCCCACCCCTCCCTCTCCCCCCACTTCAGTGCACGATATGGTTGACTCTCTGTAGTAATTTACTCTTATAGTAATAGGATGATAATGTATGCCTCTAAATAGGTGGGGGACAAGCAGCATCATATTTAGCACCTAGCCGTGTTCTCCCCTGATCATATTTTCAATATAATTATGAAATCTCAGAAAATGCATGTGGGGATGTTTCGACAAATAGGAGCCATGGCAAAGCGAGACCCTATTTGTGTTTCATTATCTGTTGGAACATATTTTACAGTCATTGTGAGATATTTAACATTGTTTTATCATACCCCCGAGATATCTTACACACCGATCTAATTAAAGTCACCATTTTGCCCGGTATCCTATTTAAAAAATCTATATATTCTATATAATTATGAAATGATGCATTATTTAATATATAAACCCCAAAGCTCCTTGGAAGTGGCGATAATTTTAATCAAAAGAAAATGAATAGATTCCCCTTCTCTTGGTCCTGTTTAGAAGCTTAATTGGAGAACGGAGTAAATCTTGATTGTTCTCAGAGTTTTTCCGGCCAAAATGAAAAAATACGAGCGAGTAAATTAGTATGAAAGCATGCATGAAATCTAGTTTTAAATCATTTACAAACCGTGTAACAAAGTGAATGTGATTACATCGACTTAGGCCACCACTTAACAAACTGCCTGTGTATGCGAGTGTTTGTGCGGGCGTGTTTTGGCGTACGTGCACGTACGCACGCATTCCGGGAGGACGGCAAAAAAAAAAAAAAAAGAAGTGACGCCCGCGCTCGTGAAAGAGGCTGTATCATCACTTTTTTTTTCCTCACCCCCCCCCCCTTTTTTTTTCTTACAGGAATATTACACAGGAACACATTGTTGTCTCCGGTATTGTTGTTAAAGTAGCCCATTAAAATGCAAGCATGTATATTAAAGAGCAGCGCCGCCTTTTGATGGATAGTCATCTGCCCATGAATAAGTGTGCATATTGATTGGCGAAAAAGGTGAAAAGCAGTTTGACACAATTATTTCTGAAAGGCCCTGGTTATCCCGCATGATTTAAAAACCATTTTAAACGCCTGTCACTTACATTCCCTTCTATGAGACCCCAATGATTCCTGAAAATAATAATTATGTAAAATGTCCAGGCGATATTGGATGTGGCAGGCTCTATGCAGACGCCACGATATGTATTGATATGCATCTATAAGAGAAGATAGAGAGTAAGAAAACCATTACCGGAGCCACGAGGACTACTGTCCTCTCTTGTCTCTTTTTCTCTTTCCCTCCCCGTCTTCTCTTGTCCAACAGATACACGTTTGTTTAGCCGCAAAGAGCCTTATTCTCTAATGAGGCAGCTGCCATTAAACTATATGAAAACGCAGAATTCCCAGCTGAGAATGCTTACTCACATGAAAATGAATCTTGTTAGGCAACATTAAAGATTGACTGATTTAGTAGCTTACCGCAGACTGGATTTACGGTAGTCACACTATCAGCGATGCAATCATCTGTACTTCTGCAACACGGACTAAAGAATGACAGGTAAGGATTTTCTCCCCGTGAAAGGGGTTTTGAATTGAAAGCCATTGTCAACCATTCATCCCCCTTTCCCTCCGGTCTGTCTTATTTGCTGGATTAGAATGTAGAAGTGGAGATTTTTCTTTAGGTTTTTCAAATTTAATCAGCAAGAGACACTGTGAGGAGATAAAGCCAATAGAGCAGACTACCTGGAACAAGGTTCTCCCCCTCCCCCTCCTTCCCTTTCCCCCAAACCATAGCCAATAGGACGTCACTAAAGTGTGCTTGAAGTGTTAATATTTGAATGCACCGGCGGACAGCCATCTGACAGCAGTGAACATGCATCCTAATGGACAATCATTCTGCATGGAGATGAATTTCTAAGTAATCAGCGTCTCGTGTAGTATAAACAGCCTAGCATGTTCTGCTGTTAGCAAGTAAACAGTTCAAGAGGTGACAAAAGATGACGCAAATTAGTGTCTGTTTCCCAGTTCACATGCAGTGATTACCACCACCTTCATCATCATCATCATCATCACTGCAAGAAACAATCAGCTTTCTTTGTCTTTCACAAAAAAAAAATAATAATAAGCAGCTGTTCACTAGTTCTGAGCAAAGTCACCAGCACTTTTCTTTATTGTTAAATCACACCTCACTGAGCATGTTAGTCCCTTGGAAAAAGTCAAGAAAACTTTTTCCATGCAGCATCAGTCAGTTTATTTGTCCAACTAGCCATTCAGGTAGAGAGAGAGAGAAAGAAGATACTAATTCATCAGCTTTCTTTTTCCCCTATGTCCGTTTGTGACTATTTTATAAATAGATTAATTGTTTTTATACTGGGTCACAATATCAGTTCTCATGAAGAGGAACTGGAAGAACAGTAAATTGTATTATTATTATTATTATTATAATCATTATATTCTAACATAATTAGTATTTTATCTTTAACCTTGAGATTGTTCTCTGTATATAATTATTATAATTATTATATGTTGAGAGAGATCATTATATGTATAACATATATATATATATATATATATATATATATATATACATCTGTACATTGAACACAGCATCTGTCTGCTTCTTCAATTTCAGTCAGATATTTTTGAAAATCCTTATAATAAAAAAAATACTAAGAGTCTATTAAACTGAAGATTTATTGCTGATGTGGTTAGATCATTTAAGCACATCAGCTCTCAGCTGTTGCTTTTTTTTTTTTTTTTTTTTTCCAAATTACCTGTATTATATTTTAACCTTGGATTCTTCTTTTATGGTAAAAGGGAAGGACGAACGATAACAGGAAAGTATATCAAGATCTCATCTGTGCTCCGTAACAACCACTACGCCTGAAAAACTGTTTTCTTTTTTGCCAGAACGGGCTGTGAATCAGACAGAAAGTGTGTGTTACGCGAGTGTGAGTGTGTGTGTGTTTGAGGTGTATGTGATTGCATGAGTGCATGTGTCACGTGTGTTATGAGTGTGCTTTTGTGTTTTTAATGTACTGTAGTTTCCACTAGCATCAATCATTCCGTACAATTAGCCCAATTCCCGCTCAATTTTCTGCTTTCTGAGGAGAGCAACATTGCTGACTGCACAGACAGCTGTCTCTGACCAACACACACACACACACACACACAATCGCTTTCTCCTCTCATGCTTACAACAGATCACACGCAACCCTCTTAACATGTAGGGTGCACAGAGGACAGCAGGTGTCTTGTCAGAGGAGTCTCGTGTGTGTGTGTGTGTGTGTGTGTGTGTGTGTGTGTGTGTGTGTGTGTGTGTGTGTGTGTCAGTTTTCTTTTATTTTCTCTCCCCTACTTTGACTGGGCACACCTCATCCTCTCCTCCTCCTCCTCCACCTCCTCCTTCAGCGCCATCAGCCTCAAGTGTCGTTTGTTTACCATAGCAACCGGATTAAATTAGGGGAAGTGATTACGGCTTATTAACAACCAAACGCTGTCAGTATATTCTTATAATTTGGTATGTAAACACTTTGCCCTCGTAGCACTCTCTACTAGAAATTGCTTTGTACAGTGTGAGGGGCCCCCGAGCTCAGTCATAATAAAAATATAATTATGGATCAGAAAATAGCCACTCATAGTGGGGCCCCCACCACCACCACCACCTCCGCCTGCCCACCCACCCACCAGCCCCGGCGTGGCCCCGCCCTCACGCCCTGCAGACGCCGCGGCCCAAACAGCAGCCTCCCCTCCCAAAAAAAAAATAAAAATTCCAAGGTACCACCGGAGAGCCACTTGTAATGAACAATAAAAATGCTAACCTCTTCTCATTTTTTCCCTCCTTGATTCTAACTAATAAACCCACTAGAATTAACATTCACACTTCATGTAATGAGGTGAGGGGAGGAGGGGCGAGGCGGGGTGGGGGGGAGGGGGGAAGATGAGGAGGGGGAGGAATGGGGTGGGGGGGGTGTTCAGACTTTACTTCTCCATATTGACTGCTCTCGCCCTTAGCCCCACTTTGCATTTAATACAGTACTCGGGGCCAAAGTGATTGTCAAATTATTTCCTTGTTGTGTGGAGAGATATTTGTAATTAATATTAAAATTAAGCATTGCGTTGATGCCGGGTGGTGTATTATTACAAGAGCTGCTACCAAAAAGCCCCTGTGCTTGTCCACCGCTCTCATCTCGCTTCGGCTTCTTTTTTTTCCCTCCCTTTACCTCTCTCTCGTTATGCATCAAAATATTTCTCTCCGCTCGCCGTTTTTATTCCGTCTCAAACCGGCGTCTTCTCCCCCCCCTTGCTCGTATTTTTTTTTTTCTCTCACTTACAGTAAACCTCTCTCGCTCCCTCTCTCTCTCTCTCTTTCTCTCTCTCTCTCTTCTCTTTTACTTGCCCTTTTTTCTTATCCCTCTAATATTTCTTTCCTTGCCCTCCCCTCTCCTTTAAGACATCAATTATACACCCACAGATTATGTTTTCATGGGGTGTCCCACCGGTTTTGGCAGAGTGCTTTAGAAACACAGGATCATTTTAAATAAGCACCTACTCAGAGAAAAAGGGGGGGAGAGAAAGAGAGAGAAAGAGAAAGAGAGAAAGGGAGGGGGTGGGGGAAGAGAGGAGGAAAAAAAAAAGATGAAAGAGTAAGAGAGATGGAGAGAGAAAATAGAAAAAGAGAGGGGGCTGCTCTAGGCCAAGAGAATATGAGCAGGTGCAGCAGGGAAAATGAGTGCTATAAACAAGCCTAGGTCCTCATAATTTATCATTAATCTGGGTGCCTGCGCTCGCAGGGCTGGGCTTATTCTGCATGCTGATAGCCATGTCATATTTCTTATCACAGATTTGTTTATGCTTTTATCCTTGTTTCTCAGGCTTTACACTTACTGCCATGGCATCAGCTATTACCACGCTGGCATTTGGGTAAGGGAGAAGGTGAAGCCGCCGCCGTGTGTGCGCGATGAGCCACAAAACAAGAATGATCCATGCATGTGTCACTTTGACATTAATGGGTAGAACCGACAGTGAGGAGAAAAAAAAAGGAGGGGGATAGCGGGTTCTTTTTTTTTTTTTTTTCTTCCCACAGACAGCGAAGGCAGCACGGGTGCCGCTGATCTTTAACAGACGTGACAAAAAGTCAATCAGCCAGTCATTGCACTAATCAGAAACACATTAACAGTTGTGCCTGAGCTCGCCTTGGAAGTTCCTCCTTTGAGTCCCTCAAAACTGGAGACAGATTGCCACAGAAATCAGTTCAACTTTAAAGAGGCTCAGATGGGCATCAAATCTGTCCAAATGTTCTGTACATTGACAACACACACCAGATTTATCATGAATTTCTCATATTGGACTACTTCATTAAAAATGTTCCAACCATGTTTACTTGAATAATCAACCAACTAAGTGTATCTAAAGCAACAACATGATCTACTTTGGAAAATTGTACCAGAGGCCTTACTGTTTGAGTGACTGTCTCGAATGTTTATTTTTCATCAAAGTTAGGACGATTAGAATGTCTCTCCCCCCCCCCCTTCTCCTTCATCCGCATTTGAATTGGTAATACTGCTTCTTTGTTTACTCTGTGCAATTTACTAATGAAAAATATGTGCAGAAGTTATTGATTCATGACCGTAATTGTTTAATTATTAATCAGTTTAGTCTTATATTAGCATTTTAAATGTAGCAGACAGCTTGAGAAAACTGAGACGCAGGTTCAAGTTTGTTTTTTTTATGTGCCATCGGAGATTGTGGGAGACATCAAAGACAGACTTGCACATGTTAGAACATGTGCGGTTTCAGATGCTAGTCCTACATTTAAAGAATGCGCATTATACTACAGCGAGACAATTCACGGAGTTTTAAAACTTTGATTTTACTTGAAAGAAATACATATTAATGAAGAAAAAGGTAAGTGTCAGTACAAAACAGGCAATCATGTCTCCCTTGATGATACAATCCCATGTGAATCAATTTCATAGTAATTTCAGATGTATTTATTTCTTTGTTTTCACTCTCTTTTTTATTGCATATACACAATTTATCTCCAGTTAGTAGTAGTAGTACTAGTTTCTGCACAAGCTCAGAAACTAGTTGGTGCACACACCTTAAAAAAATATTATTTTATGTATTTATTTATTTATTTTTTACAGTAGAAATACTGTACAGTTTACAGTATTATGTATTTACTGTAAAATAAATGACATAACAAACTATTAAATAATGTGATTTCAGTTGTATTTACAGTTTTAGGTGATACATTGTACAGTAAAATATATACAATATACAATAATATATATAATAATATACTATACTATATAATAATATAATATACAATAACAATATTCAGTTGTCTTTACAGCATTGAGTGATTAATTGTATTATAATCCAGTAAATCTTTGTCTACTGTGATTTACTACAGTAATTATTCACTACTGTGATTTTCTACAGTAAAAATTCAACTACTATGCAAAGGTTTTTCAGTGTAGAAAAGCACTTAAATGCACAACATTTGATTTTCTGCCACTAAGTGTCTTTCAATCAAAGCAATAAAAAACAAGATAGTGTCAATGACATCCAGTAGTGTGGCATCATGGGAGTTGTGGTCTTCAGTGGTCTGCAGATAGCTTCTCATGGTTAGACGGTTTATATTAGGAGCTGAATTATCCTCAAAGCGTTTACAAACTGATGATTTTGATTGATTTTGTCTGTGTTTCTTAACATTTACAAGTAACAACTCAATGCTAGCTCCATATCATAAGAGTTGATGGCGAACATTTCATTATTAATATCCCGGTGAGTTATTTTCCTCTGATTCATACAGAGCATGATTAGATGGATGTCAAATTACTATCCACACACCAAAAACTCAACTCACTGATTTTTGATTGTCGGGCATTTGTTTTTTCGGGCCTCTCGGTCTGATCACACCACAGTCCCTAAATCTGCATGTTCTAGTCAACTTAAATCAGATAACGAGGGGTCCATTTTCCTACCACAGTTACTGATAAGCTCACTCTAATCAGCCATTAGGCAGCAGCAGTAGCAGCCTGAGGATGCCGCTTCAAGTGCTTTTTTACGCAGTTTCTACATCAAAGTATTTAACGCTGTAAAAGCACAGAAAACTTGGCATACCGGCATCACTTGAACAATGCAGAAATCCATTGCTTTTAACTGTCAAGTAGCTCCAAAAGTAATTTCCATATGACGTGAATGCAACAATACAGTCATTCTTCTTATGAACTAAAAAGCGAGGACAGGACAATGACGTCTCCAGATGACGACGTGGGAATGCTGTATGTGGGCCCTTGTTCTCGCACAGAGGGAAAAAGGTCACTGCAGGACTGTCACAGCCCCCAAGGTCACAGTCTGCACTTATCAATTTACTCACATCATATTTCCAGATTCAAGTCAAGTGCATAATTAATGGTTGTAGCTCTGAGGCACCAAACTCATTTTCAGCTGTGAAAACATAAAGGAAGTGTTTTATACCCAAATGAGATATCCTCTGTTCAATAAATCTGACACCTGCTCTAAAAAATGAAGCCGGCACGACTCCAAACGCAACGCTACCTGAGCCAAAATATATGTGTACAAATAAAAGAAAGATATGCATTTTAAAATTAAAAAAGATTCTTTGACAATTTCATATAGATTTTGTCATAGATTTGTGCTTTCTTACTTGATTTTATATGAATATCTCTATTATAAATTATGGTTTCGGTTGTTCCCTCACTTGCTTACCGACCAAATTAGATACCTTCCCTGAAAATAAAACCATTCAGACATCAAAACTCGGAACACACAGGCCTTTTTGGAAATTACATCGGTGGATTTCTATCTACACAGGGTCCCATCTGACGGAGACCCAGGTGGGGTAGCAGGTGTCTTCACTCTGTGACCAATCCCAGCAATTAATGGATCAATTAAGTTCCAGGTAGATGAGAAAGCAGCTGCAACCACCCTCAACATAAGTGACCTATCTGTAAAGACCTTCATTTCAAAATGATTGCCAGTATGAAGGTATAGCAGATTATGGGTTGTTACCCAAGTCATGAGAGGAGAAGTTCTCTCTTGGATGCTGCCATATTTTACATGCCACTGGTATGTTTTAATACTGTGATATATATTCAGTAGAACACATGTATAATAGTTATATGCTGTACATATAATATAAGCTATCCTATTAACATGAGAGGTCACTTTTGCCACAAGTTACATTAGAATTTTCCCTAATTCCTTAAAATTCTTAAGCCATTTTGCTTTAATTACAGCATCAGGGAGCTGTGGTCGCACTGGATGTGACATGAATTTTTGTGGGTGGGAAATGAGAGATTAAAACTAAAACTAAATAAAAATGTAAATCACAACAACTTACAACCACAGTTTTCTGGGAGTTTGTTCCAGATATGTGGAGCCTAAAAACTGTACGCTGCTTTTCTATACAATGCAAATGAAATCAGGCGAAAATATCTTGCTTTTAGTAAAATTAGTCCCATATTGAGTAGAATTTTCTTATTCCACTGATATTTATTTTATCTTATTTCAAGTTTTTTGGTTGTGTTATAAGAAAACAAGATTAAAATTTTCTTGAAAAAAGATGAAATTGACTGAGGTTAAGACTTGAAATAATCTAAATTATTTGACAGTGGATAAAGATAATTCTACTCAATATTGAACTAGTTGTACTAATACAAGATATTTTTCACCTTATAAGATTTCAGTTCTTACAGTGTAAAGTTTTATGCTACCACATAGTGTAGAGGAAGGAACGTGAAATGAAGCTTGTGCTTGCAACAGATAAAACTATCTAAAAATGTACAAAATAAATAAGATAAAACATATTAAAATATAATTATATATCTTGATATTTCCATAAATCTAAAGTCAGCCCAAGTCTACCATCTGCTACACCTTAAATAATTAACATAAAGTTGAATTATCAACTTGCTGACAATGTATAAGCTTTATAATTATGTGCTCTCAAAATGTAATTATTCTAGATTAATTAATAGAAGAAAGTAGCATCGACTGCTTGTACACCATAGACCTATATACATAGACACAGCATTAGCCTTTGGATCCTGTGTAAAAGTTGCCACTACAATGTAAACAAGATCTTTGTTTATGTCACCTTATGAACACAACTTTTTATTAGTTAAAATGAAGAATGTGTTCATTGCTCATTTTAAAGATACCCACACACACACTGTGATATATTTGGTTTAGAAAAAATGCCTTCAATACAATGTGAGCAGCAATTATTTAAAACTGTGTATGTGTACCGTTACAATTTTTTAACAGCAGCAGCAGTGTATTGAAGCTATATTTACACTGTATTGAATATTCAACATGAACATGCAGACACACTTAATTCTAAAGGATTATCTAGGACTGTGTTTGGTAGGCTACTTAATGACCTAGTTAGAGAATGGGTTAAGCTAAGAGCATCAAAATAGACATTAGCAAGACAGGCACATTACTTATTAGAACATTTCTCATTCCGCTATCTCTCTCAGCATCCGTCTTTTTTTATGTCTCGACTATATTAGTGTTTATCTCAAACATCTTTCTCTAAGGTTGAGTATCTCTTGTCATCTCTATCAGCCCATCATTCTCTCTCTTTAGAGCAGAGAGTCAAAATTTAAGACTAAAGTCTTATTTTTTATTTTTTTTTTTCCTCTTTGAACTTTTACATCCAATCTACGATGGCCCCATAACTGGTACCTCCTTAAATGTTACAGTGTGATGAAAGTAGGGGCTTTAAGGAGAGCAAAATGAGTTCCAATGCCATCCTGTCCCACTTTCCACATGGGCCCGATCACACAAACACACACACACACACACACACACACACACACACACACACACACACACACACACACACATATGGCATTTGCACACACACACTCGCACTTCCAGACCACTCATACCAAGACAAGCGAACACACACACACGCACACACACACACACACACACACTCAAAGTTGGTAACCTGAACTTTGATGGTGCAGCACTGTGAATGACGGGATTGATTCCCGGGCACAGAGTACATTTACATATTTTTACTTTTCTCACAACATCAGCATGCTTCTCTTTTCTTCTTCACCCCCCCTACAAACACACACACGCACACACACATCACTTGTGAATATATGTGTGTGCGCACTCCGCCGCTGAATGTGTGTGTCATAGTGTGTTATTACAGGGGCGAGGAGGGAGAAGCTCGTCTTTTTCAAGGAACACCCCCAGAACTAATGTTCCACACCTGTGCACAGTGCCGCACTCTTTATCGAGCATCACAGGTGCACTGCATTAATTGAGGGAGAAACCATTTCATTGGTGGGGTGGGGGTGGGGGGGTTGTGGTGGTGGTGGTGGGGGGGAGGCGGCGGTGCAAGTGGTGGTGGTATGGGGGTGTGGGGGTCCTCCTCCTCCTCTTCCCCTGGCATGAATTCAATCACTCAATATTCACATCTGAATTGCTTTTAGCATTGAGGGCTCGAAGGTTTTTTCGAAGCATCTGCATGGATGATATCAGAGGAAGAGCACCACCCTATTTTTTAAGTAGCCATTTTTTTTGTAGTAGTTTGGCATAAGTCCCAGTATGTGTGTGTGTGTGTGTGTGTGTGTTTTAATGTGCCTGTATGTGCCAGAGTTGGCCTTGCTGGCGTGCTTTATAAAAAGCATGAAAGTCTTGCCAAATGCATGTAATGTTTGTAATGTTCCTTTGTAGTGAGGAGAGCAGACAGTGTGTGTGTGCGTGCATGTGTGCGTAGGGTCCAAAACACCTGCAGAACCCAGAGGTCAAACGTATGAGACTGCCCCCTCCGGTGACGCAATTACCAGGCGTAAATACCTTCCCCGCGCTCCTTTTCTTTTCTCTCAACTCCATTCCTCCGCATCACCTTTTATCGCTTCATCCCCCTTTTTTCATCCACCTCTAATTCCTACCATTCTTCTGTCGTCGTGTCCTCTTCCTCCTCCTCCTCCATCACCATCCTCCCCCTCACCCCCACCTCTCCGTCTTTTTTTCCCGTGGAGCAGATTATGACTGTCTGTCAATCAGTCCATTTAACATCTGCTCTGGGTAAGGCGAGGCAGACAATAACACATCACGGTCACTGAACTGAATATCCCTAAAGATTTCGGAGGAGGCCTCTTTTTTTTTGTATTTTCCTTTACATTTTTTTTCCTCTCTTTCTTTCTTCTTTCCCTTCTTTTTTTTTTTTTAGGAGGTCCAGTAATGAGTAACAAAAGGTCATTGGAGCATTGCAGCTGCTCATCCACTCGTGCCGTAATCCACGGCACTCATGCCTGATTACCTCTGCAATGGTCAAAAGGTAGGGGAGGGAGTAAAAACAATGGGTGCAAGGCATCGGGCTCCTCCAAGAAATATGGGCACGGGGGTGTTATTTTGGACGGCGCCAGTCAGAGAGAAATAACCCCGAGCAGATCCATTTATTCTTTTAAATCAAAATGCCTCGGCGGCAGCATGCAGTGAGGGGGAAAAACATGACACATTTTCTCCCTTCCCCTCCATCAACGGCCATTTTGGTCTCCACAATTGACCTTCCATGGCATCATTTACAATGAGTCATATCACAGCCGCAAAGTGTTAAAGCTGCAGTGCACACACTCAAACATGCAGATAATCATTCTCTTTTTTTTTTTTTCTTACCCACACCAGCTTGCGTGCGCACACACACACACACAAAGTTGTGCACAGGCATGCACACACGCCAACATTATCACAAGCGCACTTGTCGGCGTAATAGCTTTAACTAGACTAAATTGTCCGCCCTTCATTTGTATGTCTATGGCGACCCACATTCTCCATGACTCGCCCTTTGACAAAGAGGGGTCATTCCCTCAGCAAAGAAAATGAAGCTCAGTAGATATTGTTTGATTGGATTTTGCCTTTTCAAGGTTTCAGGATCATTACAGGAATTCATTTGAAGTGTTGCTGAAAATGAAACCACGACCCTCTTCCCGCGTTTAATTATTCTAATACCACTTTCTTTTTTGCTCTCATTCTCTCTTTTTTTTTTTGGTCTGTCTGCATGTGTGCCATTTCGAGAAATTAAAAATCATCAGGCTAGCCTTAAAATGAGACCAGGGTGGACCAATTTTCACCCAGGAAGTTATTTTGTTTCCTCTCCCGGCCATCTCATCTCTCTCCTCCCGCCTGTACACCGTTCTTTTTTTTTTTTTTTGCCTATCATCCTAATTCTCCTTACCACCCCACCACCCTCCAACTATCCCTTCTCCTCCCGTTTTTTTTTTAACTCCATCCTCTTCTAACTTCCTCTGTCTTTTCTTTTCCCCCTCTCTCACTTTCACAGTGTTTCCATCACTTTCGTCTCATCCCCCCACTCCGCCCCTCCACCCCTCCGCCCCTCCACATTTTTAAACACAAGCCAGCGCATTTGGTTCCAAACCAAATGTGTTCATTCCAACATTTCAATAAATTGAGTAGGGGAGGCATTAACGTTAATCACAGCGACCACATTGTGCTTTAGACACGTCGGTGGGATTATGGATTACTATTAGCTGGATGGAAACCGATTCTTTCATTTGAATTCCGACTTCCTCGTCTTGCTAAAATTAAAAAGAGAACTAATACTTCTTGGACAATAATACTTCTTCTTGGACAGGACTTTGCTTTGCTCCCCCCTCTCCCCCCTCCTTCCTTCCTCTCTCTCTCTCCCTTTCTTCCTCTCCCTGATCTGCAGGAACACCCAAGGAGCAGCGGATGACAGACAGTTCACATCTCAATTCAAAATCGCAACCACATGAAGCTCATTGTTTCATTTAGCCAACCGATACCTCTGTATCTCATAATGATAATTTCCCTTACTGAGGCTGATTAGTTGTCTGCCTTTTCTTACTAAATATTCCCAGTTGGTGACATTGGCCATGTTACAGTGATGTTGGATCACATCTGGGGCACAGAAGCTCTCTCTCAACATCAGTCATACAAGTGTAGTCCTAAAAGAACCAAACTCAGTCTGCTCAAAGTGGACCAAAAAATGGACCAACACAAAATGGATTCAGCTCTGTTTGAGCTCACTTAAAGAGGACTCAGTTCTCTTTCTGTTCACATTATATACAGTAAATTACCAAATAATAGCCAGGGCATTTATTTGTTTCAATCATTTCACAGATCAGGCGTTTATTTGAGACAAGGTGGCAATTTAATTCCTTCTTGACAAAGATCTTGCTCAGGAAAAACTGGAAAAAATAGCGTCATTTACTCGTATTCTTTTATTAAGCCAAAATTGCTACTGTATAACTTACATTTTTTTTCAAAAATTGGTAATATCTGTCATAAAATATGACAGGATGTTCTTTAACGTCATTTGAGCGACAATGATGCATCAGGACTGAGGCGCTAGTGAAAAAAAGGCGGAGAAGAAAAATGTGCAGCGTCAGTAGTCGTGTTCTTCCTTGATTTTTTGACTCTATGTTTAATTGAAACCGGTGGATATTTATCAAATATACATCTGCACCCAGTGTTTAAAGGGGATCTGGCGGTTAATTGAAACTCAGCTATTATTTGTTAATTTACAGTAGTTCTTAGGAACATGTGTTCTTTATGTTAGAGGATTCTCTGCTTTTTTCTCATTTTATCTATGTGGAAAAGTATGTTTCATGTATTTTTGGTTTTACTTTGACAACTAAAGATCCTCACTTTTTATATGAATATTGAAGGAAAACGTCTGTTTCAGTTGCTGTACACCAACACCATTCTACCACATTCTGCCACATAGCCACCGTCTCTAAAGTTTTCACTTTAGCAAAACAACCAGAATTTTTAATCAAGATTCATCACAGCTTTTTTTAGCCACAGTGATTTCAGCACTAATTAACTTGTATTCAACGATAATAGGAAAAGGTTTTACAGGTTTAAATTGCCAAAACTCTGAAATTCATACTTTTTTCCAAACCGTGATAAATAAATGTGACATTTTGGGCAAAATACTTTTAAGACACGTTAGCGTTAAAACTAAAAATACATCTTTGAGTCTTTAGGGAGTTAAATAAATAGAAGGCCTGTTAAAAGAAGAAACAGACACCTTTGTGTGAAGCTACCACACAGTCTCATGGGGACACAGCATGCATGTGGGCCGCAGCCCTGCAGGAGAAGAGCTGTATACAGTATCTGATCATACTATAGACATGTGTAACAGATGGCCTGTGTTATGGCGTTTATATCGTCACATCATTTCATCTTGTTGCTACTACAGGAATTTCCCTCCTCTGCATAACACTGTTGATCATCTCCACAACCTCATGCTGGAAAGTGACAGTTTGCATGTGCAGCTTCTGTTACTATTATGAGGGTTTGTTCTGGGAAAAGCAAATGAAAGCATCCCGTGTGTCAGAGGATACACACGTGGAATCTTTGGACATGATAAATATATCAATTAATAGCCTCCTGCTTTTGGAGCTCAAATTTCTAAATGATACTTTTTAAGCTGTGTCTTGCCAGAAACACTGTTGAAAATAGCCTCCCAACCTCCTCTTTCATCTCGAATAAGCCTATTGGGACTATTTTGAGAGAGCCAAGTAGCTCTGTAATTCACACAGTCACATATTTAACAGGAATAATCATTTGAATGCACCTCTTTTGTCTTCTGTGATTCTCTCTTTGGAATGTCTGCAGCTGCTCACTCGGTGTGGTCACTAACTAACGTCTGGGTGTCGGACAACTAGGATGGAGACAATCAAACAGCCTTTTGTTTTTAATCATTCATAAACAATATGACTCATATAACCCAACCAAAAATACATGTGTAATAGCCAATTATTTCCAGTTCATGAAGGTCAAAATTGTCACACGGTGAGGTCAAGTTGGTTTTTTTTGTCTTGTCATTTCCTGTTTTATTTTGAAAGATAACTCTCCTCTCGTTTCAGGTCACTTGCCCTTCCTCGTCTGTCATTGGTCTGATTGTCAGCCCCGCCCTGATTGTTTCCACCTGTTCCCCATTACCCGGTGTATATCTTGTGTCTCCCCGTGTCTTGTGCCGAAGTGTTTCGTTCTATCGTTCACCAAAGCCCTTTTTCCAGTAGCCATAGCCATAGCCTCGTTGTGTGTGTTTCCTTGTTTTTCCTCGAAAGAGCGATTTTTTTGTAGCATAGCCATTTGTTTTCTCGTGTTTAGTTAATGGTTTTCAGCCTGTTGTTTTTCCTCATTAAGAGTGATTTTGATTTGGATAACTTTTGTAGTACAGATTAGGTCTCGGAGAATTCAGTTAATGTTTTTCAGCCTTTTGTTTTCCTCGTTAAGAGTGATTTGGATTTTTGATAACTTTTATAGAACAGATTAGCGTTTTTACCTCTTTAGGAGTGATTTTCATTTTCCCTAGTTTAGGCCTGTATTTCATAGCCTCAATCTGTCGAGGGATCTTGCTACCTGAAATAAAGAAACTCACCTACACCTCTGCGCCTGAGTTCGTGTTTAAGACCCGTACTGACAAAAATGAAGAGAACTTTAACTACAAAGACTGAAATCTTTGTCCTGCTTCACATGTTCTCTCTAAACCACTTCATTAAAGGATTGATTTGATATTTTTCTGGAAATACACTAAGTAAGTTTGCTTTCATGAGATTTCACTAAGAAGATCAATACTTTTTTATTGCCTTAACAGTAAATATGACGCTACCATCAAAAAAATCATCCATTGGCATCAACTAATATGCTATACTCTCTCATTTATTTATTCAAAAGTGTGAAAATGACACATTGTGGTTTTGCAGGTTTGTGCTGGGTTGTTTCTTGACAGAAACTATAGTAAGTGACTGAACCTGGTCAAGAAAAGTGAGATCAATCCTCACATCTCAGCAAGAAAGACAATCGCGATAGTCAAAATGTCAAACTATTCTATTCTGTGGACAGATGTGAAGATTTTATTAAAAACCAACATGGGGCGGCCTGATTCCCCTGCTCTCTTTCCTCCTTCTCTGTATCTCTATTCTTTTGAATATAAACAAAGGCACAGAAACACCCCTAAAATAATCTTTAAAAGACCAACATGTTCTGTCTTCAAGTCAGTGGTGAATTTTTTATATATCAAATGAAGACCAACATCTTTCCTTAATCTTGAATAAGTGCCGCCTGAACATGACCATAAAAAAATATTAGTTTTGCTCTAGTAGCCAAGAGAATGAAAACAATGAAATATGTTGACAATGAATGTTTTGCAGATACAGTACTTTCAATAGAAATATTTCTTTATTATACATTTTTCCTCATTATTTTGATAAAAAAACCTAAATAATTGGGGTTGCATATAGTATGTATAGAAATGTACAAATACATAAACTTATTTTTTTCTTTTTTTCGAAGATAAAGTTTATGAATATTTAATGAATTCTTATTTACTCCAGCTGCAATCCACCCTTGAAGCCAGTTAATACGAGGTGTGGGAAGTGCAGCCAGAACTAATAAATCTGTGTGTAAAGAGAGCACTTTGGTATGAACCTTTAAGCTTTAGATTTTACTTAAGTTTTATTCTTGCCATGTGAGGAATGAGACAACATGTGTGATTTACAATTGATGTCATATTGACCACGGGATGCAACATTTTTTTATTGTACTTGTAATAAACTGAAATAGTGTACAGATGATGGGAAAATGTGGTAATTAATAAAACCTGTAATTCTAACATTTAAACATTCAAGATGGTGTTTTTGATAAACGTCTGCTTCTGTATACTCAACACATTTTTTGTCTGTGGTGGTGTACCGCTACAGGTCAGTGTATGTGCCTGGGAGTGTAGTGTGTGTTTGTGTGTGTATGTGTGTGCATCCCTGACGCTGCTGTCACCAGTGGATGGTATATGTCAGCCTTGACTACATGCTGGCTCCACTTCATCACCAGCTGCAGCTCCAGAATAACTGGCAAACTGTTTGTCTGCCTGCCTGCTTGACGCACAATAAAACTGTGTCTCCATTAGACAGGCCTCTACAGGCCCTACACACACACACACACAGGCACATACAATTTAAACACAAACAAGCAGGCATGTGCGACACTGAAACGCAAAATCAGGCTCAGATAAATGAGGAAACGCACACACATGTCCTTGCGGAAAGCGTGTCTGTCCATAGTCGCTGTGTGTTTGTGCATGTGTATCTGTGTGTGTGTGTCCTTTGTACCTTTTCTAGAGACAACTGCAGTCTGTGCCAGATACCATCATAATGTTGGACAGGTGTACAACATGGTAATCAGGGATTTACGAGTATGCATATGTGTGTGTGTGTGTGCATGAAAAAAAAAGAGAGACAGAGATGGAAAACAAAAAAAAAGAGAGAAAAGCAGTTTGAAAAGACTGTATCCAACACTCGTTACCTGCATCTCATGGACAGGATCGTGGCTTTGCCCCACCCCACCTGACCTCTAACCGTGTGTGTGTGGGTGTGTGTGTGCGTTGGTGTACAAGGTCAGCCTCCTCTGTCCTCACTAGCCCCTCCGTGCCCTGACCACTTCCTCCTTTCTCTCTCCATCCTCCCTCATCTCTTCCTTTTGCTCCACCATTCTCTCTCTCCCCCCTCTCCCTTTCTCTTTTACATGTTAATCCCCTTCCCCTCCTCCCTCTGTTCTCCCTCTCTCCCCTCCCCACTATTTTCTACCTTTCTCTGGCAGCGGAGCTTAAATGACAGGCTGTCAGAGGACACAGAGTGCTCTGGCCTGGTTAGTTAATGTGTTAGTTACAGACACACCTGCCAGTGAAGGCACCACCGGGGATATGGACTGGAGATGGCTGAGGGCAGGTGAATCGATCAGTCAATCAGTCAGCGAGCGAACAAAGTCGTCAAATGTTTGCTTGCTTAACAGCCAACAGTGATCACTATACACAGATCACCCCCCCACTCTCTCCCACCCCCCTTATATTTTCATATTTAGCCCTCTATTCACCATTACCCTGGATATTGCACTGCCCTCATAGATGCACACACATTAGCACATAGCGCTGTCAACCTAAATGATACTTTTCACCATCTTTCCATTTGCACCTCCTCCTCCTCCTCTCGCCTTCCTGTGCCTTAAATTATTCAGATCTCTCTACATTTGATTTAGCATGCCTCCTGTCTGCCATTTCCCCCTCTTTTTTATACATTTCATTATGTTGTATGACTTTAGACCCACTGGCTGGAAAATGACAATTATTTTGCTCCAGCAGCCAGCTATTAACAGAGCCGAAGAATACATGGAGTGGCGTGCAGAGTGGGCTCTGCAGTAGTAAAACGCCACCACGCGTGTGCGCGCACACAAACACACATGCACGCATGGGTGTACACATAGTATGTACATGCACACAGGTAAATATATGTATGCATGCATGCATGCATATATATATATATATATATATATATATATATATATATATATATATATATATATATATATATAAACTTCAGTTTGAACCAAAATGCGTTGAAATGCATGCATGTATGCAATAATTGTATAGACTGCTTTTATGTCAGGTTTACTGTTGCCTTTTTTCTCTCTTACACACACACGCACACACACATGCACACTCTAAAGTGTACTATAAAGCAACAAAAAAAAAATGCTGGCTTGTGGCCGGGACCGCATGAGGAATGATCCCACGGAAAGAGCAGAACAAAGAGAGAGATCTGTCACTGCAGAGTAATGCCTTTTAAATGTACCTTTAGCGTGGCCAAGCTAGTGAATTCAACCCATATCTAATGGTAGCTTGTTTGGCCTTTTCATCAATTCTGCATAAATATATATGAGCCACAGGGAAACATACAAGGGGCCTAATAGAAACGAATGAACTACTCAACCATATATTTGCCGTGAGAGATATGCAGCTTGTGATTGGAAAGGGCATCCACTATCTGCAATATTGATAATACTTTTCAAATTTCATCTGCTTTTGTTTGCGTTCTGCGGCCGCCTGTTTAAACATGGTGAGAATTATAATGAGGCCAAACATTATCTCCACCGGTTGTTCTAGGCTGAACATATAACTTTATCACTGAAATGATTCCCGTACTTTGGCTGCATTGTAGCGTTTCCATTAGAGCTTGGCTATCTGACAGAACTCCAACCAATCGGCGGCAACAGTGGCCCACGTCTGGTGGCCAAGCGGTGCCTGAATCTGTGACATTGTGCTGTGCGTGTGTGCGCATGTGTGTGTATGTCGAATGTGCCAGGATGTTTAATTGTAACCGTCTCTGATCAAATATGCTGGAGGACAATGTGAACTCACTCTGTTTTACCTTGCATGGTGTTTATTAAACATCAAGGATTTCTGTGGGTTGTGACATCTCATTCATAGTTTTTTTTTTTTTTTTTTTAAATTCAGACCTGGATTTTATGATTCAAGGTGACATAACCAGAAATATTGTCTTTTTTTGCTTTTACTTCATTCGTTCTTTTTTTGCACTCATTTTCCTAGTAATCTTTTAGACGTCAGTCACATCTGGACAATGTAGATATCTGATCACAATATAAGGTTGACCTTTTCGCTGTAAGACTTGAAATTATAGTTGTGATAAGATACACGTAACCTCTACAGATCTACCCAGAGACGGGTGCTATTGTACAGATACACATAAGCCGGGGCACTCGCGTACCAAATCTCAACCAGGCGTCATGCAGCCATACTGAGATTGATCATCTTGTCGTAGGATGAGTTTAAAATGAAAAGAAAATAACACACATCTTCACGTTTAAACGAAACAGCTGCACATGTTCACCTATTTATCTCTTGGATCTGGATAAGGTCTAGTAAAGGTAGACGTCTAATCACAATGCTGGGTTGACCTTTTTGTGGTAAAACCAAAAAAATTACAGTTCTGCAAACGTACACGGAAATCCTGCTGATCTACAGTGTCTGTAGGTCAAAAGAAGCTGAGGAAAACACAACAATGCATCATGGGAGCATGTATGTTCACTTGGATCAGGTGTGGACAGGATATACTTCTCATCCTAATGTAAACTTTAGAAAGACACTCATGAATTCTGCAGATCAACACGTTAAAGGATGCAGCAGAGGAGCTGACAACCAGCAGACTTCACTGATCTTAACCATGTATTGTGCTGCATCTCCAACAAGCTCACTGCTAGCTCACATGGAGTTTCTTGTGCACTACATCGTCCTGTAGCCCAGACACATCGGACAAGTTGCTGGTTTGAATGAACGGATGAATAATTGAATAAATGAAAAAAAAAGAGTTTGTTTTGGTCAGGTCATTTAAAAACACAAAACTGAAAAGGCATAGGCTTAAGCCTCTTGTTCTTTTTCACCTACCCTTTTTACCTGATCAACCCATTCAGATCAGTGAATTTAAAACATCAGGCTTCTGTAATAATCATCAAAACCTTCTTTGTCATATTTTTCAAAAATCTTACTTTTAAACAAATGTTTGAACTCAGGAATTGACTGTTACACTTTCAAACCATCATTAAGTTTGTTCTATACATTCACTACAGTTAGAGTAATGCATTGATCTATTATTTTAGTCCTTGGATTGTTCTTTTTTTTAAATTTTGCTTCCCTCTACGCTCATGTCTACATACCTATTGTTTTTTTGTGAATTCCCCCATATCTCTAAACATGTAATATGTTAAAGTAGTAAATCCTTCACTGTATATATTTGATTGAATATCTTGTTGAAAGGTGTTTTTTGAAACAGAAAAGTTAAAGATGTGTACACATTTATAAACAATGCAGCCATAGAAATCAATGCAGCCAATAACTAAAGGCTGGTTTTGGGGCCTTTGAAGCTTCACTTGTCATTTCTTCTATATCACTGCAGCACTACAGGTTAGTACAAGTGATAAGCAGTGGAGTAAACCCCCTATTCTATTCTCTTTTTTCTCTCTGTTTCTATATTATTTCATTTTGTTCTGCTTGATTTTGCTCTTTTCTATAGAACACGAGTCTCCTCGGTGGCAGCTGTCGAAGAGTCTTTTTTTTCCCCTTTAAAACGGTTCTCAGCAGCAGAAGTATGCAGAGGTGAACTGTATTATATATCCTCTTAAGAAAGCACAGGAATCAGTCTCACATGACTGCTCCTCACAGTGCCTCAGAGAGCGGGAGAGGGAGCAGGTTATCCATGTAGAAATTGCACAGTAGATATCATACACCGAGCTCCGTCATGCACAAAAGATGCTTGGAGAAAAAAAAAAAAAAGTAGCAAGACAATCTTTCATCCCAGCGTTGGGTGAAATCCCTGATACACACCCTTCGAAGAGGAGCTCAGCCCCCCACCCGCACAGGGACCGATGGGTTATTTGAACTAAAGCCTTGTATGGGGGGCTACAAACGGCGTTAGAGCTCTAAGACCAGGGTTGGTCTGATGCCTACCACGGACTTATGGTGATCTTGGTGACTTGGCCGAACGTCGCAGCCCAGATCGAGCTGTGTCACCAGGGATAGACATATCAGAGGAGCTCAGCGAAGCTGGCAGATCATGATAGTCATCTTAGGGAGAAGGGTCCCAGTGATTAAATCCAGGCTGTTGGATCCCACCCTCTGGCACTTGACCACACACATGCGCGCGCACACACACATAAACACACACATAAACACACACGCACACAAAGATGCATGCGTGTCCAGAGTCCCAAACCCGGGATCATTAATATTTGCACATTATAACCCTCCTCTTTTCTCACACTGCTGCCACCAGATATACCAGCTGGGCCCGCCTATCCATTACCATAATACCATCAGTGTGTGTGTGTGTGTTTTTTTTTTTTGTGTGTGTGTGTCTCTTTGTGTTTCTATGACTGGCTACATGTCTTTTCTCGTGTGAGACGTTGCTGTGTCTCTGTATGTTTTGTATGTTCACACTTGGTGCCGTCCTGTATGTTGGTGTGTGTGTGTGTGTGATATTTATGTGTGTGTCTTCTCTTATGCCTGCCTGTTAGAGTGGGCACGCATATTCAAAATGGATTTAAGGGCTAAATTGTATAATGATTTCTGGGAAAACAATAAATTGAGGTTCCAAATAAAGGCCATTATGGAAATGAGATTAGGGAGCAATTGAATTAGGCTGTAATCACCGTTTCTATATGTCATTACAATGCAACTTTATACAGCATTACTCTGTGCCTGAGGCTATAAATGACAAACAGTGTTTCTTTGAGGGGTATTTCAGTAAATCCACAAGGGGAGGGTTTAATTCAGATTCACTCAAGGCAGTTCCACCTCCGCCACTTTATTTCTGAATTCACATTAGTCCCACTGGGTCGAAACAATAAAAACACATATTTGCAAATTTAACAACTCACTCCCATGCTGCAGACCAAAAAGACTAGAGACTAAATAATCTTTCTAATAAACAACAGACAGGAACATTTTCTTTAAATATTCAAGTAACATGATCAATTCCAAACGAGAAAATATTACCCTTCAAAAATCCCTGTAAATTCCATCATTATCTTTCTTAACTCAACTGCATATTTTAGGTAATATGACAAGTTTTTGTGTCAATATGACCTGAGGTAGGCCTTCCCCCTGCAGCACAACAATACAACAGGATTTTCAGTAGGTGTGCTTATGCTTATGTCCTGTGTCTACAAAGTAAAAGAGCCAGTGTCCAGTTGGAGTTTTGATAGTTTCAGTCACTTAAATGTAATTTGATAAATAAAAATAATGGTTACGATCAATGGGTCTGGGACCTTTCTGTGTGGAGTTTGCATGTTCTCCCCATGTCTGCGTGGGTTTTCACCAGGTACTCCGGCTTCCTCCCACAGTCCAAAAACATGCTGAGGTTAATTGGAGACTTTAAATTGCCCATAGGTGTGAGTGGGTGAGTGAATGGTGTGTGTGCCCCATGATTGGCTGGCGAACATCTGGGGTGTATCTCTGCCTCTCGCCTGTAATGCGCTGGGATAGGCTTCAGCAGACCCCTGCGACCCTAATGAGGAATAGGTGGGTATAGAAGATGACTAAAATAAAGCAGACACGGCTACTGGAACAACACTAAATCAAAAAAAAATAAATAAAAATCAATCAGACGGGCCAGTAAATCGCTGGACATTAGTTCATTGCAGATACTAATGTATTAATATATAGGTCTTCTAAAAATTTGCTAAATATAGATAACGATATATTTATGTATTATATTGTCATTTAGCAAGTGCTGCCTTTACATAGTTTGCCAACTAGAGTGTGCTGACAAGTTAATTTTTGTGATCATCGTGATCTTGAATTTTTAAGTTTTTCTATACCTATAAAATAGCATTTTCTATACCTGCTTATTCCTCATTAGGGTCGCAGGGGTCTGCTGGAGCCTATCCCAGCGCGTTATGGCGAGAGGCAGGGATACACCCCAGATGGTCGCCAGCCAATCGTGGGGCACACACACCATTCACTCACACACTCACACCTATGGGCAATTTAGAGTTGCCAATTAACCTCAGCATGTTTTTGGACTGTGGGAGGAAGCCGGGGTACCCGGTGAAAACCCACGCAGACACGGGGAGAACATGCAAACTCCACACAGAAAGGTCCCAGACCCAGGACCAAGGAGGTCTTGAACCTGCAACCTTCTTGCTGTGAGGCAACAGCGCTAACCCCTGCGCCACCGTGTCGCCCGTAAATAATGGTTGGCAAGATAAAAAAAATTCAAAAATTTTAAAATTTTGGAAACACAGTTTTAAAAACGTTCATCAGGTCTCTCTAAATGTACATTTTGTTTAAGTTGGTTTCTTGCTACTTAAAAGTCCATTTATTTTACTTTTTTTTTTTTTTACAAAAATCACAATTTTGTGTGATTTTTTGACACGAAATGTCAACTGGTGTAACCGAAAAAGAATGATACATTTTAAATATACTGTATAATGCACCTATAATATAAAACTTGTTAATAGAATGTATTTTTTTTAACCTTTTTTAGAGAGTTAAACTATGTGGTATGAAATTTTTAGGGTTACACTATATCACATTTATGTCACTGACCCATAGAATAATAACTTTATCAGAGGTGTTGCTCGTAGGGATGAACATACAGAGAATAATCAACAGCTCTCTGAGGATTACGGAGCTTTATAGTGAGTTTGTTAATCGTTTATCTGTCCAGCTGCAACTTTAGCACATTCTTCACTCTTGTAGCTCAGAGACAAAGCACTAAAACGCCACTCTCCCCTACCTGCTCACCACCAGATCCAGTGACCCTCAGGAGTTGGTTGTGGACAAAACACAGCTTAAAATGAGAGTGAGCTCCTTGCCAATCCAGAAAGAAACATGATGAAATTGATGATTTTCTGGGGCAATAATCCTTCAAAATGTAATGACATGATTCAATGCATCCAGATGCCATAAACATGTGGGGTAAAAAAAAGAAAAAAAAGTCATCAGGCGCAGGTGTTTCATGTGTGTTAAACTTCACTGAAATGTGCATGAAAACCACATAAACCTGTTGAGTTAAACCTTCAAAGTTCAAATGGTGCAAACTGGGCCAATTCAGTCTGAAAGTTCACCTAAACATAATGATTTATTAAAAACTTTAAGCAGAACCATTTAAATAGACTCAAATTGTAATAACATGTCCATTAAACATCCTTGATCATATATATATATATATATATATATATATATATATATATATATATATATATATATACAATTTTAAATCCTGTAACAAGAACTATTAATCTTACCAGTGTCTTACAAACAATGCACACACACACACACGCTCAGTACATCATCACCAATGAGAGTCCTCTCCTCCTGTTTTTCGTGGTCTGTGGGGATTTGTCAGTGCTCGTCAACCAACCGTGTCAACCGTGACAGTCGTCCAGATGTCTCCTGCTGCCACGGAGATGACAGGAAGGACAGGAGTAGAGGAGGAGTGGAGGGAAGGAGAGAGAGAGGAATATCCCTCTGACAAGCTCTACAATAGGACATTGGCGAACGATCAAATCCAGAGCACAGAACTAGCCACGTTGACAAGCACTAATAAAGTGGATTCCATGCTCCTGGTACTTCAGGGAATTCGCAAGTTGGTGAGAGAGAGTCATCTTACCTGTTGAAGCATAAATACCGGCCTTTTTTTTTTTTTTACACATGGATCCGGCTATGATCGTTTCATTTCTGACATAATTCTCATCAGATGTGCCATTATTGAACTTTTTGCTGCTCTCCTGCAAGCAGCTCTATAGATCTGCTCCTCCTTTGTATTTCACTACCAACTGTTCTGCTTGCAGGACACTGGTACGGCCTAGAACCTTTACACACCAGTAGTTTTATAACAATTTACAAGAATATGTTATGTATCAATTAGGCCTTGTTCATACTGCAGGAAAATCTGATCAAATCAGATCTCAGGCTGTTATTTACAAGTGATCAATTTGGATATGTGTGCAGACATCATTAATCTATCAAAAACATTTCAAAGAACAGATGATGAATTATCTGCTTCTTAGCTGTACAGGCATATGTTTAGTAGATTGACCAAAACATGGCTAAATGCACGGCATTATTATCCATTTACCTGCTGTAAATTACCAAATATTAACAGGGGCGTTTGTTTCAATCACTTAACAGATTTTATTTGAGAACAGTCAGTAATTTGGGATCCTGTCCCAAATTGCTGCCTGGTTTAATTACGTCCTTTTTTGTAAACCAGTACGACTACCGTATAACTTACATTTTTCAAAAGTAAGATTACAATACTGTAGTAAAACATCTCATGGCTGCATATTTGACAGCAGAAGGTTTGAATTTCATGTCATATTTTTTCTAGTTTTTTACTGCACCAGTGCCCTGGTGATTGACAATTAAGCGATTTTGCCCGATAGAATGTTCTTTAACGCAATTTAGTTGAACACAACAGCGATGGCATAGAAGAAAAATGGGTAGTGCCAGTGGTCACATATTCTTCCCTGTTTTTTTTTTTTTTAAATAAATAAAATTCAGCATTTATTTGGAACCGGTGGTTATTTATCAAAATATACACCTACACCTGCTGTTTAAAGGGGACCTGGCAGTTAATTGGAACTTGGCTATTGTTTGGTAATTTACAGTATATGACTCAAATTTAAATTTAAACAGATACACAATTTAAATTGTGCTGTGTGTAATGGGCTCATGTTCTGGTCTGACACTTAAAAAGAAGAGCCTCTTTAAAGTGTCCCAAAAAGTGCTATATAAGTCCAATGTTATTATTAAAAACTTGAGGAAACTGAATTAAAAATCATACCGGGTGTATAATCAAAGCAACATGATTATCTTTCTGTTGCCACCATTAAAAAAAACAACTTATCTTTAACAATCCACAGAAGACATGAAGTAGGCTCTAATGCATAATAAGCTATTTTGCTATGTGTAAATTGTTAGACTGATGCTACTCATTTAAATGAAAAGTTTATAAAAGGCAAAATAAAAATGGTGGGCAGAAATGATAAAAGAAAAAAATTCAACAGCCAGACTCACCGAACCAGACACAGACAAAAGCTGCACTTTTTCTCGTGTTGTTTTGTCCTTATGTCTAATATCAAAGCTGAAAGGACGATCATTAGCTGTAATAGACATGTGACCCTTACAGTTTCACCATCAAAGATTCACAACCCGTACTCTTGTAAGCATATTAGGCTCATATGGAGGGCATGGCAGGGCAGGGATTCAGCAGGATGGTGGCCTGTGCCAGGAAGTGCTCTGAAAAGCGCATGGTGAGAGCCTGCAGCACCAATCAGCCTGTACTCAGGTTGTCAATGGGCTCATTAGTGCTCATTACAGCGACCTCTTGGGCACCTGGGTGCCCTTCAGAGTGCTTAGGGCAGGGGGGTGGGGGCGAGGGGCAAAGCGAAGAAAAACAGAGAGGAAAAAGGAGGCAACAAAAAACATCCTAAATGAGGTGAGGGAAACAATGTTGAGGGGCACAAAAAGGTAATTGTTAGAGAACATGCAGTTGACAGTGGTTTTCTAAAAAAAATCCTTTTAATGCTGTGTTCTGTACTATGCTTTAAAACAAAGGGACGAGCACAGCTACCAAATTGTTAACGCAGGTTCTCTCAATGAGAAGGTGCTCTTAGATTGAACACAAAGAGAATCTGCTGTAGTGTTTTCTGCAGTGCGTTAACTATACAGTCATTAGCTGAAGGTAGATGTCAATGAAACGCTGTTCCAGGCTAATCAAATGGACCCAGACCACCTGAAAAACAGGGTCTTGGTTTGTTTCCAGACAGACTCGGCTGACTTTTGGCATGAAAGTAAATTGAATCAAGCGAGGATGTAAAACCCAATGTAACTGCTATTAAATCCATCTGCTGATCATGAACAGCAGTGGAAGCGATTCTCAATTTCTGTATGCAATGTATAGCTGATATTCGGATAACCATGGCAACACAAATGCTTTTCACTCCGTGTAAATAAGGAGACACAGATGTTTTGGGATTTAAAAAAAGCAACTAGAAAATCATTCAGTGCAGACTTCCGCCAAGCATATTGTGACTACCATCCAACACTGTTGTCCTATAGCTACTTATTCAATACGTTCACTCCAGGAACAGGTATATGATATCACCACTGGGTAGCCCCAAGCAATGGCGTCTATTTGAAGTTCCATTTACCGCAATGTTACCAACAAAAATAAAAAAAAAAAAATCAAAGTGATCCAGAAACCAGGATTTTTTCAAGATCATTACCAAACTGTAATCATCTGTTCATGGTACCACTCCCAAACGTCACTAAAAATTTGACGAAAATCTAGCCAAAACATTTTGAGGTATCTTGCTAAAAACTGACAAACACCGGCAAAAACATAATCTCCTTGGCAGAAGTAAAAAAAATAAATAAAACAAAACATGTTTAATGCTACCAGGGCCACGACTATATATACACACATCATACGCTGCATGTAGGGATCCAAGTGCCAAAGGGGGCAGTGAGTTGGATTGGTCGTCAGAGAAATCCTGGTGGGGTTTCTTGAGTCCAGGATGTGTAGAGGCTTAAACACGTTAATAATAATATAATAATAACAATAAAAATAATAATATAACTCTTCAGTTCACTTCTATGCTGTTTCCCCACTATGTTGGTAATAGTAGCAGGAAGCAGAAAGCAACTGACAACTAGCTATTTCTTTCGATCTGAAAAATATATCTAATGATTATATTTTCCCTTGTGTTCCTGCTGATCAAGGGTTACCTCAATGCAAAGCTAACGGCTAATGTAGCCTTTAGCACTCCAAGCCATGTCATAATGTCCATGTAGCAGCTGTCCACGCTTAACCTCTTAAGATGCATTTGTGAAAATGGTATGCCCAAATTGTAAGTAGTGCAGTTCCCACATGTTGTATGTCATTTTAAAGTACTGGCTATTGGCTATTACATTTTGATGGTCTCATCATGAGAAATTTCCATTGGGTCATACTGCTGTCCAGCAAACCAAAGGTGGTCAAACTTTAAGTCGGTCCACATTGGTTATATCCCGATCCCATGCTTTGATTGGCTCGTGCATGATGTCAATTGATGCAAAATAACTTCAAGACCATAATTGTTGCTTTATTTGCACCCAGAAACCAAAGACTAAAGCAGAGTTTTGCCATTAACCCTTGTCTCTGCCCAGTGTTGCTCACGGTACAGTACGTCTTAAAGGGTTAAACTATTTTTTATAAAGAATAGCAATAGAAAACCTTTTTTTCCACAATCTTATTTTGAAATTGCTTACACCGGAAGTCACTATGCAACTTTATTTCATATTTTTTCCAGGCATTTCCTGGTCTGAGAGCAGAAGTTGGACCAGAAGCGACCCCACAGAGGCGGCCTGCCTGCAGACAGACGCTCTTGGCTTGAGCAGCAGCCCCATTACACAAAAACAAAAAGAGAGTGAGAGATGTGTCATCGATCCACTTTGATCATCCACCAGCCCACATAATCAGAGCAGGCTGACGACATATCTGTCTGTCATCCCCCCAATCCCAGCTGTCAAAGAGTGAGACTCTTCAATCAGGGCCTGTTTTAAATTGTGTATTTTTATAAGGGAGTTCTGCTTGCGAGCCGGGCTGTTGAGTTGGGTTTTGTTTTCAGCGCCTTCAGCAGATAATAACACATCTTAACCACAAAGCAATTTAGCTTAGAGCACCCAACTGGCCAGCAGCTCTTCTCAACATCCGGATATTTAGTGATTATTTCTCTATCATGTATCTGTATTTATTACACCCGGGCTGTATTTATTTTAATGGTGTATTCAGCAACAAGTTTAGCTTTAATAGTAACAGAAAGCCCACATGATCAGAAAATCATCTGAAAAAAGCCTCTCTGCTTTCTCCTTCAATAAGAAAGATTCCACTTGAGTATACTTACCTGACAGCTTGACTTTGTGTTGCTGTAGCTTTGACACTAACACTTTAATTGACGTGCAACACTTACTGTCGAAACTACATCTACTTTACTTTCAGCACCCTGTTTGCCAGGAAGTAAAAATATTATCAAGGCTTTGCAGTGTCAACATGTGCAAAAGAAGACACTATAAAGAGAAGAAGGCGCCTCTAAAGCTTCTCTTTATAAGTAGTTCAGAGGATAGAGCAGAGCCAAGGGAAACAGGTGTATTGTTTGAAGGGTGGAGCTCTCATTTTGATGCCAATAAAAGTAGACAGATCTGTCACAGATACAGATATTTACTCAGAGATTGTAGAAACCGATTATAATAAATATTAAAGATCCTCCGACTCGGCCTGCTCTTCATCGGAGTTCCTCACCGAGTTCCTTTCATAGGTCACCACAATTAATGGATTCTCTGGTTGGGTTGAAAAAATTAAAGAAAATTACTACAACCGGTTAAGTTTGGTGAACTCTGACATGCAAATTTTCACTATTAACCAATATCGTATCATCTTTACAGTGCCAACCTGTGACGGAACAGAGAGCTAGTCCTGTCCAAACTGCTGGAGAATGAACAAAATCCACACAAAAAATGTTTTTAAACAGTTTTTACAGTGTGAACTTCTCGTCAAATTAACAACCAAGTTAACAAGCCAAGCAAGTTTGCTGAGATGCAGTTTTCCTTTGTTTTCATTTGCAATGTATATCTTGAAGCTCCTGAAAACTTAGGATAAAATCGTATGCTATTTTTGAATAGAATTCAAATTGAATAGACATTCATGTCTTATAGGGCAACACTAGTTAAAGTTTTTCAGAAGCATCCTTGCATTTGTAAAAATGTAAATCCTGTGATTTTATTTTGAAAGGCCATGGCAGCTAAATGGTTACAGTTCATAATGCATTAAAGCAATATCCCTGGTTTATTTCCTGCTGGGGACCTTTATTACAGGTTCCTCTCTCTTTACCCTTGTTTCCTGTTTGCCTTGTAAGAATATTATTAGGGAGAAACTATATTCTGTCCTGTGCTATTCCATTTTTTTCAGCTGATGCTTTCCAAAAACTCATTGAAAAATGTGGTAAAGCAGTGCAGCTGGGTTAAAGGTAGAATGGAGTAGCTCCTTAGGGAGAACAGGGGCAGTGTTGAAATACTGAAAAAGGTAGGTAAGTAGGACAATATCCCTTTAAAAAGCAGTAAAGAGAGAAAGAAGTATGGGACATACAGCCTTTACAGAAGAGAATAGAGCTACAGAGATAACAGGCGCAGATATAACAGGGTAAAGGTTTAAAGGAGTGTAAAGGCAGCTCACTGGAACATAATCCAAGAGGCCTTTTGTTCTCTTTGCAACGTGATAGTCTTAGTTCATAAAAAAAAAAAAAAAAAAAGCACTTCAATTGAGCGTGTGTATTGAGTGGGTGCATGAATTTGATTTCATTCCAAACAGCATTTCTAATAGATATTCTGCTCAGGTGTCACCAAAGATGAAATACAATTAAGGGACCTTGTCAATCTGATATAACATCCTGCAAGGAGAAAACTGGTAAAAACACACACACATATATATATATATATGTGTGTGTGTTTTTTTTTTTTTTTTTTTTTTTAAAGTGCTGAAAACACTAGAGCTGAAAATGAGGCCACTAAGAAGAATGCTTAACATTAAAGCCACCGATTCACATTACTGCGTTTGCTCTTTACTCATACAGCAGATTCCCACCTGGGAGCGAGGTAGCCTCTTAACCGGCGATGTCAATGAATGTTCCCCACACCTGACATGACAGATTGTTCTCCTTGGAAAGCTCAAATCCAACAACAGCCCCACCGCTTTACAGTGCCTCTGATACCGTTATAAATGTTTCAGAAGCAACAGTACAATATGGAAACAAAAAAAGAAAAAAAAGAGGGATAAATACTCAGCTCCCTGCAATGAGGATAAGGCCCCCGAAATATGTTTTGGAAACATAATCAGCATCATAGCAGCTCTGTGTGTGTGTTTACACTGTGGCCTCTACCATCGCTCCCCACTCCTCCAACAAACAAGAGACGAAGGGGGGGCGTGGAGGATGGGAGTGATATTCCAAAAAAAAAAAAAAAAGCAGGAAATATCTTTTGCATATTATTTTAAGTAACTGTTCAAATTTCATTTCAGAATGGTAATCCACAAAACAAATATGTAGCGGCATATTTTAAAAAGGGAGGCTCCGCTCGCTTCAATTTCCTATTGTGGCGTTCGGCGTGTGTTTGCTCTTTGTGTCTGTTTGAATTGATTTGCACAGCTCGGCAGACAAGGGCTGAATGCTCAGACCAAGAATCCATAATTTCATATGATCTGATAGTTCTGCAGTATTAGATTGATTTTCTCCCCCGCCCTCCCCCCATCCTCCCCTCCCTCTCCCTCTCTTTTGGTGTTGATGTTAACAAACAAGCTGAGGTACCTGCGCTCATGGATCCAGGAGGAGAGCAAAGAGAGGCGTTTTGTTCAGGCTAAGGTGATAATGTGGAGACGGGGACATGTTTGTTTGAGAAGGGGATATGTTTGTGATGTGTTGTTTTTTTTTTTTGTTTTTTTTCTCCCCGAGTAGGTACTTCGCATCTAGCACATCTAGCTCCAGGACTGGAGGCTTCACGCTCTGCTTATCTACAGTTGGTTAGGTCTGCAGGTAATGGCCACACTGTCATTACTCCACATGCACGCGTGCGGTTACCTTTGGTCCTAATGCCTCACAGTAGATGAATAGATTAGACATCTGAGCCTCTGCTCTTGGTGGAAAATAAGCCACCCGCACTTGATGTTGTAGGTCTGTCACATTGTTAGAGGGGTAAATGAGAAAGCTACTGTCATAGTTTTCACTTACTGTACCACAGAACTTTTGCTATAATTTAAAGATTTTATTTAGAGATTTGATTCTAAATGCATTATACATGTCAGAAAATAATTGCAAAACAACATGTAAAAGTACAGAGCAGTGTAATGTGATGACTCCTCCTCTACTTTTGCAGAAACAAAGAATCTGGATGCATCTGAATGCACTGGACGACCGATCACTCCAGTGGCTGGTGATGTTCTGTTAGTGGGTCAGTGCATGTCACAAACTTTCTTAAATGACAGCGTTAACCAGTTCACTAAAGTAATAGAATCTTGGTTCGTATTTGATCAGCACTGATGAATCTTGCATGGATCTGAATTTCGTTTCAAGTGAATGACGTTAAAGACAAACTCCATTGAATGCCAGCATTTAACCTGTTAAAAACCCCCAAACCCTGATGCAGCAGCAGCATTGTATTTATGCATATATAACATGTGATAAACTCAGCTCCAACACGAAATAAAGTTTTTGTTTGTTTGTTTTTTTTATCTGTAGTAAAACACAATGTTACTCATACAGTATTTTATATATCACCAATATCCACATCATTACAATAAGAAAATAGTTTAATATATTATCAGTAGTAGGGCTGCAACTAATGACTAGTGTAATATTTATTTAGATCTGAGCTGTTTGTGTGAATATTTAATTGGGTCTTGCGTCTAATCTCCTTTTTAAACACCTTACAGAATATATTCATGTTCTGTAATGATCCCCAGTGTGATTTCTGTGATTTTATGGACAAATAATTGATCTTTAAACTCTTGCAGCATTGAATTATGCATTGCATTATTTCAAGTTTGTTTTTCCTGATTTGGGTCAGTTTGGTCTTGTTTTAAGTTTTAAATAAAGTAAATTTTCTACGTAGATTAATACATTTTTGCAATATTCTAACTATATTTGCTCTGTCACAGTAACATAAATGGATTCTGACACTTCTGCAGTCACCTCACATGTTGTAGATTTCTTTTGATACCAGGTTTAAGCACAATAACCTTTATGGGTGTGGAGATATTCAATATTTATTAATAAAACAAAAATGTAGTCTTCAGGTTGAAGTGTTTAACATAAAATCTGATGATGGATTGTTTTGTTAACTGGTCATTTAAGTCACATTTTTTACTGAAAGTAGACTATGCTTACCTATAAAATAGGTGCCGAATTAAAAATTAGTTACCAAACTCTATTTTTATAATATCACCCATGTTGCCAAGACTCCTCAAACAAGGCCTGTTTGAGTTCTGTATGAGCCAGGCTGTTCAGTTACAGACTACTTACAGCACCTTGAGAAGACACGTGCAGATAATACTGCTTATTTTCTCATGAATTTGAAACCTAATTTTATTTATTTGGCGATTGTTTAAATCATTCAAATTTGGCTGGGTGGTTATTAACACATTCTATGGTGTGACAAACTCAAACACATATTTTTTATTTATTTACACAGACGTTAACACCATAATTATGCCGCTCTGAAAATTCTCTCACCGGGTCATGTTTTGGGTCTTCTTTATCTTCAGTTCAACAAAAAACAGCACAGTATTTAGTCAATTATCAAATATCACCTCATTTCTTGATTGCGACGTCTATATTAAGTCAACCAATCAGCCGACACAGTCGGTCTATATTTAAAGAACTGCACCAATTTAACACATCAAAGTGTCTTTTGTGGCTCCATAGTAAGCTGTGTGAAATCTGATAAATTGCCTGAAGTGATGTCACTTGAGTCAACATTGGTTGGGGTTGAAGACGATATTGAAAATATGAAGAAATGCGTGGGTGTGGAGTTGGGAAGAAGTGATGTTAGCAGACCTCTGTAGCCCACTTCATGTGTGCTTGAGGCTAATAGCTGCAGGCTAAGTTACCAGTATAACACACTGGAACACCCGACTGAGGTGGGTTGCACTGTAGATGCCTTTTTTTCTGATAAAATCAACAATTTATCTTAGCCATGTTGTCCAAATAAGACGTCACATTTACCTGCATTACAATCCTCCTCGGTAGCTAAAACAGAGACCATATGAATGTAGTATCAAGAAGAGTTCAGTAAAATTTGACAATAAGATCACCAGGCCTATTTTTCAGTTTTCCCGCTATAAATACTATTAAATAAAGAATATCTCTACAACCACAAACCACCTTGTGTCATCACATGTGAGGTGACTACAGAAGAGTCCAAATCCATTTATGTTGCTGTTACAGAGCAAATATAGTTAGAATATTGCAAAAGAATGCAGAGCGCAATGCAAAAGATCAAATATTTTTTTCCATAAAATCATAGAAATAACTGAGGATCATTACAGAACATAAAGAATATATTTTGTAAGATGTTTAAAAAGGAGATTATAAAGGACACAATTAAATAATTAGACAAGCAGCTCAAATATAATTATATTAACTATTTTCTATTTGTATTGTTGATGTGGATATTGACCATAAATATATTGATGCTATAACTGTAACATTGTCTTTTACTATAGATAAAAAGACTTCATTTAGCATTGTAGCTGAGGTTTACTCATGTGATATATGAATAGAATTCAATGCTGCCCCATATAAGGGGTTTTTGGATTTTAACAGGTTAAATTAGCATATGTGCTTGTTTTTTATCAGTAAGCATCCCCGAATCTAAAGAGTGGTTAACACACTCAACGTGCACCCCCATGCACTGCTGGGGAAATGTGTGCTGCTTTTACTACTGCATAGAAGCAAGAACAAAAGGAAATGTAAAGATGTGAACTATGAATCACTCACAGATATAGGACAGGAAATCCCATCTCTGATTGAAGAGGTGATGAAGATGAACGGCTTAGTATGATTGTTTTGAGCCGACGTGAACCCTGACAGAAAGGGGTCGGCGTTCTCTTGTAGCGCTACGGCGACCCTGACTGCTTGGGATTTTCTGTTATTTATATATTGTTAGGATTTCAGATGTCAAGGCTCAACAAAGTCAAAGTTCCACAGCTTGAGGTTAATGGATTGTCGAAATGCTGCCTGTAAGTCAAAAGTCAGGGCTTCAACCTAAGGTCTAAGCAGAGGTTACTGATGGCCTGGTGTCGAATGGTCCCACATTCCCATAAATATCTGTCCGTTCTGTAGACTTTGATGCTAAGGGTCATCCATGTGTTTGCGTTGTCCACTTGCAGAATATCTGTGTATTTAAGAAATTGACATTTAAAGTGAAGAAGAAGAAAAATAAGTGAAATCCTGCTCCTGGTTTATCAATGCAGCCTCTGGAGCTGGCAGAAATCTCCCAGGGGGCACTGTGAGTGGGCTCCTCAGAAAGGGGCCTTAAAGAGTCAGAGGCAGCATAAAGGGCCAGTATAAGATAAATATGGGCTGTAAATCATGTAAAAAATATTCCAGTGGAGCCCCAGAAAAAAAATATAGACCTGAAAATGTATGAAATCGATCTTTCTCTAAGAGTGTGTAAATTGGTATTTGCATGGATCACATTGGAGTCCTAACATACTTGTGAACAGAACAACAGCAGCACAACATCCCCTGTCTTA
This sequence comes from Lepturacanthus savala, assembly GCA_030544235.1. Lineage (NCBI taxonomy): Eukaryota > Metazoa > Chordata > Actinopteri > Scombriformes > Trichiuridae > Lepturacanthus > Lepturacanthus savala. The sequence goes on along the minus strand of CM060462.1, from coordinate 23,562,473 downwards.
ATGCCCTCCTGAAACGGGTTAGGTTTCGGGGATATGCATTTTGAAAATTGAGAGAAAAGGACAGTTAGATCTGAGCTGAATAGACCTAAGAACAGTTAGAACCCATTCAAAATGAGACAGACGTGAACCGATCCACAAAGAGAGAACAGAAACCTGATGATCACAGGTGATAGTGACTCTGCTTCCATCTAATCATATATTAGACATATTGACTCACAGAGACCTGAGGCAATAGCAGGATTTTACCCGACTCAATTAGACTGGAAAGGGCTTGGACCCTGCCCGAACCAAATTACAGTTCATGAATGCTTCTAGATCGTCATCCACGCTCACTTTTCTTGACTTGTGTTTTAAGAGGTGAATACGGTATTTTTGTACTGAATCCGATTAGTATCACTAATTCTAATTCACTAAATCACTAATTCATCCTATATTTATTATATTAACCTATATTTAGGTCCACGTTGAACTGGAAAACAATTGCACCTGAGAAGCTGCAGACACCCTCAAGTGTGCCCTCAAGTGATGTTCTACTGCCGAAAATGAAAACATTAAGATCTCTTTCAGCTCCGACAAACAGTGGCTTATCAAGAAAAGCGAACAGCAGGAAAAATGCATGTTGCATGATTTATATGAGGCAAAACAAGAATAAAACATATTTGCACTGTGCACTGAAACAAATGAGGTTTCACTCTATATCGGGAAAATCAATACAATAACAGGCGCTGTGCGCTACGCACCCCGTGTGCATGCTTAATAAGAACTCTACCCTCCTGCACTGATACGCCGAGGATACAGCCTTGCAAAGTTGCATATTATGATATCAAGAACCTTTTTTTTTTTTCCTCTCTTCTTTTCAAACTCCAATCTCAAGTCGCTCGTTCGGGATTTGGTTTGAAGAGTGGGGTGTTAAGTACTAAAACCACAGTTCAGAAGAGGCTTATGTTAAAAGGAGTCATCCTGAGACACTCACCCACCGCCTTAAAACGAGCGGGAGAGACAGAGAGGTGTGATGCTATCTCCCGTATAACCACCTCCCCCCGCCCTCCACCTTACCCCACCCCACCATCAACTTGCACACACCTGTCAGACTTATACAAATACTTAGCTCCTGCTAGCCAGGCAGGCAAACACCTCTGAGGTAAGACCGTGGGTGGGCGGGTGTGCGAGAGAGAGAGAGAAAAGAGACGGAAAGTGGGAGAGAAGGGAGAGACAATCAGAGAGAGTGGCACTAAGGCAAAGAAAGAAAGTGAGTCAACGATAGAGAGAGAGATGGGGATAGAAAAGAGCGATTGGGTAGAAAAGCGGTAATATCCTCTGAGCATTCTCCTATCAGCGGGGTGACAAAGCGGAGTGAAGCCAGGTATTAGCCTTCCTCTCTTCCCTGTCTCGCTCGCTCTCCCTCTCATTTCTCCCGCCGCGTACCTCCTCTACCTGCCTGCCGTCTATTTTAAGCCATTCCTTCACCGCGGCGTGTCAAACAAGCCTGAAATCCCTGCTAATACTAGTTACCCCTGAAACACTGATCTTACTGTTTGGCTTTTAGCTTAGACAAGTTCTCTCCTTGCTCCCCCCCCCCTACTTTTTTTTTTTTCTCTCCGAACGGTAAAAAGTAAGGGAGGAAAAAAAAAAGTGTTTTGACATTGCCTTTACATTTTGAGCTCATTAAATCCCGGGATCTGTCTCACTTCTACCTGGATTTTTTTTTTCTTTTTTTTTTTTATACAGGGAGATAAGCCAAATTAATATGAACTCGCCAGGGCCGGTTTTAAATGCCTCGCGTTATCCAAAGACCCTCACTCCATCTCCCTCACTCTCTTTTCGAAGTTATCATAGGACCCATGATAGCCTTTAAACTAGCAAGGTGAAGTGCTTTAATTAAAACTAGTAGCGATCCCCGGGAAAAAGGGAAAGGGAAATGGAGAGGGAGGAGGACTTCATAATTCATCATACCAAAGGGCTTTCCCACTGGTGGCTAAAGTAAGAGGAAAAAAAGAGCTAAACATCTCTTAAGTAGAGGCATAAAGGATGGCCTCCCTTTAAAGAGATGCACGGAGAGATAGAGCACACACCTCAGCGACAACAATGAAAGCCTTTTGATGTACGGCCGCTCACAGGACACAATATATTCTCAGTATGGATTCCTCTCATAAGGCTGCTCTCGCTTATAAAAGTAGTCACACAAAATCAAGATTCAAAATGGGCCCGTGTGCTTCTTCTGTGCATTTAAAAAAGGAGACATACTGTATATTAACAATGGTGTGCATATCTTATTGATAATAAAAAGTCAACCATGCCACTCCTGCACTGGGTGCACTTAACATCAGGGAGAAACCCCTATGCAAGCCATGTAAATCAATCTGAGTTATATTGCTCTAAACTTTATGCAATATAGCCTCAGCTTTCATTGCTTCCATAATGCACATTTACATACTGTCTACACAAACATGCACGGATAGCAGCATGTACGCACACATGCGATACACGCACAAACTCCCTCACAACACACACACACATAGAAGAAATCTATTGAGTGTATTTCTCCTTGCCAAGGATTTTTTTTTTTTTTGCTTGAGTCAAAGATAATACAATTCCTTTTTTTCTTATTTCCTTACAATACATCTTTCAGTTCTGCCTTTTGCGTGCATGAAATTCATTTTCTAATGGAAATATTTGTTTTGTAAATCAAATATGTATTATGCACAGAATGCAAAGCACAAATTAAATTATGTTAATGAAATGAAAGAGATATGAAATGCATATTTCATGGACAAAACATAACCCTGCCGAACAGCCATTTCTTGATAAAATCTTTAAACACAATCTCATTCGGAGAAAGACATATTGCCATGGCAGATAGCACCTCATTAAAATGGTCTCCTTTAATATCAGTGCTTAGTATATATGGGATTGTAAATAACCACTGGGGAAGAGGAACCAATAATGAAATACTGTCTTTAATAGCTTGCCATTGATGTCAGCATAAAAAGTCTACTAGAGGAATATTGGAAATTGGGTGTGCACACATATATAGTCAAAAGCTGTAAATGATTGCATATTTAAATAGAGCTGACTAAGGAAAAGATGATATAGATATTAGTAATAGGCAGAAAATTATGCTGACCCTACATAATTCCACAAAAAAAGCCCAGACTGTTTTAAATTTTATATTGGTTACACTTAATGAATAATAGATTCTGTAGCTGTTGTTGTGCAGTCCATGATGTTAATAAAAGCCTAAGAATAGGGGCGCTGCTCTGCCCGGCCGACTAGCAAATGAACTAGACTGGCTTTTCAGCAGAAATAAATACAGCAATAAATACAAAAGAAGGGGGTGTGGGTGCGGTGGTGGTGAGCGGGCGAGGGCAAAGAAAAGGAGAGAAAACAGGGAAACGACAGAGTGGAGAGCGAGAAAAGAGGAAAGATAGGGTTATAAATAGAGGGAGGAAGTCCAGAATAGAAGGAGGGATGCATGCGGAATAGAGGAAACGGTGGAGGTTAGACGAGGCTTGTGACTGGACTTGACCTGGCTGATGCACCTCACCTGTACAACCAGCACATGTGTCTTCAAAGTTTGACTAATACACACTTTATTTGGTTTAAAAGAGTTAAAAGTTTGACGTTGAGGTTTGATTCTACTCTCATGCCTGTGTCTTGAGTATATGAAGCTACAGCCAGCAGCCAACATAAAGACTTGGTGCTAGAACAGTCTGGAGGTAAATATCTAAAACTACCAGCACCTCTGAAGTTTACTAATTAACACATTTTTTTTTCATTTCATGTTTGTTTAATCCTACAAAAAAAAAAAAGTCTAAAAACAGAGGGTCATGCGCAGTCACACCTGGAGTGTTAATTAGTGGATTTTGTTATTTTTGGAAAAGGTGTATTTTTATATGACCACCGTGCTAAGGGTAGCTTTAGTTGTTCATTATAGTCCAGAATATGTCTAATGAAGCAAAAAAAAAAAACAAAACGTATTAATTCAAACTTATTTATGCAGATCTTTAATTCACATCACAGTTTCCAATAAACAGTGGGCCGTCGAGGTTAAACACGTGGTAAACAAGGCATTAAAAAAGGTGTATAAACTAGAAAATTTAGTCTCCCGTATTCAAGATATGAGACAAGAACAACTGGAGTAGAATCTGCTGGGTGAGTCTGGGACCCCACATGATAGAGTAGAAGTGTGTGTTACCATGCTGTGACAGTGCATTGTTTGGGTTTTGTTGATATCAACAATGCTTATTGATACTTTCTATCATTTGTTAAACAGGTCATAATTTCACCTCTAATACTGATTGTATATTGCTTGAAAACAATCACATTTCTCAACCAAACAATTGTATTTATTCAAGTTGTTCACCAAAAGCAAAACTTTCCCACATTAACATTACATTTGAACATATTATGATGACAAAGTCCTGGGTGGTAAGCCCATTTATACCATTTACAACGTTATACCGGAGGAACATTGTGAAGAGTGCTATGTAGAGGGGATCCATTAAACTGTTAAACTTACTCAATTTTCAAAAGATTTTCAAACTACTCATTTATTAACAGCTGGAGCTTGGAGCTTTGCAATATGGCCACCATTGAGGGACGTGGCATGTAGCCCTATCCCACCCCTCGGGTGATGTGACGCTGCTAAGCAGCTAGCCAGCTAGCCAGCTAGCATTAGTGACAGGGTGAGCTAAACAAGCAGAAAAGAACAATGGACCAAAAAGTACAGCAGCCTTTCAAAAATATTGAATGAATGAAACAATATTTTGCACTAATTCCTCAAATAAAAAAGCAGAGGCATCAAATTTAATTAAAGGTTTCAACACCAACTATTAAATTTTTTACCTTGATTTGACTTGAATCTTTATTTAGAACAATGTGGTGGGTCTTGAACATATAGTATAGGCCAGTGAAGTAGTGTGGATTATTTTCACTTGTCAGAATTTGACAAATCTGAAGCAAAGTAATCATTACTCTTGTCGTGCTCCCACTGCCCAAAAACCATTCCTACAATTTCTCAAGCATGCACAATCGCTTTTTTTTGTGTGCTTGGAGTAGTGTGTGCTACGGCAAATAAAGCGGTGAGCTCGTCACCACTGGGCTGAAACACATGTGACAACAAACACAGCAGGGCCCATCACATAAATACAGTGCTCTTGTTTTCCTGCTTTGATTAACAGATTATATTTCTCAAATATGCTCAACTCAAAGAACACATGAATTATAATAATACATACATTGTCTTAAGTGTGTTACTTTCAAATAAAGCGGATTTCGCATAAATTAAATATATTTCCACCACAGCCAAGCTGATATTTTATTTCTACTGAGCGAAGGGCAATTTTCAAAGTCAAAGAGGAGACGTTTCTCTACATAATATGTTGGTTCCTACTCAAACTTTGAGATAATATATATATATTGAGTTTGGCAAAGGAGTTAAAAAGGTAAATATTTGTTGTTGCAGCAAATGCAGCAAAGAGCAAACAGATTCAACATATTAATGACAGAAACCTGTATTAAATTCAAGACCTTTTATCCCAAAACAAAGCCCTTAGTCGTTCTGTAACCAACTGAACTGACCATCCCTCTCTCTACACACAAACACACACTCACACACACCCAGTGTTTTAATCTATGTTGTAACAAGGGCATGCATGGCTATTTCTAAACACCTTTCAATGTCATTCAAGTGCTTTACCCAGTCAAAAATAATCAGATTAACACTTTTTAATTGTGTTTTAGATAATTGTCATTCCGTTCCTCTCTTTATCCACAAAGTGGAGGCGTATGCTGCACACACACACACACACACACACACACACAGGCGAGAGAAAAGGAAGGAAGCACAGTGATGTGATGGGATAGAGGTGTATGAGAAAGCAATATGAGAGAAGACAGAGAGCGATTGTTGCCACAAGTACAGTGTAGGGAGAAAAAAAAGAGAAATCCGCCCCCTATTTTATTTCAAATTTATTTTAATTTATCAGGCATTATTTTCAATTTAAAAGCAGCCACTTTATCTCCATATATGTATATAGCCATTAGAACTTTCATCCAATTGCTGGAGCATATTACATTGCATTCATCACATTGCTTGTCTTTTCTCTATGATAATATTTAAATGCCAATTATCTCAATGACATAAAGGGTCTGACATTTTATTCACATGCAATGTTAAGGGTTTAAATCACTATTTGAAGAAAAGGTAAGTGATGTCAATCCTAAAACTCAACAAACATGATTTAGCCTTTCTACAAGAAACACACCTGTCATACTTGGAGCCTGGAGGCTGAAATCCAAGAGTGAGACGTTAATAATTGCTAAAGGCCCAATATGTAAAACGTCTAAAAATAACTAGACCTGTGTGTTAAATATTTTATTGAGTTGTGTACTTTGAAATCCCGAATGTTCCCAACAATCTTCAAACCTACAGAAATTGTAATTTTAATATTAATTCAATCTGAACAGGGCACGTTACATGGCTGTGTCTCACTGTCTCCTGTGTGCATGTGTTAGTGTTGTGGTTATCCACCTGAAGCTGCATGAACTGACATTTTTATCTAAGCCACATTTTTCTGTTGTCCTTTTTTTCTTTACATTTTGGTCTTTTTTATCTTTATAAAGGTTTGATATGTAAGATTTTGTCATATTAATTGTACCTATCTACAAGGATGAGCAGCATTGATAAGACACCACACATACCCAGTTATTTTAGCTTTAGCATTGAACACAAAATTCATGTTATGGGAAACAACCCAATTATTATCGGGGGTGACTTCAATTATTTTTAGATAAAGCATTTCATAGAGGTCATATCAGGTTCTAGATGGCATTTGTAATACTTTGGGGCTTCCGAACACATTAATGTCCTCTTCCTTGTTGTGTAAAATAGCTAACATTCACTTCTGACCATGCTCGGATTACAATGTTCTTATATTTGTTTACTCAATCAACAAAATATGGCAATGGAGGCTGAATTCAAGCCTTCTTATGCATTAGGCAATTAAAATAACACTTAGAGACCAGATTAACCTGTACTCCGAAGCTAATTTGTCCACATCCCCTATTACTATCAGGCTGCTATTACAGTAGCCTGAGAAAGACTTGAGGCCTTCCTAAAAGGCTGGTTAATACAGCAATCTGTCCCTAGAAAAAGATCTGGTCTTGCAAAACAAGTGGAGTTAAAAGTGAAGAGAGTGGTGTGGAAGCCAAATTTAAACAGCATATGTCCAATCAGAATCTCTTTTCAACTTATACAGTTAAAATATGAGTTCAACAATCTCTTTGACCTAAAAGCTTTATTTTCTCTCTTCAAGAAAAGGCAGGAAAAAAGTGTGGAGATAAAAAAATAATAAATAATAATAAAAAATAATAATAAAAAAATAAGCATTAAGTATAATCCTGCTATTATGGGGAATGGAGGTGCTTTGAAGGCTCCTTCAAAAGAAATAATGAACTATTTGTTAACTTTTATAGCTATTGCTATAGTTTTGAGTCTCTTGTAAGTATGAAGGAAATTTAATCCTTATTGAGAAAGCTGACTGTGCCGGTAATCAGTGTTGACCTTAGAAACAAATTAGATGCAGATATAACAGATGACGAAATCATAGATGGTATTTCACAATTATCTGGAGGTGAGGCGTCGGGCCCAGATGGTTCCACAGCCAAATTTTATAAGGCCATTCGATTAACTCCATATGTAGGTGGTGTTTATGTGGACTCGTTTTGGACCTCTCCACCACCAACATTGACTCAGGCACTAAATGTAACTCTGACACTTAAAAAAAAAACAAGAATCACTCCGTTAAAGTTATAGACCACTGATAAATCACCAAAAAAATGATGCAAAAATATTGTCTTTGGCTAAAAGGTTGGAACCGGTTGACCAGGTTGGGTTTATGCCTATGCATAGTTTGGCTGATAATATTAGAATATTAATTCATGTGTGGCATGCGCAAGATAAAGAGAATCCTCCCTCCTTTTAGATGATGAAAAGGCATTTGATAGAGTGGAGTGGTGATACCTGTTGTTAAATAATTTATGGGTGCACGTAAAATAATTAGAGTATCATGAAAAAGTTCTTTTTTTGCCAATCATTTCAGAAAGTCAGTTAGTCAGTCATTCTCTATACCCGCTTATTCCTCATTAGGGTCGCAGGGGTCTGCTGGAGTCTATCCCAGCGCGTTACGGCGAGAGGCAGGGATACACCCCAGATGGTCGCCAGCCAATCGTGGGGCACACACACCATTCACTCACACACTGTGAACCCGGTGAAAACCCACACAGACACGGGGAGAACATGCAAACTCCACACAGAAAGGTCCCAGACCCAGGACCAAGGAGGTCTTGAACCTGCGACCTTCTTGCTGTGAGGCAACAGCGCTAACCCCTGCGCCACCATGTCGCCCCATTTCAGAAAGTGTTACTCATATATCCTTTAGATTCATTATGAGTGAAATATTCCAAGCATTTTTTTTCTTGTAATGAGTTTGACAAAAATATTATTATATATATATTATCATATATATATATGACATAAATACTTTTTCATGATATTGTAATTATTTGAGATGTGCCTGCACAGACTTTAACCTGGGGAATATGTCTGGCCTAGGGGCCCCTACATCTTCACTTCTATTTGCCCTGGCAATGGAACTTTTTAGCAATTACTATTGAACAGAATTCAATCATATTAGGCATTACTATTGGCTCAGCTATTCATAAATATTTCAGCTATATACTGATGACATACCAGTCTATATGTTGGATTTTGAATTGTTGAAACATCTTTACAAGCAACTATTGATTGTTTCTCAAATTAATGTATAAGGTAAATTTGTCTAAGATGAAGGCCTCACCTTTGACATCATACTAAACTTTCACTTTAACTGGAATCACATAGAGTCTTGTTCCACCTAAATGATCATATTTTATTAAAGTTAATGTAGAACCTCACACCTTTATCTGACATGATGGTGGAAAGCTAATGTCAAACCCTTCCAAAGTTAAAATTACATTCTTCAAGCTCTTCCAATTTCTCTTCAGTCCCTTTACACTAATTTAGAAAAATTGAGAAACTTTGCAGAAGGCTCCTGTGGGCTGGCAAACAACCATGTCTGAGTATGAGGGAATTACAAACGCCCGTTGACAGAGGAGGGTTTTTACAACCAAATATTTTACTTTATCATTTTGCTTTTTGCCCAAGACATGTGACACAGTGGACACTTCCTCCTGAACGAGGGCAGCCATAGTATAACACAGGGGTGTCAAACTGCAGTCCTGGAGGGCCGGTGTGGGTGCAGGCTTTTGTTCAAACCAAGCAGTACCACACCTGATTCTACTAATGAAGGTCCTTAGCAAGGGCTGTATTGGCTGATTAGTAGAAACAGGTGTGTAGCTCCTTGGTTGGAACAAAAACCTGCACCCACACCGGCCCTCCAGGACTGGAGCTTGACACATGTGGTATAACACAAAGAGCTTTATGTAATCTTCTCTCTCCAATCAGCCTAATCTTAGTAGATATACTGTAAGTAATATACAATTATCATACATCTGTAGTGGGTGTGGGACAGAGTATCAAGGCAGTTTGACTTCAGTTTATGTTTATATACTTCATCTAAACTATTAAAATACAACATAAACTCTGTATTAGTAATCTCTTATTTATAAGGAGGTGTGTTTATGTCATAGATTTGAGGTGGTGTGTGATTTAATAATGCTCTGAAACATTTTGCAGGTGTTTATAATTTAGCAGCTCAATCATGGTGGTACATTAAATGCATAGTCTTATAATCTACACTTAGACAATATATTTGCACCTTTCTCTACAGGAGCTATGTAGAAAACTTGAAATTATTTTCCTAATAAGCTGAAAGAATCATATGTCGATCACTTCCTTCAATTTCATTCTGACAGGAACGTATTGATATCCCAAATGTATGAGCTCATTAAAACATCAATGGACACTGACCTGGGACTGATCTTGGATTCAACAGCTGACCAATAGGATTGTGTGTTAGACTTGATCCACACATGGTCTGCAACACTTAATACAATTGAAAGTGTTACACAGAGTTCATTTTACTAATGCTCAATTGGCAAAGATTTATTCGAACATTGATCCGTTATGGCCTCAATTTGCAAGTCAGCGGAGTTAATGCACAAGTTCAGGTTGTGTCCGAATCTGTCCACCTTCTGGACAAGTATTTTTAAAGTTTTTAGTGAGATGTCTGAAATTCGATTTGACCCTGAACCTGTCTAAAGTCTATGTGGTCATAGCTTCCATTACACTCCTTGTGAGACGTTTGCTCCTTTTAAGATTGAAAAGGTGTGCTCCTCTGTCCTTCACTCCCTGGGTCAAAGATGTTATGGATTTCTTAAAGTGAGAAAAGGTTTAATACGTACTTAAAGGAACCTCTCATACTTTTGTTATGCTATGGAGGCCTTTTTCTGGAGAGTAGGTTGGAACCTTTCCGATTTGTTTATTTTTTCTTTTTTTCCAATCCTTTTCTTATCTTATTATATTTTTATTCCTTTACCTAAATGTACTCTGTAACCTGTAACACCTATGGGGGTAAGCTGGTGGGGATGGGAATGGGGGAATTGAATTTGTCAACATATTTAATGAATATTTTGTATTTTGGGAATGAGTAAGTGAAATGATCTGAAATAAGTTATGTATCCTTCCTTGAAATAACTTTTGTATCTTTTACTCTTGTGGGATAAATGAACTTGAAAATCAATAAAATATATTACCAACAAATTCATAAACTTGCTTGGTCTGGGGTTGTGTTTTTAGGGGTTTTGGGGGTTCTTTATGTGCTCTCTCTATTCTTCCCGTCCCTTTTGAGTTTTTTTGGTTTTGCAGGGGGTGTGTCCAGAATACGTGGCTGTTTGTCACCTTTTCCCAGGCTGCAGCGAGACACACCTGCTTCCAGTCCTCATCTCATCAAGCGTTGCTTCAGAAACCTTATTAGCGCTGCTTATTAACCAGTAGCTACTACTCAAACACCACAGTAGTAGCTTCTATGTAGGAAGTTAGCCAGTAGAAGGCACGATTCAGACAAAGTACAACTCTGCCATCTTGCCCTTCTTATTCATCCAATCAGGTGCATCTTGCACACTGCAAAATATGACTGGATACCATCTAGATCACATGTGTCAAGCTCCAGTCCTGGAGGGCCGGTGTGGGTGCAGGTTTTTGTTCCAACCAAGGAGCTACACACCTGTTTCTACTAATCAGCCAATACAGCCCTTGCTAAGGACCTTCATTAGTAGAATCAGGTGTGGTACTGCTTGGTTTGAACAAAAGCCTGCACCCACACCGGCCCTCCAGGACTGCAGTTTGACACCCCTGATCTAGATAATGGATTCATCATTTGTGCCCACTACATAAACGGGTAGTTGCTGCTTTTGGACGCAGCCAAGCTCTCCATAAAAGACCGGTTCAGTCACCATTACTATGCCAGATTATTTTGTCTTGTTTGATGAATTGGTTCCTGTTGACATCCTACCACTTGTTCTTTTGTGTTGGTTGCCATTTTGTATCCTGTGTTTTTATCCTAGTGTAGTATGCCTCACTAACCTGTGTCCACCTGGCCTTGTCTTTTGGCATTTGCTCTTTTTTTGCCTCCTGGAGATTCACCCACTGCCTCCTGGCCTTATTCCCCTGCTTGTGTTCAGATGTTTTTTTTTATTATTATTTTTGCTTGCTTATTAAATCCCATAAAGACTATTTTTATGCTTGGTCACCTTGCCACATTGCACTCTGACCCTCAAATTTACAGCAAATATGTCCCCTCCAGAGACCACATTATTGATTAAGTATTAGGTGTAGGACTCGGTCATGATGTATTTAGATATTATCTTCTCTTATAATAAATCCACAAAATGCAATGCTTTAAAGTCAGTATGGGAAAAAGACTTACATTGTTTCATTTACAGATAATGAATGGTCTAATTTGTTGAGGAATTCTAAACTAGTATCAAGGGAATAAGGACTAGACTTACTCAATTGAAAAATAATTAACCGTTTTTTATTGGACCCCCTCAAAATTATTTAGACTCAATAGAGGTGCCGGGGGAAGGCTCTCTGCTGCACTGTCTATGGGAATATGCAGCGATATGAGTTCTGGATAGCAATTCAGGATTGAGTTTCTGCAAGGCTTTTAATGTGAACTATCTGTGCAGGAAGTAATGGGTTTCATTGGCAGAACAGTAACTTAACATTGAACAGAATAATGACAAAATACTAAGTGAACTTGGAAAAAACATGTTTCTGTTAAAAGGAGAAACTTGGTGCAACAGAGTAGTGAATGACATAACCCTGTGGTTTTAGTGGTGACATTAGTGCTATAAACAAGATACATTATAGTCAATCATTCCAAAATAAACATGGAAGAAGTGTTGATTTTGCATTAGCAAATTAAAGGTATAGTCCACGATTCTGATCCAATACACATTTATTTTTTTAAATCCCGCAAAAATCTCTCACTGCCAGCAAGCTGTCTGTTCTGTGTGTGCACTGAAAAAGAGAAGTCTGGTGTTCATACACACCCTGCTCTGTAAATGGGAAACAAACAAAGTGGCTCACACCGAGATACACAACAATACTCCAGCCAATCAGCAGCAGGTGGCGTTGGCACAGGGCGTGAGGGTAGAGTAGGGGGGGAGGGCTATAAAAATGGCGGCTGGTCTATTTTGAAGTAGGCAAGCAACGAACCCAATGAATGAATGCATTCGTCCAATCAGGTGCAACCAGGAAGGGTTATTATAGATCTATGCATTATAGAAGTGATCTCTGGTGTGTTTGCGTTCAAATATGAACAGTTGTTCTCCAGAATTGTCGACCTTTAAAACAGCAGATTCTAAAACAATGAGACGTGTATAATAACATGATGAAAAAAAGAAATATACAGAAAGTGTGAAATAAAGGATGGTTTTTAATACAAGCTTTTTCAAATGAAGGCTGGTTCTCTCTGTAGTTAAAGTAATTAAAGGCTTTAACTGCTATTTGAGAACTTCACTAATTACACTGTCCATAGGTCATACTACTCATCATTTATATCCAGAGGTAAACACATACAAGATCCATTGAAGACCCAATCAGAGAGTGATAGACGATGGTCGGATAGTCTGATTTGTTGGAGAAAAATTATATCCAATGTCTATCCGATGTATATACAGCAGTCAGCTTGAAATGTATGCATAAGAATCAGATATAATCCTGATACAAGATGCAGGAAGGAATGAAGAGGGTCTCTGGGTCCATGTGTCTGGTGAAAACGAATCTTTGCAGGAAGACAAAGGAGAGGGAGTTTGTCTGGTGTTAGCAGGGAGGAAGGTTTGCCGAAGAGCAGGCCGATTCTTGACAGGAGGTCACCACACTCAATCACTTCCTATCAACCTCACATTACACACCTAATTTACCTCTTGCTCCCCTCCCACTCCTCCTTTCCTCATTGCCCCTGAATTTCCCCTCTTCTCCTTTCTCTGTTGCATTCTCTTCTCTCCCTCACCCTTCTCTCCCTCCTTCTCTTCACCTCCTCACCTCCTCTGACCCTCTGGCTTCATGCTGCATTCAAAGGGTTTTGTATACTTTCTAGAGTAGAACCTGTTTTAGGTGCAGGTCCATTGGAAACGTACTTTTCATTTACCTAAAGTGATTAGCTAATCATTTCACATGACATATTTTTGAGACTGTTGTTAATTTCAGTGTCCTAATTGACTGTTCACTGAACCCCACAGCCAAACACTGATTGTACAATCATAGTTTAGCAACAACCTAGCAACAACCTGATGACTTTTAAAACCCCTTTACAATTTGTTTTCCAAAAAAAAAAAACCTAGTGACAAATCTAGCAACTTTTCGGGCAAAACTTAACTCCTCTCCTTGAAGAGAGCCGCCAATATTCCTCATTGAATGTGCTTTCATGTGGCTGTCGCTGTGACTGAGTGAGTTCAGTGAGAAGCAGCAGCAAATTCAGTGAACCAATAATCAGGCCTAGAAATTTGCCACCTTTGTCATTGTAAACTGTGAATGTGTCATGTTAGAATGGAAAACCCAACAGGCAAAGCAACAATAATGACCAATTTAGACCCTTTGGATTGTGCTGATGTTCTGATGTTCTTCATTTTATGGTACTCTGGTTGCAAAAAAAAGTAATCTCAGGGTGCTTTCAGTTCATTTTTGTTGGTGTGAAAGCATCAGCCACACTCAGGTGCACTAAATCAAGTGGACTGAGACCTCCAAAAGAGGTGGTCTAGGTCTGCTTCACTCCCTTTGGCGAGAACGAAAAATTGGGTCCAAACAAGGGGATACTAATTATTTCATAGCTACTTGAGGGTCTTTGGAACAATGTTCGTCCCATATGACCACATTCATGAAAATAGGGAGGGCTCCTCTGCCTGAAATGATGTGCTATGCATCTTCTGCAAATTCAGTGTTAGCTGTAGTATTCAGTATTCATTTTGGAATTGGATAGTTTGTCAACAATGGCCAATACAGAAGATGTTATACAGGAAGTTAGTACAACAACAACGAACAAGTAGCAATGTGTGAAAGTGTTGCTCCATAGTGATTTAGAATTGGTGCTAATTTCTACTGGAAGGTAAACATTGATGAAACATCAATCAGACCAATTAGACTTAGTGGTTAGAGGTTTCGAAAACTTTCCAACCTGCAGTGCAAAAAGAAAAACTGCAATTCTAATCTACATTCATCTTTTCAAATGCTTTTCTGTTTAGGTCAGCTTAAAACTTAATGTATTTTCCTCATGCACAACTTTTCTGTCAGTAGCATGTTTTAGGTCTGTTTTCTATTATGCTTTTTATGATTTGTTTGGCTCCCCAGTGTTATACTGTAAAACATATTAATCAATAATATGTTACTTCATTTTGTTTGTGATTGATTACTCCAATATAAAGTCCTTGGAGACATGTGTGTGATAAATGTCTGTCATTGGATTTGGAAGGTTTTATGTTTGTGCTAAAGTGTCCATTATGAATTTGCAGGTAATTTTGTGGACTGGGTGGACAAGGGGCAAGGAAAAACCTGTGCTGCAGTGGACATGGCTTCTCAGGGATTTGATTATAAAACACAATCAAACTTTGTGTGCTAATAAGCATTAACGAGAAGTGGCAAACCTTCCATTATTGGCCCAACACGGGGGCACTGGAGAGCTCATTTCTGGTTTAGACATTACTACCACGCCACACTTTTTCAAATTTAGTACAGTGGCAGAGGGGCAGCCCTATTAACTACTGAGCTAATGCACAGCTGACTGACCACTTGGTGTTGTGAATAATTGGCTGAAGTGTTCAGAATGTGAACAGGCATACAGTCGGGTCACAGAGGAAAGAAAACGTGAATAAATGGGTGGAGAAACATGACGGATGTAAATGCTTCCATACAGAAACACAAAGGGTCCCGAATGACTTGATGAGAATGAAAATGATGTGAATTGTTCAGTCACCAGATCAAGACAGAACACCTATGGGAGATTATGGAGAAATACGTTAAACAGCACTTCACCACCATCCAGGGAAGAGTGTGTGATATTCTGCTGACTTCTGTGTGTATCAGACATAATCTGATAATGTCAGTCTGGCATATGGTTGCAATGCAGCTCCAAAGTGGGATAAAATGAAAACAATATACTTTGACACACTTGGGTCAGGTCAAAAACTTAAGTGAAGGTATCTTGTTTTTGGTAAAAATGTGTCCAATATTGATTAGAATTATCTTATTCCACTAGCAGGTAAGTTATCTGCCATTTTTTCTGATTCGGTTCAATTTGGTCTTGTTTTAAGAAAAGGAGACTAACATTTTCTTAAAAAGATCAAACTTCACTATTGGATCAGGACCTGTGATGACCTCTAGTAGTGTTACATTTTAAGAATTCATTCTTTCATTTTATTTATTTGTGTTTTGAAAACATGATTTAAGACATAAAGTATGGTTTGCTTAAAATAATGTGTGCCTGATGTGAGATTTCCACAGAAACCCATCCCTCATTAACAAAATCCAGACTCTTCTAGAGAGAAATGTTTTTTATTTCTTTCCAAATTTTAACTGCTGACCACAATCACTTAGTACGGCCTGTAAAACAGTCTCGTGGAAAATCAACTTGAGCTGTCAGTGTTGCATAGTGAACTGTAACTCAACATTGAGGAAAAAATCAGTCTGCAGCCCGTCTCTGATCCATGCTCCCTCTTAACACAAACCATTGTCCTTCTCTCTTCCTCCACACAAAGTATGGGAAACTTGGTAAATGAAGACAAAGGCCATATTGTGATGAGTTGACGCATCGTTTCTGAGTGGAGGACAAGGGAGTGAGGAACAATGGCACAATGAATCCCCATTTTCTAAAAGCTTAAAAAGACCAAGGAAAAGGAAAGTTCTGGGGGGGAAAGACGTTCAAATTTAAAAATGGGACAGTGCATATAGGCAATTAACACTATTCTTCTACTTTCCCTTTGAATCCTTGAAGAAAATACCGTTGAAGAAAGGATACCAACGGTAAATTTGGTGGTAGAGAGAGGTGACCTTGTTAGGTAATTAACATCTTATTCTGAGTTTAATTAGACAAACTAAATCAATTCAACCTAAGTATGAAAGGAGGGCGCCTCTGAAAACAGGGAAGGGAGAAGGAAGGTAGATTCTGTTTTAATTGTATGAAAGCATTAAAAATGCACCTGTTCGGCAGCAAATTGCCTCACTCATGGAAATCCACAGGGAGATGCAGCCCCTATTCAAAATAGCATCAAGTTGTTAAGATAGCTATTTATGTGCTTGGGTACATGGAAAAGGAAAACAGAGGGGGGAAAAAATCCAAATTATGTTCCTTGTTGTTCACAGTCCCTCTTGTTAGGGATTCTAAACAATGCCTGAGAAACTTTTTAGATTTAGCGCTTTGTGTCTCTGTTGGCTTGTCTTCGCCAGCCAAACCCTGTCTTAACCCCCTTTGGTGTGCAGCGAACAGACTCAACCTCCCCGTAATCATTTCCTTGATGTTTTCATTCTCTCTTCCCATGTCTTTCTTCTCCTTCTCCTCTCTTCTCTTGAATCCCTGAGCCATTGCTTTATTTGCATCTGGTCCAAAAATAAAACGGAGGGGGCCCCGGTTTCTCGTCAGGATGTGTTGAATGACAGGCCACTGACAGCAGACTGTATATGAATCATAGATTCATCAGAAATTTAATTGAGATTGGGTCCAGAGGTCATGAAGTTAACGTAGCGGGGAAGCGCCGGCCTCGTAACCATGATTGATAGCATGACAGTAGCCGCTCGACACCGCAACGGGACTTTCACACGTGTGCATCGCCTTTTGAGCATGTGTGTGTGTGGCAGCGGATGAAGTGTCGTGCGGCGAAGGAGATGATCTCGCCGGCTCCTATAGTTGACAGTTGCATTTACCAGTCAATCCGTTCATCCGTCTCCATACCTCCACTGATCTGACACCGTCTTCATGCGGTGATTACTGTCAAATAAAAGGACATAATAGCACCTTCCTGGTAAAATGTTGCAGTTATATCCGATGAAGAAGTCCTATTAAGATTTATTAGTGTTGATTTGTTTTGTTTGTTAAATTGTACAGAGAAGACTTGAAAAGACTCAAGGCATGAATTACTGAAAATTAACTAGTGAGTTTGTTGTCGTCGTTCTTACACTACTACCATGAGAGACACTAAACTCAACTCAAAACTCAACTTGTGTCTTGGGAATGTCTCCTGTGATTTAATGTTGTACTTTCATAAGACTGTGGGGCTCATAAGAGACAAATAAAAGAAAATAATCAAAACTGAAGCAGCAGAGACATGCTGACCTTTAGTTCTCTGTAGGGATCACACACCAAAAACATTAAATTGTCACAAAATGCTCATCAATGTCGTCTTTTTCTCAACCCTCCCTACTTGCGCAAATGCACATTTCTTTCAAAACCCCCAAATTCAATTTGTAATACCAGTCTTGAGAAAAAAAAATCACCCAGGTAATGATAATCCCAGTGACATCTTATTTTAGGGTTTAGAAAGGTCAGACCAGAGCCATTGTGTATATACATCCTGACCTTTAGTTCCCTCTATGGATCAAACACCAAAAACATTAAATCATCTTAAAATGTGCATCAACTGCATGTTTTTCGAGACCCTCCCTACCTTCCCAAATGCATACTTCTAAAAAAAAAAATCAATTTGTAATTTTCGTCTACTAAGAGAAAATCACCCAGGTTGAGATAATTCCAGTAACATCATTTTATTTTAGTGTTTAAAAAGCTCACCACCAAAGCCGCCACAGTGTATAAAAATCTGTTTCCACAAGTTGAGCTTCATGTGTGAAATTGATAGAGTGCAATTTCAACTCAAGGTCTGCTTACTAACTTTATTTTTCCAGAGCTTTAAACCACATCTCAAACACCGAACTTAAACCTGAAGTTTTGACTTCTCAGGTTTTCTTTGCTGAGCAAACACCCACTGAGACTGAACTGCCAGCTATAGTAAAGGTTAAAACGTTGACATTAAGAATTAAGTTTTGCTTTATTCGTGGCTATTCTTCTTCATCATTTATTTTCACTGTGAATCTAAGGATTGAGTGGTTGCTAACCATTTTTTTTAATTTTATCTACAAAAGTTATTAATCATATTAGATTCATTTAGATTCCCTTATCAGTCTGTCTCGGTGCAGAAGTGCAGCTGTTTCCCTGTTAAATGCTCCAGTTCCACTCCTATCATAGGTGCTCTAATGAAGCTCTCTGTCACACCAAAGGACATTTGAAAATGCATTAGTTGGGAATAAAATTCTTCATAAAGATCCAGACATGATGATAAAACGATGATCACCGACTGGAAGTTATAGTTCCCTCCCTTTGTCATATTTACCACCGTATCTATGCATGCTCGACAAACCTGTGAGCATGTCTCCATTACTCCACAAAGGCACGGTGTTATCACGGAGCAGACGCCGCTGTTTGCGCTCGGCTTGATACAACAGGATAAAGAAGAAAGAACCTGTTTTTTCATCCAGCCGAATACAGATAAGGACAAATACAGTAGCTAAGCAAACAAACAGCAGATGCAGCCGCGTATTGTTTGTCTGTGGTGAGAACGAGCAGTCGCTGAAGTGGCGAGACTCATGCCGGCGGTTTTCGGAGCCCCGCCGCCGAAACCGCACGCGAGCGGGTACACGCAACCGTAATTGGGCACAATTGATGCTCTAATAACATGACCCTCACCTCCTGGCACCCCTCGAGAGGAGCCTTTTCTCTGCTTTTCAAAAAAAACTAAAAAAAAGAAATAAAAAAAGGGTATGCACAAAGCTAAGAGAGAGGAGGGGAAGAGACAGACGGAGATAGAGGAAAAAAGAGAAAGAGAAATAAAGAGAGGCCAGGCCACCATGAAAAGAAGACAGTTAACAAAACCACTCCACCTTGCATGACACGAGCTCCCGATTGGCAGCGCTTCATCCGGCCGCAATTATGCGGACTAATTAGAGTTTCACAATTTTCTTGTTTGAAGTATAAAGAAACGACAATGGAGGCCATGTGAAAAGCTCTAATGCAAAGCGTAATGGCGTAAAAAATCCAAGGCCTTAATCCAACACTACCATGTGCCCTCCACGATAACATAGAAGACAGAGTGTTAAAGAACAGAAGACGATATAGTGTCAAAAATAAAAAAAAATACTAAAACATTCCTGCTCCATCTCCCCTTCCTTAACTACTTTCCCTACATCCATGCTTTCCTATTTTTTTATTTTATTTTCAGAGGCTTCTTTTTTTTTTTTTTAATTTTATGCCATCTGGCCCTCTCATCTTCCGCCGTATAAAAAAAAAAAAAAAAGAAAAAAAAAGAAAACTAATTCGTGTTCCGAGTCATCCGCATGATGAATAGTGCAGGTCCAGGTGCTACCGGTGTAAAAAAGGAAAGAGAAGGAGAAAGAGGGAGGGATGGTGGTAGAGAGACAGAGACGGATAGAAAGAGAGCATGGAGACAGAGAAAAGCAATATTATACTAATTATGTATATAAGCCAATATAAACAAGGCCTCATTTGAAAGGATAGGTTCCGATTTTTTCAAGTCAGTCTTAATATGATTCCCACATGCTCACATGTACATCCAAGAGTTCCCGGTCGCTGTAACCATCCCTCCTGTCCACACGCTTTCATTCTGTTCAATGCTGCACTTCCTCCATTTCTTTTCTCCATATTTTTTAAACGTTTTATTCAAATTGACATTATATTGTCAATAATATATACCGTAAATTACCAAATAATAGCCAGGGCATTTATTTGGTTCAATCAGATCAGGCGTTTAATTGAGACCAGGAGATGCTCAGCAAAACTGGAAAAAAATATGGTAATTTAGTCAAATTCTTTTATTAAGCCAGTATGACTACCATATAACTTACATTTTTCAAAGGTTGTACTTTTTGTGAAGAAAAGTACAACTTACAAAGTGAAGAAGAAGAAGAACGTGCAGCATCAGTGATCAGATCTAGATTTGGTGTTTATTTGGAACTGGTGCTTTTGTATCAAAATATACAACGGTAATTCATGATATTAAGGGAAGTTGTAATTTTGCTTTGAAAATCCTTTATAGTAAATATAAGGGAATTTGAATTCTTCTTGTCAGTACAAGCTTTAATTTCATTAGAAACCTCTCTTGCCAATGCCATGTTCTGTGCTATGCATTTGCTTGTTGTAAAAGAACTGTAAAATCAGGTGATATTTTTGCAATATATTTTTTTTTACATAAATGGACACTTTTAATCACAATATTCTTATTTCTTGCACAACTGCAGTTGTAGTACTTATATTATTTATACTTATATTTATATCATTGTCATTTAGGTTGCAGCATAGTCACATTACCTATTAATATTTTCATATCAGGCCACCTTATATTATATCCTCAGTATTTACTTTTACCCATTGCCTGGTTGAAGGTTGACTTGTTATCCTTTATGTTTTTATTTTTGTTGTTATTAATACATACATATTAAAAGAAGAAAAGACACCTTGTGCTTAGCCTTGTAGCTCTATGGTGCCTTAGTGAGTTTATGGAAAGAAACGTTGCTGTGTGCCATTGATTAACATTCAAACCAGTTAATTTTTCACAAACCAGAAAGAGAGACCAGGTTTTCTACCATCATATGTGCGTTAAATAACATAACAATGTCTCACATATGAGACATATGAAGTGCAGTATCACAGCAGCCTGGGCCTTATAAGGACTAAATAAACAGATTTTAACCTATAAAAGTGACTTTCTTTCTTAACAGTTTACACTTTACATTTTACACAGTGTTGTGATCCTGTGGATTTCAGGCGGCTCCTCCTTCTTTATCAAGATAATAACAGGCCTCTTCTGAGGTTTTCTCCTGTTGCTTTAGGTTGGTTTGTCATAGGAAGCATACTTTAATCTTTCTCTTAATCTCAAGCAGGCTGCTACACAGAAGGTGACTGCTGTGTGTAGGTCGCACGGAGCCGACAGGAGCGTGAAAGCTGAGCTCAGCTGCTTTACAGCTGCACGTCCAAGAGAAGACCACAGTCACGCTGCTGCTACTCAGAGCCGCTAACAGCAGCTACGCTGTGACGCGCAGTAAAACGCAGCGAGGTTGGCTGACAGCATGGCGTCAAGTTAATAAACTGCTCGTTCTACAAATAAACTGCCGGCTAGCGGTTTATTTGACAGCTAGGAACAAAGACAGACGGGACAAGAAGATCGAAATACTGAGGAGCTCTGCACTTAGTTGGTCGTTGCAGGGTTTCATGGACACGGTGAAGCTGACAGGTGTGTGTGTGTGTGTTCATGTGTGTGTGTGTGTGTGTGTGTACACCTCTGCTGGCTACTTCTGGTTCAGTCCTCCATTAACTAGAATGGGGTTGAAATAATGCTGCCTTCAGGTGGTATAGGAAAGATGATGTTATCCTTTCCAATTGTAAACTGGAAATTACGATTGTGTTGCTTTCAAGTGCTTTTGTTGTCATAGTGTAATGAAATATGTACCTGTTACTTGGGTAAAACTGTTTTAGACTTGCTTATTTATAAATTCATGTGAGAAAATTGTAGTCCACCACACAGTACCCTACTGGAGTCTATCTTCGACTGACTGCTAACGTTAGCTAGCATATGCTCTTTTGAGGTAAAACTAAGCAATAACTGTCCTTTTAAAAATGACAACAAGTTTAAATGGCAATAATATTAAAATTATATATGCCACAGGGTTATGTCGACTACACGCTAACCAACTAAAAGCAGCAGTTTAGCAGAATGCAACGCTTACTGTTTATGACACTTTCTCTGCTTTCCACCATGTTTAAAAGGTCAAAGTTTATCTCATCTTGTCTCATCTTGGCTTGTGTATCATAAAAATATATGTCAGTGGGGTGTTCATGTTCAATTTTGATGTTTTTTGGTATTTACAATAATTATCATAGGACGTGAAGGCACCATAATTCAATCGTACAGTGTTTACTAAGGATGCTCGCTGGTAAATTGATGAAATAACTTAAACTTAATATTTTTTTTTACATTTCAACTCAATAGTGGACCTCTCATGAATCTAGCCATTATTGTAAGTTATTTCATCAATTTACTGTTAATTTATTTTCTTTAGTTAAATATCATAAGTTAACAGCTTGTTAAATGCAGTTAACTAATGTTAACAACACATCGCTAATGGCCATAGACAGATGTCAGTTGGTCTAATTTACATTTGCCTCAAATGACTCACAGTTAGAGTGTTGATTGACATTCACACTTTATTTTCAATTAAATTTATTGTTAAAGTTAGCAATACTTGGTTTCAACTCTATTACATCTGGTTATATTGAGTAGTAACTAGCTTAACGCGGTAACATGGCTAACTTATCATGTCTAGTAAGGTTACTCTGTGGTCAATTCAGTCTTTACACAGATTGTCAGCTATCAGTGACACAGCATAACAGCATAAATGTGGATAATCACAGTTAAACACAATTATAAAAGCAGATAGTGAATTGCTTACATATCTTTTCTGTTGAAGAGCTGATAAGTCAAAGTATTGGAGACAAATTGATGTCAGAGCAAACCAGTTATTTATAAAAGATCTACAAAGCAACAACGTGTGAACTGTCAGTTCTATCTGTAGCATCATAAACTTAATGAAAATGCAACTAAAATAGTTGAAGATGTTTGAACATAATCCCTGCAAGAAATGTGATCTCATATTTTACCATTTCTGTAGGAATCGCATTAAATTTAATATCATATAGGCCAACCATTGTCTCTTTCTTGGACAGATCTGTTAGGGTTAGTCAGTTTCCCAGAGAAATTTCTAAGACTGGTGGGGGAACTCTAAACTCTCTAATATTCAAATCACATCAGGTTTTATTGCCACATACACAATCAGTCAATCAACCACCTCTCGTCCTGATTGATTTCTGTATTCAACGTACAGTTCAATGCTGTCACATATAGAGAGCAAATGGCCTACATGGCCACAAACCTGAACAAAAGCTGTGAGCGTACTGTAGGAGGGCTAAATTATTTTATCGATTCCTCTAACAGTTCCCACTTCTTTCAATCAACTGATTTTCGTGCAACTTCACAAGAATTAATCTTTCACAGGAAGCTTGCAATCACATGTAAATTCACAACCTCAATATTCATTATGGCGATAATTAAATTGTCGCGTCACCATGGTTGTGTTTACATCAGCAGGTAAACGGAATGCAGCAGAATCCTGAGAGCGGGGCCATGTGCCAACACGTCGGCCGGCGGAGCAGGTACTGATGACATCATCTACCTTAAATAAAATGTTGACTTCGCTGTGGCATTAATTTGGCAGCTATATGCAGCTATATGTATTTATTACAAGCTTATTTATTACAAGCTCTAAAGACTATATATACACATATATTATAATCCGCAAGGCTCATTTCATACTCTCGCCTTCCTGTAAATGGTTGTGCTAAAATCAATGAAGGATGGATGTCAAAGTCCTTAAACGCCCAGATTTTTTTTCCCCCCATTTTATCTTTTGCAATCGAAGAGTCCTAAATTGACAAGTGTCTTTTACTGGAGCATGATCACTTACTTTTCTAGGAAAAGAAATTATGATGTGCAAGAGCTGAACATTTTAAATATGTTTTATTATGTAATATGTTATGTTACATGATAAATTGTTTTTGGTTTCCTTGCATATATTATATTATTGGCCAAGCTTGTTTCTTGGTTGAAAATTGAAAGCTGCTGGCAGGTTTGATATTTAGATTAGATGAGATTTAACTTTATTGTCATTGCACCAGTACTCCATGTTCCCTTCATAGATAAATTAAATGCATTTTGTTTTTACCTCAAGGAAAAACACATCCATACTGAAAAGGAAAGTCCTATTATCTGTATGTATGTGCTCCAGCCTCTGAAATACTGATTGGAGTAAAGAAATTCATTTATTCTGTAGGCTCATGTTACTATAGATCATTAATGGAGCTATATTATTTACTGCCAGGGCCTTATTATAGAAGGTGTAATTACTCTCACTGCCAGAAGAGAGAGACAAAAGTTCTGCACTAGCTTTAATATATTATTATTATTCACCTTTCATCTAAAAACAGATAGAATAGGATAGATATACCTACTGTAGCTTAAGAGGGACATTTAGGTACCACGTATTTCTCCTTATAGCAGAGGTTTTGTAAAAAAAAAAAAAAAAAAAAAAGTATCCATAAATGGACATTTCTGTGCCTCAGGGAAAATATCTCTCCTTTGGCACTTTATACCTGTTATTATTTAGTGTCTACTCTATTTGTGTGTGATTGTGTGAACCAAACATTGAAATGAGGCATTTTTGAGAGTAACAAGTCAAAAATATCAAGGGCTGATAAAATGTGAAAACTAAGAATGCACTGAATATTCGATAACTGAATATATTCGGACAAATTACCAAAAATTACCACATGCAGCCTTCAGAGAAGTGAGTTAAAAGCAAGTGCTAGTCCTGCAGATGACAGCAATGCAATAAAGAAGAAGAAGAAGAAGAAGAAGAAGAAGAAGGCATGTGATGCAATTACACAATCAGAGAATGTACAGTGACGCCGTGACCTGGTGCCTTCGTGAAAATGTCGGCAGTGTGGAAGTATTTTAAAGTGTCAGAGAGCGAGAATAGAAGTGCACTTTGTACTGAGTGTTCAACCAAACTATCTAGAGGGGGTTCCTCGGCAAAGAACTGTAGCGCGACTGCTTTAATTTGTCATTTAAAAGCCAAAAACACACTGACAACATGCTGAGTATGAGAGAGAGACAGCTGCAGCAGCTAAAAGGCTGAGGTTCTTTGAAAAGTCGAAAAAGTTCACAAAAGACAGCGTCAAAGCAAACAGAATCACAAAGAAGGTGATGGCGTTCATGGCTTGGGATGATCAACTGTTTAGGACATTGGCTTTCAGAATTGTTTCATGTCGAAAAATGTATCGTAGACTATTTCTGCAATATTAAAATAAAATAGTGAAAAACATAACTACTTTGGATACTTGATATTCTGTATTGGGCCAAGTGCTTAATATTATTTGGTCACAAATTTACATTTACATTTATTTGCATCCCTAATGAAAAAATAGGATTTAAACAGATTTTATTTTACATGCCTTGGTGTTGGGACCCATTCATAATATAGACAAGGTTTAAACAAAATCTGAGACGCTGCTGCAACAACCTTATTTGATTTGACATGGAATCACCCCCCTACATTCTGGCAACAGCCCCCTTACTTCCAATGAAACACAGAAAAACTGATTACTGCTGTCTCTCTCCCTCCATCGTAATCTCTCCTCCACTCCATGGAAATGCTATTATAGGGTAACGGTGTACTATATTGAAAATAAGTGTTGTCAATGTAGTAATTATAATGGGGGCTGATGAATGAACAAGTGCTGATTTCTTCAACAGGATGAAGTCAAACTCAGTCCCTGGTAGCAGGAATAGTATTATAGTCATCTCTAGCTCTGTTTCATTATCACAATATCGCTACCTAGTGATATAAAGTAATATAATATAAATAAACATTTATAACAATAATAAAAATAAAGTAACAGAGACAAAAATGAACTCAAATTGGTGTGGGTGAATACTAAATTCTGATTGGCTGCAGGGTGTCCATTAATCCGTAAAGGCAAATGTCTGAAGCCTCCCAGTTGTCCATTAATCCCTGATAAAGAACCTTGTCAGGAATTATCTCTTACTTAATTGGACACCCTGCAGCCAATCAGAATGGAGCATTCACCAAGACCCTGGTATGAAGAAGATGTGACATGTGGGTGTGGAAACTTCCTTGTTATATGTAATGTTATTAGTTACTTCAGCTAATTCGTTACAATTAAGTAGTAAAGTAATAAAGTAGTTACTTTATGATGTGTAAGTGGTTCCATTTTCAAGATAACTTGGCCAACACTAGCTAGTAATAACACAACTAGCGGGATAAAAATGCTCAATTGATTTTGGCTGCTGAGGTTAAGCTGCTGAAGCCTCATATTAGATCTGGCTGAACTTTAAAGGTCCCATATCTTACAGCATAGGCTGCTTCTCTCAGTTTTATTTGAAGTTTTTAAATCCCTAACAAGATATATGTGCGGCTTTAAGCACCAAAAATCATCTCAATATAGTTTTACATCTCCTCTCTCAAGCTTCTCTCTGGAGCTTTAGGAAGAACAGGTCGTTTTGTGTCTGACTCATTAATATTAATGAGCCTCTTTTCTGATTACTGTTTTGAATGGCTGTGAATAGGGGGGTAGGCAGTGGCTGAATAGTTGTGACATCACAACTTCAAATACCCACTGATTGATTTACACAATTTCTGGATATTTCTTTGTGCGTTTCTCTGTGGATTAAGTATCTTCAAACATGGTACTGTATTTATATAAAACATAGAGCTTCTTATAATCTAAAAGCAATTAAAATCTCACTTCCTATGATAAGGCACCTTTAAAAAGTAATTTGCATGTTTTACGCTGAAGTGACGTTAGGTAGGGATCACTTCAGAGCCAGTTCATACAGGAGGAATGGCTACATCAGCCAATAACTCTTCCAAGGTACACTATGGCATAAAAGAATCATACAGAGACAGACCTGAAAAATGCAGAATCTTAAATGCTTTTAAGGGCTTTAAATTTCACATCTGATCCCAGAAACAATCATGAGGGACAGACATTACGTCAAGTAAAGTAAGTAAAGGGGTGAAAATGAAGATGGAAGAGAGGAAGGAGGAGGTGAAAAACACTCAGCGCTGGTGACTTATGCCACTACCCCTGTTGCCTTCCGTTTCCAGTCAGGCAAGACAGACTGCTCACTCTGTCTGTTCCTCCGATTGTCTCCCTCTCTTTTCTTTATATTTTCACTCTCTCGCTCCCTTTTATTCAGCCTCTTACTCACTCTCTCCCTCTCTCTCTCCCCTCCTCCCTCTCTCCGTCACTCTCTCGCTAAAAAGTTTTCTATTGAAGGGAATTCAATCACCATAATGAATCTGAGTCCAGGCAGCAATCTTCTCCACATAAAGAAATTCTAAAGAGGTTATAGAATTTGTAAAATGAATAGCTCGGAGGAGGTAAATGGCCATGTGTGGTAAATGTACAGTACGTGTCGAGGTGTGGGGAGCCTGTGTGCAAGAGTTTTTGGTGTTTGTGTGTGTGTGCACTTTTTTTTTTATATCACGCTGTTGTTTTTACACTAGAGGCATGTTCTACGAGGGCTTTCAGTCGTCCTGGGGCAAAAGGTCGACAGTAACATTCAGGGAGTGTCACTCTGTGGTTGTGGGGAAACTATGTGGAATTCTACTGGTTCTGATTAGGCAGGATCGCAGCATGTGATGTGAGTGATGCCTCTATTTGTCTGGTCTTCTTTTTTCTCGTCTCAACTCACCTTTGAACCCAAAAGTTCAGAGGGGGAGGTAATTAACCCTCTATTGCATAAAATATTACTTGATAGAACATGTTTTAAATGTTTTTATTATTCAAAATGGCCTAAATAATAGATATATTTGAGAAATATAATAAAAAAGTTGTAAACATTGACTTAGGATAGTTTTATGCTATGTAAGTGTTAGTTATTTGGTAACATTTTTTCCAAAATTCTGAATACATTGAGACATGTGAGACAATGATGCTCACATGTCAAATGTCCATGAGAAAACAGGATATCCTGGCCATATGATCTCATAAATTGTATGTCCTTCAAAATAAAAGCCCCCTTTTCACATTTAACTGTAAAAACATATATTTTATATCACAGCTTTAAAAAAATTAAGATAAAGCAATTGTTTCCATATGGAAACACTATGAAATAGAGGGTTAAAACAGTAAAGCGCAGTAAGATAGTAAGACACACTAACTCAGAACAAGTAAATTCCATGACACATGGTGAAATGCAGCAGGTGTAGATCCTGAGCTATTCGGACAGGAACCTTAACATTTTCACAATATGAGAAATCCAATATCGTTTATAATTCTAAACCTCAGTGACTTCACACTGCCTGCTAACATCACACTGTGTGCCATTATCCTGCAACAATAGCTGGCTCTGTACCACCTGAACATTCTGGTCAATAAAACCACAGAGAGTGCGGAGCTGCAATAGAGTTGCCAGGACTGGCTGCGGCTGTAATGAACTCTTAAGACCTGGAAGTACTGGCTGTGTGTGTGTGTGTGAGTGTGGGTGCATGTGTGTGTGCATGTGTGAGTGTGTGTCTGACATGTCATAGCATTAGTGTGTCTGTATTTAAGCGCATGCACATAGGTCAGTGCAATAGACACTTTTGGACATTGATGATTGCACATCTCATGAGCGTGCTCGTCCTGACCGTGTGTGTGCGTGTGTGTGTGTCCGCATGTGTGTGTGTGTGTGATCGAGCCCAGTAGCTCATCAGTGTCAGGGCTGAAAAGGTTGTGGGATGAATGAGAGCAGAGAATCAAAGAGAGATTACACGTCTGACCATGTATCATCCTCGATATATTGAACGCAGCCTTTGTGGAGATGGGGGCCGCTTATAAAAAGTGGCATTGTGCGGCGGCTGAAAGAGCGTGTGGGCTCAACTCCATGACTAATCTGTCCCCCCGCATTATTTTATTCAATCTTCCCCCGACTTTATGTCTTCGACATTTTTGCTACACTCAGTAACTTTGAGTTGAATGGACAATTTTAAAGATTTTAAAAGGCGTTTGCTCAGGCCTGTACGCCGGGAGAACAAAAAAAGAGACTCTCTCTTTGTTTCAGTGCATAATTTATGACTAAAAATGGTCCTCCGACTAATTCTAGCGGGCAGGGTAAAGTCTTGAGCACATTCTTTTTAGACTCAATATTGAAAAGAGTGTTGAATTTCTAAAGGGAAACATTTGATAATGCATAAAAGGATTCCCTTTCTCTTTCTTGCCTCTATAACCCACTTCACCCTCCGAACTCACTTAGACAAAAAACACACACGCGCGCACAAGCGTATGAACACACACACACTCTCGATTCACTCCCTCCATCTCTCTTGCTCTCTCTGCACACTGCGCTTGATCCTGACTGGAAAAGGATGTCACATACTCGTGTGACTCTGAATGACAAAACCCAGCATAGTGTCACAACAAAGCATTGTAAACGGCATGAGGAGGAGATTTAATTGCAGTGAGCATTTGGAGAAGCAGCTTTTTTTTCCCCGTTAAACACAGCATATCTACTCTGTGTCATTTACTGGAGTTCATTCTAAAGTGAAGCTTGAAACAATGTAGTGTATAAACCTACCATACTTTGCAGGATAGTTGAGCTTTGCACATTAAACACCCTTTGCACTATGATTGCAGTATACAGCAAAAAAATATAAAATATATATAAAACTTTATATATTATATAATTTATATAATATAGCCTGCCGCAGCAGATTCTTAACATGTCAAATCTCGAGAATATCACTGCTGTTAAAGTCACAGAGGAGACAAAGAGTTCTCATGGACAAAACTGCCTGGAGCCACGGGACAAAAATGAATCCGTGACCTTGACCTAGCGGGGCTTAAGCGCTGGCAAGCCTGCAACATGCTGTGCTCCACTGACTTCACTCACTTTTCCACTTTAAACGACATCCCTGATGCAACAATTTGAAGCTCATTTTAAAACGATTGTTGGGAAAACTTTGTTGATATATCTGTTGCGGTATGCTTCTCCTGTGGAAATCATTCAACATATAAGACAAAAACAAGTCTTCCAACTGTTATTTAACTCTAACTCTCAAAATCTGTTGTTGGTACTCAACTAATTTGGGAAACTTTTCATTTTGTCTGATCATAAAGATAAAATAACCAACTCCAGTATTTTTAAGATCCAATAGCAGTCAATTTTTCCAAAAAAATAAATAAATAAATAAAAAATCAAATCAAACACAACCACCACCAGCCTGTTCGTTAGCCACCTTGCAGACCTAATGCTGTAAATGAGACAAACTAACGTTAAGTTGCTTAATTGTGAAGCAATTTACAAAGTCTGCAAACAGCCTTAATTCTCCAAGATTCCCTCTATGATGTTGAATCTGAAATGTGCTTTCTCACATCACTTCTCATATGGTTTGCTGTCATGAATGCTGCTGTTTTTCTGCATTTTTTCATTGGTTATACTTACAGGGCATCCTGGACAGACGGGGCTTTTTGCAGACGCCCCAGGCTGGAGTACAAGACGCCGTCTGTTGTGCTTATACACTGTGAATTATACATTTGAGGGGATGATTACAGATCTAATATTGAAAATGCCCATATTCAAATAGTAAGGTATAAGGATTTTTAATAATAAGTGACAGCCCCCCGGGTGGCAATAGAGCAAAACATAACACAGCAAAACAGATTTTGGTATGGCTACTTTTATGAATACGCCCTGGCTGACTGAGCACACTTCCCAGCCGTGTGTCACAGAACGCACATCCGCCCTGTGTGAACTGAATATGGCGCAAACTGAGTAGCAGCCGTAAAATCCTGCTACGGTGGATGGAGGAGCATAAAGGTGGATGATAGGAGGCAAACATGCTAACAGCAAAATGCTGCACACACAGAAATGACGCAAAACCAAAAACACACAGAAAATGCTGTCACCACAGGAATGAACTGAAAGTAAACCCACAAAACAAATGCAAAAGAAAAATGCTGCAAATCTAAAAAGTCACACAAAGAGGAGAGTGAACTCGTTAGTTTTACACTCCCATACAAAAGTTTGGGGTCACTTAGAAATGTCCTTGTTTTTGAAAGAAAAGCACTGTTTTTTGTTTTTTTTTAATGAAGATAACTTTAAACTAATTAGAAATTGCTAACATAGTAAATGACTATTCTAGCTTCAAATGTCTGGTTTTCGGTGCATCAATATCTACATAGGTGTATAGAGGCCCATTTCCAGCAACTATAACTCCAGTGTTCTGCGTGGTACTCCGCTCCATCAGCTGAGTTACGGAGGAACGAGTGGCCCACTGGCTGATCGTGGTGAGCAGGATTAGGTCTGAACATTCAGAACCACTTTCCTGTTAGTGGGTGCGAGTGTTCACTGAACTACTTTCTTGTTAGTGGGTGCAAGCCATTCGCTGAACCATTTTCCTGTTAGTGGGTGTGAGCCGTTCACTGAACCACTCGCCTTTTTGTGGCTGCGAGCCATCGGAACAGGTCTGAGCATTGACTGAACCACTTGCCCGTAAGATAGGTCTGAGCCATTTAGTGAACGGCTTCCCGTGAAATAGTTCTGAACGAATCCACTGAATGACTTTAAGGGGAAGCCGTTCAGTGTATGTGTCGTTTTTTAAAAAAATATATAGATTTTTAAAACTCAGACATTTTACAGTAAAGATTGGTTAAAAACAAGAAATAACAACTCAAAGTCACTTTACATTAAAAGTTAGTTAAAAACAAGAAATAAGAACAACAATAATACTGATATAGTAATACTGATACCCCCGTGCGCTGGGGGTAGCGGAGAGCGGAATGCACGGAGTGAACGAAATGAACGGGTTTTTTTACTGAACGATCTGAACCAAACTACTGAACGACAGTTCCCATCACTAGTGTATGTGTTTTTGGTTTTGCATCATTTCCACATTCCAGTGGTTTGCCCCATCAGCCACCGTAAAACCTGTTTTCTGTTTTAAAAAGCAGAAATGAGGAATATAGCATTTAGCCTACATCCATCTTTTACATGAGCAGTGACGTGTCCAGTCTGATCTCCAGCACACAGCAGATATGTGCTGGTATGTGGTCTGTTTACATGATGTAACAGAAGTTCATATTTAACAGATTCAGTGTGGACATAGTGTGCGATCCTGCAAAATAGTTGGACTGGCTGTTGGGACAGGGTGTGAGGCCTGAATTAGGGCAGAAATCACCCAACTCATCCAATTTTCTACCAACCTGAGGACAGGTGGATTACTGAGCAGAATTACTGAGCAAAACATTGTTAATTGAGGTAACTAACGAATTAGTCTTTGTCTTGTTGCCCTCGTCCCTCTTGTTTTTTCCAACAGAAATCAGAACTAACTTGTTGGCAAGCTAAATCTGGTAACACTGAATGTTCCATTTCCCCAAGCCTGGTTGTGTAGCCTGCAATGATGATTATTAGAATGTCAGCTGGAAATGTTTATGCATGTTTATGCTTCAGATTAAAATAACCCATGTGTTATTTTACAGACTTGAGAGTGGAGAAAGAGGTCAGAAATGCAAGCAAGAACCAGAGAGCAGCAGGCGGTGAAAAGCAGTCCAGTGTGTTCTGAGAAATCTGTGTTGGAGCTATTAACTCAAAAATAAAATCAAATATTTCACTAAACGCATGTGTTAATAATCAGTTCATCTACACCATACTTCAACTCTAGTTTATT
Source organism: Lepturacanthus savala (assembly GCA_030544235.1). Classification (NCBI taxonomy): domain Eukaryota; kingdom Metazoa; phylum Chordata; class Actinopteri; order Scombriformes; family Trichiuridae; genus Lepturacanthus; species Lepturacanthus savala. The sequence goes on along the minus strand of CM060462.1, from coordinate 23,529,631 downwards.
TTTTCATTAAAAAAAAAGGAGCAAACTTTTTTTTTTTCCAAGAGGTGATTGATAAAAAACAAACAATGAGAGAACAATGAGCAATGAGATTCAAACTCAGCTCCTGCAAACATCTGATGCAATATGAATAATTGAATCAAATACTTACATATAATTAATGTGAGAGGGGAAACTTGGACCAAAATGAAGCTTATTATTTTAGCAATAAACACATTTTACTTGTCCATGTATTTACATAAATTCCACTTTCCCCTATATATTTGCACTAATAAATCGCTTTTCACAATTCGTAAAACATTGTAAAAATAACCAGGATTATGAAATAATGAATTTCCAGCTCTAGATGTTAAAAAATGCATGTTCTATAAGCAGAAAGAAATTGATGGGACATTATAAATGGAAAATAATCAAATCTCAAAAGGTTTCATCCATTTACATATGGGTCAATGATGTGGTGTAACCCCTAAAACTTGGTACCAGGCAGTTTATCTCTCTTGATAAGGTTTTACATATATTTATTATATTTATTTTATTCGGTTCACCATTTCACATTTCCTGCCAAAAATTGCACAAATTCATGATTTTTGTAATATATATATATATATATATATATATATATATATATATATATATATATATATATATATATATATATATATATATATATATATATATGTTGCATAATTCTTGCAAAATAAACCCAAAATGCCATGCATCTTTCACAACACTATCTTTTCTACACTCTCACACACTGCTTTAATTTCATGTTCCAGCCAATCAGTAATGCTGTTTCTTCTTCTTCTACCACTTTTTAAAGACAACAACTGACCATCAGAGCCCTGATGGCCAACACTTGCCAAACGAGGATTGTATTATACTGCTGTTGTGTATTTTTTTGTGTTACAATGAGTGTTTTTCAAGACCTGTACGCTGGTAATGTACATACTGCGCACAGAGCACTACATTTTGCATACTGTGAACACACTTATGTATAAAAAATATTAAGTGTAAGTGCAGAATTATGCGATTTGGGACACTGTGTCAGTGTTCTATTTATTTTTATGCTTATTATACAGTAAGTCTATTTAGTCTATTTTTATTATTTTTTTATTTACAACCAAGTACAAAATTCCTTGCAAATTATGAGAAAATACTGGCACAAAATCAGTCCAATTTTAATTGGAAAAATTACAAAAAAATAGTGAAATCCTGGTGGGACGGATGTGTTATGTTGTGTACATTGACATGTTCTGCTTTTGATCATCTTGTACCTTCATAGTTTTAAAACATAATGTGCACCGTGAAGTTGGGTGAGTTGGGGAAAGGACATTTCCGTTCTCTAAAAACAGGTTCCTTCCAGCCCTTACAGGTACTTGCATCTCTTTCCATGTGTCTTCAGCAGGAGGAATGGACTAAGATGTGAGGAAAAGACACAAGTGAGAGAAACGTGGATGCAATTAAGGGAATTTGGATGTGCCCAAGGTGTCTTTGCTGTTTCCTAACTTGTTTTGGAGTTCTTCTGTCCTCTAAATAAATGCAGTTTTAATTTCATTGAATTTCTTTATCTGTGTGAATTACTGTAAAATTCATAAATTTCTGAAGGTGACCTGCTATACTGTAGATCAATATATAAAGCTGCATGTAGAAATCATATGATTTAACTGAGTCACTGTTACAGAATCTAATTGGAGAAAATGCATCAGATGCTGTACCACCTGTCACTTTTATATAAATATGAAATATAACTGAACCAAGCCTGCAGTGTCATTTTGTTTTGTTGATACATCACCATTGCTATTTAAGAGCATAATTTCTTATTCCTGTTGTGACAAACCAGCTACTGTTTTTACCTGCAAAAAAAGAAAATGTTTCCAAGGCAAGAGAACACTGATTAAATAGTCCAAAGCTTCAAACAAACCACTACTATCGCACTGTCATCTTTATTTTTTTGGTCATTCTTTCTCCCTCTCTCTCTCTCTTTGTCTTACAAAGGTACAACACAAACACAAAACACTCCTCTTTACCTTCAAAAAGCCAGGGGAAGGCAGTCGGCATGAATAAATAGTCTAAGTGCTTATATTTCTATTCCTGCTTACCCAACTGCTAACAAGACCCAGTTCGCAGTCAATGAGCTACTTCGGCATTCATGAGGATCACTGACAGTCACTTTGCATTCAATGCCAATCACAAACAGCAGAAAAAAAAAAAAAAAAGAGTACACACACACACACAAACAGACACTCACTAACACACATAAAGAAGTCTGATTACAAGAGGCATTCTGCGGTGCTTCAGCATTCCCCAGTGTTTTACCAAAATAAAACAGGCAGCCCGTACCCATCCAGGCGGTTTGAAGCACACACATGCACAACACACACATACAAGAGTATAGCAACAAGCAGGAAAACATGATTACCCTCCACGCATTTAGAGGTCACTGGCATTAGGAGATTAGGTAAAGTAAGCAATCATCATTTGGATATTTGATGATGAAACTATCCTGTTAAATTGATTATAGTGGTGCACGGGGCAGGAGAGGGTGACAGCCACACCTGGCGGCATATGGGGAGTGTGTGTACGTGTTTGCATGTGTGTGAATGTGTGCATGTGTGTGTGTGTGTGTGTGTGTGTTAGTGATTTCCTGTCACATGTCATATTAGGCCACACCTGTCCTCCTTTGCTCTGCTCCTCTGTCCATCCTCTGTATGCATGAGTTTATTCTTAGAATTGAGTGCAAGCATGTGCGAGTGAGCGAGTGTGTGTGTTGGTGTGTGTGTGAACTTCACAAAATATACTACAAAAGATAATAGTCCGCTTACAACCACAGCCATAGGAGCATATGCACACACACACAAGGGATTGAGAACTCTGTCATGTGGATGAATAGGTGATGAGCTTGCCATAACTGATTATGTCACTGTGTAGCACGACAGGGTGTGTGTAGGTGTGTGTATGTGTGTGTGTGCATCATTACAGTATTTTTTTTTTATGGTGGTTTTATGAAAGCTGATAGAGACAGACAGATGAATTAACTTACTTTTCATTATGAATGATTCATCGACAGAAGATATACAGAAAATACATTGAATCAAGTTCTTTATTTAAAGGACGAGACCGCAAATTTCCTCTCTGTCTCAAAACAATAGTCACAAACCCAAATAAACACAGAAATAAGGTTTTCTTGCTGAAATCAATGTAAGTGATGGGGCACGAAATCCACAGTCCTTCTCCTGGGCAAAAATGTATTTAAAATGTATCTGAAGTGATTATAAAGCTTCAGTTGTCCAAATAAGTCGCAGTGTGCAGCGTTCCCTTCTTTTTAAATTGTATAGACTTTTAAATAAGATCTGTAAATCTTCACAATGATTTAATCATAAAGTTTAAACACACTGACCACCAACACGTGCTGCAGCCTATGCTAATAATTAAACTACGAATGAGAACCAATTAAGAGCAAACTGTAATCAGTCTCATCCAAAGATAGACAGAACAGGCGTTTCTTCCCAGTCACTGTTAGAAATGAATGAGCACTAACGGCGATGATGTCATCGCTTGGCATTTAACCACTACATGTGTTCATCAAGGATAAAATGCTGCACATTTCTGCTCAGCCATTATCACAGATTAAATTATATCACTTTGTGCTCCCAAATCAAAAACAATACTAAAACCAACACCCTCAAAAAGGGACGACATTCCAAATGAGCGCTCTTATTTTTGATATATTTGTTTTGATGGCACGCTTTCTTAGATTGTCAGTGGTTGTACATTTCCTCTTTAATGATTATTTTTTACATTGTGGTTGTTTCTACTTTTACTCAAAAGCTGCGTTTATTATTTTTTGCCACCTGGGGTTAGGAAAAAAAAGAAAAAAAAACGTTAAACAAGCTGACAGACACACATTCGTGACATATTTCACAGCAGACATTTTAATTTGTCATTGTAGGAAAAGCACAGGTGTTACTAATGACATTAACGATGGCTCTGTAATATTCAGTAAGCCATGACAGTGTGACAGTGAGCCAGCAGCACAATACCACGACGCTGAGACTGAAGCAGCAACATAGACGGTTCATTTCATTATTTACGCCTGCACTTTTCCTGCTGCAGCAGCTGAAAGTCACCTCTTTTAACCTAAAAAGTTGTATGTTTTATGGAAAACTGGCCACTGCATGAATATAACACCAAGACATTAAAGGTGCCATACAAATAAAACAAGATAAAAGGAAGTTAAAAGATGGAGAATCAGAGGTTCATCTCAAATGATATCATTTCAAATTTTGCTTCTTGTTCATTAACTCTAACTCATCAACTCTAAATAACCCATGACAATCCTGCACTGTGAAAACTTCCATCATAACAGGTGGAAATATCTTATTTTTGGTGCAATTAGTCCAACATTAAGTAGAATTATACTTTACTTATACTGGCAGATAATTTATCTTAGTAATTTTTTTCCTGATATAGGTCAGTTTGGTTTTGTTCATGAAAACAAGACAACATTTTCTTAATAAAAAGATTAAATTGACTAAAAAATTGAAATAAGATAAATTATCTGCCAGTGGAATCAAATAATTCTACTCAATGTTGGACTAATTGTACAAAACTAGATTTCATCTGTTGAGGTTTTAGCTTTTACAGTGAGGGCTGATTGCAGTAAGTAGGGCGGGGAGTCACAGAGAGATTATAAATAACTTTACTTAATCTATAAATAAAATATATATTAATTTAGGCAATTGCCATTATGAAATTAAGTATTTTCCTCTGCAGCCTATAAATCTCAGCTATTAGACTCTTAGCAGCATTTGGAGTGATTTTAGTTACTGCACTGCTAAAACTTAGGGTGAAAATATCTTGTTTTGGGGACAATTCGTCCAATATTGAATAGAATTATCTTATTCCACATATAGCTTATTATTTTTTTCTTGATTTTAGTCAATTTCATCTTGAAAATGTTGTCCTGTTTTCTTAAAACAAGACCAAAGTAACCAAAATCAGAGGAAAAAAATTAAAATAAGCAAAAATTTTTAGCCAATGGAATAAGATAATTCTACTCAATATTGACTTATTGTACAAAAAACAAGATATTTCTACATGTTAAGATATTTCCAAGATTTCAGTTTTTGAATTGTATCACACAATTTACAATTAAAAATCCCTTCGCCATCTTTTCCTCATCAAAAAAGAATAACTGAACTCACAAAAATGTGACTTCTGCCATCTCATCAGTGCTTGCTTTGGAGGACAGGTGCAGGTTGGATGAGGTCTGCATAATTCATCTCCAATATGACAACAAAACAGGTGATAATGACAGTTAAGAACATATTTCTCCAACTGTAATGTTATCGCTTCATTGTATTACAAAGCAGTAAGTGGTTGGAGTGTACTTTTCCCTGGGAACAATAAAACATTCTCACCTACGTTGTAGCACTACACACACGCACACACACGCGCACACACAGCGCTGCTATATCTGTCGGCAGCTTGAGATCTCGGTTTAAGCCCAGGAGGAGGTGGAGAGAAAACATGCTGGAAATACGCTGAGTTTAAAGTGCTAAAGTGAAGACTAAAACACAGATTTATTCAGCAGAAGCCAAAGACCAAGGGAGAGTTTTAACACATTTACACCAGAGAGCCCTCTGAGGAGAGACGCACCAGTGGGTGGTTGTGTGAGAGCTTATTTGAGTATGTAGTGCATCTGACTGTGTGTGTGTGTGCGTGTGCATATACTCCCATCGGTGCGTTCATTTCTCTTATCCGTACACCCACCTTTTTCTTGGTTTCGAGACAATCTCCCAGGATGCCTATTCTACATTAAACAGTGCTTTGAAGACAATTGAGCTGAGACCCAGGCTGATCAAGGCTCCCTTATCCCTCCCAGCACATCTATTATCAAAGCCTTCATACCATTACCGTCATTATACACTATGTATTATTATTATTATTTTGAAAATGCAGCACTGAGAGCGGGCGAGAGACGGGGGCCCCCGTAAACAAATCTATTATTGGTGATGAATTGCATAATAACACAGGCATAATGCCGTTCTCTCACAAAACTGGTGAAGGTGCTGAACTGGAAAAAGTACCCCGTCGGTAAAATTTGAATAAACAATGGGCGAGAGAGGGAGAGAGACAAAGATGGAGTGGTTGTTAGACGCTGTTTTTTACTTGAGTGCTAAAGACTGGAGTTTGCACAGCCCACACCTCTTCTGTGCACTTGTCTCTCTGTTTGTTCCCAGCCACATGTTACATGTCATTACAGGTTTACAAAAGGTATCATCATTTAAGGATAGTGCACTTTGCATTGTGGCTCTGGGGAGTTATGTGTAATTTGATTGCTTCATTGCTGAGATCCGTTGATTTGGAAGATGTTGTTTTTCTAAGGGTGGTGCTAAATTAAAAGGAAAAAAAAATCACTTCCTGGAATTCCACAATAGAAAAGCATTGATGTTCTCATAATGGCAGGAAATATCTGATCCTATTATAATTAATAATAATTTCAGGATTCAAGATTCAAAGCATCTAATGTCATGTGTGCTGTAGAAACAAATTTCTCTGCATAATGAAATTCTTACTTGCTTTCTACATGAATGCTGCATCAATAAGAAGAAAAGAAGAAGAAAGAAGAAATAAGAAACAGTATTAAGGCATTGAAGTAAAATTAAATAGAATAAGATAACACACAAGTAACAGAATATAAATATAAACTATAAATAGGCAGATGATGTACAGATATTTACAAGTAATGTGCAAGAAGGGAGCAGTATGAATAGTGCAGTAATAAGTAATAAGGTGCATGTTCCTGCCTGTAATTTCAGGTAATGAAAACTGATTTTTTGTTTTTTGCTTGATTCCATATTCCTTGTGGTTTTAGTAACATTATACTCCCAAAGTGAACTGCTGAAAACTTAAGAGTGTTAATTAATTAATAAGTCACATGGGAAAAGAAACATAATCTGTAAAATGTTTCAACACTTTTTTATTTCATTTTTGCATTTTTGAAACAAATTGTGCATATTCATAGATCCTGGATTTTTCAGAGTAGGAAAGAGTAGATGCAATTTTGGGGTAATTGAACTTTTTTTCTGGTTGTTAGTTATTAGTCAAATCAGAGGATTTTTCTGTCTTAAAACGTGTGGAGGGAATATTTAAGGAGCGAGGAATATGACTGGAAAACAAAATAATGCATCTCATGGTCTTTTTTAGCCAAATAAATAAACAACAAACGGAACTTGGCAAAATTGTTGTTTAGTTTGCAGACTGGTTTACTTTAACTTATCATTCTCGTCATAGTTTTCCTGTGTACTGAGGGATTATGAGCAATATTTCACATTTGTATTATTATTCCCAAAAAAAGTAGTTTTTTTGGCTTGTTTGCAACATGTCTAATTATTGGACTGCTCTTGTTTCTTTCCCTGTTGGACTTTATTATAATGTTACTGTGTTCACAGATCTTGGCAAATAAATGTGTAATTACAGTGTTATCAAAACCAATACTACTTATCACAAAAATAAGACCTGTGTTGTATTAAACTGGAACTATTCTTAAAAAGGGTTTTCCTTTAAAGATTTACTATCATGCATCATCTCCAACATTAGAGTCAGCTTCTGGGTTGTTTTTCACGTTTAGTCATTTGATGACATGACATTTAAATGTCTTTTCAGATAGTTTTACTGAGATGAAAATGAGTGTATAAAGCCAAGTTTATATAGAAAGGTAATAACTACATGTCACAGTGATGCTGACCACAACAATTATGATTGGTCCACTTGGTACAGTCCCATTGCTTCCTATACATTTCCCCCATCTCTTTCTACATATTCAAAGTAAGCTGAACGTGAGTTGAATAAACAGACTCAATTCTTTTCCCACCATTGCAGTAATTTCTGTAAAAGTAACAGTTTTTCTGTATTCATGAGCTCCAAATTACAACAATATCTGCTCAGAAACCAAAAGAAACTCAACACTTGCATAGGAACGCCACTGACAACCAGCCTTCAGTGAGACTCTACAATGTAAATAGTCATGAAAATAAAGAAAACACACTGAATGAGCAGGTGTATCTAAACTTTTGGCCTGTACTGTATATCATTAATATCCACATCATCAATACAATAAGAAAATAGCTTAATATAATATCAGCAGTAGGGCTGCACAAACTACTATTTTGATATTTAATTTAGATTTAGATTTAGTCACATAAAAAACGTAACAAAGTCAGCCTACTACCACCTGAAGAATATATCAAGGATTAAAGGCCTGATGTCTCAGCAAGATTTGGAAAAGCTTGTCCATGCTTTTATTTTCAGTAGACTAGACTACTGCAACGGGGTCTTTACAGGCTTCTCTAAAAAGTCAATCAGACAGCTGCAGCTGATTCAAAATGCTGCCGCTCGAGTCCTGACTAGGACTAAAAAAGTAGATCATATCACTCCAGTTCTAAGGTCCTTGCACTGGCTTCCTGTCTGCCAAATAATTCACTTTAAAATACTCTTACTGGTTTATAAAGCCCTGAATGGTCTAGGGCCTAGGTATATTGCTGATTGCAGATCTGCTGATCCCTTATGAACCATCCAGACCTCTTAGATCATCTGGATCAGGTCTGCTCTCTGTTCCTACAGTCAGAACTAAACATGGAGAAGCAGCGTTCAGTTTCTATGCCCCACAGATCTGGAACAAACTCCCAGAGACCTGCAGGTCTGCCGCAACTCTCACTGCTTTTAAATCACAGTTGAAGACTTTTCTGTTCAATGCTGCCTACTGCTAATATCATTCTTAATTACTCTGCACTGCACTGTAACTTGTTCTTTGTTTTAATTTCAAAGTTATAAATTTTAATTCTTAATTTTTATTTCTTATTTTTATTTTATATTATATCTATTTTTTTATTTTAATCAACTGTTTTAAATTGTTTTAATCAACTGTCTTAAATTGTATCTTGATGCTTTTAATGTTTTATGTAAAGCACTTTGAATTACCTTGTTGTTGAAATATGCTATACAAATAAACTTGCCTTGCCTTGCCTTAGATTTGAGCTGTTTGTGCTGTTATTTAATTGGGTCCCTATGATTTTATGGACAAATAATTAATCTTTGAAATCCTATCTTATTAATCATTGAACTTTGCATTGCAGATAATTTAGCTTATTTGAAGTTTTTTCTGATTTGGATAAAATAACGTATTTGTTTCTGTAGTAAAACACAATTTTACTTTTTTTTGCAATATTCTAAGTATATTTGTTCTGTCACAGCTACATAAATTGACTATGACACTTCTATAGTCACTGCACAGATTTGAGTACAATAACCTTTGTGGTTGTGTAGATATTCCATGTTTATTATCATTTATAGCAGGAAACAGGCCTGGGGCTTAAGTGGTTAACCGGGAAGAGTTCCATGTCAATCAGAGTCAGAGAAATGCCCAAAACTATGGGAAAAATTAACAGGATTTTTACTTCCGGGACCAGGGGCACCAGAAATAGCTCCTCCAGCTGAATTAAAAGATTATGAGGCCATAATGGTATATTCCATCATGGTAACATTTTATTGTGTTCGCCATGTGCTCGTGGAGCTGCAGCAGCGTGTATTTTGTTCATCTCAGCTTTGGTGAACCATCGGTTCAAGAGTCTGACCAGTCAGTCAGGGATGTTACAACCTCAATACAGCATGTCAGTGAGGCATCTGCCCTGACCCACACACACACACACACACGTACACACACACACACACACACACGTACATGCACGCACACACACAATAATGACAGCTGTCAAACTGCACATCTCATTCTCCTCCTCTCTTCTATCTTTCTTGTGGGTCCAAGAAGAACAAGAGGGTGAACGAGTGTGTCCATGTTCCTCTCAGCACACACACACACTCTCACATAGAAACTTGCTAAACCCCCCCCTCTCCTCAGAGTGCACACACTGTTTAGCTATGCTAATTTGAATATATTTTTGGGTCAATTGTGTGCTCACCAGAGACGGCTTCCACGCCTACCCTTCGCCGAACAATTTAAATTTTTAATATTCCATTTAATTTATATGGGCCACCACTGAGGCAATCTGACAATGCCAAAAAGGCGTCTTGATTTCTTTTTTTTCCCTTCTTTTCTTTTTGGAGTGGGGGAGAAAAAAAAAAGGAGGACCCTTCTTTCATAAAAAATTCCATCGCCCTGGTTTCTGCCCTTCCCTCACCTGACTCGCTGTTCTTATCATTCTTAAAACCATTTCACCTTAAGAAATAATCAATAAAAACAATTATGAGATCCAAGCCTAGCACCAATGTTCTCTCTTCCCCATCTTTTGTTTTTCCTCTCCATCTTTCTCTCCCCTCTGCTTTTATCCTCTTGTCTCTTCTCCCACCATCCTCTCTCCTTGGTGATTCACCGGGTATAATATTTAATTATACTCTATAATTTATGCAGGTTATCAAACTCTGAGCGCATCATTTTATGTACATTGTGTAAATTGCTTTTTTCTCTCTCCCTCCCTGTCTCTCTTTCTCTTTCTGTCTTTTCTTTTCTGTGCTTTTTTTTTCTTTCCTCGGATGGGAGGAGGGTAAATTCTTTGCAGGCATAGACAGAGATATTGAAGCCCTGGTGCAAATGTGAAATGAATAAACAGGCTGGATCTCTTCTTCAAGGGCCTAAATGAGATCTGCACAAAATAATTTAAGCTAGGCCCATTCATCAAGCCCAGCCAGGGAATGTGTGTGTGTGGCAGCGGCCTGTGTATGTTGTCCATACTGTCTGTGTGTGTGTGTGTGTGTGTGTGTGTGTGTGTGTGTGTGTGTGTGTGTGTGTGTGTGTGTGTGTGTGTGTGCGTGTGTGTGTTCTGTGCCCCTGGCAGCAGTGGTAGTAGTATCCTTCTGTAGAGACAGAATGACAGAGATTAAGAGTGAAACCAAATGAAGACTGAAAGCGAAGGTTTCATAGGAACCTCAAGAAAATATCCTGCCAAGTCTAACACTATAGGCCAAAAAACTAATATACAATATATTTTTATAGAAAAATGTCACCTTATCCATAATGTGAGCATAACTTCTGCATTTAATGTTAGTGTCGGACTTAAATGCCGGCCTGGCAGGTGATTTATTTATTGATTTATCTGCCAAAGTCAAATTTTACCGACATCCGGTGCTGATCGGGTGTTAATTTGGGACTCTGGCAGCATGCCTGCATACACTGTTGCTGTTATCCTGCAGAAGTAGCCCCCTTAATAAGATATGCAGTCTTAAAATCCTGTCTTAAATCATTCACAAAATATTGCCAGAGCACCAGTACATCATCACCATGCCACTCATGTCAGAAAAGTGTCAGTCTATAAATCATGGTAGAAGTAGTCAGTTCACTGCACCAATTATGAGGAAAATGAGATTTGAGCTAATAAACCACTGAAAAAAAAACAAAAAAAAACTAGTGATTTCACAAGACACAGATTTGTTCTATTTTCAATTTAAGGAAAACCAAAAATAGTTATACCAGATAATATGGTGCCAATTAGCATATTTTTTTTGTAACATTTGTGATTAAAACATTGATTTCTTTTCATTTTTACTTTTCAGTTTCCAGAACAACACAATCACACACACTCCTCAGTAGGACTGAATGATTTTAAGAAAATTGAAGTATGATTTTTCCGACAGATTGCAATTTCATTCATGATTTTCTTCAAACCAAGTTTCAGGGCATATCAACATTTACAAGAATCACGAAAAACATACATCATACCATTAAAACAAATAAATGTCCTATCTCTAATGCAAGAATTAAAATTAAAATCAAGAACCGATTTCAAATGTAGTCCTAATTATTAACGAGAAACATGCTATACATGGGCTACATCGAATGCTTGAGCAACAGCAGTTATTACAACCAAAGAACTAAAAATGACAAAATCAATGTTTTAATCCCAAAAGTTACAAAAATAAGCTCAGTAAATGTCTCCATATTATCTGGTGACTAGTGTTGTGATCCGGTGTTTGCTAATTCCTCCATACATCAACAGCAGCAGCCAGCAGGACTCTGTTCTCCGGGTCTGTCCTTCGAAGCTGGCCGGTTCTCAGCAGCTGTGTTGGCAAGTAGCGGCTCAATTTCCCGGTCCAGCACTGTGATACGTGCAAATTGAAAATCGCCCCGACTCAATGTTACATCGCATCACAGACCATGTTTGTCTTCACTGCAGTGTTACCTGTTCATGTCTGACTGGCCAGAATTATTGGTCTGGCGGCTGGGTTCAGGGTAAACCCTGGCTCACGGCCAGCTGAGGCTCCTACAGTGAGTTTTCGCTGCATTTTGCTTTTTTGCAATATGTTACTCCATCCTACACATGGCTATGCCTAGGTACAGGAGGGTACCACCAGTCCAGCAGACTGGTCATCAACCACCCCGCCTCAAAGGATAACATGTCTCAGATTCATGTTGCTCCTGCTGTCTGAAGATGTTCAGCTAAAACCAGTGACACCTGGAACGCTACAGAACTACAGTGCTGCATTATGTCTGAGTGCATCAGAGACTCTCCCAATGATGTTGGCAGTGAGTGATCATGATTGTTCAGAGTCTGGCTTTTCTCTTAGCAGACTGAACTTTGTTAACACAAGAACTGTTGCTTTAATGGGCTGTGATAACTTTTTCCTTCTGGACTGTGGAGATGTATGCAGGACCATGGTCTACGTCAAAATCTGCTGCAAACACATATGTGTGTCACAACTCAATTTAGGAAGCAGAGGTTACTCAAAACTTTCCAAACATGCATAAGTGTTATGGGACTCAAAACTGAACCCAAGGGATTCTTTGGTGAAGGCTTTAACATCAAAAGCACTACTACTAAGAGGAACCAGCTAACTCATTTTCTGTGACTCAAATATGCACTTTCTTGAAATGGACAACCCCCAATGAGTGTTTTCATGGTACCTGGGTATTAATGTTTTAGACCTAATAGACCTACTGAAAGGAGAGGTGGGGTACTGTTTTATATGAAAGATGATATCAAATGGGAAGGTGTATTTTTCAAAGCAGGTCACATGTTGGGATATGAAAAGATCTTGTCCCATCAAATGTCATTAAATATTGTAGGTGTTCATAGGCCAACGTCTGCAGATGACAGTCTATGATCAAATCAACGTAGTCTTGAAAGCATGTAATCTTAATAAATAACTAATTCTCAATGTGAACTAGGAGGACAAATCTAAGAGAAAAATACTAACAAATGATCACAGAGAAATTTCATCTAGAAGAACTGAAATCACAAACCACTCCAGTACACAAATTGATTCACTAACAAACCCAGAAAGAACAACCAAAGGTTATAATTTAATTACTGGCTTATCAGATCATGACTTAACCTTATTTGTAAAAAACTTACTAAAAATAGATTTAGGAACATGGCAACTAAGACAAAGATCCTTCAGTGCTTACCTAAATCGAAGCAAGAAGAATTTAGCAGTGAAATTAAAAGATTGAACTGGGCCAGTGTTGTCCTCTGACTATCTGGGCTATGGCTGTCATACTTTTGCCAATAGAATTAACTCTGTGAGGGGAAATATTTACTGCAAAGGTGCAGATAAAATCTAAAAATAAAAATAATTTACCCTGGTTCAATGAAAATCTGTAGAAGCTGATGAAGACTACATATGCTGCACTATAGAAGGCAATTAAACCTAGAAGAGACACTGACATGTTAATCTATGAAGGATTAAGGAACAAAGTTACCCAAGTGCTAAGATTGGCTAAATCTTGTTTTCATCTCAATATACTGAACAAGGCAAATGGCAACAGTAAAATGATCTGGAAAACCCAGAAACATAGATAATCTCACAAGAAGATTTTAAGATTAAAGTACAGGGAAACTTAATTGAAGATCATATTGCTGTTGCTTCTGTCTTTAGTTATTTTTTCCTTGAATCTGTAAATGAGCAAGGACAAACCGTTTCAAACGGAAATGGGATATGGCCCCGACTGATGCTACAGGCCAGGGTTTTGAGTTGGCTGAGATTAACGAGAGTGAAAAAATAATTTGCTCCATAAAAAACTCAAAATGTAGTGATGCCTTCCAATTAGAGTCATTGTTTGTTAAACCTCACAAAGAAATGTTAATTGCCACCATTGCTCATTTAATTAGCCTGCCCTACAAAACAAGCTCCTTTCCCTGATGCCTGAAAATGTGCCATTGTCAAAAATTTTTAGATCTGGAGGCCAAATACTCTCAAAGACTGCAGAAAAAGTTTTCATTGAACAAACATTTATCAATAAAAGCACTTTCGCTGTGCACCATATGCAGTTTGGCCATAGAAGTAGTCAGTAAAACTGCTACCCTGTTGACCAATTTAAATCCAGACTAGATAAAGGAGAATTAGTTGGTCCTGGAATTTTAGATCTGTGAAATTTTTTTTATACCTTAAATCACAAAGTTTTAGAAATCTAAACTCACCAATGTTAACTTTTCATCTAGAACACTGGCATTAATGTCCTCATGTCTATGTACGTATGTAGGGTTAGGGTTAGGGTTAGCCCTGTACAATGGGTGTTCCACAAGGCTCAGTATTCAGCCCCCTATTATTTAGCCATTATATTAATAATCTCACTCAATAGTCTCAGGATATAGTCATACAAGAGTATGTACCTATGTATGTTGTATGGGATAAAATCACATTTTCTAATAAATCATGTTTGACCCAAGATCTCAACAAAACAAAACTGTATGTGTTTCTGTAAAATCATGGTACAACTTCCTAATGCTGATATTTTTAGATTTATTATGTTCATACCTGGTCTTCAGAGGTGGAGAATTTTCTCCTGCCAACTGACGGTCACAAATTACATTGTTTATTGAATTGATAAATTCTGCCAAATACAATAACTTTTGTTAAAACACCATCACACCCTTAATGCATATACACTGACAAAAACCCCATGCAAATTGCAACTCATACCTGCTGCATCTTTAATACAGTTTCGGGTGTAGAATGCATTACATCTTCCCTGAGGCCTTTGTAAATCTGGCCCTTAGTCTTGTTATTTTTCATGCTAAACATGAAATATTGAATGAAATTTCCTTCAAATTAGTGCAATAATTCAATGATCAATTGCTGAGAAATTTGTGTTAGAAATTACAGTATTATAATATATAGTATACATGTATATATATAAGTCACTGCCTGCACTAAGTATAATCCATGGAACAGTAGTGTAGGTGTGAACAGATTATACACATGCAGTTCCATTAATTTGCTATTTAGTTGTCCATTAAGGTAATAGGAACCTAATACTAATTACCATACACAACCTTATCATTCTGTTACAGAGTAGTGGCAGGGTGGGCCTCCAGCCTGAATACTGTAGGTCACAAACACACACACACACGAACAAATACACACACACATCCACATGCACACCATGCTTCCCTTTATTTCACTCTCCAGTGTTTTAAATGTCATTGACCTGAGGGCAGCGCACATACCATCTCAAGCACACATCAGTCTTCCACTAGGACACATACACACACCTACACACTAATCAAGTCTCAATAGGCTTCCTCACTCCCTCGTCTCACTTGCTCCACCCTTCCTGCCTTCCTTTTCTTACTGTAAAAGTGGATTGGTGGAGACCTCACGCAGCGGCAGAGCCATTGGGCCTGTACCTCTACATGAAAGAAAAAAGGTTAAAAGGGATGGCTGACATCAATCAGTCATGACATTCACACCTCTCACTTTCCCAGTTACATCAGTCACTGCTTTTTGCTGTCACATGATTGGCAGGTCAGGCAGTGTCGCTGAAGTGGTCCCTGAGAGGGTTCAGGTCGTAATCAGGATGACAATATAGTGGATTCTACACTACTGATGAGTTATTTAGCTTAAACTTCACCAGAAGAAGAAAGACGTCGCAACTGTACGGTGAACTCTGTGAAGTGTAATGCAGAAACACCACAGCAGCGGCGGCACTTAGAAAAAAAAGGCACAAGCTCGTGTACCGAACTCTATGCTAATATCTGCTTTTTCTTACATCGGTAACATATATGCAGTACACACTTCGCGGAATGATAACGCCACGAATGCCAAGGATGCAACACATTCACATGCATATGCACTTACAACGCACACAGACTTCCTAACTGACAAGACCTGGTACATGAGGGGCTTAGATCCACAAACATAAATATCTAATGAGAGTAGTCTGAAGTGTGCCAGGGGAGAATTTAGTGAGTGTGTGTGTGTGTGTGTGTGTGTGTGTGTGTGTGTGCCTGTGAGTGTGTGTGCGTGTGTGCGTGTGTGTGTGTGTGTGTGTGTGTGTGTGTGTGTGTGCAGTGTATGTTGGGGACTACCATTCTCAGTGTAGCTGTAAGTTGTCTGCACACTCCCCCTCCCCTCCCTTATCCCCAATATGCCCCCAGCCTGCCTTAACAACCACGTGTCAAGTGCATAGGGAGTGGTAGGTAGGGAGCGGAGTGTGTGTGTGTGTGTGTGTGTAGCTACATGAGGGTAACATGCATGGTAGCAAGTGTAATGTACAGTAGGGCTTTCGAAAGGGGAGAGGGGGGAAGCCAGCATGTCGCTGCTCTGTTGGAAATGACATCGTAGCAGGGGTTAAACAGCCACCGTTTACCTTGATTTATAATCCTCCCTCTCTCTCTCTCCGCCTCTTCTCCTCCCTTATTCTCCTCCATCCTCCACACATGGAGGGGTGAGGCCTCAGTATTTGGGAGGGCAAAAAACGCAAAAAAGAGAGAGAGAGGATGAGACTCTTGAAGAAAAAGAATGTAAATTAATTAGACCATGAAAAATAAAGCATGAATGAGTGAATCAATACGGGAGGGTTTTTTTTTTTTCTGTTGTCAGGTCACAGCACAGACCAAGCTGTTGCCTGAGGGTTGACTGAAGCTCAGGCCTAAATTCCTCATGTCTACCATAAAACAGTCCAGCATTCCACTACTTTTTGACACACACACACACACACACACTCCCATCACAGCGGTGGCAGCACTTCACAAAGGAACCATTGAAGGGGCTCCTTCAGTTTAAAAGTTGAAGAGTATGTCTAATTTTGGTCAGAGTTCATTAGGCAACACAAAAGTGGGAGCTCGCAGAGAACATGAGGACAGTGGCAGAGGCAAGTGCTTCATGCGAGGGCCGATAAGAGCAGACAGAAACTACAAAGGCGTCTCTCCTTCAGAAGGGAGGATGAAGAAGGAAGAGAAGAGGGAGGAGAGAGAAGGGGGGGAGATAGAGAGAAAGAAAGGGACCAAATGGCAAGCAAAAGCCTCGGCCCAGAATGTTGTATGGTTTTAATACATGCATGTCAGTGTTTGTTAATGTGACCCAGGGAGCCCACAACGCACCAATATTCAACTTTAATATTCAGCTGTAAGAAAGAGGAGCCGCGCAAATGTAATGGGAAGCAAATGAAAATGAAATACTTTAAGTATGACTACTATATTGAGGGTATTAAATTGTCATCACGTCTAAGTGAGAGCGACATCAGAAAGGGGACGCGACTTTATGTCAAATGCAAATCCATGCTGCTCGCAAGTCAACCTCCATCCCCTCATTATGGGGGAGAAAACGAAGAGAGCTGTGAAAAAAAAATATATATATATATATATATATATACAACAACAGCACAGCAAAAGTAGAAAATAGCTTTAAAGTACACGGCTGCAGGATCGCCAACATTGCTGAGAGCTTTGAGGAAAGGGTGTGAAGATGGATGTGGACAGTGCTCTGCCCATGAGATCCGTGTTTTTACTGTAACCGGGATGCAGTGTTGCTGCTTTAGTGCAAGGCCCTGAGCTGTAAATGGATATTGGAGATTAGATCTTTCATCTGGAGAGAGCCATGTCATTTTCCTATTTTTCTCTCTTATTGATTCTGGCTGCTCTCAGCTCCACATGAACAAACCCTTTCAGACTGGGAAAGGCCAATCCAGAGCTGTTCATATTCCCTACTTATAGATCTTGCTGTATTATAAGAGATGTTGCAGCAGATGGGGAGAGATTTGGTAGATAAATGTGTAGATGTGTCTAGAGGGGGATATGCATCATCACGGCCATTTTTTTTTTTATTATTCTAAAGCACCACTTGTACATTACCATCTACACTACATGCATCAGAATGTTAAGATGTTCATTCACACTCATTCACTCATCTCCTGCCTTACACAGGCTATTTATTGCCTATTGTGGTAGATGCTGGTTTTTTGGTGAAAAATCTATGTAATGTGCCTCACCCCCTCCTCATTAAGCTACTGCTGCCTCATCATCATATCTCAGTCACGCTCCCATATGTTTTAAGGCCAATATTTTAAACATAGGTTTCTGGGTTGTCTCCTTAAAACATGACACCCGTATGTGCACTGGTTGGTGCCCATACTGGTCACAACACAATCCCTTTTAATATAAAACGCACAGACTTAAAGCTAAAAATGAGGCTTCAGCAGTCTGAGTTTGACATGTCAAATGTCTTTCTAGTTTTAAATCCCCTCTTTGTGCTTCTATATTCACTATTTCTTTGCTGAGCAGCAACGGAAGGATAACTCGAGTTGATACCCTCTTAATTCGCTGAAGCCTAATGTTGGCTTCAAGAATTATTTTTCTCCTAGAATTAGAAACTGTAGATTTTGTCCCCCCATCAGTTACGTTAAAATCGCTTTGGTTGTCATTTCTTTGCCTTTCAAACTGTCCTGCCGGACAATGTTGATTTCATCACCGTCCAAAACAAACACGCGATGCTTTCGTATTTAACACCGCTGTGGTTGAGGTTTGGTGAGATCGAGGTATGAAAAGCACTTGGTTAAAAGTCCCGCTCTACTCAAAGATGTGTTTTTCATCTTTTCTTTTTCCTTCAGTGGGATGTTTGAGTTTCGCTGTGCAGGATGACGTATGTGCAGAGTTTGTTTTCACATTCATCTGCTGGAGGAAGAAAGTTTCTCTGAGGTCATCTTAAGTCTGAGTTTAAATATTTGTGTGTCTTAAAATATGTCTGTGGGGGGAAAGTCAGAGGATCCACAAAGTCATTAGGTTCTGCAACCATGCAGTGTTGGGAGTAACACGTTACAATAGTAACTAATTACTGTAATGCATTAATCTTTGCTGTAATGCAGTAGTGTAAGGCATTACAGGAAAAAATCTGTAATATTTACTCGGTACAATGTCAGTAACGCAAATTACAATGCATTTTTAACCTGGATTCTAGAGGTGGGTTTTGTGTTTTTCGCTGAAAAAAATGGGTATAAATTATGATTAACAAAGGGCAATACAGCTGTAACTATCGCAATAGATGTCCTATACAGAAGGGCTAAATTTACAGATGTGTATATATAACACCAGATGTGCAGCTGTGAAAATCCATATTTCCCAGTCATTTAGCGAGAGTAACTAAAGTAATGCAAAAGTAGTGTAATGCCTTACATTTTAAATACAGTAATATTGTAATGTAACTAATTACTGTGAAATGACACTAACAAGTAATGAGTAATGCATTACAGTTTTTGAGTAACTTGCCCAACACTGCAACCATGTATGTATGAAGTTTCATAACAATCAATCCACTAGTTCAAAGTTAAACCAACAGACATCATTACTGGTAGAGCCACACCTTTAGCATTGTTAAAAATACAAAACTCTCTACACCCAAAACGTTCATAGCCAAATTCTGTTTCTCAGTAGTAACAGATAAAATAACACTATAGGCTTTTGATTATTTTATTACATTATTTTTTCCAGGAAAACACACATTGATTCAAAACAATATGATGTTAATATGTCATTTTCATCCATAATGACCTAAAATACCATATAAAAGCAGGTGTAATCTGACACATGCCCAAGATTTAGTGAGATCACAGCAAAAACATGAGTGTAACTTCAGCAGTAGTGAAACCAGCATACTGTTAAATAAACTAAAACTAAATGAATGTGTGATTTTCCAGTGTCAGTAGGTGGTACAGGAATCAGGAAGCAAGCAATGGCAAGACATTTGCGATGCTGTAAATGCTGTGGCAGCAGAGGGACACGCAATAACTCAAATAAAAATGAAAATGGCATTTACAGGTACATTTTGTAGCTTTATTTTGTAGATCTACTACATAAATGCCTGAAAATAAATACCCAAAGATATACCCATATATATATATATATATATATATATATATATATATATAGTTTACATTGGGATCAATGGACCAATAGTATTTCTTTAACTCACAATATAACAATTCAGTCATGAATTATTATGTTATTATATTCAGTGTTACACGTGTTACACATTACAAAAATAATGTAATGTGTAATAGTGTAATGCATTGATTTTTGCTGTAACAGTAATGTAAGGCATTACAGGCAAAAATGGTAATATTTTACTCACAAACGTCAGTAATATGCATTACAATGCATTTTTAACCTAGACTGAAGTGGCTCGTGTTTCGCTTTTCTTCATACAAATGCGTTAAAATCACTGCAAGATCAGCAGCATTGAAATGTCCATGCATAAAATGTTTACTTCCTTTTCATTTTGGCTTGTCAGACAGAAGATTGAAATGAGATGAACCTGCAGAAACGTTGAATAGCATATTTTCCAGATAGATCTACACTCACTACTTTACATCGTAGTCACATGCACTGTGTACTAAACCTAAGGAACTGTCCACTTCCTGAAATAGCAGCAGTAATTAAACAAAACATTTAGGATGAGAGTAGCGATAAAACCAGAAAGCAGCAAAAATTAACGTTCTCCTACCCTGAGATTCTTCAGCCAGGAGACTCATGTTGGCGTATGTTGTTGAAGACATGCTGCCACTTTCAACAGTGGAATCCCCAGCTTTTCTAAAACTTGTCAACAAGATCCCTGTTGCAACTAGCAGCCATGATGACAAGGTGAGCTACAAATTTCCAGTTATTTTGGTGAGAATCACTTAAAAGCTATGCAATAGTAGTGTAATGCCTTACATTTTGAATACAGTATGGTAATGTAAAGAACACTGATTATATTACTCTAAAACATATAAAAATGTGTAGCACCAAGTCGTTATTTTCCTGGCCACGAGAGGTCACTAGTCAACATAGTGTTTCAGGAATTTGGATGAGCGTAGATGGCCTCATTTGTAGAAGCAACATGGAGCTGTTGGAGTGACGGCCGCGGTTCTCCTGGACCTGATCTCTACCAGGCTGCAGGTTCCAAGACAAACACAGCTTCTGGTCTAATTCCTTTTGCAAGCGAGGTCCATCCCATAATGACTATCCCCAGCATAAGCTTCAGCCATCCACCTTCTTCCCCCCGCTGCAGACTTACACTAGCATTGGGGGCTAATGAAAACAAATGGCTTTTCAATGGGCAGACAAACCTATTTCAAACATTCATCATCAGCCTCATAGATTTCTAAAATCCCATCAAGTCTGTCCCTGGCCTATACCTCACTTTGTCTCCGTCTGTCTCTCTCCCTCTGAACCCGACTCAAAGACTGCAATCACAAACTCCGTAACTTTTCAGCATCATTTATACAAGCTCCACGTAGAATTACCCACCTGACAGTTATTCACACGCCAAATCTCCATTGACAGAAACAGGTGGACAGGACAGTATTATCTAGAGGCGGCAGAATGAATGGGAACTTGCTGCTAATTCCACTGACTGGTACATAGCACAGATCTGAGCTTCTACTAAAACTTTCACATTCTCCACAGCAAATAAACAAAAATTTGATTAGATAAGATCAGACTTTAATGAGCCCTGTGAGGAAATTGGGTTGCAGCAGCACAGAAAAGAATATAGTGCAGATAAGAACATGCTAGATATAGAGTATTTGGAGTAAATACGTCAAATATTAAGTAATAACAATACAGGAATGTAGTGACAATAATGCTACAGATAAATACATGAATACAAGGAGATACAGAGGTATAATGCAGGTCATGAGCATGACAGAACATCAGATTGTGCCTCTCAGATAGAGGTGCAGAGTACTGCTGAGCAAAGCATAGAAGCATTTTTTGAGTGTGAAATCAGCAGCAATCAGTTAGCCTGAGTGCTTTTAATATCACTCCTTACTGCAAGGAACAGGCAGAGAAATAGTCAAAATCTTTTCAGAGGCAAAAGGATGCACCGACCTACAAGGTTAAAGTAAAGCAATGTCCCTACTGCTGCTTCACCTCTTTGGATTTTCATATTGTCACAAGGAGAAACAATCAGTGTTAATATTCATAAGCAGAGGATTCATTTTTGGCCTCTCCATCTCCATGAAATCGCCTAATGAAGCAAAATAAAAAATACAAATTCAGGATGTGTGTCACGAAAGGCAATATTTATTGGGGTATTTGTTTTATAATCAAATTACCAATGCAAGCAAATGTTATATTTATTGTACAATGGTAAACAATAAACCAGAACTCTCTGTCTCATATTGAAATGGAAAATTACTTTTGGTTCAGTAATACAAAATGCTAATGTTAGCACACTAACATTCTCAGGATGACAACAGGCTGATGTCTAACATATGTTTACCGCGGTTATCATCATCATCAGCAGGAGCGGCCCCATTGTTTAGGGATGCTAACATTTGCTCATCATCTGAGTACAGCTGAGGCTGATGGGTATGCGTTTGCAGTAATTTGGTCATTGTCTAAAGTATTGGAGATCAAGATAGGAGATCAAAGTTATTATGATTCCTCTTTTGAGGAATCATCAATGTGTGCACCAATTCGTCCAATAGATGTCATGGTATTTCAAAAAAGGATGGAAAGAGTCAACCTAATGATGGCACTAAAGGAGAAATCCTCTATTGACCTTGAGATACTGTAGTTGTAGGTCAGAGCACCAAAGTCAGTAAGATTCATCCTCTGAGGACCAGGAATATGTGTACAAATTGTCAATCAGACAAAAAACACTGATGTGATATTTCAGTGTGGACTTTGGTAGCTAATTGTTTGATGTTGAATTCATGTTTCTCTGATGATGTGATAATAATTGATAGTTTGTATTGGTTGCTTCACAGTATGATTGATTGGAGGTCAGTTTGCTCACCTTTGCATTTGTCACTACATCACCCCCTACCTCCGCTGCCTGCCTGAACAAGTCCACATACAGAGGCACATTCACTGTAACAGCAGGGCTGACTGATGGGTAATGATGATGTCATCAACGAATGCCAATCCTGATCAGGGCGGTGGATCGGTGCCAGGCTGCGGGGTGGCCGTGGCAACCAGATGCCAAGGCAACAATTCCACTCAGCCAATCGGAGACGGGAGGCACAATGATGGAACATGGCAGATGCAATGTGGAGTTAACTGGAGTATTTGTAACCATCTTAAACATTGTTTGGCTAATTATCATTCCACTAATGCATGTGTGTTTAAGGTAAATCCATCTTAAGATACTCTTATACCATTAGATGGAATCAATTTATCATGTGCAGTGCATTTCAGGGAGCTGATTTGTCATGCAATGGTAAACTTCCTTTTTTTAGTGTACCCACATGGACTGGAATCTGTATTGCTGTGTACTAAATATTTTTAGGCAGAGAAAGCAACACTTACTGGACACTGTTGTATATTTCTTAATTTCAGAATAATTGGGACTGGAGGTTATGGTTTACTGAGGTTTCTTGTCACTGATTTAACATTTAAATTGTGGGTTCATGTCACTTTCACACCTGTAGTTTGGTTAATTTGGTGCACACTGAGGAAAAAACAATCCATCCTAACCCATTTCATGTTCCAACAGACTTAAAATAAATTAATAAACAGAAAAAAAAGATTATCACTTGGAATGAAGGCTAACATTTATTAGGCAGTTCTGGCAACTCATGGCCCCTTGTGGTAATAACAGCAAAGTCTGGTGAGTGACAGCAAGTCATGCTGCATTTTACTGTGACATACACGTTCATTCATCTTCTATGGTGGTCATAAAGAGATAATGAAGCAATAATTGACTATGAGCATCATAAGTCAAGACTGTAAGACCAGAGTTTCTTGGCATTAGGTTTCCATCTAAATGTACTGTAGCACAAGTTTCTAGAAGATCTGCAAAAGAAAAAGCTAATGCATGTTTCAGTGCATCAGTTATGCACCTATTTCATGAGTTGCAATAGCAGGTGTAATAAATTTCCTGTTTTGGAGCCATTAAACCATTTCAAAGGAAGAAAAATGTGAATAATGACAATGCACAGCTCATGATGTATCAAAGAAAAAAGAATCCTGGGCTCCTACAGTAACATGCATACAGGTTATCAATAGATATGAACTTGCACCTCTACAACTGACTCACCGTATTCATGAGGGTTTTATATGAGGGCCAGTAACTTTTAAATGACAGAAAAGCAGGTTTACAGAAGCTATAACCTCAGTATGCACTGCACCTGGTCTTATCTGTGTTACTCGTTCTTCTTGTCTTTATTTTTTTGTGCTTCTCCTCTTTCTCATCTCATCTTCCTCTGCTGATTCAAAAGTGGGAATTAACCCTGCTGTAATTACATGAAGGGGGTCAATGCGTAGAGTGGTTAGACGGCCCTGGTCTCGCCGCTAAATGAGCCTAAGGATGGATGGATGACATGTAGACGGATAGATAAGTGGATCATAGATCTGCAGATATCTGGGCGAATATACAGAATTAACCGTAGGTCTCATTTGAACCAAACCAGCAGATATTTCTAGGGAATCAGATTTGGCCACAGTGGGAAACTAAACTGAAACATTTTTTGCCATCAGTAACTCAAAGTGAATGACTCATTGGCCGTTTTCATTATTCTTCTATCTCCCATTCCAAACCAACTTACACTGCTAAGCCGATTCATCTGTCTCCGTTAATCACACAATAGCCTATGCATTAGACTTAATTATGTCTCTGCATTTTAATAGCGCAGTGTATCATTAAAACCACATCTTCAGCTGCAATTTTGACCTTAAAAGTACAGATTTTTGAAGGCAACCAGGTACACAAAAGACATATTTCTCTCCATGCAATGTATACGGAGGATTGTAACGTGATAGTATGAAAATGCACAACAGAAAATATAACATCAAAATAGCAATTTTATACTTAAATGAATCATTTTTCTCTGTATCACACTGACAATGTGTTCAATTTGCTGTTTTGTGTTTTCTCTCGCTCTCTCTCACACACACTAGGTAGGAGCCCTCAGCAGCAGAAGCAGGAGTGGTGAACAGTTAATAGTGGCGCTGCAATAACAATAAAATGTCATCAATCTGTGGGCGCCTCCTGCCTCTGTCACACCAAGTTTGTACAGAGTAATGACATTAGGCCCGGAGTAGCAGGCGCACTGCTCTCTTAAAGGCACCGCACCATACCTCCCAAACAAATAAAAACAAACAAACAAACAAACAATCAAGAGGCTGAAACGGCGGGGGCTGAAATAGGAGGAAACAAAGGCTGGAAGAAGAGGAGGACCAAAGGAAATGCTACAGGAGCAGGCGCTGGTTCCATTTTGAAGTTACGTCACACTCAACTCGAGATTGCATAAAGGCAAATTATTGCTCTGTGTCAGGTATCTGACATCCAATCCCATGCGGCTTGATGATGATTTTTCTCTCACTAACGAAGACAAAGCTACAGTAGCATTTCAAAAGAGTGTCTCCAGATTCATTACGATATAAAGAGAGATTGTGCTTATGATTTGGAGCTGCAAGGTGGTCCTTCTTCTCCAAACAATAACAAAGGACGTGCCCTCCGTCAGTAGCCTCTGATCTTCTATCCACCAGGATCTGCAATGAAGGATCTCCTTCTTCTTTGATAAAATTCTCGAAATGAGTCAGTGATTCTATATCAGGTACAGGATATCCATCTATCCAATTAAAATAAAGTCAAGTATCATAAGGCAGTTTTATCCGATGAACCACAAAAAGTTGGAGAACGTTATAAAATCCTTCTGAAATACATTTTAACTACCCTTTTCTCTCCTAGGACTGTTTTTAGTGATTTGAAGATATCAGACATCCAATGTTTTTTATCGTTTTTCTTCAATGCTTCACTCAAAGTCAGAGTGAAATTTCACAACAGAGATCACAGGGCATATTTTAGCAATGCACTTGGTCAGTGCTATGGGACTTAGTCATCTGACAGCAGTGACACTAGAAGGTAACCATGGTAACCAAGCTAACTTGGATAAATCAGCCAGGGGCGTAGCTCCGAATTCTGCGCCCCTCTTAATGTCAGTGGGCCCCTATTCGTTTTAGTGTATGAAGCGCATTAGCAAAAACAATATTTAAATATAAAAAAAAGCATAAACAGGGTTTTAAGATACAATCAAATCAGATTATATTGATAACTGGTTCCTCCATTCACCACTTGAATTGATGCATTTGGCCTACCTGTGCCACGATTGGCTGGCGACCATCTGGGGTGTATCCCTGCCTCTCGCCGTAACGCGCTGGGATAGGCTCCAGCAGACCCCTGCGACCCTAATGAGGAATAAGCAGGTATAGAAAATGACTGACTGACTGACTGGCCTACCTGTGCTCAAATACCTAAAACATTAGGCTACATCTTTTTTGGAATTAATGATTAAAATATGAAAACAATTAACTGGAGGGATTCATTCATTTATCAAAAAAAAAATCAGGATTTTCGTGGGCCCTCTTTCTACTCGGCACCTGGGTAGTCAGGTCCCCCCCCCTACCATGCCCATTAACCCAGCTAGCATACACATACATAAATATAAATACATAAATATTGCACAGCCACACTATTTTGGGTCGAACTTGTGCTCTAAAACTATTGTTTTATATGTTTATATTATTTAACGGAATCATTCAAACATACAAACCATTATATCCCAATTGATAAACCATAATCATACTACTAACACACTTTGTGTGTGTGTGTATGTGTGTGTGTGTGTGTGTGTGCGTGCGTGCGTGCGTGCGTGCGTGTGTGTTTGTGTGTGTGTTTGTGCGAACGCCCGCTTTTGCGGAGGCTTTAGCATTGGTCTGTGTTTGTATGTGCCCATGTGTGCTCATTTGGGTGTGTTGACTAGCATCCATCTGCATGCCCGCTGGTGACACATCAGCCAAGAGCCTCCATCAGTGACACACACACACTTGGGGGGGATGTGGGGCAGAGAGTGAGAGGGAGACACAAGTGCATTGGTGTAAGAGGACGAGAGAGGCAGAATATGAGAAAGCGAAAGAGAGAGAGAGAGAGGGGAGGGTCTGGCCAGGCGGCATTAACCCCGCCTTGCCTGAGGCCAAGCCGTGCCACCGATCCTGTTTCTAATTCACCCCTGCTGGCAGCGCTAATGCCAGCCACTACCAGTTACCACACAATCTGCTCAGGGGACTGCACAGCCCTGCACAGCCCAGCACCCCTATATATAATCATCTGGGCTGGCTATGCATGATGATTAGCGTCCTGCTCAGAACTTGGATCTCCTCACACTGGGGGGAAAAAAAGAGAATGATATACAGTATACTGACTGTACGAAATAAAAATGTTCTTGCTTAAAACATAAAACACATCTCAAACTCATCTTGTTTTATCGCCACCTTAATCTTATTCTTATGTTCCGTCTTTATCAGGATCCACCTGATCCATCAATTTTTTATTTTGTACATTACTTTCACTACAGGGATCGTTCCAAAAATGCTTCTTTTTCTAGGAGGTCAGAAAAATGTCTCAGGAATGGATACAAGATTAATGCAGCGCTACAATTAAATGTATTAAATGGTTATGCTAAAAACAAAATCAATGTTATATCACTTAATTGATTCTTGTTGATAACATATTTGATTGTGTATACTAGTTACTTGTATCATGCTGGATCACATCCCTTTTTATATAAATTGTTTTCACCTTGTCTTAATTTGCTCCTATTATCCTTCATTTGAGCCATCATCCACCTGCCTGTTAGACACAATTCTTATATCACTTCATTTTCCTTACTCCCCTGCTGCTTCTCACCTGTCATCCATCAGTCTGTTTTTAGTCTGAATGGATATAAAATTAAATGAAGACAGCTCATTGATGTTGTTAAGGCAAAGGAAAATGGTTGTAAGGGTAATATTTTGTAAGTGAAAAAATTTAATCTACCATCCGCCCCAGCCTGTTTTACCCAACTCTTAGCAGGATCCTGTCTTCATGTAGTTGTGCTGTCATCCCTTCCAACAAGAAAAACCTGCACCCAAGCTGTAAACTGACTCCATGTAGACATAATTAACATCTCCATGCAGCTGCGAGATTCCCTACCCACACCAATCAGCTGCTTCAAGCATCCTAAAATCTGACGATGATGGTAAAAAAAAAATTAGGCAAAATACAATGATCTTTTGTGGGTTCAGTCTGATATCTCTAGGATTTTTCGTTATTCGGAGGAGCTGAATACAGGGACCACATCCCACAATCAGCATGCTTACAAGACACTCAAGAAAACCAAATTATTGTGTTAATTTGACTATGGTCAGACTTTAAAAATGCATGTATACATCTTAGTGGGAATGAAATCGGACAGAGTTGGACTTCTCATAGTCAAATTAACACACCTAGATAATGTGAATGGAATTGGATTTTCTCTGGCCTGTATGTTCTTAGTCTAACAATGTAGGAGCATGCTATACAACAGTAGAGATGAGACAAAGTGGAACAAAGAAACCACCAGAACCATCCAAGTAAAGAGAAAAAAAAGACTGTTAGTGCAAATTCAATGCATTTTCAGACAGTGCGACCAGCAAGTACACTACAGTTCAAAAGTTTGGGGTCACTTAGAAATGTCCGTAAAGCACTGTTTTTTTCAATGATGATAATGTTAACCTAATCAGAAATACATTCTATACATTGCTAATGTGGTAAATGACTATTCTTGGTCCAAATGTCTGTTTTTTGGTGTAATTTCTACATCGGTGTATAGAGGCCCATTTCCAGCAACTATCACTCCAATGTTCTAATGGTACAATGTGTTTGCTCATTGCGTCAGAAGGCTAATGTAATAAAAATTTACTATTCATTTTACAACTCATGGTTGTAAATTAAAGTGTGAGTTTTCAAGGAAAACACAAAATTGTCTGGGTGACCCTTTTGAACGGTATGACTAATTAATAAAAGAGAGAGAGACAAAAGGAAACCTGTATCCTATTTTCAGCACGGACAGCACCAGCCCAGACCGGTGCATCTAGTGGGGAACTGCAGTTGAGAATATATTAATATTATTAAATTGTTTATATTCAATTTTTACAAGGTGACAGAAAAGTCAACAGATACACATGTGTATATACCTATGGCCATATTAACCCACTTAAACAACAGGTGACGACGCATGAGGGGGTGGACCCCGTCAGTTATTGGATTTTCTCAGTTTCATGTAAACTGAGACAAGGACAGAAGTTTGACTCAATGCAAAAATCATATGTTAATCATAGCACGATTAAGCTCTGCATGGAAACAAATGCTATCCACTTTGTCCTGGTTCGAGGAAACTAAGGCCTTGGCAGGTCAAGCAGATGTTGAAATATCTGAACAAGGTAGATTTGCAATGCTTTTTAGTCAAGCACAATAGATTGAAGCCAGAATGCTAGCAACACACCCACATGGTAGATTCCCTGACATCAGATATGGCGTCTCTGACAGAGGATAAAACTGAGCTCATGTTTTGCTTTGACAGGCAGCTCATTAATATCTCTAGGGGCACTGCCAATGCCATGGGAACAGTCACGGTGGTGCCAGTGTCTTCTTAATGCAACCAAGACATTCGTTGATGTTCTCCCTGGTGTAATACAGTAGCTGTAGCAGACAGTATTATTCTGTATGAGTGTGTGCGGACATGCCCCTCATCTTCATGTCCCAGCTCAGGGAGCTTTCCTGTAAACACTTTACTTGTCCGACTACTTCTTATGCAATCGACTGGAAGAGAGCGTCCCCGATCCCAACCAACAGACATGCAATGATCACTCATGCCCATGAGATGCTTACAACAGGCCTGAGATTATTCAACAGACTGAACTTTCCCTTACCTTGAGTGACCCCCAGGTTCTAAAAGCAACACTCCTGTGAGGTGTGATGCCATATGTTTTGTGTTCTTCTGTGACCAGGTCCACGTGGATCTGTCTGACCTTGGAACACCACTAACTGAGGACCATGCACCAATGGACTAACTTACACCATATCAGCTTGTAAACCAAATGTAGGTCTTGTTTACAATTGTTTTAAAGCTAAAACCCCCATCAAATTTAAAACCCTCAAAATTCTCCATTTAAACTAAATCAGCATAGGTCATCATGGTTTGGGATGGGAACCGAAAACCGGTTCCTGTAGAGAACCGGTTCCGTGTGTTTCAGTTCCAAGGAATCATTTGGCATTTTATCTAACGATTCTCTTATCGATTCCAATCAGCACATTTACAGCACGTAACTTACGCAAGTTAGGCACACTCTATTCCAGCAAGCATGACTAATTACGTGATGACGTCACGCCGGTTTAGCACATCGTAAACAACAATGCCGCCCACCAGATTCAAAAGCTCCAAAAGTTCAGATTCACTTTATGAAAAAAAGATGGCAACAAGGCGACTTGCAGTCATTGCAAAATGGAATAGCTTCGGGAAGGAACACGACAAATATGCACAAACATGTGCGCACACAACATGGAATAACGTTAATGGAGTGTTGTGTTTTTGACGCGCTTTGGAGTGATACATCAACCCAGCAGCAGCTGCAGTAAGTAAGTTATCACCTCTGCGGTTACGAACGGCAACTCTGGTTGATCACGTATCCTTCCTGAAAAAGCAGACATGCTTATTTTTTCAAAAGAATTGTTAATTCTTCATAGTATTTGCAGATCTCACTATGCAATGTTCCATCATATTTGACAGCATTTATCTTTCTTTATAATTATCTTTAAGTGTGTACTCAGCTCATATATCCTTTTAAAAAGGAGTTTTTTTTATTTATATTAGGAAAAATGTGTTGAAGAATGTTACATATTATTGTGTATTTTCATAGTGCTACAGTTACCACAGTATCTAGGTTTTGGGGTCTTTTGACTTCACTGTTGAGTTTGTAAGGTCATGACCTCCACGTAAATAAACTTTATGCTAATCAAACTCCTTTTTTCTGAAATTAGAATTGATAAGAGAATCAATGAAGAATTGTATCATTAAGCAGTCAATCAATAATGGAATCGGAATCGTAAAAATCATATCAATTCCCATCCCTAATTATGGTTCAACCTCAGCCAGCACTTGGAAGCTGAAGTGGCCTCAATACAGGACAGACTACTGACGTCGTAATAATGAACCAGAATTTACATCCTCCACTGACAGCGACAAATAGACACTTTTTAAGTTAATGTGAAGTCATGGGGGGTTTGGGGAGAGGACTGTTTTTTAGTCATCATCTCCTAAAATGCTATCTGCAGGGGAGGCAAGTGATTATGACCAATGACACATGCTGACACTTATAAGTGGAAATTACACATGCTGGTTCTTAGAAACAGTCTCCTGGGAGCCTTTAAAACCTGCTGACCGGATCCCTGTTAAGCTGGTGTCTATTACAGGGCAGGGCTGCTCGTCCCGTCGCCACCTTAGTGCTTACTTGGTCCGTTAAAATTGCGTGAGTGTCAGAGAAGATGGTATCAGTGCTCCAGGAGAAACATTTGTGCCACTGTGTCATGGTCAAGACCATAAACATGAAAATGACCAATGGGAGATGAACTGTTCTCTATAGGCGTGTCTACTTTGCTCTCTATAACATAAGTTACACTCTGGCCTTTAGTTCCAGCAATGCCTGTAGACATGGACATCTACATCCAAGTGGAGCAACAGCAAGTAGTCTCTGTTTTTTCCAAATAAAAGCCTAAATCAATAAATATAAATGCCCAGAGAAGTTAAAGCAGAAAAGAGAAATTAGTTCATGTGAATAAGTATATTTACTGAACCCATTTAAGCCCTGATTTTTTTTCAAAGATTTCATGCATATAATTATATTAGGTGGGTCACTAACAATCATGTTATCTATCTATTTTTGTCCATTTTATACTCCTTTCTTTGAAGAAAATAGCATTTCAATGGCTATTAGAAATTTATTTGGGAAATTTATTGGGAAATTGGGGAATTATTCTAGAGACTTGAATGATCAAATTCAAATTTATATATATATATATATATATATATATATATATATATATATATATATATATATATATATATATATATATATATATATATATATATATATATATATATATATATATATATATATATATATATATCAGAGTTGAAAATCATAACAATCTAAATAAAATGACGTCTTTCTGGGAGGGTTTGTCTTCACCATGTTCTCAGGAGGATATGATGACATCATATGAGAGTAAGCACTTGGAAACTTAACTTTTTTTCTTAACACATAAAAAGTATAAAATGACAGTCACAGACCTAAAGGCTCATAGGGTACAATGGGTTAAGGACCCATCAAAAACACATTTCACAAAATGCATGTTTTTGCAATTACAATTAGTTTTTTTATTCTTTCATTTTATCGACTGCCATCGTAATTATTCAGGTCTCTTCTGCGGTTTGTGTTTCCATCTTAGCGGAGTTGAGAAGAGAAAGAAACTTTCCTGTGCCTTGGTATTTAAAAAACGATTACCTAGTGACGTGAAACCACCTGGATGTTGACATCCATGTCCTACAGGCTGCCGCTAAACGTCTCTGTGTTTTGGACATTTAAAAAAAAGTCAAAGGTAAGAAGCCACATGCGATATCCATCCCCAAACCTCTGTAGGAAAGAAACCTGGGCATGTATGGGGCCCATAAGCACCACCCTTTGGTGAATGGAGTGTGTCACAGCAGGTTGTGCGTGGGAGAAACCTGTGCGAAAAGAGCGCTGCTTATGTATTATAATTGTAGTTCTATAAACATAGACCGAGCCCTATAACACTGTGCCATCTTATCACTCAACACTGAACACTCAGAAGCTGCACTGATTGGTAAACAGCCCCTGTATGGGGCTCATGTTCACAGGCTTAAACCAGGTTGGCTGGCTGAGCGTTCATTCTGCAGATTTTCAGTTCATGCTATATGGATGAAGGGTTAAACCCAAAGATCCTTGTTATAAAGGCTCCGCCTGTGTTCATAGAAATAGAAATATAATACAAAATCATAGTGCCCTGTACTTACATCCCTGCATTTAGCAGTAGTATTGTAATTAGTAATTGCGTGTGACAATTTCAAGGGAATCCAAGTAAGAGAGATGGAGAGTCAAATGGAAGTTCCTCAGGCACTGTTAAGGAAATAACTTAATCCTTTATTTAATCAGGCATAGCCCTTCACACAAAGAATAAAAATAGAGTAGGATTTATTCTACTGGGTTATTCAAAAAGGAAATAAAAAGGTGACATTGAATATCTTGAGATATCAAATCCTACTTAACATCTGTTAGATAAGCATTCAAATGTTGTTCAATTGTATTTTTGTGTCTTTGTTGCTTGTCGCTTAATTAATTTACTGGAGGATCAAAGCAGAATACAAACTACCCTCTGTGAT
Source organism: Lepturacanthus savala (assembly GCA_030544235.1). NCBI lineage: Eukaryota > Metazoa > Chordata > Actinopteri > Scombriformes > Trichiuridae > Lepturacanthus > Lepturacanthus savala. The sequence continues at coordinate 23,496,165 of CM060462.1, read as the reverse complement.
CTTAAACACGAAGGTTGTGAACAAAAGCCTTCTGAAAACCAAAAGTCAATGATTTTCTTTATTGTGAACAGCAGGCCGCGAGAGAGTACATCGCAAAGTCACTGTTTGTGTGTATGTTTGTGTGTGTAGCTAAGGGCTAAGCTAAGCTCAGTATCAAGGCCCCATGCCTCCCTCATTTCATCATGTCAAGCGATGCACGCACATACACACACACACACACATCCCATGTAAGGGGTGTGGGGGGGCTATGTTGGTTGCCTTGGAAACACTTCAGTCCAGATAATTATTACTGTAACTGTCTCTGCACACCCCACCTATAATAGAAATGGATCATAAATTATAATCACTGAGTGGCAGCCTTCTGTTAGGGCTGCCTGCTCGCTGCTGCCACCCACTGGGCAGCAGAGGAAATGCAGGACTCAATATAAAGCTGTGAGGAAGCTGCTGTAGACTCCTGTTGTTACTGATCCTCTGTCTCATTTCACTGCTCTCGCCTAAACCGACTACAATGTCTACTTTGCTTTCTTTTTGTTGTTTTGTTCCCTCTATTTTTAGTGAATCATTCTCAGTCCCAACGTCAAACCCAGAATGACAATAACAATCATTTAAACACATTAATGGCAGAATGGAAATATGGCATCATGCTGAATCTGTTTAAATATTTACAAAGGCCTATTCCCATGGCCCATTCCTAAGTAATCAAAAAACAATTAAATATTCTTCCCGGTTGAAAGTCGCTTTTTTGTTTGTTTGTTTTTAAAACAAAATAATTCAGTGCCTTATAAAGAAGTAGTCTGGGGTTGGGTAGTAATTGCAAAGTGAGCGCCCTACTTTTTCTCTCCCCCTTTTGCAAGAACTGGGAAGGAATCACCAAAAAATGAACAACGGGGGAAAAAATGAATAAACAACCAAAAAAAATAAATTAAAGTAGCATTAAGAATATAAACTAGCAGCCAAAGGAAATAAGCTAATTTCCTGGCTGTGTATATATCATGTCCTTTGTTTAGCAGCCTTATTACACAAAAATGATGAGTTTTTGGCCTTCGGTTTGATCGCCATTGCATAGAGTTATGTGCAGCAGAAGACTTTTATCAGCGGAAGTCACTGCCACTTCCTCTTACAGCATCGCCCCGTCTCCCCTTTTGCATTTGAAACATTGGAACTATTCATCACATTCGTATCCCCAGGAACAGAAACCTGCCTTTACATTAGCTGCTAAACAGCTGATTCCAATTCAGCTTTTTTTCTTCCTATGAAGTGGTTTGTGATAGGAGACGATTCTGCAACAGAGGTCTTCACCACACACGCCAATTACTGGCAAGACGCAACCGCCTTAAATCAGCTTCCATTTATAAACATAACTTCAACCGCAGTGCCTCTTCCTCTCCCCTAAAAGCTGGAGAGGGGAGAGGGGGGGTTAGTTTGGGTGAAGCCTCATCATTATATTGGTCAGATTACTGTAAGACAGCAGGTTTAAAAAGGCAAACCTCAACAGAAATTCAGGTTCCATATCCGGTGTCAGCTCTGCTCACCTCTTCTGTTTTAAAATGAGTTGCCACAGCGTTTTACTTCCTGCAGCCACACATGAGCAATAAAGTTTCAGGCTGTTCAAATGACCTCAGCATTATGATTGTAACTCTGCAGAACGCTTGGCAATGAAGCCTTTTAATCATCAATTGTTGTTTCTGCTGAAATCCCGGTCCGTTTCTTTTCAAAGGACAGACGTGTCATACACACACGCACAAACACACACACACAATCGCACACACCGAATCCCTTTCAAAATAAAGCAAAAAGGAAAAACGTCTTCTATCCAGTCACTGAACAACTTTAAATTACACCATCTCACAACTTCATTTCAAACGCAGAGATGCGGCTGTTTCAGAAGGGGAGGACCTTTGAAAAGTTGATGGCACCTCGTGTTAGCAGTTTACGGCCAGGGGTTTTTGCTCACTGCACCACGCAAATCACAGGTGGGTTTCCTCATTAGGCGCTATTGACAGGCCACATAAAACAGAATCCAGCGCTCCTCCAAAAGCCTCGGCAGCCACCGTCTAGCGGGCCCTTTTTTGTCCCCCCCCCCGTCCTTTCCATCTCCTCCTCCTCCTCTCTTCTTTTCTTCGACATGCATATTTCAGATCAGGGATGGATGTCAGGCAGTGTGGGGGAATTATTAATCTCAGGTTCTGTACTTGTGATGAGCTGTTTAAGGATTCATACTAACAAAGGGCAGCGGAGTCACGCAACAGGGCTGACAAGGCCTGTCTTTCTATCTCTATACCTCCACCTGTCTCCTGCCTCTCCTCCCGCTAATATCTGCAGTGGAGACACACACACACACACTTTTATTTTTTTTTGTACATTTCTCCCTCATTCTTTCCCTCCGTCTCTCTCTCTCTCTCCAGCTGACCTTTGGAGCCGCTTAGGTTCACAAAACACCTCCAAACAGTTCCTCTCTAATGGCCCACTACTCAAACAATCGGTAGAACGACCTGACGAAGATGATTGATCTCTGACAAGCGGCTCGATGCATTCCTATGAGTCATTAGATCAGCCTGGATGGAGAGAGAGAGAGAGACCTATCGGAGAATTGGTACAGCTGTGCGTACAACCAGACCAGGCATTTATCTAATGTCAAGACGTGCAGACAACCTTTAGTCGGAGTTTGATGTTGGAGGAGCACAGGAATGACAACGGTGCTCACATCCACAAGCACAGGACCGTTCATACACCTACATACTAGTGTTAAATTCATTCAGAAAATGATGACTAAACACCAACCTAAGAATAAAACCTTTTTATAGTTAAAAAATTTAAACTTTCCCAAATTTTTGCTTTATGTTCATTGACAAAAAAAAGATTAGACAACTCATTCTAGACCCCTTTCTCTAAATTAGAACCCAAATATCCTGTTCATTCATTGGATTGGATGTAATGTGCACTAGTTCTTTGTCCTGTGCTGCGTGCATCATATCAGGACCACACCAGCACAATGAGTACAGCAACAATTTTATAGGAAGCAAGTTAATGTTAATAATGACAAGAACAGTTCTTGGGAGAAAGGAGCAAGCTGATATTTGAGTCCATTTTTGTTACAATGATGGTGAGGGGGGAAAAAACTAAATAAGAAATGCATCAAATTATCAGAAGGGCAGAAATGTGGCCATAAAATAGCTGTTAAGAATATCACAATCCTGAAGAGGCATATTAATGCTCACCACAAAGACATTGATGTAGGTTTAGCTTGGTTTTGTTGTTAGCTATATCAAGCCAACCACTAAGGTGGTGGTGGTGTACATTAAGCAGCCTGTGTTTTACAGCCAAAACCAAAAAGAATAAAATCTTTTTCTGTCTTCTTGCTTTTCTAAAATTAAATAAGAGATGATATCCATCACTTAAGAGGAAATTGTACTGATTTAATGTATATTTGTTTCCTGGAGACCTATCCTAACCTTTATCACAATGATCACATGCCTAAATCTAACCTTAAAATGACCTAAACTTCTCTTAACTTTGAACCAAGTGTTCACCCTGAATTTAGTGATTTACATTGATGCGACTTGGTTTTTGTCCCCATAAGGAAGGCAAGTCCCCACAAAAATGTTGGTAAACAGATTTATGTCCCCACAACATGAGGAATACACACAGTCACACACACACACACACACACACACACACACCATTCTTCACAAAAGTAAAGGCACTCATAGATGCACTCAAATGAAATGAATCTGTAAGAACACACAAAAGTACGCACAAGCAGTCAGCAGTAAAACACTATCGCTGTGGCAGCTCAGCGCCGTGAAAAAGAGAAATGTCTTCTTTAGAGATCCTCTTGTTGTGTTGTCGCACTAGAAGATAAGGACGGATTAGACTGAGAGACGCTCTGAGCTGAGACACGCAAACATGCTGTTGAACATGGAAGTGAAGCACCAGAAACTCTCTCTCCACAGCCAATCAACAGACACACACACACAAAAGAACTAAGTGCTATGCACAGTAATACAGCGGCTCACTTTTAGATGGGTGAGCGATGTGCAGCTTTATGTGAAGCCATCATCTTCTTACACACTACGGCCAAACCCAGATGTTATCATCTTTAACGGAGTGTGTCACTTTTTGGAGCATAGCCTGAGCGTGTGCATGGGAGGGCATCGCTCCCAAAGGCTCAGAGCTAATATGCGTAAAGCTCTACAGCAAAGTATGTAGTCAAATTTTAAAGTGCACCGAAACTGGAACATTTCAGCTCATGAGTGAAATAGCCAAAATGACCCTTTAAAGCAGATTCAATTAATCTTGGACAAAAAAGGTCAACAGTCAGTAGACCATAAAGGTCAATAGATATTAACAGGATTCATCTTAAAAAGCTGCTGCACGGCCCCCTGTATTTTAAGAAGTTATAAAACAAAGATGTCTATAAATTAATATTTCAGATATTTAAAGTTACATACAGAGTCAGACGACTTTCTGTGAATTACTGTCGACTTGTTTTAGTCATGACACTCTGGACAAAGAAACACAGAAAAACAGAATAGAAGACAATCTTTTTCATAACGGAGCCCTCCATTGGTCACAGCTGATGCCACATACCGTAAATGACCAAATAATAAAGGAAAGAAACATGACCGTTGATGCTGCTGTCTTTTTTGCTTTTTTTCTCAAGATTCTCAGTCCTGACGTTAAAGAACACCTTCTCTGGGTGCCATGGCTCCGGTGCAGCAAAAAAACAAAAAGTACAACATGAAATTTAAACTTTCTGTGGTAAAATATGCAGAGGAAAGCATGGAACGTGTTTAACTACAGCACTATAATCTGAAAATGTAAGTTATATGGTAGTCATAGTGGTTTAATAAAAGAATTTGCGTAAATTACCAGATTTTCCATTTTTTTCCGCAGGAGTTTTGTCAAGAAGGAATTCAAAGAAACACCTGAACTGTTAAGTGTTTGAAACAAATAAACACACTTGCTATAAGGACAATACTATTTATCAACAATTTTAACATTTTTAACATAACACACCTTTCCATTAAATATTATAATCTAGTGTATCAGAGACTTTAAATTAATACTCCCTCCCTACTCCCTTGAAGTATTCTTTTTACCTACAACAACCTTGCTGACATACGAGTTGAACTGAGATGAAGTTCTCAATGTTTTACTCCAGCTGTCTTGAGAACCGTGTACTGATATCAGACACAGGCCACATCTTTATGTGGTTCTGCTCTCAGCGTCATTACACAGCAAAAACGATAACAATGAAAACCATTTCTAGTGGGAAACACATGTGATCCACACACACACACACATACAGTGTGTGTGTGTACTCAAACACACTTCCTGAGGCCCTTACTGGTTATGAAAGGGGTCATCAAAGGCAGAGAGGAGAGGAGGGGCAGGGGAGAGGAAGTGATAAAAGTAGGTGAAAGAGTGAACACGATAATTCCTTTCATTTTTTCTATTTGCACTCTATAAAAGCAACACGTCCTCATAATTAAACAACCACGTAGGTTGCCACGTACCATGTACTCCCAGTTAAGGTTAAGCACAAAAATCATGTGGTTAAGGTTTGGGTTGGATGGTTGGGGTTAAACACTACTTTCTTAAAAGTTAGGGGACCTTTGTCATCATGGAAACAGTAAACACCACAACCTGCTACGATTTGCTTTAGAAACTGGAAGAAAACATATGTTCCTGCAGTAAAGTCCAATGTTTGCCATCTATCTATCTAGATCCAATTCACTTCCGCCTCTGCAGGTGAAGTTTTTTGTTGAAAATACTTTTTCTCACTCGCAAAGTGTGCACAGTGATGAAAAATTGTCTGAGGTGCAAATACACCTTTATTGATCATAATAACTTTTACAACAACAATATGTTATTTTTTTCCAATTAACATGAGGATAAAATGTCTACAAATGACTAAATTTATGTTACATGTCATGTTGAGTTGTGTGCTTTCATTATACCAAATGTTTGAAATACAGAGTTTTAATTTAAGGTAATTTTAGCTAAATAAAGGACACAATTTCCTCCACTCTTGTCCTGAAAAAGACCAGCAGCAGTGACACATGCATATAGGGGAAAGTCTGATGGAAATTTCTCAACTTATACGTCATCTGAGCTGCATCACTTCTCCAGGTCAGAATTACTATGGACGATAGATGGCTTCTGTTACTGTTAACATCACTATAAGTCATTTTTGGTGACCGAATTTTTGACCTATACTGAGTATGTCCTGTGACAAGGATGATCCCAAAGCGACGGGGTGTATCGTAGCTCTTGGGGGGATCCAGCCAGTTTCCATGGCTATGTGTTCATTTTTTCCACAGATGACTATTGTCATGGCTCACACACTTTTTAATCACATGGCCACAGTGACTTTATGACCGCCTGGGTCTCGTTAGGCTCAAGCCAAGCCTTGAGACAAAAAGGGACAGATGGTTACACCAAGAATGTACCGAGAATCTGAAATATGCCTGATCCAGGCTGGGTGAGTGATTAGTGGTGGAGGAGGGGGATAGTGATAGAATGCTGTGTATGTGTTTATATGTATGTATGTATGTGTGTGTGTGTAAGGATCAGAGGACGTCTATTTGATAACCCTCCACCTTCCCTGCACACACACTCCTCAACTGCAATGTCTGGTGCATTTTCAAACACCTTGTTTCTTCACTTCTTATCGACACACAATTTTCACCACAATCACAATTACACACACACACATCCACACACTGGAAAAAAAAGTAATTGGGTCGGGGGTCAGTGTATTGCGTTGAGGCTCATTTCCTAGCGGCTTGTGTTTCACCCGAGGTCTTTGATACGTGGCCCGTCCAAACCAATGCAGCCATAACGCGACTAAACACTCGTCCCCGTCAACTTCCTGCTATCATCGCTGTCATCAGCCTCCATAATACACAGCACATGTTGTGGAAAAACATTAACGACACTCGCTGGCAGATAAAAACAGCTGGGATGGGGATGAATGAGCAAGGAATATGACGCCCTATTAAAATAAATACAGTGGCGCATGTGGAGGATCCAAATAGACTAGACCAGACTAGGTAGACAGATAGATAGCAATAGATAGAAATAGAGATAGATAGATAAAGCACAGAAGGGGGGGAGTTTCAAGGAGAGGAGGCTCAATCGAACAGAAGGAGAAAGCAACAGACAGAGGGGAAAGAAGGATAAATGAGGGTGAATATAAAGAGTGAATAATGGAGAGGAGGGGAGAAAAATGAGGTGGAAAATATAGAGGGGGAGGCCAGATTGAGAGGAGGAGTGGGGGAAAAGGGGGAGAAAGAGATCTCTTTGTATCATCATTATCTCTTTCTGTATCAGATTAGGATGAGAATCACACTTCCGTGATGGTGCACGGCAGACGAGAGTAAATTTAATTTATGTGATGGCACAGCAAAATTAATCTTCATGTCTTTCACAAAATATTTGGTTCTCGATGTGATGTAAGGACAACCTCGCAGAGCTAATCTAGTGAACTACTGTAACTGGCGAGCTAAATGCTAACGCTCTAGCCAGCCAGTCAGTCATGATAGCTTCTTTCCATTTTCTCAGGATTGTTGATCATTTAATCCAAATTGAGTGAGCTTGTATACAAGTTATTGACAAGCAAACACTTTGAATAACAGCTCTGCAATATGCTATCTATCTAATTAGCTTAGCTCGGTAGCTAATGGCACAATATCTTCACACGTGTAGCATTGACCCATGTCTCACAACTGTTTACATATCATTCCTCTTTTGTAGAGCAGTTTTTACTCTAAAAGGGTTAACCTGAACTGATAAATTGGAAGCTATACAGGCTCCCTTCATGTTGGACATGTTTTATTTTTTTGGTTCCCTGAGAGTTCAGCACTGAAAAGACGATTTGCTATTGGTCAAATAAAGTTCACCAAGTTTGTGACACTTGTGAAACTTGACACAGAAAATATGTGTGAGCCGACTTCGCCCCCGCGAGCAAATCCACTGATCTCAGTGATTCCGTTGGAATGAATTGATTCTGCAACTAAATTTCAGCGTTTTGGTGTGACCAGGCCTTGAAGCATATCTGTGTGTGTGTGTGAGTGTGTGTGTGTTGGCAGAGTGAGAGATTGTTAAGGTAAGAAAAAGGGTGGCCACTTTAACTTCGACACACCAAGCTTTAGACACACATACACACCCGTTCCTTTTCCTCCATAGCCCCCACCCACTGCGCCACCCACCCACCCACAGCTCCTCCATCCACCTCCATCCACCACAACCACAATCCAACCCGGTGCCAAGGCAGCACAGATGCAAACTCCCCCCTGACCGGGAGGCTGCCAAGGCGCCGCTTCCGAAGCCTCTCCACCAGCTGGAGACTCTCTGATGAGGCCAACACATCCATTTCCCTGGTAACCGGCGAGTCCAAGCACACACACGCATGCACGCGGGGACACACTTGCATATAAACATGTATATGCACCCATGTGAATATGTATATTCCCCCCGCACACACACACATATGTGGGGTCCCGTCAACACCTTCCCCCCCTCCGCGCGAATCCCTCCCACCCCTCCCTCCTTGCCCTGTTTGCTGCCAGGTCTATTATCACACAGGATGGGTTGCAGGGCCACAACACAACAGCTAGACACATTTACACCCAGTTACCAGACATATGCAGCATACAGCCCGCTGTTCCGATTAGCAGGACACAAGATGTCACCTTTGCTTTTGCATGCAGTTGCTGAGAATTCCCTTCAAAATGTTCAATTTCAAAATAAATGTTGAAGGTGTGTAAATAAATGAAAATTTTATAAAAAAAATCTTTTGCACTACAATATATTAAATCTAGATCAAGATAATTGAAATCAGAGGGAATATTGTCTATTTACTGAAAAAATTAGGGCTGCCATCTGATAGTTGACCAATCATCAGTTGAGGAGAAGATTCTTGGTTAACCAAGATGATGTGCTAGAGGGCTTTTAACCTCTTAAAACACACTGTACCATAGAGGGTACAGGGGAGCAGCTGGGGGGTCATTTAAGGCAATACAGCATTGAAGCATGGGGTCAGGAAATACCCAATGAGAACCGAAAAACAAAAGCTTAACCCTCTTTGGTTTGATGGACAGCAGCATGACCCGATGGAAATTTATCACGACGAAACCATCCAAATCGCCAATCACCAAGGCTTTAGAATGTCATGTGACATGTGGAAACCTGTAGAAAGTGGGCATCCATTTTTCATAAATAAAACTGAAAACAGGGGTGCATCTTAAGACGTTAATTTGGATAATTTGAAACAACAGGTACAGGAAGTAGGAACGTTCATCACTCAGGGTCAATTTTTGGCTTTTACCCCCCTATCCCTGTAGTTATTAGATTAATATAATATTAGATAGTTACTATTTCAGGTAGGAAATCCAAAGTGTGAAATTAGTTCAAGAGGATAAATGACAAGCCCAAGAAACAATCGCCTATCATTTGTCAACATCCAACATGACATCATATGGAACACATAAGTAACATTAGGCTAATCGTAGCCTCTTAGTATGGCTGCTCTAACTTCAGAAATATATATTTAAATAATTCAATTAATATAAACGTGTGACAACTACTTAACTAACACAACTAATGGCTTAAATTAACAACAATTGGTTGAATGAAAATCCTTAGTGGGGTGCATTGTTTGAATGTGATTATAGTGTAATGGAGCATAAACTAACCCAGTTTAAAGAGTAATGGGTCATTATAATGAATCAAAAAAAAGGGAGGGATGTGTCATTTCCACTGAGTACAATCAAATCTTTAAAAATCAATTGTAAAGGTTACTTTAATGAAGATTTTTCTTGCAAAACACTAGAGTCGTATTGTCAACAATTAAAATTTTAATAATTATCACAGAAATGTTTTATAATTTGCTCCAAACTAATGGTTCTTCAATAAATATCACTATGTGTACATCCTGAAAACTCATATCCTTTTCAAAACAAAAATTTGATCAACATATTTCAAAATATGTGAAGCATTCCAATAGGTAGTAATATGGCCTTTTACAAAAACAACCCTTAGTGTAGCATCAGCACAGGCTGAATTAAATGTGAAGGGGCATCTAAGGGGGAAAATGTGGATATTATTTTACATGGAACATTTAAGAATCAAATAATACCTCTAGAGTGAGAAAAATTTGTGCACTTTAACTTCTAATTGTCAGCCGCTGTGGGTCATTGTGTCCGTGTGTTGCTCTGGCATTTCCCAGGCCATCTCATCCATCCACAGCATAATCTGGTGGCAAAGACAAAAACGCAGGAGGAGAATAAAGGTGCTTTGTAATCGAGGACAGGAGGAAAGTCGGAAGGAGAGAAAGGAGAGGAGCGGAAAAGGGAACGGTGCTTATCGACAGGAGCGGCGAAGGGGCTGCCGAATATATCATCTCTTCAAACAGCCAAGGTCAAGCAAACAGCACCTTTTTGTTTCGGGGCCGACAAGGAATGGCAAGGAATGGCATGGCATGGAATGGCACAGAATGGCACAGAATGAGACACGAGGAAGGGGAAGGAGAGGAGGAATGTGGCTGCTGGAAGGGGATCAGTGGCTGAGCTTTAACCTTGGGCTCTTTGTGTTGGAATAGGCGAGGGCCCTTAGTCTGCTCTGCCTGCATGTACACACACAGGGCCAAAGGGGGTCTGAGGCTTCGTCCGCCCCTCCCCTCCCGCATACAGTCACTCCACTCGCCATCTGAGAGACAAGGAAGGTTCAGCGATGTTCATGTCGACAGAGCCCTGCGAAAGCCTTTTGATGTCCCTCTCCTTTTTTGAGGGGACCACAGAAAGGCTGGAGGACTTTTGGATGTGGTGCCAAGAACAACAAGCGAGGAGGCAGCTGTGTGCAAGAGGAGGCGGATCGGCCCAGGAATCAAAGATGGCTGGCGAAGAAAGGAAAACAGCGTATCAAAGGAGGGGTCTCACGTAATTGGAGTTAGTCGGTGTCTTTAAATAAATTGACTTGGGCGGAGGCCACGGGAAAGAACATACACACAGAAGCAAAGCAGCCATCGCAAACAGAAGTGCTTATCAAGAAGTTTCACTTTTCAGGAACTGTTTGACATTGCTTGAAGGGATTGGAAATGAAGGAAATGAAAAAAAAGTACGTCTTTAGCTTCTTAAAGGGGAAGTACACCAATTTCATGCGAAAAAGATCAGTTTACCAGTCATTAGGGCTGTTTGAATGCCATTTTTTCCCACTTCGGAGTTCACTTTCTTTTGGAATGCAGCTTTGAATGTCTACCATCATATTTTATGACTGGAAGTGTCATAGTTTGTGACTGGGACGTGTCAGCAGTCTGATAGATGTGAGGGCTGCAGAAAGAAAGCTATGGTACAGGTGCAGGTGTCTCCACCCAGCTGCTTGCACTTGAAGCTTCGAGGCATTCAGTACAGTTATACTAGTCATTAAAGCAGTGCTAATTAGTGTTTTTATATTATCAAATGGCTGTGTAATATGAACCTCATGCACTCATGACCTCATCAGAGAATTATCAGCAGGTCTAGAGAGCCTTTAAGCCTGTTTTATCTCAACTTTATTGTTTTTCAGCAGAAAAGGCTCTGATAAATCTATAATACTCTAAAACGAACAGAAAAAAGTTAGCAAAGTTGTAGTACTTAGCTAGCATTTAGCAGCTAATGAGCCAAGTGTTTCCCGCAGGAGTTTGTGGAGATCAGACCAGAGCAAGAATGAGAGTAAATATTGGCCTTGCATTCATCAGGTGTACAGAAGCATGACTCCAAATGAATGCTAATGTTGCTCCGTGGCTACTGGATGTGGAAATAAGCAACTGTTTGCTAACACTTGGTTTCTGTGGCCCCAAAGTGGCTAAAGCAACAAAGAATGCATTACAAACTGGAGATGTGGCATCCTAAAGGGTACAAATGGTGTTGCTCTATGGGAATGGGAGGGTTTGGTGTGTTTGGAACTTAACTGGTACTAGTTTTTTAAAGTTAAACTCTCTGAGGCCTCTGCTGCTTTGATTTTGACCGTGAGGTGCTGTGAATGAAGTCGAATATTTTTAATGTTCTGCATTTTACAGGAAATGAATCAGTGGTTTGACTGATAACAGATGCATCAAAGTGAGATCAAGAAAATGTGGCTCAGAGTAAATGGTGGAAACTGACGATACCTCTTTACTAACTAGTAACTCGATCATTTATTATTTGAAATATGATTTACTGGGCTAAACAATTAATCACTCAAATGAAATATTGTTTGATATATTCAACATGAATGAAATGAATCATTAGCTGCAGCTCTAATCATATTTTTATCTTCTGTGATTATGATAATTATAAAGTACACACAATGTGCATGTTTTGCCTCTGATGCCATAAAACAGCTTAAGAGCACCACTTCAAGCAGTGTGTAAACCCGGCATCTTCCCTTCCATCTCTCTCCTGATTCGCAGTTAAGTGAACATGAAGTGAACTTTATGCTACAAATACACACCGTTTTTCTGTGTTCCACACTCCATTACAGCTGGGGGGGGGAGGAACAGCCTCTTAAGAGCAATCCAGACATTTCCCGAGGCTTTGTGCCCCTAGGGGCTCCCCCTCTCTTCGCCCTTAGCAGGAAGAAATCAACAGCTAAAGCAACACCATCTTCTTTCCCTGCGGCTACTCCAACCATACACATGTACTACTAATGCCTAGAAATCACATTTCCCCATCACTTTACCACCATTGCTTCTTAAAAGCATGCCCTTTTCCACCAGTTTAAGACAAGTAAGCAGATAAAAAGGATAATGCACGAGAAAGATTTTGTTTTGTCAAGACACTTCTTAAAAGGGAAGCGTCTTAGAGGAAAGAAATATAATCTTCCACTTCTGTTTAACCATTAGTTGCATTGGGTGAGTTTTTTTTTTTTAATATATATACAGGAAGGACAGGGAATCACTGACTGACAGGCTGACTGAGAGAATAGTTTAGGTAATGACAAGCCTCCCTCAGAGGAAATAGAGTGAGTGACTGACACTAACTGTGTTGTATGATCGTCTGTCTACCTCTTGTCTCTCATTCTGTGTTCTCTCCTTTCCATCTGTCACTCTTCAGAGAAGCAGCCGAATGCCGACCTCCAACTAAGTGTATAGAAAAGACCCGAGAACTGTATGAGGAGAATTGAATAAGTGGTTTAAGGGGGCAGCCAGGTGGTGCGACTCAATTGTCCACCACCTGCTGGCCCTTCTGCAGTGATGCTGGATGCTGATCCTCAACAGTGGTACCTAGGATATGAACCTCCACATGTGTTCCATCCAGGGCTGCAGGATTTTTCAAATACTGAAGCCAACATTCGATATATAATGTGCAATATACTGGCATAGTGAGTTATTATTAGACTATAATGTATTTATATGACCTAATATGTTAATGTCATATATAGTCACATTTTGTTTATATATTTGTTTTTTTTTTTGGCTATGTGTTAACATTTTTACTTGCTGAAATGTAGCTGAAATGAGGAAATAATACAATGAAAGGATACTTAATGAAAAAAATATCGAGGTCACGACCTTGGTGTCTTCAATGGTGTCTACAGCCTTGGTTACATCCAAGCAGAGGACCTCCTGGATGTAGGCTAGCAGGCTTACAAGGTTAGCCTGGTTACCTTGTTACCCTGTAGTGTCGTTATTTTAAATTGTGCATTTTATAAAGGGACAATTTAAAGCGGGGTTTTTCACTTCCATTGTGCTTTCAGTGCCTCCAGCGGGACACGCCCCCAGTGTTTCAGAGCCGAGGATATTGCTTATTTTTTCATGAATTTGAACCACACTAATGACCTGACTTAAAAAAGATTAATTGGGTTGAAGAATGAAATCATTATAACCAAATGTCGCTACAACAGGAATCTTACAATATGATATAAATCACTAGTGCTCAGTGTCCGGTGAGACATATTGCTCATGTTCCCATCCACAGCAAATAAAAAAGAAAATTTGAGAGTGAAATGCTGCAGCGTCCTAAACGCCACCAGACTTTGGTTAACAACATAAGCCCCAGGCCTGTTTTTTCTTGCTATAGAAAATAATAAATGTGGAAAAAATACATACAACCACAAAGGTTATTGTACATATACCCGATATCAAAAGGAAACTAGAACATGTGGGGTGGCTAGAGATGTGTCATAATCAATTTATGTTGCTGTTACAGAACACTGTAACTAGAATATTACAAAAAACGACTGAAATCAGAAAAAAAGAAATAAAGCTAAATTATCTTCAATGCAAAGTTAAATGATTAAAAGAGTTCAAAGATCAATTATTTGTGCATAAAATCATAGAAATCACACTGAGGATCATCACAAAACATGAAGAATATATTCTGTAAGATGTTTAAAAAGGAGATTATAAAGGACCCAATTAAATAAATAGTTGCAAAAATAGTTGCAGCCCTACTACTACTTATATTATTATATACTATTATATTAAACTATTTTCTTATTGTATTGATGATGTGGATAATGAAGATATAAATTGATGCTTTAACAGTAACATTGTGTATTACTACAGATAAAAATACTTTAGTTGTAGCTGATGTTTTCTCATGTAATATATAAATAATATAATATGCTGCTGTATCAGGGCTTTTAGGATTTTAACAGGATAAATCATCACAGAGCAGTCAGGTCATTAGTGTGTGTGTCATTTGCTGATTTAAACAGCTGGACTGTATCGTACTGCCGCTTTGGGATGAGACTGAGCAAAGTTGCGGAATCGGTTAAATGTCTTGTCACAACAGACGCGTTTCAGAAGAGACGTCATGGTAAAAAGTGTTGAAGGGGGCTGTAGGAGCAGAGGTGTGAAAGACAATTCTCAACAGGCAGCATTAAAGGCGGGAGAGAAAGAGGTGTGGAGAGGAGAAGAGGAGGATATAGGTGATTTTTCAGAGGAGGGGGGATGCAGGAAGACTTGTTGAAGAGGGCATAAAAAGGGAAAGATGAAAAGCGAGGAGCGAGGGGACAGGACATCCACCCTGCAGCCGCTTGTTATGATCAGCTGTCAACTCCTCACCTCCTCGCCTAGTTTCCGCTGATCTAAACCGCCTCCTATTTGACTTATCTGTCGTATATTTTCCTCACCTTTCTTTGATGTTTACTCTCACCTCTCTGCTCTTGTTATGCTGCCTTCCTCCCTCATATCCCACTGTCTGACATCAGTTCACTCACATTTCTGATTAGCATCACAAATAAATCCCTTGAGTGGTGATGTTTTGGCTGGTGTCTCATTTAGGGTTTTTTTTGTTTGTGCATGTGAGAATCAGTAAGTGGTTAATCAGCAGAAAAGAAAGTATTTAACCAGATGACTGAAAACTGGTGGTGTTACGCTGGTGCTGTTTACAGTTTGCAGGGTCTGGCAGAACAAAAAAAAAAAAAAGCGATCAAATCTATTTTCACTCAGATGATAAAAGATAGAAAGCTGTCACCAATCCAACATGTTGTGGTGTTAAAGACATTTACTTTCAGCAGTTTCTCCGCTCGCTCATCACATAAAGTAACTCCCGCCTGATTTGAGGAGTGAGTGAGGAGAGTCGGGCAAAAAAAAAAAAAAACTGCTTTAGCACTTTTTTTTGCTTACAAAGCCTGATGAAGAATGGAATGGAGAGAGTATACAAAAGTGATAATGAGTCCTCTTTTCAGTGATGAGAAACTCATTTGAAACTGCCCAGATTTCTTCCTACAAAGACACGCGACACCACCGAGGCTGCATGTTCGCGCCGTCGTCTCCTCAGAATGTGCTTTCACAGCCTCCAAATCATTCCCATGGAAAAAAAAAAATTGGGGGGGTGGGCAATTTCCTCCTCTGTTTCTCTGTGGGTATTTCTCACCGCCCGTGTCCATCCGCCGGCGTCCGTCCTCCAAGTGAATCGTGTTCAATCGCCTCCTCAAACGGCTTCATGGAGGATCTCTTGGAATCACGAACACACGCCCGGTACAGATGTATGATCTGCTGGTGCAGTAGTCAGCAGAGTCGAGGAGGGCTGCGTGCTGCGTTTTTATCGTAAAGAAATGATATTTGAAATGGAATCTGTCAGGGGCTGCTTGTGGTAAACATTGTCATTTCAGGGAGACAGCTAAGCTCTACAAGGCTTTTCCGCCTAAAGGCTCCACTTAAAGCAAATTATCATTTACCTTTCGACGCGTGCCAGATCATTAGGCAGGGACATTAAAACCAGCCACCACAGCACCAGAGGGGGCCCGAGTGAACCGCTGCCCGGTACATAGCTGTATGGGAGTGTGTGTGTGTGTGTGTGCGTGTGTGTGGAGGGAAGATGGGAGGGGGGGAAGGGGGGGAGGTACGTCAAAGAGTGTGTGGGCGCATGCAGAAGCGCTTGTATGAGTATTTTCATTAAGTGCTCAAGAAAGTGTGTGTGCATGTGAGACTCGGCGACTTCAAAAAGGGGGCCAGCAGCAGCCCTGGATTTCAACCATGTGCCCAGAATCATTTGACACGAGCAGATGCATCATTAAAACACTGCCACACTCTCACTGGCCAGGCTAGAGACCGGGCAGTCTCTCACACTCACAGCACTTTCTTTTTTTTTTCCCCCCCCCACACACACACACACCACAATTCTTTCAAAAGAATCCCAAATTCTACAAAAAAAAAAAAGATCCAGGACTTGTCTTTTTTTTCCCGCCCTGTTTTCAGATATTTTTTTTTCTTCCTCCCCGTGACTTTTCGAGAGGGCCGTGCGAGTTTCGGCGAGCGTGTGTGATTTGGGAGGGGAATGACGTGGAGGTGGGGAATTGGCTGGGTGTGGGTGAGAGAGACGGTGCCTGGCCCTAGCCATGGCAACCCAGCCCTGCTCATTAAATCAGCCGGAGCAGCTCGTGTCTGGGGTCGACTCTGGCCACATAATGTGCACGCGCACACACACACACACAGGCGAACAAACACACTCACACACTCGTACACACGGAGTGACAGCGGGGCCGACACTGGGCCAATGGTGGGCCTGTGATGTGCGGCCAGAGGATAGATGTGGACAGACTTCACCTTCTTCTGCTGCTGCTGCTGCTGCTGCTGGGGAACACACAACAGATGGCTGAAGCACAACCGCCTTTCTCACTTTCTTCACCCGTCTCTTCCTCTGCTTTCAAATTCATCCTTCCTCCTCTTATCCGTCCATTCTCCCGCTTACACTTCCTTCTCCAGCCGTCTCACAACGGAAAAAGAAGAAGAAGAAGCTGCCACATGTCAGAATAATGGTGACAAAAAAGTGGCGAAAAGTCAACGATTAATCCAAATCTACTCAAATATTTACACTATTCAGACACATTCAAAGATTAAAATTGTACTTAAATTGATAATCAGAATAAATCTGTTTGACAATTTTGAAAAAACATGTTTCTGAAGTACCTGAACAACCTCTGGATGATTTAAATATTTGACGCCTTTCCTGGGTTTTATCTGAAGTTTTGATATCTCTCACCAGAGATGTCAAGAATCATCTCAATATATATTTACATCTCCTCTCTCCAGCTTCTCTCTAAAACTCTAGAAAAAACTGGTAATTTTGTGTCTGTCTATTTAAAATTAATGAGCCTCTCTTCTGATTGGCTGATTTAAATGACTGTAAATGGGGGGGCAGTGACGCTATAGTTGTGACATCACAACTTCACAGAAGTCCTGCTGGCTCGTTTTAAGCCACAGTTTCTGAATACAGAATAAATCTGTGAATTGAGAGCTTTAAAACACTGCAGTATTTATAGAGTGCCTAGACATTCTTATAATGAAAAATAAATTAAAATCCCACTTCCTAATCTAAGGAACCTTTAAAAACTGAATTCAAATAAAACTCAACTGGCTTAAATAAATAAAACTGTAACTGCACATTTTACAAAGTCACTTAATAGACCTTTTTTACAGCAGCCATTTTGACATGAAATAGTAGGTAAACACAGGTGTTACTAATCACATTAATGAAGGTTCTGTACAGAGCTTTAATTAATGTCATTAGTAACACCTGTGTTTACCTACTATTTCATGTCAAAATGGTTGCTCTGAAAAAGATCTATTCCAATGATCCTTTTTATTTTTGATTTAAAGTTTATTGAAGTTAGTTGGTGTTCTGCTGAATATACGTCGGGGATGTTAGAGCAGATGTTATATCCTTTTTATAAATACATTTGTGTTTCCAAAACTCGTAAATCTATAAAAATCAAAGAACGCATGAATATTACAAACCTTATTGTTTGGACCAACACAGAAAACAAACCCTGACATCACACACACATAAGCTACATAAACCAAAACCGTGTAGAGAAGAGAGACGAGACATCTTAGAGTCAACATTTTGCTGTTCCAGTCTCAGCGATTCCCTGAGAGGAAGAGGATGTTTGGTCTTGGGTCTCATGTCTGCTGTCTAAGGAACTATAAATACACACCTAGACACTTCCAGGTGAAAGGACGGGGCAATGCAAACACACAAACACAGCTAGCCAGAGAGAAAGAGTATGTGAGAGCGAGGGGAGGGAGGGAGGGAGGGAGGGGTAAAGCGGCCAAATAAAAATCTATTGAGCTTAACAATGGTGTTATAAAAACGTACAGAGGTAGTGTTTAACAATGTGGTAGGAAGAGACGGGGGTAAATACCTCTGGGAACGATGGGGCTTGGCTCAGCATCAAAGCCCTGGCAAGCACACAGCATTGTCTTTAAATTCACACCATTGTCTCCTTTAAACACTCGCACACACACGCACGCGTGCGCACGCACACACACACACCTCCATACATCTAAAATGATGATGTGGAGGGATATTTTGGGGGCTAAAACCCTTTTTGTTTTGTCACTGTGGATTCCATATCGGAGCTGGTGGCAGATTTAGCTGCAGAACAGCAAGAGTCAATATTGGTCATGTGAAAAATATCAAGTTGTCTACAAGATGTGGTGAAATTAATCAGGAAGAAATAGTTAGGTGTAGTTAGTTCGGTAGTTAGGTAGGGAAATGCCCTTATTTGTTTCTCTATGAGAGTTAGAGGAGAGTGTTTCCTGCAGCCAGGACGCACTTAGCTTAATTTAGCTTAGCCTTCAGTGCACCTTCACTACAGCCGGCCAAGAAACGGTCAACTTGATGGTTTTACAAATTGGTTTTTGAAAGGATTAAACAAAGGAGATATAATTAATTAAAAGATATATGTGTGAGCACAGAAAGTAGGAGAGAAGCAACCAGGTGTAAACATCTGACACCATCAAATATAATAGTACAACAAATATGTTAATTAGCCTGTGAGATCAGCTAGCAACATTTAACAGCAGGTTTTAGCAAGAAAACAAAAAAAAAAAACTATTTCCCAAAATGTTTACCTGTTCCTTTAACATCCAAACTACAAACTGTGCTGAACTTAATGCCCTTTTACATCTAACTATTTCAGTAGCTGATGATATCTTGAGCCGTAGCAGTAAATTAGCCTATTTCCCAAAATACTATTCCTTTTATTCCTCCAAACTGCACATCCACAACCTTTTTTTCCTCTTGTTGGCCATTAGAACAAGGGATATTGTGTGCATTTAATTCACCCTTCATGTTTCATCCCTTAAGGTAACGAGGAGCTGTGTTCCAGTCCAAAGTTGAATTAAAACGCCCCACAGGGGCTTCAGGTGAGTACCTGCAAAATCAAATCCAGTTCACACAGTAAGTAGTCCCTGAGAATCCAGGACATGGTCCCAAAATACTTAATGAAAGAGGATTAAGTTCTAACATCCACAGCACCCTCACTTCTGTGATCCTCCAGCTGACTTATCATCAGACTTTGCAGAGATGAGCTTCCAGCTGAAATAAAATTGATAAGTACACACATATCCCCTGAATAAAAAGCCATTTGGTAGTAAATAAGACAAATGAATATTTTCGCTTAGCCATTTTGCTAACCATACAGAAAATGCTCACATACATTACTTACTTACCGAGACTGACGAGGTGTTGCCACGAATCCTTCAATATATCAGCAATAAAGTGCAGATTTATGGCTAATGTTTTTATCGTTTCGCCTCTATCAGTTCCCCCGCTTCAAAATTAATTATTGATTAATCGCTTTGCTTTTTAAGCAAAAATGCAGACCAGCAATATCAAACTATCACAAAAAAATGATTATGCCCCCAAATCACATTTATCTGGCCCATTCATTACTATTGTATTGACAAGGACCAAGTTGCTAATCGCCAAAGCCAAAGAAATAAGGGCTGTCAGCATTTCCGTTGATCGGGCTAAACCAGAAATATACAACTACAGGATGTATGTTAATGGATTGATCAGAGCAGGAGGCAGGGACGGAGGGGCTAACCATGCGGAAGAAGGTGCATATGCATAATCATCAGTTTGCTTTAGTCTTAAGTCCACAGCGAAAACAGTGCCGAGACATGATGACAGAGATACTGCGGGCGTGCATGTGGGCAAGTGCATGTGCGCACACAGGCTGAAGCTGCAGCATGGTTGCCAGCGCGGGGCGGCCATCAGTAAAAGGTCAAGGCAAAGTTTAGATGCCGTGTACCAGGGGCCTTAAGATATTCATAGCCAGCATTTTAGCCTGGAACATAATGAGATGGAACTGGTAAATATTTGCTGATGGCCTGAAAAATTCCAACCATGCTGGGAGTCTATTTTGAATACAAAAGATGTTGGGGGGGGTGGGGGGTGGTGATAAGTGAGGAAGGGGGTGGGGGTGGTGGAGGGGCACCTGATAGCTAATTAGTACATTTGCCCAAATAATTAGAATGAGCGCTCATGGCTGATATCACACAGGAGAGCGGTGTGTGTAGCATTCAGAATGGGGGAATCTGCATTTCATAGGCCGCTGGCCGCTTATAATCCCGCCCCCGGGGGCCTTTAATGGACATATTTACCTTTGCTGCATATTGGTTATCTCTGATTAAGATTGGCAGGTTGACGCGCCAATGAGAACGCACTCCCTAACCCTGATGTATGCGGATTCTCTCACACCTGAATCTGCACTGAATTTCCTCCTGTTAGAAGGGGATCTGTGGGGAGTTTAGTGAGATCTAATGTGGGTGAGGGGGTAAGAAAAAAAAAATACTGGATAAAAAAAAAAAAAAACTATCCCACCTCACACCAAGCGCTGAAAGAGAGGTCCACGTGTCTCTTAACAGCGTCTGGAGACACACACATTAGGCTGTGCAAATAGATACTCCGTCTCATTATCCTGTCCTTTAAGGAAGAGCTGAACATGGCTATTTGTGGTGCCCCTATTATTATTACCTCTTCGCTTAGAATTCAAATATGGACAGTCGGGGAAATCGAGAAAGATGGAGATGTGAGGATGGAGGGAAGGGGAAAGAGGACTGAAAAGGGAGAGAGTATAAGAAGAATCAGCAGCACTTAATTTGACATGTGTACAGGATGAATGTGTGAGGGTTTATATCAAAAGCTTTGCAGTTTTACACTAGATCCAAACACAGAAAAAACAGCTGGGCCTCACATGCGCATAATGTGAGTCTTTTTTTTTCCTGTACCATCCCATCCACAGTGAGGTCAGAGGTCAGGGTGCTTCTGCATAGAATATGTTATGGATTGCTGCCACTCATTGACATCAGTGTGTTCCTTTGTGACCCGAGTTTTAATGCCTGTCAA
This sequence comes from Lepturacanthus savala, assembly GCA_030544235.1. Classification (NCBI taxonomy): domain Eukaryota; kingdom Metazoa; phylum Chordata; class Actinopteri; order Scombriformes; family Trichiuridae; genus Lepturacanthus; species Lepturacanthus savala. The sequence continues at coordinate 23,474,557 of CM060462.1, read as the reverse complement.
ACCAAACCTGATGTGACCCCAGACTTAGAAATGGAAATAGGACACTTGTCTGTCGGGGCCCTTGATTTGTTTTATGTCAGAAATTCTGAACCTAAGCTCGTAGCATGAATTTACTCGACAGTTATTGCTTTCCAAGCAGCACAAACAGACAAATCAAAGATTATAAGACACACAGCTGAAGAGATGGTGGAAATTCTTGCAGGTCAACAATCACCCTGAAGTTGTGCAGCTGAATCGAAGCATCGGATTCATGCTGGAAAGAGAAGATTTGCGATTTCGATTTCATTCACAATTTTTCCCAAATCAAGTTTCAGTGCACAACATTTCCAAGCAGCACCGAAACTTACCTCATACCATTAAAACAATAAATGCCATAACTCTAATGCAAGAATGAAAACTAAAGTCAAGAATTGATTTCAAATGTCCTATTTATTAACAAGAAATATGCTCATCATAAGCTACATCAATGAGTTATTACGACTGAAGAACTAGAAGAACCGTCTATGCTTTAACTAAAGTAGAGCAAAAAAGTCTTTTAACTTAAAGTAGTGCAAGGTTAGAAAAACAGCAACAAAAAACGATTGTGTTGCCTGAAATCACAGTTTTCAATGTAAAACAATAGATCAGGACCTAGTACACACAATAATATACATGATATATTACGGTATTCAAAGTTTTGTTGGTCGTTCTCCATATACACACACAGATATCAGTTTCTTTGCTTATTGAATATATATTTTAAGTTGTTTCTCTGGTTTTATTTCATGAGTGTTTACATTCTAATCTTTCATAATTAGCAGGGATTGAATCAGATGAAGCACAGTAACGTACGATTTTAGGGGTGAGCCTTGACTCCAAGTTACAGATACTAGATATCGTATATTAGGACTCAAATGTGGATCAGCGACAAAAAATGGGATCAGGTCATCCCTACTTTTGAGCCCTCCGGGACATCCCTACTATAACTTTGACTTCCCAACAGTTGTTTCATCCACAGGCTCTAGTTTAGGGGCCCAGAGCCTATGACTGATTAACCCGTTCAGTTATCCAGAAGCCAAACACCTGCCAGAACTGCCTGTGCGTCACATAAATCTTTTAAAAAGAATGATTTAATGCGGAAAGTAGAGGAAACTTGGATAGGTCCTACTGCTGCTGCAAACTCTGGCCTCAAAATATACTGCTAAGTGACAGATGAAACGTACTGGTGGGGTCTGTGGGGAAGAGGATGAAGACGAGAGGTAAGGAAAAGAGACGCAGGAAAGTGAGGAAAGTTAAGCTCTAAATACACACTTTTCTATCCAACACTTACAACACTTATCTGAAGATTTGTCAAAACCGGATAAACAAGTGGAGAGACATGAAAATATCAGATCAGATCAATTAGATTAGTGTTACAACCCCAATCGGCATCTTTTTGGTTGGTCTCACTTGCGCATTCTGTTAGAAACAACAATGGTGGACAGGGACAATTTTCAATGTTCAGTCACATTATTTCCTATTTATATCCATCCAGACATCCAAATTATAGGCTATTATTGATGGATAATTCATACTGTGACTGAACATGAACTTCAAATATTCTTATTCATTACATGTCCTTTCACATTTTAGCCTAGGCTACATGTTAGCATCTCTGCATCTGTTGATGCATCTGTAGGTTACTTCACTATTTTTCTCATTCTCTTAGAATATTACAGTTTTCCTCCTCTTTGCCTGGTCATCCTCTGCCTTTCTTACTGGAGGAAATGCTAACTTTGATTGATGATGCATCGTCTGATTTATTCAAATATCTAAAAGTAGACCAGCCGTCGCGGTAATGTCGCAAGTGTTTACTTTCACTTTTAACGAGTCAAATATATGAGCATCTCTGTCACTTGAGTGTGTTAATATCATTATAATTAGGTGCTTTATGGATTTGTTTTTTTGTGTTAAGATTTGCAATTGCTAGAATGTAGCCTAAGGGGAAAAATGTAAAGAAATGAAACTTACAATATACAATATATAAAAATATACAGCGGGCATGACCTCTGTGTCCTCAATGGTTGCTACGACCCTGATGGTCTCAGGTTATATGATACTTTTAGTATCATTTGCAGCTTTACAGCTAAATTTAAGATTACTACATGTAATGCAAGTGTTTTTAAATCCGCATTGCACTGCACATTTTAATAATCTTCTTTCATGCAGGTATTGAAATTTTTCGTACCTATTATTAGTATTCGTGTTAAGGTCTCTGTAGTCTGAAGTATTTGTCGATTAGATTGGCATGTGGGAGGAGATTTTTTTTTAACCAGTTGATGAAATATACAGTTAAAATAACAAATCTAGACTAGTGCAGCTGGGGCCGTAGTTGAAGCATCATATAAAATGGTTCTTATTGGTTTACAGCTATTTAGACCTGGAAAGTTTATCAAGGTCTTCTGCATCTAGCTCTCTATATGCTTCACCACTTTAAACGAGTCATCTGGATTTTTTTCTTCTTTTTTTTTCCCTACTTCTCCTCATCTGGCTAAGACAAGAGAAAAAGAGGAGGAGGAGGAGGAGGAGAGTCAACATAACTGGAATAGAAATCTGAATTAGTAGCAAGGATACAGATCAAAATGTAATCCTGCTTATGGCTCGGTCAAGCCGAGGAGGGAGAGAGAGAGAGAGAAAGGGAGAGCGGGGAGAGCGATTATGTGATATTGTGATACCTTACCCTATCTTTACAATTAGTTTCCTACTGGCGCGGCACGCTCCAAAATCACATTGAACAACTTCTCTAACAGGGTCAAGGAAAAGATGATTTAAGCCTCTACTATATTTACGTGCAGGGCTACAACAGCATGGCGCAATTTGTCTCTGTCTCGGCGTGTTTTAGCAACATCTGGCGCCCAGAGATTTAGGTTAGACAGGTAATTAGTGGCACATATTTGTCCTAAAGACAGGTGTATTTTCATTTAAGAAACACTCCATCACTTCTCCGGATGGGAGCCCGTTTGTTACACTCCCGTCTGACGGGTGCACACGAGCTTTGGAGCCCTGCAACAGAATTTTGGGTTCATTGGGCTTTTTTTTTTTTTTTTTTAAATTGCGCTCAAGTCAAACGGAGGATTTTGTACTACAAAATAGTTCGATGATGATTTAAAAAAGCAATATCCCCATGGGTCCGTATTGACATGCCACCCATGCACTGGCAAAGCTTTACTTTCATTACACAGCCCTTGCATGACTGCGAGGTTTGGCACAGACTATCCCAAAAATTGTTTTTTCCTGCTTAAGTGTGAGGCATTACTCTATGAGAACTACTTCACAACTTCAGGATTAAATATTGAATGTCAATGTCCCTTCTAAAAACATGTTTTCACCATCTTTAAATTGCTTACTTTCCCCTCTTTCTGCATCATAATTACCCCTTTCTTCTGTTTCCCCATGATCCATACTCATCCCTACATTAGTTTAAGCAACATGAAATAATTAATGTCACTTTAGTGCTTTAAAAAAACAAATTTTATTCATTTAAAACTGCATTCCTTCCATTCTTCACTCCTTTCTGATTATTGGAGCTCAGCAGTCATTCTGTCGCTGTTCTCGTCGTGTTTCTCCACTCTAACTTTCTTCTTCCCCCTCAGCTAGATGAAGCAGTATAGTCTTTTAAAATGGAAATGCACTTCATCATGGTCACTTGGCTCACGGTTCTAATAAATCAAGGTGCTACCCGCCATTGCTGCTCTTCTCTGGAAAACAAACTGCCCCTGCATGGATCTCCTCAGCTGCTCCTAATGGAGGTCACATTCACAGAGACACATTTAACCACACGCCTGTAGGAAAAAACACACACACACACAGATATGCTGTCCTGACTGAACACAATGCCTTTACATCTAAGCATTGAGTTGAGGAAGATTAGTTTTAATGATTTAATGAAGAGAAAAATCAATTCACGTGTTACAATGCACTGAAAAAACACACTTTCATGCTAATTCTAATGTGAACAAATCAGCGCTATTCAGGACTTAATCAGCTGCCTCGGATGTTAGCTGATTGAACAGGTAAAAACATATATTTATATACACCGTGAACTACTGTATATTGTCATTATGTTCTGTGAAACCCCTTTATATGACTTACTGATGCCATGGAATATACCTTCAAGTTAGCATGCAAATCACAGTTCTCCATATATGCATACATGCATGTAACACATGCTTGCATGCATTATATAGCATTTGCACATGTACAGTATGTTCCTATTCATGTTACCTGCAGAGTTGCTGTTTTTTTATTTCACTGAGGCATATTTTTTGGCTTTTGGCTCCAACACCCTTCAGAACAAGCAGTCCTTCCACAAACACCTTTAAAGCTCTCTACAACATTTCAAATAAGGCTGCAAGTCACAATTATTATTTTTCTTATCGATTAATCTGCAGATTATTCTTTTAATTAATCGTTTAGTCTGTAAAATGCCTCAAAGTAGTGAAAAAAAGCCTAATGACATCTTCAAATAGCTTTTTTTACCAACAGCCCTGAAAAACACACCGAAAAGAAGAAAAATATCCTCCCAAATGAGAAGCTGGAATCTCAAAATGTTTTTAACATAGTTACCAAATAATTTTCTGTCAATTAACAAAATCGATCAATGATTCCCCCACCACGTTTAATAGTTTATTTCTATTTACCCTACAGACCATTAATTATCCTCAGTCTAACACCTGCAAGCGATGCATTCAGGGCCCTCGGTATGTGCGGGAGAAACACTACAATACAATCTACGCTTTGCTACTTGTAAAGCAGCACGGTGCGTTACAGTAACATATAACCAATTAGAAGATCTTATTTCATGAAATTAATTAGAAAGTGCTCCATCACAGTCCTAACCTACATGCTGATATAGGTCATTATGAGGCATTAAAGGTCATTATGGTAATCCTCATGATATCATGTGTTAAGTCAGGTTGCCCATATATCCCAGTGCGTTCCGTGTGCATACAGTAACCGCTCATTACCCACACGTTTTTCTTCAAAAGTCTCCGACAAAGACAGACAGTCAAATGTGCTGACCTGCGCAAACCGGCTGCGTCTGAAGCCACTTTGCCCATAGAAATGTATTCCTCCTCGTTTAATTGTAAGTGGGCGGAAAAATAAAAAAAAAAAAAAAGAAAACAATGAGATCTATTGTGATTCATCTCATTCCTCTGAATGGAATTATCTGCACACAAAAAAAGAAAATTCAAAATGTCTCCGGCTGTACGGGCTCAATCAAAATATTCTGATCCTAGTTACAGAAACTGAATATGTATGAACAGCTCAAATATGCTGAATTTATTTTGAATATTTAATGAGATATAAAATATAAGTCTATTTCAGCAACTAATAAAATCAGTCTTGTATGAATGTGCCATAGATTGAAAATGAATGGGGAGAGAGGGCGAGACGGGAGAGGGAGGGAGGGAAGGAGGGAGGGAGGGGAGGAGAGACGAGGGAGAAAACAAAGGGTGTCAGAGCTTCATCAACATGCTATAACTGAGTGGCACGGCCATATTTTCCAGCATCAAGCTCAGTCAAAATACCAATGTGCAAATCGGAGCGCCTCCTCCCCTCCATCTCTCCATCTCTCTCTATTCTTCCCTCTCCTCTGCCCCCCCTCCCTTTTCTCTCTCTCTCCCTCTATCTCTCTGTGTGTCCAATCACACGGCAGTCCTTCTCAATAAAACAAATTAACTGATTAGACATTTTAATCTCAGTTGTCTTTGACCTTGTAGAATATATTACTGATGTCTACATCGCTGAGAGCAGATAATGCGGCAGGCAGCTGCTTTTCTTAAAGACAAAACTGCCCTTTTTAAAGAGGCGCCAGACACACAAGCTAACAGGTTGGGGGCAGAAATCACCCTCCTCCCCCTCCCCCTCATCATCATCGCTGCCACCCTCCCTCACCCACCACACACACACACACACACACACACACAACTTCCCCACGTACACATACACACCCTCTTACATACTCTTCCCCCCCTCCCCTCCCCTCCCTGCAGGCAGCCAGCAGGGAAGGGGTTAAGGCGGAATGCATTAACAAAAGAAAATTATAGCGTAAACAGTTCATAAAATCTCACAGCCCCTGATGTCGAGGCTAGATCATTAAATTTCTGCAACAATTAGACCTTTTCTCACGGCGGCAAATTGGAGCCGTTGCCATGGCAAATCCGAGCCCTTAAGTCATATATCTTTGATTGCGGAAAGGTCAGGCGCAGACAGCCTAATAACTCAGGGAGCTGTTTGACAGATTTCATCCAAGCATGATCACATAACAGAGCCAAACTATGTCGGCAGTTGTTAAAAGCAAGGGAGGGGTCAGCGGGAAGGTTGGGGTTATGGAATGTTTCTGCTCGGCTGGGCCCAGCCTGATAATGTGCCTGACCAACTTTAAATCCACTGGAATAAAAAAAAAAACGAATTAAAAAAGAAAAAGCTGCGGTTATTTTACTAAGGGCATATTTCAATCTTTTTTTTTTTCTTTTTCTTCTTTCCTTTTTTTTCCACTTGACCAGAGCTGGATTAGGCTGTAAAGGAGGTGATGTTAGGGATGGCTGATTTAATGCCTAAGCGATGTGAGAGATGTCTTTTAAAAAATAGAAAGGATACCGCGATAGAACGGCAAGAGAACAGAAAAGCCTGATGAGCAGACTGACAGTGTTTTGAGACGCCAATGATGAACCATGATTTATTTCTCGTTCAAACACATATGTTGAGGGAATTGAGATAGATGCGAGCTCCTGGTACGGTGTGGGATCCAGCAGCACGCTGCAGCAGAAATCCCTGTCATCGACTCATTAACGACCCTGACACACAGAACTTTGAATAACAATCAGCTTCTCTCGACTCCGTTAAGACTACATGTCTGATACTGCTGGGTTGTTTGGAGCCCCCCCCCCCCCCCTTCCGCTCCCCCCTCCCCTCCACACTCTTCCATCCTTCCTTCTGTCTCTATAGGCAGTGCTGGCATTTCAGTTGTCTATCCCAAAAGGCCCCGGCTGAGAAACGAGAGGTAATAGCACCCCCTGCTGGGCGTAAGCGGCTACCGCTTGTGCTCTGTCCCAGGAAATGCACACAAATGTTGTACAAATAACATGAATATGTTACAATACAATGAAATCCCCCCCAAAAATACAACTATAGTCATCTCTCTAAACAAAACTGAGCATTATAAAGACGTTTAGTTAATTGCAGGGCTGCTGTATTGGATTAGATTGGTTAATCTGATATTTTGCCACCATCCTCCCTGACTTGGGTGAAATCTATCTTGTTTTCGGTACCCTTAGTCCAATATAAAGTAGAATTATCTCATTCCACTGGCAGATAATTCAGTTATTTTTTTCTCAATTATAGGAGTTTTGCTTTCTTAAAACAACAACAAAAGACCAAATCGACCCAACTTGAAATAAGATAAATAATCTGCCAGTGGAATAAGATAATTCTACTCAATATTGGACCAAAAACAAGATATCTTCACCTGTTAACATTTTACTTTTTGCAGTGCAGGGCAAACTGCAATATGCACAGAAACAAAATATTTTGCCTACAGTTGGGCTGCAATTAATGACTATTTTTAATCTATCCATTATCAAAATGATTAATCAATTAGTTGTTTGGTTCATAAAATGGTGTAAAATGTTGATTTCTGTTTCCAAAAGCTGAAGATTCAGCCTCTTTTTTGTCCAGACCAACAGTCCACAAGCATCAGTTTACTATTATAGTAACTTGATGGTTGAAACCAGAGAATAATCAGAGAAGAGAAGCTGGGACCAGAGAATTTGAAGATTTTCTTCTTAAAAATGACTCAAAATAAAAACAGTTGACAATTAATGTAATGGTTAGAAACTAATGGATTAATCAACTAATCATTGCAGCTCTATCCTCCAGATCCAGCACACAGTTAGTACTACCTGTACCTGTGTCAGTATAAAAAAACAGATTTTGTCTCGGGTCCCTGTGCAAGAACAGACTTCAGGATGAGGCAAGGAGAGAAAATATATAATTAGCTCTGCTGCTTATTTAATTAATTATAAGATGTATTTTTGTTTGAAAGCCGTTTACATGTGAGATGAGTTTGAAAGAAATACTTGCACACAGATAAAGAGGAATACTAATGTGTACGTCCCACTACTAAAGAGGCAAGAAGAAACTTTTTTTCTCTCTCTACAGAAAAGCAACATCTATTAAGTGTTTGACAGGGTTTGTATCCTTAAACCAACATGTGGTGTTTAGAAGGTGCCTGTTGGGAACGGTGTGATTGCTCGGCCTCTAATACAGAGTGTCTAAGTACTTCCTGTGTTTGTCTATTCTAAAGATAATTATGCAAGTGAAGAAAGTAGCACTTTGTTGTAAGAATGTTGTAGTATAAAACTGTGAAAATACGTAATTATAAAGACTATAGGCCCGATAGTCACACACACGACGTCACAGCTTCCAGTTCTCAACTCAAGCTGCTGAATATGTGTTGCCGACATATGTCACGTGAGATGAGAGTGGTTTACTGAGCAGTTTCACACAAAACTACTTCACTATTTTTGACACTTATTTTTTTTTAAAAACTGAACTTTTTCTAGAGATAAGTTGACAAACATCATACATGGGATTCATGGCACGATTCATAAGTTAATGAAGAAGTAATTATTCTTTACTCTATCGCTGCTTGTACTTTTTTATCAAAACCACTCATTCAAATCACTTTACACTCACCTCTGTACTTCACTTCTGAGAAACACATCTACAAAGTGTGAAGTCGATTGGATGAACAGTTGTCAAGAAAATCTATGGACAAACAAACATACCAACATGATTTTTTTAATGCCTATCCACTACTTTTTAGGGAATTTTTTGGGGGAAATTTTCCTTGTACGATGTGAGGGTCTAACAGGGGAAGTTGTGTTGTACAAATTGTAAAACTCATTGGAGTGAATTTGTGATTTCAGGCTGTACAAATAAAATTTATTTGATTTGACTTGACTTTTAACCAGTAGATGTCAGAGCTATAATCTAACATTATTCCTCAATTTAAACCTTAAATTAAACACTTTAATTCTATTGTTTAATTTCAAACCAAATGTTCTGGATTACAAAGATAACGCAACAAAAAATGTGTCCCTGTCCAAATACTTAGATTAGTGTTGCAACTAACAACTATCTTAAGGGTTGATGAATCTATTGATTATTTAAACTATTAATCAATTAGTTGATCACGGTTTCCAAAAGATTAATCTAAAACATCTTTTTTTTTTTTTGTCCAGACCAACAGTCCACAACCCAAAGATCATCAGTTTACTATTATAGAAGACTAAAGAAACCAGAAAATAATCAGATTTGAGAAGTTGGAACCAGAGAATTTGGACATTTTTTGTTAAACATGACTCAAATCGATTATGAAAATAGTTGGTGAATAATGTAATAGGAGGCATCTAATTGATTAATCGATTAATTGACTAAGCTCTAACGTAGATTACATAGCATTTACCATATAAATATAAGAGGAGACTTCCAGGCTGAGGTTGTGGTATTGCTTCTCTTTTCTAAAGCCTCCTGACACTCCTTTTGTTAAGTGTTTTAGGACAGCAGGCGATAGTGTAAAGACCCATGTCTGTCATCTCCCTTCCCCCAGTGGGGACTGGAAGAGCAAAGGCCACTGGGACTTGTAGGACAAAGGGGAGGGGCGACGCTGGAGGCGAATGGGGAGGAGGCCTCAGCTGTGGCACAGATGTCTCTCTGGCAATGAAGACTTTAATATCCTCTGCCTGAGTCCCACCATGAGTCAAAGATCTCCTAGAGCTCCTCATAGCTTCTGGCCTCCCTGGACTTCTGGTCCCACAGTGGATATTTATATTTATATTGATATTCCCCCTCTATTCAAATACAAAGTAGACAGTCCACAACACACAGACAGGTGCCAACATGGAGTTAAACAGATTAATTTAACATTCTGACTAGTTCTTTATAACCAAAAATGTATTTCAGAGAATTATTATATTATTATTTTAAGACTAATAATGGATGTATGTATTTTTGTTAAAGCTCAGTATTTCACAAGAAATATCTGAAAGATATTACAGAAACTGCTTTTTTTCAGTTTCAAAGTTGTTATCATCTTGTGAGCCCACATTCTTTAAGGTTAAATAAATGAAATATGAAACTAAGCTAAGTCAGACATGTGATTATAAAAAAATAAGGTATTAAGTATGATAATAATACATTAGACTTATACAGAGGTTTTTTTTGGACACTCAAAGCCTCTCCAAAAAAACAAGATTATTGACTTGATAAGAATTTATGTGGTAATTTGTTGGACTACTGCCTAAAATCATTATATGGTGTGACATGAAAATAATTGTATATAAAATGAAAATTGATTGTGCCTTTGATAAGTTCCTTATTTTATCTAAGTCCTTTATTACAGTAACTTAACTGTGATCCATCATAGTTTTGTGAAAATTAATAAAGTTTATGTATTACTTTGTGGATTTTTTCTAAATGTGAAGTATGTAAGATTGAATGTTATCTTCTTATTTAATGTAAGGCACACACACACACATACAGTATATGTGTGTGTGTGTGTGTGTGTGTGTGTGTGTGTGTGTGTGTGTGTGTGTGTGTGTGTGTGTGTGTGTGTGTGTGTGTGTGTGTGTGTTTGTCTATCCCTGTATTTTAAGAAAAGAGTGTGTTACATCATCCCCTTGTTTTCTTACTCATCCGTTATTACAAACATCACATGTGTCTGTCACACAATTATTTATCCAATAAAGAATTGATTTCAATCATGTTTGACCAAACCTTCATCACAGACATGGGGCTGTTTCAGTAGCTTTTAAATCTCCCAGCAGCCAAATTGATTCAAAAGTGCAAAAATACAATCATATTTACTCACAGTTTCATTTGTTTTGACAGATTTTTTTTATTTAGTCTCAGTATCTGACATGAAAGATATATTAGTTAAGTCACAATTTTAGGCTTTTTAGTTTGTTTTGTTTCAGTCAAAATTAGACATGGAATAAAATATTGATTAATAGTTATAGGTGGAATTTTCTTCTACAAAATGAACACTGATACATAGACTTTGATTTGATAATGTTTTAAAGTATTTTCCAAATAATGATCCTCATTGTGGGCACAGGGGTTAGCGCTGTTGCCTCACAGGAAGAAGGTCGCAGGTTCAAGACCTCCTTGGTCCTGGGTCTGGGACCTTTCTGTGTGGAGTTTGCATGTTCTCCCCGTGTCTGTGTGTGTTTTCACCGGGTACTCCGGCTTCCTCCCACAGTCCAAAAATATGCTGAGGTTAATTGGTGACTCTAAATTGCCCGTAGGCAATGGTGACTCTAAATTGTGTGAGTGAATGGTGTGTGTGCCCCACGATTGGCTGGTGACCATCTGGGGTGTATCCCTTCCTCTCTCTGTAACGCGCTGGGATAGGCTCCAGCAGACCCCTGCGACCCTAATGAGGAATAAGCAGGTATAGAGAATGACTGACTAATCCTTAATGTTTTGTTCATACTCATCAAGCAAATGTGTGAAATTCACAGGGAAAGCTGATCTGTGAAAAAAACACTGGATGTTTTTTTTTCTTTCTACATTGAAAAACAGGGTTTGTTTCATAAAACACACCAACACTTACAGATTAGAAAGTTTCGCTGGGTGCACACACAAATCCATTTTTGTCGCTCTATGACTTAGATCTCAGTGCCTTCTTTCACCTTTAAGACGTCGTTGACGCTGCCAGATAAACACGAGCTGCTTTCCCTTTTTTTGATTGACACGCATGTATTTTTTGCAGTTATATAACAGACTCGGCTTCTCATGCTGGGAGCTCCTGAGCACGCTTACATAGTCATATAGTGAGCTGCCTGCTGGATTCTTTAGGACCACGTTAGTTGAGCTGATTCACACGTAGACGTTTAAAGATATCACAGCATTCACCGCCTTTAAATAAATGAAATAATATTTCAGACAATTCACCCATAAGTGTTTTGATGAATCATGGTCATCAGTGTTGGGAGTAGTGTGTTATATAAATTACTGTAATGCATTGATTTCTGCTGTAATGCAGTAAAAATGGTAATATTTTACAATTATACAAATCTCAGTATGGCACATTACAATGCATTTTTGACCTGGACTGAAATGTTTAGTTTTTCTTCATAAAATTTCGCTAAAATCACCGCAAGATCAGCAGCAGTGAAAATGTTTCACTTCCTTTTCCTTTTGGCTCATCAGACAGAAGATGAAGATGAACAAACCTGCAGAAACGTCAGATAACACATTCTCCTGATGGACACACGCTACTTTAAGTTGGAGAAAAATAAGGGTTTGAAGAACATCCCAGTCAAATGCACTTTGTGTGCTACACCTAAAGAACTGTCCACTTCCTGAAATATCAGCAGTAATTTAACATTTACAGAGGTGCCATAGTAACAGGAAGTTAGCAAAGAAGCAAGTGGAGCATGAGAGTGGAGATAAAACCACAAAACAGATAAAAGGAACCTTCTCCTTCTCTGAGATTCTTCAGCATCAAGAGTTTAGGAGACTTGTTGTTGAAGACATGAGAAACACTTTCAACAGTGAAATCACCAGCTTTTTGAAAACTTGTCAGCAACATCCTTGTTGTGACTAGCAGCAATAATGACAAAGGTGAGCTATATATACAGCCAAGCTGGTCCTGGTACCTACAGAAAAAATCAACAAATCATCTAGTCACAGTCACATTGTGATGATTAATGGACAATGACCTGGTTAGTATTTAACAGTTTAATGGAAAAAATCATCAAATCAAAGGTGAAATATACACCCTACCTCCGATTCCTATAGCATACAGCCTGTTGAAAATTACAATTGTTCTGAAAAGGCTCAACCAAATTTTAAATGATCTCTATGTGTATATGACTAATAGGTGGTTGAGTTTCTTATTAGGTAAAAGACTTTCTGATGTGATTAAGATTTAGTGGCGTAAATGTTTCACCAGTACAGAGGTAGCTTGGTGGTTGACAGATGCCATACTCATATGAGTACTACTACATACTCATTAGTCTCATATGAGATATACAGCCATATACAGAGATATACAACTGTGGGAAAAAAAGACCATTGCAAAATTATGAGTTTTTCTTCATGTGTTTGGGCAAAAGGAACACTTTTGTTTGAGTCTATAAACTACTGACGACATTTCCCCCAAATTCCAAATAAAAATACTATCAATTAGAGCATTTATTTGCAGAAAATGAAAAATTGTCAAAATAACTAAAAATGATATGTTTTCAGACCTCAAACAATGCAAAGGAACAAGATCAAATTCATTTTAATACAACATGATACTAATGTTGACACTACTAATTTCATGCATCTTGTCATGCTTTCCACAAGTCTTTATCAAAGTTCTTGGGTAACTTTGTTCCACTCCTGGTTCCTCTTTAAGCAGAATGAGACACTGGAATGGAATGGCTGGAATATATGTACAGATGCTGATTTCAGAAAAAAATGCAGTGGTCTCTTATTTTTTTCCAGAGCTGTATATATTGTTGAATCTGTATTTTCAGTTATTTTGGTGAGATTGACTTAAAAGTAATGTAATACTAGTGTAATGCCTTACTTTTAAATACAGTAAAATTCGAATGTAATGAATTACTTTGAAATGACAGTAACAAGGACTAAATAACGCATTACAGTTTTGAAGTAACTTGACCAACATTGATGGTCATTAGCCAGCACCAGGAGATAAATCCATCCCTTTCAGGTGGTGCTAAAGCTACTCAACTTGCCTGTTGTACAAAAACCCAGACGGAGCCAGTAGGGCCCTCCAGGACTCCTGTAAGACACATGGACAGTGACACCACTTACAATAGAGGGAAAGGTTGGGCTGGAGTGGAGTGGAGGGCGGATGGGGAGCCAGTTAATTAATAGAGGAATTTTTAAAAGCGAGCACATATCGCTCCCATGTACTCTGAAACAGCAGGAATCCACGATAAGCAGCTCATCACACACACTTCACTAGGATAGGGCTGTGCATGTGTGTATGCGTGTGTGTGTGTGTATGCGTGTGTGTGTGTGTGTGTGTGTGTGTGTGTGTGAGAGAGGCAGACAGACAGTATGTAAGAGAGGTAAATGTCCATGAGTGAGCATGTGTTTGTGTATGTGAAAGAGAGAGAGAGAAAAAAAGAATAATGGGGAGTAAGGATCATTTGAGAAAGACCTGTTTGTGTGTGTGTGTGTGTGTGTGTGTGTGTGTGTGTGTGTGTGTGTGTGTGTGTGTGTGTGTGTGTGTGTGTGTGTGTGCTCCTCCACAGGCAGCCAGGCAGCTCTCCTGGATGAATGTTGCCTGAGGTTTTGCCGGGCCTCCCGCTGCTCCCCGGCACTCCAGGCGTCGGTGAGCGGGGAGGTAATTCGCTGACACCGTGTCACTTGTGATAATTGGAGAAACGTCAGAGCGTTCGCTCACCTGTCGCCGCGCAGGTGCCGGGATGTCATCGCCCACCGGAGAGGAACAGCTCCTCTTCCTCCTCCTCCTCCTCCTCCTCCTCTGCTGCCTCTCACCACCCAAACAGCTGCTGTTTTATATGATTGAGTGAAGCTCCTTCTAAAAAAAAGGTGTCTTTATAATTTAGGATCTTTATCGTCTTTCATCTTGTAATTGGTATGAATTGCAAACCACACAATTTGGTTCTCCTTCCCTAAGCTAATGTGCAAAATGAATCATTATGCGAGGAAATGTCAAATGAAGTACTGTAGTTAACAGTAGTTTAACTGGGAGGAATAAAACAGTGATGCCAGGAACCACAACAGGTGCAAACCCTTTAAACTGGGATAGAAATTTCAGGATCTTTAGTTTCTCACATGTTCTGTCTACTGTAGTGATTAACCTGTTAAAATACAAAATCCCCTAACATGGATTGAGTTTTATGCATATATTACATGAAAAAACCCCGGCTACAGCACAAATGTATTTTTATCGGTAGTAAAACGCAGTTTTACTGCTGTAACTATTTTGGTATTTAATTTAGATTTGAGCTGTTTCTGTGATTATTTAGTTCACTCCCTTATAATCTATTTTTTAAACATCCTATAATGATCCTCAATGTGATTTCTATGATTTTTATGGAAAAATAATTGATCTTTAGCTTACTTCAAGTTTTTTTTCCCTGATTTGGGTCAGTTAGGTCTTGTTTTAAGTTTTATTATGTGTTTTTATCTGTAGTAAAACTTTTTTTTTGCAATATTCTAACTATATTTACTCTGTAACAGCAACATAATTTAACTCTGACACTTCTGTCACCTCACATGATTTCTTTTAATACAAGTACTACATAACTGAGATATTCCGTAGCTATTGTCATTTTGAACAGAAAAACTAGGCCTGGGGCTTAACTGGTTTACTTGGTTGGTTTTGTTATATTTACTTAGATTTTAGCTGCTAGTCAGTGGTTATTTCAGAAGATTTACTTTGCAAAACAAGAAATATGACAGAAAGATAAATATCTGAACACTGGGTAATTAAGGATCCTTCCGGATGTTTTCAGCTTGGTTCTTTTTTTTAACCTTTAGTCATCATTTGTATCTGTCATGAAAACATTGTCAACAGCACTCCTTATATAACATTTTTTGCAGCGTGTGACGACTCCTCTCCTCCTGTAGGAAAGTCAGACACACACAAACACAACTTTCACACTTTCCACCTCGCTACAGAAAGATAACACCACTACTTCCTGTGGTGGCATTGGTGTAAAATGTAACATGTAGAATTTAGAGCGGCAGCAATTTGTCAATGAATCGATTAGTTGTCAACTATTACATCATTCGCCAACAATTAAATAATCGATTTGAGTCATTTTTAAGCAGAAAATACCAAATTCTCTGGTTCCAGCTTCTCTTCTCTGATTATTTTCTGGTTTCTTTACTCTTCTTTAATAATAAAGTAATGATCCTTGAGATGCGAACAAAAAAACACAATTGAAGTTGAATCTTCAGCTTTGGGAAACAGTGATCAACATTTTACATCATTTTATGAACCAAACAAGATTAATCGACTATTAAAATAGTCGTTAACTGCAGTCCAATATGGACCGAATCCTAAAAGATACTAAGCTGAATTATTTGGAGGTAAAGCAAATCCCTCACTTAAAAACCATCTCTGTAAAAAAAAAAAAAAAAAAAAATGAATGATGGTTAGGGAAATAGTTTTGTTTATTTTTAATTTTCTCTTTTTTCTTTCTTTTTTTCAAGACATAAGCAGTTCCCAACATGCTATTATGTCCTTTAGAGTATTTTGGGCTTTTCTTTTTCTTTTACCTGTAATTGTAACAGCCTCCCTTAGGCCAGGCGGATGATGCTGATTCCCATTAATCATCACTGGCGGCATACATACCACAAGTGGCGGATAGTTAAATCAACTAATCACACGAGTTAATAAAAGTCAGGCAAACTCATTCACACCTTCCCAAGTATAGATGTGGGACATAGTTGGAAGATGAAGAGGGGGATTTCTGCGCATATGAGGCAGCGCGTGGCGTGGCGTCCTTAGAGAAACCAGCCTACGTCGCCGCGGGGTTAACTCGATCTGTAAGGGCAAAGAGACGAGAAAAAATCAGGACAAAAAAAAAAAAAAGCAAACGGCAGATTAGGCGAGAAGAGAAGCAGGAGGTGAGGGGGCCACCCGCGAAACGAGGCAAGAAGGAGCGACAGCCAAACCACTTGGGAGTAATGGTCTGTGAGGCTAATATTTCCTCTGTCTCTGCTGAACCCTGAAGGAGAGGGGGTGGGGGCTCACTTGTTGTCAGTGTGGTGCTGGGGGGGGGGGTGTGAGAGGAGGAGGTGGAGGGGGGGGGGGGGTCACCTGTAATGGCGGAGCGCTGCACTGTGGCCATTCCACACTCATTACACCATTTACAATTACTGCTACCTATCACCCGTCCCCACCCCAGACACACCCCCCTCCTCCCCCCCCCCCCCCCCCCCCCCCAACTCCCCAAGAGGCCAGGCTCAACCATTAGCACCACGACTCAAATGAAGTGGATAATTGTGTCTCTCTGTGGCATATCATGAAACAAGAGAGTCAGAGAAGAAAAGAGAGACGGACCAAAGAGAGAGTGGGAGAGTGAAATGTTGAGACAGAGAAAGATGTACAAAATTAAAAGGAAGACGTGTTGCAATCACAATCCCTTTGACTTTAAAACAGCCGTTGGCTTTTATACAGCTATATATAATTCTGTGTTGAGCTCTGCTAAAATCAGTGGCAAAGATCTCACACTCTTCAATCAAAAGATAAATGAAAATTGAGGTTTTGTAATTAATGTCTACAAAACAAAATAGTTTCTTTAAAGATCCCCTCCAGACATGTTTTTAAGATGCATGTGAAAGTCTCTTTGAATAATAATGTGTGTCTGATATGGTTTTTCCACAAGAAAGTTCAATTTATCTTTTTATAATCCTTAAAATGGCATTTCCTCCCTCTTTCTTGTTAAAAACCCAGAAACCATGAATATGCATTTTAAAAGTTTTAATTTCTGGATATAAAATGTCTCCTATTTCACTTTAAAGTCACTTATCAGTGTTTGTGGAGGATTCAAGTTTCCACCTCACACTTGTGTAAGTTGAATATTGGACCAGGCTTGTCAGCCCTTTAAAATCAAATTTTCAATGAGCTCAGAGAAGCAGGTGAATTTAAAAACGTTCTTCTGGTGTCAAACTCTGCACATGTATCAGACTTTAAAGTCGCCGTCCAAAACACGTTTTTCTTCTTGGTCGTTCAGTTTTGACCTTCACTGTGCAGAACAGTGTATGTGCAGAGTTGTTTTCACATTCATCTGTTGAATGTGGAAAGTATTTCTGAGCTTGTTGAAAATCAGATATAGGTGGGGACTATAAGCAGGATTTGTGACATCTAGTTTAAAGCTGGTAAATATTCAGCATCCAGAGCTTCATTGAGCTATGCTCAAAATTTGATTTTGCATTTAGTCGGACATCTCAGTTTACCTGCAACTGATGAAATCCAATAACTGACAGGCTCCGCCCCCTCATGCTGCATCACCTGTAGTTTAACCTGTCGATTAATACGACCATAGATATATACACATGAATCTGTTGACATTTCTGTCACCTTGTAAAAAACTGGATAGAAACAACTTCATAAGCTTAATGAATTATTAACTATAGTTCCCAACCATAAGTTCCTGTCTGCACTGAGAATAGGATACAGGTTTCATTTTGTCTCTCTTTCTCTTTTTAATTAATAATACCTCCTGATCACACTGTGTGAAAATGAATCAGGGTTAACACCATTTTTTTCTCTTTACTTGACCAGTTTGGCATCGTCCAGCTTCAGTCTGACTGAAGTGTATATACATGCCGGAGAAAATCTAATTCCAAACACATTATCTAGGTGTGTTAACTTGACTATGAGGAGGCCCCCCATAGTCAGATTAACACAATAATTTGAATTTCTTGAGTGTCATATAAACAAACTGAATAAGAATAGACTCATTGAAGCAGGAGATATCTTCTGTGAAGTTGAAAACTTTGAAAATTAAATACATTTACATACTCATTAACAGGATTTTGTATTGAGTGAGGAGTAGATGCCGTTTTAAAGATTTCAGCAGGGTGATTACACTTTTCTTGTGTGGAAAAAACATCAAACACAGAACATTTCCAAGCAAGGTATTTTCAAATATCTTAATATGTGTCTGGAGGGTTAATGGAGAGATAAGGACCAGACTGAATCATTGACCACTTCATTGGGAAGCAACTACAAAGCAATGGTTTATACAGATCAGCAACAACAAATGCATCCAACAGACACAATAGAATCATCACAAATTATATATGTGCATAGTGTATCTTCTTAAAAACAATAGAAATTATCACCATTTACCTTGAGTGGCCTTAAAAAAAATTCAGGGCGATGCATTCATTGCTAATGCAAAATAGACACAAACATGGGGCGGCCTTCCTCTAGTTCAACGGAGTAAAGGTGGAGCGGCTGCCACCAACCTGGTCTCTGGAGATCTGAGAGTGGCTTCAGGGTCTAAGAGTTAAGGATGAGAGCCTCTACAAGATCCTGATGAGATAAAGACAGCTGCCGTCTCCTAACGGGAAGCCTACCACTGTGCATCGCCATTCAAAATGGAACACTTCGTATATTTTGCACATAGGGTGGGAAAACAGAATTCATGAATAGGGAAGTGAACAAAAATAGAGATTCATCTCATGGCGTCTCTTGAATGCTAAATATAAGATGAAGGCCAATAATTTTAGGGCAAGCCCAGACAGACTTGTCAAACTTTGTGCCATTACTATCCTTTGTCTTAGCACAGTTGTCATGTAAGGCCTGTACCCATATGAAATATTAATTTTGCATAATCACTTTCAAAGGGGAATAAAGCATGCGGTTAATTATTAATAGCATGTGTATTCAAGGCATCTCTCTCTTCTTTTTGTTTTTTTCAGACGCACCAAAATATTCCCTGACAGTTGCCACTCGAAGGAAGAGAATGCCGCGCTAAAGCATAAATGACAATCACTAAACACTGATGCAAGTTCCACGAAACATCTAACCTACATTTCACAGGTATCAGCGGGAAATTCACCAGTGCACTCCTGTCTTTTCTCCAGCTCGGGAAATCTGAAGTCCCACCTGCTCTTCACCGTTAGAGACCATGTCAAATCGAGACAAATATAACAACAGACTCCAGGAAATTAGCATGCAAATTGCCCTAAAAGCATACCTCCATAGCTTCTAGCTTTAAAGCCACTTTAAAGCAGCAATAATTGATTGGGGTGAGGGGCAGCGGTACAAGCTGAAAACACAACATTGATATAATATCAGTATTTGAAGTTATTGTGGTGAACAACATCTGGCCATAGCAATTTGTCCACATCACAGCATTTGTGTCCTCAAAGAATTTTCTTGAATGCATCCCGGCATCAGTTTGGTCCAGGAGGCTGAAACTGTCACACACAGATGCACGGTCTAGTTAGCAGGTGGATAAAAGTCTCCTTTAAAGCTTGTGTATCAACAACATTATTCTAAAATGCACAATTCCATTATTCTCATTCAAATGTCATTCTGAGTGACATTTTGTGCAAAATTCAAAACACAAATAGCATCACTTAGCACACACACAAAAAAAACTGCCTTCAAAACACCCTGATCACGCACTGCTCTTACTCATCATGTCTCACCTGTGCAGTGGCGTGGACAGGGGGGGAACAGGGGGGGCAGTCACCCCCTCATGGCCCAATTGTTGAAAAACATGTGCTAAAGTGCCCATTTGGGAGACAAAATATATGCCAAAGTGTCTTCTAGGAGCCAAAATGTGTTAAAGTGCCATTTTTTAAGTCAAAATGTGTTCTAAAGTGCCCTCATGGCAGCCAAACTGTGTGCTAACGTGCCTTCTTGGAAACAAAACGTGCTTTCTTGGGAGCTAAAACTTATGTTAAAGTGCTCAGAAACAAACGTAACCAAAACATGTGCTGATTTGCCCCTAGGAGCGAAAACATGAGCTAAAATTTTTGGGAGCTAAAAAGCATGTTAAAGTGCCCTCTTAGGAGCTAAAAAGTGCATTAAATGTCCTTGTCAGTGGCGAAGACGCACTATACATACCCTTTTTTTTCCTTTTCATCCCTGCCCCTCAAAAAATCTGTGCACACCACTGCACCTGTGCAAAATCCAAAAGACTTCAGTCATGTAGGCTTTTAGAGATTAAAAGATGCTGCAGGTGACTTAAACAGGTGTTGGGTGAAAGAAAAGAACACAGAGGTAGAGGAAGTGTGAGAGCAAGAGGAGGCCAAGGAGGAGGAAGAGTCAGGCGAAGGCGAGCCAGTATTTCTAATGAAATATGTGCAACTTAGGTGGACGATGTAATCAATCACAGCCTAAACATGACTGAAGCTGGGCAGTGAGCACACACCAAATTGAGCTGCTTCACAATAGCTTCAGTTATCGAGGCCTTTGGAGAAGAAAAACGGTTTGAAAACACTTGAGTAGTTTTCTATACACAGAAAAAATGTTGTGTTGAAATGACTTAATTTTATTATGTCAAGTTGTCGCATGAATTATTTAAATCTCACTCTAGATATATAATAAAGGAATATCAATTTAAAAACTAATGTGCCCTCTAGGAGCCAAACACGTGTTAAATTGCCCTCATGGCTAGGGATGGGAATCCGGTTCCTGTAGAGAACCGGTTCCGTGTTTATCAATTCCATGGAATCGTTTGGCAGTTTATCTAATGATTCTCTTATTGATTACAATCAGCACGGATCTACGTCACATCATCTAATTTACGCAAATTATGCGCGCTCGATTCCAGCAAGCACGACTAATTACGTGATGACGTTGCGCCAGTTTAGCACATCGTAAACAACAATGGCGGCCACCAGATTGAAAAGCTCCAAAAGTTTGGCTTCACTTTATGAAAAAAAATGGCATCAAAGGGACTTGCAGTCATTGCAAAATGGACATAAGAGCGTGAGGGAACACAACAAATATGCACAAATAACGTTGGAATAATGTTAATGGAGTGTGATACATCTCAATCCAGCAGCAGCTGCAGTAGCGAAGCTATCACCTCTACGGTTACGGAAGGCAACTCTGGTGAGTAGCTATCCCACTGCCTATATGCTTATTTGTAAAACATGCTATAACATTAGTGTCAATAAGATAAATATCTTATAAGATAAATTTGAATCGATAAGAGAATCGAATCGTTAAGCAGTATCAATAATGGAATCGGAATCGTAAAAATATTATCAATTCCCATCCGTACTCATGGCAGCTACAAAGTGTGCTAAAGTTCCCTCTAGAAGCTAAAGAGCATGCTAAGAGCATGCCCTCTTCACTGGTGTAGACATGCTATATGTGTCCTTTTTTTCCCTTTTCACTCCTGCCCTTTAAAAAGTCTGTGCACACCACAGTCTAAACATTTTCTTTGTTGCATCAACTATAGTAAATGCTATTTTTGGACAACAGAACAAAGGGTCAGGTTGGGGTTAGTGATGATAATGCTTTAAAGTCATCACATAAATGTTTAATTGTTGCTCTGTAAGACAAACCTATTATAGCTGTTTCTATAGAAAGAATCAGTTTTGAAAGAGATTAATAGAGTTTTGACAAGTTGGCTAAAACTCTTTTCAGACAACTTAGAATTAATTTCCCCCCCATTTTTTCTCATCCACCTTCCCTCCTGCAGCCTCCATCTCTTCATACTCCCTTATGCTGCAACCTTGCCATCCATTTTTACTGAAACCAGGTACGCTCATCATGACATCATTGAAGTTGAAATGCATTCTAGTTGCTGTGTGTTTTGTGTTTTGAGAGACAACAGCATTGCAGTTGAGGTCTCGTCGACTTTATGCAATCAGGGGCTTCTGATTTGTGGCCTTCAAACATTGAAACTACAGCTTCAGCAACTGCATGGCTTATTTCTTGCCTAAAATGTTTCTAGAAACCCATTTCAATGCATTGCAACCAAAAGTCACCCAACAAGAAGGCGGTAGAGTCCGTTTTGAAATCTGCACGCAGCCCAACGAGTGGACGGCATCTGGATCACAAACACCACAGGGAATATGGCTACTGCAGATTCTTAATGCTCAATTCAGATGTTTTTCTGTTCACATTTCCGAACTTTAAAAGTGTCCCGCATGCACATTGGGGGACACAACAACATCACATGCAGCAAGCGTCCTCAGTGTTTATAGAAGTAAACATGGATGCTAGCGGTGAGTATCTGGTGATTCTACCGGAGCCAGCACATGTACAACATATTTTTTTTAAGGATGAGATTAAAGAAGAAAAGAGCAAGGTTTTTGGCCGTGGTTGTTGGTCTCTTCGTCTGAACGTAGCCTTTTGTCACAGTGGCTACTGGTGGTATTGCAGCTTTGTAAAACTGTTGACATGTTGAAAAAGGTCAATTATGACACTTTCTACTATGGATTTAAATTGATCCATGGAAGGTTTATATTTGTAAAACTTGCCTCGAGCCAAGAAAAATAATTTTAAAATCAAACCAAAAGAAAACGTAATTGAATTCTGACCTGATATTAATATAAAAACATGAAGATTCAGGGTTTTTGTAGGGCGAATACACTTAAAGAAGTGACCAATATGAGCAGAGCCATGATCTAAAGGGTTTTAAAAAGACATTTTTCAGTACTTGTAATGTGTTGAGATCAGGGCTGAGGGATTGCTCTCTGAGTGTCAGGTTTCACTGTGTCTTATTGATAATTTTACACTATAAGCATCACAGAAAAATAGTATGAATTATATGAATGATTGCAGCTTTGAATAACTATATAAGCTTCTGTCACTAAAAACACACCACTTTTGAGATTGGTTGTTCTTTATCATAAAAGTATAACATATCTTGTGTGTGTCCGTGTCTGTCTGTGTCTGTGAGTGTGTGTGTGTGTGTGTGTGTGTGTGTGTGTGTGTGTAGACAAGGCCAAGGTCAGTTAATTTGAGGTGGCTACCCATCAGGCGTCAGTAGGGGAGGAAATCAAGCTAGCCACTCTGATGAGGGGAAATGTTATCTGCCAGACGATGGATATCTCATTTACTGCATTTCTGTCCCATTTCAACACAATTTGCCCAGAGCCCGTTAATATGCACGTTATCCGACTGGGCTGAGGGGGCGTATGGAGCCATCCAGAGAGGGGGGGGTGCAGAGGGGTTTAGGCGAGACGGATCATTTCAGTGTCAATTTACAGCAATTCCCGCCGTCAAAAATGAGAGGGAAAAAAGTGAGAGTACTTCCCATTTTCTTCCCAGATCTCTTTTAGTTTAATTCAATTGAACCTTTCAATACCTTATTTATGACACGCAGGAAGCATTCGCCCTATTGCATTATGGGGAGTGGGGGGGAGAGATAAAGACACTGATTCTTTAAAGCTCTCCGGCACAAAGGCAGATAAAAGCAGATAAAAAGGAGGAGTGTGTTTTTCATTGTGTTCTGTTCTGTAAAGGGAGGAGAGGATTAAGTCGCTTCATATTGCCGCCTGTCTGCGTTCAGGAGACGAAACACAAGCTAACGCGTTTAAGTAAACTCAGACCGGAGCTATATTTGACTTCTCTCCACACTCTCAGAAGTGACGACACGAAGAATCTACACTTGGAAGCTAGCAGGTCTTTTTTCTGCTGAGGAAAAGTTCTCAAGCTCCGGGTTCATCTCTTAATCTCAGGACGTCCAATAGGCGACTTAAACAGCAACAGAGAATCGCCCCGATCCAGAAGCAACAACCCTCTCGCCTGCCTCTTATGAATAATAGGTCAGACGTGATCGAACGACTCCATCTCCAAGCGATGGAAAGCTGGCAAATCTCTTCTTTTTCCAGGAATCTCAAATCAATAAGCAGTCACTAATGTCTCTGACTGAGTGAGACGCCTGAATCCATATTTAAATAACAAGAAGGGGGGGTGGGGGGGTGGTGTTTGGGGGCATTGTTGCACACATCATCTCCCTCAAGTCATATGTGATTAGGCACGACTGCTACACCCGGTGGAGAAAAATAAAGAGGAGACGGGGGGTAGGGGGGCGGCTGCATTAAACAAATCGTGCGTTCACGTTTGAATATGTTAAAGAATAAATTCACTGGTAATGATGCACTTTTTTGGGGGGGGGTCGGGGGCCTTCTAATAGTTTACCGCGTGTGTTTAACCCCTGGTCTTTAAAGGCCCCCCCTCCTGCACGGGCCGTGCACATGGAAGGGAGGCTGCCAAGATAAAAACATAATAAAATGACACATTCCCTCACCGAGCGGCGCCGCCATGATGGCTCCGGGCGCTACCTTTGTCTCCATCACAGCGATGACTGAAATCAAGCAATGTAACACAAACACCCCTGATTTCATGCAATATGGCGGATTACGGGTATGAATTGAATGCCTTGGCCTCCTTCTCTTTTTTTTTGTTTTGTTTTTTGTATGTTCCGATTTCCAAATTAGGATTTTCTGCCTTCATAAAGACACAAAAAGTATTCTCTTAGTCAAATCAATGGCAGCTATTTATATGAGCGGTAATCCCTCACCCGGCACTGAACTGCCAGAAGAGAGGGGGGGGGGAGTGGATGCTTATAGTAATGCTGCAAAACAAAAAAAAAAAAAGGAGAATCTAAATTAATGCAAATTGGCTTTTCCTTTTTTTCTCAATGGCCATCCCTGAGTGGCCTGGGCCAGAGGAAGGAAACCAAAACGGCTGTTTTTAAACGCAGCTCATTTGGTAAATAACTCATAACACCATGCCTGCTATACCAGTTAGAGCTTAGAATGAAAATGTTGAAATAATCAGCCCTCCCCTTCCCGTCCACCAGCAGCAGTGGCGGCAGCGGCGGCAACTCATTCCTCTCTGTCTTGCATTTCAACAGAACGGGGCATGAATGCCTGACAAGTAGGCTATCATCCAAGAGATCATTAAGCACAAGGGTTGAAGTGCCATCTTCAGTGCCATGGCAACAGGGTTGAGAGATGAGATAAAAACAATGCGAGGCAGGAGGCAGGAGGCGGGGCGGCCGCTCAACGATCGCCACTGATCGATGGATCTCTCTCTCTCTCTCTTCAGAGGCCAGGCACAGGAAGGGGAGGCTGGAAGAGGGAGGCCAGCGAAAGAAAGAAAGGTCATGAAAAAAACATGAAAGGGGACATGAAAAAAATAAATACTAAACATAAATAAATAAATAATGAATACAAATACTATACTACTTTACTTCCATAATAATCTGGCCCAATATCTTCCCTCTCGCTCCTTTGAAACTTGTCTTGTAGGTTTAAACCCTCGGCCTGTTCAAATGGTTTAACCCATTTAAACCCAGATTTTTTAAAAAGATTTCATACATATAATTGCAGTTGCTTCACTAACACTCATGATATGTATATTTTTTCCATTTTGGACACTTTTCTTTGCAGAAAATAGTATTTTAAGGGCAATTATAGTTGCCGCTTGCACAAATCTGCCCATTAACAAAAATCTATTTATCCCATGTGCAAAATTCTTTTTTGGGGGATTATTCTAGAGACTTGAATGATTAAATAGACATATATGTGTCAGGGTTGAAAATCATAATAATCTAAATAAAATGACGTCTTCCTGGAAGGGTTTGTCTTCGCCATGTTTACAGGAGGAAGGGACAGGAAGTTGTTGATGTTATATGAGAGAATGCACTTGGAAACTACACTTGGAAACTGCATAAAATGTAAAAAGTTGTCTACTATCATGTCAGGAAAAAAAGCTGTATAAGTAACATTTTAATTTTTTATTTTAAGTATAAAATGACAGTCATAGACTTACAGGCTCATAGGCTTCAATGGGTTAAACAATGGTATTAAAAATGGTAATACTGGTATAGTAGTGTTCCATATTTATTTATATTTATACATAAGGCAAATAAGATCAAAATCATATCAAAAATATGAAAATCCACATCCCCCTCTCTCTACTCTTCTTCCTGATCCCCCCTGTTAAAAAAGAGGCGAATTTTGGACAAATTTTGAACAAGGGGTGTAATAACTGACTTCCTGGCTTCTACATACACAACCATTCAAAAGTTTGGGGTCACTTAGAAATTTCCTTATTCTTGAAAGAAAAGCATTTTTTTTCAATGAAGATAACATCAAGCTAATCAGAAATACACTCTATTCATTGCTAATGTGGTAAATGACTATTCTAGCTGCACATGTGTTTTTGCAACTATCAGTCCAGTGTTCTAATAGTACAATGTGTTTGCATCAGAAGGTTAATGTAACAAAAAATGATTTTCATTATACAACTCATGGTAGTAAATAATAGTGTGATTTTTCATGGAAAACACTAAATTGTCTGGGTGACCCCAAACTTTTGAACAGTAGTGTATTAGATTGGTTTCTCCCACATAGCTAGCTACTAGCTGTCAAAATTTGCCGTTAGGCCATTGGAAAACAGCACCTGGACGAAACCACTTTGAAGAATTCTGATTATGCCTAATCCTAACAATTAGGAAATGCATTGTTTTACATTTAGCAGCGTTTGTATTGTACATTATTTAACATTTCTTTAATATTCAAAATAATGTATTTGTGTTTACAAAGATTAATCATTGGGACAACTTTGTGGAGGGGGGGGTCTCGTGCCCTGTGCCCCCCCCCAGGATTTCCACCTATGTGTTGATGATTGTGGTGGTTTGGGTGGTGGTGGTGGAGGGAGGCCAAGCAGCTTTAGGGCTTCATAGGTGCACTGACAGTGGGAAACTGTTTCAAAGCACCAATCGTTTTTACTTCACAAGGGTCTAATTGAACGCGTCAAAAAGTGCATTTGCATGGGAATGATTATTTCTTTTTCCTTTTTTTTTGGACTCTGCAGGGCCCGGTGTCTGCAGCTCACGCGGAGCAGCCGATGAGAGGATGAGCCGACCGCTGATTATTTTACAGCTGTTGCTAAAAACGGCGCGTGACCTCACAAATCCGGGGGCGTATCAGTTCTTTTGTGTGTGCTGCACTCTGCAAACAGATCGGCTGCACTGTACTACTGGAGGTTTGTGAGGCATAAGCACTTTTTGTGTGTGTGTGTGTGTGTGCAAACAGTATCTATTTACCTCTTCTCTTCCAGCATAACAGCCGTTAAGAGTATGATAGAGGTGAGGCGAGAGCAGCGAGTGTATTATCTTTTGCAGCTGTCAGCACTGTTTTGTGCAGAACCTCCACGGGGCTTCCACTAAATGCCATCAGGTTACAACTGTGGTTGTTTGCATTTTTTTCTGTTTTTTTTTTTTTTTTTTAAATTTGAGCAGGAATGCCTTTTGAAGCAACTGCGATAAGCAGCTCCATGACTCCCTCTCCCCCTCACCCCCCTCACGCACGGCACACGAGAACGACGTATATACACGGACCCAGTTCGGGAAGTTGTCTCTCTCACAACATGTGCTAATCAATCTGCTGAAAGCAATCTGTCAGGAAATCTTTAGCTTTAAACAACCCAGTGTGAATAGGGGATGAGGCCCTTTCCACGGGGCAGGGCACTGCGGGGACTTAGCAATAGCTGTCTTTACGCATCCCAGAGTGTCAATAAGGATTATGAGAGCGAGCTTTTATCTCTTCAAACACACAGACCGGTCTCTCATTTAAATGGATGAACAATTCAGGTCTGCTCAATAAGTAAAAAAAAAAAAAAAAAGAATATACTTCCATAAATACATTCAAATCCCAACTCCATTCAAATTCCGGCACCATATGCTTAATTTAAGATCTAATCTCCCTTTTTTCTATTTCCACCAATTCACGGAAGGCGAATCTTTGTACTCGTAGTTGTTTAAGACCTCAAAGGATAAACACAAACTACCTATTGTTAATGGCAATGCACCTTTATCCTCAACTTAAGACCCACGGCTCCTTTGAGAGTGCTCCTGGCAGATGCCGTATGCAAAGCAGGCGCACGGGAGGGAAACATGCCCGACAAAAGAGACATTATTGCGTTTCACAACCTGCCCCCAAAAAAAGAAGACGAGCGGAATATTAAAGGTGACACGGCTGTATTTACACCTTGTTCCAATAGACCCTAAAATAACCTAATTTTCTATCTTGCTCTATCAAATAAAAAGGAGGCAATAAAATCTGCCAAGAGAAGAACAAATAAAAGCAAATTTTGACATTTTGCTTTTTTTTTTTTTTTTGACGCCTTCCATTTATAGGTCAGAGGAAACACCAGCCGACCTCTCATTGTTTTTTAAATGCCATTTTGTAAGGCCGGGGGAAAGCGGGGAATTAATTAATGCGTGGGTAGCTGCCACTGTCAAGAGGCGACACATTAAAATCAATGATTAATAAAATTCAAAACACACAACAAACTCAGCTGGGAGATGAAAATAGTATTGTGCGCTCCATAGGAAGCGGCCCCAGCGCGGGTCCTCCCACCGAACGAGACGTCCACTCAGATGCCTAATGGAAAGTAGCCGGTGCCAGCTGTGTGCCTGTGAATAAAATCACTTTAATTAAAGGAATTACAATGGAAAAAGGAACCGGGGATGTGTGGAGTAGTATCGACAGGAAACGGCCTCTCATGTGTGACACACACACACACACACATGCACGAGCAAGCACACACGCACGCAAACACACATTATGAAATCCCATAAAGACTTAAAAAGAACAGAGTGCCTTTGTGTTGGCATTATTAAATAGGCCTAATCCACACATGCTCCATTGTACTGTACAGCTCTAAGATTTACTCCAAATATGTCCTCCTCCGTCTACATTATAGCGGGAGATACAGATACTTTAGTGGTGTCTGGGAGCATGACACCCGCTGAAGAACAAAAACAAATATGTCTTGAGCAAATAACAAATCCCTAAATACAATTTAATAAGGTATTTGTTTGACTAGGCAAGGACAACAGAATTAACGGCAGGCAAATATTAGATCCCGCTGGTTTGTCTGGGAGGGGATGGTAATAAGAGTGGTTTTATTTAACCTTTTATCAAGCATGACATGAGAACAGAGCACTTTGCCAAGGGGTTTTAGAAGTTTTGGGTCAGCCCCAAACCCTGCTGCTGGTTCCAGATGAAATTCACAAATGGCTCTTAGGTGAACGACGATGAAAGGCAAAATGTTTTGTACCATCAGGCCAACAGACACGGTGTAATATGTTAGCAATTTGACTGACTTTCTTTGCAGCAGGTGGCTGTTGAGTTGGAATTCTAAATAAATTAGAATTGAATTGTATTTTTTTTTGTCCCTGTTACGTATATGTTCATGTAATGTGTGATGTAATAATGTCCTGGCAGAGAAAATACAATCCACAATCAAACTATTTTAATTATCAAAGAACCTGTCCGTTAATCACTTGATTAGTGGAACGTCATAAAATGGTAAAAAAATAAAATGTGTCCCAGGTAACGTCAACATTAAACTGTTCAAACAGTCGTTAAACCACTGCACTACCATACTATAG
This sequence comes from Lepturacanthus savala, assembly GCA_030544235.1. NCBI lineage: Eukaryota > Metazoa > Chordata > Actinopteri > Scombriformes > Trichiuridae > Lepturacanthus > Lepturacanthus savala. The sequence continues at coordinate 23,444,639 of CM060462.1, read as the reverse complement.
CATTAAATCACCACATTAATGAAGCCAGAAGCAGATAATGGGTTAACAATAGCTCCAGTGAGAGTTTATAATCTCCATAATAAACACAAACAGGTGAAACTCTACATAAATTTCATGTAAGCGTGTATATAATATGTAAGATCATATGTATGATATGTCAAAAGGTTTTGAATTTTTGCTCCAGATTTTGTGGTCAACTGAAAAGAAAACTAATGAACTAATGAAAGCAGACAAATGATCCTCAGAAACAAGAAAGTTAAATAACATCAACTAACATCCTAAATCCAAAGTTAGTTGGAATTCCCAAAAAATTAGAATTGAATTGTGTTTTCTTTTATCCCTGCATACGTTCATGAAACGAATGTCCTGGCAGAGAAAGTATATTCCATAATCAAATGGAATTGGAACTATTTTCATTATTAAGGAATCGGTCCATTATTTTCTCAAATAATCACTTGATCTGTGGAATGTCATGGAATAGTAAAAAGTCCCAGGCAACATCTTCAAACCAGAAGTCCAAAACCATATGTTCAGTTTTCTATCCATATTATAGCATTAAATCACCACATTATTGCAGCCAGAACCTGATTATTTTTACTTGACTTCAACATCTCTGGGTTAACATTAGCTTCAGTGAGAGTTTATAATCCCCATAATAAACACAAGAAAAGCTGAAACTCTACATAAACTTCATGTGTTTCTACAATAAGTGTTTACAGCTGCCCCAGTATCACTTTATTCATTTCTAAATTCTATATGCTAATAAATAAATATAGAACTGTATGTAAAATGTGTGTAACATAATTAGAATTTCCAAAACGTTTTGAATTGCTGCTCCAGATTTTGTGCTCGACTGAGAAGAAAACTGCAATCAAAGCAGATAAATGATCATCAGAAACAAGAAAGTTAAATAACATCAACCAACATCCTGAATGTAAAGAATGAGTTCTGCCTAAGTGGGAGTCTTATCTATTTCTGAAACGTGCTTAGGAAAAAACATTCTACATTTCCCTCTCAGACACACTCAGATCACACCGATGCTACACATTCTTAGAGGAGCTGTGTCTCTGTCGTTCACTGAGTGGTCATGTATTTAATTACAGGAGCCACAAGAGGGAGGCAGACACACATTTAAAACAGCACGACAGACAGACCAGCGTGTACAGAACATTAACAAGAGTCCCGGAACATTTCAACATAGACATGTGTCTCACAGTGTCGGTAACCGTACTTCAGGGTTTCCTTGTGGCCCAGAAACACTAAGCGTCCCTTCAGCAACACAAACTGGAAATCACACGGCGTTGGCCTGCCATGCTTTAGGTGCATCATACTGTATCTGCTGCCCCAGGTCGACCTTTCAGTTTTCCTGCTATAAATGATAATAAATATACAATATCTCTACAATCACAAAGGTTATTGTACTTAAACCTGGCATCAAAAGAAATCTACAACCTGAGGTGACTGCAGAAGCATCAGAATCTATTTATGTTGCTGTTACAGAGCAAATGTAGTGCAAATACAGATAAAAAATACTTAATTTAAAATTTAAAATAAGTCTCTGCAATGCAAAGTTCAATGATTAATAGGGTAAGAGTTGAAAGATCAATTATTTGTCCATAGGAATTATAGAAATCACACTTAAGAAGTAAGCTAAATTATCAGCAATGCAAAGTTGAATAATTAATATAAGATCAATTATTTGTCCATAAGAATTAGAAATCACAAAGGATCATTACAGAAAATGAATATATTCTGTAAGATGTTTAAAAAGGAGATTATAAAAGAGCCAATTAAATAATCACACAAACAGATCAAAACAAAATGAAATATCAAAATACTGAAATATTTTGTTATTGTATTGATGATGTGGATATTGATGATATATTGATGTTGTAACAGTAACAGTGTTTTACTCCAGACAAAAATATTTTAGTGTTGTAGCTGAGGTTTCCTCCTGTGATGTATAAATAAAACTCAATGTTGCCCTCATATCAGGGGGTTTCAGATTTTAACAGGTTACGACGAAGTTTCTTGAAAAACAGCAGTTGCCATCGTCAATATCTCACTCGGCTGTTGTGAATTAGCCAAAGCCAATAAAATATTTAAGAGAAGAGAAACTAAGTCAGCTGGTGACATCAAAGTGTCTGCTAATATACACTGAAGCTACTTGTTTACACGGGATGGTGGCAAGGCCCTGAGGGAGGTCTGGCCTGGTTCTCACAAACAACGCTGAGAAGAAACTAACCGCCCGAGACAAACAAGTCCACATTCACGGCGGTGGTTAGACAAGAACCTCGGTGTGGTTGCTGCCTCTCGTTTCTGTGCGGCTATTCACAGCCGCTGTGTGTTGATCGCAGGGCTGCTTCTCATGTGGTAGCATCCAACAATTGGTAAATGTTATTGGTCAAGTACTTTAGTATTATTATATATCTTTATAAAATATATAAATATACATATATAGTACATTTTCAGAAAGTCTGTCAGATTTGAAATTTCAATTTTGAGTTCATAAAATGCCTGACACAGCAAAAGATTTAATCGTTGGACCTGTGCATGAAAAGGATGTGGATTGTGTCAGCCTTTTGGTTACAGCAGGGGTGTCAAACATACGACTTGGGGGCCAAAACAGGCCCACTAATGGGTCCAGTCTGGCCCAGAAACAAAAGGAACCAGTTGCTGTTTCTGCACAGAAGTGAGAATCTTTCTGAGCTCAAGAGATGAAATGTGTAGTTTTGATGTGTAAATGGTTTGTAACACAGGAGATAACTTCACCTGCTGTGAATATTCTTGAGTAAATGCTTTAATTAAAACAGTAGATTGGTGGAATATGTGATAAATGGGACAAACAATTTCCCATTTTTTCTTAGGTCATCTCCTGTTTTAAATAAATTGTGTAAATATTTATAATGTAATTCTTAACATAAACAGGTGAAATTTGTAAGTCTTATTTATTAGGGCTGTAACCAACAACTACTTTGATAGTCGATATCTGAGCCGTTTTGTTCATTAAATGGTGTAAAATATCAATCACTGTTTCCCAAAGCTGAAAATTCAACCTCAAATTTGTCCAAACCAACAGTCCACAATCCAAAGATCAGTTTATTATGGAGACTAAAGAAACCAGAAAATAATCAGAGAAGAGAAGCTGGAACCAGTGAATTTGGCTATTTTCTTCTTAAAAATGACTCAAATCAATTAGGAAAATTGTTGGGAGATTAATGTAATACTTTGCAGCCATTTCTACATATATTTATTGGTCTGGCCCACTTAAAATTAAGATGTTTGTGGCCCATAAATTAAATTGAGTTTGCCTTCCCTGGTAAGTAAAACCCTCTGAGAAAGGTTATAATCACCTTGACCTGATTGACCCGTTACGTAAAACACGCCCAACTCCCCCTAAAGAAACATTTTTATCAACCAGCAACTTGAAAGGTTGTAGGGAAACATACAAAAACACACCATTTTCTGAAAGAGTTCAACCGGTTTTGATTCTTGTTCACATGAGACTGATGGGTTTTTTTTGTTTTTACCCTTTTTTGTCTGGTTTGTAGCGAGCAAGTTTTCCACAAATGGATTTCGTAAGATTTGAACAAATCCAAACACAGCTGAGAGGCAGTTTCCTTCCGTTCGGAGTAAAGTCAAACAACTTTGATCCTATCACAGCTTAACAATACTGACAAACAGATGGAGTGCAGCACATCAAGTAGTAAAATACATGACATAGGTGTTAAGACCCAAAACTGCTGTCACTGAAACCTACAAACAGCACTTTGTTTCCTCAGGGATGGTATTTCCCCCCCAGTGTCATTTGCATTGAGTGTTTCGGGGTCAAAACTAACAGCATCACACTGACATCTAGTGGACTAAAGCTCATGTACACTTCTGTGATTACTTGGACTTAAAATGAAAAGATGCTAATATCTCAAGTCACATCTGTCACCACTTGAGACTAAAGACGCTGACCCTGAACAGCATTGGCTCCAAGTGTCTAAATAGATTCAAATAACGAAATCGCGAAACAGCTTAATCACTAAAAAGCCAAGAAAAGAGAGATACTGCCAAGAGTCTTCAGAAACCATATTTAATGGAAAATATGTAGCAGCATTTTATTTTTAAAAAGTCAGATAGAAATCTTACATTTTGGGGGTTTTGGTGGGGGGAAACAAAACTGCAGGTTGTGATAAAAATAGAAGTTAAATACAATCAATATTTTAGCTTCTGAAGCCTGGCTGGTTCACTTGTCCATTTAGCGGTAGCCAAGCTACTGGTCCCAAAGCAAAACATAGCCATGTTTTGTCCAAGAAAATGGCAAGAGACAACCCATAAACATGAGCAACACACTTATTTCACACATACACACAAACGTCCCCCTCTATTATGCAAAGCCCACTTTTATAGCAGCACATAGAGCCAAATATGACCCTAGGAATAGTTTTTTGGGCAAATGAGGCCACCGATTAAAAACATGAATGACTCACACACATGCACACACGCAAAATCAAGTAGAGACTCCATAAAATGTCTTTTCAATTTGGCCTCTGCATAGAAAATAAAAACAAACGGCAACCACTAAATGTAGGTGTGTGGTTGGTAATTAATGCAAGCATTTGGGTGCTATTAAAACATAAAAACTCCTCTTGGGCAATCCCAGTCGCAAATCACCCTTTGCTTTGTGTTTTCATCCAAAATGTAGGTACGATTCCGGTTCAGGGGGATGGAGGGGGGGGCATCCAAGCTCATTGTGTGTCCATATTTCCCAATTCAGCCAGTGTCAGCGTGTGCAACCACCACACAGACATCTAAAAGCATCTGGATCAAATTTATCAGGATGACCATAAACTGAGAATACAATTCCATCAAAGTTTGACAGTGTATCATACAGATGTGGTACGACACTGTAGAGTCACAGCACCCGAGTTTCCCTTCTCCCCTCCTTACAGCTTTAATATGACGATCCATTCAGGTTGGTTTGGCTACTCAGGAAGGTGGCGTTGTGGGGATGGAGTGCGCATCCTCGGTATGATTTTGGGCACTGCGACGTTAACTTGGGCCAGATCCTCAGTTTTCTCACTGCTCAGAGGTGGGGTCAAAACACCAGAAGGCACCGGACAGTTGGCGTGACGCTCCACGTCCACATCCTGGTAAGAGTTGGCCTTGTCCTGTGACAAATAACGGTTGACAAGATGAGAAAAGTCAAATTTTTAAAGTACAGTTTTAAAAGCATTCATTAGATCTCTTTAAATGGAATTTTGTGTTCATGTTGGTTTCATGTCAAATCCATTTGTACCTTCTTTTTTTTTTTTTACATAAAAATCACACTGAATGTGTTCTGCCACAAAATGTTAGTGTAACTGAAAAAGTGTAAATATTCAATCCACCTAGAATAAAAACCAGTTGATAGCATGTTTTGTGAAAACCTTTTCAAGAGAATTAAACTATTGAGTACCAAGTTGTTAGGGTTACACCACATGACATTTTTTACATTATTCCACACACACAGAATATGACATGCTAAAGGTTAATAATCTGACTTTGAATAGAACTACAAGTTATTAATTATAATGTTTAATAGTGGATATAGTATTGACCGCTGTCTGTAGTTGCTCTTCTACACCGTCTGTTGCTATCTCACTTCACATTTTGATTTTAAACTTTTCCTCTGCCCATGATGTGCTGTTGACTGTATTATGTGTTTTGGACTTACTGGCTGTAAATCAATGTCCTAATAAGGACAATAAATTTGACCTTTAAAATGGTAGGGAAAAAAATCAAGTTTCCAAGAAGTTCTATTCATTTCTATACTTAAATATGTCAAAGCCAGGGTTGCAAAGGGGCAGTAAACTTTAAATTGTCTTATGCTTTGGGCTCAAAAGTGTGGCCTTTAGGGTTCTAGAAATCATCTGTGCATGTGATGGAGGAATGCAGTGCATGAAGGGGGAGTGGCCTCAATAGCCCTGCAGTAACCAGTGTGTAAGTGACTGAGTGTACTTGCATTAAAAGGATAGTTCAACACTTTTGAAAATTCTCCCATCATCACCATTCCCATAGTCCTATAAATAGGTGCTTTACCTTATTTTGTTGATATAAGCAGTTTCCAGACCAGCAGAGCTGCTCAACAGCTGATGGTATTTTTTGTTTTCCTCATCAAACTCAAATACACAACGCAGCAACTCCTAAATGCTGTGGTGAACGAGTTGTGGTGAACGAGTTGTGGCCTGCACGTTCGCCACACTATGAGATAAGAACATTATGAGACAGAACTGATTTTAGGGTGAAGGTAAAGCTGGACTTCATGCTCATGGCTGCTTGGCGGAGTGATCTCAAAAGCACACGTTTAGTGCAGTTCTGTCAACAAAAGTACAGCATCGCCGGCACTGCCTGAGGTACATACCCTTTATCACTCTGCCCAGTGGCTTACTGAAGAAAGTAGTCTTAATATTTGCTTCATATATCGTAATGTTAGAGTTATTGTTTCATAGTGTTGTGAATGTCACAACCTGTCCACCACACCGTTTGAGAGTTGCTGGATTGTGTATTTGCCGAGTTTGATGAGGGAAACCATTTCCATTAGTCGTGTAGTAGCAGCTGAGAAGCTCAAGGCTCTGCTCCACTGGTCTGGAAACAGCTTGTACTGACAAAAAAAAAATTGCTATTACTATGACTATGGGAATCATGACAATGGCCAAGTTTTCAAAACTGGAATTATCCCTTTAGATCTGGTTGCTTTAGCCAAGATTATGCTACATTATATCACCCCCTACCCCAAGATCATTTAAGTTGCCTTCAATTTTGTAAATTTTGGATTTATTCCTATTAATCCCCATGAAAAGTTTCCAACTTGCAACCCTAGACAAAACTGATAGTTCATACTTTCTACTAGCGTCTTCAACTTATTTTGCTACTTTCATACAACTGCATACAGGAAGCAGGAGCCACTTACGAGCCATGTCAGGTAAGCGGCGTGGGTCTGAATGTTGTGCATGTCATCAGCAGGGATTCCTGTGAACGTCTTCATCTGTGACCCGCCGAGCTCCCGCAGCGCCATCGCGAACGGCACCATCCACCTCACACACTCCTCTACCTCCACCCTCTTCAGGGCTGAATGAAACATGATCAGAGACAGGGGTCAGGGTGACACGACCAGGAAGAAGGAATTGTTGTAAACAATGTTCTGCTCGAGAAGAGGAAATCCATTTATTTCGGTATGAGATGTTTTTTTCCCCCCCCTCACCTGAGACATTTTCCACCAGCTCCAGAGAGGAGAAGTGAAATAGGGCTGAAGCAGCAAGGACGCCGTTGGAAAACTCAAGGCAATGCATGTCGAGCATACACAGGTCCAAGAGCTGAAAAAGGAAAAAATAGTAAAAACCAAAAGGAAACATTTCTTCACTACAAAAACCACACGACACTGTATGGAGATATTTATCAGAAATGCAAAAGTTGTTCCTCATACCATCATCTAGCTTGATATAAACATCTAGAAATGGTGTGAAGTGACTTCTGCTTTTTCCAACCCAGCAGCTTTATGATGCAGGAAACATAAAAACTTAGCACTGCTCTCTTTATGAAGTCTTATTAGAAGGTGTTTATAGGGGTTTCAGTATGGTTAGAGTAACTATCATTACTATTACTATCATTTTTCTGGATAGTAGCTGCTTTTTAGCATTATTTTGACCATTTAAAAATAAAAACCATATTCAACAGGATATGGGAATGGGGTATGGATATGGATATGGGGGTGGTCCACTGTGTTTATGTAAAGGTGCAAGTATTGAAATGTTTGAAATGCCTAATCACTGCCTGGTACCACTTGAAGGATATATTGGTTTTATTAACCTTCTACTGCATTGTTTGCCACATGGCAACAATTTCTTTGGTTTAACATGACTAAAAAGCAAAAATATAAAAATGCACATTTTACTTTTTAGTTGTAAAAACCATGTCTTTTAATTTGAAGGACAAAAAAAAGCCACATGACTGCATTCTGAGCTAAAATTAGAAAGAGCTCTATATGACAAAATTTGCTTGGTGTTGCCATATGGCAACACTATGCAATAGTAAAAACAACAAAAAGAAGACAGGGATACCTCTGCAATCTGTGTGAAGGTAGCTTGTGGATATCTGGGGATGAGCACCTCATCTGTCTCTTTCAGGTAGGCCACCTGCATGTAGACGTTGAGCCAGGAGATGGGAGTCTGTGGGCTAAGAATCCACTTCAGCTCCTGTGTTACAGAAGAAGAAAACTATTAGACAAGTAACAGCATCAACAGCAGCACAACCACTGACTTGAGGTTTGTCAAGTCATTGTGGTTTGATATAGTTCACAAGTGTCATGTTAGTCAGACTTGTGACCTTTTGGACGGATTAAAATTTCTAAAAGCAAAGTAACAACACACAAAACAAATAAGAAAATGTCATCCAGCAATTATTCGTTCCTGTAAAATCATTACTTCACATTTATTTAACAACATGATTCATAATAATGTTGGGTCACAAATTCATGAGATGCATCCTTTACCTTCATTATAATGATTTCCATACTGAGAATCTCATCTTCAGTACAGGCTTCGTCTGTGACATAGGCAAACTGGTGGACCTTAGGAGGATACATTTCCTGGGAGAAATATAAAAAGAGACAGGCTTTATGATAACCAATCGCTAAAATCTGGCATAAAAAGATGTAATATAAACAGATTGGCACTAATCTTTATGAATGTGGTATCAGTGGAGATTGTGTGCACGTGCAGTCATGATTTGAGGAGTTAATCACTAAGTGGCTCTTTATGTGATGGAAGACAATCATGTGAATTTGTCAAGACTTTAAAAGCCTGGGCGCATTCTTATGAAAGTGAAGTGCTTATGTTAAATTTCTTTAATTGTATTCTTTCACATTTTTTGAACTGCAATGTATATCAAGGGATTTTAAAGCCTCTCACCTCTACTTTAGCAGCGATGAAGAGACAGGTGATGCCTATGAGCTGCAGCATGGATTTGAAGACGTTTCTTTGCGTGGCCATGAAGCGATCAAAATAGTCCTGAGCGAGGTGATACGTCTCTCTGTGCAGTTTGTAGACCTCACTCACCTAAAAACAGGCAAACAAATGCTATTAGGGCGTGGTGATAATGGAGCAAACAAAGTAGTAACAGTAACTCATCAGGGGAAGTTCATGTCATGTGTGAAGGGGGCGGTCAAAACTGTTCTGCAATTATCTAATTCAAACAGGGTGGAGACACCCATGGTTATTTGTGCTTTTGCTTATAATGCAGCTGAGAGTAAAGACCCGCGAAGTGGTTAAACTGATATAATCAACCTACAACATTAAAACACACAATCGAAACCAAACGAACTCAAGGTTTACATTTGCGCTTTTGAAAAGAAACCTTAGAACTCACGTCTGTCTGAAGACATCTCATGTTTCTTTGAGGCAACCCTTATCGCTAATATTCATAGCAATTTATACTTTGATAAGAGGAGAAACCAAAATCAAAAGGCTAAAGCAGATAGGGTCTTTACAGAATGTGATTAGGCCAAATCAGTTTAGTCGATCTCTTTCAGGTCCTGTTGAACTCATTAATCACTGCAGCTTATTATTCAGCTTTAATACCATGATGTCCAGAACTCAAAAAGCTGTTTTTTCTTCCATTTTCCCCACAAAAGAGCATAAAGTGTTACTCAACTGTTCCTGTGGTGCAGGATGTTTCCTTATAATATCCCACATAAAATCGAATTCAAGCAGTCTAAATGTAGCTTATGCCATCTACAACTGCTGTTAACAGAAAGAATAATGGCCCATTTATTCCTAACATGCAAGATTGTAGATGGTCATGAATGGACGCATGGATCCGTGCTGTTGCAGGTCATGAGACCAAGGACACGCCACCCACCTCCATGAGCCAGTCCAGGAGGATTGCCCTCATCTTGGGCTGAAGATGAGGATGCTTCTCCATCATGTTGACATCTCTGGTATAGGTCTTATCTTTCTCCAACATGTTGTTCCATACCACATCCTTACTCGCCCAGCTGAGGACAAAAAAAAAAAAAGGGCAAAATACACCGTTTAAGAAAAATCAAGGATTCCTCAGAACCAGTCAAGAATGACTCTCACAAAGAAGCTAAGGAATGCGTTTGTTGGAATGTTTGTTGTTGTTACATTAACCACAAAAACTAAAAATATATTGTGTCAAAACTGTTGGAGATGACAAACAGTGAAGTGGACAATTTGACCATGTGTGTCAGTTTTTGAGGACCATAACAATCCTCCAGAACAGCTTCAGTGTTCACATCACATGCCCAAATCATTTTTCTTGCCTTTAAGTAGGGCTGGGTAGTATACATTCATACAGAATACCAGCAGGGTTTTGAACTTCCACCAAAAAGAGCTGTGTCAGTTGTGTGGAAATTTAAAAAAAATCTGACGCTGATCAAACAACCATAATCTGTAAATGTTGTCAGGCTAAAGTTGTAGCCACAGGAAGCAACACAAGCAGTTTGCTTCACCACCTCCACCACAAACATGTCCTAGAATATAAAGAATGCATGAAACTAAGATCTACACGTAATGTTATCACAGAAACAAATTGAAAATGGGGTTAACACCTAGTAATGAAAAAAAAATACTGAGAACTGGAGATATTCCTAGTGAGGACAACATCTGCATCTCTCTGCTCCAATATAGAGGGTCACCCAAAAGACTTAGTTCTGTACTTTTTTTAAACCTTATGTTTCCACCCTAGGTACATGGAAAAAAAATGTTTTTTCTCCCTATCAGATCTGGGCCACTTGCTTATGTAGATGTTTTTCTCTGATTCATGTCTGGTTATGTGAAGGCTGTCAGAAAGTCAAGATCGGAGTTCCGTTTCTTGTTGCAGATTTGACCATGGCACAAATGTTCTTCATGTCGCTTACAAAATGTGACCCAAAAGATCCAATCTGAATTGAGCATTAAGGCCTGTAAAATGATCATAGCATTAACTATGTCACTGAACCTCTACCAGAGGATGAACAATATTCCTCTAAAATAGGATCCATCATTTAGACTTTTGGGGATGGAGAGTAAGTTCATGTGGTATCTATTTCTTTAAGCCTTCCTCACGTTTCACAGGTGTATATGAAGGCATTTCTGGAAAGAAATACATAAATTAAAGCTAGTTAACTAAATACTTCTGGCCTATAGAAAAAGAAATAAGCTCCATACTTGCATTGATTACTGGACCCAATGACACACTGGCAGTTGTGGAGCTGCCAGCTCTCAGGTTTTTTGAGGATGTCAAGTAGTGTAATGTTATAGTCTCTGATAAAGTTCCTCATAAATGGGGGAGAACTTCCTCAAATCACAGCTGACACTCAGCAGTGATGCTAAAGCATTTGGGTCCTGACCACATGGAATCTGACTAATACCTGGAAAAAAACCTTCATGCTGCACAAGCCTAGTGAACTAACACGTTGCTCAAATCACCCACGTGTTAGTGTTGTGTTCGCAAACTTTTCAATTCTTTGAGGTGAATGAACTACTTGCTCAAACATTCCTTTCATTTCTCAGTTCAGATGAGTCAGTCGAGTGAGGCAGCAGGCACGAAGGGAGTGCTAGGAGCAAACGAGACTTTAAATCATTTTACACTCAGTCAGTGAATCGGAGGGAGTGTATCCTGTCCATCCCTCAAGCTAACGGCTAAAGTAGTCTGGAGTTAGTCTAATGTCATAAAGCCACATGAACACAAGGGCACACGTTCAAGTTCCCCGTCGATAAAACAAAAACTATAAATATTAATGAGAGGAGAGCATAGTGACCAAGATCCAGTCATTTTTTACCACTATAGTAGACATTTTGTTTGTACCACTATCTCCCATAGTGCACATGTCACTTTAATGAGTCCTGATGTTCCTGGGAGAGGACAAATGTGTCCAAAAGGTGACATCACATGTGGGGGTGAGGGCCATGGATCCATTATAAGAACTGCATACCAGAGTGGAAAATGGCTGCCGTTCATTTCAATGGAAGTTTCTCACTTGGCACATTGGCCTAAAATGTTAGACTTGCGGGTGTATTTCCACATTATGTGGCCCATAGAGACTGATCAGTAGAGTCAACCCCCATGACACACTGGGGCCTCCAATCATGCCCTGGGGCAAATCAGGGGAGAAAATTAAAAAAAAAAAAAAAAACTCAACTTTGAGCTATTTAATTCACTGACCACATTAAAAACTGGAGAAAAATAAATAAATTAAAATCCCTGCTTTTTGGGGGTCACATGGGATTTTTGTTGCAGTACCTTGAGTGGCCATTGGGAAAAATCTGGGTGAACATGCAGAACAAAGCTCATTTATTTTCATGTGGGGAAACTACTATTTCAATGTGCACTGTAATAGATGTCAGGACTTGACTTGGTACTTCTATTACTCCAATTTCTTATAGTGTTGTGCTCTGTTTTACATCAATCAAGTCCTGACCTTTAATACAGTACACATGTAACATTTCAATAAAGTTGTTTTAGAAGAAATTCTGAAATGTTTTTTAATCCTCAAATTTTATAATATAATAAAATCTATATCTAAAGACCTTTTCCCTTGGTTTCAAGAGGTTAAAAGACTTATAATCCTTTTTGAAACCAACTTCTTTCATCTCAGATATAAAACATGGAATATTTTAAAAATATCAGCATTCATAAGCATGAGATTTTTTGTCTAGGACCCGGGGATAATGAACCTAATCATGAACTGTTCAGCCGTATTTCTGTTCACTGAGTGTGACTGCAGTCGAAGCTTTGGTCAAGCAATAAATGATTTGACTTATCTTTTTAATAAACCGATTCTAGTGATTCAGGATGCTGAAATGATCTGCTGTGCCGATCAATACCGTAGGTGCTCACTTTGAGATCCAGACACTTGTATATGTTTTTATACTTGACGAACCTTTTGCCGTCTCCTCTATGGAATCATCTGCTTTCGTTTCTCCACTCATTAATTCAGAATTTTGTCTTTAATTGCAGGGAGCAGGGGAATAACGAGCGAGACCTGAGGTAGTCAACACTTACCACAGGGCAGGAAGTGGTGCACAGTGCACAGGGGTCACAAATATGTTGTTAAAGTTGTAGAGGCCTGAGTTTATCAGGTTAACCGGTTGGTCCTCTTCCTGATCGGGTGTGGGGATCCACCTTTGTGGACTAGTGTAGGCAGCATCAGGACTCCAGCTCAGCTTCACAGGAGAAATCAAACAAGGAAAACATGAGGGTCCGGTCACAGTTAAGAAACAATACAGCAGGCATAATAACCTGAAAGTGGATTAATATTATTGAAACACCACAAACATGAAGTACAAATTTTCAACATTTGCTGAGCCATTAATTGAAAGCTTATACATATAGTAGGCAACCTGTGGGTGAAGGTATTTGTTCCAACCAAATGTAACACATCTGATTCTACAAATGAAGCTCCTTATTAAGGGCTCTAATGGTTGATTAGTAGATCCAGGTGTGTTACTGCTCAGCTGGAACAAAAACCTGCACCCACAGTGGCTCTCTATGACCAGGGTTCCCTACTGTATATCATACTAGCAGTGTTTCCTGTGACAAAAAACAAATGTTAGAGGAAGCATAGGCGAGACGATTCAAACCTACCTCAGATTCACGTTGCTTCTTCTTCGTCATCTCTGCTACCTCCTCGTCCAGATCTTGTAGATACTGGGGGATCAAAGAAAGAAAGAGAGGATGAGGTTTTATTTGTGATGTGGCACCTCACAAACCCCCCCAAAAGACATTTTTTTTTAAATACCAGTACATAAGTGCATGTGAAAAATGTAGAAACCTGTATTTTAAAAGCAGAAACACCAATGATTATAGCTGTGTGTGCAACAGCATCTAGACACAGTCACTTGGCAGCACTGAAGGGGACAAATCACTAAGTTTTTTTTTTTTGCTCTTTTCAGAAAAAGGCCCACAATACAAGTAGAGGGCTTTAGCAAGCCTTCCACATTACTTACAATAGCAACATCTGCCTTCCTCTTTCTCGGTCGTACTGTATTTTCTTTGGGCGCCTCGGGAGCAACAGACTTCGGTTCTGTCTCTTCCCTTAAAAACACCAAGAGAACCAACATTAAAGCAACGCGTCTCCATAGAGGACATACATTTTAAACAAGCTAGCAATGAGTTGTACCAACACGCAAACAACAACAAGGTCTTAAATAGCAACAAGCTAACTAGCCGGATGGCTAAAGCATCAACTCAACTTTTTTTTCCCCTTCCCGTCGCCACACTGTGATTGACGAGCTTGATATAGACGCTGAATTAAGTCGTTAAACTCACCGTCTTCCTAGCATTCTACTCAAGAGGGTCGTCTGTCCGTCTGGGAGTAAACCTGTGAAGTGAGAATTGTTAAAAAGTGATATTTTAGGGTGGTTTTAAACAACATTAACTCACACTCCCCAACCCCCACTCTCAACTCCCTCCTTCTGACAAAAGCCCGGCTCACCCTGGCGCGGGTAAATGGAAACAAACAGTACGCGGTGTTAAAAGTCGCCAGAAAGTACGTTATAAAGCGGATATGTTCGTGAAACTAACCCAGGACAAAGAACAGACGTTCCTTTATCTGTTCTGCCGGGTTATGCCGCACATTTGTGCGGGTAAACCGGTTATTTCCCTCGCTCCGTACTCCGCGCGCACACTAACCCTGGACAGCTGGCTTGCCAGATAATGGCCGAGCCCGGCACAGCTGGGGTTTTCAAATCACTATTAAACAGCAAACAGCAGAAACATCGATCCTCCACTCACACACCAGACATATTCCACTTCCAGCATCCGCAGAACTTTGGATTCTGCGCTCGGATTTCAAGCTAGTCGCGGGTAAAGTCGGCGCGTAAAAAGAAAACCAAAAAAGCTGCGACTGAAACCTATAAGTTTGCGTTTTTCCATCCGCTCACCTCAAGATTCCCTCCTTGAAGTTCACCCTGCTCCTCGTCGACGGAATAAATATGCGTTTCGTGCGGGTCGCCCTGTCTGTAGTCGAGCCTGGAGCTGCGGTGGTGTGCGTGTGTGCGGGCCGGGGCTACTGGCTGCTCTGAGCTGGCGGGGAACAGATGACCTGAAGCTTCAACGTCAGGGAGGAGGCGATTTAACTTGGCGCTAAAACGTCGCGTCCGCCGCCGCTCGTTTCACCTCCATTCATCACCAATTCACACCCGGAGCGTGTATATAACTCTTACAAACCTATACGGCCGAAGTTTATATAAGTTTTTAGAGGAAAAAATGAGTTTTTTAACATAGCCGGCGAACGGGAGGCGTGGCGGACGCGGAGACAGCTGCACGGGGCGGGACTTCCGAAGAGGAAGTGTCCCGGCACCGCGTGGCTAGTCTGTCAGATGTAAACAAAGCCGAAGTAGTCTGGATTGAAGCGTAAAATAAAGAATAACGCGACCGAGGTGGCGCGAAATAACGGACCCTCTTCGTTCTATAAACTCCGGGGATTGTTGTCAGCCGCTGTCACCCTGGGCGCATCTATTTTTGAGCAGAAACGGGACTATGTTAGCCTGTCGATGCTACCGGTTCGCCTAAATCCATTCCGGGGTTGCCATATGTGCTGTTATCCCTCATCCGCAAACTCCGTTAATCTTATCCAAACACAAATGTGTCACGTTGCTACGTGCATTTTTGTTTTTTAACCTCAAGTGGTGTGAAAATGAAGCTTAAGGGTGTATTTTTCTGTATCGCCAGGTTGATATAGATTTAAAGGAGATATTTTTATATTTCAAAAACAATTTGGAAAGTGACCCTTGCCCAGTCATGTGATCCCCATACCTAGAAAGACCAGATTTACTTATTGCTCCCTGGTCTCTGCAAAAACTCGTGAAAATGAGATTTTTGGACCTTTTTGGGCGTTTAAAGTCTGTTGTTATTGGAATGATCCATGTTAAAGCCTTACCAGGTAAACTGAAATTTTACTTTACCTCAATTTCCATCGTTTTAGTGTGAAATTTACAGCGACAAAGAGAGTATTCAGTTATCTAACCTAAGTAAATAGGTTAGATAACTATACAATAAAGTACAAATAAAGTAAAAGTCATGTATTATACACATGCATTACTAATAGCACATTTTATTTTAAGTATCAAAAGTAAAAGTTCATGAATGCCATACATTTTTGTTATAAATTGTTATATAATGTATATAGATAAATATAATACATTTGAGTATTTGAGCTCCTGCATCAATGTGTGAGCAGCATTTAGCTGTCATTTATGTGGGGATCATTTGTACTACTATACTGTTGTGTAGTTAGCAATACAATAATCATTTTTTGTGAAAACTCTTAATTTGTAAATTCATCACTTAATTTATTATTCATCATTTAATTTTGTATAATTAAGTTGTAACTGACAAATCAACGTAGCAAATAAGTTGACTTCAATTAATATGAACTTCTGTGGAGTAGCAGCGTACAGTTACATGAAATGGAAAAATTCAACCAAAGTACTTTAAATGTGTATTTAACTATAGAACCTGAGTAATTGTACTCATTGAGATTCTCTATGTTTCTCATCTATTCCAGGCACCCCGCTGGGATGTATGAAAATGTCTCAGATCATTGAAGAAGCGTGCAGGGAGGCAGCTATCTACCATGACGCAGGGATTGTAAGTGCTTACACATTGCATGAATTCCTCTAAGACATTTGAAGTCTTTCCAGACGAGCTACTAGCCAGTACTTGTAAACGCTTCTTTCAGGATGGACTGATCATTGAAAACATGCACGACATCCCCTACTCGTTCTCTGTGGGCCCTGAGGTGTCCGCCTGCATGACTTCAGTATGTGCTGCTGTCAGAGGCGTCTGTCCATCTCTACCGCTCGGAGTGCAAATACTGTCCTCTGCTAACCAGCATGCATTGGCCGTAGCTCTGGCTTCAGGTTCAGTATTAATATGATGTTCTGAGGCTATGAACAGCTGCAGCCAAAGCTTTTAGAATAGAACAAAAGCCTTCAATCATGTCTTATCCAACCAAATTCTACAGCAGGCGATTTCAGTCAAATAAGTTGCTGTGAGTCTGGTCTGGAATTAGTAAAGGTCAACCACATAATTAAAAGGTTTTAGGTGGACAGAATATACTGGTACATCGTTTGAGTGGTATTTTAACCATAGCTTTGTCATGTCACAGGTCTGGATTTTATCAGGGCGGAGGGTTTTGTCTTCTCTCACGTGGCTGATGAGGGCCTCCTCAATGCATGTGCCGGGGACTTGCTGAGGTATCGGAAGCAGATCGGAGCCGAGCATGTTCAGATCTTCACCGACATCAAGAAGAAGCACAGGTGAGGTGACCGTCTGCATAGTTTTATTGGAGGAAGAAGCCAATGAGAAAAAAAATACAACTAAAAAAAGAAAACTAAAAATTATATTAGGATGATTTTTGGTACCTAAAACCACAAATATTATTATCTTATTATTATTATTATTATTATTATTATATTCAAATAAAACCCAGGAAAAGTGCACAACATGGGACATTTAATTAAAGTCTGTTTGAAATGTCTTAAAATGCAATGCTACAACTCAATTTCCATTCAGTGTGTGAGTATGCATGCTTGTGTAGTTTATCATTCATGTGTTTTTCCAGCTCCCATGCCCTGACATCAGATGTGAGTATTGAGGAGACGGCACGAGCCGCTGAGTTCTTCCTCTCAGACGGACTTATTATCACAGGCGTGGCTACTGGAGAGCAGGCTGATCCACGGGAGCTCAGAGGTACTGCCGCAAAAAAAACATGATTCATACAACCAGCAAGGGATTGACTCAGGGTGCCCCCACAGAAGATGCTGTAAAGTGCCCTCTTTGTGGCTTCCAGCAGGATAAATAAAACATGATAGTGCACTTATGATAAAAGTGGACAACCTGTGACAACGCCTGCATACAGCTGATGCCCTTTTTTCTTATTTTTTTCACCCCGTTCCCTCCCTCAAACTGTCCAAACTGAGTCCACCACTGCAACCAGCATGTGGTGCTATAATGGATTCTAGCTTCAGCTTCAGTTTATAAAAAGTAATTGAAATGAAACAGAAATGCACATCATTCCAAGTCAGTGCTCCAACTGTCCAGCAGGGGGTACTCTCTCCTGTACTGATACCGTGAATGATTTCTTGTCAGCAGTGTTCTATGGTGCTCAGTTTACGTTCAAACCTTGGATGCATAATAAGAGCAGTGATCAGCACTCACCCGATATGGCAGCCGTCTGAAGGCTGGTTACACTGCGGCTCAGTTCAGGAATGCAGGACATGCAGTCTCACTGTGTGTGTGTGTGTGTCTCACACTATATTCAGAGATGTAACAGCAGACATTAAGTGTTGTGTTGTCTGAGCTCCACTGGAGAGGAAAATTTTATGCTCATTTCCAGTGAATTGTGCTAGTATTCCACCACTGCTGCACATTTTAGTGGAAGTATCATGTGAATTACGATGGTTACTAATTATTTCACAGAATCAGATTTTACACGATTATGAAAAAATAATTTAAATTTAAATGCTGCATCATATCAGTGTTTACCAAAAATTGACTTGTATTAATGTTTTTATGTTATAATGTTGTAGAATTTGAATAGTGATAAGTCAGTGGTTATAGAAGCTTTGTGGAAAAGCACTCAGGGACTGAGAGGAAAATACCACCATGTCTCTGTGGAGGGTTGCTGGGTCTAAAATCTGGACCTCGTCCCGCTCGTGCTGCTATTTAAAGCCGAGTCTCCTACGCGACAGACAAGACTGTAAACGGGAACTTAGCAGGCACTTGGTCTTGGTTTCATACATGCCAGTGTCCTGACCCACGTGAACAAACACACGCATATTTTAGTACTTCCTGCTTTGGGAAACCTAGTTGTTCACCTGTATGTCTGACTTGTACTTTTGCTGATGTGAGTGATGTGTGTGTGCATGTATTTACAGTATTGTCGATGTCTGTATGTCTGTGTGGATCTATTTATTGTAAATGTCTATATTGGTATGTTGAGTTTTAGGTGCACATTGAAAACTGGTCAACCGGAATTACAGTCTTTTGTGCTAAAGTCTGTTACATAGATTTTTGACAGTAAAGTACACTTTGACTTTGTGAAGAGATTGGCTTCTACTGTGTCTAAAGTTCAGTGTGTGTAGTCTCGCTGGGCGATTACGCATAAACGGCTCCAGATTTGGGGAAGGAAATACGTTTTTTTTGGTCTGAAAACGCCTTGTAGTTCAGCCACTTACACATTGTTTCATTTAGCAATTGTCTCTGAGATTTTAGCATCATAAATGGAGTGGATGACTTCTTTTCTTTGCAGACGTTTCCCAGTCGGTGAAAATCCCGGTGCTGATCGGCTCTGGAGTGACCTACGACAATGTCCAACGTTACCTCGGCGCAAACGGGATGATCATCGGGTCTCATTTCAAGAAGGACGGCCACTGGCCCAACGCTGTCGACCCGGAGCGGGTGAAGAGGTTCATGGGAAAGATGCGTGAACTTCGAAAATGAGAAGCTGATCATTGACAGGTGCTACATTTAATTCATTGTACTGTCACAATAAACACGTTCAACCACCACTTTAAGAAAACAAGATTTATTTGCATTTTTTTGTACATTTTATAAATACACACAAATAGAAAAAAAACATATTCATTAATTGTATTTACACTCATGAGTTTAACATTAACAGATTGTATAACATAAAAAAAAAGTGAGTACCCACTGAAAAGTAGTCTCAATACAGAACATGAACAGCGATTTTGTTATCATTCCCTAAGCTTTCGAAGCAGAGTATGGTTATAACAGGGCATGAGTACTGTACAGGTCAACATGATATGTAATCAGCTCTTTTAACTTGCAATACACTTGTCACATCTAAACATCTAAAACTAAGGCACGTGATATACAGTATCACATACTGAGCAAAACCAATAATCAATCAAAATGTGCCGACTGCATCCTCATTTAAAACAAAATATCCTACAGGTGTGACGCTTTCTAATTCTCATATTTGGATCAGGGTCACACGCTGTGACGGCGTCAACACCTTTGTAATATCTGCCACCCACAGTCACAACTTTCTAGAAGCTTTATCTAATCAAAACAAGTCAAAAAACTCAAGTGCTCCCACTTGATAGTAACCGTGCTCGTTGTTAATGTCTCCAACTAGTCCAGTCACTTTAGGTCAAAATGGGGGTCAACCTCAAATTGCAACAGATGCGAACTCAACTGATTTTGAATCATCATTTTGTTCTCAGTGAGGGGGAAAAAATCCCCAAAGAATCCCAGTAGGGGAAAATTAAAAAAAGACCAAAATATATCCCATCCGTAGGCCTATCATTTTTTTTCTCGTGTGAATAGGGTGAAATTTTTAACCTTTTTTGATATCACCATGAAAGTATTGAGTTGGTTACTTACATCTACTTACATTTTAGACAAACAAAACATGTAATGCAAGTTTTTTTTTAAGAATTTAAAAATGGCCAAACATTTGCAATATATGTTTTGTTTGTCCGAATGTAATTTTCATGGTGATATCTAATGGTAAAAGAAATACCCCATTCATGTGAGAAAAAAAAATAATATGCATATAAATGGGCCATATTTGTGTCTTTTTTAAACCTATCCCCTACTGGGATTCTTCTGGGCTTTTTTTTCCTCACTGAGGACATGTTGAGAAAACAAAATCATTTGACTTTGCTTCTGTTGCAATTTGTTTAACCTTTTTTTTTTCCTAAAATGACTGGACTAAACCTGAGGGGCTCGACAGTGTCGTTCGTGATGTCAAGGAAATCAGTGATTCCACTCGTGAGGGTTATAGTGCAGGTCGCCAACATTATAACAAAAGCTTATGTTGCTGTCATTTCGCTGATATCTGGCTATTTGCAGATTTATGTGTGTGAGCTGTAGCGACGTTGGGAAAACCTGAGTGATTCATAGTCAAGGCACTGCGCTGTACGCTGAGTCGTGGTGGACGGCCACCTGACACAAACCCTCACGAGCAGGTCCCGCCGCTGCTGCTCAGTAGTTGTACAGGCGCTGGCTGGGCTGCTTGAAGTGGCCGTAGCGCCTCTCGGCCGGGGAGAATCGCGTCTTGGCCAGGTTCTGCCTTTGGAGGGCGCCGCGGCTCAGCTTCTTGTGCTCGGCCTGGCTCCTCGCCCTCTGGATGGCCAGCAGCTGGATATCGCAGGGCAGCGGGATCCCCCAGGCAGCCAGACGCCAGGAGATGTGCCGCCTCACTGCCACCGGCCTGGACAAGCACAGAAGGAGTGTTACCATATGTGATGATGTTATATCAGAAGTAAGAAATACAATATGAGAGATGGCACCAACTACATGGAACCATCTGCAGAACACTCAGCACTGATTCTGTCATTGACCCTGGACATTTTAAGTCATTGCTCACAAGCCACTTACACTTCAAAAGTTTGGGGTCACATAGAAATTTCCTTATTTTTGAAAGAAAATCACTTTTTCTTTTTTACATGGGTGTATAGAGGCCCATTTCTAGCAACTACCACTCCAGTGTTCTAATGGAACAATGTATTTGCCCATTGTGTCAGAAGGCTAATGTTAAAGGTTTGGGTGACCCCAAACTTTTGAACGGTAGTGTATATGAGGGAAACCTTAATGACCTTTGAGGCTTAAATAAAGGTCCTTAACCCATTGGTCTATGAGCCTTTAAGTCTATGACTTACTACCTTAAATAATCTAAATCTAATCTAAATATTACTTATACAGCTTTTTTTCTGACATGATAGTAGATATTTTTTTTTATGTTTTAAGCAAAACATCCTTTCTCTTCCTCCTGGGAACATGGCAAAGATAAAACCCTCCCAGAAACAGATTTTAGTTTATGGGCAGATTTGTGCAAGTGGCAGCTATAATAGCCATTAAAAAGCTATTTTCTGCTAAGAAATGGAAAAAAATAGATGCATAACATGATTGTTAGTGACTCAACTGATTTAATTATATGCATGAAATCTTTGAAAAACAATGGGCATAAATGGGTTAATGAAAGACAGTTTTAGAGTCCTCAAGTGATGCCACTTTCATCAGGTCTACAGGAGTTCTCATTTCCAGAGGGGTTAATTTAGGATAAATAGGAGTGTTGTTAATGCCAGGATTAGGATTAAAATAGTCTTGAACTTGCAGACACTTGCGTGTCTACATTGGTCTATTTTGGTATTGTGACTACGTGCCAGTCATTCCTAATACACCTCAAAATAACTTGACCTTACTTAAGGACTTTTGGTCGTTTGAACCTTCATTAAGTTATTGTTTGGCCACTTGCGGGGAGCAAAAACAGCCTGAAAATACAACACTGACATATTATTATTAAGTTAATATGGCATGTTTGACCTGCCTATTTACACAAGCAACAAGTGTCTTCCAGCAGCAGACACACAGGCTTGTTTCATATTTCAGCTTTGCCTTTGCTCTATAACAACTCCTGTGGAAAATATCTGTCTATGTTCACCAGATATTTGCTGAATTTGTTTGGTATTATTGTACGCAAAGTTTATCTAATCTTTTTTCACAATAAACAGCTTTTTGAAGGAAGCGGTGGGTTCCAAAGCTCCATAGAGCTGCAGGGAACTAGAGAGTCAGTGATAATTTATTGAGGGCTTATCTTTACAAGTCATACATTGATCTTATAAAAAAGGATCGACACTTTATGCCAATGCAGACGAGACACCATAAAAATGTGATTCGGATGAAATATTATAGGCTCATAAATGATCACAAAATCTAAAACAATGTGTTTCCTTGACAACTGAGCTGCTTCCACCCCCAGGTGAAGACAGAATGATGAATCTGATGTGCACCGTGAGTCACCATCTGTCGACTTATCAGTATTGACAAAAAGAGCCGAGTTAGAGGTGGGTCAAAAAGTATTTTCTCCCCCTCTTGTTATAAAAGTATTTGTTGTCCCACTTGGCCTTTTACCCGCTGACAGATAACAGCTGCTTCTATAGCAGACAC
The DNA here is from genome assembly GCA_030544235.1 of Lepturacanthus savala. Classification (NCBI taxonomy): domain Eukaryota; kingdom Metazoa; phylum Chordata; class Actinopteri; order Scombriformes; family Trichiuridae; genus Lepturacanthus; species Lepturacanthus savala. Next base: position 23,421,686 of record CM060462.1, on the reverse strand, counting down.
TGACAGGCTGCAGCTGAATCCACGATTGTGATTATTTTTTAACATTATCATTATTTACCAGTAATTACTAATAAGACAGTTGAATGTTGACAATGAGAAAGGGACTTGAAAGGGGGTTTCACATAAAATTGTGACTTTGATGAGCTTATGGGCTTATTATCTCATAAAGTTTATCTTTATTTGTTTCTTCCCTGTAGGGGTTGACTGATGATAACGTGATTTATCAGGTGTGATAAAACTCAGCAACAGCTTGTACCAGCAGACTGAGAACATGTAGGTAACAGAGGTTGTTATTACAGAGAGAAAGATAATGAGGTAAATACAGTACTGGCCTCTTGGAATCTAGCCAACTTTACTCTTGTTTTCGGAACAGATGGCATTTCTGAGCGCTACATCTCTCTGTGTTTGTGAGCTGGTCCTATTGGGAAACAACCTGGAGGAGTCCTCTTCATCTTCATCAGAGCCCTCCTCCTCCTCTTCTTCCTCCTCCTCTTCCTCTGCTCCGCTCATCCTGCTTCTTATCTGGTAGACGGACATGCTGGGGTGTTCGATCAGCAGGTTCTCCAGGGGGTCCACCTCAGGAGCTGACAGTGGCCTGTTCTCTGCAAGAGGAACGCCCAGATTGTCAACCCCGGTATGACGTATAAACATTCACTGAGCCGAAGACCTTTAGACTAAACAGACGTAGACGAGGTTTATCTCTAACCTGGCAGATTAACAATGACCCATCCTCCCTCCTCAAACTCCAGCAGCTCCTCAAAAGTGGTGTCCGCCACCTCAAAGTCATCACCGGCGTTCCCGAGCAGTTGAGAAAGAAACTTTCCAAACATTGTCACTGCTGTCTGTGGAAAGAAAAACACAAGAAAGACAGTTTTGTGTCCATGAGTTCATACGTGAATGAGAAGCTGTGAGTGTAATTGTGTAATTATAGCACAGGGGAGTCAAACTCAATTTAGTTCATCAGCCACAAACAGCGGAATTTGATCTGAAGTGGGCCAGACCAGTAAAAATGTATGTAGAAGTAATAGAGCTGCAACGATTAGTTGATTAATCTATTAGTTGTCAACTATTACATTAATTTCCAACTATTTTGATAATTGATTAATCGATTTAAGTCATTTTTAACAAGAAAATATGCAAATAGAGAATTTCTCTTCACCTACTATCAAAATAGTTATTAGTTACAGCCTTAATAAATAAAAAATATCTACAAATGTATCCTCCTTTTTATGTAAAGAAATACATTATTATTTACACAATAAATTAACCTTTAAATTAAATCAAAACAATCATTTATTGAGCATTAAATTATGCCAGAGATGACATAAGAAAAAAAAAACTCTGTTGCATTTCAATACAAATAATTTACTCACTGAACAATATTCATTTTTTTAAGCAGCAGGTGAAGATGTCCTCTGTCTTAAAACCATTTACATATCAAAACTCTAAATATTTTATCCCTTGAGCCATGAGAGATTCTAACAGTCATCCAATGGGACCCAGATTGGACACTTTAGTGGGCCTGTTCTGGCCCCCGGGCCGAACGTTTGACACCCCTGTTACAGCAGGTTAAAAGTACAAATGGCTCCACCTTGAGGCCGTCCCAGGAAACACCAGACAGGACCTAATTCCTTTTCTGTTTAAACAGCTGCTCCGCCGACACAGAAACCGGAGCAGGCCGAGTTATTATGTCACAGTGACGTGGGGTCATTAGGTCAGCTCGGCTGAAGGAACACGATGCGACAGAGGCTGGAATGACACTAATTGCAGGCTCACAGTATAATCCGTCATTACTGATGGACATTCCTTCCATGAAAAAGGGAAGTGAGTCTGACGTGAAACCCCAGACTAGCAGCTGATTGACCTTTTGTCCCGAGCTGACGACCCTGGAGCCTCTGCTCTGTAAGCAGGTGTCATTTGCGCCAACACTGCTTGTTTGTTTTAGTCGGTGGTATAGATGTCCATCTTGTCCTGCTGTAAAGATATTTAACCGTCTAATGTTACTCACGATAAGTCTTACTGTCAAAATAAGGGAAAACAGCCACAATAAGACACTGATCTCACTGTAATTAACACATCTGTGGTAGAATTCAACTAAATACATTTACTTTGCTTAGAAAGTACAATACATTTATCAGACTTCAATTTAAGCTAACAAGAGCACATAAAATGTAGTTAAAATCATATCTACCTTAATGCATCTGTAACAATAATCTATTACTTAATAACATATTGAGCACAGTGGCTGTCTATCTGCCTAACAAATGATTTTACTTTTAATAACTGCAGTTTGCTGATGATTTTTCTATACTAACACTTAAGTGTAAGATCTTTATTTGCATTCTAGTATTTTTGCATTGATGTATTCAACTTGTACTTAAGATAATATATTTGTCTGTCTACAAATTTTCTCTTAGCTCTGCAGTATATCTATCACACAAGATATCACCGTTGCAAAACATACAATATAGACGATTATTAGTATTAGTAGTTATAGTTAATGCATTATTAAATATATAATTTACTGTGGTTGTTTCAGACTAAATGGATCCATAAATAGTCCCGGGTTTTCCCCTGGTGTCTGGATGCTTTTCTGTCAACTTGTTAGTGTCTGTTCCTGTCAAACATACTGCAGGACACTGGCTGACACATCAAAACACCAGCGGTCCATTATCACCTGATATTCACCATAAATAACAGCTGACTGCTCGCTGACAGATTATTGTCGCCCCATTTCTGCAAAACTGATATTCTGGTCAAATAACAGACAAGACAAAAAAGGCTCAGAAAACACAAAGCCAGGAGGATTGTTAGTAAGAGAACAAAAGACAAAAGGGGATTCAAGCCTCGGAAATGGACGTAAACGCACGTTTTCGCGTGGATATTTAAATTGTGACTCACCTTTAAAAAGGATATTTAAATATATTTTTTCTTCGGGTGTGGTTCCGTGTTGCAGCTTTGTTGCTGTTCTCCAGATTGTTTTGATCGCAAAGTTGTTTATCTGCGGGAGCACCTCCCTGTGTCCTGAAACGTCACCGTGACTCCGCCCATTTACAGGGAGGAGGAGGGGCGGCGAGAGTGCGTCACTGGCTACGTCACACGTCAACAACAATCCCGTTTACGCAGTGTACTTCAATGTACACAGGTACAGTAAGTTACACGGATGTGACCATATAAAGAAGTACCGTTTAAAATACTACATAATATGTTTTCAATATTATTGCTAAATTTCTAGACGTCAATGGTTTTCTATTGTGATATCTCTAAAAATGTTTCGAGTGGCGTTTATTTTTAATGATAATAAACGTAAACTGTAATATTCTCTCAGTCTTAAAGATATTATCTGTCATTATAGGAACCCAATGATGATATTGAACTGATATTGAACCATATAAAATAACAACATTTAATGAATGTTGTTATTTTATATGGTATTTTTTTTATTTAAAAAGGAAAATAAATTTCCAAATCTCATCCAAACATTTCCCCTTTTTTCTTTGGATTTGATTCTTAAATCTTTAAACTTGATAAACAACAACAATAAATAAAACATATTAAGTCATTATGGAAAAACGTTGAAACTCCTGATTGTTTTGAATGTGCATTTACCTTTTCGTTTTACTATTTTTCCTTATATATTCTTTAATATAACTTTGTTTTGCAGCTTTGCAGTTATTATGAGTCTATTTGGATTTAATGAACTAGAATGTATATCTGTTGTTCATGTTATAACTTTGTATGTGGATGTGACTCTTGTCACAGTATTTTTTAAATAAATGAATCATATATAAAATTAATACTATATCATACATGTTGACATAAGTCAACATTTATGTTAACTCATTTCAAGTTATGACTAGCTTAAAAAATAATTCAATACAATAAAGTTACTTAGATTTTCCAAGCACCTTCCAACAAAAAACAAACAAATAAAATACTCATTCGAGGAATAGAAACAGATTAACTGAATAAACACTACAAGAAAAATACCCTTTATACTAAATGCTAATGTAAACAAGCTAACAAGTGTTTCATCATGCCTCGGATGTCGAATTGTAGAGCAGGAAGTCGACTGCAAATCCCATCATGCAAATCGCGAAGATCAGAAGTTAAGGAAAGCTGAACGCGAAACTACCGTCGCTTCCCGCACATTCGGGACAGGACTGCGGGAAAAACTGTGGGAAAAAACTGCGGGTAAGTCACTTCTCTATTCGTAACAAAGCTGTAGCGAGAAGTCTGGGGCCAGTGTTACGGTATAAAGTGTGACCGTGTTACCTGGTGACTTTTTCGGCCGAGTGATCGGTGGCGGCAGTTGATGACTAAACAGAAAAGTCCAGACGACTGTATAAACTGTATTGAACATTCAATTTGAGATAATTTTAAGTAATTAAAGACTTTTAAACTTCCCCTGTCACCACGACAACCACAGACGCGTTCAGCGGAAAGTCACAAGATAACACGGCCACTCGCTAAACCGAAACACCTGCTCGGTGTCATATTTAGATCGGTATCAAAATATAAAGGCATCATGGCAATGTGTGGTGTAAATTAGTATTAAAGGCAGTCGTACTGAAAACTTTCTGTAAGTTATGACTGAGTACACCACTAATGGAACTGAGCGTAAACTCATGCAAAACATAATAAAATACAACACTACAGTTTAATCATATTAATTAATGTTTTTACCTATTAATAATTATAGGGCTGTTTGCTGCTTTGCTGAACGAACTGAAAAGTGAAACTAAAATCCTCAGTCACTGCGAACACTGGAATCAGGAATTTCAGGTTCATGGAGCAACAACAAAAGCGCCTGTTTTTTTGAAAAATGTGAGGTTTTGGCCTTAGTAATCTTGATAATGCTGGTAAAATCACCTTAATCCCGAGTTGAAAGCATCCCACTCTTTATGCCATTTTACTTAGGCCATTTTATTTAAAAAGCTTTCATGATGGCTAGAATTTATGGTGCAGAAGAAGCTTCTTGAATCAATTTCTACTAATAATGTAAGTTTAGAGTCACACTAAAATGTAAAAAAAATGTCCTGATTCATTTTATTCTTTAATATTACACAATTAACACACAGCATTGTCCAGTCATCCACTGTCAAGGCCTTTTTGTTTGAAATGAATCGTAAATATAATAATCTCTGCATTTGATTTCCCCAAAAACTTGAAAAAAAAAATACATAGGCCATTATTTTAATAGGGTGATGATATATTTAACTGTTAGTACACATAACAGATATGTTTCTGTCTGAGTGAACAGTGCTGAATATTCCACAGCCTTTAAATGAATAAACTTGCATGTGTTTTGCACCAGAAGATGGTAAAAGTTCCTCTTTATGCTAAATTGTAGTTTAATTCCTTTCGAGTTTGCACCATTTTCATGATTAAAACATATGAAAAGTAACGTTAAATATATGCAAAATCCTGGAGGAGTAGGTGACCCATCTATTCTGTAATCAATAATAAAGGCAAGGCAACTTTACCTTCATAGTACTTTGGACTGTGTCTGCTACTAATCACAACGTGCCTGTCCTTTCTTTCCTCAGTGCAGAGATGGCTCCACGGATGGATGACGTCATGCGTCTGTGCTGTGAATTATCAGCGTACAACGAGATCAAGGTTGCGGTGAAACAATCCACCAAAGGAGCGGCGGTGGCAGGAGGAGGCGCCTTCATCGGAGGGATGCTTGCTGGACCGGGAGGAATCTTTGTTGGTGAGAATGGAAAAGAAGCCAAAGAGTTGCTTATTCACACATCCAGCAGACACAGTACAGAGTACATCTGACCGCCTGACAAATATAACTTCGGTATGCACTTTCAGTTTCATTTTTGTCTCCACTTGCTCCCAAGGAAAATAACTGGCTCTTTAACTGCTCAGTTATCCACCATTTCCACCAGCTGGTTGCTAACTTAGTGCAGTTTGGTGTCGGCCACGTAGAGCACAGCAGGTTTATTAAACCGTTTTCGCTGAAATTGTGAACCAAAAGAGTAAAGTTCCAGACCTTAAAATAAAACCACAAGTTGAAAGATGGAAAAAGAGTGAGAGTGTGTGTTCATGAAGGAAACCAGTGTTGTGTCTCTTTAACATGTTGTAATGCTTTTTAGAACTCTACAGCACAGATGTATATTATATATGTTGTCATTGAGAATTTGCTCAAAATCATCTCTTTATGATGTTGTCATGTCTGGTAAGATCATCTTAATCTTGAGTTAAAAGAACATAGCCTTAATGCCCTATAAGACAATGGTCATTTTACTTTAATAGACATTTTAGTGTTACCTAAGTCAAAGTGTTTTTTATTCTTCAGGATAAAATGCCTTGAATTGCACAGTTTAACAAAGCTGCTGCTTCAAGAAGCAATAGAGTTTAATATTTTATAGTAATTAATCTAAATTTCACAAGTTATACTTTAATAAAAACTTTAAATATAAAGTGTTTTGAATATCAATAAATATATAGCCAAATATAAAGGAAGGTTCCAGGATCTTCAGTCCATTAAACGTGTGATAATTTTATTAAAAATTTGCCAGGTCTCATGTTTCAAAAGGTCGTCAAAACTGGACGTTGGAGATTAGTTATGTTCAATAAAAAACAGGCAAAGAAAACCTGGAAAAATGATCAAAAAGGCACCTGACGTTAGTTTAATTTAACTCCAGGTAATGTAAGTTTTGAGTTTTCACTATATAATTAAAGGAGAGTTTAATCCAGGTTTAAAGTTGACTAGAATGCTCAAAAATTGAGTCACTTTATTCTTTAATGCTACATAAGTGACACACAACGTTCTATGTTTGTCCACAGTCATCCACTGTCAAGGCCTTTTTGGGAAGGATTCATAAATGGGTCAGTGACAAAACTGCCATGTGGTGTAACCCTAAAAAAATGACATAGGCCATTATTTTAATAAGGTGATCATATCAGACTTTGATGCACACACAATATTAGAAGATCAATTCATTGTTTCAAGTATTTTCACAGAATTTGTTGAAAATAAGACGACTAATCCTGTAAAATTCTGCATTGTTGGGTTTTTTTTCCCACACATGCCTCCATTCAACATCTAGCCAACGTCTAACTGTAGCTTTTCCGCATCTCTCCACCAGGTGGCACTCTTGGTAGTCTGCTGGGCAGCTGGCTGGTCAGCGGTCAGTTCCAGCCTCTTCCTCAGATCCTGATGGAGCTGCCGCCCAACCAGCAGCAGCAGCTCTACAGCGACGTCATGGCCGTCCTCGGCAGCCTGACATGGACTGACGCGGCCCAGCTGGTCGCCCTGGTGATGGGCAACGCCACCCTCCAGCAGCAGGTCACCGCCGCTCTGATCAGCTATGTCACAAAGGAACTGAGGGCAGAGGTGCGTTATCGGGACTGAGCCACGGACGCCCGGACCCCTCTACCATGTGGAGGGTTTTTTTTTTATTGAATTGGAGAAACTGTGAATGCCAATGTTTTATTTCCATGATTGTATCACTAGAAGCTACTACCAAGCAATAAGAACATATTCACATTACTCAATAATGAATGGAATGTGCAGACACATATAATGTTTTGTATGACAGATTGGGTATTTTTTCAGTGTTTTTTTTTTTTGACTTTGTAAGATATTGTGCCTGTGGAATCATTTATTCTGGACAAGAATATAATCTCCTTATTCCCACACTCTGTATCAGGGTGGTTACCTCTGTTTATGACAACATATCAAATAAATATTTGACACTGCTTAGTTTCTGGATGACTATTTCATTGGGTAAAATTATCATGACTCTAAGGGACAATTTGAACTAATTCAAACAAATTTGTAGCAGGAATTACAGATTTATCTTCTGATGGTAGATTACAAAGTCAAAAACCTTTTATAATAGTGTAAGTATTCATTGGGTCTCTTAAAATGTACATTTTTTTGTTCATGTTGGTTTCTTGTCATTTAAAACTCCATTTGTAGATTTTTTTCATTTTTTATCACTTTTTTTTTACACAATATGTCAAATTTTGTAACAGAAAAATAACTTAATAGCGTGTAATTTTTCAAAGGGTCATTAAGAGTTTTTAAGGAGCAAACTTTGTAGGGTTACACCACAGGACAGTTTTGTCCCTTATGTTTACTATATATGTATATATAAAAACCTCACTGGCTTATGAGTTAAGGCACCAATATTGACCATGAATCATAAATATGGTCTACATAGGCTTTATTCATGTAATTTCCCATCTCTATACTGATACATATATATATATAACTATAATATATGCATATTAAGTATATTAAGCTATAATTATGGGTACCATAAAATATATATTGAAAATATTGAATTTTAAACCTTGACACAACTAAACGCTGTTTGAAATCCTGCATCCTGCTTGTGATCTGACACTCAGACTGACTCTGAGCTGGTTCATCTTCTGTATCTGGGATCTCACATGGTTGATAATGGTCTTAAACCCTAGGAAACCCAAAGGCTCGAGTCCACTGTGCTTTGAAATTATGTGACACCTCATATCCAACAAGACAAGTCCATATGAAAGCAGAAACAGATGTGGGCATTGTAATCCCCTTTAAACATGGAAGTGTCATAGTGTCTGTTGTGTGCGTTTTAAAAAGAGGAGGACACATCAAATATGTTATCAAGGTATATGACAAAAGTACAATTTATAAAACAGAAAGTACACAGAATGGTATTGAAATATAGAAATATTACCAGTTAGGCAGTGCTCTGTGAATAAATGCATTTAGGCAAAAGTAGTGAGACAGTGCGGTAGTGCTTTAGAATTTAAGATTATCGTCCTGTCCGTTAAAGGCTCTTTCTGTACTTGACAGTGTAGTAAAAGCTCAAAAGGCACAACTGTGTGGAAGATGATTAGGTCCAGAGGTTTGAAGATATGAGGAAAAAGAGCTGACATTAAATTACTACCTGGCTACCTGGTGTACTAAAGTCATTTTTTTGCCATTTTCTTGGAGTGTTTAAACTAGACATGTAAAATTTATGCAAATTGTAGCTTACAAATTCCTACAACAGAACAAAATATTGTAGCATTCAAAGTCTTCCTCTAGCTAAATAAAACAAAACAACGCATAGCTTTGCCTTTGCTCCTGAGACGTTGGTTGTGTCAAATTTGTGATACAAGAATTCTGAGATTACAGTCAAAATTCTTGTCTAAGTCTAAACAATGTGATTTTTTTTTTGTTCTCTCTAACAAGTGCAAAATGGGCGAGAAGTCGAGGAAAGCTTCCCAGTTCTGTGCAACATTGTTTGAACCGCTACGAAGAGTAAAACGTCTTAAAGAAATGCTCTCAGAACAGGCGATTATTGAATTCATTGGTACGCTTGGTAATCTAACGAATGCTTCCTCACTCCTCAAAATGTTTCAGTGAGAAGAAAGGCAGTACTCAAGCAGCAGCAAAAAAAACAAGACAATTTCAAAACTTTGGAGCTGCAGAACACTAAAGAGAAGCATTCAAAGCTTCTTGCACCACCCGCATCATGTTGGCTAAGGTGCTCACAGTGAGTACACACATACAGTACATGGCAGGTTTAAAGCAGTGACATATTAGTAAAGCTGTGTGCCAAAAATACATTTTCTTTTCATTTACATGTAGAGTAAGTCAAATAAAAAAAAAAAAAAGAATTTACACTGTACAATACATCAATTCCAATCTAAAGTGATACTAGGAGAGTAAATGTGAAGTAACATCGGTGCTGTGTCCAGTCTAGAACTGTTCAGAGAGGAGATCACACAGTCTCTGAGACACAGATTCCCTGCTGGTCCGAAGTGTGAGACGGTACATCTGAACAAAATTAAAAAAAAAAAAAAAAAACACACGGTTACACAATATATAGATATATTATGGTTCAATACAGGGTTGAGTGTGTGTTTAGCATTACCTCTGCCTGTGTGTTGGGCTCCAGTCTGAGGAGGCAGCCCACCTGGGTGCTCTTAGTGTGGATGACTCCTGCCCCAACGAAGTTTTCAGGATTGGGATCCACGCCGTCCAGCAGAGCTACACCAAAGCCTAAGATCTGCAGAGAAAAGAAAATTGAGAAAGAAAATTGACGTGGGGGAAAAAAATATCCGAAAATCATAAACCGATAATCTGATAGTGCCATTAACTTAATTTAACTTACAGTGATTTGATTCTTTAACCTGTTAAAATGCAATGGTTTTATTCAGTTGAAATATATTATATCGCATGAGAAAACCTCAGCTCCAAAACTAAGATAAAATATTTTTATCTGTAGTAAAACAGTGTTACGGTTACAGCATAAACACAATAAGATAATAATTTAACATAATATCAGTAGTAGGGCTGTAACTAACCGATATTTTGATATTTAATTTAGATTTGAGCTGTTTGTGCGATTATTTAATTGGGCCCTAAAATAAACATCTTACAGAATATATTCTTCATGTTCTGTAATGATCCTCACTGTGATTTCTATGACTTTATGGGCAAATAATTGATCTTTCAACTACCATCATATTAATCATTGAACATGCTTTGCAGATAATTTATCTTATTTAATTTTTTTTTTTCCAGATTTTGGTCAGTTTGGTCTTGTGTTATATTATAAATAAAGTATTTTTATCTGTAGTAAAATGTTAGATTTTTTTTTTACATGATATTCTAACTATCTATCCCTGCATAATGGTCCTTTTCTCACAAATCAGAAGGACATGTGAAAATGTGACCAATTACAGCAAGTACAAGTCAACATCTAATAAAGGTGAAACTCATTTCACGGGTCAACTATAACCTCAAGGATTTCCATTTCCGTGAAGTTTGCTTCTTAGGCCAAAGGAAAACATTCTGTGTGTGGTGTTCGAGACAGCAGTGGAGAAAATATCCTCTTCTGTAAATGTGCTCAGAATAATGGAAAATTGGAACATGGACAGTTCCATGAGAATGTTGAAAGATGCGTTATTGTTGAAGGAGACAGAACAAGAGTCTAGATTTTTGTTATTGTTAGAACAGCTGGGCACAAACGATTCATGAATTATAAGGCATTATTTTTTTAATATGAGAATAATTATATACATATGACTTCAGTATCCCTCATTCTAAAACACAATCACATTTTCCCCACTGAGTTTAAAAGCTTTTCACTTAGAAAAGGTCAAATGCTGCATCGCAATTTCTCTGAGAAGCTGCTACTCATTCAAAAGAACAACACATCCCTCATGACCGAGACATAACTGAATAAAATACCTGTCATGTCAGGATGCAAATACTTGAATCATGAATGTATCATTAATAAAATACGTAGAAAAGGGAGACAAACAGGAAAAGGTCCATTCTTATGTGGATAAAGCGTAACACAGACATTTGAATTAATATTTAATTATGTATTTTTTATTTTTTATTTTTTTGTGTTAGGGAATGTTTTGAAATGTGAATGATCTCCCAAATAAGAATAAAAAAAGAAACAAAAGTGGAACAACCACCACCAAACTTAGTGCTTCAATTTTCACAGATTTAAAAATCATGTCATATTTTAATGGCTCACACAACAAGCTGGTACACGTATAAATGTGTCTGAAGAAGGTTCCTTTGCAGAACAGATATTTTACCTTGGCCTTGGTGACCTCTGTGTCCATTGAGTGTTTGGCTTTGAAGATTTTCTGAACCTCCTGCTGAGGACTGCAGAGAGGAGAGAATGTAGTTAGTTTTCTACAATCAGTGCAAAATAACATGTTATAATAGAATAGCTGTCCATGACAAAACCTCTGCAGTAAAAACTGCCTACATGAAGCTCATTGTGTTAAATCTATGTTGACATTTGCATTCATACAGCATCTAAATCATAGATATACATAAGAAAGGCCACAGATCTCATCCATGCTGACGGTCAATGAAGTTGGACGTCTGCACTGGCGGCCATCTTGCCAATAGCCATCTTAATGGTGCAATTTTCAACCGATTTTCAAACAGTTTGGTTTGTTGTAAACGTCACATATGTAGTGAGGACACTGCAAACTTATAGTTTTTTTAAGTATATATATTATATAGTTATATAATTATAGCCACATCCATAACATTTGTAAGAAACCAAACCCTGTATAAATCTGTCACGTTTTCAGCGAGATCAGAGTATTTGAGTTTCTTCAGATCACTCACCTTCCTATATGTTGGATACATCAGGTCACACTGTGCCTGTGTCAAGATGGCTGCTGGGTAATAGAGCAGCTGGCTGGTTTTCCTTTCTTATGTATATCTGTGATCTAAATCCTGATTTTACATGGCCATTGAATGTAAATTCTGTGGTTGAAGTTTTCTTTCTCCTGCTGCACTGATGCTGTAAAGTGAAACCTTACGCGCCGAGCTGTTTCCAGCGCTGGAAGAAGTCTTGGGATGTCATCTCTGTGGGCTGGAAAAACTTGTTGAGCATTACCGGGAGCTTCACTGCAATGTTTTGAAGGGCTCCGCCGTATCTGTGAGCACACAGACGACCAGAAATTAATGAACGGTATTAACTAAACACATCAACATAAAAAAAAAATCCAATTCAGGCACCAACCTGAACTGGATGTCAAGCACCGGCGCGTCTGTGAAATCAGACACACACTCGATGTTGAGGATCTGCTGGACCTGAGCACCGCCTTCTATTACAGGGTCGACTGTCTTGGAGTGGACATTCAGCTGTGGAGGCCATGGTTAAGAATTCTTCTCATAGAATGCATCTCAGCACATGTGCAGAGCCCAAGTGCAACTGTACTGAGGAGGAACTAGAGCTCTTATGTTTGAGTTGTGTTGATGTTCATGTTGTTTTCATTTCATGTTAATCGATTTGGTGGTCCCGGTTAAATTTGACCATTCCATAAAGACTCATCATAAAAACTGTAATAATACAAACATTATCAGCAACTTCTTGTGAACATTACAAGTTTTCAAATTCTATTTGTTACGTATATCCTGTATGTTTTATTGGTCTGAACTTAAACACCTTGAAGTTGAGTTCTAAAATACACATTTTATCAATTATTTTGACTATAAGAAATACATAAATGAAACACTTTTATTACACTAGTTTGGGAACATTTGTTTTGAAACCATTTAAAATGTGTATGTGTGTGTCCATCTGACAAATGTAGATGTACCCGAGTTCAATTTCCTACATTAATTCTGGTCTCCCCCATTCATTTCTAATGGCCAGTCACTTATGACTGGGAACACCAAGAGTGTACAAAAGTTGAATAAAACAAAAAAATGTATTTAAATTAAGCCAATTTATTTTATCTGCTGAAATCCTCTTTGTGACAAAGTCATGGAATCTTAGGTGAATCTGAATTAACCACATTTTTCAGAGATAAAAACTTCGAAATGGTCAGATTTGACCAGGAACACAACATATGGGGCTAAGTGAACTTTTATTCTTTTGTTTTAAATTCCATTCCAATTTTTTTTTTTATTTTTAATCGTATTTCATTTTAATTAAGTTTTAATTTCTGAATGTTCTTATTTTTAATTAAAATGTTTAAATTTTGTTTTCTTAATGCTTTTAATGTTTTATGTAAAGCACTTTGAATTACCTTGTTGAAATGCGCTATAAATATAAACTTAACTCTTAACTGCAGCACTTCCTGTAGGTAAGAACAGGACTAATGATGCTGTCAGAGGAAGCTAATTAGCAGCAGAAAGGATATGAGTTTTGAGTGTATCTGTACTGGACACCGATGAGGAGAAGCTGAGGAACTGGGTCGATGTCTTGTTGCCAAAGAACACATACATACGACCTGGGGTACAACAGAAGGTTTAACACGTTATAGAAAATAACTTCAACACTGATAAAAAATGAATGAGAATAGAAATAAAGCTACTCACCCAGGTTCTGCCTGTATTCAGACTTAAGCCCAAGCTGTAAAAGCTGGTTCTCATAGAGAACGCCGTTGTTCTTGCAAACAAATCTGGAGACACGCACACGCAAGAGTTTTGAGAACTTACATGTTGCCACTAACACAGCAATTTAGCCCAGATCCGAAAAACGGGTTCTGAGTCGACAGCATTTCTCTGCTGATTTCCCACCTGGAGAAATTCTCCTCAGACACGTCTGCGGGAGCAGGACTTGAGTTGTCAGAAAAGACATCGATCAGCAGGCTGCCTCCTGCCGAGGGGGTGGAGTTCAGGTTCAGCAGGTCTGTGAAGGGGTGGGTGGAGCTCTGGGAGAGAAACAGCAGCAAACATTACCTTTTACATACAGGAAGTGTACATATAGCAGAAAAAATGTAGAACTTAGAAATAGCTTAATGATATGTTTTACTAAAAAAAAAAATCTTTGCTATAAATTCAACAGAAAATGAAAACATAGAAGCTTCATAAAAGTAGTTATTCATGGCAGAGCTGCTGTATTGCATTAGATCGCACAGGTGCTACTAATAAAGTGCTCAGTGATGTAAATACGACAACAGTAGTTTCCACTCCAGTGGTGATGAATAAAATATGTTCATCAGTGCACCATGTGTTGCTTCTAGCTACAGTATCAGTATACCATGGTCCCAGCAGAGAGCATGATGGGACTAGAGGAGACAGGGCGGGGTCTGTTGGTGGGGAGAAGGTCGGTCATCAGTGAAGGAGAAGACTGAAGGAGAAAGAGAAGGAGCAGCACAGGAACAGGAGAGGAAGGATAGAAGGGGAAAGAGAAGAGAGAACAGGCAGAAGTGAAGATCAAGGAAAAGGCTTTAAAAAATGTAGGAAAATAAAGGCAATCCAGTAATTAGCAATACACAATGAGAAAAGAACATAACAGTTGTGATGTACAGTTTTTCGCAAATTTAATTGCGACTTCAGTGATGAAGTGGAACAAACACATGCACAGATAGACCCCGAGTGGTGCTCAAGCACCTGCCATTTTGGCCATTTCTTTTTCCATTTGGTACATGTCATCAATCCTCAATTAAAGTGTGTTTTAATGCCTGGTAACTGCATTTGAGTCCTCATGCAAGACGGCAAAAGCCCCTTCCCGTCCTCCTTTTATAGTAAAATGAGTGTGTACAAGGAAGAAACAAAACATGTTGATAATTTTACATTTTACTTATTGAACAAACAGTTGATATTAGGGATGCACCGATACCACTCCAAAATGAGTACTGTATGAGCTTTTGAGTACTCACTGACACCAATTATCTGGGACACCTCACTGGAGTCACCTCGGCTCCAGTATGCTGAGAAGACGCTGGAATCCAAAATGATCCATTATGGACAGTGGCTGGTCATTCAGGTTAATATACTCTCTATATTCTGTGTTGTGGTGGGATTTCAAATATTTAAGTTGTTTGTAGTAGATTTGTACCACCTCTTGAGATTTTTGCTGAACATAATTTGCATTCTGCTTTGTTTGTGTTGCTCTCATTCACCTTAAAGTAGTTCCACACCGCTGACATGGTTCCTCCAGCCAGCGCCTTGCAGTCAAGCATGTAAATCGCACACTGCCATAAAGTGGTATTGGTGGAAATTTTATGAATACAAGTATGAGTACTCATGCCTGGTATCAGTATCACTGCATCCCTAGTCAATATATTGCACTTGTTTAGATGGATTTTATACTTAAAAAACTGCAGGATTTGTTCTTAAATGACAGTTTGATTAATTTCCTATTGTCATTGATCAGGGTGGCTCCTCACTGTGCATGTGTGTGTTCATTCATGCTGCAGCAGCTTTGCTGTGGCTCTGCCTGCTAATCAATGAAATGACCCAACCTATGCGTCATGTGAATTCCTATATTCAGTGACCAACCCTGCCGTGGATTTACCTTGCTCGTGGTTTCGCTGCTTTCACTGTGCTCTGTGCTGCCGTTGACGTTCCGCCGGGTGTCATCGATGTCAGGCAGGTGGCCTGGACCCTTCTTCCTCTTCAGTTTGGCCAGAATCGAAGACTCTCTTTCTGGGAATGGAGGCATCTCTTCTAAGACCGTGGCCTGGGAGGGATAGAGAGAGAGAATGGAAACTGCACACAGACAGGTGGGTGTGTCCATCAGTATTTCATCACATCCCTCTAGAAATCACTAACCAGTATGTCTGTGCTGGCGATGCAGCTGAGCCTCAGGTACTCCACTGCTCTCTGCTGAAGCTCTACATCAGCGTTGCGGAGCTGGCTGTCGGAGCGCAGCACATCCTGGATGGTGGCCTTCACTTCTGGAAACAGGTTGATGAACTTGATGTAGGCAGACAGCAACAGTGCCCGGGTCGGCACAGAGCACAGGTGGAACTTGGAGTGGAGAAGGTTGAACTGGACCAGGGGGCTGAATGAGAAGATGACAACAAAACAGTAAGATTAAAGCTCGTCATCCTTCAGATCAGCTCTAACTATATTAAACCATACGCACTGATAGAGAACATCATTACATTCCTCTAGCTTTTTTTTTTTTTTTTTTTTTTTTACACGTTTCCCTTGGCAATTCCCCTTTAATGTGTGCCTAAATATGAAATGTTTTTTATTTATTAACATGTACCTCTATTCTATTCTATTTATTATTCTATTGCATGTAAGCCAGGGGACCAAAAATATTTAGTTATCCAGGATAATGACAATAAAGACTCTTGAATAAAGTCAAATTGACGGATTCATAACATTAATGCCAATTTAGGCAGATTAAATCGCATTAATTTATGCTAACAACAGTGGAAATACAAAATGCCAGAGGTTTAAATGAACATGTAATAGGGCACTTTAAGTTTTTACTGCCATCATTTTCCAGAATAACTTGGTAATTGCCATGACATTTGACCTTTTTTTCCCATGACTGGAAAAATGATCAACCATTTTCCATTTTTTTTAGAACACACAGGAACCCTGTACTAATGTCTGTGGAATTTGTCTAAAGGCTTGATTCACCCAAATTACAAAAAAATACATATCTTTTTGCTTACTCCTTGTGGTTTTAGTTGGAACTACTTTCTAGGAAAGAAAGTCTATGTGACAACCACTAACCAACACTTTTTTGTGGATGCTGTTTGTACCTGGAGCGCGAGTCACCAGCAATCAGGTTACCGAACTCTCCCAGGATGTAACCTCCCACTTTAACCAGGTTCTCGTGGCAGGCCGGAGCCTGTAATGCCTACAAGTGTTCACAAAGCACCAGGTTAGAAAAAACATGATGAAAACAGACAATGTCACAGTAGAGTCAAGTAACATTTGAGTATCAAAGATACAATCCCTTACTGCTTCCCACTGTACAGGCTCCGTGATCTTAAATCATCTTAATCAACTTAAATGGTCTTTTGATTGACCACTGATCAAACCTTATCCATAAGTCAATATTCTTTTGTTATTTATGCAACCAGTGCAGTTTTCCACCACCTTTTGGTACCTTATGGACATGCATGCTGGGAGATTTGCGAATAACTCTTATGAGGCAGCAGTGTTAATTTTGTCAGACAAGACAAGGCGAAATATATTTGTGAATAATGTTTCGTTCTCATGATGAAAATGAGACAAAGTCAACGTCCAACCACTGACTGTGACTGAATTAACAAACATTTTTTGCTGATGAAAACAAAGGAGACAAAATCTACCTTATTTAATAAAAAAAACGTTGTAAAAATGTCTTTTTTCATCACAGACTTTTTAAATACAATCAAAAAAGTGCCTTAATTGGATGCGCGTCACTTGTATTTCTCCTCCAGTGATGCTGTCACGGTCGTGTGTGTGTGTGTGTGTGTGTGTGTGTGTGTGTGTGTAATTCCTATTTTTACAAATGCCTGTCTGGATTAATTTTGATTAACATTAGTATCAACCCGCTGTCAAAAACTAAAGACTATTGACTACTTCTGTGACTAAACAAAAAAGAATACAAGTTGACTAAATAAGAATACTAACTAAATACTAAAACTAATAAGGGCTTTTGACACAACACAAAAACTAAAATTCTCACATTCTCACCTCAAAAACAGTCTTGGCAGCGTAGCCCTGGACATCGTCTCGGTTTATGACGATCTGGATGACCCGGTACCACACCTCCTCACTGACGTAGTCCCCAGCGATGCGGATGAGGTTGAGGATGGTGTCTACATACCAGGTATAGTCCACCGCATACTTCTCTGCCAGGATGGCTACTTTGAGCACCTGAGGAGGAGAGAAAACTGACTGAGGGCGAGAGGAGGACAAAAGGCACTACAACATTGTATAGGTCTGTGTGAGTGACGCACTATTTCCTCTCTGATGGAGTAGTCGGCGGTCTCTAGGTAGCTCAACATCTCTGCCACAATCTGCTTGGCGTTGCTGCGGTCACACATGGCGTAGAGCAGATCCACAGCTCGCTGGCGAACACTCACATCTCGCTCAGTCTGTACAGAAATAAGAGAGCACACACTATGGAATGACAAATGGTGGATATGTAGCAGATGTGATCAGCTGTAGCTGCTTAAATTCCACTTGTGAAAACAAGGTACACTACCATTCAAAATATTGAGGTCACCCAGACAATTTTGTGTTTTCCATGTTTACCACCAGTAGTTGTAAATTGAATAGAAAATTGTATTCCATTAGGCTTCTAACATAATGAGCAAACACATTGTACCATTAAAACACTGGAGTGGTAGTTGCTGGAAATGAGCCTCTATACACCTATGTAGATATCGCACCAAAAAGTAAACATTGCAGCTAGAATTTACCACATTAGCAATGTGTAGAGTGTATTTCTGATTAGTTTCAAGTTATCTTCACTGAAAAAACAGTGCTTTTCTTTAAAAAATAAGAACATTTCAAAGTGACCCCAAACTTTTGAACAGTAGTGTATATTAATGTCCTATAGAAAATTAGCTAAAACGATATTGCTCTTATGGGTACAGAATATTTCTGGAAAATTTACAAATAAGAGATTGAAGGTTATATAACCTATTGAGATATTATCAACACTCAAGTGCAGAATGGAGGTGATCACCTTCCCAAATGACAAATGGAAATGTAGATGTACAAGTTATAGAAGTCATTCACGTAATTCCTGGCTTGTGTTTATTATTCTGACGGTGTAATAATAGCTTGTAGAATTATTTTTTGAGGCATTGTAAATAGCGAAAGGTCCAAATTTGAAATATTGACTGTGTCCAGTATTAGAGAAAGCATTCTGTGAACATGCTGAATGTATAAAAATGTGGTTTGATAAACATGAAATTGACTTCAGGACAATTATTGGACATTTGCAAAACCCGTAGAGCATTGATTAAAATTGAGACACATTTTCATTCTAATATATTAGTTACCATAATAATGCTGCTGTGTGATCTTATGCTGTTTAATAATATGAAGTTCAGTTGTTGTAAGGTATAAGCAGATTGAACACTAGGTGACAGTAAAGAGCTTTGTTAGGCAACTGAAAAAAATATCTTTTTTATGATGAACAGTTTGCTTTTCAGTGTGGGACAATTGCTGCATGACTTTAAATTTACAGAACACAAGACATTAAAGACAGGCATGCTGTAACAAAGGACAAATTATTGGAAGGTGGCAAATAAAAAGTCTTTAACATTTTCAAAATTGAAAATTTGTATTAAATCATTTGGAACATTGGAACACAATAGCTTAATTCTAATAGCTAAACTGCAGCTAAAATAAACTAAAAATCAAAGCTTGTCCACTTTTTAATTTTTTGGAGCTTTTATTGACCATCCTTGAACCGAGGAGTTATGATCGCTTGTTATAAAAATATGTGATAGAAAGTTCCAAAAAGAATTTACATGTTCACATGTTTATTAAAGCAACTAAACAACCATTTAGTTTCACATTTCTAACTGCTCTGAGTCATCTGAATACATCTGAACTAAAAAGACAAAACATTGAAGTCAAGAGAACCACATTCTGAAACATAACTTCATGATTACCTGAAAACACTGATCAAAAGCATGCAGCTGATGCCAGACTCACCTTTAGAGCATTAATGACAGTTTCTATATGTGTCTTCACTGCTTCATGAGAGAACTCTGAGCTGGCCAGCGTGCACATGCTCTCCAAAGCCAGATAACGTAGGTTGGTCTCCCTGTGCTGCAGAAACTGACCCAGCTGGTTGCAGGCTCGAACCAACAGGGTGGGCTCACTGAGACCAGATAAAACAACAAAGCTGTGAGCGTTCGCATGTAAACGAGCATTTCAAAATCCAAAATCCCACAAGACAACTAATGGTTGGCTAAATTACCAAGACATTTTATGTACAATTCACCGGATATTCACCGGAATTGCTTGTCATGTGACCAACCTGTCATGGTGAATGATGAGGGAGATGGCTTCAAACAGAACAGCATTCTTTGCATTGGAGTGCTGGACCTTCTTGGACTTGGGCGGCTCCTGGGCTTTATTGAGGATGGTCTCCAGACATTCGGTCAGACGACTTCTCAACGCTGCATCCTCTGGAACAACAAAAACTCTGTTACGGGCTTCCTTCATTACTTAGCTCTATCTGAGTGTCTTTCTCTCACTCAGATAGTTTTCACATGAGTCTGCAGAACAAAGCAGCTGTAAAATGTGAATGAAGTTTAGACGTTCAGGTTTTGTAGGAGCAATATTTCCTGCCAAAAGTGTGATAATCTGACAATATTTCTACTTTTTCTCCACACATTATGCAACTTTATCCTATATTTAAAAACCACGTAATGAAAGACCAGAGGAATAAACATCTCAAAAACAATGTTTGTAGCCAACACTGGGGAAAATAAAGATGGTTTCTTTCTTCCTGAGATTAATACCATACTCACGTCTGTGTGTTAAGAACAGAGCGAACATTTGATGTGTGTAGCTTAGCTAAAAGACTCGAGACAGGTGGACATACTTTTGTCCAAAGTTATTAAAAAGACTACCTACAGCTCTAAAGCAGGTTTACTTTCATAATGTGAAATAAAATAGTTTTTTTTTCCCTTTTGAAGATGTTTTTTTTTTATTTCTGACAGAGCCTGACAACTGTTGCTCCCCGACTCCAGTCTTTATTCTAAAGTAGACTAAACAATCCCAACACCACACTTAATGATAGAGTTTCTCATCACACTCTTAAATAAATAACTGTCCAAACTGTAACCCCAAAAACTTGGTACGAGATACTTTAACTATCTTAAAAAATTATAAAAATAAAAAACAACAAATATGCTAAGTGATAGCATGTATTTTTTTTTTTTTTTTTTTTTATCATTTTATATTCTAGGTGGATTAAATATTTAAAATTTATCATTCTTTTTTGGTTATAACATTTGACAATTCGACTCAAAAAATTGCATATTCTGTGTGATTTTTGTAAAAAAAAAAAAAATGGTACAAATAGAATTTCAAATGACATAAAACCAACATGAACACAACATGTACATTTTGTGGTGAGACCTAATAAATGCTTTTAAAACTGTATTTTAAAAAATGTTTGACATTCTTATCTTGTCGAACATTATATGTCACTGACCCTTAAAAGAAACTGCTGAATGAAAATAGTAAATGCAAAAACTGCAGGTGATGGGATTGAATGTCTCCACACTGATAGTAATTCACACAGGACTGTAGTGTTCCATACCAGGTGGAGGGTAGCACTGTAGCAGACGCAGCAATTTAACAGACAGCCAGGGTGCAGCAACAAAGTAGTATGTATAGTCCTGGAGGTCGATGGAGGCTGAAGTCACAATCTGGACATGGATGAGATATCACATTAATCGATGCCCAAACCACATTTTACCTTTGACCTCAGTGGAATGAAGACATTGCGTGAAGCGTCAGATTCACACTCACCCTGCTGAGTCTGGCTATGGCCAGAGAGATGGATGTCTTGAAGTCATCCGGACTCTTCTGAGCCAGAGTGGTGATTAAGCTGGTGGCCGCTGTGACCACTCCCTAAAACACAGACAGAAAATATACACACACACACTCACTGGCACAAAATGTCATCGTCCAAGGGGGCAAACTTTTTCAGAGGAGTTAGAGTGTTGCTGATCATGCTGAAGTTAGCCGCCGATTCAGCACTTAAGGGGAAAGTTAAGAAACTTAACATGCAGTGTGAGATTTTTGTGACATTTCTTGATGTGAACATATTTTAGACATTTTAGGTAGGACATTAACTTTGTCTGAAAACTATTATTGTATTTGGGAAATTAATTTTATTTGCGAAAATGCTATGTCTAGGCCTCATTAGAACAAGTTCACATCAAAAACCACTGGCTGTTCTGTCAAATTCTTGCTTCCTTTTCACAGTATACGGCTAAACAGCGGCAACTATATGCCAGGCAAAAAGAAAGTCAGACATAAGACAGTAGAAAAACAGACAAAAAAAAAATTATTTCCACATTCCCCTTTCTGCCTGTTTCCTTTCTTTCTTGTATTGGAATTTTTCTTTTTTGTCTGTAGTATAAACTAGGCTTGAGACTTGAAATCTGGACTGGATCATTCAACAGACCCTGAAGATTCATAAAAACACAGCCCATGATTTGTGAAACCTTTATTCTATTTGTGAAAATGCAAAATGCACATTTCACTATTTCACTATCGACTGAAGACCTCATTAGGCAAACTAGGCTCACTAAGATGTAAAAATGAAAGTTAAACAGTGAGCCTTTAGCATTTTCACAAATGCAATAATAGGTTTAAGAGAAAGTTAATGTCTTACTTAGGATGTCTAAAATGGCTTCACATCAATAAGTGTCACAAAAAGCTGACAATTAGTGTTCTGTAATGATCCTTAATTTTTCAATATTATAACTATATTTGTAAGAGCAACATGAATTGATTCTACCACTTCTGTAGTCACTTCATTTGTTGTAGATTTGATACCAGGTTTAAGTGCATAACCTTTGTCATTGAAGAAATATTCCATATTTATTATCATTAATAGCATTAAGTGCAACATCAGAGGTTAACTTCAATGCGGTGTGTTACTGAGCCTTAGGACAGTTGTGCTGCTCACCAGGTGCTGATCGTTGAGGAGATGAACCACTCGTGCTGTCCATTCACCCATAGGCACCAGGTCAGGAGACGTCCTGTTGAGTCGTAGGAGACACAGTGCTGCACTCTGCTTCACGCTGTCCATGGTGTCCCTGCTCCAGGCAGAATACAAATCCACTCATCAGAACCCCAAACATTTTACACAATATACTTTTCAAATGGCCACTTTCGCAATTTCACTCTCAAAGTTTAAATCTGTGACACCCATGGTTACTGGTGGCAACAGCAAGTGCATTGAAAGGTTAAATGTCCCAGTGTTGCATTCAAATCATATCTATAACAACGGCTGGAGGTGGCAAACATGTCCTGAGCAGCTACTTTGTCAAAAACAATCAAAAGGAACCAGGGCAACAGGTGTATCTGCTCTCAAAGCCAAACAAACTATGGGCGGAAAGGATTCAGGGTGTTTTGTTGCTCTTTAATAGGAAAGGATATAATATCATATCATGAGCAACAATTAACTGATCTCACGCCAACTGTTTACTTTGGTGGTTTTCTACGGCACAGAATGGCAGTTACAGGAACATGTATAGATGAACACAAAACTACACCTAGCGCCTGCAGCTTCTACATCTTTGTCAGTTGCATTTGGCTTTATTTCTCCCCTGTAAAAACCAACAAGTACCTGCACCCGATCTAATAATCCTGCCTGCCCTACCAACCAAGTGGTGATGGCTATAACTATACGAGTGCACAAGACTGCAACAGATCTAAATTATTCAGATGAAACCTCTACCTGTTAACTCAGAGGCCTGGGCAGCTATGTTTTCCCTGATCCCAAATCCTGGAATTATTTTGTGGAAGGGGCCATGAAAGAAAATGGTTGACAATGTTGTTATTTTCTTGCATGAGGTTCATTATGTCTTCCTTCATAGAATTAAAATGATAGTTTTCTTTTATCACAGACATGTAAAAGATTTTGTTTTTGTTTACATGACATGTTTGGACAGTAAATTTCCGTCTTTGTGTGACATGCTATTATCAGCTGATAAGTCAAATCGGGTAAAAAAAACGAAATCTTTTAGATGTCTGTGATAAAGCAAAACAGTCATTAGTAATCTTGTGTAATTTTGTTCATGCAACCGTTTCCTGTGGTTGCTTCACGATAAAAGCCTTTTGAACGCTTGTAAGACGAAGCAGCTCCAGAAATGTTGAGTTTGCATTAGCCATAAATGACATTAAGTCAAGTAATCAAGTAAATTTCCAGAAACGTTACATGGCAAGTCAATATAGGGGATTCGAATTGGAAATTCTCATGGATCTCTTGTCTGCTGAATGTTTTTAAACCTTGAGAAAATTTTCTGGCACTCTTAAATATGCTGCTGCATTTACACATATACAAAGACTTTTCTTCAACATTAGCTCATGAGAAATTCTTCCACACATCAGAGGGTAAACTTGGAATTGTTCTGTGGAATAAAAGAATAAAAAAGCTTGTACAATTATGCAATGGCATGAACAGAAATATAGTCAGCTAAACAACTGGAATGGTCTTCAAAATACTTGACAATTGATGTATAAATTCTTGTATGGTTGCAGAAAAAAAAAGGTCAATGAAATGAAAACCTGTTTACAGTTATATGATGAGTAGTGTACTTGCATTAAATCTGGTTGTTTTAGAATATGCTACAATATATTTTCTGCAATTATATTTTAGTTCCATGCTAACTTCAATTTTATAAATATTGGATTTATTCCCATTAATTCCCATGGAAATTTTCCAACTCTGAAGATTCCTGCAATTTTGCAACCCTAGTAAAAGTGAAGTAAAAGTACAACCATCAAAGAAAAGGAATATAACTCAAAGTGAAAGGCTGATTTGGGCTGACATTAAACCTGCATCCTACATTCTCCATCATTTCAAACTTATTTAATGACCAACCACTGCTCTAGTCGTTGGTTTATATTCACATACACACCCTGCCACCAAGATGCGGGGAATATCTGAAGCGAAAGCCTCTGCCATTTCTCTGCTGCCCACGTTGGCGATGCAGTGCAGGGCCAGGTTCATGAAGGTGGGGTTGCGGCTGCCCAGATCGTTCTTGATGCCGTTATTGATCAGACGGATCAGGTCGCTGTTGGAGTTCACCAGCACGGAGATGAACAGGTAACCCTGAAAGCAGACAAGATCAAATTGAAATTAGTCTACAAAAACTATATTATTTATAGAACCGTTTAATTATTCATGAATGCTAGCACTGTGTTTGTGTTTCTACTCACAATCTGTTTCTCTGTGTACTTGTTGGAGCTGAGGAGGTTGACGGCCTCCATGTGTCCGAAGTCGATGTCGTGGCCCAGGAGGAAGATGAACAGCAGCTTGCAGACATACTTTTTTTTACTGTAGCCATCTAGAGCCTTGTCTCCTATCCATGCATGAGCAAATACACACACACATCCACACCCACACACCACAAAGATGGACTTGAATGTCTGCATGAAGATATAAATGCAGGGTTTCCAATGGACTTGCATTGCCCTGTGAGCAGAGTATAAAGTATTATTCCATTCATTTCCTGTCTTGGTTTTACTGCTACAGCACTCAATTAAAGGATAAAACAAAGACAAAACTCTCCTTATTTTGTGCTTCCAAAAAACTGTGTTGTGATATTTTAAACACTGCTGTACAATATGCCACTGATTAAATATTTGTTATGCGAAAAATTATTTAGTTGAAATTTTCTGATGCACTTATGTCTGGTACTAATAACCAGTAGATTCAAGGCTAGTTCAAGAATTATTTAGGAACGTTTCTAGTGTTTAGTCCTTTATGTCATTTAACCCACATTAAATCTGTAGTCAAAGATATAGGTTTGAATTGGTTGGATATTATTGCACACAATTATGCACATTGGTAAATTACTTATAGTAGTACCAGAGGTAATTGAACTGTTGGATATATGAAATTTGTCAGTATTTTAGCTTCAATTGATGGAATACCCAATATGAAAATGTCAAGCAAAAACACATTTATGGTTTCAGGATACCATTTGGTTACCATGTGTCCATTTGGACTCTTATCTCTGCCAGGATTTTAGCATGGGAAAAAAAAACACTGCCGAATGCTCCTATATTGTCCTATCACCTTCAAATTTAAAGCAGGTGCTTATTGACTGTGTCCCTACAGCCTCATACTGCAATTCACTTGTAAAGATAAAGCCACACAGAAGATTATCTATACTGAATGTTTTTTTTTTTTTTAATCTTAGGTTGACAAAAATTTTACATTTTTCTAAATT
The DNA here is from genome assembly GCA_030544235.1 of Lepturacanthus savala. NCBI lineage: Eukaryota > Metazoa > Chordata > Actinopteri > Scombriformes > Trichiuridae > Lepturacanthus > Lepturacanthus savala. The sequence continues at coordinate 23,395,565 of CM060462.1, read as the reverse complement.
CAGAGGCCTGCTCCACTGTTCCTTTAATATTTCTGAGTTTCACTAGACATTCTATGGGATGTCCTTTCTGGCTGAAGTTCCAGCCATTTCAAGGAGGGGGGACAGAAAGGGTTAAAGCACTTTCTCAATAACAACAACAAACTCTGCAAGATACATGGTCAGGTTTAGGTAATACAGTGGAAATGGTTTCTGTTCCACTAAGTATAAATGGGGAACTAGAGAAGCTTTACAGGTGTGGGTTAACAGAGCAAGTGAACAGCAAGTTCTAGTGAAACAAAAACTCCTTTCCTCTGTATTTACTGTTGTTTATCTTTAACCCTCAGCTTTGGACATTTGTGTCAACTTTGATTTGCTGATCATCTTGGCTGTGTTATTGGCATGAATTCTTCTTTTTAGTTGAATTTTTGGAATCCATTGTCTTTTACTCTTACACATCTTTAGGAAAACTGGCATTAAAAGGGTCAAAATCTTGAAAAGGATAGAATGTTTGGTAGTTTTGAGAAGAAGTTGTTTAAGAGATTTATCAATCAAAAAAGTAGAAAACATAATGATGTGTGTTGATTTTATAGCAGTAGGGTTTGCATGGACATTTTTGCCATGAAGGTGTTGAAAGAATGCAAAAAGAGGCATATGTTAATCAACCAAACCACTGAACCACCGAACCATAAAACACTAATTTTAGACTATAGCAAAATGGGCAAAGATGCAACATTTTATTTTTGATCTATATGCACAAACTTTGGCACAACAATTATACATGTTGCATTTTAAGAGTTTAAGGCTACTCAAACAGAAATTGTTAAAGCTTCAGTCTCTCACATACACACCTTGACAGTGAATATTAACAACTAATTACAAACAAAAAATCATATAATGGTGGAAAGGTTGCTCGCTTGTGTGAGGGAGTACATGAGAGAGAGAGAGAGAGAGAGAGAGAGAGAGAGAGAGAGAGAGAGAGAGAGAGAGGAAAAGAAGGTGAAAGGTGAACTCGTAATTGTCAGCCTAGCCTAATGCACGCAATGTTTCTGTAAGTCATTTAGAACTTAGTCTGAACTCTGCTTTCTCATCAGCTTACCTGAACCCACCAGACCATGCATCACTACTACAAAGACTTGGTCATATTCAAGCTCCTTGTTTTTTTTTTATTTAGCACACGACACTGCTTATATATGCACACTTTGCGGTTTAATTTCCGATTTTATTTTTCAACATTTTCAACGCTCAATTTTACTGCAAGTTCTGACACAAAATGTGTAAAAGTAAGTAAGTGGGAACATAGGAATAAATTCATCCAAAGGGCCAAGTCAAATCACCCTTTATTTTAGAGATATACACTCCTCTACTGTTGTGTTTCATTTTCAAAATGGATGCCATTAAGCAACTAAAACTCATAACTCTGCTTCTTCTGTTATGACTATAATAACAAAGTTGCTGTGTAATTGTACATTATTAGGGTCAAGGAATTAAAAAAAAACATGCATCAAGTCTAAAAAGTCAATTGCTTTATCCATAACAATTTTGGATGCAAACTTTATTGAGAGATGATACAGCAAATACAGAATGATATTTATAATTGTATTGGGACACAATGATAAGCTTTATTACTAAGACAAGCGTTTCTGATTAACTTTTAATTTTTTCTTAAAATTTTATATGTGTGTTTATCTACACATGAAATATAATGGGTTTTAGTGTATTTAACATATTGTTTGTGGCCATTTTGAAACACAAATGATCTGACTTGTCTCTTTGGATGAATTTATTCATTTGGCCCTGAGGTAATTTTACACCAGAGCAGACATATGTGTCAGAACTTGCAGTAAACACACATTTTTTGTCCCTTATCTCCTCTACACCATGAAAATAAGGGTATGATTACAAGAAGGAATAAGAACGTGGCTGTAATCTCTCTGCAGATAGTCGCTGATTAAATGTAGAACGGAAGGAACGAGCGCACTGGAGAGACAATCACAGAGAAATAAACACAGTCATTCTATGGGCTTGAAGGCCGTGGCGACATGTGGGGGGAAGGAGAGCAGATACTGGAGGATATAAAGGAGGATAGAATGCTGTGGGCAGAGGAGGCAGCTTCATTCTGGAGCAAACTAATTTTAGGCAGTGTGGAACAGGTGGCAGAAGAAACGGCACGGAGCTGAGCGTCATGAACTTTTAACGGTGCAGACAAACTCAAAAGGTGAAAAGACAGCAGTGACAGGTCATACAGTAGAAAAAACTAAGGTTGTGATGTTTTCATTCTAACCACAAAATGACAGCAGGTGACCGGTGTGAGTCTTTGAAGTGAATGATATTCTGTAGTCATGCAGGGATTTGTCCGAATTGTTCACTTACCTTTAAATTTGGAACGGATGTTGGCCAGTTCTTTGTTTATCCTCTTAATCTCTGCCTCTTTGCTTTTACCTGTGAATAACATCAAGATGTTTAGCATGTTACGCTACATGTTGAGCAAAATGAGGACACTGGAGATATGGAAACTGTTCCGTCTCATTTACAAAGACATGTTGCATTCACCCCTTATATTATATATATATATTATATTAAAAATTACGCAATTAGTTGCCAACAATTTTTGATTAATTTGAAAAATTGGATCTTTGGGTTGTGGATTGTTGGTCTGGACAAAAAGACATTTTAGGTTGAATCTTCAGCTTTGGGGAAACACTTAACATTTTAATGAACCAAACAACTAATCGATTAATCGTTTTAATAATCAATAGGTTAATCAACAAATAAAATAGTCATTAGTTGCAGCCCTGATCTCATAATATATGAGATCATTACCTAATAATTTAAACAAGCTAATAAGAATAAGATCTGCATGAGAATATTATCCCATAATAACAAGATAATGGTCTTCTATTCTGAATATATTGAGATTATTATGATTTATATTTGTGCAATTGGGGCAAAACTATATGTAGTTGTCTTGTAATTACATTACTTTTTTTAAAATCTCAGTTATGAAACTAAGATATTGTAATTATGACATTATTTTTTATCTGATATTTTAGAGAAAGTGATTAAAGGAGAGTGGGAATATCACCAGAAAAAATACTAGAGAAGATAGAGATCACACAATTTGGTTGAATTTGTCCCTTATTTTGTGGCTTTGGAAACATATCAATGACTAATGTGAACTACATTTCTATTTCTTTCAGTTTGTTTACACTGGTTTTCAGAGAAATGTGTAAATATACTGTGGTGAGCAAATCCAAAGAAGGGTATCTGTCCTATCAGAGAGTACATCAGTACATACGACCTCTTCAGCATGAAGTGGTCGTCAAAACACCTGTGGTTGCTATATTCACTGTGGCTGCATTGGGCCCAAGTGTACTTGACAGCTGCTTAACATCAGTGAAACAAATGCTGATTTTGAAGCAGCGAAACAACCTGAAGGAGCCGGGATTGATGGACCGACAGCACAATAAGCAGACCAGTGTGAGCTGCTGGTTGGGAATGGACATTCCCAACAAATTACAAATTCCCAACAAATTTAAGCGTGAGCAGCGGCAACATAGACATTTTGTTCACATTAGTCATTGATAGGTTTCCAAGCCTCAAAAAAAGGAACAAATTCAACCCGATTGTGTAATCTGCATATTCTCTAGTGTCTTATTTAATATATTCAATATTATTATTATCCTATTATTGTTTGTATGTGTGTATATGTCCATTACGCCCAATACGTTAGGAATATTGTGAGTGATTCCTTGGATTTCCTTCATTTTTCGAGCAATAAATATTAAACTAATGAAAATGGTGTTTCTTCTTATTCATTATTAGTAATAGAAATTGAACTTTTCCTTATTTCATTAATATTCAGATCAAATAGGAAATGCAGTCATGTAAATGAGAATATCCCTAACTTACTTAATGTTTATAATAATGTATACATAATATGTACCCATGTGCAATTTATTATTCTATGTTGGTGTTGGTTTTATGGTATTTTGTTTTATTTACATATCACTCTTCTGTTTATGTATCTTTAACAGCGTAAAGTTTCTTAACGGTGCTGTAAGTGATGGGAGTGAGCTCCAATTTCCCTGAGGGAAGCTTCCAAAGGATCAATAAAGTTGTATCTAATCTCACGTGGTGAGGACTATTCACACTCTCTGACTATTCACAGATAAATATATCAGAAATAAAATGTCAGTTTCACAGATAAAACTGTCTCATAATTACAAGACAATGATATAGTTTTGGGTAACACAGTGGTGCAGGGGTTAGCACTGTTGCCTCACAGCAAGAAGGTTGCAGGTTCAAGACCTCCTTGGTTCTGGTTCTGGGACCTTTCTGTGTGGAGTTTGCATGTTCTCCCCATGTCTGCGTGGGTTTTCACCGTGTTTTCACCGGGTACTCCGGTTAATTGGTGACTCTAAATTGCCCCTAGGTGTGGGAGTGAATGGTGTGTGTGCCCCATGATAGGCTGGCGACCATCTGGGGTGCATCCCTGCCGTACTGTGCTGGGATTGGCTCCAGCAGACCCCTGTGACCCTAATGAGGAATAAGCGGGTATAGACGATGACTGACTGATAAAGTTTTGCCAGAATATAAATCAACTCAATTTCCTTATATTGGGTAAATGTCTTTCAGACAAATTTTCAATAGAATCCTTAAAGGACAAGTTCCCATTTTTGAAGTATGTACCTAAGCTCCCCAAATAAGGTCCCCAAATAAAATGAAAAATTATTTTTTCTTGGCATAATCATCATTACTCTTGTTCTTACTGACCATTAGAAAATCATTTCATATGGAAATTACAATATGAATGATGGGTGGCAAAATCCACAGTTATCCTGAACAAAATTATAAGTTTAGCTGAAGATAATATGAAGCTTTAGCTGTTCAAATGAGTCAAAACAAGTAAAATATATTGCAATATTACTCTTTTTAGTGCCAAAGTCACCCTATTTGTTATTATACTTCCACCACAGCTTAAAAGTGAAACACAATCCAAGAAAACGTGATGCTAAATAGACTGTAAACCTGCCAGCTTTCCACTTTATGACTAATTCAGACTGTTGAAGCCTCATACAAGCTTCAGATAAACTTTTAATGGTGGATTTTGGCCCCATCACTTACACTGAAGACACAAAGGGGATCTTTTAAAAGACAGTATGAAGAAGAGGGATGATTACACTAAGAAAAACCTCTTATTGTTCATGACTACTGTTTTAGGACATACAATTGTGAGCCTATCATTTAAGTGCAATTCTGAAACAACAATGAACCTTTGTTAAATTATATTTACATATAGTATTCTATTATGAATGTGACAAAAGAGAAATTGAAATGTTTGGCAACAGTTCTGCCCAATCAAAATAGATTTGCAATCGCTGTGAATAAGTGTTATTTATATATGCATGTGTGTTTGGAGTCTGTAATTAATCATAAATCTTCTTAAACTGACAGGTAGTTCATTTAGTTCTTTACTGGAATGTGAGCTTTAGTCTGACCAGGTTTAAACCCAATTGAGGCCGTACAAACCTATAGTTTATGTGGAATACACACTTCATTACTATAGCTGGTGTTTAGGTGTAACGAGTGACCGTGTTAACCGATGACTAGAGTCATGGTTGCTCTTCTATTTTAACGTTAATCGCTCCGCTAATCTACATTTTCCCTCCACATACAAATATGGTCTATGGAAGGTATGGTTACTGGCGAATATGAACTCTACTTTATATATATATATATATATATATATATATATATATATATATATATATATATATATATATATATATATATATATATATATATATAAATAGTTGTTTATAGCTTATAATATTTATAATGTATGGCCTATTTATTATAACTTTATTATATTAATATAATACATAATAATGTCTATAATAATATAAGCATGATATTCTATGTTGGTTTTATGGTGTTTTTTGTAATATATTAATATTACAAAAAAACAAACAATATTTTGTAATATATTTTGTAAAGAACATTCAATCTAGGACTTTACGGCTTTTAAGGTACCTAGGTTACGTGTTTTCAACAGTCGCCGTCACTAGGACAACCACAGACGCCTTCGGCCTTAAAGTCACCAGTTGACACGGTCACTGGTTAAATCGAAACACCTGGTGTTGGCGTCACCTGAAACAGCCTTTACCAACTCCACCGTAACTGTCAGTCGCAGCGGTAATTAAGAGTTAGAGACATCCGGAACGAGATGGATATTGAGAATATGTTGATGTATGACAAAAAGATTTGATAAAATCCACGAAATGAACAACCGAGAATCGCTGGTGTAAGAAAACATGCGGGTTTGGCCTTATTATCTCCAGTTAGGGGTGCGGTCCACGCCCTTCTGCAGAACGTTAGCAACTGGCTAACTAATTAGCTAGCCAGCTGAGTGGTTGACAAACAACTTTGATACGATAAAGTTAGTAAAACTGCGGGTAGGAATGGGTCAGGGCCACTTTTTTCTTGACGGAACCTGTTCTCGGAACCACCCGTCAGACCTGTGGTGTTGGCCCACGTCACAACTTGTTAAAGGCTCAACAAGAAGTGTGTATGAATGTGATAAACAAACTTACAGTTCCTAATGTCAGAGATGAACACGGCCAGGCCACGCATCCCATCCCCTTTAGACACCGCAGGCATTCTGTCCGCTCCCTGTTAATTTCCACTGGGCTCTTATGTGTGAAGACAAGTCACGTTATGACACTAACTATACGGAATAACTTTTTTTTCCAAACTTGTTTTTCTAAGCAGCCAGAAAGCGCTGTGGAGTACAGGGAGCCCCGATATAATATGACTGAGACAGGAACCAGGCAAACAGAGCTGCGTTCAAGAACTGTTACACATTCAGCAACACTAAACAACAGCGGAGCTGCGTTCAAGAACTGTTACACGTTCAGCAACACCAAACAGCAACGGAGCTGCGTTCACGAACTGTTACACATTCAGCAACACCAAACATCAGCGGGGCTGCGTTCAAGAACTGTTACATGTCCCGTTACACGTAACAACTGTTACATATCCAGCTACGTCGATTAGTAGCAGAGCGGCGTTCAACAACTGTATGTCCAGCTACACCAGCAGTGGAGCTGCGTTCAAGAACGCTTACATGCCCAACTACCCAAACAGCAGTGGGGCTGCATTCAACAATCGTTACATGCCCGTTACACTCAACAACAGCATGGCTGCTTTCAACAACTGTAACATGCCTGTTACACTGAACAGCAATGGTGCTGCGTTCAACAACCGTTACATGTTACACCAGCAGCAGGGCTGCATTAATATATGTCAAGCTGAGTAGTTTTAGCAGTAGTAATAGTTGTTGCGACCATTATACACATTGATTGTTGATTATTTTCTGCATGTATGTATGTTATTTATGTATGTATGCATATCATGACTATATATATATGTACATATATGCATTTTTGAAGATTTTAAAACTTAAACAACTACCAAACAGAAGAGAAAAAAGCAAATAAAGCAAAACAGACAACAAAATGTAATACAGTTAAGGAGATAAAGAAATATTTTTTTTAAAATAATTTAAATAATTGCTTGAGGTTTCAGACAGAAAATAAATTTTCATGTACTAGGTACCAATAACAAATACATGTTGACTTAATCTTACATATATTTAAAAAACACGGTGGGGAATTCATTACAGGTTCAAAAAGCAAACAAGAGACATATTTTACAAATCATTAGATGTATTGTTTGTTATACCTCACCCATTTTCCCATATTTTTTCAAAAATATAAACTTGATTTCTAATTCTTATTTTTAATTTGTCCATTCTGCATATCTTATTTTTCTTGAAATTGAAGTAAATTGAAGTTAAATGAATACGTTGGAGTACATCCAACTACAAATAAATTAAATTAACAAGTTGGAGTAACTCAAAATTTCAATGAATTAATTTAGATATAACCAATTAAAACAATTCACTTTATTCAACTATTTTCTTTTTTCAGATAATCTTGAGAACCATTCAGCCAATCAGCTTCACACTTTTACTCAAAGAACTCAAAGTGGAACCCAAAGCATTAAATCCAGGCTAATATTTAATTGAAATGAAAACTTGAATTAAAAGAAAAGTTTTAAAAAAAATAGCTCAAGTCTTGATTTTGAACTTTAACAAAAATACAACAATGTATTAAAGAAAAGTGAAGCCTGCTTAAATAAATAAATTAATCTAATATAATATACTTTTTGCATCAATTCTAGAATTATTTTAAATACAATACAACTTTCATATAGGCTATATATTATTATTTAAGGTCTTATATTTTCCATTGCAGATTTCAGATTCAGATCATTTTTTTTACAGGCCCAAACTCTTTTTTCCAGTTTCAGACTTTTGGCCTCGATGGCTTCAACTGAGAGGGGCTTTTATATATTATATTCATAATAAAGAAGGCTAAAAACCCACAAAAATAAGTAAGATATTCATATAAGGGTTCAGCAAAAAATCCCAGATTAATATACAGAGGATCATAAAGTTTACATTTTTTCCATTTACACCCTGTACCTGTACTTAAAGTGGGTTTTACTTTTATAGATTTTCAACTCCATTTCCTACAGGAGTTGAACCAACCATTCAGTTTTCTTGATGCACTGGTCTACATGTTTTTTTTTTGTTTTTTTTTTAGATTTTAGAGGTGTCTGTGCCTCTGTGTGGGCTCCTGTTACCCAGAACATCCGTCTCTACATGGGATCTCAAAGACATTACGAAGCATCATTTTCCAGCCTTCCTATCGGCCTTATCAGTGATTTACCGCTGCATCAATCATCCATGCGAACTATTTTCAAACGAGCCACGCTGAAAAGGGCAGGAGATAATACAATAAAGCAACAAAAATGAACATGTGGTTGCCCAACGACCTTGCACAGAGACCGCACGGCGTTACAACGCAGCCGACAAGCTCCTAAAAGCTACACAAAGGCCTGGGCTTTCTAATTGTATAAAGATAGAGCAGATGGATCACACTCTTGAGATTGGTTTTCATTAAGCTTCTCAAAGGAGCAGAGCTGCATCAAGGTCAGATTTACCTTGCAGAAAATCCTGGCTGCAGGCAACTTGTTGCTTATGAACCTCGCATCAGTGATTTTCTTCTCAGAGGGTTGCTGAAGGTCAGATCCGGCTGTAAATGTATTTACATATGCCAGGACTCATACAGAGACAGGCTGCTGTTTCAGACAAAATTAAAGAGCCACATAGAGACTTCCTGTCTCTTGATATAATTACAGTTACTCATCACAGCAGGGATACTGCATGAACAAATTGGGGTTATAGGTAGAAATATGTGTTTAAGACCATACCCATGAATAAAATTACTTACAATAGGTATGGCCTGCATGTATTCAAAAGAATATATACACATATATATACTGGGGGGAAAAAAAAGTTTATAAATTTGTGCTGGTATCTATCAGCAACAAGAATATAAAAGACAATCGTTTTATAAAACATTGAAATATAACATTTAACTTTTTTTCTGTCTGTAATATGTCTCAAAATTACAAAGAAAGAAATATTCTGACATTTCTGACACGCTTTTACCTCCAGTTTGATGCTGGGTCCAAATGACCTGATCAGTATGAACCATTTTCATTTTATAGTTGATTACACTACTTGATGAAGATGTTTTATCCTGAAAAAACACTTTTAACTACTTTTCCTAGATCTTCAGACTTTAAAATGGGTCAATTCGACCCATGATATAACAGGAGGGTCAAACAAATAGTCAGACTCCTCAGTAGTGGGTAGATGTATAGTATCTTCCATCTCCAGAAGGCTTCGGACTGTTGAATGAATAAAATGTAAAATTTACAATATGTGTTGACTGTTCCTTGTTATTGACAGACTTCAATTATTCAATATCCCCCCCTCCAAAAAAAAGAGTCAATATGAGCCAGAGAATAAACTGTTTGACAATCAATGAGAAAGACAGATTCTGCTCATTTCACATCATCCACTCCTCAGCTTTGCTACACAAATTTACAAACTGTTTCTGCTGGATCATATATCAAAAAAGGTAATGTTCTTTAATCTCTGTTTTTTTATGTATTAATTGATCAGGAGCAAAGATTTTAGCAAAACCTAATTTTGATATTATTTTTTTTTATTATGATTTTTTCAAAGTTATCACAAAATGTCAATACTATCATAAAAAACAAAACGCAGATTTTAGTAGCAATGTTTTCACAATCATTCCAGTAAGTACAAAACATGTTCTTTAAGAATCATGTTCTAAATATATGTAAATAAATAAGTTTAATTTAATTTTTAATATATTGCCTCAATGTCTCAACAATGAAATTGTACATACTTCTCAGAATATTTGAATTGGAATGTATTTTTGCATTATATTTCAATATTTTTTTTTGGAAAATGAAACCTTGGACAGTTAAGGCAAAGTCCAAGTTAACAAAAAAAAGCATCATTTTCTATCAAAAAATGACAGCATGCTTTGGTAATGACATAAAAATTAACTAATTAATTAAAATTGGTCTTGTTTCTTTTTACAACAAGTTGGCCACCTGGCTCGTTTCTATCATTAAAGAAAGGATGAAACAAGAGAAAAAAGAAAGCATCAATGAATTTAACACTTTTTATTGCTTTATTATAGAGGGGAACTCAAAACGTCTGTTGGGCACAAATGTAAAACAATGAAATTATTGCACATTTGAATTTCCACACACTGAAAAATCATCATTAAGACACAGTTAACAACCTTAACAAATACAATAATTGTTTTTTTCTATAACAAAACTCCCATAACTGAATAATCAATGGCCACCATATTTAATGTTGACATTCATGGTCCTAAGAGGATTTCCCACTACTCCATAACCCAGTTGATATATAAGCTGCAGTAATTCACCTTGCTATCACCAGGAGTGGTAAACATAAATCAGAAGAGGAATTCCACAGGATTGCAAGTGACTGATGCAGAAATCATTGGGTTGAAATCAATGACGTTATTTCATATGATATCCTGTTAATGTCGTTCTGCTGCGACCTCAGACTGAGGTCAGTAATCAGTTGTTATTTTGCAGAGCTCCCTAATGTTAATAGGTTATATTGATGGCACATGCATATCCCTCACTGCTCCTTCAGTCAGTGAAGGAGGTAATGTGAAGAGGAAGTCTTTCCACAGCGTTAATGTGCAGCTGCATTGACGACTGTCTTCAATAACAGAGGCTATACATCACAATAGACTGCAACTAACATCTCTGTTTTTTTTTTCTCATGGGAAAGTAGCAGGAGGCTATTGTTTGATGCCACAGAGTTAGACATTTTTGAGACTCTGAAGACTGAGCTGGTGGATTATTGATGTCATACAGGTACAACACGAGAAAGCCAGGGGGCGAGGGAGGAGGGAAAACCTTTAATAGGCTACTATAGCTATATATATTGCTTTATATATTGTAACAACCACCCCAGGGTATGGGGTGTCACACACTCAACAAGTTCAGTGCCTACAACAGCTACTGTTCAAGTTCACCAGTGACGTTATTCCTGTTGTATTTTGGGGAAAGGCAAAGGTAAGTGAGTCCAAAAATGGCCAAAAGCCCCAAAAAAAGCCACAATCTCGAGTTAAAGTTTAACAGAATACATATCCCTGACAATTTACTTATTCTAGCCTCAGGTTTACCATCATTTCCAATCTGGTAGGTTCTGGAAATGACTTCACTTTACTGTAAATCCAGCAACATAAAGGAAATAACAAGGTTGTACAACATCCAAAATCTAAGATGATACACTGCGTTCCAAATTATTATGCACTTTGTATTGAAGTGTCATAAAGATTACATTTTTTTGTTTTTCAATTAATCTCATGGATGGTATTGTGTATCATGGCTCCTTGGATCATTGAAATCAATTTCAGACACCTCTGATAATTAGTTTATGAGGTGAACCCAATTAAGGTAAAACTACTTAAAAAGGGGTGTTCCACATTATTAAGCAGACATGCATTTCCAAGCAGTATGGGAAAGAAAAAGGATCTCTATGCTGCCGAAAAGCATGAAGTAGTTCAATGCCTTGGAATATTAAAACCTTAGATATTTCATGAAAACTTAAGCGTGGTCATTGCACTGTTAAGAGTTTGTGAGTGATTCAGAGCACACACAGGTTTGTGTAGATAACAGCACAATGAGGAAGGTTTCTGCCAGACTAAAACATCAGATTAAGAGAGCAGCTGCTAAAATGTCGTCACAAAGTAGCAAACAGATATTTGAAGCTGCTGGTGCCTCTGGAGTCCCACAAACATCAAGGTGCAGGATCCTCCAAAAGTCACAGTTATGCGTTAAACTTCTATTTGGCCACCCCTAAACAATGGTGCATAATAATTTGGAATAGTGCATTTTAAGTTTTTTATTTTTGAAAAATACTGTTATCATTGGAAGTTTTGTTTAATAACATTCAATTTCATTAAACTAACGGTTGATGACATGAAAATTACACTCATTGCATCGACAATTTAGGAAAATTTGAGAAAAATATCATTTGCATAATAATTTGGAACACAGTGTATGTAGACCTGTGCACCCACATTTACTGTGAGGTCATTTACTGCAGCTTTTATCTTCAAGCCATCAATTATTCCACAGTGGAGCAGGAAAAAAATGTTGTTCGTGACACCTTATTCCGCTTAATAATTACACACTGCACACTTTGCATTTCAGGTTTAAAATTTACAGAAGTATAACCTGTCAATGGCCGCTTGAGAACAAGAGAAACTTCGTCAGAGCTGGAGTGACTCAGGAGATGAGTCAGCATCCCTGGAATCAGAATTTTTCTTCACTACAAGCTGAGTCGAATCATCTGATCGTAATGATGTCCTGGACGATTGAAGAGCGGCTGCCCAGCACCATACTGAATCAATGGCAGCTACATGCTAGGCTAACACTGAGCTCAATAGATAAACCTTAGTTTAAGTGTATGTCAGCAGATCCCTGTTACTGTATATATAACTGATATAGTCTCCATGACGTTACCTGTTGGCGTCTGGACTCGGATTTTAACACGTAAATGAGTGCGCCGCCAATCTTTTGGCGAATCAGAGGCAGATCCAGATGGAGGAGCTGTAGAGGAGCGGGAGGAAAAAACGGATAAAACACGCCCACACAGGGCGGAGCTGCTAGGCTAGCTAAGCTAAGAAGCTAAGTTAAGAAGCTAAGCTACATCCATAGATGGACAGTGAACAGGTTTATCCTGTTGGTGTGCTCTGAAGTTGCATTTAGCAGAACTCGAGTTAAAGTTTTAAACCTGAAAATATTACAACTTGCAGTAGTGATGTATCTGTTATTCAGACTCAACCTTAAACAGGCTTCAATGTTTCAACGTAGAAATATAATATTATAATAATATGTTTTAATTTGCAAGATTAATAAGTTAACGCTATATTTTGATCAGGACCTACAGAAGGTGTCTAACATTAGCGGGACGTTTACTTACTTAAAGTTGAACTAACAACTTAATACAGAGAAATATACCTAAATTTATTTGTACAGCCTGCCTGCTAGCTGTCACTCAAATAGGACACGCCCTTAATTATGCAGATTCATGCCCCAAGGTTTATTTAAACACTTCTCACCGCCTTTTGAGCATGTGTATTAGAATTAGGAATTGAATTAGGTTTTCTAACTACCGTCTGACTGTTTGTTCAGAAAATGAATTCACTGTTGCTGTAACATCGCTTTTGAATCCAGAAGAAGGCAACACTTACACCATACCACCATATTATAATATACAACATCTAAGATGATCCAGTCTGATAACACAATATCAATAGAACATTGATATATATTCCCCAGCTCTGTATTTATTCTTTAAAAAAAATCAGTTTTTAATCTGATTAGATACCATTTAACGGATTGATTTCCTATCTTTTTTTTTTTTTACTTGAGCACCTAGCCACTCAAAATGGCTGTGCATGGCCCTGCTGCTGAATGACCATGCCAGTACTTAAAGCAGCCATAGTGCCCTTCTTTTGGTTTGCATGTGTGGCCATGTGACATCTCAGCCTTGATGTTAATCAGGACCATATTTCTAATCTACCTCTCGCTCCCTTTCTCCATGCACCCTCCCCTCCACCAGGGCTTCATAAATACTGCAGCGTTTTGCCGGTGTGTGTCAGTGCAGCCAGAAACTCATACTGATCTGGAAGTTTGCTGCTGCTGCTGCTGAGAGAAGAAACTCTCCTACTTTCAGAAAACCCACTGTCACACAGCTACAATCCGAATTCAGGCATGTATTCAAAGAGGTCTGATGAACAGGGGCCACACAGAGGAACACCTTTTGCTTCAGTGAACTCTGCTTTTGAGGAGAAGCAGCTCAGCAGTGAAGTAAGTAAGATGGATGTTTTGTGTTCTGTTTTTCTTTGATGAGTTAATAAAAACTCCTCCTTTTGACTGGGGCAAACTTATAAAAACTAGTATGTTTGCCCCGTTTTTTTGACTGCAACCTGCAACAAAGCCAATTAAGGTGTAGACCACTGTAGTTAAAAATCAATATTCTAAAATATAACACAAATAGGTATTCAGAATTCAAATTGATTGATTAGGCTTGACCATTTTCATAATAATTTTCAAAGTAATGAGGATATAGAACTAGACAATGTTTATTTAGCCTTTTTTATGCTCTCAGCCAAGGTATTAAGAGGATACAGGTGTACATGGTATAGCTGGTTAATCCGTTGGTGTGTAGGAGGATTTAAAGGTGACTATCATGAAAGCTGCCTCCTGTTTGAATGCGATTGCTGTCATCCCATTATTGCAAGTAAAGCATTACTCAAAAAAGAAAAGATTAAGATCATGTATGAGACGAGAAAACTTTTCGATAATTGTGTTACAACAGGAATATGTATGTCATTATTACAAAATTCCATTTTCTTTCTCTTAATAGTCTAATTGCACCAAACACATTTGCATACTAAAGAATATAACTTGTTAAAATTAAAAATCCCTAAAACAGGGACAGCATTGAGTTTTATTCATATATTGCTTGAAAAAAGCTCAGCTCCTACACTAAATAAAGTATTTTTATCTGTAGTAAAACACAATGTTACTGTTACAGCATCAATATATATCATCAATATCCACATCATCAATACAATAGGAACATATTTGAATATAATATCAGTAGTAGGACTGTAATTAACTATTTTCATATTTAATTTAGATATAAGCTGTTTATTTTGATTATTTAATCTCCTTTTTAAACATCTTATAGAATATATTCTTCATTCTGTGTAATGATTCGCAGTGTGATTTCTATGATTTTATAAAGAATAAAGAATTGATCTTTGAACTCTTTATTTTTTTTGCAATATTCTAACTATATTTACTCTGCAACATAAATTGATTCTGACACTTCTGTCGTCACCTCACATGTAGATCTCTGTTTAAGGTGACTTTTGTGTCACTACAGACACAAAGGTTTAAACCTGTGTCTGTAGTGATATTCCATATTGTCATTTTGAGCAGGAAAACTGATAAAGTAGTTGCAAGTAGCAATTACTTAGATGTATTAGAAGGTTTACGCTGCCGTAGGTTTTCTCCCCATCAAACATGTCTGTAGTTGAGGCCACAGGAAATTCAGTGATGCACACATGCTTGTGGTTGTTTGTTTTTACCTTCTAGTTGAAAAATGTTACACTCAGTAAAATTGATGAGAGCCCGTACAACAGGAGCATCAATGGAACACAATGCAATGGAAGCTCAAAGAAAGGTGGTACAACCATCCTGTTTTCACTAAAAAATGAAATTGGTGGTCTCATCAAGGCACTTAATCTTTTCCAGGTGAGTTTACAACAGTATCCTGTAAGATTCTTTCTCACATTTAAACAAAAAAGTGAAATCATTTGCATGTTTTTCTTTTTTCAAAATGCTCTTTGCCGGATGTTGCGTTCAGAAGCTTTTCACATGATTTGTTCATCTTGCAATCTCATGCACGTGCAGGAAAAACATGTCAACCTCGTTCATATTGAGTCTCGCAAATCCAAGCGAAGGAATTCAGATATCGAGATCTTTTTGGATTGCGACACTGACCATGACCAGCTCAAAGAGCTGTCTCGGCTGCTAAGGAAGCATACCGACATGGTGGAGATTATCCCGCCTGATGATGACACTCTACCTGTTGATGGTAGGTCTCATTTTTCCATTGAACTGGTTTACAATTACAGAATTTCTGCATGTAAGTTAAACATATACGCCTGAAAATACCCCTCTCCGACAACCAAAATTTGTATAGTGTAATTTACAATTTAACTCATGAATACATGCAAAAGTAGAAGCCAATCTGCAACTATAATAATATTTCAGATATGGCTGATGTTCCCTGGTTCCCTAAGAAGATTTCTGACTTGGATCTGAGTGCGAACCGGGTTCTGATGTATGGCTCTGAATTAGACGCAGATCATCCAGTATGTAAAACAGACATGTTTAGCACACATTTTCATATCTTTTGCTAAAGGTGACAAATAGCTTGTCTATTCTCTTCTAATATGTGTGAGTCTACTGCTTTTTTTCTACAGGGATTTAAGGACAACACATATCGCAAAAGAAGAAAATATTTTTCTGATTTGGCTATGAGCTACAAACAGTAAGTTCCATTCTAACTGTGATGCATTTGAAGTTGTTTCATTTTGTTTTGCTGTTAGTTATTTCAGCATTTAAGAACAAGCCCTTTGAGCTATGTCATCTCTATATTTTCAAGCAATGCAAAGCTAATAGAATCTAGTGGCGAGGTTGCAGATTGCAACCAACTGATCAACGAATCAACTATGGTGGCCGTGAAATATGGAAAACAAGAAAAGACCTGTCTACAACCAGTGTTTTTTGTCTGTTCTGGGCTGTCGTAGAAGCAACAAGGCGGACTCCACCTAGGGAGATTAAAAACATCAAATTTTTAAATAAAAATAAAAAACAGTCAAACAATTTATTAAATTGTGGCATTATACAGCTGGCATTTATTTTATTTACTATACAATCAATGTGATTCTAAAAGAAAATTAAGTAATCAATCTAGGCTCCCGTGGTGACCCATTAGCAAAAATATTTATTTAAGCCAAACGATTATTAAAAGAGATTAGTAAGTATTAATACAGTAATTAATTTCTACTATATTGATTAAAAATAATAGAGACAAGTCACATAGGATGTAATACAAGTAACATAAAATGTAACATAAGTATAAATCCTTGTGGTACGGCATTCCTAATAGTCAAAGAATGCGAGAAACCAAAATAATGCTTGTTGAGATGCTCTGATAGATGCCACCATAGTAGCTGCATTTTTATTCTCTCTGCTAAAGTTGTATTTTACTGGAGTGAACAAGCTAACTAACTCTGACTCTGTGTGTCAGCGGCGACCCAATTCCTTGCATAGACTTCACAGAGGAAGAAGTTCGTACCTGGGGCGTGGTTTACAGAGAACTCAACAAGCTGTACCCCAGCCATGCCTGCAAGGAGTATCTGAAGAACCTCCCTCTGCTGTCCCAGTACTGCGACTACAGGGAAGACAATATCCCCCAGCTGGAAGACGTCTCACGCTTCCTCAAGGGTAAACATTTACAACTGCTGTAAACTAGTTTTGCCAATTTGGAGTGTCCTGTAAACACAGCAGCAGTTCATCTAATATTTTACTACTTGTTAATTGAGTAAACTGAAATTGAGTGTAAATGTTGGAATAAATAGTAATATATGTAATAAATTACAGTAGAATGCAGTGAAGGTACAATGTGCAACAATAGGCCACCTGATCCAGACAAATAGGAGTGTGTGTGTGTGTGTGTGTGTGTGTGTGTGTGTGTGTGTGTGTGTGTGTGTGTGTGCGTGTGTGTGTGTGTGTGTGTGTGTGTGTGTGTGAATAGAGCGCACAGGCTTCATCATCAGACCAGTGGCAGGTTATCTCTCCCCCAGAGACTTTCTAGCAGGCCTGGCCTTCAGAGTGTTCCACTGCACCCAGTACGTCCGCCACAGCGTCGACCCCCTATACACACCTGAACCGTGAGTACTTTTTTTTTTAACTATGACTTTTTTATATTCAGTAAAGAAAAGTGCATTTTCACATGTGTGTTTGATGCAGAGACACATGCCACGAGCTGCTGGGTCACGTCCCCCTGCTCGCTGAGCCCAGCTTCGCTCAGTTCTCTCAAGAGATCGGATTAGCATCACTGGGGGCTTCAGATGATGCTGTACAGAAACTGGCCACAGTGAGAAACCACACGCACATACACACACACACACACACACTACAAACAGTCAATGCTACTTATAACTCTGTATAAATAGAAAGAAATAGTTAGAAGAAGAGGATTTTTTTCTCCCTGACTGTTCCTTATTATTTCCACTGAAGTGTAAAATGGTTATGCTGCTCCCTCTGCATGGAACTCCCTGCAAGGTGATTTAAAAATGTCAGACCCAATCCCTCTTGAAAAATAAATACATCTCAAGATAACCTGGTTAAAAAAAGGTATTTTTTTTTAAGTAGAGAAACAGCATTTAATATAATGATCATATGAAGTAAAACGTGAAACCTGTTGTGTTCCAGTGTTATTTCTTCACAGTGGAGTTTGGTCTATGTAAGCAAGATGGGAAGCTGAGGGTCTATGGAGCTGGACTTCTTTCCTCCATCAGTGAACTCAAGGTAACATATTTATAATTATGACCAGACTCACATGTTGCAAGGTGATCTGTTGCACAAACAGTGTGCTTCCACACCAGAGAATCTGCTTATTAATTTGTCTCAGGTTGTTCTGGTTCTCCGGTTTACACAGTTGTTCCCGTTTTCCTTGTGGTTTGTCTGTTTGTGCATTATCTGGAAAAACAAACAACAAATTACATGAAGAGGGTTAGTCTGGTTGAGGTGTAATGTTTTGTGCTGGTCCAGATCCAATTACCTGACTAATTTGCATAAAGGTGACTAATGATAAAACAGTTTTTGGC
This sequence comes from Lepturacanthus savala, assembly GCA_030544235.1. NCBI lineage: Eukaryota > Metazoa > Chordata > Actinopteri > Scombriformes > Trichiuridae > Lepturacanthus > Lepturacanthus savala. Next base: position 23,376,612 of record CM060462.1, on the reverse strand, counting down.
TCGTAACTTCTGGAATCAAGAAACAATTCACTTCCACAGCTTTAGTTGTTTTGGTCACAAACTAATTAATTGTAAATGTGGATATAGTAACATAATAATGATTTAAGGGATTATTTCAATCAGCTTTTGTTAATATTTATTCTAGAATGAATTTGACATAATTGCAATCCTGTTATAACATGTTTGCAGTTATAATACATGGCCAAACTGCTTAAAAAGGATGTAAATTTGTCCTTAAGTTGTGAGAAATATGTAAATCTGACCACACCATTTTTCTGTCTTCTACCAGCATTCTTTGTCTGGAAAGGCTCGTATCCTTCCATTTGACCCCATGGTGACCTGTAAACAGGAGTGCATGATAACCACTTTCCAAGAAGCTTACTTTGTGTCAGAGAGTTTTGAGGAAGCCAAGAACCAGATGAGGTCAGTAAAATTCTGTTTTGCAAATGTTCGTTTGTAGCTAGGGTCATCGCAGGAAATTAGATTTCACTTCATTTCCTGCATTAGGAAGATTTTTATGCATCAATTTCAAATCTATCATAGATTTCAATTTCAATCTAACATAAACAAAACAGTCAATATTGGTAAAGAACAGTTGAATCTGTTATATAAAGGTTTAAAACATCAAATAATAGACATATGCAAATATGTCAAAATCAACTACATTTGGGGCATCATATTTTGTGTTGCCCAAAAAAGGTACCTCACAGTTTTGTTCATGTTAATATATTTGAATAAATTAAACTTTTTGGGTATATCCAAATCCTCCATTTTTAGTAGAGGATTATTGACACTAATGATAGATAATGGAATATCGTTTTTTAACTTGTTTTGTTAAATGGTTTGTAGCTACGATGTTCCAGTAATGTAATTAGCCCTCTATTGCATAACCCTACAAATTTTATCATATAGGGCTCTTTTTAATTTTGGCCCCAAATGCACTGAGATATTCAGGTTTACTGCAACAAATGTGCCCTGGAGGTTCTGAAAGATTTTTGCCAGTCCATGTAAAAAGGAGTGAAAACAGGATGTCCTGGTCATATGTGATTATTTTGTTATCCTTCAAAGTAAAAGCCACAATTTAACAACTAAACAGTAAAACATGAATTGTCTATCACTGCTTTTTAGTAATATTGAGCCAAAGCAATGGTATGCAATAGAGGGTAATTGATATAATGGTGTTTCTGTGTGTAGGGAGTTTGCCAAAACCATCCATCGCCCGTTCTCAGTGTCCTACAACCCCTACACCCACTGTGTGGACGTCCTGAAGGACGCCAACAGCATCAACACCGTGGTGAAGGAAATCCGGCACGAGCTGGACATCGTAGCGGAAGCTTTGAACCGACTCAACAAACACTAGAGAATCTGATGCAAGCTGGAGGAGGATCATCGTGGAAGGAAGGTGTTCCATCGGGTTCAGGAAGGGTTTCAGGAGAAAAACAGGACTACAAGAATGGTATTGGTCTCGTAGCCCAATTAAAATAATGGCCTGTGTCATTTTTTTTAACAAAAGTGAGTTATTGTCTTAAATCATCTCTTGATGATGCTGCCACGTCTGAATTAACTTAATTGAATTAACCCTGAATTGAAAGGATCATACTCTTTATGCCCTATAGGACAATGGCCTAAGTAAAGAGGGTGAGGATGGGTGAGGGTGAGGGTGCAGCAAAATATAAAGAAAAAGATTAAAGATTCAAAGTGTTTGTCATGTGTACAGTATAGAAACAAGTTTCTCTGTCCAATAAAATTCTTACTTGCAGTTCATATGAATGCTTTATCGATAAGAATAAAAACAGAAATAATGTAAGTTAAGATGAAATAGGATAAAATAACACACACGTAATTAGAATATAAATATAAAATATAAGTAGGCAGATTATGTACAGACATTTACATTTAATGTGCAAGGAATCTTCAGTCCATTAAACATGTAGAAAGACACAACAAAATTGGGTCAGGTTTCAAAAAGGCATCAACACTGGATGATGGAGATGAGTTACAATCAATAAAAAAAAGACACAGCTAAAGAAGACCTGGAAAAGTGTTGAAAAAGGGACATGACATTAGATTAATTTAACTCCAGGTAATGTAGGTTTTCAGTTTGCACTCTGGAATGAAAGGACAGTTTAATCCATGTTTAAAGTTGCCTAAAGTCACACTAGAATGTTCAGAAATTGTCCTGAGTCACTTTATTCTTTAATGTTACACAAGTGACATCACAATGTTCTATGTATGTCCACAGTCATCCACTGTCAAGGCCTTTTTGATTAAATGATTAATAAATATAATATTCTCTGCATTTGATAGTTCTTTGACTTGGGCCATTATTTTCGTAGGGTGACAATAAAAGATTTTTTTTCCCTTGGAAATATATAGTATGGTCATCTTATATTTAGGTTGTAGACCTTTAAATGACAGTATACATTAATTTAACACAACAAGTGCCATCTCCTTTACTTCAGTCTCTGCTGTCATTTATTGTCCACATTGAGTTTCTCTCCTTTTCTCTGTTTCACCAGCCAGGCCTGAGGAGAGAGGGTGAACCTGAAGGACTCTAGTTCTCTGGTTCTTAAAGATCTTATTGTCACGTTAATTCCGTCCATAAGGAACATGGGATGTGTACACTTCCTGTAATAAAACATTTAAAAGGAACGCTCTTTCACATAAATGACGCTGGGGCACAAATCTTTTACTTATAAAATGATGGTCTGTCATCTAATTGATGTGAAAAAGTTTAAGAACCACTGCTCTATTAATTATTGTAAGTGCAATAAAAGCTTCACGAGTGAAGGTCTAATAGGATTAATTTCACCCAAGTTGTAAACTTTTCTTCTTATATTTGGGCCAAAACAGCAGCTGGTTTATTAGGGCCAAACATTTTGATATCCTGCTAGCTCTAAACGGTTTAGTGTCCTGTATTAAACTATCTACTGGCTTGGGAGTTGATTAATACTTATTTATATTTTAAGAATTATTCTGTTATGTCTCTGCATTTGCTGGAAGAAGTTAGTCTGTGTCTTGTTGCTAAAACGATGACGAGGTTCTGAGACATCTGCTCTCTGCCTTTGCACTCAATATCTCAATTATTTCTGTGGTCATATATGACCATAAAAGTGTGGTGGGATAATGTAATTGTAATTTGTGTAATAGTATTTTAATAAATGTATGCTGAAATCAAACTTTTCGAAAGCAACAAAAGTCTAAAGTTTGTTGCTTCGATGGATTCTGTTTTCTGCTGATTTTTGTGACCTATGAGGTGTTGTTGACAGCTGGCATAACCCGAAAGCAATGAATTCCAATCTCTTTGCTAACAGCGTATAGAACACATTTTAAGATATTGTTGGTGAAACATATAAAATAATAGCAGAAGTATCCTTTAACCCTCCTGTTCTGTTCATTTATTGGAACAGCAATGGTGTTCCTGGGTAAATTTGACCTGTTCCATGTTTATTATCCAAAAGATGTTTGAAACAAAAAAAAGTCCTAACACACATTGTTAATATTCCATTACTAACTCCATTACTAACTATTCTATCAATATTTAGTGAAATAGTGTTCCTTACTGGTAACAGGTAACCTTTTTTAATCTTTCACCACTTCATTATGTACGTGTGTGTGTGTGTGTGTGTGTGTGTGTGTGTGTGTGTGTGTGTGTGTGTGTGTGTGTGTGTGTGTGTGTGTGTGTGTGTGTGTGTGTGTGAAATATATGTCTCACAGTTGCAAATTCCATTTTACCTCCAGTTTGACAGCTGGATCAAATTGATCCAAATAGCATCTATGTGATATGAACATGCGGTGGTGGTATATATGTGAGATGAACCATTGATTACACTATATAAGGCAAGCAGAAGAAGTTTCATACTGAAAAAAATACTTTTAATTATTTTCCCTAGATCTTCAAACTTTAAAACAGGTCATTTTGACCCTGTAACAGGAAGGTTAATTAAAGACATGGAGAAAGAGACATATACTGTAATTCAACACTTATCCTGCACACAGGAACAAGTGGATGAAATACAAAGTCGACCTTACAATAAACTGCAGCAACATGTCACTCCCTGATACAATTTGAACATTATTTTGTTTTGTTTTATTTTGTACCTTCACAAAGCATTGCTGTTAAATTACACCATATTGTATAAGCTGTTGATATCCTGTCCACATCACTGACTGCTCTCCATCCTGTTTGCAGTAATGTTCAATAGAGGCCTACAGCTGTTTCCATTACAGCTGAGTACTGCCCTCATGTGGTTACTTTGTAAGTGTACATGTCATTTCACTAGAACCAGTAGTAACCAAAACCAAACCCCAAACTAAAGCCATTAACCATCTATATCACACTGGGTACTGACAACTGCCCACCTTTTTTATTTCTCATAGAGTTAGGAAAGCTATTATACACAAAGCAACACACACACACACACACACACACACACACACACACACACACACATCACATCACATCAAATGAGGAGTATAGACACCTAAATGCAACACAAAATCTACATTTTTTTCATCAACTATTGTTTTTCATTAATGATTGACTCATACTCGGCTTCGTCAGAAGAAAATGAATGTGATTCAATCAGTTTTGATGGTAGTCATGGCAACATAAGCAAACAAAAGATTCAGATTCAAATTTAGCTAAAATGTCATTTGCTGCATGGAAATATGTGACGTCACATGTTCCAATTGTGGCCTACTTCTAACCACTGTGGAGAGCACAGACAAAACACAACTCTCTCATGAGAAATAACCAAAACTAACTCCCAACTAAAGACATTAATTTCGGACACCATTGCAAATAAGTCAGAACTGATTGGAAAAATATGTTTCAGTGCCGTTAAATCTCTTTATTTAATTGGAATCTTATCTAAAGAAAAGATCTTGGAATCTCTTCTTTTTGTTTGTTTATTTTTTGCCAAAAACAGTCAAATACATTTTTATCTAATTAAGTAGCTCTGGACTTCCCTGGTTCAGGCAAATGTTCCCTTTTTAAGGAATGTATAAGAACAAGGACAAGATAAATGTTCATTGACATTAAATAAATAAGTAACTAAGTAGAGATTGGGAACAGTTTGTCTTGGGTAAATGTGTACAACAAGTTTACAAGTCAAACTCCTTCCTGTTGCAGTTTAAATTGTATGGTGCACTATATATATATATATATATATATATATATATATATATATATATATATATATATATATATATATATATATATATATATATATATATATATATATATATATATGTTGAAATATAGTATATGTCGATTTCTCCACTTCTTTAATTAACCCTCCTCTTATGTTATGGGTCAAATTGATTCATTTTAAAGTTTAAAGATCAAGAAAAAATTGTATTTTAGAAAGTTATTTTAAGTTTATAGTAAGTACTTTTCAGTATGAAACATATTCTGTTTAACCTACTTGTTGTAATCAACATATAAAAATGGAATGAAAAAATAATCTCACATATTTGCAACCACCCCCTGCATGTTTATACCACATAGATACTGTTCAGGTCAATTTGACCCAGAAGTCTGGAGATAAAATGGTATCAGAAATAATGACTATTTCTGTCTTTGCTAAAGTGAGACATTTAGTCATCAGTCAGTCATTTTCTATACTTGCTTATTCCTCATTAGGGTCACAGGGGTCTGCTGGAGCCTATCCCAGCACGTTACAGCGAGAGGCAGGGATACACCCCAGATGGTCGCCAGCCAATCATGGGGCACACACACCATTCACTCACACACTCACACCTACAGGCAATTTAGAGTCTCCAATTAACCTCAGCATGTTTTTGGACTGTGGGAGGAAGCCGGAGTACCCGGTAAAAACCCACGCAGACACGGGGAGAACATGCAAACTCCACACAGAAAGGTCCCAGACCCAGGACCAAGGAGGTCTTGAACCTGCGACCTTCTTGCTGTGAGGCAACAGCGCTAAATATTTATTAAAATTTTTTAAATATTTATATATTTCACATACACATGCACACACATGTTATAAAGTGGTGGAACATTAAAAAAAGGTTTCAACATGCATGCAGGAGTGTTTTAAAGGGGGGGTTATCCTAAGTAAACCATTACCTGTTAGCAATAAATAACAGCATTGAGCAAATTATTGATATAATGGTTATTAATGGAGTTAGCAATGAAATATTAACAATGCTTGTCAAGATTTTTTGATTTCAGACATTAAATAAATAGCTATGTAGATACTGGGAACAGTTTGTTTTGGGTTAATGTGTGCAAGTTTACAAGTTTACAACTCCTGTTGTTACAGGAGCTTAAATGTGCCATTTTTCCTGCAACATATAGTTTTCACCTATGGAGTACTGCATAATTATGTGACCAATTCACATCATCACTTAGCAGAAAGAACCTCATGATGTGTTTTCATGCTGAGTTACCACGTCTTGAGGAAGTTTTATCAGTTTTTTTTTTTTGTTATTCCCGTAGATGACGGTTTGAAAACCCACAGGAAAAAAAAACACATGAATTTAAACTCTAACCACTGCTTTCGAAATGAAAGCTCAGCCGTTGGTGCTGACAGAGGAAAACAAATTTTTATCAGCGAGGAGGATGCTACAGAGAAGTAGCTGCAACGTGTTCTGGTCACACTCAGGGCCAACAGACACAGGAAGTAAGCGATAAGGAATTAAACCTGGCTTCAGACCAGTAGAGACACTGTTAAATCAACAAGCGGGACTCCTTTACACATTGTTGATGGACTGACCATTTAACACTTCAGGATCCCCCTGGAGCGATGTATGACATCACACCTGACAGCGAGGGGTGAACCAGCAGGAACCATGGAAATAGAAAAAAAAATCATCAATCAGGACTCAATGTACAGCTGGAGAACAATCCGGGGGGCATTTAGCTCCAAAGCTGTGAAAAACACCAGCAGTAAATGCAATCTGTATAGTGTGACCAAATTCTTAAGAAAAACACACATGCACACTCCCAGCAAGTTGAAAGGCCACTTAACTCCACCTCCTCCTGCCTGCAAGCCCAGTAAAAGCTAGAAATAGTCGCAGTAGCTGTGGAGTCTTGCATGAAATGATCGGCGCCCATTCATGACATCGCTCTCCTTGACCTTAACCCATTAGAACTCACTGTCACACTGGTGTCAACGTCCCTTTAAATGTTTTGGAAAATTCCTCATCCAGTTTTATATCTTTAACCTAAACTCATCAAGGCCCTAAGTCACATATACTGAACCACCTGGTGTGGTCATGTGACTGTATGTAACAGGTGTGAGAGGGCTGAATAATTTCAAACAGCTTGATTTTTGTCACTAAGTTTCAACCCATTTCACAATGTTAATGGTTTAATAATTTGTCCTGTATTACATTTAACCTGTTCTGACCACAATTCTTGAATAAATTGATATAAAACAAGTTAGGAAAATATCAAGGTGACATATATGTCACATCAGGCTATTACCTTAAAATACTCATGGAAAAACAATATATCCCGATAAGAAAAATGGTAATGAGCTGCTCAATTTATTTAGCTGATTCACTTATTTTTTTAATTAATATAGTTTCTGTTGTTCTATTATTTTGTTATTGTTGTTTGTTGTTATTATGTTTTATTATTTTTAAATGAGGAATATATCTACCATAAACACCAAATGTGACATATATATAACATCACAGAACTCTAGTACTGAGAGTTAATATTTCAAAAAAAGTTTCAGAAATATGTTCCATGTGGTCTATTTTCTCTGTTTTATATCCTTCATAATTTTCCTTTAAGGAGAAATAGGTCCAGGTTTTTATGTGTTAGAGCCACCGAGTTTGTTGTGTGTATAGATTTAATCACAATGAATCGTGATCTAAGAATCTAGATAATGACACTATTACCAGATGTAAATCCAAAGACCTGCAGATCAGATGTCATTATCCACATAATATATCCAGATACACATGATTTGGCTTTAAACAGGTGGAAATAAAGGCTGTTACTGTACCAAACTTCCATTATACGATCACATGATAACGGAACTGGTTCCATTTGCTAATTAGGCTCATGTTATAGTTATAAAGATGCTAGAAAGAGGAAAAAGTTAGTAAGACTTTTGAGTTGAGATTGTTTTTCCTTCATAGACGATAATCTAATAATATATTGTCTGTCTATGATAATAATAATTATCTTAAGCAGTTGGGTACAGTACTTTTTTTTAGCAAACAATACTTAAGCAATCAAGTAAATAGTGCAGTTGAGTACTACATTGCTAACCACAGATATTTTCCCTTGATCATTCACCGGTCGATGCTTTAATGGTTTTCACTGGGATGATACTGGCAAGTTGTATTTAATATAAATGAAATAAATCACATTTAATTACTGGTTCCAGCAATCCTTATGTAAAATGTTTGTCTTATAAGATGCAGTGCAGTGTTGAAATCAATCCTTAGAAACCAGATTTATTCATAGGAATTTGTAGTTGTTTTTTAAATATGAGGAAAAAAGAGAAAAGAACATTTATACATGAACATTGAAAAGGTTGTTAGATTTCACTCCATTGACAGACATAGGTGGGTCAAATTTATGACTCAGCCTCAGTGTTATTTTTTCATTGTGTGTTAAAATGATCATATTATATGTCATACATAATTGTGGGATTATGATTATAAGGGTTACCACATCAAGTTCAAATTCATTATATGCATTTTATTTCACATTATCTTGTAGGAGTGAAAAATCATCATCACTCACCCCTGACACATTAGTGGCTCTTTTTTTAACTCATTGGGAACATTTACTCTATAAAATAAAGTTCTATGTTCAAGCAGTTATTCTTTCAGCCATGATTAAAAAACAGATGTTGGAGCATAAGGTATTTCACAAGTTAATAATTAACAAGTTAATAATAGTAAGAGCTTGAGAATCGTTCCAGGATGTGGTTTTGGCGGGTTTGATAAATAACTAAAAACAGAAAACAGAAACACCCAGGCCAATAACAGATCTAGGTTTAACTGATCAGCTGCTGTTTAGAATGTACCAATTTACCATTCATATTAAGTATTTCAAAAACAATTCAATTAATCGTATTACTATATTATCATTTGCGTTTCATGTAAGCTATTATATATAATAAGAAAAGTAGTAATAATGACTATATATACTAACAGGCAGATAAGTGACATAAAATATCACCAAAAATATGTTGTTAAGCATAATATGTTAAAGTATATTCAATATTTCCTTCTTGTAAAATATTGTATATGATAAGAAAAAGTGGCAGTAATAACAATATATAATAACAGGCAGATAAATGACATAAAAATTACCATCAGAAGATGTTGTTAAGTATAATATATTAAAGTATATACTATATTTTCTTCTTCTGTTGTTTCTGTAAAGGGTCACAATAGTAAATCATCATTTTTTCCATCTCTTCCTGTGTTCTGCATTTTCCTGTTTTTCCAACCACCTGCATTTCCATTAACTTCCTCTTTGACCATCTTCTGTTCCTCTTGTCTAACAGCAATATTCTGCGTCCTCTCTTCTCTGCACAAGTCCAATCCATCTCAATCTCGCCTCTCTGGTTTTGTCTCCAAATCGTCTGACCGGAGCCGTCCCTCTGACAGAGTCGTCCTTATTCCTGTCCGTCCTCGTCACTACTATATAAATGGGTGAAATCAAAGGTTTTGTTGCAGCTCCCTGTTTTTAGCACCTTTCAGCTCCTTGAATTTGGTTTTCTAGCCTCAGCGCAGTCTGGCCCAGTCTCACTGCATAAAACAGAAAAGACCTGCAGCTGATGGCCAGGTGCAGGACCAAAAGTACAAAAACAGGAAGTAAAAGTCTGCATATTTGCCAAGAAACGTTATATTCGTTTCTATTTCTAAAATAACTATTGGGAAGCAGCATTTGCTTTTGTGCGGACTTTTACTTCTTTTTTTCAGTCTTACTACAAACTGTTTAGGGCGGATCAAATGATTCCAATGTAAATTACCTGTCCAGAATCAAATATGAGAAAAAAAAGGAAAACACATTTTACACACAAAAAATGGATAGAATCATAACTCCAAATAAATACTAATGTTGCTCCATGGAAATGGTGGATGCAGAGTTTTTGAGGGGCAGGAATGAAATAATTTAGTAAAAAAATGGCATAATTTGCCTGTAAAATCTGTTCAGTACAAAATAACTATGTGTATTATATTGTTAATGACAATTTCAACATTAAAGTCGTACTAACAATAATTATATAGATAGCATTGCCATTTAATTTGCAAAAACTGAGTTTGAATACAAATTATTTTTTTTTTCTTTATAATATTTGATTTTTGGTCATATTTTGCCATGTCTATGCAATGTTTGTAATCAATGGCTTTTACTGATTGGTGTGTTTTACAGGATTGTGACATTTTTCTACCAGAATCTACATCAGTTATTTTGCAACATGTAGTGACTGATGTTTAATCATAAAGTTCAACTTCCATTATTTCACAATTGCTTTGGCAATTGGATTTCTCTCTTTGGATTTCTCAAAACATTTAGCTAACCTGCAAAAGGCTGTAAAGGCTCACCCAAAACCTTGAATTCATGAATTCAAAAATTAAGTTATTGTGGCACTGAATCAGTCATAGGCACCAAAATAAGCTTTGAGGGGTTGGGAATGTTCAGATGATTTATCAGAATAACGATATGAGTGAAATCTGGAAGTGTGTGATTCGTCTCCTAAATTTCAAACCATATTGTTTACATATGTTTTACTGACAAAATAAAAAATAAAAAAGAGCATCAGCTGTCTGTGGTGGCACCAGTGTGCAGAAGGCATCTTATCATGGTTCATCCAGTGTAATGATGCCCTACAGGGCTTTTATCATGTTATACATTGGGCCAAGACACAGCACTATCCTGTTTTATCTACGCCTGGATGGACTTTTGCAGCGTTCTTTTCTTCTTCGATATAATAAGATAATATAATACAATACTGCGTTATTATTGGGTTTTGAGCTTCTTCTGCTGCCACCCAAATTACTACTCATATTTATTTCCTTAATTTATTTTATTTTGGTCGTGACGGCTCCATTCAAATCCTTCTCATGCTGGAGGAGACTTGCTGACCTGAAATGTTTTAAGAAAAACAATTTACAGACAGAAGAGCAGCCGCACTGCAGAGTGCAGATCCCTCCTCGGGGCGAAAAATGTTGAAGCGAGTTGTTAAAGTAGGTTCACGATTTTTCAAGTGTGCCTCAAAAGAGTGGAACACTTTTTTTTTTCTCACTGTACTCAATAAAACATCAATAATATATACAAGAATTAAAAATAATAGGAGGCATATGTTTTTCTGGTACAACTCTCCTTGACTTAGCTCAGATTTTTTATGTTACAATTACCAAAATCTAGTACCTGGAGCCTGCTTTTATTTGTGGTATCACCACCATCCCGGTTGCAAGCTGAGCAGTTAATTTATTGTGACTTAACCAGGCTGCTGGCCTCTGATTGGCCAGAGGGAGAGAGAGAAGCTATAGAATGAGTATTCTAATATTTTGCCTGGTTTGACAAATCTCTGAATAAGTGGTGTGTTAGTATGGTTCAGAGGCTGAATTAGGTAGAAATGTGTGTAGATAAAAAAAAAAAAAAGAAAAATCTAGATTCATGCAGTTGGGGCCTTGTGCTCATGTGACATTTCACACTTGATAACTGTCAGAGGTGTGAAATGTCACAGCTTTGACAAGGATTCCCTTTATAATTTACCAGGAACTATAGTGGAAGGGGCTTTAAAATGTAGGCGCATTATGTTGGAATCTTGTCATGGTCAGTTTGAACAGGAGAAAAAAAAGTCCATTTAGGAAAAGTGGCGTCATTTCAGTTTAAGGCGAGGAACTTACTTAGAGGGTCAGGGGTTATGGTTTGAGAAATTAGATTAGATTTATTAGATTATCAATCAATTAGACTATCAATCACCGTTAATGCATAAAATCAGCCTTCAGATTCATTTTTATTTTAATTTTGAATCAGTGGTTTTAGTGTTTTTATTTAAATTTTTAAATCAGTGGTTTTATTGTTTTTATTTAAATTTTAAATCAGTGGTTTTAGAGTTTTTATTTCAATTTTTGAATTAGAGGTTTTAGTGTTTTTATTTTAATTTGTAGTCAGTGGTTTTGGTGTTTAAATTTTCATTTTAAATCAGAGGTTTTAGTGTTTTTAATTTTAATTTATAACCAGAGGATATTTTTTAATACAAATCACAAGTCAAAACAACGCTAATTTTGGCTGAATTACATTGTTTGGGAACCGGCTCTTCTTAGTGATCTGAGGCAAATAATCCAACTCACTAAAAAGAGCTGAAATTCCCACCACTAATACCTCAAACTATACCTAAATAACACCTCTGGTCAATTTGAACAGGAGAAATGATCACAGCAAGACCAAAAAAAAGTCATATTAATGCTCCTTGACTGCTGTCAAAGACAGGACTTGATGGCTCATGAACCTCTGTGAGGCCTTTTATTTTGAAGGCGGAGACAGGAAGTCCCCTGTGTCGTCGAGCCGCTTTAGCCGGGATGCTCCGTTTCGACTCGAGCCGTGAGGGCGGGAGGGAGGAGTTGGGTGTTGCCTCTGTCTCCGAGCGGAAATCGGGATTCTCAGTCGAGGTTCAGACCCGTTACGAGCCGCGTTGTCGTTACCTGGCCCCGCGCGCCGCCGTTTCTCCAAACCCTATAAACGCCGAATATCTCCGTCTAAACGCGCCGCCATGGGAGTCGAAGGCTGCACAAAATGCATCAAATACATGCTCTTCTTCTTCAACTTCGTCTTCTGGGTAAGCCACATTTGTTTTTTTTTTATCCAGCGCATTTGCGCGTCGGTTGTCGGCGTGCGTTTTCCCCCCTTAGCGTGGCGCATGAATGAACGCAGCCGCTGCGAGGGAAAAAACTAAAACGCCACAAAACATCCGCAGTTTCCACCTGCAAAGCGAGGATTTCTGGCGTTTAAATAATATACAAAAAATAAATAAAAGACAGGTGTGGTTAATTTAACTTACGTCACCGCGACCCCATGATTAATTATCTGCGTCTGTTTTCTTGTTTTTTTTACGAGACACAAGCAAATCTCGGGTCTTAAAGTGAGATGAAGAATTTATATGAAATATCGCCTTTAACCACGAGGAGAGAAAGACGCGTAGTTTGTGGTTGGCTTAAAAAAACGAAAAAGTTTAATAGTTTAAAATGAAAATTTGTCTCACTTTGAGAAGCTGAAGAAGCATTATTTGTTTCATTTTTCTTTCGCTCCGACGTTATGTATTTAGGCGGCTGGGGAGACAGTGGTTTAGAGCTCGGAGAATGGCTTTGTTTGGATTACATCCTCCGCCCAAGTGTGTGTGTGTGCGTGCGTGCGCGCGAGTGCATGTGTGTGGAGGGGGGGGACTCATGGTGGTTTCCATTTGGTGTCTCAAGGCTCTGTATTGGGTGATGGATGATGGAAACATTTCTGGGTGTTTTAGGTTGTTTTTTTTGACTCTCCTTGTGTAAGAGCTGCTGCATAGTTTGTTCTTAAACTTCATTTTGTATGTGTGTGTATGTTGTTATATACATTTATTTTTGGTAGTTAAGCACTCATTCCCCCCACAAGAGGCAAAAGTGGGACTTTAATTGGGAGAAGTTCCTCCTAATCTAATCAAACCCTGCAGCTTCACCCGTTCCCCCCCACAGTCTGTTTACTGGGGGAATGTCTCAAGTCTCGAGTGATTTGGTTGTGAGAGCTGGGCTCTGCTCACAGATATTTAGTTTTTGTTTCTTTTAACAGTAAAAAAAAAAAAAAAAGAAAACCATCTCGGAGCTCTTGGGGCTGTGGCTGCTTACTGACGTCACTCCTGAGGCTACTGCAATAACTGAATAATTAAAAGATCGTGATTAAAGAAGCCAACTGTAATGACTTTGTTTGGCAGTGATCATCATTTGGATTCGTTTTAAGTCATTCACCCTAAGTCGTTTATTCGGGGTTTTGGGAAAACGCTAAAAAACTTAATTAAATGCAGAGAATATTATATTTATTAAACATTTCAATCAAAAAGGCCTTAAAAGTGAACGACTGTGGACAGAACTTTGTGTGTCAAGAATCATGTTCAGAGCTTCTTGCCTCTTCAATCAGCTGCCATCATGAAAGCTTGTTAAATTGCCGAAGTCAAGGCATTTTATCCTAAAGAATAAAGAAAATAAAATGGCCTAAGTCACCCTTTTTACTTTTACATTGTGTTTATAGATCCTTCCAACGAAGAATTAAGGTGATTTTACCAGACGTGGTAGCATTCGTTAAAACATGACTCAGCCATTATTTTAATAGGGTGAAGATATGCTGTCTTTTTGGAATTAAAGCAATGTTGCCCACAAATATTCGGTATCCCTTGTGTACAGACTGCTTTCTGCTAACGGGTTTCTTTGCAGGGAATCTCGACACATTTGGAGGATGTTTGAATTGCTGCAGCAGCTGAGTCCAGACATAATATATAATACCAGGGCTGTCAATAAGTTGATTTCATTGATAAATCTGTAAAATTTGAGTTTTCCAAATGCAATAATGCTTTGTGGCTAAAGAGAGTGTTTAGAATCATTCAGGATACAACTAATTCAGCAGGATAACTGCATAAAAATCTACTAATTAACTAACAATTCCTGTGTCGACAAAGAACAAAATTCTCTATTAATCGATTATGAGTGGTGAGTCCTATGCTATACTAATAGTAACCTCTACAGTGGAAAGAACAGGGGCCTTTTTATACAAACTTCAAAGCGTTTCATGAAGTTAACTTCCAAGAGGCGACTCAACAAGCATGTCTTTTCTCTCACTCATTAAAACTTTAATATCAGCTTAATAAACATTAACAACACAGGAGCAGGAGTAAAATGAGCTACTATTAACTATAGACCCTCTAATTAAAGAAAAAAAAAAAACACTTCACCACCAGCCATGATGGACGCCTCTTGGATCCAACTGTATGTGTGTAGTTCCTGCAAATAAAGTAGGTTTTCAAATGAAATCAGTGTTTCCTCTTCAAACTATGATATAAATCAAATTCAGTTATACCACCAAATATAATGCAACCACACAAACAAATCTGAAAATGTAATTATTACCACATTCATAAGTTTCCTTTGTAGTAAAATGCAGCTGTAACCATTTTTTGGAAGTAAAGACCAATTAAATTGCCATAAGGCAATGTTTTGTTCCTCAAATCCCTAAATCTCTCACTACTTAAAACACAATGAACATATGGATGTGCTCTTTTTCTCCTTTTTCACTGCTCTAGGGTTTAGGGCTTCCAGTAGAATGGATTTAGTGTAACATTGATCTGTTTCACAGGAATCTGTAATTGGTTGATTGGTTCACTGCTTTGGACACGAAACTCTCTCCTCTGACCTTCTACTTAATTTACTTTATGCTTTAGTTTATGACCAGATAACAAGTCCAGCCAGTTCAGCCTCAGCTGTATTTTGTCCTTATTGGAATTAGAGAATGTTAGCGTGCTAGTAAGATAAACTAAGATGTTCTCATTCAGCTGAAACCACTTTAGAATGTTATTTGTCCAGATAATACAAACCATCTCTGCTGGTCATTCATAGAAAAAGAAGTACACTAACCCTAACCCTTTTTAGGAGAGTTAAACTATCTGGTACCAAGTTTTTAGGGTTACACCACATCACCTTTTTGTCTGACCCAATTTAACTTTATAAACTGAAACTTGTCAGTTGTATTGCACTGTTATTGTTAATGTTTCATCTATGCAGATTGTTTTCTACATCACATTTGTTGCAGGTTTTCTTTTATAAACACTAGATTAGTTTAGCATGTAATATATCTACTTAACCGCGGAAGCTGTTGTGTTATGATGAATTGCATTGATGGAAAAACAAAGATAAGGGAAAAAAACAAGAGGCAGAAGGGCGTGTGATGCGGAGATAATGCGCAAAAGTGTTGGAAACACTCCTCAAGAGTGACTATAATGTGATGCATTACAGAAAGCTTAAAGTGCATTACAGCATCTCCGTGGCTCCTCCTCCTCCCCCCATTTAACACATAGCCCACTTTAGCCCTTTTAGCGTTATTGGCTGCTTCTAAAGAGCCCTGTGAATGGATGTGTCACAGCGGACGAGTCGAGTCCATTTGGAGGAAAACACTTTGACGACGCTCGGCCGCTGAGCTGCCGGCTGCCGAGGCGGGTTCTTTAAAAAGGGAGAGACCTCCTGTTTCCATAAATCACACTGGACACTGAGAGGGTTAAGAGGTTATATGGGAGTTTGGGGGGGGGGGGGTTGGCGAGGCCCTCTCTGGTTCTGGTGGTGGTATGGGACTCATATGGGAGCTGCAGACCACACCCCATCCCCCACCCCCTCCTCCAGCATGCCCAGCATTCTACAACCCCCCTGGACTCTGAGCAACAGGCAGAAATAGACACTGGAGAGGGGACTGACGAGGCGGTGGGGGGGGACTTTAGCTGTTCTGAACTCACACTTGACGATAATTTCAGAATTCCTCCCATCGCTTATAAGCCGCACGTCCGTTCCTCCGTCCACGTGAGGAAGGACTGAGTCAGGGCCGTTAATGTATTTTTTCCTGTCAAGTCGGATCTCGTTGTGATATCAGCGTGACCCTCAGGTTCTGCTTGGATGGAGCCTGATGAGCCCACCCTGTCAGGACACTGCTCGGCTGTAAACGCCGTGTAGCCGGCCCTGTGTATTTGCACGTTTTTGTTTTTTTTTCTCGGATATGGAATGTGCGACAACATGGCCGAACGAGTAACAGATGTTTCAGTTAAGTCTTCAGCATCTGAGGCCAAAAAATGTTATCAAGTGACTGAAAATGAGGCAGGTAGCATATCTGCAACTATGATCTAACTTCCAGTATAATGCTGAGAATGTCCTCTTGCCTCAGTCTTTATCTTTTACAAAAAAGGGGGAAGCTTTAATTTTAGGAACTCTGAAATACACGCATCTCTAAGACTGAACAGTCATTACTTCCTATTATCATTACTTATATTACACATTAAATTTACTTGATTTTATGTGAAATTGAGGTTCTGTAGATCTCCCAAAATTCCAACAGAATGGAAATAAGTAGTCATATTATTTTAAACATCCCAGCATTTTTCTATTTCCTAACAAAATCCTGAAATAATCAGTTTATCGATCAAAAATTAACTGGCAGCTATTTCAATGAGTTAATTGAGTCTTTTTTTTTTTTAAAGCAAAACCACACATTCTCAAAACTGCTGCCATTTAAAAGATCAAATGATTGCTTAATTATTCCAGAAATAAATTGGCAGATTGGTGGGTAATGGAAATAATTCTTCTATTATCTTCCTAATAAATATTCCAACACAATGGAAAAAAGAAAAGTATTGTGTATTATTTTTAACATCCCATAATTTTTCTATTTCCTAACAAAAACATGTTTCATTTAGAGCTGAAATAATCAGTTGAATTATTTATCGACCAAATATTAACTGGCAGTATTTCAGTATTTTGACTCAAAACTGTTTGCTGCCATTTAATTGGTTAAATGATCCATTAATTAATGCAGAATTAAATCGGCAGATTGGTGGATAATGAAAATAATTCTGTTTTTAGCTTCCTAAGTAAACTGGGAATGTCCTCTTGTCTCTATGCTTGATTTTTGAAAAAAGGGAAGAATCAGTTTTAGGAATACAGTCTTCCTTTTATCATTACTTAAATTATCACTTCCTCTTTTTTTAACTGTACAGTGCTTGACATTCACTTGAGAGTGAAGCCTTTTTTAAAGAAAAACACCGCAAATTTTCAAAATTGTTTGCTGCTATATAATAAATCAAACAATAAATTCAATCAGAACTATTTCTCTATAACTAACCATTCATCATTAACACCCAACAGTGAAGCCCTTGATTAGGTCTCAGACATACCAGACATTACATTTTCTCTTTGAGCCCGGCTGCCCATTTCTAACAACAAATAGCAGCAAGAGCACAGACGATAATCTGTCTTGTGCAAGAACCAAGTGTTCTAACTCTGGCAGGAAACTTCATTCATGTTGAAACCCATTGTTCATAGCAACTCAGACGCTGATACTTGTAGTCAAGTCAAGTTGTAAATGATTCAACAGCTGACATCACCCAGATGTCTGATGTCTAATAATTAAAAATAGTCAAGTGGAACATTTTGTGTTGTGGGGGGGAAAGTCAAGTGTGGGCAGTGGATGTAATCAGCCAGTATCATACTGAGTACTGAAGATAATGAAAAGTAAATTCAAGCTTGTTGAAGCATGTGAAAGGCACCTACACAGGTGGAGGTATGATGAAAGGCTGAAAAGTGTAAAAAGGGAAACAAAGCTGGGAAAGGAGAGAGAAAAGTGAAACTAATGACTTCCCATCAGGCTCAGCTGTGCTGTATTTTGTGATAAATAGTAAGTATGAGAATGCTAACATGTCATACTAAGGTGTTGAACATGGTAATCATGATATTATTTTCAATCATAGCTTCATTTCAACTTGGACAAAGAGACTTGATTCACAATGTGAAAGATAAAAATGGCCAAAAAAGAAAAGCCAAAATTGTGAAATAACAAAACAGATTTTTGAAACAAATGAATCAACTTAAACAAGAACTGGAAGTGAAATGATGATGATCTTTTCAATTTAACCAACATTAAAAACATAGGTATGCTTCTGCATATTATTCCAGGTTTCTCAGTAAGACAAACTGGATTCTAAAAGCTCAGTAAAAACGGCCGGCGCCTGCAAAGTAATCCAATCACTTAAATGTGTTTTGGTAAGGGACGGAATTATAAGATTTAACAGGGTGATATAAGGAGGTTAAAAACAAAACAGTAAAGGCTTTATCAGGCAGGATTCAGGATGACGAGTATCATACTTATCACAAGGAGTGGATCTAATGCGGACTGCTAAACATCATCCAAGGGCCAGTCTCCTTTAACATCAGCATGTTAGCGTTATGACATCAGCACTAAGCTCAAAGCATCACGGTGCATAAGTAGACAAATAGAGCTGCTGCTGCAGCTGGAGACTTGTTGATACAAATTTTTCACAGCAGACATTTCAGCATAAACACAACTAACAAGCATTCTGGATTCACATGGACCAATCACATCTTTTTCTGTCACACACTGTGTCAAACACAGAGACAAAAAATCAAAGTCTGGTGGTTTTCACAGCAAATAAAAGACAATTAAATTGATATTCTATGGAAAGGTACGGGAAAACAACTGCGACATTTTCTGAAATTTAATTATATTTTTTCTTAAGATGCAATATCACAAAATTCAATATCGAATGAACACAAAGAAAATGTAATAATTCTATTTAGAAAATATTTTTTTTTCACTTTGAACACAGATTCTGAACTAACAAATAATAACCAAACACAGGCCTTTAAGCTGAATTTCAACAATTTACTTCTGCATATATAAAGAACAAGGAAAGATTTCTGATTCACACAGGAAGCTACAACCTCTGAAAGACTGTAATGCTTTATTTGTTGTTTTAAGTGTAAATGATTTCAAATTATGTGTTAATTTGAAGTGCTTGTCAAAATGTCTTAGTGGGTCTGGTTGGCCAGTTTACATGAATTGTTGTGTCTGAGCAACAGTTGAAACCTCAGCGGTTTTCAGTTTACTCTCTCAGAGAAATATCAAATCACAAAAAATGACTGAATCGATCAGTCGATCCACTGTCGTCTTATTCTTTTCAGGTCTACCCAGCTGAATTTCATCCGAGTAAAAGTGATTCTCTCCTCTAAAAATTTGTTCTCAGACTGCTTTAAAAATCCAAAAAGCTGCCCGTTCCTCTGAGTCAAACATCCCAGATATTATAATTATGATTCAGACACTGGCTCATGGTTTTGAGATTAATGACATTTCTTACTTTCTCGTTACTGATTACTCATTGGGAGTTCCCTAACCAGGTATCGGGGGCTGTTTCTGTAGAAGTTAAAAAAGGGAATTTCCTCATCTATACAAACACGCTAAATTCAGGCTTCTCAGGAATCTGTAAAAACATGTTTTATCCTTTACTCATCTCGGTGGTAATTCACGTGGTAAAGAGGCGGTGGGCAGGCGGGGGGGTTGGGGGGGGGGGGGGGGGGGTTCATTTAAAGTTAGTAAGTCATCCTGTGCGTGTGTGTGTGGGCGGCCGGGTTGGATTTATGCACTCTTGGCAGTTATGGTGTTGATCCGGTTGCTAGGCAGCAGCTGTCCTCGGCTCTGGAATGGACCTCACTAAGAGAGGAGGAGGAGGTGGATGGGGAGGGAAAATCTATTCACAGAAACCGGACCAGTGTTGGCCAGTGCACTTTCGATACTCTGTTTTGGTCACACATGGATTAAAATATGCAGACGGCGAGACCCAAACCCCGTGTTCAAGAGGAAGGGTGTCGGTTCTGTCCGGCCGTGGTTTATTTTGCTGCAGAGGCCGCGTGTTTGCCGCTGCTTGTTCCTGTGTTGCCTGCTGAGGTATATGATAACTCCGGTTATATTTAGGATTTCTTTGTCCCAGGCCAAACAAAAGAGCCAGGGGGAAGGCTCATGTCAATGTAAACCACCCTGAAGAACAATATATTCCTATAACAAACTTACACATCAGTGTGTGCAGGGTTTCCCCCAGGAAACTGGATAGTGGAGGAAGTGAGGAACAAACTAAACACAGGGTTTTCTCAGACATCTCCTGCTCAAATCTACACTCACCTAACCTGCCCTGAACTTAAATTGCTGGGCCTAAAGTATTTTTTTATATTATAAAATGTGAATTTGAATTGCTTTTTGATTTTAAGGAAGGTGTTAAATAAATGCAGGATGAATGCAGGATTTCTGTGACGTTGTGATGTCACAACAATAAAGTCACCTCTGCCCAACACATTCACATCCATTCAAATGATAGGAGAGGCTTATTATCAATGAGACAAAAAACAGCCTGTTCTTTCTAGAGCTCCAAAGAGAAGCTTGAGAGAGGCGATGTAAAAACTATGTTGAGATAAGGCTGTCCAATTAATTTAATTTTAATCGTGATTTCGATTTGCGTGTCAAGCAATCTCCAAACTCATATAATCGAGTTGAGACAATTTGACATTTTTCTTTACACGGTTTCTGAAAGAGGCGCGAATGTGAAAGACATTGAGAGAAAGAGAGTGAAATGTCAGTTGTTTGGTTGAGAAAAAGGAAACGTTCCCTTATATGGGAAAGCTTCAGGTTCCAAGAATCCGACGAGGAGCAGAAGTAACATAATGTGCAAGATTTGCCATAAAGGCTAATAACAAAGTCACTCATGCTGAATGAATGCATTGTGAAACAAAAAAATTGTTTGAATAATCAAGATTTCAATATTGACCAAAATAATGACGATAAATTTTTTCCATAATCGAGCATAAATATCTCTATGTTGAGATATTTTTTTACATGAAACCACAGATATTTCTTGTTCCTTTAATTAAAATCCAGAATGTGTAAAATATGGGACCTTTAACATCCTGTGAAATACATCTTTCCGCTCTTGTGGCTTCTCGTGTGTACATCCGGACTGTGTCACACTAATGAGCGCGAATGTGGAAGTGAGCAGAAAGTATTTATTTAAAAATGTCATAAGCACAATGCAATGTACTGAATGGGGGGTGGGGAAGCACTGAAAAATATTTTTTTTTAAAAATGTACATTTTTATGTGTGTTGCAGCTTGCAGGAGGCGTAATCCTGGGCGTGGCCCTGTGGCTGAGACACGATCCCCAGACCAGCAGCCTGCTAGAAATCCAATTTGAGGGAAACCAGGCCCCCAGCACCTTCTACATCAGTACGTATCCTCCTCCTACGACCCACCTGGCTCCCTGCCTGTCCCATGCTGTGGAAAATGCTGTTGCTAAAACTTGTGCTGAGAGAGCATCTATTGCCTCACTCGACCTCAGTCATGACAGTGTTGCTGGCGTTCATTATTTCCACACAGCGCTGCACTTTGCACGCTAAACCGCAGCAAGAAACATGCTCGTATCAGGTAGTTTCCACTGCACGACCTGATATTTAAGCTCCAAACAAAGGTTAATGATATAATGTGATATAATCCTGGTCATTCTGGTCAAAGCCAAATATCTAAATATCCCTCGACGAAAGGACCATCATCAATGAATCCGTCATTAAAGAGAGTTAAAGCAAGGCAGGGGAAAGTAATGTACTCCTGAACAGATATCCATGTCTCAAAAGCATAATGATATTGGCATATCATTTCCTTTGTTGTTATTCAATACAGTTCCATTGTGTCATTTCTTTGATGCACTGCAAATATTAACAGTGAAACAATAACATTAAATATTAATGGTTTGAATTAGTGGATGCCCTCTGGTCCAAAGGGCCTCTACTGATTACGATGAATGGTATTTTCATTATTAATGAGTTAAAGAGGTGCTTCTATTAGACCTCATACATCACGAACATCCTATATGTGCCTAAAGAGTTTTGACGGGTCATGAGAAAGCCTTTGTAAATGGACCATGGATCATGTGGGTGTTAAATGATAAATTGATGATAGGAATAGTCAATTTCCTAACTCTTAAAAGGAAGATGAGGCTAAGCACTGAGGCTGAACCATTTTAAGAAAATCTGTATTTCTGATTTTTCTGGCAGATATTGCGATTTTGATTTCTTTCACGGTTTTCTAGTCCCACAGAAACCATTTTAGAAAGTGATGACCAGCTTACACTGATTGGACTTCAAGAACACGTAACCCATCCTCCTCACGCAATATGCTGCTTCTGATTTGCGAGCTTGGTGTAAATGTGTAAAATGGTTACTGAAAACAAAACCTGGGTTAGGAAAACAGCAAAAAATGGCAGCTTTGACCATATTAAGATGGCGTTTTTTGAAATTGCAGGTTTCGGTCTAAAAAACAATAGATCGTTCATGCCTTCTTAGAGCAAAAACCTGTTCTTGAAAATAACTGCAGAGTCATGTGTGTTGTGCTCTCCTGATTGTAATGAATGTACTTGGTTCCTTCTCTTGTGTTTTTCGGTGGGTTCCACACATCATCTCTGGGCCTTTGGCCATGTTTATACCATCTTTGCATAATGACAGCGCCCAGGCAGACTGTCACGAGCCATTGACACGACTCCGCACAGCTGGCGTCTGCACGCCTCTCCTGTGTGTACAGAGATGCTCTGATGTTGTGTTGGAGCGGCCAATAGGTGGTTGGTCGCCACCTCCCTGACCAGCTGCCTTATTGGCTCCTCACTCGGTTAGACTGGATCGCCAGCTGTACAAACAGAAGTGGCCTTGAATTATTAAAATGTCCTTAACTGTTTACCTCAGAGCCACGTGTGGTGGAAAGCGGGTGGCCATGATGGCCCGGGAACTCAAAAACACCTAGTTCCAAGTAACATTTGTTTGACTGATTTACTTTAGAATCGGTTGCTGAATAAACATGAATTTTTTACAGAAAATTCCAGGAATTTTCAAAGTTGGAAACTTTCCAGAACTGGCACTATTCACAATAAGTTAGTGAGTTAGTGATATGGTGTGAAAATGGTGTTTCTTCTCATTCATTAATACTAATATCAAAGGGAACCTTTACTAAACCAAATAGGAAAAGCATTTATGTAAATGACAATATCTCTAACTTATTGTGAGTAGTGTAGTTGGGGGAAAATATATTGTAGCATGATCTTGGCTAAAACAACCATATTTAAAGGGAAAGTTCAACATTTTTGAAAATTTGCCCATCGTTGTGATTGCCATTGTCGTAGCACTAGCTGCTGTTTCCAGACCAGCGGAAAAGAGCCATGAGCTACTCAGCTACTATTAAACGGTTAATGGTATTTTTTTGGTTGGTCTTGATTAGCCTTTAATTTATTTGCCTAAACAACCAGACAAAATAGTGAAAAGGTGCTTCCCAGTGCTCAAGGTGAAAAATCTTCAAATCGACTCGAACGGATTAATTGATTATAAAAATTGTCGCAGATAAACGTTTTGCTTTAGCGAATCGTTTCAGCATCTGCACCGGCTCATACGGGACAAGCCATACGGGGAGAGAGAAGTGGGCGAGTCAACCGCCAGTGACCCGACATGAGAATAGCGAACCGGTGTGAAATGTGTTGATGTAGAAGTGTTGCCGTCCCGCCTCGCCCAGTTCACCCAACGACTCGTGACTAACGGGACACGCAGCGCATCATGAGACTGTTAGAAGTGCAGTATGAAGTAAGCAGCCCCGTCACATCGCGCTCTGTGCAACTCCGGAAACAAACATCAACAGATATTACGCCAGTCAGTTCCTTTATCAGCGACTTGACTCATCTGAAGTGGAAGAGCGAGAGAGATGAGAAAGGAGGAGAGGACAGGAAGGTGCTTTTTAGGGTTTCAGAACGTGTGAATAATGTTGTTTTTCATGTTTAAAAAAAAACAGCTATGGGAAAAACAAGTAGCGCGTGACCTTTTGTTTTTGCCGCTCACCATGGCAGCGGAGCTGTGGTTGTTCAATGAAAAAAAGAGGAACTACATAGGGACTTTCTCCCAAACAGCCTCAATGATTGCATCCTACCCATTACATAAAGCCTCCCTCTCATTCCCAAGAAGGGGAGGAAAAGCCTGGTCGGTGTAGGAAAAAATTCCTCACCGGCCCTCCCTTCTCCTCCTCCTCCTCCTCTTTGGCAGCCCCACCCCTCCTCCTCCCTCCTCTGTGAAAGTTTTCCTCTCCCTCACTCCCGCCCGGTTTCTTTCCACTGTCGCTCCCCTTCACTTCCCCATCTGGTTGTGGTTAGCGTTCGAGCCGAGCTGTCTCTTTTCTCCCTGTTTCCCCCCCTCTTCGCTCTGCCCTCCCTTCTTCTACCTCTGTCTGCCCTTTTTTTTCCCCCCTCCCCTCTCGTCTCCATCCCCTGCTGCCAGAACACTTCAATATGGAGTCCTACATCTGCTTCTCTCCTTTCTCTTCACGACTACCCGGTGGCTGCCTGCTTAAACGTAAATTAAACGACGTGAAATTGAATAATCCGCTGAGAGCGTGCTCATGTTTTACTGTACAAAGAAAAAAAAAAAAACTTGTTCCTGTTATGTTGGGTCGCATTCATTTTCTCAGTACTAAAGGCAGAAAGGGTCATTTCCTTCCACGTTACATAATCATTACAAATTTTGTGGCAGAGTTGGCAACTATAACGGGAGGGAGGCCGCGGCTGGAATGGATACTGATCTCGATCATGGTTTGAAATGTTTCCGTTCTACTTGTGTTTCTGACCTCAATCACGTAACAATTAACAAAGTATGATTTTGGGAAAGTTAACCCCAGCACAGGGCACGTTGAAAGCTTGTTTATGAACATGCTACAAAACGGTTTGACTCGGGTTCTGTTTATGTAGCTCCCACCAGCGGTTCTGTCGGTTCAGATAACATTGTATCCGCCAAAGGAAAAGTCAGTGTGGCGGCATCACTGAACACAGACGCAAGCATACAGACGATCAGACAGGTTTTAAGCAAACATTTGGAAGAGAAAACAAAGTGGAAAATGATTTAATCTTCTGTTGAGACTGTCACTTTTAAGCCGTAATTCAAACTCCATTCAAAGGAAAGCAAGGTAGTTGCTATTCAATTCAACATAATCAGTTGAAAATTCTCATTATGTAATTATTTTGCTAATGTCACAGAACTTACACAACCTTCCGCAAAATGATTTGATTCACTGTCATATCATTCTATCCATCGGTTCAATAACATTTGGAAATTCTAGAAGCGCTGTGTAGCCTGTGCAATTTAGTTATTTCATCCAAATTCAAGTTAGCAGAGAGCTAATTGGAAGTCACCCAGCTTGGCCAGCAGACGTCTCCAATGCAGATTAGCATAATTACTGTTAATTAAGTAAAAAAAAAAATAATATAGCAAGCAGAAGTCTGCGTCCAATAGAGGCTTCTACCCTCTGTAGTAAATAAAGACCCTGACCTCTATACTACTGGGGAAATAAATTATAAAGTGAATTTATCTTCATACTGTTCTTGATATTCTATATTGTAGTTGATTTATTAAAGCCCAGAAATGTTTGCATATATCATTTGTGTGTATATATCCACATTACCCATACATAAAAGAAGTCAACCAAATATAAAAGGAACTTAAATGTATTATGTAGCATAAAGAATAAATCATATATCTGGGGAAAAAGAATATTCTGCTTTGGAACCAGTCAAAATATACGAGGGGCCAGTAAAACTCCCATTAAAAGGTTGCCTGCTTGTGCAATGTAAAATGCACCTGTTTTACCAGTAATGGTAGCTTGTCAGGCTATAAAAATAATTGTATTTGTTAATTACCTTCCTTTAAATTTCTTCAAATTTCTTTAAGTTTTAAATTTGTGTAAGTGAACAAAGTCTTGGTTGGACTTCAGTACTAGTGTTACCATCCTGTTCTATCAGCAGAACTTTCATTCTACTCATGATGTAATTAAATTTTTTTAATACAAGCGAGTCACAGGACTGCAAGCGTGTGATCATAATCTGAAAGGATTGTAACTGTGGGAGCTGGAAATTCAAAGTTGATGTAAATTACAATGGACAAACATTTTCATTTAATTAATAATAAAATATCAATGACCGTTATTTAATTTGATTATGGTCGCAGTAGAGCTGCACTCTGCTGCGGTGCAGACTCCTTTGCTCTGGAAACTGAAGCTACTAAATGGGTGTGATTCCTCATGTTTCAGACGAGTCCCAACGCTCTGACAGTTAATGTGGAGAACAGCTGCACGCACACGCACACGCACACACACATACACACACACACACACACACACACACACACACACACACACACACACACACACACACACACACACACACACACTCATCCCCCCAGTAAAGAATTTCTTCCTCCAGCCTAATATTTAACCATCATTCACATCACAATGCAACTGTTAATGTTCACACAGGGAGTGGACGATCCCAGCAGAACAACATCAGTCCTATATTTTCAGCGACCTCTACTTTCATGGGGTCACCTTTCGCATAAAGTGACCAAGACCAGTGGAGCTTCAGGAAGTCATTGCTTGAACTACTTGACTTTACTTCCTGTCCAGCTGTAAACCACTTTACTGCCACTAAGATGCGTCTCTGCCTCTAAACAGAAAATATTTAACAAACTGTTAATGTGAAATCCAACATGACCCGCTGTAACCATGTCGGGAAGTCTGTATACATATCCGGTGGTTTACTGTACCAAATCACAAAAATAGAATCTGAGTCAGAGGAATATCCCTGCTCAGGGTTTTCCAGAGACATCAGCTGCGTCTGGAAATGAATAGACTTAGTCCAGGAAGGGATCGAAACCTGAGATGCACATATTAAACTATTAATTCTATCCGTGATCCAGACATGTCACATGCTGTTGTATGAACCGGATTATAGTGATATACCATAGCTTTGCATTTCTAGAACAAGGCCTGCTATAACGACATGTCATAAAGAGAACAGGTAGTCTCGATAGACCGTAAAATATTGGTGGAGAATGTAAAAAAAAAAAATACTACGAAAACTAAATCAAATTACTAATATCACAAAAATGGAAAAAAAAGTTTAAAACTAAACTGTGAACCTGGAAGTATCTGCACACTGCAAAAACCGAAGACTTAACAATTGAAAATATCTTATTTTTTTGTACAATTAGTCAGATATTGAGTAGAATTATCTTATTCCACCGACAGATAATTTATTTCATTTTTTTCCTGATTTGGGTGAATTTCGTCGTGTTTTAGAAAACAAGACTTAACATTTTCTTTAAAAAATAATTAATTGATTCAAATCAAGAAAAAAAATTTGAAATAAGCTACATTATCAGCCAGTGGATGAAGACAATTCAATTCAATATTGGACTAATTATATAAAAAACAAGATAAGATTTCAGTTTTTGCAGTGAACAAGTGTCACAAACAAGTAGTCCCAATATCCTATAAAGTACTGGTGGAGAATTAAAAAAAATATACGATGATTACTAAAACTAAAACAAATTATCAATCATATGACAAAAACAATGTTGTTACACTAAACTGTGAACCTGAAAATATGTGCAGCCTTGTAGTCATTCTAATCTCTCTGAATTCCCCTATCTGACGCCCTTACATGGACGGACTGCAGTGTTATTCCACATTACAACGGAACAGGAAGCAGCACTAAGGAAGGTTTTCATTGTCTGATAAACAATAGAAGGATAACTAACAAAACAACTCAACACATCTGGGTAAAATATTTGGAGACGCGTCCTTATATTGGTTCCATCAATTAACGGGAAATCTACTTGCTATATATTGTTCACAGCAGTGAGCGGATGAAACGACCAGCTTCATACACGATTCCATAATAATAATAAAACACCGACTGGAATGAAAAGCTTAAATATGGGAAAGCATTTCTTATTCAGAGATATCACTTAATGGTATAATGTGGTCTTTTTATTTGTGGCCTTGAAACTTAAGACACCTCTCATAGCAACACTGCAGGAGGCTAATGCATGGGCTCCTATTCAGTTTTTACAAGGGAGATACTGAGATACTGTGGGTCGGATGAACAGAGGCAGAAGAGCATGGAGTATAATGGGCGAGGATTCATGAAGAGATCGAATCGGGACTGACACAAAGACTTTTAAGTAAATGGAATTATTGAGAGCATAATTTCAAATGAGCAAATGCAATATATAGAAAGGATGGATGGATGGGCGGTGGTGTGGTAACTGGGAGAGACTGAGGACGACAAACGGCACTGGAGGAAGGAGGGAGGGAGGAGGACTGGAGAGCCACAATATAAGAGATGAAGGGACCGCTTGGTCAGTTGCCAGGATATCGATTTATAAATTAGTGTGTGTGTGTGTGTGTATGGGAGTGGCTGTGTGGGTAGAAGAGAGGGGGTGGGGTATGGAGGGGGTGGGGGGGTGTATGCGAGGTACGGGACCAGTTAGTGGTCCAGAATTGAATTATGTCTGAGCTGACGAGCAGGAGTAATGATGCTGGGCTCGAACACAGAGAGCCCTCCTCTCCGAGACTCGAGGACAATAAGACAGCAGCAGAATGGGCGGCTACTCACTGACATCAGCGTTTGTGTTTCAGTCGATATCTGCGCGGTCCAAAAAATGATTTCTAGTCTGATAAAGGAGACGAGAGGCGGGCACTTTGATTTATGTGTCGCTAAAAGTGTTGGTGTAAACATTTAAAAAAAACTTTCATAATAAATGGCTCTGAATACATTGTGTAAAATATTTATATTTGTTCAAAATGAACTCAGATGTTCATTTGTCTGTTTTTATTTCTTAATTTTTTTCCTTCTCCAATGATACTTATTTCAAGTCACGTTTTATTTCGTAATGTCACATTTGACCTTGTCTCCCATAGCCAGACCTTACTTCACTTTATTACTATGGTCTAGCTGCTCCCATTTTCATTTATCTGGCCTGGAGACGAGGGGAAAATGAATCTCTTGTCCCTCATGGTGATAATACAGCAGTAAATGCAATGAACAACTGGACAAACTGGTTGTTTCTTTCCTCATATATGCGAACGCTGCGCTTTAAGTCATTTTTTCTTTAGCCGAGGAAGCACGAGACACACCTCGGGGGTGCTCAAAGTGCAGTGAAAGAGAAATGACCGGTCCCTGAGAAACATCAATAAATGAATTAACCAGCCACCTGCTGCTGTTAATACTGGTCACTTTGATGCTGAATAATATCCCCAAGTGCTATATAGGTAGCCTGTTAATTCTGTGCAGCTTTTTATGCCAAACAAGGGTGTTTCCACTCCAACTTTCCCTTGGTGCACACCAAATGGTCCATTCCAACCAAATGTTTTTATTTTGGTTTGTTGTTGGTGGTGTAAAAGCATCATTCATGTGCACTAAATCAAGTGAGACATAGACCTCCTAAAAACGTGGATAATGAGGGGATGCTAGTTATTTCATAGCCTGCCTTGTTTGGAATAAAATGCATCCCATATGACCTTATTCATGAAAATAGCCTATCACCTCTGCCTGAAATGAAGATTTTTCTTCAGATGGAGCCATACCTCATTTTGGAATTGGATATTTTGCCAAAAAACAGGATACAGAGGATGTAATACACAAAAATAAGAGCAAGTAGCAATGTGGGAACATGTTGCTCCATAATGAGTCAGAATTGGCGCTTATTTCTACCAGAAGATAAACATTGATGAACGTCAATTGTGAAAGCAGATCATGCAGAAGTCTGTATGATAATCAGTAAAAATGTATTGCCTGGTGTAGAAGAAATAAACTCGTAGTGTGAAAGTGCCCTATAAAGAAGAAAAGCTGGTCCACTTTAAAGGCCAGTCCATCTTAAGAGCTAATTCCATGTTGAGGAGTTTGTTGCACTTATTCACTGACAGATATTCTGAACTGATATATACCACTAACTTTAGTCTCTCTGCTCCAGTTGCCAGACTCATTGACGCACACAAGCACCTTTTTCGAGAAATAACATGCAAAAACAACAACCTGTAATGGCCAATTACAAATTGCAGATTTATTCATCCACTCACCCGGGCCTAATTACTACAGAGATAAAACAAGATGTAAACTGCGATAAAACCTCAAGTCTTTGCAAATACATTTTTTTTTAATTTACCTCATCTAATGGAAACCGACCTGCTCGATGGAAAAACTCATCTAACACAGGAAAGTCTTCACCAGTCCTGTATATTTTTAGAACTAAAACTTGCTAAAACAGCACATTGGTCTTTAGAGGAAAACTAAGGCAGAAGTGAAAATTCTCTTCTCCAATGCAGTTTTTCCACCCGGCTTTTAGCCTGCCTGGCTCATACTCCAGCGGACCTTTGACCTGAACTTTCATCCGCCTGTTTTTCACTTCTTTCTCTCAGCTGTTTCTCCGAGCCAGACCACAGCTGGGGGTTTACAATCACATGCCTCCTGAGATAAATAAACCTAAGTGCAAGGTGGAAAAGAAGAGAAATTAGTCTGTTCGTAATGAGACTGAAGAGCTTTTTATTTCCTGGAAACTATATACCCTAACCCCCATCATTGTATTAGTCAAACATTAACATGCAAACTTCTGACCGTGTGAGTCAAGGAGAATATCCCATGAGATAAGTGCGTGTGCGTGAGGAAAGGGGGGAAAAAGGCACAGGGAGGGCCTCTTTTACTTCCTAGATAAAAATAATGTTCTGAATTATGGAGCAGACAATTTATATAAGAAAAACATGGACCAACTTCCTGTGAACATAACTGGAACATGACTCGCTTTATTCTACTGGCATTAAAACCAACATTGTGCCCTCTGCTGTCCATTAGATGTCATTGTGTACATGGATGGTATATTTAGATAGATTTTAACACATTTTCAATGGTTTATGCTGAGGCTTTTTGATTATGGGAAAAACTATCACGATTATTTTTGGTCAATATTGAATTCACGATTATTCAAACAATTATTTTTTTGTTGCACATTGCAAGAAATATTAAAATAATGGAGATGGTGTCTCTTCTTATTAATTATCAGTATTATTAGGTCAGTGACAAATATTTGGCAAGATTAGAAAGTAAAAAAAAAAATTAAATAGTTTTAAGACACATCCATCATGTCTCAAAATGTACATTTTGTGTTCATGTTAGCTTTTTATTTTTAAAATGTCTTTTTTTTTTATAAAAAAAATAATTTTCTGTTTTTTTTATTTGACACAATAACAAATCACTCTCTTTCACAAAGCACACTCACTCTTTCAGAAATTGTGTAATTGTAAAAAATGTCAAATATCATTTCAATTCAATTATATGATTTTTGGAGATCGTTTGACATCGCCACATCGAATGGCGATTAAAATTCAATTCATTGCACAGCCTTAGTTTATGCTCTAGTGGCTGTATAAAGGGAAGCCAGTTGGCGTCCCTGCCCTACTCCCTACCTGTTAATGTACAGGATTCCCCATATTAACCAGCCGTCCTTTACTGTCCCTTTCTCCAGGCGTCCACATCCTGATCGCGGTTGGTGCTGTGATGATGGTCGTCGGGTTCCTCGGGTGCTATGGTGCCATCCAGGAGTCCCAGTGTCTCCTGGGAACTGTGAGTCACTGTCACCTTTTTTAACCAATTACGTGGAACCTCCCCAGGCTTAGCTAAAGCCTCACAATTTATCTGATGTTTCTGTTTTGTCCTGCAGTTCTTCGCCTGCTTGGTCATCTTGTTTGCCTGCGAGGTTGCTGCTGGAATCTGGGGATTCATGCACAAAGACACTGTGAGACTGCATGCAAACACACATATACACATTCCCACTCGCGCACACACACACACACACACACACACACACCAGACCTAGAAATAGACATGCAACATTTAACAGTACAGTAAATACAGGATATACACTACTCACAATAAGTTAAGGATATTGTGAGAGGCTCAGTGGATTCCATACATTTTTGTGGCAATAAATATTAAACTAATGGAAATAGTGTTTCTTCTTGTTAATTATTATTAATATCAAAGGGAACTTTCATCTAGCTCATTAAAATTCTGACCAAATGGGTAAAGGATTCATGTAAATAACAATATTCGTAACTTATTGTGAGTAGTGTATGTAGTATGGGCAAGTAAATAGGATTCCCCAAAAGGTCCATTTGGAATTAGCTGGCAGAGCTGGTTTTTTTTTAAATATGTGTTTAGATATTTCGACCTTTTATATGTGAATTGGCACAGGAAGTGTGAACAAAGCGCCTGTGTCATGCTACCAGCTGATTTTCATTGAGCCGCCCACGCTAATGGGTCAGATCAGTCTCACACTGCATCATTTATATTTTAGGAGGCTCAGGCAGCAAAAGCAAAGTGAAAATGACCTGTTGATACTAGTCATAATGAGATCCTACTCAAGATGTCACTTTAATGCGATATATGAAGACATGAGACATGAGTCAGACATTTTTCACTCAACACTTTCAGTTTCACTCTGTGAAAAATCCTTCAGCCATTTCTTAACAAGGCTTTTATTGTGAAAGTCGTTATCAAACTCGGTGGAAAAAGACACGCCTGAGAGGAGAAACACAGCGTGTGTGGATGCCGCAGGCGTTGCCAGATGCAGCGGTTCAGTGAAGCAAACACACAGCCGTTACAGGTTCACTAATCTGCTTTTATCAGATCAGACAAAAAAATATGTTGTTTTTAATGTGTAAAAGAAAAATGCTGATGTACGAATTTTTACTGGTCCTGATGATCTGAGTATAATGGTTGCCTAGCACTCTTCAAGTTTAGACTGTAAATATGTTTTTTTTTTCTTTGTAGAAGTGAATCCGAAGGTTTGATTTATGCATATTCGCTCTGCTTTCCGGCATTACCACATGCTCCCTACAGTGCAGATAATTGGAAGCATCTCCTGAAATCATAAAGGAACTGTGGAGAGAATTTTGGTCTCATGTGTATAACCATGGAGAATTTTTTTTTTCTTTTTCTGTCATGCTTGAAAATCAAACAGGAAATTTTTGTTGGGTGGATTCAATAAGATAGCGTTCCTTTCCTTAGTGTCTCTCTTAAAGAAAAAAAACATAAAATCAAGTTTGTAAGAGGTTATAAAATCATTGATTTAAAGTGAATTTGTGCCCCGGGGACTTAATTAAATAGGGCTATGTTTGTTGGAGCAAGGCCTGAGATACTTGGCTTGCAGGGAATATGAATCAAATTTGTAGGATTGGAAGATTTTCCTGCTTATCCAATCTTTGTCTTGACACTGTGTCTATTGTATTTGGGAAGGTTGTTCTCTCCCAGGGCCTCAGCTTGCTGTCGGATAATTTATGAATAACAGTCCTGGAACAGGAGAGGCCCAGGGTGTCCTAGATGCTGCCGATGCTGATCCCAGATTCCACCGAGTCCATCTGTCTTGTGAACGTACGAAGAGAGACGGGGAGGGAATGGATGCAGGAAAGTCTAGGGGGCAGTGGGGATAGAGGTGTGGGATTCCAAGGCAGGTGGAGAAGGGTCACCTGCAGTCTTTTGAGTAGAACACTGACGGCATTTGCCTCACACAGTGGAGACTATCGGTGTAGGGAGGGACCGAGGAGATCATCACATTCCCAAAATAGGTCGAAAATGAGATATATCCCTTGAGACTCACAGGCAGTAGAGAGCCACGTATTCGTTGTAAGGAGGCGGCTGAATTTATCCGTCCTCCTGTCGATAGTTGGAAGAGGCCCACTGATAAACGGCCGGTTTTCCTAGCTCATCAAGTCTGGTAAAAATGTTTAGAGAAATCCTGTCCTAGAAGTTCTGATTCCTCTTTGCTGGTGTCAGCTCCTTCCTGTTTGACCTTGATTCCTGGGTAAGAGAAAAGTCCAGTTATATTGTTGACTATGGCACAGCGCTGATGGCACCATATATATCTTTCTCCTTCACCTCTGGCCCAGATGCTGATTCTCTCTCTCCTCCTGTGCGCTGCTGTTTCCACCACGTGAACAAAATTGTTTCTTCCCAGTGTCTCATATATAAAATTGCTCTAGAGCTTGTGTGTGTGTATGTGTATGTATGTGTATGTATGTATGTGTATATATGTATATATGAGACATATAGCATGATATATAGCATCATTTTTCATTGTCTTTAAATTTAACTTTATTATTCTTTAATTCTAATATTTGCTACATTGCTTATGAAGAATTTTCTAGCAATGTACCCTGATGCAAACCAAGCACTGCTATGCCTTGCTTTGTGTGAAAAGCAGAGCCCTCGTTTATTGCTACCTCGCGATCGAAGAAAACTATTGATAAATGGACTGTGGCCAACGTTGTAAAAGCTTGTCTCGTTATAAACCACTGTGTTGTGGTGTGGTATCTGATGAACCTTAGAACTCATTGATCAATCATTCAGACCAGGCCGTCTTTCACTCAAACACAATCACACCAACACAGCTTGTGTTTAACCCTTTTCTGTATTTTATTTTGATATTTCATGCTTCTGTAATGTCCTTTTCTTCTGAGAATGCAACAAAATATGTACTTTCTTCCTGTTTCAGGTGTCAAAGGAGATGATCAACTTCTATGATTCCGTGTATGACAAGGCCATGACGCAAAGTCTCACCTCTGAACAGGAGAAGAAACAGGCAGCTGCCTCTGTGCTCAAGATCTTCCATGAGACGGTATAGACACACACTATGGAATATATATTTTAATATAAAAAAACTAACTTGAAGGAAGGAAGAGAGCATGGTTAATTGATCAAAGCCACCTAACAACTTCATTGCAGTAATCAACTGTGCACATGTAAAAATAAAGATCCTGAAAGAGTCATGTGACAGCTGAGAGGATTCAGTGCAGTAGCAGGTGTGCGTCTGACCCAGATTCATGAGATGTAATACATGAACTTCACCACAAGGTGGATTCAGACAGCCTTATATTCAGAGTTGTTATGGCAATTCAAGTTCTGAAGGGTGGAGTTTGTCCTCTTTGATATATCTTTAAAATAATTACCATTATTGTTTCAGAATTTCTCTGTTGCCAGAGGTTATGTAGACTTAAGTTGAAGTTATGTTGCATGCTCATGAATGCAATTACCAAAATAAGAATAATACGTACGTTTTTTTCCCTCAGGTGCCCCTGTAGAATGAGGCAGTGTTAATTTTGACGGCAATTTTTCAATTTAGTTTTAACCTTAGTCTTGTGTCAAATGTCTTTATTAGTTTTTCATATTTAGTCAAATTGTATTCTTTTGTAAAGTATTTTAG
This sequence comes from Lepturacanthus savala, assembly GCA_030544235.1. Taxonomy (NCBI): domain Eukaryota; kingdom Metazoa; phylum Chordata; class Actinopteri; order Scombriformes; family Trichiuridae; genus Lepturacanthus; species Lepturacanthus savala. Next base: position 23,340,940 of record CM060462.1, on the reverse strand, counting down.
TCTACTTTAGGTCAATAGTTTTTCTTTACTCTTTGACAGTAGATTGATAGTAATGTTAATGAGTAAAATTAATTTAGGCAGGTATCTGTAACAATAGGAATTATTGTTAGGAACCTTTGTTTAGTTCAGTGTGACATATGGACATGTTTTGAGGTGACACCAGTGGAATTACTGGCCTGAGCTGAATGTTCCCGACATGCTAAAAGTTTAATAAAGTGTGTAACCCAGCAGGTTAAAACGGTAGCAGAGAGTATCTTCTTGTGATGAAGTAACAGACGTCGACGCATTTAGTGCCGACAGCACTGGTGGATGCCACGTGCACATGAGGTGAAGGATGGAGGGGGAGGATGTTCTCTCCTCATCATAGGAAATGCAGGTGATGCCGGGCTCTTTTTTTTGCCAGGGATGAGGTGTTGATGAACCAGGACTTGTAGCCTGTGATGTGCATCCACATGAACTTGGTGCCCTTGACCTCCTGAACTATGAGTCAGTCTCTGAACTAGAGCCTGAAAACATTCCACCAGGTTTCATTGCTAATAACATGTGGAAACATTGAGATGGTTAAAAAAAAATCTGCAATGCAGAACCAATCCAATGTCTTCAGGGTGGGGCAGGTGTCAGGTGACATGCAGAAGTTTGAAGTTGAGAAGGGAGAAAGAAGGGAAGCACCGTTTCCAGTAAGGCTTTTTCTTTGCAAAAATTGTAAGTGGTGCAGGTCGTTGGCTGCCAAGAAACAATCCCTAGACGATCAGTAATAGGGAAGATCGCCCATCGTCTGGTACCGCTGACGACTAGAGATTATGAGAATATTCCTTTGATAAAAAGGATTCAGTGTAGAGAACAATCAAGGATGAACTCACTGTAGAGCTGAGCACAGCATAGCAACTCGCTTTCAGTTGGCATTAGTTGAGAAGTGGAGCACGAATAGCAGCAATAAGCTGTGACAGATGGCTCTAGTGACTCATTCTTGGTGATGACTAAGTCTGAGCATGGGCAGGAATGTTCTACCAGTGACTGTATATTAGGTAAATGATGAGATTTCAAGCCAAAGTTAACACATTTGGGGACAACAGCTGCACAATTCTCCTCGTAATGATTCAGTCACATCTACTTCCAATGTTGATGTTTTAGGAAAATCTGTTTCTAGTTGACTGACAGCAGGTCATGAATATTATGTGTTTACTCTCCTGGTGTTACAAAATGCTTATGAAATTATAACTGAACATTAATAGTTGCGATTGAAACTAAACCTCATGTCATAACTAATAAAAGACTGGCTTATATAGTCAGGGAGGTGTGGTCACTACACTTTACTTACTTAATGGGGATCTTTTAAAATACATCACACGCACACCTTTGTTTTAACTTGAGTTGTGATGGTTAATTGGTTATATTCCGATTTAAATTAATTGCTTTGAGTCTTTTTTGGGTTTTTTTGTCTGAGTCCAGCCTCTGAAATATGAATATTTTGACTTTATATGTCATATTTCTGACTTTTCATGTCATAATTTTTTTTTCATCTCATATTATTCAATTTAATTTTGAAAACAAGATTTGACCAAAATCAAGGAAAAAAATTGAAATAAGCAAATTTGTCTGCCAGTGTAATGAGGTAATTCAAGGTAATTCCTCCCAACATTGGACTAATTGTCCCAAAAAGTAGATATTTTGAGCTGATGATGTTTGATGTAATCATTTGGCAGGATCATGATAAAGTTCTTTATGAAACAGAACAGTGGTTGTCAGACGCCTCCTATGGTAAAACATGGCATTCGTCCGAAGATCCTCTAGAGACGCTGCAACGCTCACTCTGATTAGAACCTGAGTCCAAGCACAAAATGAAACATTTTTTTTGTTTTGTTTGTATGACTAAGTAATCACTCTGGGAAACATTGAATATTAAACCCAGCTGCTCACCCAGAATGTTATTACAGGATGTGGGTAATGATTAGTAAGTAGAGGAGGAAAGAACACCAGCTCATCACTGTGTTGTGTTTGTTTCAGCTGAACTGCTGTGGTAAAGGCCAGGGCACCTCTTTCCTGACAAAATTAACAGACAAGTTCGGCCTGACAGACCTGTGCCCCAACACCGGACTCACATCCGTAAGTGCAATCGTCATTTTTCCCACCACTTATAAAACAGCTTGGTCACGCCATGCTCGGGGGCAGCTGCTTCCGTGCGACGTATCAGTCAGGAAAAGATTTCTGTAGTCAGACCTGTGCTGCGCAGGGAATCGTCTCGATTTCCTGGCAGCAAATTCACATAATGGACACATACGGAAATGATCTGAGTCCAGTCCAAGAGTCGAGGTTGCCGGGATTTTCTTGAGTTCAGTTTTTCTGGAACTGATGTTTTCCTGCATATCCAGCCAATTCTCTTATCATAAATCAGGTGTTTAAAGGTAATTTAAATGTTACTCATACAGTTTTTTTTTTTCTATTGAAATGATAGTAGACAAATTAGAGGTGATTTTATTCAAATTATTATGATTTTCAACCCTGTATAAATCGATTTAATCATTCTTGTCTCTAAAATTTTGTGCACGGGATAAATAGTTTTTTATAAATATAATTGTTAGACATTAAAATGCTATTATCTGGTTTAGAGTTCCAAATGGAAAAAATACATACATGACTGCTAGTGACTCAACTGATATATATATAAAAATATAAAAATATGTTGATGATTTTACTTTACAGAGTTGCCACAACAGGATCCAGGAATTGTTCTCAGATAAGATTTATCTGATTGGTATCGCTGCTCTGGTGGTTGCGGTTATTATGGTGAGTTTCAGCAGCTATAATAATTTCTTCTGCTTCGAATGCATGTTGAGTAAATGTCTGCAGAGACTGACAGCTGTTGTCATTCCAGCATTAAATGCTAAGTACAGTAATGTAGTCATGACTATGGGTGTGGCTGTTTATTTACCGCATAGATGCAATTATTAAATGGTTGTAAATATAACATATAAATCAGTCAGTCAGTCATTTTCTATACCTGCTTATTCCTCATTAGGGTCGCAGGGGTCTGCTGGAGCCTATCCCAGCGTGTTACGGCGAGAGGCAGGGATACACCCCAGATGGCCGCCAGCCAATCGTGGGGCACACACACCATTCACTCACACACTCACACCTACGGGCAATTTAGAGTCTCCAATTAACCTCAGCATGTTTTGGACTGTGGGAGGAAGCCGGAGTACCCGGTGAAAACCCACGCAGACACGGGGAGAACATGAAACTCCACACAGAAAGGTCCCAGACCCAGGACCAAGGAGGTCTTGAACCTGCGACCTTCTTGCTGTGAGGCAACAGGGCTAACCCCTGCGCCACCGTGTCGCCCCCATATAAATCATATAATATAAAATATAAATGATGCTGGTTGGGCTGCATCAGTCCTCTAAAAGAGTCTAAACGAGTCTCTCTGACTTGAGCAGCAATCAGTATGAAAGGCTTTTAATCAAACTAATAGCAGTTCAAACAAAGTGAGCTGTAAAGCTTTTCTCCTCTTGGACCTGTTTAACCACCATATATTATATGCACCAGTCTACCTGTCTGTCTGAGAGTCTTCCTGGGCTGGATTCAAGTCTAGGGCGAGTGTTGCAGATAGAAAGTGTGTGTTTTTTTTTTTTTTAAATGGATCCGGTTTCTTTTTCTTTGCAGAAGTCAGTGAGCATCTCTCAGGGCTCAAGTGATCAAATATTTACAGTTTTGAGGTGAACTTTACCTGCTGCTTAAAAAATTAAATAGTGTTCATTGAGTAAATGTCATTGACATAAATGCAACAGTCGGCTGTTGAATGTTAATATCTTCTAAAATTGTGCTGACTGAATTTGACACCGCTGTTCTACACTGTAAAACTGTGTAAACTATACAGTATATAAGTATATATAAAATTCCATTTCTAAGTAAATAATTTCTTAAAACAATTTTGAACACAGGACTGTTTTCAGCAAAGGAATAAAACACATTTATAGCCGTGCTCTAGTGAGTATTTCTGGCAGCAGAAATATGTGTTTGTGTGTCTGTGTGTTTATGGTACTGAAGGAAAGTGTCAGCAAGTACAATGGTGTGGTCAAAAAAATGTAGATCTTTGCAAAATAAAAAGACACATCAGAGTAATGAGAGTAAAATATCACCATTTTGAAAGTATTTTTTATAGACCGGGGGGAAATATCAAATTCTCACTTGCTTGTGTCCATCCTGGCAGATCTTTGAGATGATCTTCAGTATGGTGTTGTGCTGTGGGATCCGTAACAGCCCGGTCTACTAAAGCGGCTCCGGCCAACGAAGGAAGGATGACCTCGCAGTCTCTCCATCGCATTCTTTCTCTTTTTCTTTTCTAAGCAGGAAACGTCTCATATATAAGCTTGCTGGATTTAGTCAGCTCTTTGAGAAGACAACGTAGACCATCCTCCATTGAGCTTTTTTTTTTTTTTTTTTTATTACACTGTCAATGAATATTTTGTTAGTCACAGATGTTGTTATGCATATTTGACCAGTGCTATTCTAACCTGATATGTAGATATTATATCACACGGTCACACCTGATTTACATTTACCAGTTCAGTCCAGCTGGTGCTCTAATCCTTTAGCGATTAAGTAGTTGTTTACCGCTTCCTTGCCTATGAACATGCTCTTATATTCTTTGTTTTATGGATGTTTTTTCACTGTTTTATGTATAAACTGTATATAAATATATATATTAACAGTGCTTTATGACTGCCTGAGCATGGATATTGTATTACAGTAGATCCTTCTCCTGTATTCTTCCTGCACTCTCTGCTTGTTTGCCTTGCCCTAGACTGAACCAGATGATGGTGTTTAAGACCGGCACTAGTGTTGGCCTAACTATGTCACAGAGGAGAACACACACACACACACACACACACACACACACACACTACAGGCCATGCTGTTGTCTGCAGGAACTAAAGAAACAATCTTCGCGACTCTTGGAAGCTGGAACCAAATTTATTATAATCTGATGTCAGTCAATTTGGCTTCATGAGGTTATTTGTTTAAGTTTTCTTTGGCTGTTTGAACAGTCAACATGCTCAGTTGCATGAATCATTTAAAAGATTTGAAGATGCATGAAGTTGATTTAAGTTAATATTATTCTTCCAAATCACACTTTGGCATATTTAACCAAATCATACATACTGTATTACTCATATTTGGCTTTGAATGAATCCTTCCACAGATAAAATGTTGTCAAAAAGATTGAATAATGTGATTTCTTTTTGAAGGAAATATCAGTAACATAGGGCCAAGTTTGGTCGTCTGATTTTTTTTTTTTTTTCCTTTCCAGACATTTCTAATTACCTCTTAGTAAAACACAAAATGGCAAGGAATGGTATTACCGTGGCAACACGTTAGAAATCTTTACCTTAATCTATGTCAGGAAAGATAAATTCTTCAGAGGAATCTAAAGGATTTAAAAAGAGCATTTTACTCAAATGACTGTGCACTTAAAGGCCGTTTGATGGTTTCCCAAATCAAAGGGATTTCAGTAGGACTCGTTCACACCTAGCAAGTAAGCTGATGTCTGACTGTTGGCATGAGATGCACCTGTTGCGTCAGTCATGTGCTGTAATTCCGTCCACATTAAGCCATTACTGTACCCGCTTGTAGTGTGAGGAAACACATGGCGAAAAATTCCAGCTTACAGCCGGTGTGACAGTGGGGAAAAGCCTCGGTTTGGCGTTTTTGGGTCTGAATGTGGGTTGCCTTGTCTGGTTGAGTCTAGCTCTGTCTCATCTAACCTGTTGTGCCATTGTACTGTCGCTCCCCCCCTCCTCCTCACCCCCCTCCTTCCCTTCCAGCTTCACAGCCTACTAACCTTCCTCATTGTCACCATTCATGTATTGACTGTTCCCAGTGCAGGACAAAAAGAAAAGGAGTGACAGCAGCTCGTCTTGTTCTGAGCCGCCCAGTGGTTTGCACTCAGCCTTTCACCCTCCTGCTCATGTTGCCTAGCTATTGGTCTGACTCTTTTTTACACTCCAAAAAGGAAAAAAAAAAAAAGTTTAAGCTTGTGTTCGTGCTTGCACATGCAAAAGCAGGGGAGGACACAATACCATGAACACAATGAAACACAGTTTAGGCTCATTCCTGCCAGGAGAATAAGATGATCAAATTAGTGCTGACTAATAGAATAGTCTTTAAATTCCGGGGAATATACACTTTGTTAAATATCAAACTAGAGCCATTATAGCTTAATGTTGAAATGTGCAGCGCTGTCTAAAATATTATATTCAACAGCCATATTAAACTTACATTTTTATTACATCTCGACAGTTTCGCAAATGAATGACGTGTTGCAGAGCTGCTGTTTTTGGATTATATTTGACTTTTGGTGTTCATGATATTGTATCTGCTCTTTGTGGACTGTCTCAGCTGATTGTAGTGGTGGTACCAGCAGAGGGCAGCACAGTCACATTAACAGCTACACGACCACAAATCAGCCTTAATTTCCTGCTGAACTTCAGAAAGCTCCAAACATGCAGTTTATTTAATCAAGTGGATTTTTTTTTTTTTTCAACTTTATAGGCTTGAAAATAGTCAGTCCTGAGCTCTGTCAATAACCATGTTTCACATGTCACCGGTCACATTAAAACCATATCATCTTGTTGTGTAACCATCAATATTATCACAGATTTTGTCAACCAACTAAAACCCTTGTCTTGTTAACGTGTCATACTGAGAAACAGTAAAAGTGTCTTGTAATATTTACAGCTCTGAAGTATTGTACTAATGAAAATCATGAAGGCTGTAGAAAGACAAAATGTATGCCTTTTTTTCTCTTTGTATTGTGATATCTTTGTCTGGTACGTCGTCAAAAAGAGTGGCCAGAGAGGGTGGAAGGTGTTGTGGCAGTGTCCACTAATATGAAGTCAGACCTTTAACACATCAATGTTATCCCCAGAAATCATTAAAAAAAGAATATAACAACACACATGAGTTCAGTATTCGCTAAGCTTAGTTTCTCGGAACCTATTATCCATGTTGCTGCCTTTTGAGTTTTGGTCTCAGGACCCACTGCCACTTCAGTCTCAACCCTCTCTACTCTTGTAGACTATGGTTTGCCCAAATATAAAGGGATTAAATGTATTTTACAAATAAACAACCAGCTCGTCTTGTCTTTTTTCCTTTGGAGAAAGTGGGATCACACTTTAAAACTGTTACCTTAAAATTTATCGTAACTACCTGGCACCAATTATCCAGAAAGTTACTGTGCTTATTTTTTTTTACACTAGAAGTACTGTACTTCTGCTTTCAGCATTGTGACTTTACTTGAAAATAAGCAAGTAAATACTGTGATTTTAGTTGTACTAACAGTTTTAGGTGATTCACTGTACAATTAAAAAATCAATTAACCTTGCTATTTCAGTTGTATTTACAGTATTGGGTAATTAATTGTACAACAAAAGTCACTTAAATACTGTGATTTCAGTTTTATTTACAGTATTAGGTGATTAACTGTGCAATAACAAATACTCTGATTTTAGTAGTTTTTGCTGTTTTAGAACTATAAAGTAAAAATCAATGAAATCCTGTGATTTCAGTTGTATTTACAGTATTGGGTGATTAAATGTATTATAATACAGTAACTCTGACTACAGTGATTTTCTACAGTAATACTTTGACTACTGTGATTTATTGTACTATACTTTAACAATTGTTTACAGTAATAATGGTAATTGTGTGTAACAGTAAATGATAATTTCACAGCTAAGTTTAACAGTGGAGAGTGCAGAGGTCTCATGTCATGGAATTGGTCACAGAACCAGAAACAACATGGTTGGAAATATATATATATATATAAGGTAATATTCATTATGAGCATTCCCAAATTATGAAGGTGCTGTACAGTCATTCTGATGAGAAATATTCACACAAAATTCAATTAAGCAGTTCAGAGTTGTAGCCACCAGGGAGCGCTAAAGGAAACCAGCACAGTGTATACACAGCAGATTAAACTGGCTGAGAAATGGTAGGAAGCAACATAACATGCTCCGTCCTCAGGTTTCTGTAACTCTGGAGCTGTGTTTGTTACTATATTATGCAATCAAAGTGAATAGATTTACAATAAAAAAGTAGGGTTAGGGTGAAGATTCAGGTTGTCTTGTCCCAAACCCTAACCCTACATAATTGCATAATATAGAAACAAATTGAGCTCCATATAACTCCAATCATTTGGTGTTTTGGTGATGGTGCAGAACAGTGTTGTTCCAAAATCTTCCACAGCATCAGATTAAATAAAATGTTCCTACTCCAAAGCATTCAGTGAGATCTTGCGTCCTATACAGAAACATCTGTATTCTTTATGCTTTTCAACTCATTTGTTCAGGTTTCTCCTACTGCAGTAAACTTATTAAACAATGCAATAAATTAAAGGTCCCATATCATTCCAAACACCCCTTAAAATAAAATTTTTAACGAGCTCAGAAATACTTTCTGTCTTTGGCAGTTGAATGTGAAAACAGCCTTCTAGTGTCAAAATCTACACACACATCATTCTGCACAGTGAAGCTCAAACATCCAACTGTAGGAACAAGAAGAAAATATGTTGATGTATATTTTTGACTGAATGGGGGATGAAAATAACATGAAAATAAATATTAGTTTAGTGATTTACAGGAATGCTAAATCCTAAAGATTTTTTAGATTAGATTAGATATGATTATATTTATCCCTTGGGAAGTTCCCTCAGGGAATTTAAGCTTCAACACATCACATACAGCACTGTTATAAAACTTGAGACTAGAAAAGTATTATAAAAGATGAAAAACACTCTAAATACCAACACCGTCTCCTCTTCTCCTGCTTATCCGTTTACTCGGGTCACGGGGGCAGCAGCTTCAGCAGGGAAGCCCAGACTTCCCTCTCCCCGGCTACTTCCTCCAGCTCTTCTGGGGGGACCCCAAGGCACTCCCAGACCAGCTGAGAGACATAGTCTCTCCAGTGTGTCCTGGGTCTTCCCCGGGGCCGACGCCCGGAGGGATGTGCCCGGAACACCTCACCAGGGAGGCGTCCAGGAGACATCGTCACTAGATGCCCGAGCCAACTTAACTGGCTCCTCTCGATGTGGAGGAGCAGCGGTTCTACTCTGAGCTCCTCCCGGATGACCGAGCTTCTCACCCTATCTCTAAGGGAGAGCCCAGCCACCCTGCGAAGGAAACCCATTTCGGCCGCTTGTATTCGCGATCTTGTTCTTTCGGTCACTACCCAAAGCTCGTGACCATAGGTGAGGGTAGGAACGTAGATTGACTGGTAAATCAGGAGCTTCGCCTTTCGGCTCAGCTCCTTCTTCACCACGACCGATGTATTACCGATGGACCGATGCAGGGCCCGCATCACTGCAGACGCCACACCGATCCGTCAATCTCCCACTCCTCACTCGTGAACAACACCCCGAGATACTTGAACTCCTCCACTTGAGGCAGGACCTGATCCCCGACCTGGAGTCAACACTCCACCCTTTTCCGGTCCAGAACCATGGCCTCAGATTTGGAGGTGCTGATTCTCATCCCAGCCGCTTCACACTTCATCTGCAAATGACAGCGACCCAATCCTGAGGCCACCAAACCGCAGCCCCTCAACGCCCTGGCTGCTCCTAGAAATTGCGTCCATAAAAGTTATGAACAGAATCAGTGACAAAGGGCAGCCCTGACGGAGTCCAACCCCCACTGGAAACAAGTCTGACTTATTACCGGCAATGCGGACCAACACCAACATAGAGAAAATGAAATAAATAACAAATAAGAACAAATAAAAGTAAATGCCTATACACACCTTTGTTATTGCTATATGGTTATTGTAAAGGTCACATGGTATGAGGTAGGTGAATAGAAGTAGTAGTAGTAGAGTAGTTATTGCACATGGAATTTTTGGAAAAATAGAAAAAAAATGAATTACATACTGTTACCTACTATGTATACATTATTATAAAGTATATAAATATCTAAATATTTTAAGAATATTAAAGTATAATTAATATAAGCTATAAAAATATGCAACGATAGATCTATACATAGATACACATTCATACTCATACATACACACACACACATACAATAATAATATTGAAAATATGTAATATTCTATATGACTAGAAGACTTACATATAGACATGGTGGCGCAGGGGTTAGCACTGTTGCCTCACAGCAAGAAGGTTGCAGGTTGAAGACCATCTTGGTTCTGGGTCTGGGACCTTTCTGTGTGGAGTTTGCATGTTTTCACCGGGTACTCTGGCTTCCCACAGTCCAAAAACATGCTGAGGTTAATTGGCGACTCTAAATTGCCTGTAGGTGTGAGTGTGTGAGTGAATGGTGTGTGTGCCCCACGATTGGCTGGCGACCATCTGGGGTGTATCCCTGTCTTTCGCCATAACGCGCTGGGATAGGCTCCAGCAGACCCCTGCGACCCTAATGAGGATTAAGCAGGTATAGAAAAGGACTGACTGACTTATATATAGTAGCAGATATATATATATATATATATATATATATATATATATATATATATATATATATATATATATATATATATATAAATACATGTGCGTCACACTGCTACTTTGAACACAACTGTAGGTTTATATATGTAACACAAGGCATTCTGTCTCATGACCTACCTTGGCTTTTTTCCCCATGGACAATAGGATCCAGATGACCTTCAACTTTCTCATCTGGAGAGAGGAATGTCTTTGAAGCTTCACACCCACAAACATTCTTTGATGGGTACATCAATCATTCAAATACATAATAGTGATGTCTATGCTAAGACTGATGCAGTATTTGACTGATAAAATAGTATTATATATGAGACAGCAGTATCACTTATTGTATTCAGTTATATATATATATATATATATATATATATATATATATATATATATATATATATATATATATATATATATATATATATATATATATATATATATATATATATATATATATATATATATATATATATATATATATATATATATATATATATATATATATATATATATATATATATATTTAACTAAAAATAACCAAGGCTCACCAAGGTCTTTAGGAATATCCTGTTAGTTGTAAATTGCATTGCTTGTGTTTTAATAGGCTTCACTGTTTCACACACTACCCCCTCACACATCTTCTCTCTGTCTGCTGCGACTTTATCTCCACACATACACTCTAATTTCTCACCGTTAGCCTGTGTGATATATGGCTGACAGCGATAGTCACAGAGTCTCCGAATTCCAACACAATAACTCCCAATCCCAAATGAAAACCAGCTGTGCTCCTTCAGCAGTGGAAACAAAAACAAAAACTCCATCTTGAAAACACCTCTCAACAATAACCACTGGGTTTACGAGAAAAAAAGTCACATCAACTCCTTTTATGTGAGAAATTTCAATATTATTATTATGGTTCGCTGCTTAGTCTGATAAGTCACTGACTGGCAGAAAATATTTTTAAAGAGGACTCATGAACACCAGCTAAAAGTCATGTATTGATATTACTACCAAGGAATAACTCCTAATAGTGTCAAGCTTTGTCAGAAAATTGGAACTATCCCTTTAATTTCTCCAACCTGATCTGATTGTTGCTGCTGAAATTTATGAAAGTTTGCGATTGACAACTTTAATATGAAATTGCTTAATCCATGTAATTTAATTTTCTATATTTATGGTATGATGACTGACTGGCAAGAAAATGAACATTATAATATTATAATCAAATAATTATTTTCATGTATAAGAATCCAAAGCTTTTAAAAAGTACACAATTGAAGTAAACAAACACCCTAAAAAGTGGCAGACGACAGCTTTTAAAGCTGCAGTGTGTGAGTTTTGTCTCCACCTACTGGTGTTGTAGTTTAATTACATGCAAAACCCTGCAGTTTGTGACCTTTTGAGGTTGTAAAACAGTGAATAAACAGTTTAGAATGTCACACAACTCCCCAGAAAATTACTAATTTCAGTAGAAGAATGATTTATTTTGGTCTGATAACACTTGACCCTGTTGTCCAGATATTCCTCCACATGTTCAAGTTTTGAGAGAAATAGTAGTCAGTGCTTCCTGGCACCCTCATTAAGTCGAGAAATCGGTTGCATGCCTTCTGCAATAACATCCTTCAACCCAGTGATGTCAAGGCTGCAACGTGGGCATCCCGAGAAAAGCTCAGCACCGTTACATCACTGGGCAGCTGTCTCCCAGGGGTTTGACAATGACAGGGAAATTTGGCACATTTCACTCAGGATCCCAGCCACATCTCAGCTGTGCTATGAATGCCATATCATTGTGATGGGAAATGAACAAGCTTCCCAGTGATGTAACATAATACGCTAATAATACAGTGACAACAGGAACTTTTCTTTTTATAGTTTTATATCTGCTGTTGATGTGAGTGAAATATAGATTTTCTTCTTTAAAAAAGTTCAAGAAGCAAAATTTGCACAAAAATCTGAGGTATCCCCGGCCTCACCGATCTTGACATATCATCTTTCAAATTTTCATATGATGAATCTGTGTCGTGCCGATCTGTTGCAGTTGCTTCCATTCTGCTTTTTAGTTTTGTTTCGATGTTTCGACTGGCTCATGCCTGGTGTCAATCGATGCAAAACAACTTCGAGACCATTTTGCGTTGTACTGATGTAAATGTACTCCTCCTACCACTCACAGTACAGAGTGTCTTAAGAGGTTAATCAAATGACGATTTGGTCCTCAGACTAGTTAGGAAAACTACCCGATGAAGGTCCATTGTTTAAATAAACCTATTTTTTGCTAGTGATTAACAGAATTTCCTTTATTCCTTTCTCCAGTTTGGCTTTTTGCCTCTTCTATCTACCTGTTCACTGCCTAGGTCAGTTTATATACGACATCGTGCAAAAAATAACAAATCCCCACATTTAGCTTTTATTTAAAATCTATTTACTCAGACGCCAAAAAATTGCACAACCAAATACTGGAGTTGTAATTTGTGGTATTTATGGGAATAACCTGATTAGGTCATTACTGAGAATCCAGCTGTATTGCATTGACTTGACATTTATATGAACCTTAATATTAACCACACCGGAACAACATCCTTTCAATTTTACTTCCATACCAGACAACAGACATTTTCACCACAACTTCCCGGTTTGCGTAAGCAGAGTTGGGCAGGTTACTTCAAAATTGTAATGCATTATTTATTTATTGTAATGTGTTATTTTCTTATGTTACAATATTTATGTATTTAAATTATAAGACAATACACTACTATTGCATTACTTTTAAGTTAAGCAACAAGTCTCCTAACCTCTTAAAGCTGAAGAATCTCAGAACAGGAGCAGGTTCATTTTATCTCTTTTCTGGTTTTATCTCCACTCTTATGCTCCACTTGCTTCCTTGTTAACTTCATGTTACTATGGCACCTCTGTAAATGTTAAATTACTGCTGCTACTTTGGGAAGTGGACACTTCTTTAGGTGTAGCACACAAAGTGCATTTGACTATGATGTTCTTCAAATCCTTATGTCTATCAAACATAAAATAATCAGCATGTGTCCATCTGGAGAATGTGCTATCAGACGTTTTCTGCAGGTTCACTCGTCTCCATCTTCTGTTTGACGAGCTTCAATCCAGGTTAAAACACAGTGTAATGCGTGTTACTGACATTTGTACTGAGGAAAATATTACCTTTTTTATCCTGTAATGCCTTACAATACTGTGTTACAGTAAAAATCAATGCGTTACAGTAATTTAACACAAATGTGTTACTGACATTTGTACTGAGGAAAATATTACCTTTTTTATCCTGTAATGCCTTGCAATACTGCGTTACAGTAAAAATCAATGCATTAGAGTAATTTATCACTTTTGTAACACTGACTATAAGAGGCCATAACTTCTGTATTAGTAGGAATGTGCGTGTGCTGTTGCTCACATCCACACCCAAACACAGCGTCAGAGGTTCTGGCAGGAATCCCTCCCCGAGCCTCTCCGTTCCTGACATATTACCGCTTCTCACTCAGTCTTAGCTTCGCAGACCTCCCCCAAGGACTTCTCATGTTAACTTGGAGAATGAGGTTATTTCCACATTCCTGGGCTTTTAAACAACCACCCCATCGATAGGAAAACCATGCTTGGTTTTGCAAAACCTGCAATCGAAATGTTGGTAAAAGGACAAATAAGTTGAAGCCAGAGGGAATAACTTTACTATTTGATTCTATGTTTAGACATGTAACTCCCCTTCTAATGAGCTCTCACCTTGTGATCACCTCAGTGAACTTTGGGAGGTCTTAAGGGTGACATCAGGGCCTTGTTGTTTATGTGAAAACGTCATTTGAGCTGAGCTGATTCTAGTTAAACATCTGACCCTGACTCCACCCACGCTCACTTCCCTCCCGCTGGATCCAGTCATCGTTTCTGTGTTGCTGCTTAAATTTAGTGATGAGAATGATTATTTTCTTGCATAACAGGCAATTTTCTAATATGGGGTGATGATTAATACATTTTATAGTACTGAGTAACCTTCACTCATGATTGTACAACCATGTATTCTTGGTCCAGTGAAAGTGTCCATTCTTATTCTTGGTCCAGTGTACTTACTAAAAAGCATACTAGATATTTTACCTCCCTTTTTAAAAGGTTTTAAAAATTGTGATGAAAAAATGATACAAATGGACTTTTAAATAACCAACATGAAAATGTACATTTTGAGACCTGATGAATGCTTCTTAAAACTGTATTTTAAAATAAATCTTCCCAAACAACAATAATTTGTCACTAACCCTGCATAAATAAACCCAACAACTTAAAAAAGAAACAAACACTATTTTCTGTCTTTATATGATTCATTTGCCCTCTGAAGCAAAATTGTGATTTTAGGTTTTAGTCTAAAATCTAAAAAAAAGTATTATTATATCAACAGGTAAATCGTGAAGACATTTTTAAAATAAAATATATAACTTTTCCTATACATTATATGTTGTTTCTAGTGTTTTTGGGGGGTGTTTTTTGTTTTCTAAGCGGATCCTGTGGCTGTGAGGATCCTGACCGTCAGCAGGTGGATTTGGGGTGGCCCCCTCCTCCCCTGCAGGACCCGCCTACAGACGCTCTGGCTGCGGGGCTGAGCTCCATTTCGCGGCGGCCCCTCGGACAGTGGAGTCAGTCCCCGGACGAGCCGCGGCTGCAGTCGGACCTAGTTCCCGTCTATCTCGCTCCTTTCCACCGGCGGTGAGTATGAGTGTCGCGGTGGCGGACGGCTGCTTCCTGTCGGCGCTGCAGCCCGCCGCCTCTTGCCGCCCCACGGCTTACGTGGTGCCCTCCGACGGCCCGTGTCCGGACCCGGGGGCCAAGGCCAGGAGGGTCCGAGAGCAGGTCCGGATGCGGCTGGCCGAGAAGAAGTCCTCCTCCTTGCCCAGACTGGACGACTCGATGCAGGGCGCAACAGGTGAGCCGCGTCACGCCGCTTGACTCCTCCGCGGGCTCCAGGTGGCGCTGACGGGTTTACTTTTTCTCCCAAGTCGTTAAAAAGACTGTTAAAACGTTATGATTATTTCACAAGGGAATATTTAGTCCCCAAATAGCTTAAAGTAAGAATTGTAATTCCTTAGAATGAATTAAAAATGTTCTGCCCAGTCAGAAGGTTAGTTCTATTTCAGCTTAAACCTAAAGTCAAAAGGTTGCTTCAGAGGGCTAAACAAATGATTCAGATGAAGAAAGAAAACAGCTTTTGTTTGCTTTCGTTTAAGTTGTTGGGTTTATTTATGCAAACAAACACACAACAAAACAAAAAAGCTGAATTTTACTTAAAATTACTAAGAACAGTCCAGGATGTTATAGGCTGTAACATGATATAAATTCTATTACAATCTAATGATGATTGGTCACAAAAGTCAAGAAAGTATGTTTTTCTGTGTCGTTGTGTACCTGTGTGTGTTAGGTGTTTGTATGTGTGTGTGTGTGTGTCAGTGTACACAAGCTGCTGTGATACCGTTACATAGCTGCATGTTGTTTTCCAGCTGATAAACTTTACAGGTTCAAGGACCAGCTCCTTCTGTGAGACAGTTATAAATGTTATGTAAGAACATGGAGAGTGGCAATATAAAAAAAATAATAATAATACAAAAAAAAATACTGATTGGAAATGAAAAGTCAGTCAGAGTTAACTGTGCTATAAAACGAATAAATAAATAATCACGTTTAGGGGTGGGAGAAAATATCTATAATAGAATATGTCCTTGATACTTCATGAGTTATTGATACACTAACGCCAAATATTGATTAATTACGTACATAAATTACATGTACATTACTTCCTTAAATCATTTTATCGAATATAACTAGTTTATTTTCAAGAAAACTTAACTTAAACTTAACTTAAGCGGTTGCCCAGAGAGCAAAGTGACCTCTTTAAATTTATGATTTTGTCTTGACTATCATAAAGGACCAAAGAAAACAGAACATATTCACATTTGAGAAGCTGAAATCAGAGAATTTGGCCTTTTTTGTCTAAAAATAACCCCAGGTAATAAATAAAGATTTGATTGATAAATAATTTGTTTAAATAGTTGGTGATTATTTAATAGGTGGCAACAAATTTTTGCAGTTCAATTTACCTTTAACATCACCATTTTTACAGAACAAAATTTTGAAGACTCACTCCATTATTATCCAGATCATTTGGTGACTATATATATATTAATACTAATTATGTAAATTGACCAAAATAAACAAAATAGCATGGGTCAGTTTCTAACTGCTAAGGACCCATACTGTACATTTCTGTCATTAAATCTGGGGTACTGTGTACATTACTGTAAATGATTATTACAGTAGATTACTGTATATTTTACAATAAATTAGAACTCAAAGTATCAATGTAGAAAATATAATATTTTATAGTACAGTTAATCACCCAATACTGTAAGTACAAAATCTGTGAAATCATCATCATTTTTTAAAAATGAAAGTAAAGACACATGCATACGGGTGTATTTTCAGCAAGGATGATGAGGGCGACACATCCACAGAGGTGATACCATCATTGTAACAAAAAAACACACAACAACAGTAAAACACAATACTTGTTTAGATTAGCTTTAAAGTGAGGGTGACCAGGGTTCCAATGATTGATTGTTGTCTTTAAAAAGTAGTAGAAGAAGAAGAAAAAGCTGTCCGGTCATTTCCAGTAAGTGTGCAGCAGTGTTTGATTTGGGACTGTACTACCGTCTCAAATTTTGCACACTGAACAAGTCAGTGACTGAATTGGAGTGAAGAAGTGTGCGGAAGGAATAAGTGTGATTTGGGACACAGCACTGGTTGTACTGTAATGAGCTATTTCCATAGTATTTTGTTTATTTTGTTCATAGGACACACGGAACCAGAGGAAATTAGTTACAAACCTAAACAGATGGGACCAAACACGTATCATGTTGCAACCCTACAGTCAGGCATAGCCCCTCAACAGGAGACGTGAGTTATTACGCAACCAATGATGGGAAACGTGTTACACAGACGACGTGTACGACGGATCACCGAGAAAAATGTCAAATAGAAACTCCTGTCAAATACTGAGCTGGAGCAGTTTTATCCTGATATTAGCTTCCACACTCGGTGCCAGCTGTAGCATCCCAGTGTTAAAGCAGCCACATGGGCGGGTGCTTGTTTTTGTGATCCAGTTCATCCCAAGGCTGCTCAGCAGAGTGATGTCAGAGGACTGTAGTAGCCAGACAATGAAGTCATTTCTACTGAATGTTGGCTTTACAAAAAAAAAAAAAAACACTGATTCTAACCATCTCATTCACCATTTATTTTGATACACTGAAAAAAAATGTTTTGTTGAAAGTACTCAATTGTATTATGTCAAGTGGTTGCAGGAAATTAATTTATCTAATTTATCTTATCTAAATATATATATATATATATATATAAAGTTATTGTAGTGTATTTTTCAGTACTTGCAGAATAATTAATTTGAGTAGAATTAACTTTAATTTTCCAAGAGATTTCTACTTAAATACAATAGGATGGAATTACTTTTTTGGTTTTACTATTTCTGGTACTAAAATGAATTATGTAGATTCAGTCGATGTAATAGTTTAACACCTACACAGTAAACTCTGCAGTGTTAATACTTAACACTTAAAGAATTAATTTTTAACGCTACTGGTGTTAAAATGAACACTACTAGTTTTATATATGATAGTGCAGCAGTTCCCAAACTTTTTTAGCCGCGCACCCCCATCTATATCCCAACCTGGTGGACACACCCATTTCCCACACCTTCCAAAAAACGTAACTAAATGTTTTAAGGCAGCATGTTTAATTCTGCTCAACCAGAACACATCATCTAATGATCACATTAACAAAAGAGCATCTGAATTAAATTGAAATGTAGCAAAGTTTTAAAATAATACAACACATTAAAATTTATATCAGGAGATGACAGGCTTAACAGCAGGAAGTATGTTGAGGAGAGCAGGGTATTTAAACCACAGCAACACTAGTCTGATGATGATTATGGGATATTACAGTATGTTATAGCTGCTGTTTGGTTGATGCTTTTGAATGAATGGTCATTCATCATCTTGTTAAAAGGATGTGACACCAAGGAGCTTTCACACTGTCCTGATTTAGTCGCTTTAAACACTAGAGTTGGTTTCCTTGGATAGATCCACTTTGTTTGTCCAGGTGTGAAAACTTATAGAACTCCGGTCTGGTCCAAACAAACCAACTCTGGTCTGCTTGGAAATGTGGGGTCTCGGTTCGTATCAAGTGAATCCTGGTCTGGTTCTATCCTGGTCTGGTTCTATATAGTGTGAACGGACCAAACCCAGGACCAAATGTACATTTTATATTTATTTATATTTCAGAACCAGCATTTCTATAGAGGGAGAGATGGTTCTGATCCGCTGGTGTTCACTTTCTCTCTGAGCGTCTCCGCCTCAGCTGAACATCAGAAGTTTTTTTTAATGATACATCAGGTCTACTTTATATAAACAACGCAACATCTCACCAGCATGGAGTCTCTGCTTCAACCACATCTCCACAAATCTATGGAAATGATAGCGCTACTCCAGTGACTCGACTGTCGTTTGTCGCCTGATGCAGGAATAACGACGCACCAAAAAAAAAAAAAAGTGGTAAACCGGCATGTCTAAACAGAGACAAGTCATATAACAGAATGTTGAATATCCATTTAATATGACAAATAAAACATTTATTTAGACGTCTTTATTGTGTTAGAAAATCCCATTTTGAAAAAACTTTATAAAAAACACTCCAGACCACCATCACATTTTTTAGCTTACCCACCCACGTGGCCTCTCACACTTTGGGAATCCCTGCATAGTGTTATATTAACTCTAGTAAACTAAATCAAATACTTTACTTGTCTGCAAATGCACAGAAGATGAAAATTAAATTACATATACTTTTTTCTAAATTCTTTTAATTGAGTTAAAGTAGCGTGATTTAAGGAAGGGCAGTATGTTTTAGAATTAATAAAAAAACACATGTATGATTCAATGACTCATTAAAATCTTTTAAATAAACCAGATAAAAGCATTAACATTGTGAAGTAAATGACAGTAAAAACTTATCTCAAAGTAGGGAAATGAGGACAGGGAGGTTGTTTATCGTTGTGTATTGTTCATCATCAATCCACAGATTGGTGCATTATGGAAAAGGGCAGGCTTGTTATTTCCTGGCCGTTTCCTGTTTTTTTTCTCTCACTATGGAAACTTTAATTCACAGGTTTCCATTGTGATGGTTACAGTATGTGTTATAAATGTTCATGGCGAACAGGCACTGCTTTTCCATTAATTTACATGTCTTGACATGTGCAGGTCTATAGCAGTAGCCATTCATCTTGGGAAGTTCTGGTTAGTGACCCTGCATTGGTCTTTCCAAAGGGAAATTTCATGAGGGGAAGGAGAACCCCCCTTCCTCCTCCACCCCCTCCTCCTCACCCCCCTTCTCTTTCTGTCTGATAAGAGAGCAGGGCCTCAGTAGCCAGACAGGATGTTGCTTGAAAGCCGACTGTTTGCTTGTGTGAGATCTTAATTGTATCAGTACTATTACCTGCATATCTCCAAGCCAACACAGATCCCTTTTCATTAGACTGAAACTGCTGTTAATAACAGTGGAATTTTAATTAATCCCCATGGAACCCAAGTTTTCTTTATTTTCTGTTCTGTATTTCCCAGCGAAGCAGAATGTTTAAGCAGCGTGCAGTTACAAGAGAGATTTTAATCAAATCCTCTGCATTTCATTGGACCTTTAAAAAGTGGGAAGCAAGACGACAGGGATTTTGATGTAGAAATACTGATTCTGACATATATTTAGCATATAAATTACACAGAGTCACAGGATACAAACTGGGAAAATGTATCTTGTTTGCATTAAAGTACATTTGTGTTTGCAACCTTTTATGTTCCTTATCTTAAAAAAACATGCAATTTACATGTGTGCAGATCATTTTAGAAAACACGCAGTTACATTTTTTGACTTTTAGATGTATTTAGGTCTGGATTTGTCCTTCTGGTTTCCTTTTATTTCGGTTGCATTGAGGTGTAAAACAAGCTTGTGATTTTGATATGATACGATAATCATGCAGCAGTATTGCAAGTGTATTAAAGGTTTCATGATTTTAGTGCAGTTACGTTTTAGGATTGAATGATGTCTCTACTCTAAAAAAGCATTTCTGCATTAATTTTTGTCTATGTTGCACTATCATTGTTTGATAAATCACTATAATGAAAGAAATGACATGAAGGCTCTGCACTGCATTACCTCACAACTATAATGTAGTACTTTATGTACATGTATTATGTACATATTTCGCATGTATTAGAACTTTGACCATGTTTAACATAGACATCTATATCTTACCAGTACTAAAATGACAGAAAATGACAAAAAAAAATAAAAAAACATAACATGACCCATTTAAACTCAAAGCTATAGATGCATGATGGTTTGTAAGATTCACCTATGTTTGGAAGTTGTATTACTTTCGATTTATAGTTGAATGTGACAAAGAAATTTAACAAAACCTGATAAAGGTCACACATTGTGGTCTATAATCAACATCATCTGGATTCAGTCCAGCCACAGCAAAAATGCAAGCAAAGGAAACAGATGGAGGGGGGGAAGCCGAGGAAAATAGTGCAAGCACGGACGGAAACGAGTCACAAGAGATGCATAACAAACGCTGCCATGCCAAGTGTGGGTGAAAAGGGGGTTTTGACTCCAGACTTTAAGCTCATAGAAAGAAAAAAAATATAATGTAGGTGATGTCTGGTTCAACAGCTCCTTAAAGTGAGTGACCACCCTGTGTGTGGAACATTCCCTTCCAATCTCCTCTTCACTGCATGTTATCACAGTCTATTTTAAACAGGTCTGCATCGCGGTCAGTGGGGTTAGGCCTGCTGTCATACTGAGTGTCTGATACAGTATTTGTCACTGAGCTCTAAACACTCAGGGCTAAATGTCTCATATTCTACCTAATACATTAGTTATGTTAAGTTTCTTTGTCTTATTTTTAAACATTGCAACCAATTCTACGTACCCATGTGTATGTACTTCCAGCCTTTCTTTTTGATTTGAAAATGAAGCACACTAGTTATGTATAGCATAGCATTGTTGTTTAACCTTATAACTATATATACTTGGATATATGAATCATATCCAAGAAATATTGAAAAACCTGAGTTTTTATTTCAGCCCCTGAGGAAATACTGCAAAGTTTTTAAGACCGTAAAAAACATTCAAACCATTTTTATCCACAGCTGTTGTGGAAGAAACAGAGTTTGACTTAGAGTTATTTGACATAAGAAGAATAAGGCATATGAGTGTAAGCCAAGAATGTAAAGCTGCCAGTATCCTCCATCATAACTGCTGCATCTGACCATTTCTGGAATTTTCCAAAACCAACAATCCAAGATTCACAGCAGCGGTGGCGCCTTTCGGATGCTGATATTTGTTGATATGTTAATCAGGGTTGACAATGTACAGACAGACTTTAATTTAATTCAATTTATAATTAGGATAAATTGTTGTTTGACATTCAGAAGCCTGACTAGTCATCTGAATGATCAGCAGTCTGACTTTTATTGGTTTGATTTAAGTCAGGTCACATATTTAGCTACAGAATGTTCTAGGGTCTAATTTCCCATGGCTGTTTTAATAACATTTAAACTGTTCTTTCCCGATCATTTTGTGTTCATATAAAGTCTCATAAAATATTGCTGCCTTTTTTGTCTTTTTGTCAACATTGCTAAGGGTGCAGTGGTCTTGTCTGAATGAACCTATTTGTAATTGTTTCCAAAGGGGGTTCCCATTGTCACGTCTTTATGGGAGCATTAAAGTCACAGGTTCTGGCCACAGAAAGGAGGATTAAAATATGCAGCCTGAGTTACACAATGTGCAAGATTGGTACAAATATGTAGCCTGGCTAACTCCAGGTGTCATTTTAATGTACAATGATATTAGGTCTGCGAACCTTCATTGATTTATTGGTATTGGAGGCATGGTTTATGAAAGCCCAGAGCTGTGGGGCACTACAAATGTCTGTCAAATGTGTCTGTATGTAGCTTATAGTCAGTCGTATCAAACATACCCAATGACGTAACCGATACTTGATGATGATTTAATAGTTTAGCGCTAAAAGTGGCTTATTTTTTCAAAATAAACTTGCAGTCTAAATAGAAGACTTTCTAAGGCTGCAATGAGAGGTAAATTACCATCTGCCACCATGTTGGATCCATAGTTATCAGCAAAGTCGCTTCTGTGTTTCATCATTATCGCGCTGCACCCTTCCCTGTTCTGTGATTGCCTCCCTGGATGAGGGGAACATTGGGTCCTTAGTGTCCAAGACTAAATTTCACAGCAAAGTGAATTTGCGTGCAATGAAGGATGGGAAGACCCAGGCTAACACATTTGAATAAATCTGCCCATCTTTAGTTGGTCACACTTTGTGTTCAGACCCAGAAAGCTCATCAAGTACTGGCCAGACTGCCATCAGATTCTTTATATCAGATTCCAAATGATTTTGGGAACGCCCTTATCTTTTTCCTGTTTGTTTCGTCACATTGATATGCTTCATCTTAAGTACCTCATTATCCAAAAGCCAGGAAGATGCCTTGAGGATTTCTGGAATGTGATCTGGGTGTGATTTTGTTCAGCAGCAACTTTGTATTAACCTACTTTTATCTGTTTTTCTGTATTTCTTTTTTGTCTCTCTCTAAACAACAATGGAGACACATGAATGTGGGATTCTTTTGCCTTCATTAACGAGCTTCTAGGGTAGATTAGAAACAACACCACACCCCCTGTCATAAAGGTCTGGCTATTTGCAAGGCCTTGGGATCATGAACGGACGGTTGCAACAGGAGATACTCCCACTCTGTTGGATCACCACCAAGACATAGATTAATATTTCATAAAATTCACAGTCAGTAGTCAACTGCTGTTTATGGCATTAGTTTATCTTAAGAGTAAGAAGACTTCCCACAGTGTTTGTCATTCTAACTAATGGAACTGATGATTAACTGGTTAGGTTAGTCAGTGCTGGAATTTAGAGATAAACCAAAGAAACCATGAGTATTACTGTAGAGATGCAGATCAGAGCTATGCTCTATTACACTAGGAAGACTCCGAGTCACAAACAAAACCCTGCACTATAACAGCAGATTGTAACCAAAAGTGACCCAAAGTGAACTCATTAAACTGCTGATTAGCAGCTGATTTGAAGTGTTATCTCTAACTTCAGCGGATCATTAGCGGCGCAGCAAGAAGAATTTGAAACTATTGAATCCTTAATAATTGATGTTTCTTACTTCAGTGTGGTAAGGCGTTCAGAAGTTGACTTCTCTTTGTGTCATTCACACAGCGATGAACTATTGATCCACTATTCAATGTAGATCCCTATCCCTATACATTTAGCTATATTTGCTGCTACAGACAGCTAGTTTCTGTGTTTACCTTTGAAATCCTTATTAAATTATTCATATAGAAATCGTTGTGCAAAGTTAGCATGACCCATAGAGAGTAGACATATTTATGGGAAATATTATCCTTTATGTGTGTTGATGTTATTACACTGCCCAACATATACTTATATATACCAGCATTTATCTTGCATTCTTTCTTGCATTTCTTGCTTCTTTCCTACACACAAGCAAACAAAAAGTCACATTTGAATATCATCATAAGGTTTTAGTTTTATTACAATTTCCATCATTAAGCTGTGATAAGATAGAAACATCCATGCAAGTGTCATTATTTTGGTAATAAAATATGTGTTCATGTGAAATAAATTAATAAATTAACCTCCTCAAAGCCAACCTTCATGGCATGCATGCATGGAGTACACCAGGTCCTAGGAGGTTAAAGACAATATTTGAAAAAAAAAAAAAAACTACAGAAAAAGTGAACTTGGTGTGGAGAAATGTGTTTTAGTGGTTCAGAACTATAGCAATAAACAATGCAACCCTGCAGTTTGGCTGCTACACCAAGGTCACCATATGGTCCATAGCCCGTCCTAATCAGACTTGGCTGGAATTCTTGATAAGCTGTAACCTCAATCTGCAACTATTTGGATAATTGATTCATTGCTTTCTTTCATTGGCACATTATTTGATAATTAAAATAATTACAATCAAAACATAACAATAGAAAGAACATTGACTGACTTTAAACTATGTTCAACCATTGTTGAATGAGATACAGATATGGTTTGAAAACAGTGGAGCATTCTTTTAAATATTGTGTCATTGAAGCTGATAGATTGCATATTGTCAGCTAAAATCTTGATTAGTTCAGCTAATAAGAGGCTGTGCTGTATGTGTCATGGCTTTGGGAGTCTCTGGTCGTGTCGCTGTGTAGAGAAAGATCCGATACACATGCCATGTATCGCTGGCTCTACAGAATGCCGTGTGTGCTCTGCTTATTGTCCTTCACGTATTGTGGTGGTCTTGTATGAACATACCTTCGCTGACATCTGACCTGGTGATTCTTATGTTCAGGCATGCAGCCCAGTGCCCCTCCCCACAGCGTCTCCTCCCTCCTCCCTTCCGTCCTGCTGCACTAGATGATTTGTTGTTTTCTCTAAGCCATTAACTTCAGACAGATCTCCCCTTCCCCTCTTTGTTCATCTCACAGCAGTCCACTTAAAATTAGAGTATAGTCACTCTATAGTGCTCATAACGTGCGGTTACATCGTGCAGCTCTTTCAATAAATGTCTTCATGTCTATGTACATTACTTCCATCTGTGAGGCTAAGTGAATCCATATGTTATATGCCCAACCCCCCTTATACATAGACCTTTTTAATGAGAAAACCATCCTGTTTGCATGATGTAGTCGTTCATATACTGCACGCTAATATTTCTCTCACTGTTAAGCATTTAACAAATACGGCATTTCCATTGGCCATGCTAACAGCAGGACTCCATCAATAAACCGGTCCAGACTGAAATATCTCAAAAACCATACGATGGATTACCATCAAATCTTGTACAGATGTTAACGATCCCCAGAAGACGACTTTTCATTTAGCACCACTAACATCCCCTGTAGTAGATGAATGAGCAGGAACATTTGTATAAACTTTCATGGCTCCTAGATGATATGTCTTGATGACAATAGGGATTCTCCTGACTTTTCATTTAGCATCACCAGCATGTTGAATTTGACAACTACAGTGAGATTTGGTACAGATATATAAGTCACTAATCTAGGTGGACATGGTAAATGTTACCTCATAAACGTCAGCATGTTGGCATTGTAAACACCAGCGGTAACATGTTAGTATTCAGCTCAAAGCATCGCTGAGCCTAAGTGAAACCAAACAGTCCTGCTGTTTGGATATTACCTCTGTGGAAATTACAATTTCCATCTATACAATTCAGCACAGTTTGAAGAATGGTCTAGAATTATGTTACCTAAACACAGAGAACACTCGTTTGTGTGGTTAGCAAACACACCCATATCAATCATGAGAGTTCTTTAAAAAAGATTACACAGCCACATACAGTCTACAGTCATTTCCTGTTGAAGGATGCAGAATCTCCATTAACTTATATACAGTGCAATCTGCAGTATAGTTTTTTATTTTCTTTTGTTTCTTTAGACTAAATATTGTTGTTTTACAGTTTTACATCATTTTTTTCTGTTTCAATGGCCCAATTTGTTCCAATGTTCCAATATAGAAGCACTGTCTAAAAATTAACAAACTCAATTTTGGGCCAAATTCTCTCTCTAATAAATGCTTAGTATTACAATCGGAGAAGTAGATGAGGATGCACCACTGTTAGACATTATATTCAAGATTGTCTCAGCCGAGTCATTTGTGTTTTATTGTTAAATTTGTTGTTTCTTTTGAAATGAATGAATGAATTTAGAGTCAGATCATTTGGCTCAGCTCACTAAGAAGAACCTGCTCTTTTGGCTCCCAAACAGCTCTCCATTTTACCACTTATGCCTTTTGTAATTCAGCCAAATTTAGAGCTGTTTTGACTTGTGATTTGTATTAAAACACTAAAACCTCTGATTAAAATTAAAATCAAGTACTAAAACCACGTCACTAATGGATAAATTCTTTTATTTATTTTGCTAGAATCAACCCATATCCTCTATATAAGCTCACAGTAGGACCATCAACAATGTTAAAATGTTCTTTTTGTTGGTTTTTTGCAGCTAAATGATATCATACTCTTCATACTCTTCTGCTCAAATGCAATTTACTGCCTCATTTATTGTGTCAAAAAGCAGCCGATTTGCAGCAGATCGTCATGGAGATCGCTGTCAGTGACTTTAAGTCTTACGCCATCAAGAGATTCTTTTGTCTCTCGTCTCTTTCATCACACTAACATTTGATCTTTCTTTCCTTTGTCTAGAGTACAGTTTTCCTGCAGCAAAGAGCTACACTCACAACACCCATGGCTTCAGTTCCAGATCCATGATACACACGCCCAGCCGCGTCATGGCTGTAAGTAACATTCAACAGTTCAGCCTATTACTATGATAAATTCACATGTATTTACAGAAACAGCTTGTCATAGAACCAAGATACTTTCAGTCAATTATATTTCTAAACATGCACATTAAAATGTTGTTTGAGAACCCTCCAAGTGCAGAGAATAAAATCCTGGTGGAGAAATAATAAGAGTGATTTTCAAAGAGAAAATATTGACACTTATTTTAACACAAACCACACTGTGTTTGTAGCACTAAATGATGAAACTTACTCTGGAGAAAAGGACCCACACAGGATTACATTCAACAAAATAAGTGATATTATAGGCACCAATATTGATTCCCAGTCATTTATTTTCTGATTCTTGCTGTTTCTGTCAGATTTTATTGTGGTGACGTCACATGTTCACAGATCTTTACTGGGATTTTCAGAGAGTGCATGGAATGGTTTAAGCCTGAAATTGAATCTTGACTAATGCTCTATAAAAATGGTTGCCAAAAATACACAAAGTTGAAATAAACTTGATAGTATCATTCAAACTAATGACCTAAAACATTCCATTTTCTACATTTTCTAAAACAGATTTGATACATTTCTAGACTATAGACACATGTGTGTATGTTTGCGTGTGTGTACTGAATGCACACACATGCACGTACACACACATATGTGAAAGAAACCAGTATTGTGCATGATTCCTTCTTCCTGGTTTTATTGTCTATAAAAAGGAAAATGGAAGCTCTGCACCTTCTTACTGAAACTCAGAACAATGTGGACAGGACGTCGTCAGTAGCTTTTTATCTGACCACTGACCATTGTCTGACCAACAATCAAAAGACCACATTGAGCTTCCTGCGGCTCACAGTAGCAAGATGTTTAATGAAGGAAATATGGCGGAGGTGTTGAATGTGGAAAATCTCTCACCACCTTGTCACTGCTCGCACGAGTTTCATCAGCCTCGGCTATTGTTTCTTGTGTAAGCTATCATAGTCTCTCTGCTTTCAGACACCGAGGGAGTTATGTTGAAATGTTGCCTTTTCATATCAGAACTTTAGAAACCTTTATTTATCTCTGCCCGCTGTGCTATTCATCCCACAATGCGCCTGTAACTTCAGATCTTTCTCACTGACCCCACAGGTGGCCACGGCGCCCTGCGGTTTCTCCTCCCGCTCCGCCGTGGAAAGCGGCTCCAGGGGCAACCACACGACGTCCAGCGTCGTCCAGAGGACCTACCAGGCCACCCAAACGCAGAGCAGGAGCAGGCGATCCAAGTCGCTAAGCCAGGCGGACCAGGAGGCCATCCCTCTGGTTGCGGTGTGCCCCCCGGAGAACCCCCCCTACCCTGTCACCGTGCCCCCTCCCGGCTCCTTGAGGCGCAGCCTCAGCGGCACGCTGGCCCAGGGGAGAGGCTACTGGCAGGAGGAGGAGCTGCCGAACCAGTACACCTACAAAGGCCCCTCTCACCGCACCATCAGCCGCATCACCAACCGCCAGCAGCAGCACTACCAGCAGCAGCAGCAGCAGCACTACCAGCAGCACAGCTCGGGTTTCGGCCAAGACAGCTGGGTGGGGACCTGCAGGGGGGTCCCCATGGCTGGGGACGGCTGGGGGGCGCAGTGGCAGCAGCATGTGTCGGGTTCCAGACTCTACCAAGCCCCCCTGCACCGGGCGGCCTCGCTGCGCAGCGTGAGGAGTGTTGGGAGGGGAATGGACGTGTTGGACGGAGCATCGATACACAGCAACGACCCGCTGGGAGGGTGAGATATGAAGCACGAGTTTAGGCCAAAACTGACCTGAATTTTTTTTATATATCTAGAGCAGTGGTTCTCTTTTTTCACATCAAGGACACTTGAGGACACAACTCAGGAAAACTAGACCCCATCTCATTAGAATTGTGCTTTAAGATGTTTTATAAAAGGCCAAAATTATGGAAGATTGAGACTGCCATAATAAAGAATAAATAAGGGTTCAAGGATTCAAAATGTTTATTGTCATGTGCACAGTGTAGAAACAAATTTCTCTGTACAATGAAATTCTTACTGTCCACATGAATACTGTATCAATAAAAATAAAAACAAATTTAATAAGTTATTAAAGTTAAAATAAATAGAATAAATAACATTCAAGTAACATAAAATATAAACTATAAGTAGGCAGATTATGTTCAGATCTTTACATGTAATGTGCAAGGTGGAATGAGCAGCGTGAATCGTGCAAAAGTCAAGAATAAGGTGTATGTTCTTGGCACAGTCACAGCTGTATGAGGTAGTCAACAAATAATGACTCATTACATTAATAAATATATCAGTAAATGTCCATATTTATTTAATTTTCCATTTATTAATTCATTAAATTAATGTATGTATTATGTTCAAATTTATTTGATTTTCCATTGTGTTTTTAATTATTAATAAATAAATTAATTAATAAATAATACCCAAATAATATAATATAAGTACTACTAAATTTATTTATTTATTCATTTTAAATTATGGCAGTCCTCCATAGAAATGGTCCTGCATTCTCTCATTGTGAATTATAGTCAAAATAAATTATTCCCCTTTTTTCTGGGGACCCCTGGCACCTCTTAAAGGACTCCTGGTGGGTTTGAGAACCACTGATCTAGCAGATTTATTAATCGCTTAGAAAGTGTGTGCTTCTGCCTGAGAACGCGAGCAGATATATTGGATGTCCGTTGTATCTCCTGAAAATGTAAAGTGCAGCTGTGAGAGTCCTATGACAGTCTACAGTGAGCTTGGAGGAGGTGTCATGAACTTGAGCACAGAAACCAGGAGAAAAACGCACATACACAGATTGAAGGTTCAAACAATAGGCAGGTCCTTTATTCAGACGTGGTCGATCAGAATCAGCAGATCCAAAAAAAACACAAGCAAGGTCAGTAACAAGCAGCTGTTTGTAACATCTGCAAAACAAAAGGCTGGAACGTGCTCAAAATACAAATTGGCAACAAGACAGTAAAGGACACATAGTTAAATACACAGGGTAATGAGGGCTGATGGGAAACAGGTGGGGAGAACAATGAGGAACAGGTGAGATAAAACAGTAGCATGTGAAGCTGAACCTGATACTAAGGAGTGTGACTATCAAAATAAAACAGAAAGTGTGCAAAACTGTGGCAGAAGTAGACAGCCATTATGGGAGGGGTGTGAAGGTGGATTTATATTTAACAGAGAGGGTTAAATAGTGTAGAAACAGCATCTGTGACTTAGATTTAGATCTTTAATTGACTGATTAAGCAACAATAGGTTGATGTGGTCCCAATAGGACCATTTAATTATATTCCCTAATGTAACTGTGTGGATATTATTTCTTTCACTATGTGATTTGCGCAACATTAGGAAGGTCCATTGCTCAATGTGAGATAATTTCCTGGAGTCATCATAGAAATAGAGAGCAGAGATTGTGGTGAGATAAAGGTTTGTAGGAGAAATGGCTTCAGAGGTTAGTGTTTCTGAAATGGAAACGACTACTGGGGCTTCAAATTGTCTCATGTTATTTTCTATAATCTCTATATTTGTCCTTAAACAACCTTAGGAGGAGCCAAAAGCAGCCCTCACTGACCATCTGCTTGGTATCCTATCTAATGTAGCTATGATGATGTATTTAAACTAGTTTCCTTTGAAGAATAATGTGTGTCTGATATATTTTGTCCACAGAAGAGAGTTAAGTCAAATAAATATGTGGAATATATTAATTCCCAGATGCAATATGTCTACTACTTCCCTGTAAAGTTCATTCACAGTTTTTGTGCAGTGGAGGCTCAACATCACACTTGTGTAAGTTGCATACTGCATCAGGATGGGCTTCAAACTAGTTGTGATGTCACAAATCATGCTCACAGGCCCGCCCTTGAAAAACAAATTTCCATAAACAGTTTTTCTGTGAAAAGAACACAAATGTGAAAAGAACCTCTTAGTGTCCAACACTGCACATACATCATTCTGCACAGTGACATTCAACTGCAGGATCAAGAAGAAAAACATATTTTTCAGTGGAATGGAATGGAACTTCAAGGACATTTAGGAAAATCTGAAAATATTACAGGGAGTTGCATGCTGAACCCTTCAGAACAAAACTAAATAAAATCAGGATTTGAGCTGGTCTCAGGGCTGCTCTTAGTGCTGTTATAGTCCTAAATAACAGACATGATCTGATGTGAGTAAACCATCTCTACCATTGTTTTTGGACCTGATGGACATGTTTTAAATACATGTTAATCTGCCTCAAACAGAATAGAACGAACATACAATTTCCCCGATAGAAAAAAAACAAAACAACTTGTAAGTAAATCATACATGTAATCAGCTGTCAGCACATGTTTCCGGTATGTTTTTTTGACAGGATGTGTTACAACAAATGCCTAATGTGTGTGTGTGTGTGTGTGTGTGTGTGTGTGTGTGTGTGTGTGTGTGTGTGTGTGTGTGTGTGTGTGTGTGTGTGTGTTTGTGTGTAGGATGCAGGGTCTGGACATGCCTACAGCTGTCAGATATCTGTCCGAGTCAGACGCTGCATTACAAGTTCTGGGCGCTGCATATATACAACACCAGTGTTACCATAGCAACGATGCTAAAAACCAGGTAACTCATTTACACTGGGCTGTGTGTGGTTAAACGTATTTAACCATTATACCTAGTTCTTTTTCTTGTTTATTCTGTCATTTATTCACTTTCAGCACCTCTTATACGTTATATGTTGTTAATTATTGTGTGTTCCCCTCTGTCTGTGTCACCTCAGGTCCGTGTTCTGCATGGTGTTCCGGCTCTGGTTCAGCTTTTCTCCAGCGACAACCAGGAAGTGCAGCGGTTCGCCACCGGCGCCACACGGAACCTCATCTACGAGAACGTCGAGAACAAGGCGGCGCTCATAGGCGCTGGCGGAGTGGTGCGCCTCGTCAGCATCCTTGGTGAACCCGACGAGGAGCTTCGAAAGAACATCACTGGTAATAATAGTCACAATCACACTTCAACCCCCAAAAATCAACCACACAATGCAGATGTTGTTCTTTATATACAATCAGGGGCGTAGCACCAAATTCTGGACCCTGTCCACTCTTAATGTCAGAGGGCCCCTATCAAAGCATGTGAGAAAAAAAAAAAGAATTATTAACAAGCAAAGTTTATTCTGTAATTATATCAATATACACAACTGGTCAAAAGTTTTATAACACCTTGATTTTTCAGTTTTTATTAAAATTGTCATAGTTTAATGTGTCACGTGACAGATGCTGATGTGACAGCCCAGAGGTACGATGTGGATTATGTTGCTGTAGGATGAACTCCTGACTAACTAGGTCTAGATCATGGGGTTCTGCTTAGCTCTAGAGCTCTTGTCCTAGAAAAGACCCAGACATCAGGCTTCATCCATGCTGATATACAGACGGGGGTTAATTAACCAGTACCTGTGGCATTTATAGGAAACGTTTGGATCAACTTTCCAAACTTTATTTAAGTCCATTACTGCAGAAAAGCTGTAAGTCTAAGTTGTTAACTATTACTCAATTCCTGAAAATCGATATCTCTCTTTTTTGGGGGTCGGGTAGTTAACTGATTATTTTTGTACCATTTAAATGCTCCATAAAAAAAAAATTCTATAAGGTATGTAAAAATGTATGTTCTAAAATTTTTGAACGGTAGTGTATTTGACACCATAATATATATATTATAACACTTCAATTGACTGGAAGGTTCAATTCATTCATTCACAAGAAAACAAAAACAACCTTTCTACCCAGGCCTTGGCTAATCAGTTCCACTTTTCCCCCTCACTACCACGCCCATGTATACATTCTATGTTTATTACTGGTTTGCATGACATAATTACACATTACAGAATAAAGAGCTAACACTGTTGTTGTGGCTGCAGGCGTACTGTGGAATCTGTCCTCCAGAGACAACCTGAAGGAGAAACTGTCCAAAGAGGCTTTATCAGAGCTGACGGAGAAAGTGCTGATTCCTTTGTGTGGCAGCATCCCACTCAGCCCGTCTGAGAGAGACATTTTCTACAACACCACCGGCTGCCTCAGGTAACCCCCCCACAGGACCCTGTTTATTACACATCAGGCTGCAAACGACATCCGGCAACCTGGCACCCTTCTGCAGGGATTTGCGGGGGTGTTGACATGTTTGTTTGTGTTTTAGAACATACCAGCTGATAAAAAAAAATCTGCTTTATTTCTCTGTTTGACAACTGCTCGCTCTCTCCATTCGCTCTCTACCTCACTCAACCACTGAACCACTCCAACCTGAACATAAGCATTCAGAATAACTGTCTAGAAATAACCTCTAGAAATAATCTTCTCGCTGATGGTCTAACATGACATCATGAGGCCATTTCATAATCAGTTCCTGAAAGATGTGTAATAAGTTTCCAAAAACTGCTTTTCAGCTGGTATTTAAAGCTGAAGGTGCTACTGAAGGGACCTAACAGAGCTTCATAAAGTGTGTTAAAATCACTAAATGTACCTAAAAACATGTTATTACATTATGCATTCTGTGTGTGTGTGTGTTTGGAGGAACTTGAGCTCAGTGAATGAGAGGACCAGGCAGAAGATGAGAGAAATGCGAGGCCTGGTGGACTCTTTGGTATCCTACATTCAACAAGAAGAAAGGGCAGATGACAAGGTAACTCGCTCCAAAAGCTCTATTTTCCTTAGCAGGAAACTGGCCTGTGCTTTGAAACTTTGGTAGCTATGAGGGAACAGCACCAAAAGACTAAAGATGCACAAACAAGTTAAAAGACTAGCAAGTGGATGAATCGCTTGGTAATGTTAGCGTGTTAGCTGCTTCAATACCTAGATGAACACTTATACACTCTGTGCCTCATTTTGAAGTACAAGACCTCAGATGTGTGACATAATGTATGTTCTATGGCTGGAATATTTGTTCCTTCAGCAGCAGCACCACAGTGACGGCTGCTTAGCACCAACACAGACAATGCAGCAATTGTTCAGCACCACAGCTATAAATGACACCTCGATAACAGAATCCCAGCATTGCAAAGCCAGCCCGCATTATTCTTTACACATTGAGGTCAGAAAAAAGTGTTAACTTGTAAAAGAAGCTCCCTCAACAGACCAACATGACTTTGCAGCTACGTGGATAAACTTTTAACCAGCTGGTAAATGTTTGAAAAAGCTTCCTTGCAACAGATCAGCTTGAGTCCCTCCTGAATGAAGGACATCAGGCCGCTGACTGACAGAATCTGAAGAAGAAATGGCAAAATCCATATAGAGCAGCAAAATCTTGAAAGGGACAATGCTATAACACCTTGAAGGGACATGTTTTGTCAGCATCTAGATCAATCAATGAAATATGGTGTCATACCTTCACCTTTAATTGTTTCATTAATTTTGAGCACTCATTCACAAAATTGACCAGTCAATATTCCCAATTATGTGATAAGTTGATATCACATATACTGTAATATGTAATTATTGTCCAAAAGGTTTTAGATGGTTTTCAAAGGTAGTCAAGAAAAGAAAAAAAGATCCAACCAAATGTCTTTCTCTTTGGCTGATCTGACACGTCAATGAGTTTCTCACATAGCCACCAACAAACATTAAGATTTGACCTGGTTGCAGCAAAAAATATAAAGTGGTCAGATTGGAGGGCATCTAATTATCTATGTTTTAATTTTTTTTTTTTTTTTTTATATTTTGCCATG
This sequence comes from Lepturacanthus savala, assembly GCA_030544235.1. NCBI lineage: Eukaryota > Metazoa > Chordata > Actinopteri > Scombriformes > Trichiuridae > Lepturacanthus > Lepturacanthus savala. The sequence goes on along the minus strand of CM060462.1, from coordinate 23,306,294 downwards.
GTGGGGCTCTATTAATGGAAATGTAAGTCACTCATTGCACCAGGGAGGGGTCCTCTCTGGTCTAATTTGTGTTAATTTCATGGTCCTTGATGTGAAAAGATTTGAGAAAATTTGAAATTTGTGATCCCCATCTAGCGCCATCATCAGGTCAGAATTTCAATATTAATAGTTTATTACTAAATATAATGACATTCCCCTCAGCCTCAGATGCACTTGAAATGCTAATTAGCTAAAGGTAGCATGTTGTTAGCATAATGTTACAGATAAAATCCAGTTTTCATTACATTAATAGAGCTATGTATTGCATACTAACTTGTTTTTTTCTCAATATCAAAACGCTGCCATGATTCTTTGCAGGTTTGAGTTTGACAAACCAATAATAACCAGAGCAAAGTTTCTGCAGCTGTTAAATATTAAAGGATGACAGGCATTCAGGTCAGGTTTCATATGATCACTTACCAGCTTGTTTTACAAAGTAATGCGGTTTACAGGTGTCAGCCACTGCCCAGGTTTGTTATTAATATTAATACACTCTCTCTCTATTAGGGTGTGGAGAACTCTTTGTGTGTGCTGAGGAATCTGTCCTACCAGCTGTACTCGGAGCTTCCTCCTTCTGCTCGTCATCGTCTCGAAGGCCCGACAAGAGACTCAGCGTCCAGGGAGAGCGAGCCTATCGGCTGCTTCACCATGTACAGCAAAAAAAACACAGAGGTAAAATTTGTCATGCACGTCGCAAATCGTTCATCCCAGTAGTGCTTATCTAGTCAAATTCCTGGATTCCAGGATATCCACACATCCTTTAAAGTAGCACTTATCTTAGGTTTTACGCTACTGTTTTGGTTCACTCTCTCAGCTCTCAGCGGCCTTGTGTCCAGCAGCAGCAGGCAGCTGTTTTCAGTGTAAAAGGTCTTGTAAACCTACTGTAAACTCCCTGAGGCCAATCTCAGACCAAAAATCAGAAAAAGCACTTAGTCACTGCTATTTAGCTGTTTGTTGTGAGTGCACAGGGATTATTGGAGGCGTTTTATGAAGAGGACAGTGTTCTGAGAGGTTTTAGTAAGGAAATCAGGCAAGTGAAAATGGGATTTCTCTCCATGGGTTTCCTCTCTCAGGCATCATATCTGCCTTATTATTGTCAGTCAGGAAAAGGAAACCCTCTTTGTAGTGAAGATGATAAACAGACATTACCCATTGAGGTGAAAAGCTCTTATAAAGTAGTAGTTTTGATTAAAGAAAGATTATTTGAAAGATTATTTGACGATAGTTTTTTAGACTGAATGCTTGATTCCAACATTACAAACTCACTGGTATCCATTGATGGTGTTGATATTGACTTATATTTATGATATAGAAGACAGGAAGAGAATATGCAGCTGTCTTTATGACTGCTTTACTCTTTTCTGATTTATACCCATTAGACTCAGAGTCCTACAGTCAACTACACCATTCATGCCTCCATGTTCCTTCCTGCTCTGGTTTGTCGGCTCAATAACAACCTCATTGTGTAGAAGTCAGAGACCGTATAGCTGCTGGGTAGCTGCCTGTATTGTATACAGACTGTGTGCATCCAGGTCATATAACCACCTGCTTTGTATAAATGACACACAGTCACCATGGTGACGCACCACCATTATCAGATATTTAGGATGTTTCAACATAATGCTGCAATGTGCATCAGTCTTTTTTATAGTTTGTGTGGAAGCATGTGGATTCATGCTTCTACACAAACTGACGACATAGATCAGGTCAGGTTTCTCTCGGGTATCTCGGTAAGAGCTAATAGCCTCATAATAAGTGAATAGAAACCCTAGAGGAGGCGTCAGGTCCACAGGGAGGATCCATTTTCAATACAACACATAGAAACCAACAGATCACATTACTCCTTTTAATAGTAGACACTGGAGGCTAATGGAGAGCCACGGTTACCTGTATGTTCACATAGTGTCCTTTCCTGTGAGTTGTATGATGTTTTATCACGTGAGCAGATCATTAGAAGAGTTAATAGCAGAGTAAACAGGGAGGAGTTTCTACCCAGCTAATATTTATCCCTCTGTTCATTCATTCATCCGGCTCTTTGGTCCAGAGAAAGAGATATTTGACAACTCCTGGTTAGATTGCAATGTGACCTGTGTGAAAGGTCATGGTTTCTAAAGAATGACACCTACTGACCCCTTGACCTTTTCAGTTGGTGCCACTGGTGGGTCCATTTTATCCCAACCACCGTCCAAAAGGCAAAATATCACCAGAGCCAATGGTCATATTAGCATGAGATTTGCTGGAGATAATCATGGTCTCCAGAGGATGACCATGATCCTCTGCTTCCCAGTGCTTTTATTACAATTCAAAGCTCTGTTGTCCTGTTTTCTTGCATCAAAGTTCAGTAACAAAAGTTTGTAATGTCAATTAAAAAACACGCCACAGAACAGAATCTGGGCCTAAACTCATCTATTCCTAAACACACATAACAGTAACATGCCCAGGTCGTTACACAGGAAAAAGTAGGACGTCTGGTTTTAATTGGCCTATCAGCACAATTTCAAAACTGATTGGTATTTTTCCACATAAATTGTAGCATTTTTATTACAATAACTTATTTTTTTCCTTATTTCAATGTATGTCAATTGTACAATTTGTCTATTAAGACTATGTAACAGTCCAACACACCCTCATTTGCACAAACATGAAAAAATCTATTTTTCTACAGGAATACATACTTCCTAGTTTAACTGCATTACAAAATACTGTTATCTTTCTCTTTTTACCAGTGTATTTTAATCACATTCATGATTTGTTCTTTCTTATATCTCCACAGCATCGTAATCAGAATCTGTCCATACTGTCTGAGGTGTCCAGACAGCCTAAGGGTGCTGAGTGGCTGTGGCACCCTAAGGTGGTGACCCTGTACAAGTCTGTCCTGCAAAACAGCGACAGCAGCTCCACCAGCCGCGAGGCAGCATTAGGAGCCCTGCAAAACATCACTGCAGGAGACGCCAGGGTAGGATCACACACAACATACACTACCGTTCAAAAGTGTGGGGTCACCCAGACAGTTTTGTGTCTTCCATGAAAAGTCACATTTTTATTTACCACCATGAGTTGTAAAACAAATAGAAAATATAGTCAGTGCATTGACAAGGTTATATATAATGATTCGTATCTGAAATAATTTTTTCCTTCAAACTTTGCTTTCATCAAAGAAAGATCAGTTTTCTAGCTTCTCTAAGCAGCTAAACTGCTTTCAGTTGTGCTAACATGATAGCATCAAGGGTTTTCTAATATTCCATTATGCTTCTGATGCAATGAGCAAACACATTGTACCATTAGAACACTGATGTAATAGTTGCTGGAAGTTGGCCTCTATACACCTATGTAGATATTACACCAAAAGAAGAATGTATAGAGTGTATTTCTGATTAGTTTAAAGTTATTTTCATTGAAAATTCAAAAAGTTCATGCTCCTGTGATCTTTGTCTGTCAGTGGTCGGCGGTGCTGAGCACTGTGGTGTTGGAGCAGGAGAGGATGCTGCATATCTTGCTGGATCTGTTAGACACCAACAACGAGGCAGAGCTGAAGCCCCTGACCGGACTGCTGAGAAACCTGGCCAGACATTCAAACAATAAAGACCACATGGGTAAGACCCAAATTAGTTAATTTAATAACCCTGATCTGGATTATTAAATTTCAGGAATTACTAAACAGTCAGAGCACTTACCTCATTTACTACTAGAACAGTCTTATAACACAGTCACTCTTATCTCTGGACTTGCAGCTAAGAACACAGTGAACGTGCTGGTGTCCAAGCTGCCCAGTGACGGCCTCCAGAAATCCCCATCCAGTGAGGTGGTGGTCAACATCTGTGGAGCCCTCAACCACCTGGTCACCTGCAGCTCCCTGGCAGCACGGGACATCTCCTACTTCAACGGTCTGCCCAAACTGATCGGCATCAAAACATCCCACGATAACAGGTAGAAAGGACTTGTTCCGTAATCAGAAATTATTAGTGTAGTGCATTTCGAACACTAAAAGCAATGAGAGTTATTATGCAACACTCTAATGAGGGTAAAGGAGGCGTTCACTGTTTTTCAAGTCTGCGTTGAAGAAAAAAGTCAGGAAATAACCATTCAAATACATTTTGTTTTTGCTGTAATCATTATAAATTAGAATAGCAAAGCACACACCACTTTTGGCCAATCATCTTACTCATTAAAAGGGATACTCTTTTGGAATGCTCTACCTACTCAAATAAAACAATAAACTGATGCAAAAGTATTTAATAAAAAAGGTTATATCCTGGTTGAAAACCAACCAAATGCGTGAACACTAGTTGGAGATCAATCAAGTGGGTGAACACAAGTCAGAGTAATTAAATTGTTGAAATTATCAATTTTTATGAATTTTACACTGTAATTCTGCCAATGTCATAGGTTGCATTTGTATATAGAATCATGAATTTGGCACGGCAAACTTGGAATCGCTTCTTTGTAATTTATAAAATTTTAACTTTAGATAGATAAGTGTATGTTATAAAAAAGGCCTAACTAGGCACTGGGGTTGTAAACAAGCTTCATCTATAAATATACTATACAACGGTATCATGTTTCTGTAACTTGGTGCATTGTATTTGTATTGTCCCTGACAAATAAACATAAATAAATAAATTCTTTCTGTTCATAATGCACTAGGGGACAAAATGATTCAAAGCAATTAGAAATCTTTTTAGTGTCAAATGTCACTTTTTTGTTATTATATTTCCACTTCAGCTCAACAGAAAAACACTGTCAAAAGAATTTGATCCTCGTCATTATTGATTTATCTTTTCAGTCATATCAAAGCTGTGTTTCCTGTTTATCACTTCACTGTTAACTGCTGTCACTAAACTGCAGGTCATGTTTCATGTCAAGTGTTTATCACTTGGCTTCTGGGCTCTGGTATTTCCTCCTTGTTTCTAACAGTCTGTGTCTTGGTTTAGCTCTGGGGGTATAAAAGCTGCCAGAGCAGCATCAACTGTCCTCTGCAACATGTTCCAGTACAACAAGCTGCACAAAGACTTCAAACAGGTGAGAAACTCGACTGCTGACAGGCAGAGACATACACAATATACACTGTCAAAATCATTCTAATGTTTTACAGCTGGGTCCAAAACTCCAGTTTTCTCTAATTTGTCCCTAGTCCAATCTGTACTCTGTTTTTTACTGAAGATAACTGGTTAGACTTCACTTCTATCAGTAAGACATTGGACAAAGTTCTTATAGTTTCAAAAAGTGGGTTATTATTTATCCCCCCAAAATTCTGAATCGTGAAAAATAACTTAATTGGGCTCTAAAAAATGTCAACAGGACTAAACTGAACTCAAACTGAACTCATCTCAACAGAGGCTACTAACCTATTTCATGAAGCATGAGGTGAACATACGGGACACTGGACAGTCACACAGGATAAGACAACTACTACATCAACTACAAATAAACACTATATAAACAGTTTCATCCTTACTGATAAATAAGCAATAAACACAATAACCCTAAATTATTTTAGAAAATTAACTGCAAATACAAAGACCTCCCTTCTCAAGCCCCCACTCGTTGCATGAAGTTAGTATACACTACCGTTCAAAAGTTTGGGGTCATGTAGAAATGTCCTTATTTTTGAAAGAAAAGCACTGTTTTTTCAATGAAGATAACTTTAAACTAATCAGAAATACACTCTATACATTGCTAATGTGGTAAATGACTATTGTAGCTGCAAATGTCTGGTTTTTGGTGCAATATCTACATAGGTGTATAGAGGCCCATTTCCAGCAACTATCACTCCAGTGTTCTAATGGTACAATGTGTTTGCTCATTATGTCAGAAGGCTAATGTAATACATTTCATTTCATGGAAAACACTAAATTGTCTCAAAGACCCCAAACTTTTGAATAGTTCAGGGTCCAGCATCAACCACAGAAACTCAAAAGATGGAAAATTCCATGAGTAAAACTAGAAGAGTGGCTGAAATGATCTGAAAGATGCTTCAGTGGTGCTGCAGTTGTATGGAGACAATTTTGTGTAGGTTCTTCTTCTTCCTGAGCGACATGTTTATCATTATACAGTTACATTATACATTATACAGCAATTATACAGCCCTCTTTGAACACAAGCCTCAAAAAGAAAGTTTCAGTCATTGTTCTTTGCAATCAACAGAAAGAAATGCTGGCATAATTATGAGGCATGGCTCCTTGCCATAGGGCACCTACAGCGAAATTGTTGGATGTCGAAACCAAGTATTTTATCTCTTGCGCACAGCGGCTCAAACACAGGAACGAACCGGCCTTGAATGGTTCCTGTTGGGCAGCAGCAGCGAGGGCTGTTCTGTCTCTCAGTGCCGCTGGTACCTTGCACCAGAGGTTTACGTCTTTGCAGTGTTTTTATAAGAGAGCCACGACCTTAAATCACATCCACAATGTGAAAGGAGCCGTCTGCCAGTAACAACGCAGCTTTTGGTTTCATCCAAAACACCATCGGAGGCAGTCAGTCATCACTTAGTTTTAACAGATCTGACACTGTCCTGTCCTGCTACCTCACTGTGTGGCTCTGGCCACACTTTAGTTTAGACAATGTTATTTTTTGTAAGTGTTTTCTTTTGCTTTCTTGGTCCCTGCTTCTATCTCAATTGCCCTGCTGTGTTTTCCACTGGGTGGACGAGTGTGGCAGAGAGTTTGACACATTTATTACAGTTGTCAGGACATAAAGCATGACAAATGTGTTCTTTCGGGTCCTTTTTCTTACACTTTTTCAAAGGGTGGAGGGGGGGGTGTTCTTGGAATCCTAATGGGTGCAGAGCTTTTGTTCCAAAACAAAAAATGCAGGCGGGTCTTCCACATAAAGCAGGATTACTGCTCATGAGAGTGGAGGCCACGTTTTCCAGCAACTTCATTAGTTCTGCTTTGTGAAACAGCCCTCTGAATGTGAGCTGTAAGACCACGTATTAGCGACATCGCAAAACATTTCATCAGGATAATTATTTTGTCAACTCACTTGATGTATATAGTATCATACACAGTATATAGTAATAGTATAGTTTGTTATGGGGAGTTCCTGTATATTATATATTAATTTTACATTATTAAACTCAACTTAGTCTAACTGGATTCCTCAAGGTAGTTTTTAGTTAGCATCAGTGATCAGAATTGTGCAGATGAACTTGGACCTTGAAGAGCACACAGACATATGTAAATGCAAGAAGGGAAAATAATTCCCTTTGTTTCCTGTGTTCTGTTGCATTTTAACACCATGTCTGCATCAAATAATTCAAACTGGTTTTGGGAGATGCTGTTTTGGCTCAAAACATATGGAGCAAAAAAGGGTCCAATATAAAAGCAATTGCAGTAATAATGTTTTATAGCATTGCTTGGTCCCAGTGGAATATGGAAGCTGTGTGTTTTCACCACCCAAGAGAACACTTTAGTGCACATTGAGACATTCAAAAGAACATTTTAGTGCATGTTTAGACATTTAATAGGGCACTTTAATGCACAAATATACTTATTTAAAAGGGCAGTTTAGTGCACATTTAGACATTTTAAAAGGGCCCTTTAGTGGATGTTTAAACATTTAACAGACCACTTTAATGCATATATTTAAAAGGGTACTTAAGTGCACATTTAGATATTTAAAGAGCACTTAAGTACACGTTTTGCCATTTAAAAGGCCCCTTGTGGTGATTTTTTTCACAATTAGAGCATAAAGATGTATGTCTATACATGCATGTCTATTCTTCCTCTGTGCATTTATGGATGATGGTGATGTATCTGATGCTAAACTTTGTAATATATATCATTGTTGTTAGTACAATAACATTATACATGCACCACCATTTAATTTACTTTATTATTATTTTACTTTATTTAATCAGTCTAGCCATGTCTGTGACTGTCAGATCGCTTTGTGGCTAAACAGAGCTTTAATACAACCAACCTTGTTTTATAAAAGTGTCCCATTTGTTTCTTTAATACTGCTTCATGATTGGTTAGAAATAGGTTATCATATAATTAGTTGTCAGGAGAATATCAGAAGTTATATGAGTGATATTTTCTGTAGTAATCGTCATCAATGTTAATCTGAAATAGAGGCAATGAAACATGCAGGCTACGATCAGGGATGCGGAGGATGTTAAATATGAGTCAAAGCGGTGCCTCCTGTTTACAGTAAATGGAGGTGTACAGGTCCTGGAGGAGGGAGCAGATGGACTGATCCTTTTTTTCAGTCCATCCATTTTTCCGTTCCGTCGTGTATTTGTGCGGCGGCCGGACTCTGATTCACATTGAACAAGCAGACTCAGTGATTGCCGTGAATTATAGTATCAGGCAGCTGCTGTGTCTGGGTGAACTTCCTCAGCCGCTGCAGGAAACACATCCTCTGCTGGGTCTATATTAGTCTCTTAATCAAATTGTTATGATTTTAATTCCCAAAATAAAATAAGAATGAATAAACTCTGTGGGCTCTACAGCTTGCCATCTAACTTTTTGCTCAGAGAGACAGCTGAAGCAAGTTTATATCAAGTGCCTTAAGCACCAGCTAGCCTGAGCTACAGCCATAACTAAATTTGCGTGTTATTCCTAGCTATTTTGTAATTGAAAAATATTTCATGATTCATCAAATTGTAATTCAGTTTATTCGATACAAAATTAAATACATTAGTGAATATTTCAGTCCAATCAAAAAACTCCTAATGACTAGCATAACGTTAAGATTTGACTTTTTCTTTTTTTTCAGTGTGACATTAATAGAAATGAATGAAGAGTCAGACACGTAATACCTGTGAAGAATCATAAATACAATCAAGAAGAGTGTTAAAAAGTTCAAAAAGAGTGTTATTATTTTGTTGGTACCTCATATTTCTCCCATATTAAATGAAGATCATCCAGAGCAGGTTTGTATTATGCAGGTTATACCGAACCTTCCTATTATGCAGTTCAGCAATCTAAAAACTTAAACCCCTTGTTAACTACTGTATTTCCCTCTGCCTTCATAGTGTCATGAACACATTGGATGGCGACCATTGAGTCTTGAAAACTGATTATTGGTACTAATCAACAAATCTAATCAGCCTCCACAGTCATTTTCCTCTATTAGTGCAGTAGTAAAAAAAAACATACTTAACTGTCCATTAATAAGTGGAACAAAAACCAACAAAGTAGTGTTTCTATGATGTTTGTGTAAATGAGTCTGAAGATAAATGAGAGAAGAATGTGTGGGTGTTGGCTGACATTGTGCTTTCAACTCATGTCTCCACCAGATGTTTTTCTAGTTTATATCTGACCACATCCATGTTTTTTATCCCACTTGAACTCCACTCCTCTCTTCCCATTGGTTTTCTCTTCCTCCCTCCTTCACCCTGTTCAGAAACACTGGCCCTTGTAACAGTAAGCACTTGTAATGTCTTATCGGGGAATAGTTGGCTCTGCAAAATCAAATATTTTCTCTTTCTGATAGCAATTACTCCGGAGTTATTAAAGTTCATCCCTGCAGGGTTCTCAATCTTTTCTGTCTTGGCCAACATGGATAAATCGGTGGTAGGGACGGTACATAAAATCCATGGTTTGTACCTCAAGTTTGGCCTTAGTCATTTTTGGGAAAACACAAAAAGACTATCAAATACAAAGAATGTTAAATTTATTAATCATTTTAATGAAAAAGGCCTTGACAGTGGATGACTGTGGACAAACATAGAACATTGTGTGTCACTTAAGTAACATTAAAGAATAAAGTGACTGAAGACAATTTTTGAACATTCTAGTGGGATTTTAGTCAACTTTAAACCTGGTTTAAACTGTCCGTTCATAGTGAAACTCTAAACCTACATTACCTGGAGTTAAATTAAACTAATGTCAGGTGCCTTTTTTTATCACCTTCCAAGGTCTGCTTTGTCTGTTTTTTATTGAACGTAACTCATGTCCAACATCCAGTTTTGATGACTTTTAGAAACCTGAGATGAGACAAATTTTCAATGAAGTGATGACACTCAACATGTTTAATGGACTGAAGATCCTGAACCTAAGTTTCTTTCTTTCTTTCTTTCTTTCTTTCTTTCTTTCTTTCTTTCATTCAGCTCCACACTGTATTACTTTACTACTTTTTATTATATTATTATTATTTTAAATTTTTATTAAAGTATAACTTGTGAAATGTAGACTTAAGGACTGTAATAAATTATAGCCTAAAGCCTTTATCAATCACCAGTACAAATTGATTCAAGAATCACGTTTAGAATCACCTTTAGCTTAATAAAGTCATTTTATCCTGATTTGGACAAAAAAACCTGACTTCGGCAAAAAATAAAATGTCCTGAGTGAAATATCCATTGTCCTATAGGACATAAAGAGTATGATCCTTCCAACTCAGGATTAAGGTGATTTTACCAGATGTGGCAGCATCATCAAGAGATGATTTAGAGACAAGAAACTCACGTTTGTCAAAAAATAACTTGGGCCATTATTTTAATAGGGTGTCTTTTATTTGACCAAAACTATGACTGAAACAGTTTAGACATGCTGAAATGAAGAAGGAAATCAACTTTACGGTTTCTCGCATGGAGGCAAGACCTTCTGACAGCTGTTTTATGCTGAGTCATGGTCTAACTGGATATAAAGTGGTTGGAACTAGCTCCGCCTCCAACAGATGATGATAATATATCAGTCAGAGGGACCAAACCACTACTTTTTTACTTCCATACTTTTTAACTAAATCTCTGAACTGGTTCTTACAACTGATCATGTAGTTGACGTTTTTATCGTTGGAAAAACTTCACTCAAGATGGCATGAAAAGCTTTCACTGCTAATAATGGACATAGATCTAAAAGTGCAAAAAAAGGTCTGAAGCTGAAAAAATAAAACTCAAATTTCTTTCTTTGACCTTTGCCAAAAAATATTTGAGCAACGTAATATTAGAACTCTTGAAATGTATTTTTTTTATTCGACTGGGTCTTCAAAGCTTTTTTCTGAAAACACCTGCATGGTGCAGCTGGAAACGCTGATGAGAGCAGCGAGACTCAACCAAAACAGCAAAGTCACAGGCTAGAAAACCAAAGCAATGAATTAAAAGATGTGAGTTTGTCACTATGAACGGCCCCTTTCACTTTTACAGCTTGCAGGTTTTTTCCAGTGTAGTGTCCAGAATTTATTATTCAGCGGTTCACACGCTTGATGATTTTTTTTCCCCACATCACAATGGAAATCATTGAAAATGGGCATTAATTCAAAAATCTGAAAATATGTTAAAGTAACCATGGCAACGAGCTGGTTTTCCCTCAGTCGAGGAAGTTGGTGAAGATCCAAAGTGAGTCGCTAACAGGATTACAGGAGCCTGGGCTTGAACAAGAGAAGCAGCTCCTTTTATAGATGGACCAGCCTGCTGTGGAATGTCACATGATTCTATTAGATAACGCTTTATTCCTCTAATGCCTGCTGTGAAAAGTTTCTTATTGTGACCGGAAATAATATGAGAAACGTTAATGAGAAACCATAATGACTACACTCTATCTTGCTGCATTCCTGTCTCTGCTTTATGTCCTGAATACTCCACTTGTGTCTATCACTGCTGGTGTTTGGCCTGAGTTTCATTGAGTTTTAGTTCTTGGAGTAATCCCCCTTTAACAGGAATGCAGAGAATCTGGCTGGGATATTTTGGGTTTGTCTCTTTTGTGCCTTCTGGGAAGAGTAAAAGAGAAGTTCGGTTAGGTGGACTTGGCAGCCGCTGTGTCATGTTCTCGTATGCCCCCCCCCATCCCCCGCCCCGACCCAGCAAACAAAAGCTGCATGTTTGTCCAGATGGCCACGTCTGCTGGGTGGTCATGGTGAAGTTATTACATTTGATAGATAACCGGTTGTGTGTCTCAACACTGGTTCCTCAAATAGTCTCATGCAGTTAGCGTGCTGCTTGCTTTACTCACCACTTATAATAATAATAAGCTGGACTCCGTGGCCCCCAGAGGGGGGAACTTTATCATTTTGGAAACTCCATGAGCTTTCCTCAGAACTAAGGGGTATTTCCTCCACCAACTCTGATGTACATCTGTCCTTTTATGAAATATTAGGCATTTATATCCCACAAGAATGGAAAAAAAATGATTCTCCAAAAAAAAAAGTACAGGACATTTGACAATAATAAGGGACATTTGTCACTGAAAGGAACATTTAACATTGAAAAAGGACATTTGACATTGAAATGTGTAATGTCAAACTTGGGAGGCTGCTCTTACCTTAAGATCACATTTGTCAGTTTTATACAGAATTGTATGTTCTTGGCTAGACAAACAATAATAGAGTAAACCATTGTTAATGAAGGACTGGGTTTAGACTGAGAAGTGGACATCAGGAAGATTTCAATGGTCCTAATAACAGACATTGAAACATTTTGACTTACAATGATTACAGGGACAATGCATTTTGGCCGCATTGGCTATTTATATGAGAAAGAAATTTAGTTTTGGCATGAGTGAACAGATCAGAGAGAGATAAGAGCTTTTGCAAGGGATGGTGTGGTCTATCTGGACTGAAGTCTAGGTTGTGGTATATTTGGAAGACACAGATCTGATGGTTGTGAAAGGTACTTGGATTTACTTTACATTTTTACTAACACTGTTTGTATTGTTATTTCTTTCAGAAAGGATATGGCCGTCGAGACTTCACAGATGTCACCATCTAAGTTGCAGGACATTCCCCGATCCATTCCACACTCGCTTGACCACAAGGGTCAAGACTGCTGTGAGGAATAAAAGAGGAACAGAAGGATATGGGAGCATGATGGACTTACAGGAAGTGACAAATTGGACTGGAGCCAGTGGAATGATGGGACTGAGCTCGTCCTCTTCCTGGTGGCTTTGTGTTTAACTTGGCTCGGCTTGCAGCAGATGATGTGAACTTAGCCACTAACGCTAACGCACACAGTGAACTTCACCCCTCAGAAATTGTTACATGCTCTGTGTGTATTTAGGGTTTGACTGATAAGCCGTTAGCTAATCAAGTAAACAGTGGCCTAAACTTTTCATTATACTTTAATGTACTGGGTGTACAATGACCCCGTTCTCCCAAGTTCAATTGGAGTCACCAGCAAGTCTGAAGTTATGTGAACTAAAGGTGACGAGACCCCTTTATACCTAGCAATCAGACCCAATCCCTCACTGACACACACATTTTCATTCTGACCCCATTGTTTGTGTGTATGCGTGGTAATAATGTACTGTAGTTGCGTAGTTATATCATGTTTATATTGTCTTTGTACAGAATAGCTCTCAAATCAAGCAAAGGGCAGAGGTAGGGCAGTAGACTTATTTTTAACAAGCCTGCAATCAGTTATACAAACGGGCCACAGATCCAGCAGATCAGAAGATAAAAAGTCCACAAGATATTAGAAAAAATTGTCTATTCTATCATTATACCATCTCTGGATTGATTTCATTTGACTTTGTAGGAAGACAGTTTGATGCTGTGTTCATGTAACATCAGATTTACTATAAATACAAGCCATCATTAACATCAACCTTCTAGTAGTGAATAGGTCTTCAGTCAGGGAAGACACAAGCGATGAAGCCTACAGATTATAACAGCTTATTAAAACTCCTTTTTTCTATGAAGGCTATTTGGTGTTGGAGGTAAAGACAGGTTCTTGACAGCAAAGAGCATGTTCATGTCCTGTACACTTAATCCAGTGAAGTTATGGATAAAGTTTGTGAGACGAAGACCTGGAGTTCTAAAATCCATTTTTCAATAACCATCCAGTAAATGCTTCATTAGGATGAATTAATTATTTGTGTTTCGTGCTATGACATTTCCTGTCCATATGAGTGGCAAACATGGTGGAACAACATAATGGGACTGACGCTAACAGTCCAAGGCATGGGGCACTAGTCCTTCTCCTGCTACTCTGCATGTTTTAGGAATCTCCGCACTCCATCATCCCTGATTCTAATCATCAACTCGTTATCAAGCGGCTGAATCTTGTCAAGGGCTTGATAACGAGTTATTAATTAGAAGATTAGAGATCCATAAAAACATGCAGGGCAGCAGCTCTCCAGAAGCAGGGTTGGTGACCCCTGGTCTAAGGTGATGAAGTACAAAAGTAACTATACCTGCATGTTAATAAAATCCAAACTACTCACAGTGTGTCCATCCAGTGTAGTTTGTTGACTTTGTGAAACCTTTTATGGAGACTCCACCACATCAGATTAGTTAGAGTGTGTTCTCAGGGGAGAACTGGACTCTAAATGCAGAGTTAGGATTTCTGAGAAACAGGGACAGGCACCGTAATTAAGCTTTCCACAGAATATAAACAGTACAAACAAACCCAAAACAGAGCAATTAGCTTTACTAAATAATATCTTGTGCACAATGAGGAAAATCACGGCCTTGAAAAGTACACAGTTCTTGTTATGGAGTCAGATATGATCAAAGATGTGATACTTATGATTATCTCACAGTGTCTTTATAGTCCCTAAATCTCGTGAAATGTAAGGAGAAGGCAAAGTGAGGATATCTCACAATGTCTCACAAGTGGAATGACAGCTGGGAGGATTGATCTGGAAGGACGTGGGAGAAAGAGCTGTAACCTTCAGACCTGGTCTGGAGGAAGATAAAAACCAGCCGGAGTTTCACAGAACTTATCTAGCTGAGGGAGGAAAAGAGGAAGGGAGGGGCTGAGTCTAAGGGGGAATCAAAGGCCTGTGTCAGCAAGGAAAAACCAGTAGAGGGGATTCATTATGAGCACAAAAGGGTAGAACAAAAAAGAATTCATTTTAGTACATTTCATAAAATCTTAATGAGTTCTTTGGTATACTTTTTATTTTTTTCAAATTTCACATCAGCTGTAGTTTTAACAATCAATCAAATGACTGCATGGTTAACGTCAAAGATTTTTTAAGTAATGATCCCACACACTGCTGACTGCACTTCCTCTCAACTCTACAAAGAATTTTAATTGTTTTCTTATTCCACTGTTTTGGAATTTTGGCCCAGTATCATTACTGTTAAGATTCAGTTTTCGCAACTCATCTTTATTTCCAGACACAGATTTCATCATGTCTTTACTCTGTGGAATCTTTTATAAAAACACATAAAGCTCTACTTTTCAGAGAGGCATTTTATGTTTTAACTTGTGTATCATGTGTGTTTTCCAATGCTGCTGCCCAATGAGCCGGTGTCCCCACACGGCAGCCATCTTGCTAAGGTCCGCTCGCTCCATTAAGGTAGATAAACTATTAAACAACTGTCTCAATTTTCAATCTGCTTGGTTTGTTATAAACATCAATAATTAGTTATGACACTAGATATTTAGTCAGTCAGTCAGTCATTTTCTATACCTGCTTATTCCTCATTAGGGTCACATGGTCTGCTGGAGCCAATCCCAGCGCGTTACGGCGAGAGGCAGGGATACACCCCAGATGGTCGCCAGCCAATCGTGGGGCACACACACCATTCACTCACACACTCACACCTACGGGCAATTTAGAGTGGCCAATTAACCTGAGCATGTTTTTAGACTGTGGAAGGAAGCCGGAGTACCTGGTGAAAACCCACGCAGACACGGGGAGAACATGCAAACTCCACACAGAAAGGTCCCAGACCCAGGACCAAGGAGGTCTTGAACCTGTGACCTTCTTGCTGTGAGGCAACAGCGCTAACCCCTGCACCACCGTGTCGCCCACTAGATATTTATATTTATGAATAATTATGAACTTTCATATAAAAGTAACATTATGCAAATAGTTATTGTAATAGCTATACATACAGACAACGTGTTACATACAATCACAATTGAAGAACCTTCACATAAGCAAAAGAAGAAATAACATAGCGTAAAAACGCTTCATTACAAATAATGACATTGCAATAACAATTAAATAAAATTCTGCATTCTGCAATTCAAGCTAATAACACCAATATCTAATAACTTGACAAAAAACAAACTGTTTGGAAATCAGTTAAAATTATTGCGGTTTAGAGAACCAGAACACAGCTGGAGCTGCACTGTCACAATATGGCTGCCGTTGAGGGACGTCAGCACATAGCCCTATCCTATCCTTTCATTTGTTGTGAAAGGTGCTATATAAGTAAACTACATTTACAGGCTGAAGCACAGTTGGTTGAAGAGGAACTGATAAACCAGCGACCTTTAAAAATCCAGTTTCCCGAACAGACTGTTACTCTCACACTAAAATTACCACCATAGATTCCCTAAAAAGAAGCCATGGCATGTCCTACTGTGGGGAAAAGTGACTCCAAACAAAGGCTGGTAAAGGCCAAAAAGTTGCTTTGACCGCACTGGACGAACACTGACAAAAGCGCCTCAATCCCCACATAACCACGAATGACATAAACAACCGGTGTAAGGTTTTCCCACCTAGAACAATGAACTCCAGAGCTGCCAAATAAAACCAGTTTTAGTCCTTCCAGAATCTGATTGGACTAGTCCCCATTTTTTTTTTTTTTTTATCAAACTCATCAGTTTTACGTCTTAGACTGGCTCACATTTCAGACAACAATAGGAGGGAGTTGTGAATCAAAAATAGGCTTCAAACTATGTACAAAAACAAATAAGATGAGACAAAAATCCATGATGTTAGGTCAAATCAACTAAACAAGCAACAGGGAGCTGAGAGGGGGAGACAGATTGAGTCGACACCCAGGTGAACCTTCCCCCATGGATGAACTCCACTCTGCCGTCATTTCCTGAAAGCGGAGGTCAACGTAACCGGGCCAAGGGGAGCAGGAGCAGTAGCCGGGGGTTGGATGGGGGGTGGGGGTCATCACAGCACCAGGAGTGTGGAGGTAAACTGTGGTTGCAAAGACTCAATTTCCACTCCAGCAGCTTCAAAGGTTCATCCAGTTTAATCACAGGGATCAAAAAAGCAGCCATGTGGACTCTTCTCTTCCCTCCAACCCCAGAAACCTCAACCTCAGACAGAACATTGCTGACCCCAGTCACACATACCAGCAGAACTTTCCAAACCTGCTTATGTCCACTACAAAAGCCCCCACCTAGCTGTGAGTATGAATGTAATTCATTAGATGTTTTCTCCTTGAAGGAACCTTGACTTAAGCTTTCCAGTTTGAAGCTTTATCCCAGCGTGAATCTCCCTTGTTTTTAAAGTGGATTTCTATGAAGGATGGATGGATCGAATGGATGTTTGCTGCCGTCTTGTGGCTGAACTACTGACCTACAGTGAAGGATATTTTATATGGTTTCCTGGGGCAGACATAGGCAAACCCTGGTCCTGGAACGCTGCTGTGGGTGCAGATTTTTTGTCTCAACCAAGCAGTAACAACACCTAATTCTGCCACTGAAGCTTCTTAGAAACGCTCTAATGGTTGATTAGTAGAATGAGGCCTGTAACTGCCTGGTTAGAACATAAACCTGCACCCCCAGCAGCTCTCTAGGACCAAGGTTTCCTACTCGTGTTTTGTGGTTTAAGGCAACAGTGCAGTGCTGTTTTGCAGTATGGTGATTTCTTAGTCCACCAGGAAGTGTGTGGTTGCAGTTATCAAGAAACGCTCAACCCATTGAAATTGCTGTCCCTTGGGTCCTCAGGGATGCATCTGCCAAGCATGAAGTCAATCAGATGAACAATTCTCAAGATATGTAAAGGGAATTACATACATACATATGGACAGACTGGGATCACTTACTTTATATTCAGATGCTACTGCTAAAGTGCCTCCTATTGGCCAAATGGCTTCAATATTGTCACAGTGATTCATAGCTATTTTTATCTGTTTTTTGGGGTTTGTTCATATTGTTCATATACTGTCGAAAGCTTAATTACAGTGCCAGCCCATTTTTCTCAGGAACACTAACTGCATTTAGTGTGCAGCTCTCATCTAATTAATCTGATGTGGTGGAGTCTCCTTTGATATAAAAGACCATCAAATTTTGTTGTAACAGCACAGGAGATATGACATTTTCTTATAATGTAAGCACTGCCCACAGCATTTGTGCAAAATGTGAAGGTAAAGAACATACAAAATCCAAGCATTGTCTAGAGATGTACTAAACTTGGTACTGACTACTTGTCATAGTGACACTATGTGGTCAAATCACAATTTAACAATGCATTTCCTTGGGTCCCCAGCATTACACACACCAGGCGTGAAGTCAATCAGATGAAGGGGTGTCAAGATATTGGAGGCAAATACAGAATGTTAGAGATTACACAGAATATAAATAGATGCCTCTGTAACATCCGCAGTGGAAAACCAGGGTCAGGGTCACTCACTGATTCAATATAATGCTGCTTGCTGAGGTGGCTGCAGGAAAAATGAAGGAAGGAAGGAAGAAAATAAAACATCCTGAGGGCAGCCCTGTCTCCAAATGACATGAATGGAACAACATTAAATCATCAAAGTGTAAAAGCACAGAAGCTCAAGATCATGCTTGATTAAGATTAAGATGCAAATACAATAATCAGACGTGATGCTGTTTGGTGACTGAGGGATTTAATGCAAATAAAGGACTTTATACTTTCTGCAAACAGTTGTAAATATTATTATCACTAAGAATCAGATATTAACTTAACCCAGTACAGTGTTTGATCAGTACTAATAAAATCTAGTAGTAGTATTTTGCTGTTTACGGTTAGCCTTTGAGTTTACTGTTAATGTCTTTAAGTTTATTGAATGTGTATATAATCCTATGAATTAAATTAGTCATTTAACAGATGTAATCCACAATCAGGGTCATTACGTGACTGTAAGATAAGAACAGGTGACAAATTAAAAGAAAAAAATGAGGCAAAACTTAATGAATGCAGATAATTCCACACAGGTGCCCTGCACAGTATAATTAAGCAATTAACATCCACTCGTGCTCTGCTGCATTTATAAAAGAAATGCTGAGCAAGCCAGTCGATTCTGATTTTGAGGAAAAGATTCAAGTACTTTGAAAGAGGCGCAGCATGTTTATGTTGAAAAGGTTCAAGGTTGAGTCACGGTTGCTCCTGCTTTTTTTGAATAATTAAAAACAGAAGAGCAACTGTTCCTCAGGTGACTGAGAATGTCGATACAGGGCGTGATCAGACTGAGTTGACTAGAACAGTCCGTCGACAATTACAGAGAGAGGGATGTTATAGTAGGGTTGCAGTGCATCAACCCCTCATTATAAAGATGAATGCACATTTGAGAGTTCAACAGTGTAGCAAACAGGCAGTGGTCTACAAGGATCTACAGAGAAATCGATACTGCTCTCATGGTGTCATGTATTGTACAGAGCCGGAGGCAGAATAAGCATGTTTTTAACATCATAGCATAGCATAGCATAGTGGAAACAAGGAATGGCTGGCCTCACAAATAAAACTAACACAGGACATCGGTCATAAATACAGTCAAGAGCTCAGACTTGGACCAAAAGACTTGAAAACAGCTCTTAATACAACATACAAATGTTAACAAAAACACAAGCAAGGAGAGTAAAAAATAAAATTAAAAAAATAAATTATAAAAGAAGGCAACTTCGTTCCCTTTAGTTGTCGATCAGTCGAGGCCCTGGGACGTTAGACCTCTGTAGAGATGGATTTCTTTTCACTGTGAGGAAAAAAAGAAAAATAAACCCACACATTACAACTCCCACTATAAAACACACTCATAACTCAACATCTTGCTCAACTAGAGACTGAAGATAATCCACAGAACACATCCACCACATCTGCTCAGCAACACTGTCCAGTCAACAGATACTCGTCAACCGTTGAGAAGCTTTTACAACTTTACCGCAGCATTCTGATCCATTTTCACTTATTAAGGTACAAAAAAATATCTGAGATCAGCATCTCTACATTTATTCCAGCCATTTAATTCCAGCGTCTGTTGAATTCCAACACATGAACACCTCATTCTGCTTAAAGAGGAACCAGAAGTGGATTAAAGTCACCCAAGAACAATGGTAGACATGAAATCTGGGATTAAAAATAACGGTTATTGATTTTCTAATTCTTCTTAAGCGTAAACATTAGTGTTATGTTAAAATGAATTTGATCTTGTTTCTTTGCATTGTTTGAGGTCTGAAAACATTTAATCTTTTTTGTTATTTTGACCATTTGTCATTTTCTGTAAATAAATGCTCTAAACTTATGTTTTTATTTGTAATTTGGGGGAAATGTTGTCAGTAGTTTAGAGACTCAAACAAAAATGTTCATTTTAGCCAAACACATACCTATAAGTGTGAAAAAGTGAGAATTTTGCAGTAGTTTCTTATTTTTTTTCAATGCTGTATATCATGATGTCTGAATTATAATATGAGTGATAACTCTCCACTTACCGTAGCTCCTCCTTCAGCCGCGCCAGTTTGTCATGCAGTCGATTATTCTTCACGTGAATGGGATTGTCAGGGACGAACCAGGCAGCTATAAACTTACACATCACCACAACATGCTGCGGACATAAGACACACCCAAAAACTTTTAAAAGTAGGCATTTAATATTAAATCAGATGGTCTAACCCAAATGCATCCAACCGAAATGTACCTCGAACAGGATGACGAAGGCAAAGCGCACAGCCATGACCAACCAGAACTGAGAAGTGAGAGTGTAGTCCTCATCACTCCTGTAGTCTCTATAGCTGCAGACCAGAAACAGACAATTACAGCAAAACTGATCATGTTTATGCAAATCTGAGTGATTAATTTGAGTCTATTGTAACGAGTAGAGTAAGCTGCTCTTCCCACCTGCACTGTGTGACGCTAACATTGTTGTGGTTTATCATCTGACTGGCCAGAAAGTCCTTTCGCACATCTGGGTGTGTGAGGTAAGCTGTGGCCAGAGTGTTTTCAATGTAGCCCTGCATACAACTGGACAAAAGCACAAACGTCACATTACTGGAAACAGCGCATGTGAGTCATTTGAGGTGTTTTATATACGGTATTAATAAGTATCTGCACTAAAACAGCTGGAACATTACTGACTCTGTGTGTGTGGTTCCATTGGCACAAGGTCCATAGCGGTAGTGGTAGATGAGGCGTGGAATGAAGTCTGATGATATTCCAATGACCAGGCCGTTGGCGATCACTGCCAGAACACCGATGGCCTCCAAAACTTTCGTCCAAACACCTGTTGGCAAATGAGAGACAAGCAAACCTGTCAATCAAGCAGAAATGCCTCAAAACAAACTCTTATCCTTACACACACACACACACACACACACACACACACACACACACACACACACACACACACACACACACACACACACACACACACACACACACACACACACACACACACACACACACACACACACACACACACACACACACACACACACACACACACTTAAGTAATTATTGCTTTGACATTTTAAATTACTGTAAATTACCAAAAAAATAGCACAGGTACAATAAACCACCATTAATTTGAATAACTGGCAGTTCCAAATAAACGCTGAGTATAATTTAGAAAAAAAAAAAAAATCAAGGGAGGTGATGTGACCACTGACACAGTATTTTCTTCTTCACCTTTTTTCAGCAAGTGCCTTGCATGCTCAAATGACACTCTCTCTGGTATAGTGTTTAATTGTCCATTGCCATTGACAACATGAAATTCAAACTTTCTGTTGTAAAATATGCAAAGGAAAACTTGGGAGAAGCAGCCGTGACAGCATTAACTACAGTACTTTAATTTCACTTTTGAAAAATGTAATTTATACAGTAGTTATACTGGTTTAATAAAATAATTTGAATAAATAACCATATTTTTTTTTTCCAGCTTTGCTTAGCAAGATTTTTTTGTCAGGAAGAAATCAATCTCCGGTCCCAAAATGCTGCTTGGTCTCAAATAAATACCTGATCTGTTAAGTGATTGAAATAAACAAAAACTTCAGATATTATTTGGTCATTTACGGTGCTTTTTTAGCATCCCAAAAACTACAGGCTTATAAAAACCCATATGGTGGCATTATTAGAGCCAAAAGTTTATTTTTGGACTGGCCCATGTAAAATTACACAAAACAAACACCTTATAAATGCTGCAGATATTCATATATGACAAAAATTGGGTGACATACAATTTAAAAGCCCTCTAGAGTTTCCTACAGGGTCCAGCTGAACACAGGTATGTATGTCTAGTCAAGACTTATAAATACAAATAAACACACACAGCTCACCAATGTCATTGGTTTTCCTGGGAACCAGCCGCTGTTCCAGGCTGACCATCTTGATGGCATCCAGGCGGATCTCAAAGATGTTGTTGATAAGAGCCAGTAGTGGAGCCAGAGGGAACGCAGCCACAAATATAGTGGTGAAACTGAACTGGATGACTAGAGGATGGAGAGAGTGGTAAGTAACATGAAAGGTGAGTCATATTACATATTCTTTTAACATCAGGGCAATTTTTACAAAAGATTTGTTTTTCTTTTTTTATTTCCTTAGTGTCAAAATTATTTTCATTATTATGAATTAACTGGGCACCAAAAGGTCCTTAGGGATACAAGTGTGTTATCTGATTAAAAAGAAGGCTTCAACCACTCCAGATCATCAGATATTGATTAGGGTGAGCTTTGGATCATATTTGTGGGTGATTGATGGCTGACTAGAGGACCTACCCATTTCCAGGAACTCGTTAAAGAGGCTGAATTGGTTACTTTTAGCCAGGTGATAGTTATGCTGCCAGTCCCGAAGTTTGCAAATGTCACACGGTTCCACGTGGCAGGTCTTCCTGTAACAGCGGCTACACTTTCTCTGCAGCTTCTTCGCAGTGGTTCTGTTGAAAAAGCTCTTCAACCAGCTGAGGAAGAAAAATGGGGCAGTCAGACATGTTTATAATATGAGATCAATGTGCTGACACATTTCAACAACCATTTTCTTATGAGGTGTGAGAGAAAATTACATTTTTTATTAATTTTGTTTTGTCTTCCATAAATGCTGGCTTCAAGGTCGCACATGAGCCTTGTCTCAGCACCTGCATACTCTCCCATGAGAAACTTGTATTTTGCTTCTCCAAGGTCGGTCTTGGGGCATCTGTTCTCAAAACACCTCTGTAACTTATCTCTCTTTATACAAAAACGCTTCGACAGAGAGAACGGGGCTCATTCTTCTTCATATGATGCCCACTCACTCTCCATATAACAGTATATGATTGTGACTGTGTTTTCTGACTCTGCAGACCCAGAAATAAATCCGAGACGCTTCATTTCACAGACTTGTCTTCTTTATTGTGGGACTTACGAACCCAGGATAATACAGGATAAAATTACCACAACAGATGGATTGTATAGTAATACACAGATCCATCTCATATATTGGAAATATCATGAAAAGTTTTGTTTTTTTTATTATAGGCTGATATCAGGTAAAATGGGCCATTTCAGGTTTAGGGGTCCTAGCTCCTCAGGAAATTAAAGCAAATAACTAAAAAGGATTTCAAACTGTGATTTGATTAGTTTATGGTTTCTATGGTGGGTGAGACAATATTTCAATACTACTTAATACTTCAAATCAAGTCTTCACCAGAAGTATGCATGGTAAGTAGCCTGGCTGGCATGACAAATCTAACTAAACTTAAAAATCTAAAATTTTACCTGATGAGATTGAGGCCCATTTTACCTGAAAACCACTCATGCAAAAAAAAAAAAGTGGCACAGCAGATATTTCAAGATTTATAGGGTCTAAATAATTGTATTTTATCACATAATTCCAAAGCAAATGAAACATCAAAGATAAACAGTTATTAATCATAATCATATATATATGGAAAAGGCATATTTGGTATTGTGTTACTGTCCCAAGTGATTGACCCCAAAGTGGCCAATTTACCTGATATCACCCTATATAAGCCATAATTCTCAATGTTTCTCAAAAATTAAGGCTATTTCATTTCATAGTATGTGTAATAAATCTATATTATGTTTTACTTTCTACATGATTGACAAAAAATATTTCACTTTTTTACAATATTCTACTTATTTGAGATGCAGTAAGTGGCTGTATATAATTTTATCATAAACTGAATGGTACACATATATAATATAAATGTTATTTATATATAAATAAAGCATACTCACGGCCCAGTGAACTCAAAGATGTTGTTGAGAATCTGTTTGAGCAGCATGATAACCGCCATCTGGATGAAGAGGTCTGTCAAACAACCACTAGGGTGGCACTAAAGGACACAGCCAGGACAAAGCGCATTACAAGAAGACAGCAGCACAGAATTAACAAACATTTAGTTTATTGGCGCATTCTGTTGTAGACACAGTGAACAAGTACATAAATGAAGCTGAATCTACTCACTTCCTCCAGTCTCCACCCCGCTATACGCAGATAGTTTCCTGGATGGCCATTTATCCTGTGAGATGACAACAGGAGTTTTAAATCTATTGTTGTAAATAAAATATTTATTTCTATTCTTTTACAAAAAATACACTACCGTTCAAAAGTTTGGGGTCACCCAAACAAGGGTTTTCTAATCATCCATTAACCTTCTGATGCAATGAGCAAACACATTGTACCATTAGAACACTGGAGTGATAGTTGCTGGAAATGGGCCTCTATACACCTATGTAGATATTGCAAAAAAAAAAAGACATTTGCAGCTAGAATAGTCATTTACAACATTAGCAATGTATAGAGTGTATTAAAAATAAGGACATTTCTATGTGATCCCAAACATTTGAATGGTAGTGTATCTTCCTCCAAACTATCTTCAGTTGGTGAAAAAATACACAGTTTTAGGATGTAAATGCTTTAAGTCACAGTTCAGGAAGAGACCAATGACGAACTTATTGACGAACATTTATTGCAACAAATGGACCGTACACGCGTCGGTGTTTGGAACACAGAATACAATATGGTGAGCAGCACTCAATGTAAACTGGCCCCTCTATGCTGCCAGTTGAAAAAAACTCAAACTAAGTCTTTATTTAGCGTCCAAATCCACATATGGATCAAATTGTAAGGTACAGATGGAAAAGGGTGTAAAACCCAAAGTTGGCATGCACACTGGCCAATATATTTTATTATTTTGTTTTGATTGACTGAAAAAAGCCAGAAGTTTATCATTACTGCCGTCAAACCCCATTGCACGATCTTCACCGCATACTTGGAAAGAATAGATTGACCGAGCAGGCAGGATTCACATCCTGGTGACCGAATATAACAGAATTGTTGCTGTAACATAGACACAAGGTACCTGCCCAGGAAGAAGGCCACATAGAAGAGTGAGGAGAAGAGAGTGAAGAACTGGAAGGTGAACATCTTGACTGTGAAACTTCTCTCTTTGGCAGCAAATGAATTCTTCTTCTCTGCATATACAGGAAACACAGATTCACAGCAGGCGGATGGAAATATTTAATGTAGCTTGTACTAATTTGCAATGTTGCCCTACATTTTCAGGGAAACATGTTAAAAAACATGTATATTTACTTTCATTTCCAGGCTATAAAGCATACCTGAATTGCAAAGTGTTGCCATATGGCAACAATTGCTTCATCTGCATTTTTCTAAAAAGCTGTGATATAAAATCTATGTTTTTTATAGTTAGGTGTGGAAAGGGGCCTTTTATTTTGAAGGAAATACGATATATGATCTGTATGATATATGATAACTGTCTAAAATGTGTCATGTATAAAAAAAAAAAAAATAGTTAAAAATAGTCCTCACCTAGTTCACACAGCTTCAGGGACACCAATCTGTTTATCTACAGGAATGTAGAGAGAGACACACCCACAAGCACAAGATGTAGAAGAATATTAGTTATTTTATATGAGTTGCAGTTATTAAGAGCTCTTTGGCAGCTGCCTTGATCTGTACATTTATTCCAATTAGTCTCTTTTGTGGCCATATTGGAGGGACACCGCAACTTGAGGAATCTGAGAACAACTAATCATCCAGCAGATCTCTGTCCGGACGCCAGCTGCTGTGTTTGCGTGATTTGTTTTCTTTTAGCAACCAAGCAGAGACTTCTCTTCTTCTTTTCTTTTCTTTACTGTACATTCCTATGACATACAAACCTGAGATAAAGGCCTCGGGAAACAGAAGCGTCTTAACTTACGTACTGTGACGTTTTTTCCCCAGTGAAACAAAATATTTGAGCAGTGTGTAAAGTTACATGAGGGTTTAGTGAAAGAAAAATGTGGGCTCCACACATCCAAACATGTTGTAAGACCAGCAGGACGAGGACAGGTGAACAAATTAGAAGTCAACTATCATGTTTTAGAAATGATACTTTTTGATGATCTCTTTCTGTCTCTGACCATGTTGATCTATGGGCCCCTGTGACCCACAGACAGCGAAGTGTGATTCTGATTGAATGAAGAATGAAGAACAAGAGATAACTGAAGCATTAACATAGGGACACAGGAATAAAACCAGGAAAACTGTATTTTTTAAGTTTGGCATACATTAAGTGGGATATAGGGCAGCATTCCACTCTGAAAATCCAGCACTTTGAACTTATAGGGTTCTGTAATATTTTTCTCTCTAGGTTCAGATCATCAGTTCACTTGAGCTGGCATGATTTATCATTTTTAATTAGTTGATACCTGCAAACGACTCAGGGTGTGGGTGAGAGTAAAAAGGGTCCGGATTATGGATTGGAGGCTTTTTAATGGGTGCACAGGTACAGATTTCTTACCCGGGTCATGATCTGAATGGTGAGATAGTGCAGGACGGCTCCCAGCAACACGGCCACAGTGTTGGCATGATCCTTGATAAACTCAGAGCTGCCCTCGGCCAACAAGGGCGCCGCCACAACTCTGAACACCACCAGGGCCTGAGCAAGGCCGATGATCACCATCAACTGGAACACAAACACATCATTAAAGCTGTTCCTATGCCTCTTGTTTTTAATAAGTTATACATAACCAATGTCTACAATTCAGCGGTTTCACTTTGTCAGGTAAACATGTTAGCCAGCATTCCTGGAGTCACTGTTCAAAAAGATTCAGCCAAGGCAAATGGACTGAGTAATGATTTATTTAAACTTTTCATAGTTTTTAGAACAACACTTTACTGACATGTAAGAGTATAGCAGTTTTCAATAGTCCAATAATGAGCAGTATTCTCTTATTCCAATGGCAAATAATTTTTTCAATCTTTTTTTTAATAAATTGTTTTCTTAAATAAAATCAAATTGACCCAAATCAGGGAAAAAAAGTTGAAATAAGATCAATTATTATTATTAATTGGCAGAGTGAATCATAATTATAATTATGTGAAAAAAAGGTTTACACTCATTTACTTATTTAAGAAGATTTGACCTAATATTAGCTCCATAGAAATGAGAGCCAAATGATGCAAAACGTGTTTCAAGCAGTTATCAACTGGTATAAATGTAGAGGAAGTGTATGATGTAATATGCGACATCCTCACCATGACTGTAACCAGTACGAGGACCAGAGTGCTGCGCCAGTAAGAATGTCTGAACTCTTTGGTTTGACAGTCTGGATCATTCACTATATTCAGAATCAGTTCCTCCTGTCAACACACAAGCAGGTTGAAATTCAACACTCAACTCAAATATCAAGTTTTATCATTGTTGAGGAATTGTACATCTTGGGCTTTGCTGATATGTTTGAGAATGTGAATGCTTCTTTGGTGAAAGCATACAGTGCAGAAAAGCAGTACCTCCTCCTCACACCAGTCGTAGACCTTCCACTTGGACACATTTCTGGCCCTTGTTCTCTTCCACAGCTCCAGGAACAAAGTAGCTGTGAAAACAGACATGGCAAATCAAAGAGGGCTCATCTGGAACATCAGATCAGATTAAATCAGAGACTCACCCCAGATTGCCATGAACATAGCAAAAGCCACAGTTCCCTCATTGTCAAACAGATTGCTGACCTGTGTGGAAAAAATGCATTTATTACATCCCCTTAACCTGTTAAAATATAACAATAAAAAAAAAAAATATATATATAACATTTATGCTTTATTCATATATTGCATGAGAAAACCTCAGCTACAACACTAAATCTGTAGCTATGATATTAATAGTTTCACTATCAACATCATCAATACAATAAGAAAGTAGGTTAATATAATATCAGTAGGAGGGCTGTAATTAACCACTGTTTTGATATTTAATTTAGATTTGAGATGTTTGTGTGATTATTTAATTGGGTCTTTAATAATCTCCCTTTTAAACATCGTACAGAATATATTCTTCGTGTTCTGTATTGATTCTATGATTTGTGATTTCTATGATTTTATGCACAAATAATTGATCTTTGAACTGTTATCTTATTAATCATTGAACTTTGCATTGCAGATAATTTAACTTTTTATTTTTCTGATTTGGGTCAGCTTGGTCTTGTTTTAAGTTTTAAATAAAGTATTATCTGCATTAAAACACAATGTTAGTTTTTTTGTTTTGTTTTTCAATATTTCAACTATATTTGCTCTATCTATTGTAGATTTCTTTTGATGCCAGATTTTAGTACAATAATCTTTGTGATTCTGAAGATATTCCATATTTTTTTAACAATTTATAGCAAGAAAACTGAAAAATAGGCCTGGGACTTAAATTGTTAAGTCACAAGATAAAGTATTAAATATGCTACCATATAAACAGATGCAGGACCAGGACCAGGTGGCACTGAGAATGATTCTGCATAAAGTCCTTAGGCGACAGTTCAAATGAGTGCCTTAGTTAGTGCAGCTCCTATGACTCAGCTACTAAGAAACAAATGCAGCAGTTGTTTGTAATTAGTTGACAGCTATTTTCATATCTTAGCGATAGTATCTGCAACACAGGCCTGTAACACATACCCTCACTGCAGCCTCATATCTATAAGACATTTATAACAATGCCTTATTTGACGTTATTTTAAGTTGTAACTATTGCTTTTTTTACTAACAGTTAATAAATGAGGAATAGATGCAACTTTCTCTAATAGTAATTCACTAATGGTCTATTACTAATTTATAAGGTATAGTTATAACAAGTCATTCATAACTTGTTAACTATCTATAAGGCACAGTTATTAATCCTTAAACTGTTATTTAACAAGATATTTATAACAGTTTATTAAACATCAATATGGCATCATTATAAATCCTTAAATTGTTAATAAATGTTAATTAACAGTTTACTAGTGATTATCTATTAACTAGTTATAACAGATAGTTTTAAAATGTTACTGATTGCAGTTTACCCCAAATATTAGCTTAATCATATACACTCATAATGTAATACATACATATATAAATACCTAGGAGAAAAGCGGGTGATAACATGAGCAGTTTCATTTCCACTTATATTCTGACTTCACCTACTTTGAACTCACAAGCAGATGTTGTAAGGTGAAAAGGTAAATATATTAGTTTACCTTGGCATAGGTACAAGTATCTGACAGCTGCCAGACTGGACACCACTTATCACAGCGGGGACACATAGTGATGTTGGACTCACATACTTCCTTTCTGAGGACAGAACGAGAAAGAGAAATACCAACAGTGTGTAATCTGTGCAGTAATAAACACAAAAATGGAATTAAAATGTGGCAGTGACTCAGCTGGTGATTTTATGCACAAACAAGCTCAACAGGAAGAGCTGGCTTCTAATTCCAATTTAAAAAATTCGCCACTCAAGTGCAGGAGCTACAAAAAAAACTTGTTCTCTTTCTTATCATTACTGATAGACGTCACCATTGTTTGAGCTTCATATTCTAGAGGTAAATAACTTTTAATGACTGTGATAAATGGTCTAATGTTTTGCATGTTATCAACCACTTAACTTCTAACATTTGACTCACATGAGAGGGCTAGTGTTGAAGACGGCAAGTCCACACAGGAACACTAATACACCCAGTACAGCAGCTGGCACCAGCAGCTTGGTGTACCAGCCCAGCCACAGGTAGTACAGGGCCACCTTCTCCCCAAAGTAACACCTGAGGAGGAAGGAAACACACAGGGACACATGTTGGAACGCTGTCAGAATGAGCACAGCTGACTGTTCATCCAACTTTTAATTAAAGGTGCTCTAAGGTGAGCCTTATTTTTGACAAATACATGGCCTGAAGCATAAGCCTGGTTTGAGGGATGCGTGCAAGTCATTTTGCTAATTAAAGGGCAAACATAGTAGTTGCGAAATCTTGGGTTCACAAATTATTCATGGGAGTGCTTTGGCATAAAATAAACTCTGACATCCCCTTTAACCGTATTTTGCATGAAATTATTTAGACATGTTTAATGTTTTTATTACTTAAAATGGACTAAATAATTGATATATTAGAAAATATATACATTACCTTTTAAAAGACAATTTTGTGTTTTCCATGAAAAGTCACATTTTAATTTACCACCATGAGTTTTAAAATGAATAGAAAATATAGTCAAGATATTGACAAGTTTAGAAATAATGATTTGTATTTGAAATAGTATTTTTTTTCCTTCAAACGTTTTTCAAACAATTTTCTAGCTTCTCTAACCAGCTAAACTGTTTTCATCTGTGCTAACATGATTGCACAAGGGTTTTCTAATCATCCATCAGCCTTCTGATGCAATGAGCAAACACATTAGAACCATTAGTGTACCATTAGAACACTGGAGTGATAGTTGCTGGAAATGGGCCTCTATACACCTATGTAGATATTGATGCACCAAAAACCAGACATTTGCAGGTAGGTCATTTACCACATGTATAGAGTATTTCTGATGAGTTTAAAGTTGTCTTCTTTGAAAAATGGTGCTTTTCTTTCAAAAATAATACAATTTCTAAGTGAACCCAAATTTTTGAATGGTAGTGTATATAAAAAAAGTTGTATACATAGTCTACGATAGTTTCATGCTATGTAAGTTAATGGGACTCCATTAGGTTTGTATGCACTTGGAATAGCCACATGGAAACATCTATTTTAGCATATTAGAAAGAGACATTAAAATTAAATGTAAATAAATAAATGAGGTTTAGTTAGCTCCATTTTTTATTTGGTAAAATTTTCCAAAGTTTCCCCCTTTTCATGCCTAACTGTAAAATCATAGATTTTATATCACAGTTTTTTTTTAGAAAAATGATGTAATTGTTGCCATATTGAAACACTATGCAATAGAGGGTTAAAAAAAATACAGGTTGCACTGGGGCTACTTCTAGCTTGAGAGCAGACATGGAAAGTTGGAGAGACATGGGTCATGGCCATAGTATGAAATGGGAATATTTGGTCAGATTGCCAAAAATTCCTCTGGTGATAGTTTTAATTAAATTCAATGATATAAGTGTTTGGACATTATTTAGAATTATTTATTTTTACCCACACCAGAAAAAAACAAACAAACATCTTAATGTCAGTTAAATATTAGGGGCCAATTCGCAGTTAAATTAGTTTCACACACTTAACAGTAGAGTGTTGTATCTTATAATAGGAAAGAGGCTGTAAAAGAGATAGATATATGATATAAAATGAGCCATGTCCAATAAATCCTTATGAGCATGTGTTTTATGCATGAAGTCTACAATTTCTTTCACTTTATCCAGTTTGGAAACTAACTTCAGACCAAAGATCTCACAGCGGAGTATTTTGTTTGGTCCAGTATTGTAATTTAAGACATTGATACATAAGTGGTTTCCCAGTAATATTTGGTCAGAAGCTCCACAGGGTAATGTAAGTCACTATGTAGATAGGTGGTGACTTCCACTCTGACAAAGCTTCTGTTATTCAGTCCCAATGTGAGTCAGTGCAGTAAAACAATGAAACAAGCAAAGGTCCAGAGGTTTTTTTTACAACCAAGGACACAGATCTCATTATTACTGAGGGGGGACCTCTAACATGTCATTTTCTCAGACAGACAGACAGACAGACAGACAGACAGGCAGACAGACAGACTGACTTGACATCATTCACTGGCTGACTGTAAAACAGACGAGACCATCGGGCCCACTTCTTCTTCAGCTCCTTCTGCTCTTTCTTCTGGAAATTGAGGGATCAACATAAAGATGTTAGGTTTGTATCCTACATATCTTTATTCATTGTATATGTTTATGTGCTTTAAAAGCATCGGATCAAGAAACATGATCTCACCTGGCCAAGAATGCATTAGAAAGTGTTGCTACACTGCAAAAACTGAAATCTTAACAGGTGGAAATATCTAACTTTTGGTACAATTCATCTAATATTTAGTAGAATTATTTCATTCCACTGGCAGATAATTTATCTAATTTCAAGTTTTTTGTCTTAATTTCAATCAATTTAGTCTTTTAAAGACAATATCAGTCTTGTTTTCTTAACCCACTTAAACCCAGATTTTTTTCAAAGATTTTATGCATATAATTATATCAGTTGAGTCACTAACGTTGTGTATCGAATTTTTATCCCATTTTGTACTATTTTCTTTGCAGAAAATACCATTTTAATGGCAAATATAATTTCTGTTTGCACAAAGATGCCCTTAAACAAAAAACTATGTACAAAATTCCCTTACAGGGGATTATTCTGGAGGTTGAATGATTAAATAGATATATATATGTCAGGGTTGAACATCATAATAATCTAAATAAAAGCATCTCTTTCTGGGTTTGTCTTCTCCATGTTCTCACAAGAAAAAGGGCAGGAAGTTGACGTCATATGACAGGAAGCAGTTGGAAACTATATTTTTTTGCATAAAACATAAAAAGTTGTCTACTATCATGTCAGAAAAAAAGCTGTATGAGTAACATTTCAATTTTTTATTTTAAATATGAAATGGCAGTAATACTTAATGGCTCATAGCGGGTTAAAAGAAGATCAAATTGACCCGAATCAGGAAAATAAAACCTGAAATAAGATGGAATTAGTGGAATTAGATAATTTTAGTCCATATTGAACTAATTGTACCAAAAACAAGGTATTTTTACCTGTTTTTACACTGTACATGCTCAATGTTTTAACTATCACACCTCAGTCCAATTTAAAAATTATTAAAATTCCATTAGTGACCACTGTGTTATGCATGATTTATTCCTTACTAAGTGTAGATAATACTTTTGCTATTCATTATTATCCTAAACACAGAATATTAAACCATAAAAACATTTCCCTGCAGTTACTACACAATATAAATTCTGACAAATGTCTGATGAGATGTTATCATGTCATTTTTAGCAGTTACCATATTTCCTGTAGTTTTTTTCCCCCACTTTATATGTTCAGCTTGAATTCATACCAAGTAAGTCCCAGCTCTGTTCCTACATTTCAACTAAAAATGGAAGAGTCTTCACCTGCTTGTCATATTCACACAGACTCTAGAACTCAGACTCTGGCTGGAATAATGTGGTTTAATCAGATGAGGTTTTCTCACCTCGTGGAGGCAGAACCCAGCCTCAAACACATCCTTTGTAAACAGTTCCTGCAGGTTCTCTGAAGGAATAAAATGCAAAATTAAACAATGAAAAGATCCTGTGTTGGATTTTTTAACTGTTTGTGGGATTTTAAAATGTTTGATTCATTGCTGATTGCCGATTACGGTCACAGATTAACTGCCTTTAAATCACACTCACCTCCTGTGTTGATGAAAGTGTGATGAAGGATGAAATGGACAATCCGGATCCTGATAGAAACAATAACATGTTTAAGTCTATGTGCAGGACTTGATTATAAGGGTCAGACTGAGCAGGTTCATATTAAACTGTTTGCATCGGACAAACACCAACATTATATTCACCCGCAGAAAATTAGGTTTTTAACAAGTGAGACTAATGGCCTGGGTTCAGGAATTAAAAACTTCAAATTCAATACGAATTTGTCTACTTAAAGCCTAAAATGATGTAAGGGGTTTTATCAATGTTCCCATCAGACTGTCAGCAAATGAGCATTCTTTACATGTCAAACTCTTCCTTTAAGGGAAAGAAACCATTTGTCAGGAAGTAGGTGAAGTAGCAGCAGGTCCTTACATACACCAGTATTTACATTAACCAGGAGATGTTCCTGTTTCTGTGCTGGAGAATATAATGTTATTGTTAATAATAACCTTATAAGGAACCAGCAGCTCCACTGAATTCAGTTTGCTAACAGGTATCACAGGTGTAATGTGGTGAGACAGAAAAGATGTTTGAAATGAAATCAATCATCATCTTTTTCTTGAAACAGCAGAATTATCCAGTGTTACCTGAACCACCTTTATAGGTTATGCATGTGCATGTGTGTGTATGTGTCTTACTTTGTAGTTTGACTGATGGTTAACCGTTCCACGCCACAGTTGCAGGAATCAGAGACTTTGAGCAGGTACTTGTAGTCTTCCAACGTTTCCGTGGGGGCACGTAGGCCGAAAAACACCAAGTCATCGTGGGGGATTTTCTAACGCAACAAGACAAGCGTCAGCAGGAACATTTCACCCTCTCATGAGTTGTTAGATTCCATTCGTACTCCCCATTCACACAATATTCCATCACAAATCAGGGATGATATTTTGTAGAGACTTGGGAAAGGTGAAAGAATGAGACTCACAGTGACTAAGATGTTTTTATCTTTTAGCCGCTTGATGAAGGCGTTCTGCTTCAGAGCCTTCTGGTCTGTGGCATCGTCCACTGTGTGAGCTACTAGTACGTAGTCAAATGTCCTTTTGGTGTCCTGTTTAAAGACACAACATGCAACCAGTAAAAATGGAAGTTGAAGACAGGAACACACAGGAAATACTAAAATAAATAACACTGAATTTATGATGGGTCAAACTGGGTCTTGTGGAACAACATATGTGGTGTAGCCAGGATGAAATAGCAGTGGAAAGCTATGCCATTCAATCAGTTTCATTTGCATAGCCCACTATCTCAAATCTAGAACTGCAACTGTCATTTATTAATCGATTAGTTGTCAACTGTTAGATTAATCGCCAACTATTGATAATCAATTTGTCATTTTTTTAGTTTTCTGTAATAGTAAACTGATGATCTTTGGGTTGTGAACTGTTGGTCGGGACAAAAAAAAGACATTTTAGGTTGAATCTTCAGCTTTGGCAAAGACTGATTGACAGTTTACACCATTTTATAAACCAATCGATTAATTGTTTCAATAATCAATATATATAATCGGCTATTAAAATATTTGTTCGTTGTAGCCCTAGTTAAATCACCTGTTTTTCTCCCTGGGCTTTGCAATCTGCATTGTACATCCTCTGTCCTTAAACTTCCATTTAAATAAGAATAAAACTAAAAAGATGAAGGAAAGACAGGAAAGAAACAGAAGAAACCTTTGAAAGAGCATCAGAGGAAGGATCCCACTCCCATCTCTATATAAGGGTCAGTGACAAATGGCAAGATGAGAAAGTCAAAAACCTTTTAAAATATAAATTAAAAGCATTCATCAGTTCTCTCTAAATGTACATTTTGTGTTCATGTTGGTTTCATGTAATTTGAAAGTCCAGTTGTATCATTCTTTTTACAAAAATCACACAGAATGTGCAATTTTTTATTCAAATGGTTTAAAAAAAATGATACATGTTAAATATTTAATCCACCTAGACTATAAAACTAGTTGATTATCCCATTATCCTATTAATGAAACATCCATGAGATAAGGATATAATTCTTTTTCTATAAGGAATTGATGAATCTCCTTTTACTATTTAGAGAAATTGATCGTATTGTATTACCCTGCAATACATTTAAAGGTGTTACGAACATCTTGTCAACCATGTGGACACTTTCTACTGATCTACTTATAGTTGGAGGCTGATTTTTTCTCATGGTTTATCACTAGGCAGCTTTTAAGTTCCAGTAAATCTCAATGCTACAGCATGCAATGACAATTTTTCCAATTGTGACAACAATTGTGAAGGGAGGCCCTTGAGCATTTTATTAAGAACTTTCTCACAGTTTTGTTGTGAAATATTTGACAGGTCTGAACAGATCCCTTATCCTAAACACATCTAATGAACTGGAATGCTAAACAAGTAGCAGGCAGTTATTACTGAACATCAGGAACAAATTGTGAGATTATATATATATATATATATATATATATATATATATATATATATATATATATATATATATAGTCATCATTTTGTATTCTGCTTTAAGCATTTTAATGACTGAAAACTATAAACAAAAAATATCACAGGTTATTCTAGAGTCTTTAATAAATAAAATCAAATAAAAGTGTCAAGGTTGCAAATTATAATAACTTATATGATGACCTCCTTCTGGAAGGGTTTTCACCATGCTGCAGGAAGTTGATAACGTCATAGGACAGGAAGCACTTGGAAAAGTTTTTTTTTTTTTTGGCTTAAAAGCTTTGTCTTGGTTCTCTACTATCATGTCATTGAAAAAAATATGTCATTTTGATTTCTTTTTTTATTACCTGTTATATTCTCCATTACCACGATAAATATATGCAAACTCAGATAGAGATGCTTCTATAAAATAATAAAAATATGTTTACAAAAATAATGATAAACCTTCACAAAGGCAGGATCCTGTACTTCCTATAATGCAACTTGATAGCTTCGAAATTCCACACCTCACGCGAACTTTCTTTTACATAACAAGTAGATCATAATGAATGATAATGAGTGTCCCTGTAATGTTGTTATGCAGCTGATGGCATTTAATTAGAACACTCACTTTTTATGCAAGATGTCACCGATCTATAATGTTTGACATTTTGCTGGAAAACAGCCCAGTAATCTCTGTAGTTCACCAGCCTAGTTTAGCACAGAAGTAAGTGAAACCTGCCTCGGAACTACTTCAAAGTCATTTGATCAGCCACCTGCATGTTATATCACGTTATCTTGTGAACTAGTCGCTCATTCATCCAATGAGTCAACTGGGTTCTGACTGAAGGAGGTTTAAGTCACTACACCTGTGCCGGCAAAACTCACGGCAGGTGTTACTACATCAGCCTGTGTTCCAGATATTTGCAGCTTTTAGGATTCATTCATTCATTAAAAAAAAAAAACAGTTACCAAAATGAATCCTTCTTGAAACAGCTATCGAGCAAACCTGGCAACCCCATAATAGGACACAACTTAACCTGTTCCCCCGTAGGTCCCAGCAGGGCATTTCTTTTAAGAATAAATAATCCTTCCTGTTATCCTGATTAGCAAACACCAATATGTACATGTATCACACCAAAATGTCGACAAGAAACTCAGCTACAA
Source organism: Lepturacanthus savala (assembly GCA_030544235.1). Classification (NCBI taxonomy): domain Eukaryota; kingdom Metazoa; phylum Chordata; class Actinopteri; order Scombriformes; family Trichiuridae; genus Lepturacanthus; species Lepturacanthus savala. The sequence goes on along the minus strand of CM060462.1, from coordinate 23,269,272 downwards.
GTCTATATCAAACATTGTTATCTAACAAATCATAATTTCAACCCCCAGCAATAAAGAGAGCCTATAGGGAAAACATAAATCCACCTGGACATACCTGTATTAAAACATCTCTAAAATTTGTGCAATTACTTTACTGCTTTATAGATGATATGGGCTACTCACCCATTAACCCATTAACTAACATGATCATCTATTTTTAACCTAAATAGATGTCTTTTTGGGGGGGGGTGGAGCCAACTTTTTCACTGCTTTGCTTTATTCTAGCTGTATGTACTTCAACACTGTACATTTTAAATTTATTCTGGCACTTATGCAACTATCTCACAGGTGTAAGGTTTATTTTAAACCCAAGATGATTCTGAAAACCTCTGTAGTTGTGGAGATATACTGCATTAAGACTGGGCGTGTCCTTTTTGAGAGATAAATAGGCCTAATGGGGAATAGGTTAATGTCGGTCATGTAATAACTCCGATTACGACTTCACATTTCCTTTTTTGTGCAAATGAGACGGCAGAGAGACTTTCGAGGGAGGCTGTTTATCTCTGAAGCGCCCGGCTGATAGCTGAGTCAAACGGATTCTTGTGCAGTTATTGCCTTTTTTGCATGAGTTGATGCAAAGCTGAGAGATGTGGCCTCACAGAACATGCAGTTATCTTGTTGGTGTAAGAAAAGTACAGATGAGGCAGGTGGACTCTTACCGTTGAGGGAAGTAAAGGTTCTGTGCTGTAGCTCCCCTTCTCGCTGTCTCTCAGCTCTATGTTGTCCTTTGAAACACACACACACACACACACACACACACACACACACACACACACACACACACACACACACACACACACACACACACACACACACACACACACACACACACACACACACACACACACACACACACACACACACTTCTTTATTGCAAGTTGTTTTATCATATTATCAAGCCTTGTAATTAATTACACGAATGCCTTGTCAAACCAGAAAATACCTGACTAAAAGGAAATATGTTGCTTCCAATTAAATAATCAGGTGACTGAACCAGACAGCGGGAAAAAGTGAAAAGCCTTTGATGATTCTGAAAGTCTTTGCTCAGTAAGTGGGACGTTAAAGCTGTTATCTGTTTACTGGGAGCAGTCGGGGTCACAGGAGATGCTTAAGTCTCTTTATCTGAATGGAATTTAACCACTGAAGAGAAGACAGCGGCGGGGGTGAAGAGGGCGAAATAAAATCCTACTGGTTTCACTGCTGGGCAGGTTGGGACCTGCAGGCTGCTGAATGTTAGCTGAGGAGGACAAATGATAAACTGCATGCTGGTCTGTCAAGGAAAACTTTTACTTGACTGTCTATGCTTAAATTTGAGATGTGAAAAAGAACTGTGTCATAACACAGGTGTAAAAGAGTCAACAACATGTTGTATGAAGAGTGTATACTGTATATGATTTATGGAGAACAGGTGGTGGAAGAAGTATCCTCACTGCAAAAACTGAAATCTCAACATCTTAAAATAGCTTGTTTTGGGTACAATGAGTCCAATATTGAGTAGAATAATCTTATTCCACCTGATTTGGTCTTATTTTAAGAAAACAAGACTAACATTTTCAAAGAATAAACTGACTAAAATCAAGAAAAAAATGAAATAACCTAAATTACCTGCCAGTGCAATAAGATAATTCTTCTCAATACTGGGCTAATGGTATCAAAAACAAGATATATTTACCTGTTAAGATTTCAGTTTTTGCAGTGCTGGTCCTGACTCCAGTATCAAAACAACATTAAAATACTCAGATTACAATTAAAAGTCATAATATGAATAATTTTACTATCAACAGTTGTGTAATTTGACAAATTTAACAAATCAATAATACATACTTAGAGTACTTATATATTTGGGGTAGTATCTATACTTTACTTCTATCAACTTTTAGTCCTCTACATTTGTCCTAAGCATTTTCGTTACGACAAACTTAAAAAACTGGAAAATGAACTGATACAGTGTCACTTGTGACATCACAAATAGATTGGAAGCCAATTCTGGATCAATATTCAGTTTACACACGTCTACACATAGCACATAGAACTTCATTTTCTAAAAGTCTCACTTCTTGCTTTTTTCCACAAACTTTTTTTCATTTACTTACACTTTTACTTCGAATACTTAAATATATCTAATATCTGCTTTTAATATATATATCAGATACTTTTGCTCAAGTACTATTCTAATAAGCGACTTTATCTTTTCACCAAAGTCATTTTTTGTTCACATATCTGCACTTTCACTCAATTGTGGCCTTCAGGTGCATCATACACCTCTGATTATAAATCCACCTGCATGTTTCCATCAGTCTCTGGAGCCATAACAAATAAACTCACGTGCAGAGAAAAACTAGTCTAAATGTACAGCTGGAATAGCGGAGTAGTATGAAATACTTGGTTTAAACTGGGAATATTCCAGTGAAGTGCTGCTGAGTGAGTCATTCACGCACGTGAAGTGTGAAGAAGCTGTGACCCGGCAGCTGTCTGGTCTTACCTCGACAGTCTTGAAGAACATGTTGGAGGTGGCGAAGTCCGACAAACTAACGACATCCGCCGTGAAAACGCATCGTCCTTCACGCAGCCGCCCCTCCTCAGCGCCGCATCACCGCACGACCACAACCAATCAGTCACCGAAACAACACACTAACCTGCTGGAGGTTACAACTGTGCGCCACAAGTCAAATTCATTTCCGCATTTCTGAGCGCCAGCTATCAACAGGTGAGCGTGTGTGTGTGTGTAGAAAGGTAAAGGTGCGCCGTCTCACCTGGCTGGGCCCGGTGACGTCACGCCTTACCTAGCTGGGACAGTAGAGGGTGTTTTTTAATGGACCTTTTGTGACTCCCATATTGAGGCTGTTAGTTACCTGTTTAGGCCAAATGTGTTAAGATATTTGTAGATTCATTTTAGATAATAGCTGCTATGATTATGGAAAATCTCCCCTTTGCAAAATGGCCTTTTTTGGCTTTGTAAAGAGTGACGCTCCAGCTGATAAAAGACTTTTCCCCTAGTTTCTCATTTGAATTCTTGCAAAATTTGACATCCAGAAGTGTATATTTTTCCAAGAAAAATACATTTGTTTATGTTTTCATGAAAGAACTTGATTTGTATTTCAAGTTAATATCCTCTGCTAATAACAAGAAAGCTATCAGAACTATAAATCTATGCTCCAACTTTAATATCTTTAATTCAATGTTTAATTATTATTCATATTTTTTATCTCTATTTCATTGTTACGTTATTCAAATGTTATTAATGTGATGCTTATTATACGGTTTGGGTGCACCGTTAGTGTTAATCATTATCAAAGTTGATAAAGAAATAAAAAAAAATAGGGTGATATTTCTCCCCAGTTTTATTAAAAAATTGAATTGTACAAACAATTCAGGCATTTCAATTCACAGTGCAGTAAGCATACAACAAACCATACAGGAATATGAGAATATTTAATGAACTAAATATATAAATAAATGTATGAATGTTTATAAATAAAAAATATGTATATAAAAATAAAGAAAATATAAAAGACAGACTTTATAGTTTAATCTTCCAAATATAATTTTGATATTGTATCAATTTATTTATTAACTAAAAATTTCAAAGTTAAACTTTCATCTATAATATCAGTGCTTTTATTATTTCTTAGAAGTACTTTTGATTTAAAGTAGAAATCAATTTCAATCAGAAATAATTTAAATGATGGTGATGAAATTTTGAATTTGCCTTATTAGCCTATATTTCTAATTGGAAATTATAATGTAAAATTTCAGTAGTGACTGCTGATAAGAACAGCATCTTTTAATTTAGAATCCAGCTACTTTTCAGAAATAAAAAATATAATAGTGGATATATACAAACACTATTAAAAATTGTTAAAATTGTAATTGATTATGATTTTGTTTGTTTTGCAAATTAACAACTACAATTACTACTATACTATAATGTCACATCTGTCTACTTCCTGTTTTATTTTGAAATAGTTTCTCCTTGTGTATATTATATAGTATTATATTATATATTATATAGTGTATATATTCTTGTTTTGACTACTTTGACTCACTTTTCACCTGCTTTAGCAAATCATATTTATTTTGTGTCTAACTGCACCCAAAATGTTGCTGCCATGATCCGAACCCGGTCACAAAAATCATGTCATATCACACTTTGGCCTTCTTGCACTCTATTCCTGTGTCTTTCAGGAATTTTCCATTCAAGTATGTGCTTCCATTCAAAATGCAAATTGGCCTAAAACACAATTTTTATTAAAGTGGTTCTTCACATACCATTGAATCAGTGAAACAAATTGTCAGGATCATGCAGCAAATTCTAAAAAAAAAATGTTTTACACATCTCAGCCACAAGAGGTCAGCAGAGACTGGTTTTGAAGAGTTCATACAAGAGCATGAACACAGGTGAAGAAATAAATGGTTATTTATTTACAATTTACAGTTGTAACAGAGCATAAAATGGTAAAACTGGTGCAAAAAAGAAAATTACAGTATTAAAAACATCCTTTTTATATAAAAAACCTGTTCTATTTGGTAGAATTTTTGTAATTAAGAGCTCATATATTTGTTTTTTTCCCCAGGTTTTAATTATCACACTTTGAAGTAGACAGAACAACAACCAACAACAATTCAACACATATGTGCAGCCGCCTCTTTTCTAACTAATCATAATACACTTCTGCATCTTTATCACATATGACTTCCTGTATGAACAGATTAGACATGTTACAGTTTTATTTGGTCGATGCTTTTATTCAAATACAATGATATATACTACAAAAAGTGCTATATAATTTAACCTGCCTTGCTTGTTATTTCCAGTGAATTATCATGTGATAGAGAAGAGAAGATCATTGCCATGTGGCCCTACAGATGAAAGATAAAAACCCCCCCACAAATTCCACATTAACCCAGTACCTTGTAATTACCACACTTTTGATTTATGCTTTCCAAACCATGCATCAGATACGTGCCATGAGTTGTGCATCTACAACATTTATCCATGTACAATACTAAATAAATGAATATATATATATATATATATATATATATATATATATATATATATATATATATATATATATATATATATATATATATGTGTGTGTGTGTGTATAATTTCAATATTTGTTCATGCATGTCAGCACCTTATACTTCACTGGTATCAACTGATCCACGGATGCTCTGCATTTGACTGGGTTTTCTGCTGTGTGAGCGTGAAATCTCGTCCTGGAAAGCATTCTCAAATGAACGCATGATGGATTTGCAAAAACTATCCTTGAATTTTTTGCCTATGAACACATACAGCAGTGGATTCAGGCAACTGTTGAGATAGGCCAGGCTGGTGGCTAAAGGGATTCCAATTTTAATGACCATATCATATACTTGTTTCGAAAGAGAAAAAACATTTACTTCAATTAGATCCATGATGTGAAAGGGAGCCCAGCACAGGAAAAAAACAGTGATAACGGCAGCGATCGTCTTATAGCAGTGGCTCGAGCGGCTGGCCAGGGTCTGGTTCCTCTTGAGATGATAAATTATCACAGCATAGCATGAGGTGATGACAGTGAAGGGGATGACAAAACCCAGCAGGAAGGTGATGAGGACCTTGGCTTTATAAGGTTCATAATTTAAGTTGTCGTAGCAGGAGATTGTTCCATCATCGTTAGAAGTGTCCCTGAAGATGAAGTGTGGGAGGCTAAAAACCAAAGCCAGCAGCCAAATGCCCAGACTCACACAGGACGCTTTACGCACACTTCGGTGGTTCTGAGACCAGACGGGCCACACCACGGACAAACATCTGTCCATGCTGATCACCATCAGAATGTACACACTGGCAAATATGTTCAGAAACCTCACCATGGTGTCCAGTTGACACATGAAGCGGCCAAAAGGCCAGTGGAATTCCAGAGCCGTGTACACTGCATTAAAAGGAAGAAACGCTGTGAAGAGGAAGTCGGCCACAGCAAGGTTGAGGAACCAAACCGTGTAGACTGTTTTTTTCATCTTGAATGAGGTCAGCCAGATGACAACTCCGTTTCCCATCACGCCCAGAATGAAAGCCAAACAGTAGATTACGACAGCCACGATGTTGAGAGCCCTCTCTATATGAGCATACTGATCATCATGAGCATGCTGACGATTCTCAGTATCATCAGGTTGAGAGGAAGGTGCAGTATCATTGACCTCCATCATTGACCTGCAATGTCAAAACCAAGAGTCACACTTTTATTTGAGTAAAATAAATTTTCATTGCACATTGACAAGGTTGACAATTGAAGATTGACAATAATGATTTATATTTGAAATAATATTTTTTTTAGCTTCAAACATTGCTTTCAGTTTTCTAGCTTTTCTAAGCAGCTAAACAGTTTTTATCTGTGCTAACATGATAGCATCAAGGGTTGTCTAATCATCCAATGCAATGAGCAAACACATTGTAACATTAGAACACTAGACTGAAAACAAAAACAGATGCACCAGGAATAGCGATATGGAAACATCTATTTTAGATATGTCAAATTGTTTTACTGAAAAATAATTTTAAATGTTTTACCAAGAAAGAATGATAAACTTTTAGATATATAATCCACCTAGAATATAAAACTGGTACCAAGTTGGCTGGGGTGGAAGAATGCGCCTCCCTCCTAAAGTCTTCCCTTTACCTTTTCACCTGCACTTCTGTTAAGCCTGACAATAGAAATACCTGCTAAAACCTCTTAATTAGTGGCAGCTTCTTTCTAATAGTATCAGTTGTTATAGTAGCTGGAAATTGTTCTAAAGCTTTAAATTGTTCTAAAGTAAGTCTACTTTTACTGTTCAGGGAATATTCATTTCTAAGTCTAAGGCTAGGCTTGGAAATTAAAAAAAAAAAAGAACAATAAAACAGCAAAGCTAAGAAACTTACTTTAAATGCAGATAGGGTGCTTGATTTAAGATATGTAAGAGCTTACAGCTAAATGAATGAAGATCAAAACTGCTGAGTTTCAACAATTAATCAACAGTGTATGATATTAATTCCCTATCCACTCTTTCATTTCCCTAACTCCGATTTACTCACGAATCCCCTTGATCTGGTAGAACAACACTGGGTCAAATCAAAGTCTCTTTCAGATGTTTGAAGAAAAGGTGGTGTTGTTTCAGAGTGGCACAGTGTCCCCATGCAGTTCAAAAGTGTCCGCCTTCCTCTAGGGTTTTTATACTCTTTTTTTAATACTCTTATTTGGTCATACATTAGTTCAGCGAGATTTTTCTGTGATTCAAATCACATTAACCACATCATATTTAAAAAATATCAGACCCTTATTTGGGTCTGTTGGATGCCATTGTTCCACAAAAATTCAGCACTTAATATTTTCGCTGTGATAACCTATGGCCTTATAAGGCCATCTGGATCTTTCAGTGTCTGGATGCTTTCCCTATTATACTGTCCCTATTTGGATGGGATGTGAAACCTTACAAGCTATTTCAATAGTAGGTCAACTGTGCCTCAATAACATGTTAGAAATGACAGGTTGGTTACAATACGCCCTGTAGCCTCTATATATAAGAAGACTATCTTTACAATGCTTAGGCCATAAGACACTAAATCCTCGCTGTCATTCTGCCGCATTGACACATTTGATTTTATCTGCAGCGACACATCCACCTTCACATCCTCTCGCTGCTCTGCTCTTCGTTGCTTTTAAAAGTGTTTTTCTATTTCTCTCATTGAATAAGCAAACTGAATGCTTTACAGAGTACACAGGAAAAGCATAAAAAACTAATTAAATGAATATCTTATCCGTGTACAATACCAGAGAAAGAAATCCAAGGCACAAACTAAGTCAAAAATATTATTAATGAAAAATAAATATTTCACAAGTGCAGCAATAATTATTCTTCTTGCTTCTTGGAACATGACACCATTTTCATGTCTACAGTCACATAAAATACATGGGCCATTTTGATGCGGTTTTATGGAATATTTGACAACTTAAAAGTGGATGCAGCTGTTACCTTATTGTAGAATATCACCATCAGTCCTTTCATCCATATTGTTAATACTGTAGTTGTAAGATGCAGAACTCTTGCTTGACCTTATTAGTTAAATAATCATAAAACTCACATCAATCAAACTTAAATTTGTGAATCTATGTCCACATAGCACCGTATCATTGTGTTATATGATTAAATATACAACCTAAATGCTTTAGAGAGCACACATGAAAAGCACAAAAAAACAAAAAAGGATAAAATTAATAAAATAAATAAAAGCAATGGCAAGCAAGCAGGGGTGTGGCTTGTTTGATGGTCCATGGTCCTCGACTAGCAGGTCTAATAAAAACTGAACCTGGACCAGGTCACTTTTCTGTCCAATTTGTTGACTCAGCCCATCATTATTATTATTGTTATTGTTGTTATTATTATTATTATTATCTCTGTTATTAGTGCGTTGCTGCAGTAGAGCCGCCTTCATTTAATAAAACAGTTCAAATAAATATGAATATTCTTATACTTTTGTCTATCCATAATCGGAAGTTTTATGATGTTTTAACAGTGAATAGTTACACATATCAAACTCTGGGGTTAACAAAGGTACTGTACCTTTTTCAAAGATCTCCAGTCCAGGTGAGAATGTGTCTGCAGCAGAAGTCACACTAAGAGCTTGCAGCCTTATTATATTCAGATGTTATCTTCAAACTTATTAAGGCGGGGACACGATTGCTGTGCAGTTCTCTTTTAACAAACTCTTTTGCACATTTTTGTTTTTCAGTTTGCTTTGTTGTTGACTAATCATAGACTGTTACATAAGAGTGTTGTTAAAATGTAAGAATGTAGCTTAGAAAAAGCTTAGTTACTCTAACTATACAGATGAACCACACAGTTTCATTGTTAATCTTTCAGTATAAATCAGTTCATCAAATCAACAATATTTGTATTACTTTAACATTGCTTTTTATTACATCGGCATTCACCTGTATTCTCCTTGGCTAATTTCTACTATACTCCGGGCTAGATTCACTGAAACCACTGGACCTTGTGTCATCTCTGTAGTCACCTCTGGACACAATGGGACAATGGGATAGGTCACCATAGATGTCCAGATTTGCTGCCTTAGTGACAGTATATGTGGTAAATGACTATTGTTGCTGCAAATGTCTGTTTTTTGGTTTTTTGGTGCAATATCTACATAGGTGTATAGAGGCCCCTTTACAGCAACTATCACTCCAGTGTTCTAATGGTACAATGTGTTGTCTCGTTGCATCAGAAGGCTAATGGATTATTAGAAAACCCCTGATGCTATCATGTTAGCACAGCTAAAAACATTTAGCTAGAAAACTGAACTTCCTTTGATGAAAGCAAAGTTTGAAGGAAAAACATATTATTTCAAATACAAATCATTACTTCTAACCTTGTCAATGTCCTGGCTATATTTTCTATTCATTTGACACCTAATATGTTAATTCCATGTTAGTCACACATTTACTACTTATATCCAAATAATAGCCTATTATAGGTTGCAGGTTAGCATCTCTATTGGCTCTACCTGTTGCATGCATCTATAGGATTCTTCACTATTTTCTCATTCTGAAATATAGCCAAAGGGGAAAAATTAAAATGAAATGAAATTGAAGGAAAAGGGTACAGAGGTCATGACCATGGTGTCCTCCATAGTGGCTACAGCTCTGTAACCAGGAAGACTACCTTTGCATGCTGAGGCCATGAGATAACGATTCCTGTTCTGCCACACTGACACACCATCTCATCTTGTTGGTCACAACTAACCAACAGCGCGGCAACACATCGTTCTATATATGTCACATAATGTCTGAAATGCAAAATTTTCATTCGTGGGTTTTATATATGTCACAGTCTATAACTAGGGAGAGCTTAGGACTTTTCATATTTTGTTCTTTTTTTGCCTTTTTTGTGTGCTGTGCTAAATAACTCTCCCCAACACAGCTGTAATGCATTCCACTGTTAGTGAAGACATGAGGGTACCCTAATAAAGGTAGCCTAAAATTTAATGGAAAATCTAATATTCTATTTATGCAAAGGAATAATAATAGTTATGAAATGGGATAAATATCTAGAAGTGTGGCGAAGTGTGAATCATTTAATTCTTTAATAATGATTCACAAGCATTCACATATGAAAATGGGAGTTTGATATTGGATTATTTATGTCAGTTAATCACATTGTTAAAGAAATATTCCAAAGTTTCTCATATATTTCATTGTGTGCGCTGGTATGCAGTAAGCCTACAGACAAGTTTAAGATCGATAGCCGCAGGATATGACAAAGAAGTTTTGGATTTTTGCATTCTTCATCAAATTAAACCTTCATTATTACAGTCTGGGTTATAATATATTTATAAATGATCAATATATGACCAAAAAAGATTAAAAAACAAAAAAGAACACTTAAAAATGTAGGGAAATGCCAGCAGTTATGACTTTACCTTTAAAATCATGAATAACAATTTTACACTTTAATCATATTTCATTCAAAGGAAACTTTACAAGCTATTTCAATAGTAATAATAATAATTTCCTATAGATAAGAAGACTATCTTTACAATGCTTAGGCCATAACACTAAATCTTCGCTGTCATTCTGCCGCACTGACACTTGCGACACATCCGTCACATCCTCTCGCTGCTCTGCTCTTCGTTGCTTTTAAAAGTGTTTTTCTATTTCTCTCGTTGAATAAGCAACCTGAATGCTTTACAGAGTACACAGGAAAAGTACAAAAAAACAAGTTAAATGATTATCTTATCCGTGTACAATACCAGAGAAAGAAATCCAAGGCACAAGTTAGTCAAAAATATTATTAATGAAAAATGAATGTTGCACAAGTGCTGCAATAATTATTCTTCTTGCTCCTTGGAACATGACTCCAAGTGAGAATGTGTCTGCAGCAGAAGTCACACTAAGAGCTTGCAGCCTTATTATATTCAGATGTTATCTTCAAACTTATTAAGGCGGGGACACGATTGCTGTGCAGTTCTCTTTTAACAAACTCTTTTGCACATTTTTGTTTTTCAGCTTGCTTTGTTGTTGACTAATCATAGAGTGTTACATAAGAGTGTTGTTAAAATGTAAGAATGTAGCTTAGAAAAAGCTTAATTACTATAATTATACAGATGAACCACACAGTTTCATTGTTAATCTTTCAGTATAAATCAGTTCATCAAATCAACAATATTTGTATTACTTTAACATTGCTTTTTATTACATCGGCATTCACCTGTATTCTCCTTGGCTAATTTCTACTATACTCCGGGCTGGATTCACTGAAACCACTGGACCTTGTGTCATCTCTGTAGTCACCTCTGGACACAATGGGACGTGATAGGTCACCATAGATGTCCAGATTTGCTGCCTTAGTGACAGTATATGTGGTAAATGACTATTGTTGCTGCAAATGTCTGTTTTTTGGTGCAATATCTACATAGGTGTATAGAGGCCCCTTTACAGCAACTATCACTCCAGTGTTCTAATGGTACAATGTGTTGTCTCGTTGCATCAGAAGGCTAATGGATTATTAGAAAACCCCTGATGCTATCATGTTAGCACAGCTGAAAACATTTAGCTGGTTAGAGAAGCTAGAAAACTGAACTTCCTTTGATGAAAGCAAAGTTTGAAGGAAAAACATATTATTTCAAATACAAATCATTACTTCTAACCTTGTCAATGTCCTGGCTATATTTTCTATTCATTTGACACCTAATATGTTAATTCCATGTTAGTCACACATTTACTACTTATATCCAAATAATAGCCTATTATAGGTTGCAGGTTAGCATCTCTATTGGCTCTACCTGTTGCATGCATCTATAGGATTCTTCACTATTTTCTCATTCTGAAATATAGCCAAAGGGGAAAAATTAAAATGAAATGAAATTGAAGGAAAAGGGTACAGAGGTCATGACCATGGTGTCCTCCATAGTGGCTACAGCTCTGTAACCAGGAAGACTACCTTTGCATGCCGAGGCCATGAGATAACGATTCCTGTTCTGCCACACTGACACACCATCTCATCTTGTTGGTCACAACTAACCAACAGCGCGGCAACACATCGTTCTATATGTCACATAATGTCTGAAATGCAAAATTTTCATTCGTGGGTTTTATATATGTCACAGTCTATAACTAGGGAGAGCTTAGGACTTTTCATATTTTGTTCTTTTTTTGCCTTTTTTGTGTGCTGTGCTAAATAACTCTCCCCAACACAGCTGTAATGCATTCCACTGTTAGTGAAGACATGAGGGTACCCTAATAAAGGTAGCCTAAAATTTAATGGAAAATCTAATAATCTATTTATGCAAAGGAATAATAATAGTTATGAAATGGGATAAATATCTAGAAGTGTGGCGAAGTGTGAATCATTTAATTCTTTAATAATGATTCACAAGCATTCACATATGAAAATGGGAGTTTGATATTGGATTATTTATGTCAGTTAATCACATTGTTAAAGAAATATTCCAAAGTTTCTCATATATTTCATTGTGTGTGCGCTGGTATGCAGTAAGCCTACAGACAAGTTTAAGATCGATAGCCGCAGGATATGACAAAGAAGTTTTGGATTTTTGCATTCTTCATCAAATTAAACCTTCATTATTACAGTCTGGGTTATAATATATTTATAAATGATCAATATATGACCAAAAAAGATTAAAAAACAAAAAAGAACACTTAAAAATGTAGGGAAATGCCAGCAGTTATGACTTTACCTTTAAAGTCATGAATAACAATTTTACACTTTAATCATATTTCATTCAAAGGAAACTTTACAAGCTATTTCAATAGTAATAATAATAATTTCCTATAGATAAGAAGACTATCTTTACAATGCTTAGGCCATAACACTAAATCTTCGCTGTCATTCTGCCGCACTGACACTTGTGATTTTATCTGCAGCGTCACATCCGTCACATCCTCTCGCTGCTCTGCTCTTCGTTGCTTTTAAAAGTGTTTTTTTATTTCTCTCGTTGAATAAGCAACCTGAATGCTTTACAGAGTACACAGGAAAAGTACAAAAAAAACAAGTTAAATGATTATCTTATCCGTGTACAATACCAGAGAAAGAAATCCAAGGCACAAGCTAAGTCAAAAATATTATTAATGAAAAATGAATGTTGCACAAGTGCTGCAATAATTATTCTTCTTGCTCCTTGGAACATGACTCCAAGTGAGAATGTGTCTGCAGCAGAAGTCACACTAAGAGCTTGCAGCCTTATTATATTCAGATGTTATCTTCAAACTTATTAAGGCGGGGACACGATTGCTGTGCAGTTCTCTTTTAACAAACCCTTTTGCATATTTTTGTTTTTCAGTTTGCTCTGTTGTTGACTAATCATAGAGTGTTACATTATAGTGTTGTTAAAATGTAAGAATGTAGCTTTTTTAAAAAAAAAAAATCATACAAGTAATTTACCATACACCATCCAGAGACATCAAGTCCTAAATACATACATATAAATATTAGAACACACACACTTGACAAACACTGATTACTGTCACAACACTTTAATGTGACACCAACACCACCCTTCTGGTTTTATTCTAGTTTCATTTCCCCCAAATGGTGGAAGTCATTTGTATAGGAGAGCAGAGGTAAAGTGTGTGTGTTGGGGAGAGGGGGATGTGAATAAAACACACTTGCCTTTGAACACTTTCAACCTAAACTATCATAGGTCTACTGGCAGTTGCAGGTTTATCAGCATCCTGCTTTGTACAAATTCTCAGAAATTCCTGCAAACTCTTTTCAATGTGGTTCTGTAGTTAATGGCAATACTACGGCGCTATATTCTTCGATCAAATGCATGGCCCCTACCAGCAGAAATGTATCTGATAAAATGGAAAGGGTAATAATACAAATCAATATTTTTTTTTTATTGAAGTGTCAAGGTATTCCAAAAAAAATGCAGTAAGATACAGAAATCAAATACAAAATATAAGGACCAACAGTGAAAAATTCCTATTCTGGTTCAAAGCTCCTCCTCCAGTTGACCAAATGATAATATTGATATCTAAAAAACAGGTCTACTACACAAATGACTCTTTAGTCCACCAGTGTAAGCTCTTTGAGATGCATTTACATATCAAATAGTTTAACATTATGCTAAAGATTGTTTTCAAGACAGATAAATGACCTAAAACTACACTACTCACAATAAGTTGGGGATATTCTGAGAGACTCAGTGGATTTCATACATTTTTGAGGTAATAAATATTAAACTAATGAAAATGTTGTTTCTTCTCATTTTATATTAGTAATATCAAAGGGAACTTTTACTTATTTCATAAAAATTCAGACCAAAGAGGAAAAGCACTTATGTAATATGTATAACATATGTATGTATAACAATATCCTGAGCTTATTGTAAGTAGTGTAAATGGTCACCTTTATAAATCAGATCTGAAACGTTCTAATCCACAATGATGATTTATGACTATGTAGAGTTTGAATTTATGACTTACACAAATACTAAGGACTAGAGAATCATTTCAGTGACTCAACTAAAACTCTTTACGAGTACAGTAAATTGGACTTTTAAGATTTAACCAGACAGTTTTTGTCATATGGCAAGGATTTATACGATGGCTGAAGCTGTGACGCTCTGGGCCTGCCAACCTCAGTCCTCCTGCTGTGAGCTCTTCCTGTAGTTCTTCTGGTTTGTCTTCCTAAAAGAGGCAAAGCTAGCGTTGGCCTGATCGTTCTTTTCTCCCGCTTCCTCCTCCTCGTCGTCGGCAGCTCTTTCTTTTTGTTTCTTCCCCTTTCCCTCAGCCTCCTGCTCACCGATGGCCTCCCTGGTTCGTTTGACCTCTCCCTTCCCTCTTTCCTCCATCTTTTCTACACCGACAGCCTTCTTTTGCTCTTTTGCCGCTGCGTCCTCCTCTTCCTCTTCCTCCAGGTGACTGAGGCGCATCCCTCTCTCCTGGCCCCTACTGGCTGACAGCTCTGCGGGCTCCTTGGCCGGGCGGCTGGGTTTGGAGAAGATTATCTTCTGCTGCGTGTCACAGGCGGACTCTCCCTGGCCTTGGGGCCCCAGTTCTTCTTTCTGCTGTTGCAGGCTGGCCAGGAACTGCTGGGCCGCCCTGCTGTTGCCCCGCTCGCTGGTCTCGGGCACATCCTCCAGGCTGTAGTGGGTCCAGCGGTCCGGGTGCACCAGGTAGTCCGGCACCCCTCTCTTCTTTGCCGGCGTGGAGTTGCTCGGCGGCGGCTGGCTAGTCTTGCGGCTGGGGGCCGGTGGCAGCGGCCGAGCGAACACCCCGTCAATGACGTTGTCCTGGCCTAACCCCGAGGAGGCCAGCTTGGCCACGCTGTCCAGGCAGTCGAAGATGCTGTTGCTGCGGCTCGAGAAACCTGAGCTCCCTCCTTTCAGACTGAAGGCGCTTTGGGCTTTCTGTCCAGAGGCCGGAGCGGGAGTCCCGGCCTCCCCGTCGTCGTCATCCACGTCCAGCTCGGGGTCAAAGGGCGCACCGCATGGTCGTTCTTCAGGCTCAGATTCGTCGCTCGCCGAGAGGTCGTCCACGTCCTCGGCCTTTAAAATCTTGCTGAGCTCGCTGCCGTTTTCCTGATCACACATTTTAACACGAAGACTCAGAAGCTGGGCTAAATCCAGAACCTGGAAAGTGTGTGAGATGAGAGGATTACTGTTGGTGGAGGAGGAACTGAAATTATTTTCACCCTAAAAAAAACAGACAGATAATCACAGACAAATCAGCAAATGTTATTAAACTATTTTAACCCATTATTTATACTAAATATAAAAAAAATTCTCAGTTTTTTTCTGTTTCTCAGCTTTTTTATTTTCTAATGATCTGATAGTCAACAACTTAGATTTTAAGCAACTTCCTGCCCCTTTTTCCTGAGAACATGGAGAAGACAACAGAACTACAGAGCTCAGCATCAAAGTAATTAGAGCGTAAACACGGTCAGTCACATGGGAATTTTGGTGAACTGAATTTAGTGTTGGGAAAGTTCAATTTCTTCATCAACTAATTCAAAGTACAGTTCACAATTTTTTAAAATGAAATAGTTTGTTCATAATTCATGATTGTTCATAGTTAATAGTTTGTTCATAGTTCCAAAGGATATACTAGTTCATAGTTCTTTTTTTCAGTATCTTGCTGTGACCTTTTATCATTGGAAAAGAAAAATGTATACATCAATTGTCAAGTATTTTAAAGACCATTCCAGTTGTTTAGCTACAGTAATTATATTCAGTGTTTCTACAAGGCTTTTTGTTCACCATCTGATGTGTGGAAGCATTTCTCATGAGCTAATGTTGAAGAAAAGTCTTTGTATATGTGTGAATATTATGGAAAGACATGCTACAAAAATGTAGTAACATATTGCTAATTGCCAAATATTTCCTCAAGGCTCAAAAACAGTCAGCAGACAAGATTTGTAGAAGAGTTCCAATTTAAAATACTTCAAATTTCCCCATCTTAACTTCCCATGAAAAATGTTCGACATTTTCTCCCCTTTTCAACCCTATTTCTGGATTTGTCCTGTGTAAGTATTCCAGAAAGGCAGCATGCACAATACAAACCTATTGCATGCACAATGCAACCGTGATTCGTGTCATTAATTATAACTGTGCTTTTTCTGGTGCAAGGTTAAACTGTCTGCTGTGAAATAGAACAGAGCCATTATTAATATCATCTGTGTAACATCTGTGCATTTGGATTATGTCTGAAGAAATCATATTTCTATGTCGGTGGTATAATATTGTTGACTCCGACTGATGAATGCAAACCTGCCCGAATACTGATGTTACTGACTGATTGAGGCATGAGTAGACAGTGTTAACCTGTATATTGTAAAAAAAAAAAAAAAAATGCCATTACTGAAGGGAGACTGCAGAATACAGACACTTCTATTTCATCTTTGATTTCCTGGTTGCTGTGGGGATCCGCAGTAAAGCTTGAGGTAGACTTTGGAGTCTTCTTTCTTTAATGTTTGTGAAACTGGACTGAACTAAACCGACTTGAGGCTCGGAAAACCAAAACCAGAGCCTTCACTGAGCGGATTGAACTCAGACTGTGGGACGAGTGATAGAGAGAAAACAGTGAGGTGTGGAGAAAAGCGACGGGCCAGAGGAAATGATTCATTTTCCAGAGTTTAGGATCATTTCAAGCTAAAACAAAATGAAAAAACAATTTAAACATCCAGTGTAACCGAACATCAATGCTTCATGCATCTTGACAGAAAACATACGGTCCTGGAAACAACATTACACACAGTGACATTAACTTTCAGCATCAGCATAGCATCTTATTAGTCAATTAATCAATGGAATACTCAATTACTCAAAGGGGAGCCCTGTAGATGGCAGCAATAAAGTTTTTGGATGCCAGCTGCCTTAAAACATAAAGAATAGAAAACAAATGCAACAGCAAAAAAAGCAAAGATTTACAACGCAAAGATTGCTCAAAGATTTTGCAACTCACAAAACGAATACAGAAGAAAAATGATGCAGTTATCAAAAAAAAACACAAAACCCCAACTCAACGGCAAAAGGGAAATGCTGCAATGATACTGTATGTAACTATGCTGCTCTTCTATGATATTGTAAAAGATGATGGTGTTTAAGTGTTTAAAAAGTGCATGTAGTAAAACATACCTTTTCACTCTCCTCTTTGTGTGTTTTTTGATATTTTCAGAATTTCTCTGTTGGCAGTTTTTTTCCATTTGCATATGTCCACATCGACCACCGTACCCGTTTCATCTGCTCAATGATTTTATTTTTTTTTTAGTATCTTTGCCACCACAAGCTCAGATGCTTTGTTGTTCAAGTCACAACAAGACAAGTTAGGTTACATCTTGGGCTTCAGGAAACATGGAATTCTTTTTCTGATGCTTTATGGACGAAACAACTAATAATCATCAGAATAATCAATAATTCAAATAATCGTTAGTTGCAGCTTTACATTTATTTACTAACCTACACCAGAGCTGTGACATCATGGCCTGAGTGCAGGGTGTTGGAACTTTTTTCACAGCACAGCTGCACTTTAAACTAAAAAAAATTTGTGTGTGAAATAAGTTAGACTATAGGTGAATGTCCACACAAAACACTGTGACGCCTTCTTCTTTGTGATTGTGTCATTTCTTTCTTTTTATCTTTTTACTCTCTGGAAGGTTTTGCTGGCAAAGTCTTGAATGACTATGCATATGTGGGCCTGTCAGGAGTATGTGTGCATACCATGTTCTTACTCCTGCTGAAGCATCCATGTTCTCTCCTTCTCAGACATCAAACTCCAGACAAACTTCTGCCATTCTGTTGGTCTTCAATCTGAGATTCAAAGAAAGCACAAAGATACATATTTAATCAACAAACCAGACAGAGAAGTGACATAAAATTCATAAATGGGCAAGACATAATCCAGCTGAGATAAACATAAAACAGAGATCATGCTGTCAGTGACTAAAAGCACTAAAATTCCATTGGTTTTTGGATTTCACACAACTAGCATGGCAATAAAGAGTCCATACAGAGACTCTAGTACAGTATTTTCTGTAATCGTGTAGTTTCTAAGATCTGACCTTTGACTGACAGTGGTTTAATAATATTGACTCCAGGTCTACATGCCTCAATATGTCCTTTCCCTTTTTCTTTTAGTCCAGAAACCATTCAGCTCTGTAAAATCTGTTCTCAGACATATGTTCTTAAAGTCAGGTTCACAAACTTTCATGTCTACCTTAAAACAGCAGTCAGCTGTCCCTTACCAACAATACACAAGGTTTTCCTCACTGTTATCATTCCTCCTGTTCATACTCTTAAAAGATCTTTTAAAAGTAAAACTCCAGTAGGACCACAGTCCTTTAGTGCAAAAATGCACTAAAAAACAGTTTAACTGAAGCTTGTAAGGCTTCAGCAGAATGAGTTAGTCATATCAGACAGTGTTTCCCTGGTGATGTGTGGTAAAATAAGAAAAGGTTCCGAAAAGAAGAAAGATATCTACTGTACTTGATTTGACTTATTTGGGTGACTGAGGCTTCCTAGTAGCTTCAGATGAACTTGTAATACATTTTGCAGACTGGCTGTTTACCCCCATCACCTGCATTGTCTTGTATTATTAGGTGATCTTCAAATAGTCAGTAGGAAAAAGAGGAATGATCACACCAAGACAAAAAATAGAATATTAATTTGGGCTCCTGATTGTAGATTAAAGACGGACTTGAACATATTGTGAACTTGTCCTTTAATGTCTCTTGACCAGTCAGACATTATTCGTGACTATTTGTTATGAGCATTTTCCTAAACACACTCGGGGAGTTTTCAGCTGTCTGAACGAGACACTTCCGGGTGGTTCCCATAAAAAATAGCTAACTCGTGTAAATTATATCCCACAGAACACACTGGGAACATGTGAATGTGAAGTGTGGACCCAGCTTCATCTGCGCGCTGGAGGCGCATTAGCATGCTAATGCTAACCGGTACATCGGTTTTAAAGAGCTGCACGGCGGCTCCGTTAAACGGCTTCTCACCGCGGACACCGCAGATTTAAAGAATCACGTTGAGTTTCAGTGCGGGGTCAACACGCCGCAGTCCACTGGGTTTACCTTGTCGCTGGCGCCACGACTCAATCAAACTACAACCAGTCGGAACATTCTCTTCTTCTCCGGCTGCTGGTGTCGGCCACACTCAGCGCGGTTTGTACGATGCTGCCCCCTGCCGGTCACAGGCGGTGGTTACACATGAGCACTGCAGCAGGCAGCGGTGGAAGAAGAAGAAGAAGAATTTGAATCTAGAGGAAATCTATTCAAACTTTTGAAAACCTTTTCAATCAACTATATGAATATATATATATATATATATATATATATATATATATATATATATATATATATATATATAATATTTAATATAGACTTTATAGAAAGTATATTATATCAATATACAAAGTAATTAGTTGACTATTTACTGCTAAAAACAGTATATAGAGTGTATCAATAGATCAATCTCTTATATTATTATTGTTATATCATTATACAAAGTAATTAAAAACACCAAAAAAACACCACTGTTTACTGCTGAAACAGTTTGAGTTTATGATCAGTTTATTAATGTCTTAAAAAAATAAAGCACATACAGTTCCGGTAAATTCTTTTGTAAATAAACAGCACATGTATAGTAGCAAAAGTTACAGTTGGTGATATTTCATTATATAAAAGTAATAGTTGGCATCCATTTTTTAAATTTCCTTTTCATCTAACACTGAATAATATGCTGACTTTAAGGCTGCATCAACACCTGGGTAATGTTCAATCATTTTAAACTGAGACAAGCGACTGTTTATTGATATAGGCTGCAAGCAAAGTTTTTAAATTAAAGTCACAAAATAACTGTAAAATGAACTTATAGTAGAATGCATGAATAATAAATGGAAAAAGTCTTGTGCTTTATGCAAGACTGTGCTCTCTGTGCTATATATATATATATATATATATATATATATATATATATATATATATATATATATATATATATATATATATATATATATATATATATATATATATATATAATATTTACAAAACATCAATTTACAAAACAGAAGAATTTGACTTGGAAAAAAAGTGCAACTTCAACAATATGATGTTTACATTGAATATGGCTGTTATGGCTGATGTTTACATTGAATATGGCTGTTATTCCAAACATTGCAATTCCAAACATTGATTCAAAGTTTTACTTTTTGAAGCAGCGGGTGACGTTATCTCCTGCCTAACAACCCATTTACAAATCAAAATTGGAAATATTTTATAAACAGTGAGCATGGCTGATGTTTAGACTGCAGAAGTAACATGATGGTTCCATGAAATATTAAATGTCCTCTTTGACTTTGTTGATACAGCTCTTTACAAACCTGAAAGACAACCCCATAAAAAGAGATGTTTAGGGTTATTCAGCATGTAAAGATATGTTTTGACATGAAGTTATAATATCAGTAGAATTAATCATCACAGTCTACACATAACATGGCAGAATTATTACCATGAGTTGTTCCTGGTTTAACTTCAGAATAAAGAGTTTCATCAGTTGCTGCAGGAGTCAGTTTTCCTATAAATGGAGAGATGATGAGTTAAAATCATTTAACAGTAATGTCATAATTTGCAATGATAATATGCTGAATGGTTGTCAGGGTTAATGTCTCCACTGATAATAAAATAATCAAAGTGTTGTAATGTCCTCAGTGATCAAAGCAGTCACACAGCAGAGTATTATGGCTCTTACAGAATGAGTTTACAGACTGATACTGAATATACGGATGTAGAAATACTGTTCTTCAGCTTCACACATAAAGCAAAATAAGCAATCTTACAGAAGATATTTCATGAAAATTAAAAAATAATAAACACCTACAATTTAGGAACAAATAAAAAAACAGTTTGTGAAATTGGGGGGATCACAAACATCATGACATTGTCTGTGGTGTTCTGCAAGACTCAGTGTTAGATCCCAAACTATTCATGTTATATATTAACAATATTTGTAGGTATCACAATTATTAAAATTCATATTGTTTGCTGATGACACAAATGCCATAGGGTGTGGTGAGTAATTACAACAGAACTCGGCAATATAAAAATTTGGTTTGACATTAACAAGCTTTCTCTAAACCTCAGCAAAACAAAACTTAACTGACCTAACAAAACTGTCTTTTAATCGTTCCTCTTTGGCTCCAAAACAACTCAGTTTTATCTTTATTTAATAGGGGAGAGTTCTGGCACATCCAATCCATCAAGGATTATAATCTCCTGGTCATATGCTGATGTAAATTTTGTGTGTCATCTGCATAATTATGGTGAATTATTTTGTTTTCTTCCATAATCTTAGCTATTGAATCTTGGGGGACTATAGACACAAAGTGGTTTCTGACCTTTCAGTAGGATTAAAACTACTTCAATGCTGTGCCACTAAGTCCCACCCAGTTCTCCAATCGGTCTAATAATATGTTGTAGTCAACATTACTATTACTATACTTTTTTAACATGTAAATTGATATGTTGTGATGATTAGATTATTTTCCTTTTTTGTTTTTGCCTTTTTTATTTTTCTCTTTATCTTTGTTGATATTTATTTTTGATTTTACATGTTCAAAAAATATAAACAAAACTAAACTAAAACAACTTCATAAATATTGAGCACATTACATGAACATCAAGACTAACATGATGGTGGTTGTAGACCAGGGGTAGGCAACCCTGGTCCTAGAGTGCCACAGTGGGTGCAGGTTCGACTAATCAACCACTAGAGCCATTGCTAAAGACTTCCATTAGTAGAATCAGGTGTGTTACTGCTTGGTTGGAACAAAAACCTGCACCCACAGTGGCTCTCTAGGACCAGGGTTGCCCACCCCTGGTGTAGACTTTACTTACTTTTGGATTTCATGGCTTTGCCTTGATTGTGATGGTTAACCTGAGTGTAAGTCACGTCGTCATCTAAAACAGAAACTACACATCAGCATCTGTTTATTCAGCAGACATATACAGCTGGATGGATAGATTGGCAGGTAGAATGAAAATGAAAGAATTTAGGTTTAGTAGCAGAATTTATAATGTAAATGTATGAACAGAAATTGTACAACAGCTGTAGTTCATGTTTAGGTTCATACTGCACCATTTTCATTGTCTGCACGGTCTTCAGTTGATTCATAGATATTAGCATCACCTGTCAGCAGAAAGTGAAAATCAAGCAGAGGACAAATAAATAATTTTAATTATATATCAGTCAAATTCATTTTTTTAAACATCACCTCAGATTCTTTATTGATTTATTCAATTTGAACTATTTGGATAAGTTTTAAGACAGCAAATGTTTTAGAACCTTTAATACAAATAGGAATGTCCGAGTTACAGATGATCAAAAATCACAGTAGACTGACCATGTGGAAGAGAGGAGTATACGTGATGTTCAGGTTCATTCAGGTTGATCATGTGATTTGCAGCAGAGTCCTGATTGGTTCTCTCAGGCTGGATCGGCCTGAAACATTTAGTGAAGACAATGAATTTAATAATGAACATGAAGGTTCTGCTGTTATGTTCAACATCAGAGTTTTGTACCAACCTGGTGAGTCGGAAATCTGTGAAGAATAAATATATGTTGTTACATGATTATTGTGACAATTATTTTTCTGTTATTCTATATTATGATATTAAAATACAAGTGTGTATTTATACAATTCAAACATGAAACCTTTATCATCTGAAAGAAAGAGTCTTACCCTTGGATCGTATGTAGCGACACAACAGGAGCAGGAGAATAATAAGAACAATTCCACAAAACAGCCCGACAATCAATGGCAGAGGAAATGAAGACCTGTCAGACCTGGACTCTGTTATAATAGAGAATAAATCACAACTTCACTGACTTCTATAGAAGTTTTCCTTAACATCATTTTGAGTGTTTCAGTAAAAATTAGTAAAAAAAATCACACATATAAATGTGAACATGATCAAACACGCATTCATGTTAACACTAAACACACAATATACATACATGTATAGACATGTACATGATGTAACTTTATAATAGACTGATAATTTATTTGTATTTCTAAATTTAATGCATTTTATAATTATTGTTTAAGTATTCAATATTCTTATATACCGTATAAAACAAGTTCTGTTAAACAGTTTAATCTGTGAAATCAGCTGAAAATAAACAAGTAAATTTTATCTTCTGTAAAGTATTTGACCAGATTTCTTCCTGACTTGTTTTAATCCTACTCACCTTTAACTGACATCCAACTCTTCAGAGATTCTTTTCCTGAGATTTTACACTTGTAGAATCCTTCGTCTGACTTTGACACTGCAGACACGTTCAGCTTCTCTCTGGTATCATTTTGGATGAGTTTGTCATTTTGATAGAAGAGAACGTTGGACAGTAACTTTGTTCTCCTCAGTTTGCAGCCAAGAGTAACAGAATCTCCCTCAGTCACAGGATGCACAGGACTCACCAGGATAATATCTGCTGCTGTAAATCATTCAAACAACATCAAGTTTCAGTCAGAGATCAGCTGGTGACCAACTCATTTATTTCACAGGATCAGTGCAGCTGAGCAAACAGCCAACATTTCATATTCATTACAGATCTGTCCTGTAGGGTTGGAAAGGACGAATTTACAGTAAATATTCAGACACTTTCGATGGAAAATTAAGTTGGGAAATTTTGAAAATATTCAACATTTAGAAAATAACTTACCAGCTGGCTACTGTATGAATACGTTTTTATTTAAGTTTCGCAATTTAAACATTAATAATATTTATCAAATATATTTAGCCCATGATATTATCAAAACTTACTTCACCACACTATGACATAACATAAAAAAGTAAAGTAATTATTGCTATGACTATGGGAATCATGACAATGGGCGAATTTTCAAAAATGTTGAAATATCCCTTTAATAATATTAATAATAACAATATATTTTATATTTAAGTTCCTTGTTGACGGCCAACCTTCAGTTTAGTACATTTTGGATTTATTTATTTTTATTCTCACATATTCCCACAATTCCTACTTATTCCTGTTAATTCTCATGGAAAGAGTCCATCTTCGAAAATTCCCAGAATTATGTAACCCTAGTGTGCTGTAACTGTAAATACAAGATGAAATAAATAAAATGTAATGACAACATACTCTGTCCAGTGATGTTGACTGCGTTGCTGAACTCTCCTGATCCAGACTCACACCAGAACACTGCATCATGTGACCTGGAGAACCTGCAGGTGAATCCAGTTGTTGACCTCCAACAATATAATGAGTTGTGGTCCTCAGGAAAACTCTTCAGTCTCCTCTCAGTAGAGTTTCCTTCACATCTCAGTGAAACAGAGTCAGAGGTGAAGTGCTGCACTCTGTCAGGACTCACTGTGAGAGTCACTGCTGAATGAACATCTGGAAAACAACATGGAATGAGAGAGTAAACCAAGTAAACATATTACAATTAAAGAGATCACAACATAAATAATCATTGTTTTTGTACTTGTGTTGCTATTTATTATTGAGGAACTGAATAGAACAAAAGGTGCAGTGTTTTGGTGAAACTGAGTGTTAAGAACATACAGGACATCTCATCACTGTGGGGAAGAAACCTTGTATTTTCAAAACTGTCACTTTCCAGGAAATTAATATAAGTAATAGTACAGTGTCTTCAAAGTTGCAATTGTGTATTTATAGGTCAGATATTTGCATGTGCCAGGTGGAGACACTGAAGATAGTGGATCCATGCGATTTATACAGTTTTGAGGATCCAGTAGAGTTAAATATTAGTAAAATCCAACAAAAAAATGTATAGACTGATAGCATTGATATCTGAATTATTTTTCTTTAAATGACAAAAATATAACAGTACATATAGTTAATGATTTGCCACAGTAAAGATTAGTTTTAAGATGTAATTACCACAAAAGAATGAACCCAGATAATAACATCACAACAGCTTCTTGACAGGAGGAGACTAACACAAACAGACAAACTCACCTCCAGACCAAACAAACTGAGGTTTGCTGTAATCAGTGTAATACACTGGGTCTCCTCTTCCAGCTCTACACACATATCCTGCTGTGTGTGTCGGTCCATGAATGATGGAGGAATTCTGTTTGTTCCCGTTGGTGCTACCAGGCAGCAGCTCATAGCTGTAGGTGTGTGACAGGTTGGGAACAGCCTTATACCAGTAGAACCTCCATCCTGCAGATGGATGTTCAACCTCACAGCTCAGAGTTACTGAGTCTCCAGGACTCAGCCATGATGGGCACACAGTGAGGACAGGTTGGGGTTCTGATGGAAAGAGAGTTTTTTTTAGAATGAAAACATGTTATGATGTAAAATTTAGTCTCTAGACACTGAACAAATATTATCTAACATGTATCATTCTAGAGCAGGGGTTTTCAAAGTGTGGGATAGTGAGCCTCCCCTAGGAGAACTCAAAAGCACACCGGCCCAACAGTGCCAAACGGGCGCAACAGCTTGCACCTGTTTCACCAGACCCCTGTGGCGTTGCCCTGGCGCCGTCAGTGCATATACCACAACAGCGGCTCCAGTCAATATGATGTTCCTGAATGAAGTCATTCAAAGCCTTGAAGATTTCTGTGGCTGTAGTGCGAGCCGGCAGAGGGTGGCAAAATAGAAATTCCTCCTGGACATCGAGCTCTTTAATAAAGCGTACATACACCATTAGCTGTGCACAGTTAGCAACATCAGTGGACTCGTCCAGCTGAATGGAGAAGAAAGGGCTCTCGCGGATAGCGTCCAGCACCTGTTCTTTGAACATCAGCTGCCATGTCAGAGATGCGGCGCTGGATGGTGTTGTCGGAAATCGGGATGGCATCCAGCTTGGCAGCAGCAGCTTCGCCCAGTAGTAAGGAACACATATCTTTGGCAGCAGGGAGGAGCAACGTCTCACCGATGTTGTGGGGCTTCCCCGCCTTCGCAATACGTAACGCCACGCGATATGATGCTTCAGTTGCCCTGGTATTCACAGAGCCAAATGCCTCAATTACTTTTTTCTGTGACCGCAATTCCTTCAGTTTCAGGTCAAAAAACTTTGTTTGTCACCAAACCTCGGCTTGGTGAATAAACTGTGGTGTTTGGTTGAAATGTGACGCCAGAGTTTACATGGCCGCATACTGTCGTTACCTAGCACCTCTTTACAGATGACACACTGTGGCAGTGGAGCATCATCCGTGCCAGTATATGAAAAGCCAAACTTCAGATAATCAGGGTCATACTTTCTTTTCTTTCTGCTCACCCCAGACTCTGTGCCCTCTCTCACTTTGACGTTGGATGTTAAAAATCGACCCATTTTGCCACTCGCCAGATTTTTACACTCTTGTTCTTTTTCTTTTTTTCTCCCTGTAGCCCTCTGGCGCCCCCCAGGGGAGGCGCGCCTCACACTTTGAAAACCGCTGTTCTAGAGCATTACATTTAATCTGAATGTATTTTATTGAAATGTTAATATTTTTACTATAAATTAAATATGATCAGACTTACTGTCGGATACTGTCAATCTGATGACATCACTCCACTCTGTTGAAGTAAGTTTTGCATTTTTCACGTTTCCTCTACACCTGTAGTCTCCACTGTGGGATGAGAAGGCCTCACTAATCTTATATTCATTTAGTTCTGGATATGTGTATCTGGGTGATTTCCATTCATACTCCCACTCTGTGTCTGCATCATGGATCTCACATCTCAGCATGATCCCCTCTCCTCTGTATATCTGAGGCCAGTTGGGTTGTAGAGTCACAACAGCTTTAGTTGGGACTGTTCATGGAAAACAATGAACAATGAGGATCAAGAACGATACAAATTAAAACACCCAAAATGTTTTTTTTTTCATTTTAATCTCAATCACTAATCATGAATAAACAGTTTTTATAGATGGTTAAACTCACCAATTCTGATGATCCTGATTGAATCACTGGACTTTGTGGAGTAAACTGGATTTCTTCTCTTTCCTCTGCAGGAGTAGACTCCTTCCTGTGAGACACTGATTTGTCCAGTTGATTGAGAAACAGCATCTTGTGTCTTCAATGGATCAAAGAAGTTATCGTCTCTGAACCAGTCATATTTCCAGTCAGATGATGATGGGTCCACAGAGCAGGTCAGAGTCACTCTGTCTCCTACTGGAATCTCTGTGCTGTCAGCTCTCAGTTTGGCCTTTGGTTGATTTGCTGTTCAGTTTAGAACAAAGACAATAAAAAATTATGATTTCAGAAATAAAATAAATCAACTGAGTTATTAGGTAGCTGAACAAGTGAGATCAGATAATATTGATAAAGAACAGATATACAATATAAACATTGCATATTTATTATTGATAATAGATGATCTAACTCACGTAACACTGTCAATCTGATGCCATCACTCCACTGTGTTGACTGATATGAGTTTATTCTTCCCTTACACCTGTATTCTCCACTGTGGTACTCAGTAGCCCTGCTGATAATCAGATATTCATCATCTTCTCCAGATGTGTCCTTGTTGTTTTTTCTCCATTCATATTTCCATATAGTGGTTGCAGCTCCCTGGATCTCACATCTCAGCCTGATCGACTCTCCTCTGTATATCTGAGGCCAGTTGGGTTGTAGAGTCACAACAGCCTTGTTGGAAACTTCAAATCAAATAGACACAGTCAGGATAGAACTAGAAATATGAATGAATGAATAAAATACAGATTTTGTTTGTTAGATAGACATGTAATACAGAGGATAACATTCCTATGGATAATCTATACCTGTAGCATTCTACATGAAGCATTTAGAATAAATCTCTTGTTGAGTTTTTGCTGTCTTAGTTATTAATCAAGCAGATTACTGGAAAAATTGCAAATTAAATGGAATTTTCTATTAAAGGGAGTGATAACATTTTATTTAACAAGATTCTAACTTTTTACAATAAACACATATCTTTAAAACATTCTATTAAAAACACTAGAAGTTTTTAATAAAACTGAGCAGCAACAAACATCTTCTACTTTTGTCTTGTGTCTGACACAAACTAGAGAGGGTCCAACACATGTTCTGTTTCCTCCATCATCACTAGAATAATTCTACTGGTCTATATTCATTCATTCACTTTGTCTTTTTTCCTGATGGTGCCACAGTTGATCTCCCTCACACTTCAGGGGCTGGTTGCAGATCTTAAAGAATTCATGTTGTTTTATTACAAAACAAATTAATGAACTCACCAGTTTCCTGAATAGTAACTTTGTTGCTCTCATATGTGTAGAAGTCGGGGTTTCCTCTTCTTCCTCTGCAGAAGTAGATGCCTCCTTCATGAACTTCTTTTACACTGTTTGATTCAACAGATGAAACATGTTGAGCTGAACCAGAGTCTGAGGTTTGTCTGAACCAGTCGTATTTCCAGTCAGATGATGATGGGTCCACAGAGCAGGTCAGAGTCACTCTGCCTCCTACTGGAATCTCTGTGCTGTCAGCTCTCAGTTTGGCCTTTGGTTTATTTGCTGTTCAGTTTAGAACAAAGACAATAAATGTATTGATTTCAGAAATAAAATAAATGTAATAAAATAAGTAAACTGAGTTATTAGGTAGCTGAACAGGTGAGATCAGATGATATTGATAAACACAAAAGATAAAAACAATATCAATCATCATGTTTATTATTGATAAAAGATGATCCAACTTACATGATACTGTCAATCTGATGCCATCACTCCACTGTGTTGAGGAAAATGAGTCCTTTCTTCCTCTACACTTATATTCTCCACTGTCAGACTCAGTAGTTATTCTTATGTAATTACTACGTGTTGGAGATATGTCAAAGTCATTTTGTTTCCATTCATACGTCCATGCAGTGTTTCCACCTCCCTGGATCTCACATCTGACAGTGATTGTCTCACCACTGAATATCTGAGACCAGTTGGGTTTCAGAGTCACAGTGGGCTGAACTGGATCTGTTTACATGAAAACAAACTAATTAGGAAACAAATAACATGTGAAAATAAGAAAGACAGTGATAATCATTGTTATTGTCGTTATCACTATTATTGTGATAATTACATTTTTCTAACACATTTTAATGAACAATAGAGACACAACTCAACAGCTACAAAAACAAAGAGTTAAAAAGCAAAAGTATAAAAACACATCAAACATGTTTTAAAGTAATAAAATCAGCAGGAAGAAAAGTAACAAGAACACGTCAGAGACATTCATTTAAACTGAGACATAAAACCTTAGTGATCAGATAAAAAAAGACTGATATAACGATTCTTTAAAGAGCTACAAAGACATTGTTTTACATTATTAAGAGCATGCACACACAACCAAAATGTTAAGGTTTTTAAAATAAACAAAAAACATAGTGTTTTTATTTGTAGTTAATATGCATTGTTTGTATTTCAGAATGTTCACAGACATATTTATTATGAACATTCACCTGAAGAGAAGAACATTTCTACCATGAAAACAAAGTTGGTCCAGTAATAAACTGAGGATCACAGTCCTGTAGCAAAGTGAATGATGTGTGTTCTCCTGCTCCTCACCACTGGGGGGAGCCACTGGAGTAAAGAAGCTCACCTACCATCACTGATCAGAATAAAATGTCGACCTGCTCTAATAATGAAAATCGTCTAAAAGTCTACTCAACAAATTAAATTGAATCAAGGAAAAAATTCTTCAGCTGAATTATTTTCAAATGCAGCTTCTAAGTTTGCACATGTTCATAATCAAACTACAACTTTTCTTTCTAAATGCATCATTAAGGATTTCTGTTCTGCTACATGTAAATGTGAATTAGTGCATTAATCTCTCAGCTTCCTGGACCCTTGTGACAAAATCTGGTTGAAATGGAAGAATTTATTCCAGAGACATCAAACAGTATAACAAAAAGAAAACATTTAAAGGTCTTATATCATGCAAATAGCCACTTTCATGGCTTTCGTTTTTCTAGATAAGGTGCAGGGGTTATATAAGAACTGTCCCAAGCATCAAACACAAAACAAAGGGAGAAATGCACACAGCCTGGAGTTTTTGTCACTTTCATTTGGTGAGCTGAAGCTAAATATGACTTGACCACTCAGGTGGTGGCATGGAGGGGGTGTTGACCCTGGTTGGCTTCAGCCATCTGTCACTCAGAAAACCATCAGCCAATCAGAAGAGAGGCTCATTAATATTAATGAGACAGGCCAAAAACAACCTGTGCTTCCTAGAGAGGCAGCTAGGCACTTTAGAGAGCTCTGTAAAACTTATGTAGTAAACCGCATATGTATGATCTTAGGGACAACACAGCTTCCAATAAAAGAAAAGGGTAGATATGGAACCTTTAACATAAATAGCTGCAGGCAGCAATGAGTGACCAGCTGCCATGGCAACTGAAAGTTAAGCCAGAGACATGGCCATAAAAACAAGAAGTTTAATATTAATACACCAAGTTTCACTGAGATCTAAGGCCACTTCCTGTTTAGTGGATTCACCATTAAATTCAATTGGCTCTGACGGCTGAAAGCTTTGACAGACAATAAACGTCATCTGTGTCAAATTTGGTGGCGATCGGTCAAAACATATCGGTCAGTGGAACATGTTTGCTAATTTTGATATAATCCAATATGGCGGCTGAATACTTTTGCTGACCTTTACCATCTTAGAAATCAGAATTACTATTGAGATATAAAATAAAATGATACATATATGATAACATACAAGTATATGTTATTACGAGTAACACAGTAAATGATGAATAAGAGTATGTTTATATTATTTATATAGAAAAATATCACTACTCACCTTCAGAGTATCCGTAGCAGAGTGTATTCAGCCCTGAAGAAATAGAAACATAATAATAATAATGATAATAATTACATAATAAAAGAAACATAAAAGAAAAGAACAACTTTAAAATCAATTAATGAAATAGAAACTCAAACCAAACATCACCATCATCATGTGGTAAAAACAATCAACACAGTCCTCTAATCTAAACTGAGACAAGTCACCAACCAACATCTGACCTAAAAACAACCATGAAGTAAAAACTATGAGCTGTGTTCAAGCTCTCAGAGAAACAGAGAAAGTCAGTGATGTACTTACAGAATAATCCCAGCACACAGGTCAAAGTGGACCTCATCCTCACATCCAGCACTGACACCAGCTGCTCTGAGTCCGACAAACATTTCAACTTTGTGTGACTAATAATGCAAAGAGAAAAAGAGAAGTTTCATTCCATAAAAGAAGTGATCAGAATTCATACGTCTGAGTAAACCCTCCCTGTGTTTCCTTCCTTTTCACACAAAGCTCAGAGGCCTACAGGTGGTTAGACCACAGCAAACATTCTCACGTTTATACTTCCTGTCCACTGCAGAAATGCATCAGCGTCTTTCTCGTGCAAAGTTTTGTGCATGGAAAATGTCAGTTATTTATTGCATAACAATAAGTAATTAATGCAAATCCATAGTGCACAAAGACTAAATTTCGTCATATCACATCATGAACATGTGAAAACATTTTGTTGTATTATGTTCTTGCACCTATAAATTGTGGTTACTCGGAACTGTGCAGTCGTCACATTCTCACCAGACTGAATGTGTCAATACACATGAAAGAAGAGGCGTCTAATGGAGGATGTGTAATTATTTTTATTTTTGGTGGTTAAAACAAGTGCAAATTATTTTGGGCTGTAGAAAGCAAGTCAAGTTCAATGCATATGAATATAACATATCAATGAAAGAATGTTATTCTGGGACTTTCCGGTTATAATTGCTTGCTCAAATCTCCGAATCCTTTAAAAATTCTCATAATTTCATTACAAAACGATAATATAATAATGAGACTATTGTGGGCTCTGAGCGCTGAGTTCAGCTGTGGTCGGGATGTTTATTGAATCTTTTCACAATGGAAATCTTCCCACCTCTTGAAGAGGAGCTCTAATCACTTTACTACTAAAACCTGCCAAACCAAACAACAAATGAGAAAATGTTACATCAATCAGTCTTCTAAATGTGGATTTAAAAAATATAAGTAAATTAATAGCCAGGAAATTATCCCAAATATTATTGTTAAAGATCAAAATGGCCTTGCACCAGGTAGACAAGGCTTTTATAATGTCAGGAGAATCCTAAATTACGGTTATGAGACAATGAAAAAGTGTTTTGACAGACTGGAATGGCAATATTTATTTGAAATCCTTACATGTTTTAACTTAGGAGAAAACATTAAGAAATGGATGAAACTACTACAAAAAAATTATGACTAATTACAGTACAGGTGTATCCAAATTTTACAAAGAGGATGTAGGCAAGGAGATCCCTGATCCCCTTTCCTGTTTACTTTGGCTATAGAATCATCGGCAATAGCTGTAAGAATGCATGTATACAACATGTTTAAATTTAGTAGGTTTTAGACCACAATAAAACTGTCACAGCAGTGAGGTTGTCTTAACTGGGTTTTCTGTCTTGTGCACATTTCCTGTTTTATTTTGAAAGTCTAACTCTCCTCTCATGTCAGGTCACTGATCGTCTGCCCTGATTCCTGATTGTGTCCACCTGTTCCCAATTCCCTCCATGTATATTTATAGTGTTTGTCTCCCTTCGTCTTGTGCTGAAGTGTCTTTGTTCATCCACCCATGTCATTGCACCCAAGCCAACCCTTGGTCCACAGCCTTTTGACTTGTCTGTGTTTTTGTTGTATGTTTCATAGCCTTTGTTCAATTTTAGAGAAGAACATGTTTTATAGCCTTTGTCGTCCTGTGGGATTGTTTTTGGTTTGTTTATTTTCTGATAGTTTTTCATCCTTTTTTGTTTCTAATTTGAGATAGCATACTTAGATTAGTGAATCCCAGATAGTTAGAATGTTTTCCTCCTCCTGGAGTGAGTTTTGTTTTGGTTAATCTTTTTGAGTCTTTCCTTCCAACATTGGCAAAGCGTTTTTCTTTTGACATTAGTTTTCCACTGCGATAGCTTGAGTGTAGTTAGAACCCTTAATGAGATTGAGTCTTTAGTTTTGAGAGTAGCAATTTCTGTTGTAATTTTCATAGCGCCCGATAGCTGCGGCTATCAGGTGTAATAAAATCCCTACATCTTATAGCCGCTTCTGAGTTCTCTGTTCTGGACTTTTTTTAAACAGATAAACGGGCATTGAAATAATTTTATAAAATAAATAAAAATAAAATAAAATAATAAAAACAGCCATTTTAAGACTGAACGGTTGTGTTGTGAAATGTTGGAGCACTGGATTTATGAATGAAAGTCAGTGTTCATTCATAGTTTTGATGCCTTCAGTGAAATCTACAAATGTAAATATTCATGAAAATAAAGAAAATGCATTGAATGAGAAGGTGTGTCTAAACTTTTGGTCTGTACTGTATAGGTGTGCGTACATATATATATATATATATATATATATATATATATATATATATATATATATATATATATATCAGGCGATTTCTTTAAGACTGCAAGGGAAGCTGAACTTCCCCTGCCCTGTCAACAAATGAATGGCCAAATTTGTGCAGCTGTGTTTTTTATATCAACATTTTATTGATATAAATCTTTTAGAACATGTTCATCTTGAAGACGAGTTCTTTCAGAATCAGCTACTTATCATGAATAAATAAATTACATGTCCGTACATTCCCATACCGCTTCCTGGTCTGTGGTCAATGCATTTCCCCATAGACACTGAGCGTCTCTGAGAGTGAATGGGGCTTTTTTTTCATCGCCTCGAAACTCAGCGCCCATTGGATAAATGCTGGAAATTTGAGCCCGCCCGGACGCTGAGCGTCTCTGGGAGTCAATGGAGTGTGGGTGGGGCCTGGACACTGAGCGTCCGCATGGTGATTAGAGGAAAATCAGAATGTAGTGGTGATGCATGGCATCGAAGCGATCCATGTATAATGCACGAGTTTTGCCTGCATGCTCTCACTCGCATAGCATATTTATAAAAAAAAAAAAACACTTGCATAGTATAAAATCTGGGACATTTTACCCAAATCGCGGGCATCACAGAGCCACTCTCAAGAACTGCATAATTTCAGTCCCATCGCGGATTTTCCATGTGAAGTCAAATGACAAACGGAGACTATTTGTTGGCCTTCCCAGAGTGAAAAAATTCACTCTTACACTGTAAATAAATCACACTCCCGTATTTCATTCTTCTATAAATATTAAAGTTTCCTTGTTCTTGTTGTTGTTATAGTTTTAATTACATTTTGTTTGATAGTGCAATCATCATCATGGTCAGAGTGACCAGCTAGCATCATGATGGCAAACAATGCTAACATTGGGCCAAGTCTCCCAGACGTTCCGGTAAACATCTCGATAAACGACAAACATCTCCCTGAAATGACTTTTTGTAACTTGGGATGTCTGTAAATAACATGTTTATGATGTACGGCAAATATGAGCTTCCCCTGTTTGAAAGATCACAAATATCAGTGGCGGTTTGTGATCTTTGTGATCTCTGTCCTGATGTGGTGGCCCTCATGTGTTGCACCATGCGTTTTCAAAGTGGTTGCTTAGTTTCTCCAATATACAGATCCGGGTACTCTTCCACATCAGGACAGGACTCAGCAATACATCTGCATCTGAAGGAAAAGGGACACTCTTTTAAAGACACTGATGTACACATCGTAGATAAGGAGGACAGGTGGTTTGAGAGAGGAGTGAAAGAGGCCATCTATCATCTCATTCCAATTCACACCTTAAATTGGAAGTCAAGTCGTGACCACAACGACTCTCATTCCAATTCACACCTTGAAGGGTGACCTATGTGACCCTTTGTTATGGGATGAGGGGTGTGGTCTACAGCTCCACCCTCTGTGATCCAGAGATATAGCTCCTGGTTTCCATCATCAGACTAGAACTGAAGAAGCTTTTCGGATGAAAGGTGAAACCTCTTCAAGCTCCAAGAAAAAGTCCAGTTACTTATAACTTAACTCTTTGATGTTTTGACACATTGCCAAACTGTATTGATACTGTGCCACTGAATACTGACACCTACTGGACCTTAACAATCCCTACAGGCAACCTAGTTGACAGACTCAACTGACACTGATTTGATGAGCTAGTATATACAATAATATAATTCATGTCATTGTATTGTATTATTTCATATCTTCATTAACATTTAAAATGTCTTTGATAATTTTTGATACAGTCAAATAATGTGAATGTTAAAATTTGAGTGAACATGTGAATGAGGATGCTTGTGGACTGGGATTTTTTTGTACACATTTTTATTTAAAAAATATGTTTTTCCAACGTTTTATTCTTTAGTCTGTTGCGCTTCTTTGAAATGACTTCAGCAGTTTAAAACACAGCTCGCATGGCACAGATGAGGCTGGAGTGCAGAGGAACTGTAATGCCAACTGGCAGAGGTTTGGATATATTGTTTTTTGGTTCTCCCAGTATCTCAATGGATCCTGGGACCTTGCAAGATTTCCCTCTGCCAGGTACCTCTGGACCTCCTGGATGGCATCTGCTGTGACACTTTTGGTCTGCCTGCCCACTTCATTGTCATGCCTGGCCCTATAATGCCTCAGCATTGAGGAGGTGGATTTATTTAAATAGGAAAGTTCTGTCGAACTAATGCGACATTTGACCTGTAGAAAATAATATTAATAGTAAACGAAGAGTCACTTTGAAATTAATTTGAATTCAGATAAGTTCGATCAAGTAGAAACTCTGAGAGGAACAGGATGAAATTCCGAGATTCTGTTGGCAGATGCATCCCGTGACAGATTCGCGGTCACATTTTCGCGCGTCAGTATCAGTTCGAAACAGTTTCGGTATCGGTCACGTGACTTTCTTAAAGCGATACGCGCAATGATACGGGGTTTCACTCTGAGCTGGACGCATGCGCCGACGCATCGGTGTTGCCGGACCCATTTCACTCCATTATATGAATATACTGTATATAAAGTATGTTTTATCAGTATACAAATAGAAATAAAAAAAAATCCACTGAATGTTAAACAGTTTATTGGCATAAAAAATAAAGCACATACAGCTCTGGTAAATTCATTTGTAAATAGACAATACATGTATAATAGCAAAAGTTACACAGCAGTTAGGTAGCAGTTGATGACAGATTATTATACAAAAAGTAATTGTCTATCCTTTTTCTTATTCTAACACTAAATAATATTCTGACTTTAAAGCTGCAACAACATCTGGGTAATGATATTTAGTCATTTTAAAGTGAGACAATCGACTGCTTATTGATATGGCATGCAAGCAAAGTTTTTAAACTAAAGTAACAAAACTAAAAAGAACTTATAGTACAATGCATGAAAATTAAATGGAAACAAGTCTTGTGTTTTACACACACACACACACACACACACACACACACACACAACAACAACAAATGAATTTAGTTCATGGGCCACATACGGTGCAATTGGGCAATTTGAGATCAAGTGGGTCAAACCAGTAGAAATTTGCCTATAAATAACACCTTCAAACTTCTCACAATGAATTAACTTTAAATTTACAAAACAGAAGAATTGACTCAAGAACAAAAGTACAATTTCAACAATATGTCTAAATTATTCCATATTCACTCAGTCTTTTGTTGCATCGAAATTCAAAACATTTACTCATTGAACAGTTTTTACTTTAGGTTATCTCCTGCCTCACAAACCATTTACACATCAAAACTGTAAATATTTTATCTCTCGAACCCTGAAAGCTGCTCACTGACTTCACATTTCTGTCAAGAACTAAGTGTTTAAAACAGTGAGCATGTCTGATATTAGACAGCAGAGGAAACATGATGGTTCCATGAAATGCAGCTCTTTACAGACCTGAAAGACAACCACATTAAAACAGATGTTTAGGGTTATTCAACATGTAAACATACATTTTGACATGAAGTTATGACATTTAATCTTCAGTAGAATTAATCATGGGGTGGCACAGCGGTTAACGCTGTTGCTTCACAGCAAGAAGGTCGCAGGTTCGGTTTTCACTGGGTACTCTGGCTTCTTCCCACAGTCCAAAAACATGCTCAGGTTAATTGGCAACTCTAAATTGCCCGTAGGGGTAAATGGTGTGCGTGTCCCATGATTGGCTGGTGACCATCTGGGGTGTATCCCTGCCTCTCACTGTAATGCGCTGGGATTGGCTCCAGACCAGACACCAGACCCCTGTGACCCTAATGAGGAATAAGTGGGTATAGGAGATGAGAATTAATCATCACAGTCTGCACATAACAAGGCAGAACTATTACCACGAGATGTTCCTGGTTTAACTTGAGAATGAAGAGTTTCATCAGTTGCTGCAGGAGTCGTTTTTCCTATAAATGGTGATAAAGTGACAGAAACAAATACCCTTGACTTGTAATTATGACATTTAACACATAATGAATACATTACATACATTCCACTGTGTTTAGGACAAAGTTTGTCTTTCTTGTGTATTAATTTAGTTTTATTATTTGCAAGTGTGTGTGGAGAGTTGTAAAACTGTGTCTTTATCTGTGTGGGAAATCACATTTGTAAATGGGTGAAGTCAGTTTCAGACAAAAGTCTCTGCTAGTTGTGCAAATTCACAACCATTCGTTTTTTTTCTCTTTAGTTATTTTCACGTAAATTATTTAACTCTTGCAGTTCAGACTGCTGCATGTTGAGGTTTATACTCATATATTTGTACCATCTTCAGTGTTTT
Organism: Lepturacanthus savala; assembly: GCA_030544235.1. NCBI lineage: Eukaryota > Metazoa > Chordata > Actinopteri > Scombriformes > Trichiuridae > Lepturacanthus > Lepturacanthus savala. The sequence goes on along the minus strand of CM060462.1, from coordinate 23,231,101 downwards.
CAGAGACTTTGGTTGATTCATTGAGTTCAATTCGAGTTCACAAAGCATCACACAGAAGAGTTTGTAGACTGACCATGGAGAAGAGAGAACACGTGATGTTCAGGTTGATTCTGGTTGATCATGTGATTTGCAGCAGAGTCCTGATTGGTTCTCTCCGGCTGGATCGGCCTAAAACATTTAGCATCATTTAATAATTCACATGAAGATACTGTTGTTATGTTTAACATTAAAGAAGATAGATTTGTACCAACCTCATAAAGTGTGAAACTGTGAAAAAGATGTTTATTATTACATTATTTTTAAGTAGTTTCCCCTTAAATTGTGCAACAGATGTGGTTCATGTTCATGTTTATACTGCACCATTTTCATAGTCTCCACAGCCTTCAATTGATTCATAGATATTAGCATCACCTGTGAGCAGAAAGTGAAAATCAAGATGAGGACAAATTAATCTTTTTAATTACATGTGATGCAAATTAAATACCTTTTTAAACAACAATTCTCAGATTCTTTATTGATTCATTAAATTTGAACAGTTTGGAAAAGTGAAATGACAGAAAATATAAAATATAAAATATACATATTTAATAGAAATATAAATGTTGGAGTAATAGTTATTATAAAAAGAAAATCACAGAATGAATCAGGATGAGTTTGTAGACTGACCATGGAGAAGAGAGGAGTATACGTGATGTTCAGATTCATTCAGGTTGATCATGTGATTTGCAGCAGAGTCCTGATTGGTTCTCTCAGGCTGGATCGGCCTGAAACATTTAGTGAAGACAATGAATTTAATGATGAACATGAAGATTCTGCTGTTATGTTCAACATCAGAGTTTTGTACCAACCTGATGAGGGAGGAATCTGTAAAAAATAAATATACGTTGTTACATATTTTTTTAAGAATTACTCTTCTGTTATTCTATATTATGACAATCAGAATATGACGTCTGTATAATTAAATAATTTTAAAATTAAACATTTAGAAAGAAAGAGTCTCACCCTTGGATCGTATGTAGAGACACAACAGGAGCAGGAGAATAATAAGAACAATTCCACAAAGCAGCCTGACAATCAATGGCAGAGGAAATGAAGACCTGTCAGACCTGGACTCTGTTATAATAGAGAATAAATCACAACTTCACTGACTTCTATAGAAGTTTTCCTTAACATCATTTTGAGTGTTTCAGTAAAAATTAGTCAAAAGAAATCACACATGATCATAAAAACATGCATTCATGTAACACTAAACACACAATATACATACATGTATAGACATGTACATGATGTAACTTTATAATAGATTGATAATTTATTTGTATTTCTAAATTTAATGCATTTTGTAATTAATTGTGTAAGTATTAAATATTCTTATATACAGTATAAAACAAGTTCTATTTAATTTAAACCTGTGAAATCACCTGGAAATAAACAAGTAAATTTTATCTTGTGTAAAGCATTTGACCAGATTTCTTCCTGACTTGTTTTAATCCTACTCACCTTTAACTGACATCCAACTCCTCAGAGATTCTTTTCCTGAGATTTTACACTTGTAGAATCCTTCGTCTGACTTTGACACTGCAGACACGTTCAGCTTCTCTCTGGTATCATTTTGGATGAGTTTGTCATTTTGATAGAAGAGAACGTTGGACAGAAACTTTCTTCTCCTCAGTTTGCAGCCAAGAGTAACAGAATCTCCCTCAGTCACAGGATGCACAGGACTCACCAGGATAATATCTGCTGCTGTAAAACAGTCAAACAACTGTTTATTCACATACTGTATATTCCTGTTTATTTCCATGTCCTTGTTAATTCTCACGGAAAGTTTCCGTCTTTGAAAATTCCCAGAATTATGTAAACCTAGTGTGCTGTAACTGTAAATACAGGATGAAATAAATAAAATGTAATGACAACATACTCTGTACAGTGATGTTGACTGCGTTGCTGAACTCTCCTGATCCAGACTCACACCAGAACACTGCATCATGTGACCTGTAGAACCTGCAGGTGAATCCAGTTGTTGACCTCTGACAATATAATGAGCTGTGGTCCTCAGGAAAACTCTTCAGTCTCCTCTCAGTAGAGTTTCCTTCACATCTCAGTGAGACAGAGTCAAAGGTGAAGTGCTGCACTCTGTCAGGACTCACTGTGAGAGTCACTGCTGAATGAACATCTGGAAAACAACATGGAATGAGAGAGTAAACCAAGTAAACATATTACAATCAAAGAGATCACAACATAAATAATCCTCTTTTTTTGTACTTTTATTGCTATTTATTATTGAGGAACTGAATAGAACAAAAGGTGCAGTGTTTAGGTGAAATCTCATCACTGTGGGGAAGAAACCTTGTATTTCCAAAACTGTCACTTTCCAGGAAATAAAATAAGTAATAGAACAGTGTCTTCAAAGTTGCAATTGTGTATTTATAGGTCAGATATTTGCATTTGTCAGGTGGAGACACTGAATATAGTGAATCCATGAGATATTTAGAGTTTTGAGGATCTAGTGGAGTAATATTAGTAAAAAAAACAACAAAAAATGTAAAGACTGATAGCATTAATATCTGAATTATTTTTCTTTAAATGACAAAAATATAATAGTGATAAGAAGTACATACAGTTAATGATTTGCCACAGTAAAGATTAGTTTTAAGATTTAATTACAACAAAAGAAGAATAAACCCAGATAATAACATCACAACAGCTTCTTGACAGGAGGAGACTAACACAAACAGACAAACTCACCTCCAGACCAAACAAACTGAGGTTTGCTGTAATCAGTGTAATACACTGGGTCTCCTCTTCCAGCTCTACACACATATCCTGCTGTGTGTGTCGGTCCATGAATGATGGAGGAATTCTGTTTGTTCCTGTTGGTGCTACCAGGCAGCAGCTCATAGCTGTAGGTGTGTGACAGGTTGGGAACAGCCTTATACCAGTAGAACCTCCATCCTGCAGATGGATGTTCAACCTCACAGCTCAGAGTTACTGAGTCTCCAGGACTCAGCCATGATGGACACACAGTGAGGACAGGTTGGGGTTCTGATGGAAAGAGAGTTTTTTTTCAGAATAAAAACATGTTATGATGTAAATGTTAGTCTCTAGACACTGAATAAATATTATCTAACATGTATCATTCTAGAGAATTACATTTAATCTGAATGTATTTTATTGAAATGTTAATATTTTCACTATAAATTAAATATGATCAGACTTACTGTCAGATACTGTCAATCTGATGACATCACTCCACTCTGTTGAAGTATGTTTTGCATTTTTCATGTTTCCTCTACACCTGTAGTCTCCACTGTGGGATGAGGAGGCCTCACTAATCTTATATTCATTTAGTTTTGAAGATGTGTATCTGGGTGATTTCCATTCATACTCCCACTCTGTGTCTGCATCATGGATCTCACATCTCAGCATGATCCTCTCTCCTCTGTATATCTGAGGCCAGTTAGGTTGTAGAGTCACAACAGCTTTAGTTGAGACTGTTCATGGAAAACAACGAACAATGAGATGGACAATGAAATTGCAATAGTCTGGATTTTTTTTCTTTTTAACTTCAATCTCAATCACTAATCATGAATGAACAGTTTTTATAGATGGTTAAACTCACACATTCTGGTGATCCTGATTGAATCACTGGACTTTGTGGAGTAAACTGGATTTCCTCTCTTTCCTCTGCAGGAGTAGACTCCTTCCTGTGAGACACGGATTTGTCCAGTTGGTTGAGAAACAGCATCTTGTGTCTTCAATGGATCAAAGAAGTTATCGTCTCTGAACCAGTCGTATTTCCAGTCAGATGATGATGGGTCCACAGAGCAGGTCAGAGTCACTCTGTCTCCTACTGGAATCTTTGTTCTGTCAGCTCTCAGTTTGGCCTTTGGTTGATTTGCTGTTCAGTTTAGAACAAAGACAATAAAAGTATTAATTTCAGAAATGAAATAAATCAACTGAGTTATTAGGTAGCTGAACAAGTGAGATCAGATAATATTGATAAACAACAGATAAAAACAATATAAACATTGCATATTTATTATTGATAATAGATGATCTAACTCACGTAACACTGTCAATCTGATGCCATCACTCCACTGAGTTGACAGATATGAGTTTATTCTTCTCTTACAGCTGTATTCTCCACTGTGGTACTCAGTAGCCCTGCTGATAATCAGATATTCATCATCTTCTCCAGATGTGTCCTCATTGTTTTTTCTCCATTCATATTTCCATATAGTGGTTGCAGCTCCCTGGATCTCACATCTCAGCCTGATCGACTCTCCTCTGTATATCTGAGGCCAGTTGGGTTGTAGAGTCATAACAGCCTTGTTGGAAACTTCAAATCAAAAGGACACAGTTAGGATAGAACTAGAAATATGAATTAATAAATAAAATAAAAATTTTGTTTGTCAGATAAACATGTCATACAGAGGACAACATTCATATGGATAATCTATACCTGTAGCATTATACATGAAGCATTTAGAATAAATCTCTTGTTGAGTTTTTGCTGTCTTAGTTATTAATCAGGCAGATTACTGGAAAAATTGCAAATTAAATGAAATTTTCTATTAAAGGGAGTGAGAACATTTTAATTAACAAGATTCTAACTTTACAGTGAACACATATCCTTAACAATTTCTATAAAAAGCCACTAGAAGTTTTTAATAAAACTGAGCAGCAACAAACATCTTCTACTTTTGTCTTGTGTCTGACACAAACTAGAGAGGGTCCAACACATGTTCTGTTTCCTCCATCATCACTAGAATAATTCTACTGGACTATATTCATTCATTCACTTTGTCTTTTTTCCTGTTGGTGCCACAGTTGATCTCCCTCACACTTCAGGGGCTGGTTGCAGATCTTAACGAATTTGTTACAGGACTGGTCGGCGGTGGAGGAACAGAAACCGATGGAAACTTTTTTTTTCAAAAATAGCGCTTTTTATTTTTCAAAATGCAGCAGATAAACTAAGCAAAGAAAAAAACAAAAAAAAGCCGCAAAACTAAAGTGGCCTCGGCCAAACATGCCTCACACCAAGACAGCCTAATTACAACTCACCCTCTGGAGCGTTCTACTGGGCTTATATACCCATAGCTCCTCCTCCCAAATGAGCCCAGTTGACAAAATAAATCAATTCACTAAATAACATTTCAACCCGAAAATAACAACTGAAAATAACACAAAATACATAGACACCCAAAATAATTTTAAGTAACCAAAAACCCTTCTACACATAATACAACACATTTTCCCCCAAACCCAATAAAACACCCCCGCTAAAATAGTATGTGCCGCCCAGAGCGCACCAACCCCCCCATATCAACACAGTGGACCAGTCCCTCTGTTTCGTCCCAGGAAGCAGGAAGTGTGGAGTCAGCGGTAACTTTACTGAAACTATGTGATTAAGATAATTAAAACATTCAATTAGAAAAACGGTCCTGTGTGTAGGTGTGATTTGCTACTGGTACCATGTTGTTTAAACAGATGAAGGAATGTTTGAAAATATGGTGCGTGTCGAAACGCGAGTGATTAAATAAACAAACAAACGCTACTAAAATGCTGGTTGGCCACCCCTGCACTTTGGTAATGCCTGCTAGTAAGAAGTTATGGGAAACGGTGAAGCGTGGAATGCTAAAACCTTTAATACCATGTCAGACCACTGTGTGGAAATGAAGTTACTCTCCGCAGTAGGTCAGCTGAGGTTTTTAAATATGCCGGCAGATCGCTGCCTATACGCCTGAGTGGGTGTGCGAGTGTGTGTGTATGATTGGCGTAAGCGTCACGGCTCACTCCGTGACAGAATTCATGTTGTTTTATTACAAAACAAATGAATGAACTCACCAGTTTCCTGAATAGTAACTTTGCTGCTGTCATCTGTGTAGAAGTCTGGGTTTCCTCTTCTTCCTCTGCAGGAGTAGATGCCTCCTTCATTAACTTCTTTTACATTGTTTGATTCAACAGGTGAAACATCCTGAGCTGAACCAGAGTCTGAGGTTTGTCTGAACCAGTCGTATTTCCAGTCAGATGATGATGGGTCCACAGAGCAGGTGAGAGTCACTCTGCCTCCTACTGGAAACTCTGTTCTGTCAGGTCTCAGTTTGGCCTTTGGTTTATTTGCTGTTCAGTTTAGAACAAAGACAATAAATGTATTGATTTTACAAATAAAATAAATGTAATAAAGTAAGTAAACTGAGTTATTAGGTAGCTGAACAAGGGAGATCAGATGATAATGATAAACACAAAAGATGAAAACAACATAAATCATCATGTTTATTATTGATAAAAGATGATCCAACTTACATGATACTGTCAATCTGATGCCATCACTCCACTGTGTTGAGGAAAATGAGTCCTTTCTTCCTCTACACTTATATTCTCCACTGTCAGACTCAGTAGTGATTCTTATGTAATTACTACGTGTTGGAGATATGTCAAAGTCATTTTGTTTCCATTCATACGTCCATGCAGTGTTTCCACCTCCCTGGATCTCACATCTGACAGTGATTGTCTCACCACTGAATATCTGAGACCAGTTGGGTTCCAGAGTCACAGTGGGCTGAACTGGAACTGTTCAAATAAAAGGAAAAAAATAATCAAGATACCAATGATATGTGAACATAGGAAAGAAATGGTGGTAATTATCTTTATTGTCCTCTGGCTCCAATTAGATTTCTGTGGCACATTTTAGTAAACAATAAAAACACAACTCAATAGCTATAATAACAAAAAAGTAAAAAAAAAAAGTAAAAAAAAAAAAAAAAGCAGGAGTATGAAAACACATGAAGCAACATGTTTTAAAGTAATAAAAGCAGCAGGATGAAAAGTGACAAGAACACATCAGAGACAGTAAATCAAACCGAGACATAAAACCTTAGTGATCAGATATAAAAAGGATTGATGTAAAGATTCATTAAAGACACACAAATATTGTTTTAACATTATGTGTACAGGCCTCACCACTGGAGGGAGGCACTTGAGCAAAGAAGCTCACCTACCATCACTGATCAGAATAAAATGTTGACCTGCTCTATAACTAATGAAAACTGTCAAACTCAACTAATTAAATTGAATCAAGGAAAAGCAATTTCAGATGAATTATATTCAAATGCAGCTTCTCTGTTTGCACATGTTCATGTTCATAATCAAACTCTAACTTTTCCTAAATCTACAAGTAACTGAAATGAGAACACTGACTCTCTGTCTTTGAGGTCTATTCAATATATCTAAAATACATCCCACCAATGTAAAACCTATACATCATTTTAACAGATTCTGTAACAACCCTCAACATGTTTTAATAAAACTGAGCAGCAACAAACATCTTCTACTTTTGTCTTGTGTCTGACACAAACTAGAGAGGGTCCAACACATGTTCTGTTTCCTCCATCATCACTAGAATAATTCTACTGGTCTATATTCATTCATTCACTTTGTCTTTTTTCCTGTTGGTGCCACAGTTGATCTCCCTCACACTTCAGGGGCTGGTTGCAGATCTTAAAGAATTCATGTTGTTTTATTACAAAACAAATTAATGAACTCACCAGTTTCCTGAATAGTGACTTTGTTGCTCTCATATGTGTAGAAGTCGGGGTTTCCTCTTCTTCCTCTGCAGAAGTAGATGCCTCCTTCATGAACTTCTTTTACACTGTTTGATTCAACAGATGAAACATGTTGAGCTGAACCAGAGTCTGAGGTTTGTCTGAACCAGTCGTATTTCCAGTCAGATGATGATGGGTCCACAGAGCAGGTCAGAGTCACTCTGTCTCCTACTGGAATCTCTGTGCTGTCAGCTCTCAGTTTGGCCTTTGGTTTATTTGCTGTTCAGTTTAGAATAAAGACAATAAAATAATGATTTCAGAAATAAAATAAATGTAATAAAATAAGTAAACTGAGTTATTAGGTAGCTGAACAAGTGAGATCAGATGATATTGATAAACACAAATAAAGATAAAAAACAATATAAATCATCATGTTTATTATTGATAAAAGATGATCCAACTTACATGATACTGTCAATCTGATGCCATCACTCCACTGTGTTGAGGAAAATGAGTCCTTTCTTCCTCTACACTTATATTCTCCACTGTCAGACTCAGTAGTCCTGATGATCATGTATTCACTGTGTGTTGAGGCTTTGTTTACATCATCTAGTTTCCATTCATACGTCCATGCAGTGTTTCCACCTCCCTGGATCTCACATCTGACAGTGATTGTCTCACCACTGAATATCTGAGACCAGTTGGGTTCCAGAGTCACAGTGGGCTGAACTGGAACAGTTCAAATAAAAAGAAAAAAATAATCAAGATACCAATAATATGTGAACATAGGAAAGAAATGGTGGTAATTATCTTTATTGTCGTCTGGCTCCAATTAGATTTTCGTGGCACATTTAGTAAACAATAAAAACACAACCCAATAGCTATAATAACAAAAAACTTTTACGAAGAAAAGTAAAAAAAAAAAAACAGGAGTATGAAAACACATGAAGCAACATGTTTTAAAGTAATAAAAGCAGCAGGATGAAAAGTGACAAGAACACATCAGAGACAGTAAATCAAACAGAGACATAAAACCTTAGTAATCAGATATAAAAAGGATTGATGTAAAGATTCATTAAAGACACACAAATATTGTTTTAACATTATGTGTACAGGCCTCACCACTGGGGGGAGCCACTTGAGTCAAGAAGCTCACCTACCATCACTGATCAGAATAAAATGTCGACCTACTCTATAACTAATGAAAACTGTCAAACTCAACAAATTAAATCGAATCAAGGAAAAACTATTTCAGATGAATTATATTCAAATGCAGCTTCTCTGTTTGCACATGTTCATGTTCATAATCAAACTCCAACATTTCTTTCTAAATTCATCATTAGTGATTTCCTTTCTGCTACATGTAAATGTGAATTAGTGCATTTATCGCTCATCTTCCTGGACCCTTGTGACAAAATCTGCTTTAAATGGAATAATTTATTCCAGAGACATCAACCAGTATCACAAAAAGAAAACATTTAAAGGTCTTATATCATGCAAATAGCCACTTTCATGGCTTTCTTTATGCTAGATAAGGTGCAGGGGTTATATAAGAACTGTCCCAAGCATCAAACACAAAACAAAGAGAGAAATGCACACAGCCTGGATTTAATGTTTTTTTCAGTTTTCCAAGGGAAAGTTGTCACTTTCATTTGGTGAGCTGAAGCTAAATATGACTTGACCACTCAGGTGGTGGCATGGAGGGGGTGTTGACCCTGGTTGGCTTCAGCCATCTGTCACTCAGAAAACCATCAGCCAATCAGAAGAGAGGCTCATTAATATTAATGAGACAGGCCAAAAACAACCTGTGCTTCCTAGAGAGGCAGCTAGGCACTTTAGAGAGTTCTCTAAAACTTATGTAGTAAATAACACATGTATGATCTTAGGGACAACACAGCTTCCAATAAAATAAAAGGGTAGATATGGAACCTTTAACATAAATAGCTGCAGGCAGCAATGAGTGACCAGCTGCCATGGCAACTGAAAGTTAGGCCAGAGACATGGCCATAAAAACAAGAAGTTTAATATTAATACACCAAGTTTCACTGAGATCTAAGGCCACTTCCTGTTTAGTGGATTCACCATTAAATTCAATTGGCTCTGACGGCTGAAAGCTTTGACAGACAATAAACGTCATCTGTGTCAAATTTGGTGGCGATCGGTCAAAACATATCGGTCAGTAGAACATGTTTGTTGATTTTGATATAATCCAATATGGCCACTGAATACTTTTGCTGACCTTTACAATGGGCAAGGACCATCTTAGAAATCAGAATTACTATTGAGATATAAAATAAAATGATACATATATGATAACATACAAGTATATGTTATTACAAGTAACACAGTAAATGACGAATAAGAGTATGTTTATATTATTTATATAGAAAAATATCACTACTCACCTTCAGAGTATCCGTAGCAGAGTGTATTCAGCCCTGAAGAAATAGAAACATAATAATGATAATAATAATAATAATTACATAATAAAAGAAACATAAAAGAAAAGAACAACTTTAAAATCAATTAATGAAATAGAAACTCAAACCAAACATCACCATCATCATGTGGTAAAAACAATCAACACAGTCCTCTAATCTAAACTGAGCCAAGTCACCAACCAACATCTGACCTAAAAACAACCATGAAGTAAAAACTATGAGCTGTGTTCAAGCTCTCAGAGAAACAGAGAAAGTCAGTGATGTACTTACAGAATAATCCCAGCACACAGGTCAAAGTGGACCTCATCCTCACATCCAGCACTGACACCAGCTGCTCTGAGTCTGACAAACATTTCAACTTTGTGTGACTAATAATGCAAAGAGAAAAAGAGAAGTTTCATTCCATAAAAGAAGTGATCCGAATTCATACGTCTGAGTAAACCCTCCCTGTGTTTCCTTCCTTTTCACACAAAGCTCAGAGGTCTACAGGTGGTTAGACCACAGCAAACATTCTCACATTTATGCTTCCTGTCCACTGCAGAAATGCATCAGCGTCTTTCTTGTGCAAAGTTTTGTGCATGGAAAATGTCAGTTATTTATTGCATAACAATAAGTAATTAATGCAAATCCATAGTGCACAAAGACTAAATTTCGTCATATCACATCATGAACATGTGAAAACATTTTGTTGTATTATGTTCTTGCACCTATAAATTGTGGTTACTCTGAACTGTGCAGTCGTCACATTCTCACCAGACTGAATGTGTCAATACACATGAAAGAAGAGGCGTCTAATGGAGGATGTGTAATTATTTTTATTTTAGGTGGTTAAAACAAGTGCAAATTATTTTGGGCTGTAGAAAGCAAGTCAAGTTCAATGCATATGAATATAACATATCAATGAAAGAATGTTATTCTGGGACTTTCCGGTTATAATTGCTTGCTCAAATCTCCGAATCCTTTAAAAATTCTCATAATTTCATTACAAAATGATAATATAATAATGAGACTATTGTGGGCTCTGAGCGCTGAGTTCAGCTGTGATCGGGATGTTTATTGAATCTTTTCACAATGGAAATCTTCCCACCCCTTGAAGAGGAGCTCTAATCACTTTACTACTAAAAGCTGCCAAACCAAGCAACAAATGAGAAAATGTTACATCAATCAGTCTTCTAAATGTGGATTTAAAAAATATAAGTAAATTAATAGCCAGGAAATTATCCCAAATATTATTGTTAAAGATCAAAATGGCCTTGCACCAGGTAGACAAGGCTTTTATAATGTCAGGAGAATCCTAAATTATGGTTATGAGATAATGAAAAAGTGTTTTGACAGACTGGAATGGCAATATTTATTTGAAATCCTTACATGTTTTAACTTAGGAGAAAACATTAAGAAATGGATGAAACTAATTTAAAAAAATTATGATTAATCACAGTACAGGTGTATCCAAATTTTACAAAGAGGATGTAGGCGAGGATGTAGATGAAGGAGATCCCTGATCCCCTTTCCTGTTTACTTTGGCTATAGAATCATCGGCAATAGCTGTAAGAATGCATGTATACAACATGTTTAAATTTAGTAGGTTTTAGACCACAATAAAACTGTCACAGCAGTGAGGTTGTCTTAACTGGGTTTTCTGTCCTGTGTACATTTCCTGTTTTATTTTGAAAGTCTAACTCTCCTCTCGTTTCAAGTCACTTCCTCATGTGTCACCAGTCTGATCGTCTGCCCTGATTCCTGATTGTGTCCACCTGTTCCCAATTCCCTCCATGTATATTTATAGTGTTTGTCTCCCTTCGTCTTGTGCTGAAGTGTCTTTGTTCATCCACCCATGTCATTGCACCCAACCCTTGGTCCACAACCTTTTGCCTTGTCTGTGGTTTTGTTGTATGTTTCATAGCCTCAAATTTAGAGAAGAAAGTGTTTTATAGCCTTTGTCGTCCTGTGGGATTGTTTTTGGTTTGTTTATTTTCTGATAGTTTTTCATCCTTCAGAATTGTTTTTTGCTTCTGGTTTGAGATAGCATACTTAGATTAGTGAATCCCAGATAGTTATAGTGTTTTCTGTTATGGTTTGGTTTTTGGGTTTTGTTGTTGTGTCCTTTTTTCCCCTTCCCTCAGTGTTTTCACAGAGCAGCGGGGCGTGGTCTGGGACGATCTGCAGCTCAGGACGAGACGCAGCCGGCGTTGATCAGCAATCAACAGATCCCGATATATACCCGGAAGCAACAGTACACCGGCGCCGGATTATTACCAGTCAATGTCGCTAGTGACGTATGACCAACGCCTCGGTATCTGCCTACGTGTTTACTGTCGTTCCCCAGCGTTTGTGGATTACTTCCCTTGTGTGCACTTACCGTTTTTTTGTTTTCCTTTTTTTTTCTCGCTACAGCTGCTCCTGCCTTTTTTCCACCTCACGCCATCCCGGTTCCGGAGAACCTGGCTCCACTGTTCCTGGCTTCCTCCTCCACCAGCCAGCGCTCTTAGTTTTTTGCACATTCTTTGTTTGAATAAAACTTATTTTTCACCGCACTCCCGCCTCTGTCTCTGCTCTGGGGTTCCGCAAAAAACCAAACCCTCTCAGAATAATCCGGCCAAAATGGACCCCGCGGAGACAGAGCAACTCCGTCTTGCACTTTCCAATCAGGGCTCACGTATGGGACAACACGAGCGTGCATTGGCGGAGCTAATGCAGGAGATGAAGGACTTCTGCGGCTTTCACGCAGCTGGGAAATCGGGTGGAGATTATCGCCGCTGGACTGTCCGTGGTGTCTCCTCCCGACGGAACTAACCTCCGTAGCCGACCCACTGCGTGGTCCGCCTCGCTCAGCCCGGAGCGCCAGACTTTGCGGGAACCTTATATCCCCACGCCCGCCCGTTACTCCGGAGAACTAGGGAGCTGTGGACAATTTCTCCACCAGTGCTCACTGGTTTTCGACCAACAGCCCCGGACATATCACTCCGACCGGTCGAAAATCGCTTTTATTGTTAGCTTGCTCGCGGAGCCAGCGGCTGCCTGGGCGGAGGCAACCCAAGACTCACCCGTCCGCCAAGACTATGCCGCCTTTCTCGCGGAGATGCGGCGGGTATTTGACCACCCGATTCGAGGCAGGGAAGCCGGCAACCGGCTGCTGTCTTTTCGCCAGGGCTCCGCTCCGGTGGCGATTTACGCCATAGACTTTAGAATCCTGGCTGCTCAGAGTGGGTGGGATGAGACCGCTCTCCGGGTGGCGTTCCTGAGGGTCCTCAACGAGGATCTGCAGGACGAGCTCGCCGTTCGAGAGGAGACCACGTCACTGGAGCAACTCATCGAGTTAGCCATCCGGCTGGACAACCGCCTGAGAGAGCGACGCCGGGAGAGGGAGACTCCGAGATCCGTCCGGTCCCGCCTTCCTGCGCCTCGCCCTTCTCCACCCTCGTCCAGCGAACCTTCAGCGACTACTGCTCCAGAATCCGGACCATCACCGCCAGGTGCTGTCGGTGAACCGATGCAGCTGGGACGCACCAGGCTCTCCTCTTCCGAGCGCCAACGCCGGGTCCGGTCGGGGCTTTGTGTTTACTGCGGCCGGGAGGGGCACTTTCTCGCCCACTGCCCGGACCTAAAAGACCAGGCTCATCAGCGACCGGGGGGCCACTGGTGAGCCACACCACCACCTCACCCAGACCCCCCTCCCGACTGTTGGTTTCAGGTATGTTGGCATGGTCACAGCATTCGCTGACGCTCCAAGCACTTATAGACTCCGGTGCCGATGACAATTTTATTGACGTCGCTCTGGCCTCTCAGGCTAAGATTCCCATCGTGCCGCTCAGGGAGCCTAAGGAGATCTTTGCCCTGGACGGTAGATTGTTAGCCACTGTCACCCACCGCACTGTTTCACTGTCACTGCAGCTCTCTGGTAACCACCGCGAGACCATCACTCCCTTTGTTATTCCGTCACCCGCTTCACCACTGGTCCTAGGTCTGCCCTGGCTTACGCTACACAATCCTCAGATTGATTGGTCTCGTTTCACGATTAGCAACTGGAGCGTTTTTTTGCCACTCTCACTGCCTACAATCTGCGAGTCCCATCAGCACGTCCACACCTCCCGACTCCCCGGCTGCTCCTGATTTATCTAATGTTCCCCCCTTTTATCACGATCTCCAGCTTGTGTTTAGCAAGGACCGCACACTCGCACTTCCCCCTCACCGCCCTTATGACTGCGCCATCGATCTCGTCCCGGGGGCCCAGCTCCCCACTAGCCGCCTCTACCAGCTCTCCAAGCCTGAAAGGGAGAGTCTGTCCAACTATCTCGCGGAGTCCGTTGCGGCCGGTCTCATCCGTCCCTCGTCCTCTCCTGTCACAGCGGGTTTTTTCTTTGTGACTGGATTACCGCGGATTAAACGACATAACCATTAGGAATAAGTACCCGCTGCCCCTTAACGACTCGGCGTTTGGGTTTCACCACCAGTCCGCGGTTTTCACTAAATTAGACTTACGCAATGCCTACCACTTGGTCCACATTAGGGAGGGGGACGAGTGGAAAACTGCGTTCATTACCCCGGTGGGGCAGTATGAGTACCGGGTGATGCCGTTTGGCCTCACCAACGCGCCGGCCATGTTTCAGGCGCTGATAAACGATGTACTTAGAGACATGATAAATCGCTTTGTTTTCGTTTATTTAGATGACATTTTAATCTATTCACGGGACACGAAGGAGCACGTCCAACATGTCCGGTTGGTGCTTCAACGCCTGCTGGAGAACCGCCTGTACGTGAAGGCGGAAAAGTGCGAGTTCCACGTTTCCTCCGTGGAGTTCCTGGGTTTCCTTATTGAGCGGGGACAGCTCCGGGCGGACCCGCGAAAGGTCCAAGCCGTATTAGACTGGCCCATCCCCTCCACCTGCAAACACCTACAACGGTTTTTGGGATTTGCGAACTTCTACCGGCGCTTCATAAGGAATTATAGCTCTGTCGCACAGCCTCTCACCCAACTCACCTCCTCGAAAATCCCCTTTCACTGGTCCCCCGAGGCTAGTGCGGCATTCGAGCGGCTCAAGAAACTATTTTCCTCTGCCCCCGTACTGTGTCACCCGGACCCCGCGTTGCAATTTGTGGTGGAGGTAGCCGCTTCGGACACTGGTGTTGGCCCGGTTCTGTCCCAACGTGCGCTCTCGGACCACAAGCTGCACCCTTGCGCCTTCTTCTCGTGCCGTCTTTCCCCAGCAGAGAGGAATTACGATGTCGGTAACCGTGAGCTGCTGGCCGTGGTGCTAGCGCTGCAAGAGTGGCGACATTGGCTGGAGGGTGCCGCTCTGCCTTTTGTTGTTTGGACCGATCATAAGAACCTGTCTTACCTCTGTTCTGCCCACAGGTTAAATTCCTGCCAGGCTCGTTCGGCTCTGTTCCTGGGGAGGTTTCGTTTCACCCTTACCTTCCGGCCGGGGTCCTGCAACACCAAGCCTGACGCTCTCTCGCGTCAGTTTGACTCGGTATCAGACGGGGGGGTGGTGGAGACCATTCTCCCTTCTGCATGTGTGGTCGGGGCGGCCAGATGGCAGGTGGAGCGGGAGGTGCAGGAGGCCCTTGCTGACCAGCCGCCACCGGAGGTGTGTCCCCAGGGGAGGTTGTTCGTCGTGGAGGCGGTGCGGTCGGCAGTACTCCAGTGGGGGCGCTCTTCCCGGATCGCGTGCCACCCCGGCTTCCACCGCACTCTGGCGGTCGTGGGGCAGCGCTTTTGGTGGCCCACCATGGCAGCCGACACCCGGAACTTCGTCACCGCCTGCTCCGTCTGCGCTCGCAGCAAGGCATCTCACCGCGCCCCTGCGGGACTGCTTTGGCCCCTGCCCATTCCCCCGCGTCCCTGGTCACATATCGCACTGGACTGCGTGACAGGCCTGCCCCCGTCAGACGGGAACACCGTCATCCTCACGGTCGTCGACCGGTTCTCCAAAGCCGCCCACTTCGTGCCTCTACACAAGCTTCCCTCGGCGATGGAAACCGCACAGCTGATGGTCGAACACGTATTCCGGCTCCACGGAATCCCTGTGGACATTGTTTCTGACCGGGGACCCCAGTTCACATCCCAGGTGTGGAAGGCATTCTGCCGGGCGCTGGGGGCGTCGGTGAGTCTCTCCTCTGGCTTCCATCCACAGACTAACGGCCAGACGGAGCGGGCCAACCAGGATCTGGAGTCGGCACTCCGCTGTGTTGCTGCTGATCACCCCGCCTCCTGGTCGTCGCACCTCCCGTGGGTTGAATATGCACACAACTCCCTGGTCAGCTCCGCCACAGGCATGTCTCCCTTTATGGCCTCCATAGGCTTCCAGCCCCCCCTGTTCCCTACGCAGGAGACTGGTGTTGCGGTCCCCTCGGTACGTGAGCACCTCAGGCGCGCCCATCGTGTCTGGAGGGAGACCAGAGCGGCCCTGTCCCGCACCACGGCCCGGAACCAGCGGCTTCCGGACCAGCATCGGATTCCCGCCCCGGACTATCGGCCAGGGCAGAAGGTGTGGCTCTCCTCCCGTGACCTCACCCTCCAGGTGGAATCCAGGAAACTAGCCCCCAGGTACATCGGTCCATTTGAAATCACCAAAATGATTAACCCCAGCGTAGTAAAGCTGAAGCTTCCCCCCAGCCTTAACATCCACCCAGCATTTCACATCTCTCTGCTGAAGCCGGTAGTCTCCAGCCCACTCAACCCTCCTACCGACCCCCCTCCGCCCCCCCGCCTCATTGACAACCACCCGGCATACACCGTTCGGCAGCTGCTGGACGTCCGCCGACGAGGAAGGGGATTCCAGTTCCTAGTGGACTGGGAGGGGTACGGCCCAGAGGAGCACTCCTGGGTCTCCCACTCCCTGATTCTGGACAATAGCCTCATCAGGGACTTACAGACGATTTCCCGACAAGCCGGGTAGGGCGCCGGGTGGCGCCCATTGAGGGGGGGGGTACTGTTATGGTTTGGTTTTTGGGTTTTGTTGTTGTGTCCTTTTTCCCCTTCCCTCACTGTTTTCACAGAGCAGCAGGGCGTGGTTTGGGACGATCTACAGCTCAGGACGAGACGCAGCCGGCGTTGATCAGCAATCAACAGATCCCGATATATACCCGGAAGCAACAGTGCGCCGGATTATTACCAGTCAATGTCACTAGCGACGTATGACCGCCTCAGTATCTGCCTACGTGTTCACTGTCGTTCCCCTGCGTTTGTGGATTACTTCCCTTGTGTGCACTTACCGTTTTTTGTTTTCCTTTTTTTCTCGCTACAGCTGCTCCTGCCTTTTTTCCACCTCACGCCGTCCCGGTTCCGGAGAACCTGGCTCCACTGTTCCTGGTTTCCTCCTCCACCAGCCAGCGCTCTTAGTTTTTTGCACATTCTTTGTTTGAATAAAACTTATTTTTCACCGCACTCCCGCCTCTGTCTCTGCTCTGGGGTTCCGCAAAAAACCAAACCCTCTCAGTTTTCCTCCTCCTGGGTGAGTTTTGTTTTGGTTAATCTTTATTAGTCTCTCCTTCCCACTTTGGCGAAGCGTTTTATTATCGAGATTAGTTTTCCACTGCGATAGCTTGAGTGTAGTTAGAACCCTTAGTGAGATAGAGTCTTTAGTTTTGAGAGTAGCAATTTCTGTTGTAATTTTCATAGCGCCCGATAGCTGCAGCTCGGGAATAATAAAATCCCTACACCTGATAGCCGCTTCTGAGTCCTCTGTTCTGGGCCTGACAAAAACATTTTTCTAAGAGTTTTTTTTAAACAGATAAACAGGCATTGAAATCATTTTAAAACAGCCATTTTAAGACTGAACAGTTGTGTTGTGAAATGTTGGAGCACTGGATTTATGAATGAAAGTCAGTGTTCATTCATAGTTATGATGCCTTCAGTGAAATCTACAAATGTAAATATTCATGAAAATAAAGAAAATGCATTGAATGAGAAGGTGTGTCTAAACTTTTGGTCTGTACTGTATGTATATATATATCACCGGCCACTTTATTAGGTCCACCATGCTATTAACGGGTTGGACCCCCTTTTGCCTTCAGAACTGCCTCAATTCTTCGTGGCATAGATTCAACAAGGTGCTGGAAGCATTCCTCAGAGAGTTTGGTCCATATTGACATGATGGCATCACACAGTTTGTGCAGATTTGTCGGCTGCACATCCATGATGCGAATCTCCCGTTCCACCACATCCCAAAGATGCTCTATTGGATTGAGATCTGGTGACTGTGGAGGCCATTTGAGTACAGTGAACTCATTGTCATGTTCAAGAAACCAGTCTGAGATGATTCCAGCTTCATGACATGGCGCATTATCCTGCTGAAAGTAGCCATCAGAAGTTGGGTACATTGTGGTCATAAAGGGATGGACATGGTCAGCAACAATACTCAGGTAGGCTGTGGCATTGCAACGATGCTCAATTGGTACCAAGGGGCCCAAAGAGTGCCAAGAAAATATTCCCCACACCATTACACCACCACCACCAGCCTGAACCATTGATACAAGGCAGGATGGATCCATGCTTTCATGTTGTTGACGCCAAATTCTGACCCTACCATCCAAATGTCGCAGCAGAAATCGAGACTCATCAGACCAGGCAACGTTTTTCCAATCTTCTATTGTCCAATTTCGATGAGCTTGTGCAAATTGTAGCCTCAGTTTCCTGTTCTTAGTTGAAAGGAGTGGAACCCGGTGTGGTCTTCTGCTGCTGTAGCCCATCTACCTCAAAGTTCGACATACTGTGCATTCAGAGATGCTCTTCTGCCTACCTTGGTTGTAACGGGTGGTTATTTGAGTCACTGTTGCCTTTCTATCAGCTCGAAACAGTCTGGCCATTCTCCTCTGACCTCTGGCATCAACAAGTTATTTCCACCCACAGAACTGCCGCTCACTGGATATTTTTTCTTTTTCGGACCATTCTCTGTAAACCCTAGAGATGGTTGTGTGTGAAAATCCCAGTTGATCAGCAGTTTCTGAAATACTCAGACCAGCCCTTCTGGCACCAATTTCACCAATTTCAGTGGCAATTTCTTTAAGACTGCAAGGGAAGCTGAACTTCCCCTGCCATGTCAAAAAATAAATGTCCAAATTTCAGCAGCTGTGTTAACATTTTATTGATATAAATCTGTTAGAACTAGTTCATCTTGAAGACGTGTTCTTTCAGAATCAGCTACTTATAAATAAATAAATTACATGTCCGTACATTCCCATACCGCTTCCTGGTCTCTGGTCAATGCATTTCCCCATAGACACTGAGCGTCTCTGAGAGTGAATGGGGCTTTTTTTTCATCGCCTCAAAACTTGGCACCCATTGGATAAATGTTGAAAATTTGAGCCCGCCCGGACGCTGAGCGTCTCTGGGAGTCAATGGAGTGTGGGCTGGCCTGGACGCTGAGTATCTGCATGGTGATGGGAGGAAAATCAGAATGTAGTGGTGATGCATGGTGATGGGAGGAAAATCAGAATGTAGTGGTGATGCATGGCATCGAAGCGATGCACGTATAATGCACAAGTTACTGTTTTGCCTGCATGCTCTCACTCGCATTGCATATTTATTAAAAAAAAACACTTGCATAGTATAAAATCCAGGATATTTCACCCGACTCGCGGGCATCACAGAGCCACTCTCAAGAACTTCCGGGAGACTTGGGACGTCTGCATGACGTCACCTCAGCTGTGTGATTTCAGTCCCATCGTGGATTTTCCATGTGAAGTCAAATGACAAACAGAGACTATTTGTTGGCCTTTCCAGAGTGAAATAATTCACCCTTACAATGTAAATAAATCACACTCACGTATTTCATTGTTCTAGAAATATTAAAGTTTCCTTGTTCATATTGTTATTGTTCTTCTAGTTTTAATTACCTTTTGTTCGATAGTGCAATCATACTCGGCTAGGTCCGAGTGACCAGCTAGCATCATGATGGCAAACAATGCTAACATTGGGCCAAGTCTCCCAGACGTTCCGGTAAACATCTCGATAAACGACAAACATCTCCCTGAAATGACTTTTTGTAACTTGGGATGTCTGTAAATAACATGTTTATGATGTACGGCAAATATGAGCTTCCCCTGTTTGAAAGATCACAAATATCAGTGGCGATTTGTGATATTTGTGATCTCTGTCCTGATGTGGTGGCCCTCATGTGTTGCACCATACGTTTTCAAAGTGGTTGCTTAGTTTCTCCAATATACAGATCCGGGTACTCTTCCACACCAGGACAGGACTCAACAGTATATCTGCATCTGAAGGAAAAGGGACACTCTTTTAAAGACACTGATGTACACATCGTAGATAAGGAGGACAGGTGGTTTGAGAGAGGAGTGAAAGAGGCCATCTATCATCTCATTCCAATTCACACCTTGAATTCGAAGTCAAGTCGTGACCACAACGACTCTCATTCCAATTCACACCTTGAAGGGTGACCTATGTGACCCTTTGTTATGGAATGAGGGGTGTGGTCTACAGCTCCACCCTCTGTGATCCAGAGATATAGCTCCTGGTTTCCATCATCAGACTAGAACTGAAGAAGCTTTTCGGATGAAAGGTGAAACGTCTTCAAGCTCCAAGAAAAAGTCCAGTTACTTATAACTTAACTCTGATGTTTTGACACATTGCCAAACTGTATTGATACTGTGTCGATACTGTGTCACTGAATACGGACAATGTTAAGCAACCTGCTTAACAATCCCTACAGGCAACCTAGTTGACAGACTCAACTGACACTGATTTGATGAGCTAGTATATACAATAATATAATTCTTGTCATTGTATTGTATTATTTCATATCTTCATTAACATTTAAAATGTCTTTGATAATTTTTGATACAGTCAAATAATGTGAATGTTAAAATTTGAGTGAACATGTGAATGAGGATGCTTGTGGACTGGGATTTTTTGTACACATTTTTATTTAAAAAATATGTTTTTCCAACGTTTTATTCTTTAGTCTGTTGCGCTTCTTTGAAATGACTTCAGCAGTTTAAAACACAGCTCGCATGGCACAGATGAGGCTGGAGTGCAGAGGAACTGTAATGCCAACTGGCAGAGGTTTGGATATATTGTTTTTTGGTTCTCCCAGTATCTCAATGGATCCTGGGACCTTGCAAGATTTCCCTCTGCCAGGTACCTCTGGACCTCCTGGATGGCATCTGCTGTGACACTTTTGGTCTGCCTGCCCACTTCATTGTCATGCCTGGCCCTATAATGCCTCAGCATTGAGGAGGTGGATTTATTTAAATAGGAAAGTTCTGTCGAACTAATGCGACATTTGACCTGTAGAAAATAATATCAATAGTAAACGAAGAATCACTTTGAAATTAATTTGAATTCAGATAAGTTCGATCAAGTGGAAACTCTGAGAGGAACAGGATGAAATTCCGAGATTCTGTTGGCAGATGCATCCCGTGACAGATTTGCTCACATTTTCGCGCATCAGTATCAGTTCGAAACAGTTTCGGTATCGGTCACGTGACTTTCTTAAAGTGATACGCGCAATGATACAGGGTTTCACTATGAGCTGGACGCATGCGCCGACGCATCGGTGTTGCCGGACCCATTTCACTCCATTATATGAATATACTGTATATAAAGTATGTTTTATCAGTATACAAATTAAACTAATTCCAGAGAGTACAACTGAATTTAGTTTGTGGGCCACATACGGTGCAATTGGGCAATTTGAGTTCAAATGGGTCAAACCAGTAGAAATTTGCCTATAAATAACAACACCTTCAAACTTCTCACAGTTAATTAACCTTAAATTTACGAAACAGAAGAATTGACTTAAGAACAAAAGTACAATTTCAACAATATGTCTAAATTATTCCATATTCAGTCTTTTGTTGCATTGAAATTCAAAACATTTACTCATTGAACAGTTTTTACTTTAGGTTATCTCCTGCCTCACAAACCATTTACACATCAAAACTGTAAATAATTTATCTCTCGAGCCCTGAAAGCTGCTCACTGACTTCACATTTTTGTCAAGAACTAAGTGTTTAAAACAGTGAGCATGTCTGATATTAGACAGCAGAGGAAACATGATGGTTCCATGAAATGCAGCTCTTTACAGACCTGAAAGACAACCACATTAAAACAGATTTTAGGGTTATTCAACATGTAAACATACATTTTGACATGAAGTCATAACATTTAATCTTCAGTAGAATTAATCATGGGGTGGCACAGCGGTTAGCGCTGTTGCTTCACAGCAAGAAGGTCGCAGGTTCGGTTTTCACTGGGTACTCTGGCTTCTTCCCACAGTCCAAAAACATGCTCAGTTTAATTGGCAACTCTAAATTGCCCGTAGGGGTAAATGGTGTGCGTGTCCCATGATTGGCTGGTGACCATCTGGGGTGTATCCCTGCCTCTCACTGTAATGCGCTGGGATTGGCTCCAGACCAGACACCAGACCCCTGTGACCCTAATGAGGAATAAGTGGGTATAGGAGATGAGAATTAATCATCTACACATAACAAGGCAGCATTATTACCACAAGATGCTGCAGGAGTTGTTTTTCCTATAAATGGAGAGATGATTAGTTAAATCATTTTACAGTAATGTCAAAATTTGCACTGATAATATGCTGAAGGGTCATCAGGGTTAATGTCGCCACTGATAATAAAAGAATCAAAGTGTTGTAATGTCCACAGTGATCAAAGCAGTCACACAGCAGAGTATTATGGCTTTTACAGAATGAGTTTACAGCCTGATACTGAATATACTGATGTAGAAATACTGTTCTTCAGCTTCACACATTATGTAAACATTCTAAAACAGGATATTTAATGAAAAATGATCACAAACACCTACAATTTAGTGAATATTGAGCACATTAAATAAATGACAAGACCGACATGATGGTGGGTGGAGACTTTACTGACCTCTGTGTTTCTTAGCTTTGTCTTTATTGTGACGGTTAACCTGAGCCTCCCTTACATCAGCATCTAAAACAGAAACCACACGTCAGCATCTGTTTGTTCAGCTGGATGGATGAAGGAATGAATGGATGGATTAGCAGGTAGAATGAAAATGAAAGAATATACAGAATTTAAAATATATGAAAGCAAAATTAGAATCAACACAAATTAGTCATCAATGAAAGTTCAATTTATTTGTATTTTGTCTCAAATATTTTGATTTTGTGTTGATGTTAAGACTCAGTAAAACACTGATATGTTGTAATATGAATGAATGAACACAACTTTATGTGCATTCATGATCTTAGAGAAGTGATAAAGTGACAGAAACAAATACCTTTGACTTGTAATTATGACATTTAACACATAATGAATACATTACATACATTCCACTGTGTTTAGAACAAAGTTTGTCTTTCTTGTGTATTAATTTAGTTTTATTATTTGCAAGTATGTGTGGAGAGTTGTAAAACTGTGTCTTTATCTGTGTGGGAAATCACATTTGTAAATGGGTGAAGTCAGTTTCAGACAAAAGTCTCTGCTAGTTGTGCAAATTCACAACCATTCGTTTTTTTTCTCTTTAGTTATTTTCACTTAAAT
Organism: Lepturacanthus savala; assembly: GCA_030544235.1. Classification (NCBI taxonomy): domain Eukaryota; kingdom Metazoa; phylum Chordata; class Actinopteri; order Scombriformes; family Trichiuridae; genus Lepturacanthus; species Lepturacanthus savala. The sequence continues at coordinate 23,207,622 of CM060462.1, read as the reverse complement.
TATTTAACTCTTGCAGTTCAGACTGCTGCATGTTGAGGTTTATACTCATATATTTGTACCATCTTCAGTGTCTTCAGAGACTTTGGTTGATTCATTGAGTTCAATTCGAGTTCACAAAGCATCACACAGAAGAGTTTGTAGACTGACCATGGAGAAGAGAGAACACGTGATGTTCAGGTTGATTCTGGTTGATCATGTGATTTGCAGCAGAGTCCTAATTCGTTCTCTCCGGCTGGATCGGCCTAAAACATTTAGTGATGAATTTAATAATGCACATGAAGATACTGTTGTTATGTTTAACATTAAAGAAGATAGATTTGTACCAACCTCATAAAGTGTGAATCTGTGAAAAAGATGTTTATTATTACATTATTTTTTAAATAGTTTCCCCTTAAATTGTGCAACAGTTGTGGTTCATGTTCATGTTTATACTGCACCATTTTCATAGTCTCCACAGCCTTCAATTGATTCATAGATATTAGCATCACCTGTGAGCAGAAAGTGAAAATCAAGCTGAGGAGAAATTCATCATTTTAATTGAATATGATGCAAATTAAATATCCTTTTCAACAACAATTCTCAGATTCTTTATTGATTCATTAAATTTGAACAGTTTGGATAAGTGAAATGACAGAAAACCATAAATGTTTCAACATTTTTAATAGAAATATAAATGTTGGAGTAATAGTTATTATAAAAAGAAAATCACAGAATGAATCAGGATGAGTTTGTAGACTGACCATGGAGAAGAGTGGAGTATACGTGATGTTCAGATTCATTCAGGTTGATCATGTGATTTGCAGCAGAGTCCTGATTGGTTCTCTCAGGCTGGATCGGCCTGAAACATTTAGTGAAGACAATGAATTTAATGATGAACATGAAGATTCTGCTGTTATGTTCAACATCAGAGTTTTGTACCAACCTGATGAGGGAGGAATCTGTAAAAAATAAATATACGTTGTTACATATTTTTTTAAGAATTACTCTTCTGTTATTCTATATTATGACATTCAGAATATGACGTCTGTATAATTAAATAATTTTAAAATTAAACATTTAGAAAGAAAGAGTCTCACCCTTGGATCGTATGTAGAGACACAACAGGAGCAGGAGAATAATAAAAACAATTCCACAAAGCAGCCCGACAATCAATGGCAGAGGAAATGAAGACCTGTCAGACCTGGACTCTGTTATAATAGAGAATAAATCACAACTTCACTGACTTCTATAGAAGTTTTCCTTAACATCATTTTGAGTGTTTCAGTAAAAATTAGTCAAAAGAAATCACACATGATCATAAAAACACGCATTCATGTAACACTAAACACACAATATACATACATGTATAGACATGTACATGATGTAACTTTATAATAGATTGATAATTTATTTGTATTTCTAAATTTAATGCATTTTGTAATTAATTGTGTAAGTATTAAATATTCTTATATACAGTATAAAACAAGTTCTATTTAATTTAAACCTGTGAAATCACCTGGAAATAAACAAGTAAATTTTATCTTCTGTAAAGCATTTGACCAGATTTCTTCCTGACTTGTTTTACTCCTACTCACCTTTAACTGACATCCAACTCTTCAGAGATTCTTTTCCTGAGATTTTACACTTGTAGAATCCTTCGTCTGACTTTGACACTGCAGACACGTTCAGCTCCTCTCTGGTATCATTTTGGATGAGTTTGTCATTTTGATAGAAGAGAACGTTGGACAGAAACTTTCTTCTCCTCAGTTTGCAGCCAAGAGTAACAGAATCTCCCTCAGTCACAGGATGCACAGGACTCACCAGGATAATATCTGCTGCTGTAAAACAGTCAAACAACTGTTTATTCACATACTGTATATTCCTGTTTATTTCCATGTCCTTGTTAATTCTCACGGAAAGTTTCCGTCTTTGAAAATTCCCAGAATTATGTAACCCTAGTGTGCTGTAACTGTAAATACAGGATGAAATAAATAAAATGTAATGACAACATACTCTGTACAGTGATGTTGACTGTGTTGCTGAACTCTCCTGATCCAGACTCACACCAGAACACTGCATCATGTGACCTGTAGAACCTGCAGGTGAATCCAGTTGTTGACCTCTGACAATATAATGAGCTGTGGTCCTCAGGAAAACTCTTCAGTCTCCTCTCAGTAGAGTTTCCTTCACATCTCAGTGAGACAGAGTCAAAGGTGAAGTGCTGCACTCTGTCAGGACTCACTGTGAGAGTCACTGCTGAATGAACATCTGGAAAACAACATGGAATGAGAGAGTAAACCAAGTAAACATATTACAATCAAAGAGATCACAACATAAATAATCCTCTTTTTTTGTACTTTCATTGCTATTTATTATTGAGGAACTGAATAGAACAAAAGGTGCAGTGTTTAGGTGAAATCTCATCACTGTGGGGAAGAAACCTTGTATTTCCAAAACTGTCACTTTCCAGGAAATAAAATAAGTAATAGAACAGTGTCTTCAAAGTTGCAATTGTGTATTTATAGGTCAGATATTTGCATGTGTCAGGTGGAGACACTGAATATAGTGAATCCATGAGATATTTAGAGTTTTGAGGATCTAGTGGAGTAATATTAGTAAAAAAAACAACAAAAAATGTAAAGATTGCATTAATATCTGAATTATTTTTCTTTAAATGACAAAAATATAATAGTGATAAGAAGTACATACAGTTAATGATTTGCCACAGTAAAGATTAGTTTTAAGATTTAATTACAACAAAAGAAGAATAAACCCAGATAATAACATCACAACAGCTTCTTGACAGGAGGAGACTAACACAAACAGACAAACTCACCTCCAGACCAAACAAACTGAGGTTTGCTGTAATCAGTGTAATACACTGGGTCTCCTCTTCCAGCTCTACACACATATCCTGCTGTGTGTGTCGGTCCATGAATGATGGAGGAATTCTGTTTGTTCCTGTTGGTGCTACCAGGCAGCAGCTCATAGCTGTAGTTGTGTGACAGGTTGGGAACAGCCTTATACCAGTAGAACCTCCATCCTGCAGATGGATGTTCAACCTCACAGCTCAGAGTTACTGAGTCTCCAGGACTCAGCCATGATGGAAACACAGTGAGGACAGGTTGGGGTTCTGATGGAAAGAGAGTTTTTTTTCAGAATAAAAACATGTTATGATGTAAATTTTAGTCTCTAGACACTGAATAAATATTATCTAACATGTATCATTCTGGAGAATTACATTTAATCTGAATGTATTTTATTGAAATGTTAATATTTTCACTATAAATTAAATATGATCAGACTTACTGTCAGATACTGTCAATCTGATGACATCACTCCACTCTGTTGAAGTATGTTTTGCATTTTTCATGTTTCCTCTACACCTGTAGTCTCCACTGTGGGATGAGGAGGCCTCACTAATCTTATATTCATTTAGTTCTGGATATGTGTATCTGGGTGATTCCCATTCATACTCCCACTCTGTGTCTGCATCATGGATCTCACATCTCAGCATGATCCTCTCTCCTCTGTATATCTGAGGCCAGTTAGGTTGTAGAGTCACAACAGCTTTAGTTGAGACTGTTCATGGAAAACAACGAACAATGAGATGGACAATGAAATTGCAATAGTCTGGATTTTTTTTCTTTTTAACTTCAATCTCAATCACTAATCATGAATGAACAGTTTTTATACGTGGTTAAACTCACACATTCTGGTGATCCTGATTGAATCACTGGACTTTGTGGAGTAAACTGGATTTCCTCTCTTTCCTCTGCAGGAGTAGACTCCTTCCTGTGAGACACTGATTTGTCCAGTTGATTGAGAAACAGCATCTTGTGTCTTCAATGGATCAAAGAAGTTATCGTCTCTGACCCAGTCATATTTCCAGTCAGATGATGATGGGTCCACAGAGCAGGTCAGAGTCACTCTGTCTCCTACTGGAATCTCTGTGCTGTCAGCTCTCAGTTTGGCCTTTGGTTTATTTGCTGTTCAGTTTAGAACAAAGACAATAAAAATAATGATTTCAGAAATAAAATAAATCAACTGAGTTATTAGGTAGCTGAACAAGTGAGATCAGATAATATTGATAAACAACATATGAAAACAGTACAAACATTGCATATTTATTATTGATAATAAATGATCTAACTCACGTAACACTGTCAATCTGATGCCATCACTCCACTGTGTTGACAGATATGAGTTTATTCTTCTCTTACAGCTGTATTCTCCACTGTGGTACTCAGTAGCCCTGCTGATAATCAGATATTCATCATCTTCTCCAGATGTGTCCTCATTGTTTTTTCTCCATTCATATTTCCATATAGTGGTTGCAGCTCCCTGGATCTCACATCTCAGCCTGATCGACTCTCCTCTGTATATCTGAGGCCAGTTGGGTTGTAGAGTCACAACAGCCTTGTTGGAAACTTCAAATCAAATAGACACAGTCAGGATAGAACTAGAAATATGAATTAATCAATAAAATACAGATTTTGTTGTCTTAGTTATTAATCAAGCAGATTACTGGAAAAATTACAAATTAAATGAAATTTTCTATTAAAGGAGTGAGAACATTTTAACTAACAAAATTCGAACTTTTTACAGTAAACAAATCTTTAACACATTCTATAAAAAGCTACTAGAACTTTTTAATAAAACTGAGCAGCAACAAACATCTTCTACTTTTGTCTTGTGTCTGACACGAACTAGAGAGGGTCCAACACATGTTCTGTTTCCTCCATCATCACTAGAATAATTCTACTGGTCTATATTCATTCATTCACTTTGTCTTTTTTCCTGTTGGTGCCACAGTTGATCTCCCTCACACTTCAGGGGCTGGTTGCAGATCTTAAAGAATTCATGTTGTTTTATTACAAAACAAATTAATGAACTCACCAGTTTCCTGAATAGTAACTTTGTTGCTCCCATATGTGAAGAAGTATGGGTTTCCTCTTCTTCCTCTGCAGAAGTAGATGCCTCCTTCATGAACTTCTTTTACACTGTTTGATTCAACAGGTGAAACATGTTGAGCTGAACCAGAGTCTGAGGTTTGTCTCAACCAGTCGTATTTCCAGTCAGATGATGATGGGTCCACAGAGCAGGTCAGAGTCACTCTGCCTCCTACTGGAATCTCTGTTCTGTCAGCTCTCAGTTTGGCCTTTTGTTTATTTGCTGTTCAGTTTAGAACAAAGACAATAAAAGTATTGATTTCAGAAATAAAATAAATGTAATAAAATAAGTAAACTGAGTTATTGGTAGCTGAACAAGTGCGGATGATATAGATAATCACAAAAGATGAAAACAATATAAATCATCATGTTTATTATTGATAAAAGATGATCAAACTTACATGATACTGTCAATCTGATGCCATCACTCCACTGTGTTGAGGAAAATGAGTCCTTTCTTCCTCTACACTTATATTCTCCACTGTCAGACTCAGTAGCCCTGATGATCATGTATTCACTGTATGTTGAGGCTTTGTTTACATCATCTAGTTTCCATTCATACGTCCATGCAGTGTTTCCACCTCCCTGGATCTCACATCTGACAGTGATTGTCTCACCACTGAATATCTGAGACCAGTTGGGTTCCAGAGTCACAGTGGGCTGAACTGGAACTGTTCAGATAAAAAGAAAAAAATAATCAAGATACCAATAATATGTGAACATAGGAAATAAATGGTGGTAATTATCTTCATTGTTCTTTGGCTCCAATTAGATTTTCGTGGAACATTTAGTAAACAATAAAAACACAACCCAATAGCTATAATAACAAAAAAAATTAAAAAAGAAAAGTAAAAAAAAAACAGGAGTATGAAAACACACGAAGCAACATGTTTTAAAGTAATAAAAGCAGCAGGATGAAAAGTGACAAGAACACATCAGAGACAGTAAATCAAACCGAGACATAAAACCTTAGTGATCAGATATAAAAAGGATTGATGTAAAGATTCATTAAAGACACACAAATATTGTTTTAACATTATTATGTGTACAGGCCTCACCACTGGGGGGAGGCACTTGAGCAAAGAAGCTCACCTACCATCACTGATCAGAATAAAATGTTGACCTGCTCTATAACTAATGAAAACTGTCAAACTCAACAAATTAAATTGAATCAAGGAAAAACTATTTCAGATTAATTATATTCAAATGCAGCTTCTCTGTTTGCACATGTTCATGTTCATAATCAAACTCCAACTTTTCTTTCTAAATGCATCATTAATGATTTCTTTTCTGCTACATGTAAATGTGAATTAGTGCATTAATCTCTCAGCTTCCTGGACCCTGGACAAAATCTGGTTGAAATGGAAGAATTTATTCCACAGATATCAAACAGTATAACAAAAAGAAAACATTTAAAGGTCTTATATCATGCAAATAGCCACTTTCATGGCGTTCTTTATGCTAGATAAGGTGCAGGGGTTATATAAGAAATGTCCCAAGCATCAAACACAAAACAAAGAGAGAAATGCACACAGCCTGGATTTAATGTTTTTTTCAGTTTTCCAAGGGAAAGTTGTCACTTTCATTTGGTGAGCTGAAGCTAAATATGACTTGACCACTCAGGTGGTGGCATGGAGGGGGTGTTGACCCTGGTTGGCTTCAGCCATCTGTCACTCAGAAAACCATCAGCCAATCAGAAGAGAGGCTCATTAATATTAATGAGACAGGCCAAAAACAACCTGTGCTTCCTAGAGAGGCAGCTAGGCACTTTAGAGAGCTCTGTAAAACTTATGTAGTAAACCGCATATGTATGATCTTAGGGACAACACAGCTTCCAATAAAATAAAAGGGTAGATATGGAACCTTTAACATAAATAGCTGCAGGCAGCAATGAGTGACCAGCTGCCATGGCAGCAGAAAGTTAGGCCAGAGACATGGCCATAAAAACACACAAGAAGTTTAATATTGATACACCAAGTTTCACTGAGATCTAAGGCCACTTCCTGTTTAGTGGATTCACCATTAAATTCAATTGGCTCTGACGGCTGAAAGCTTTGACAGACAATAAACGTCATCTGTGTCAAATTTGGTGGCGATCGGTCAAAAAGGATCGGTCAGTGGAACATGTTTGCTGATTTTGATATAATCCAATATGACGGCTGAATACTTTTGCTGACCTTTACCATCTTAGAAATCAGAATTACTATTGAGATATAGAATAAAATGATACATATATGATAACATACAAGTATATGTTATTACGAGTAACACAGTAAATGATGAATAAGAGTATGTTTATATTATTTATATAGAAAAATATCACTCCTCACCTTCAGAGTATCCGTAGCAGAGTGTATTCAGCCCTGAAGAAATAGAAACATAATAATAATAATTATAATAATAATTACATAATAAAAGAAACATAAAAGAAAAGAACTCTTTAAAATCAATTAATGAAATAGAAACTCAAACCAAACATCAGCATCATCATGTTATTATATTACTACTTCTGCTGCTGTACAGCAGCTAAAATATGATGTTTAATAGCAGCTTAAATCACTGGGAGTTTGTCCTGTTACAAGATTTAATAACCAAGACTTTGAGCTGTTAAAATATATTGTACCAGTAGTAAAATCCAAAAATGCCCGAAATAATACATAAATAAGTTTTTTTTTCCAATTCTCAACAGTGATACACAACAACACCTTAAATATCATAGATTTATTGTGCAGTACAGTATTTGTGGTAAAAACAATCAACACAGTCCTCTAATCTAAACTGAGCCAAGTCACCAACCAACATCTGACCTAAAAACAACCATGAAGTAAAAACTATGAGCTGTGTTCAAGCTCTCAGAGAAACAGAGAAAGTCAGTGATGTACTTACAGAATAATCCCAGCACACAGGTCAAAGTGGACCTCATCCTCACATCCAGCACTGACACCAGCTGCTCTGAGTCCGACAAACATTTCAATAATGCAAAAAGAAAAAGAGAAGTTTCATTCCATAAAAGAAGAGATCAGAATTCATACGTCTGAGTAAACCCTCCCTGTGTTTTCTTCCTTTTCACACAAAGCTCAGAGGCCTACAGGTGGTTAGACCACAGCAAACATTCTCAAATTTATACTTCCTGTCCACTGCAGAAATGCATCAGCTTCTTTCTTGTGCAAAGTCTTATGCATGGAAATTGTCAGTTATTTATTGCATAACAATAAGTAATTAATGCAAATCCATAGTGCACAAAGACTAAATTTAGTCATATCACACCATTAACATGTGAAGTCTTTCTTTTTCCACCAAAAATCTCCAACTCTATATTTTATTGTGATCTAAAAGCTATTAAATTTAAAACATGTTGGATCAACTTAAATACTTGCATTCAGACTGACAATTATTGAGATTTTGAAAAGCTCAAATGTTGCTTTGAATTGATGTAATTCTGTCAGCAGTTGACTCAACTTAGAAATTCTAGTGGAAAACATTACCTTAATGTTTTTTTGTTTTAACCCAGTGTTTCATTTATTAATGTGTAGCAGACTGAGGTGATAGGGAGCGTTCAAGGAACAAAGCACAGTAGAAACTTTTATTGTCCCATTGCTTTATCTTGTTTGATGTTTTTCTGATTAAAAGAGAAATGTTGACAGACCACTTCCTTATATCTATTGATAGTATTCAGTTCAGTCGGTTCAATCATTCTTTAATTGACATATTCATTCATATTGTCATGCATACACTTTTCCAGGGAGTTGATTAGGAAGTCACGCTGCCAGATGTGACACACGTTAATCTTGTTGCTTGGCAACAAAATAATATATTCTTAACACACATTAATGAGGAGGGCGACACGGTGGCGCAGGGGTTAGCGCTGTTGCCTCACAGCAAGAAGGTCGCAGGTTCAAGATCTCCGGGGTCTGGGACCTTTCTGTGTGGAGTTTGCATGTTCTCCCCGTGTCTGCGTGGGTTTTCACCGGGTACTCCGGCTTCCTCCCACAGTCCAAAAACATGCTGAGGTTAATTGGCAACTCTAAATTGCCCATAGGCAATTAGAGTTTGCCCACCATAGGTGTGAGTGTGTGAGTGAATGGTGTGTGTGCCCCACGATTGGCTGGCGACCATCTGGGGTGTATCCCTGCCTCTTGCCGTAACGCGCTGGGATAGGCTCCAGCAGACCCCTGCAACCCTAATGAGGAATAAGCAGGTATAGAAAATGACTGACTGACTGACATTAAAGAGGAACTGTTCAGTTTGTATGTTTGTGTCGTGCTGATAAGCAGCAGCTTGGTTTGTTCTTATTGAGGTTAACCTGCCTACTTCCTGATATTATCACAAGTCATAGATGCACACACAGACAGTGAGAATAACATTAATTAATAACTAATAACTAACTAATTAATAACTTTAATTAATATGTTATAATCATATAAATTTAACTTGTCTCACTTTTTCACAGCCCAAAATTATTTTCACTTTTTTTAGTTTCTACCACATAAAATATCACACGTCCTGCATCAGACGCCTCTTCTTTCATGTGTATTGACACATTCAGTCTGGTGAGAATGTGATGACTGCACAGTTACAGGTAACCAACATTCATGGATGCAAGAACATAATACAATTAAATGTTTTGACATGTTTATGATGTGATATGACTAAATTCAATGGTTTTATGTTGAAACAATTTTTTAAATGGCCTTTTCCAGCCATAAAACTTTGCACATGAGAAAAGATGATGCATTTCTGCAGTGGACAGGAAGCATAAACATGAGAATGTTTGCTGTGGTCTAACCACCTGTAGGCCTCTGAGCTTTATGTGAAAAGGAAGGAAACACAGGGAGGGGGATGTATTAATACTGATCACTTCTTTTATGGAATGTAACTTCTCTTTGCATTGTTAGTCACACAAAGTTGAAATGTTTGTCAGACTCAGAGCAGCTGGTGTCAGTGCTGGATGTGAGGATGAGGTCCACTTTGACCTGTGTGCTGGGATTATTCTGTAAGTACATCACTGACTTTCTCTGTTTGCCAGTTTCTCTGAGAGCTTGAACACAGCTCATAGTTTTTACTTCATGGTTGTTTTTAGGTCAGATGTTGGTTGGTGACTTGGCTCAGTTTAGATTAGAGGACTGTGTTGATTGTTTTTACCACAAATACTGTACTGCACAATACATGGATGATGTTAAAGGTGTTGTTGAGAGTTGGATAGAAACCTTATTTTGGGCATTTTTGGATTTTTACTTCTGTCATGCTGGTACAATATATTTTATCTCAAAGTCTTGGTTATTAAATCTTTTAAGACAAACTCCCAGTGATTTAAGCTGCTGTTAAACATCATATTTTAGATGCTGTACAGCATCTCTCTGCCCAACAGAGTTGACAAAACTCAGCTGGACACAGAAAAATTCATAATATTATAAGATAATATAATGTTTGTTTGACTTTGTTATTTCATTAATTGATTTTAAGAGTGGACAGACAAGGTCACAGGTTCAAGACCTTGGACTGGGACCTTTCTGTCTTCTCATTGTGTCTGTGTGGGTTTTCTCCAGCTTCCTCCCACAGTCCAGAGACATGCTTCGGTTAATTGGAAACTCCAAACTCCCTGTAGGTGTGAGTGTGTGAGTGAATGGTGTGTGACCTGTCTGGGGTGTGTCTCTGCCTCTGGCCCAAAGGACACTGGGATTAGCTGCAGCAGAGGAATAAGAGGGTATAAGAAAGGGGAGGGATTTTAAAGCTCGTTGATTTTTTTATTTTTTTTTTTAATTTTTTCAGTACTGAACACACTCTGCTACAGACTCTCTGAAGGTGACCAGTTATTTTTCATTTATATAAATATTCTCTTATTCATCCGTTGCTGTATTACTCTTGATCAGATTTACTTGTATCCATATGTTATTATATAGGCATCATTTTATGTTATTCTACATATGAATAGTGATTCTGAAGTGACAGTGAGATGATTGTGTATTTACAGATATGTGTTTTGTTTTCATGCATTCATTTGGTAATTTTCACATATGTACATAACAGGACAGGTTCGTGGCTCTACTGAGGAATCTGATGAGGAGGATGAAACATATACAGGTGCAGTCAATTAAAACAATAAACACAACTTCATTAAAGGTCCCATTTCATGCCTTTTCTTAGGTTTTATTTACATCTTTGTAGGGCTGCCCTCATTTACATATTTTGATAATCAATGGGGGGGAAGTGGGTATGAGCGCTAAAGCCATTCACAAAAAGATGTGAAGTGTTTACCACACATAGACCGATATGTGATGAAAACCGAGTGGCACAAATTAATTCAGCCTTTTTTTTTTATGTAATATGACAAACATGTCAATGAGGGAACACTTGCACTAGCCTGATGTTTTCAACCAACCCAAACACAACTCTGACCCTGAGTTAAACAGAGATACAACCACCACCCTGACCGGAGGTGACACGTGGTTACTATGACAACCACAAACAATACTGGCAACTCAGACCTCAAGATAAGTTTAGAGTTTAGTTAAAATTATTCCAGACACTCAACTTCTTCGTCTATGTCACATGCACACTAAAAAGAAAAAGAATTGATTACAGACTTCATGATCAATGACCATGATTGAAGCTTCGAAGTTTGAATTTTTTTTTTGGTCAGCTCTACAGTTTTGATACATGATCGATATGATAGTTTTTTTTTCTTTTTTAACAATAAAGGTCCCGTATCTGTTCTTTTCTGGGAGTTATGTCAAGTTTTGATGTCCCTAACATCATTTATTTGTGGTTTACTACAGAAGTTAGCCCATTATAGTTTTACAGAGCTCTCTAAAGTGCCTCGCTGCCTCTTTAAGAAGTATAGGCTGTTTTGGCCTGTCTCAGTAATATTAATGACCCTCTCTTCTGATTGGCTGATTGCTTTCTGAGTGACAGATGGCTGAGGCCAACCACAGGTGACAAATCACTGGCTCCTAAAGCAGTAGTGAATGCTGGATTTACAACTGTGGCCCTCTGACAGGGTCAACATCCCTCCATGCCACTACCTGAGTGGTCAAGAAGTTAACAATCTACAAATCTTGTAGATTGTTAACTTCAGCTCGCCAAATGAAAGTCACAACTTTCCCCTGGAAAACTGAAAAAAGTCTGAGCTTGATGCTTGAGACGGTTCTTATATAACCCCTGCACCTTATCTAGTATAAAGAAAACCATGGAAGTGGCTATTTGCATGATATAGGACCTTTAAATGTTTTCTTTTGTTACACTGTTTGACTTTGGTGGAATAAATTCTTCCATTTCAACTGGATTTTGTCACAAGGGTACAGGAAGCTGGTAGATTAATGCATTAATTCACATTTACATGTAGCAGAAAACACACAAATCTGAAAGGAAACACAAATGGTGCATTTAGAAAAAATGTTGGAGTTTGATTATGAACAAGAACATGTGCAAACAGAGAAGCTGCATTTGAAAATAATTCATCTGAAAATTTTTCCTTGATTCAAACTAATTTGTTGAGTTGACTTTTAGACAGTTTTCATTAGTATTAGAGTAGATCAACATTTTATTGTGATCAGTGATGGTAGGTGAGCTTCTTTACTCCAGTGGCTCCCCCCAGTGGTGAGGCCTTTCCCAGCAGGAGAACACACATCATTCACTTTGCTACAGGACTGTGATCCTCAGTTTATTACTGGACCAACTTTGTTTTCATGGTAGAAATCATCTTTTCTTCAGGTGAATGTTCATAATAAATATGTCTGTAAAAATTCCGGAATACAAACAATGTATGTTAACTACAAATACAAACACTATCTTTTTTTGTTGTAAAAACCTTAAAAACATTTTGCTTGCTTGCTTATGTGTGTGTGTGTGTGTGTGTGTGTGTGTGTGTGTGTGTGTGTGTGTGTGTGTGTGTGTGCACACGTTCTTAATAATGGTAAAATAATGTCTTTGAAACTCTTTAAAGAATCGTTATTTAAGTCTTTTTTTATATCTGATCACTGAGGTTTTATGTCTCAGTTTAAATGAATGTCTTTGATGTGTTGTGTGTTTCATCTGTTGTGTTTATCAATATCACCTGATCTCACTTGTTCAGTTACCTAATAACTCAATTTACTTATTTTATTACATTTATTTCATTTCTGAAATTAATACTTTTATTGTCTTTGTTCTAAACTGAACAGCAAATAAACCAAAGGCCAAACTGAGAGCTGACAGAACAGAGATTCCAGTAGGAGGCAGAGTGACTCTGACCTGCTCTGTGGACCCATCATCATCTGACTGGAAATACGACTGGTTCAGACAAACCTCAGACTCTGGTTCAGCATAACATGTTTCACCTGTTGAATCAAACAGTGTAAAAGAAGTTCATGAAGGAGGCATCTACTTCTGCAGAGGAAGAAGAGGAAACCCAGACTTCTACACATATGACAGCAACAAAGTCACTATTCAGAAAATTGGTGAGTTCATTAATTTGTTTTGTAATAAAACAGCATGATTTCTTTAAGATCTGCAACCAGCCCCTGAAGTGTGAGGGAGATCAACTGTGGCACCAACAGGAAAAAAGACAAAGTGAATGAATGAATATAGACCAGTAGAATTATTCTAGTGATGATGGAGGAAACAGAACATGTGTTGGACCCTCTCTAGTTTGTGTCAGACATAAGACAAAAGTAGAAGATGTTTGTTGCTGCTCAGTTGTATTAAAAACTTCTTGTGTTTTTAATAGAATGTTTTAAAGATATTTGTTTATTGTAAACACTTCTTGTTAAATAAAATGTTCTCACTCCTTTTAATAGAAAATTTCATTTAATTTATTTAATTTTTCAGTAATCTGCTTGATTGATAACTAAGACAGCAAAAACTCAACAAGAGATTTATTCTAAATGCTTCATGTAGAATGCTGCAGGTATAGATTATCCATAGGAATGTTGTCCTCTGTATGACATGTTTATCTCACAATCAAAATCTGTATTTTATTTATTAATTCATATTTCTAGTTCTATCCTAACTAAACCTTTTGATTTGAAGTTGCCAACAAGGCTGTTGTGACTCTACAACCCAACTGGCCTCAGATATACAGAGGAGAGAGGATCATGCTGAGATGTGAGATCCATGATGCAGACACAGAGTGGGAGTATGAATGGAAATCACCCAGATACACATATCCAGAACTAAATGAATATAAGATTAGTGAGGCCTCCTCATCCCACAGTGGAGACTACAGGTGTAGAGGAAACATGAAAAATGCTAAACATACTTCAACAGAGTGGAGTGATGTCATCAGATTGACAGTATCTGACAGTAAGTCTGATCATATTTAATTTATAGTCAAAATATTAACATTTCAATAAAATACATTCAGATTAAGTGTAATGCTCTAGAATGATACATGTTAGATACAATTTATTCAGTGTCTAGAGACTAAAATTTACATCATAACATGTTTTCATTCTAAAAACTCTCTTTCCATCAGAACCCCAACCTGTCCTCACTGTGTGTCCATCATGGCTGAGTCCTGGAGACTCAGTAACTCTGAGCTGTGAGGTTGAACATCCATCTGCAGGATGGAGGTTCTACTGGTATAAGGCTGTTCCCAACCTGTCACACACCTACAGCTATGAGCTGCTGCCTGGTAGCACCAACAGGAACAAACAGAATTCCTCCATCATTCATGGACCGACACACACAGCAGGATATGTGTGTAGAGCTGGAAGAGGAGACCCAGTGTATTACACTGATTACAGCAAACCTCAGTTTGTTTGGTCTGGAGGTGAGTTTGTCTGTTTGTGTTAGTCTCCTCCTGTCAAGAAGCTGTTGTGATGTTATTATCTGGGTTTATTCTTCTTTTGTGGGAATGTAATCTTAAAACTAATCTTTACTGCGGCAAATCATTGACTGTACATACATGTTATCACTATCAGTCATATACATACATATTTCCTCATTTGAAGAAAAATAATTCAGAAAACAATGGTATCGGTCACACTTTACATCTGTTCATTGTTTATTTATTATTTAACTCCACTGGATCCTCAAAACTGTCTAAATATCTCATGGATCCACCATCTTCAGTGTCTCCACCTGACACATGCAAATATCTGACCTATAAAGACATAATAGCAACTTTGAAGACACTATTATTTATTTTATTTCCTGGAAATGATCAGTTTTGGAAATACAAGGTTTCTGGCTCATTTTCTTCTACCCACATCCTCAACAATAAATATTAAAAGTACAAAAAACAGGATTATTTATGTTGTGATCTTTTTGATTATAACATGTGTACTTGGTTTACTCTCTCATTCCATGTTGTTTTCCAGATGTTCATTCAGCAGTGACTCTCACAGTGAGTCCTGACAGAGTGCAGCACTTCACCTCTGACTCTGTCTCACTGAGATGTGAAGGAAACTCTACTGAGAGGAGACTGAAGAGTTTTCCTGAGGACCACAGCTCATTATATTGTTGGAGGTCAACAACTGGATCCACCTGCAGGTTCTACAGGTCACATGATGCAGTGTTCTGGTGTGAGTCTGGATCAGGAGAGTTCAGCAACGCAGTCAACATCACTGTACAGAGTATGTTTTCATTACATTTTATTTATTTCATCTTGTATTTACAGTTACAGGACACTAGGGTTACATAATTCTGGGAATTTTCAAAGATGGAAACTTTCCATAAGAATTTACAGGGACATGGAAATAAACAGGAATATATGGGAATAAACAGTTGTTTGACTGTTTTACAGCAGCAGATATTATCCTGGTGAGTCCTGTGCATCCTGTGACTGAGGGAGATTCTGTTACTCTTGGCTGCAAACTGAGGAGAACAAAGTTACTGTCCAACGTTCTCTTCTATCAAAATGACAAACTCATCCAAAATGATACCAGAGAGGAGCTGAACGTGTCTGCAGTGTCAAAGTCAGACGAAGGATTCTACAAGTGTAAAATCTCAGGAAAAGAATCTCTGAAGAGTTGGATGTCAGTTAAAGGTGAGTAGGATTAAAACAAGTCAGGAAGAAATCTGGTCAAATACTTTACAGAAGATAAAATTCACTTTATTTTCAGCTGATTTCACAGATTAAATTGTGGAATAGAACTTGTTTTACACTGTATATAAGAATATTCAGTACTTAATTCATTACAAAATGTGTTATATTTAAATATACAAATAAATTATCAATCTATTATAAAGTTACATGATGTACATGTGTATACATGTATGTATATTGTGTGTTTAGTGTTACATGAATGTGTGTTTTTACGATCATGTTCATATTTATATGTGATTTCTTTTGAACCACGTTAAAAATGATGTTAAGGAAAACTTCTATAGAAGTCAGTGAAGTTGTGATTTATTCTCTATTATAACAGAGTCCAGGTCTGACAGGTCTTCATTTCCTCTGCCATTGATTGTCAGGCTGCTTTGTGGAATTGTTCTTATTATTCTCCTGCTCCTGTTGTGTCTCTACATACGATCCAAGGGTGAGACTCTTTCTTTCTAAATGTTTTATTTTAGAATTATTTAATTATACAGACGTCATATTCTGAATGTCATAATATAGAAAAACAAAAGTAATTCTTAAAAAAACATGTAACAACATATATTTATTCTTCACAGATTTCCGACTCACCAGGTTGGTACAAAACTCTGATGTTGAACATAACAGCAGAACCTTCATGTTCATCATTAAATTCATTGTCTTCACTAAATGTTTCAGGCCGATCCAGCCTGAGAGAACCAATCAGGACTCTGCTGCAAATCACATGATCAATCTGAATGAATCTGAACATCACGTATACTCCACTCTTCTCCATGGTCAGTCTACAAACTCATCCTGATTCATTCTGTGATTTTCTTTTCATAATAACTATTACTCCAACATTTCTGTTTCTATTAAAGACACTAGAACATTTATGATTTTCTGTAATTTCACTTATCCAAACTGTTCAAATTTAATTAATCAATAAAGAATCTGATAATTGTTGTTTAAAAGGTATTTAATTTGCATGATATGCAATTAAAATGATGAATTTGTCCTCATCTTGATTTTCACTTTCTGCTCACAGGTGATGCTAATATCTATGAATCAGTTGAAGGCTGTGGAGACTATGAAAATGGTGCAGTATAAACATGAATATGAACCACAACTGTTGCACAATTATATGGGAAACTACTTGGGAAACTACAGGCCGATCTGTGTGGGTTTTCACCGGGTACTCCGGCTTCCTCCCACAGTCCAAAAACATGCTGAGGTTAATTGGCAACTCTAAATTGCCCATAGGTGTGAGTGTGTGAGTGAATGGTGTGTGTGCCCCACGATTGGCTGGCGACCATCTGGGGTGTATCCCTGCCTCTCGCTGTAACGCGCTGGGATAGGCTCCAGCAGACCCCTGCGACCCTAATGAAGAATAAGCAGGTATAGAAAATGACTGACTGACTGACTTCACACTTTGACAAATGTGATTTCCCACACAGATAAAGACAGAAAATTCTAGAGAATAGGAATATTTCATTTTCATTCTACCTGCTAATCCATCCATTCATTCCTTCATCCATCAGCTGAACAAACAGATGCTGACGTGTGGTTTCTGTTTTAGATGCTGATGTAAGGGAGGCTCAGGTTAACCGTCACAATAAAGACAAAGCTAAGAAACACAGAGGTCAGTAAAGTCTGCACCCACCATCATGTTGGTCTTGTCATTTATTTAATGTGCTCAATATTCACTAAATTGTAGGTGTTTGTGATAATTGTTCATAAAATATCCTGTGTTAGAATGTTTACTTTACATCATGTGTGAAGCTGAAGAACAGTATTTCTACATCAGTATATTCAGTATCAGTCTGTAAACTCATTCTGTAAAAAACATAATACTCTGCTGTGTGACTGCTTTGATCACTGTGGACATTACAACACTTTGATTCTTTTATTATCAGTGGGGACATTAACCCTGACGACCCTTCAGCATATTATCATTGTTAATTATGACATTACTGTTAAATGATTTTAACTCATCATCTCTCCATTTATAGGAAAACTGACTCCTGCAGCAACTGATGAAACTCTTCATTCTCAAGTTAAACCAGGAACATCTCGTGGTAATAATTCTGCCTTTTTATGTGCAGACTGTGATGACTAATTCTACTAATGATTAAATGTTATAATTTCATGTCAAAATGTATCTTTACACGTTGAATAACCCTACACATGTTTTAATGTGGTTGTCTTTCAGGTCTGTAAAGAGCTGCATTTCATGGAACTATCATGTTTCCTCTGCTGTCTAATATCAGACATGCTCACTGTTTTAAACACTTACCCGGTAGTTCTTGACAGAAATGTGAAGTCAGTGAGCAGCTTTCAGGGCTCGAGAGATAAATTATTTACAGTTTTGATGTGTAAATGGTTTGTGAGGCAGGAGATAACCTAAAGTAAAAACTGTTCAATGAGTAAATGATTTGAATTTCAATGCAACAAAATACTGGTTGAATATGGAATAATTGAGACATCATATTGTTGAAATTGTACTTTTTGTCAAGTCAATTCTTCTGTTTTGTAAATTGAAATTAATTGTATTAAATGTGAGAAATTTCAAGGTATTATTTTCGGTAAATTTCTGTTAATCCTGCCAATTTGAGATGAAATTGTGCTGTATGTAGCCCATGAACTAAATCCAATGTGACTCCCTTGAATTAGTTAAATTGTAGATTTTATCAAATAATTATATAGTAATATATATGTATATATATTATCATAAAACGCAAGACTTTTTCCATTTATTTTTCATGCATTGTACTATAAGTTCTTTTCAGTATTGTGACTTTAATTTAAAAATGTTGCTTGCATCCTATATCAATAAGCTTGTCTCACTTGATGAGTGATTAAACAACGTTAACCAGGTGTTGATGCAGCTTTAAAGTCAGTATATTATTCAGTGTTAGAATAAAAAAAGAAAAAAAGGACAGACAACAATTACTTGCATATAATAAACTGTCATCAACTGCTTCTTTTGTTATTATACATTTACTGTCTATTTACAAATGAATTTACCAGAGCTGTATGTGCTTTATATTTTTAGATGAATAAACTATTTTTGTAGATATATATTGTGTATATTCATTTATTTTTATTTTATATTGAAATGCCATTCTTAACATGTTAATATAATTGATCGATCTATTAAAATAGATGTTACTACTTCAAATCTTATACATGAAACATGAAATATGATATAATATGATTTCATTCACAAGTCTGACGCTCCAAGAGTGACACAACACCTCAGTCTTAAAATGGCTGTTTTAAAGTTATTATTTATTATAAACGTGTTATATAACACCTGTTTATCTGTTTAGAGACTGCACACATTTATATTAACATTGACTCATTAAGGCTTAACATGATTGACAGATATAATGCCAATATTTGCTATTAAGTTAATGTTACTGTCAAACCTTTTTACATGAATAACATTAAAATCAATATGAAACAAAAATATAACGTTAATGCTATGTGGGAACCCAATAAAAGAAGCAGTTTAGAAGAAAGTTATTTTGATTAAAAATTATAAAACACGATCAGTAAACATTAAATAAACAAAAATAAAAAACAAACAAAACAAACAAAAAAAAACGTTTTAAATGAACTTAATATTAAAATTTAAGTTAACAATTGTTAACTGTCCTGGTGGACATGACACAGGTTAGGTTCTTTATTATCTATTATCTACTACTATCTATCTATACTATCTATTATTACTTTCTATTATTCTATTCTATTATCTTTATCTATTATCTTTATCTATCTACTCTAGTAAAATCCAGAACATTGCTATGAATTGATGTAATTCTGTCAGCAGTTTGCTTAACTTAAAGATTCTTAATCTTCTTTTGTTGACCCAGTGTTTTATTTACTATTGTGCAGCAGAATGAGGTGATAGGGAACACACCAACTCTGGAGCCTCCATATCTAGTGGGTCAATTACTGCATAAACCACTCAATTTCTAGTTTCTGCAGCCTAAAAACAGCAAAAAAAATACGTTTATGAATGCATATGCTGCACAGCATAAAAACTTCTCCTTGATGAATAGGAACTGTCAGTTTGTATGTTTGTGCCGTGCTGATAAACAGCAGCTTGGTTTGTGCTTGTTGAGGTTAACCTGCCTACTTCCTGATATCATCACAAGTCATAGATGCACACACAGACAGTGAGAATATGTTGATTTATATGTTATATTCATATACATTGAATTTGACTTACTTTCTAAAGCCCAAAATTATTTGCACTTGTTTTATATATATAATATTATATATATATATAATACTATAATAGTTTATATATATATAATACTATAATAGTTTATATATATATATATATATATATATATATATATTCTCACATCTCTTCTTTTCCGGGTGTTGACACTTAGTCTGGTGAGAATGTGACGACTGCACAGTTCCAGAAAACCACCATTCATTTATCAGACAATAGTGAGCATGTCTTGCACAAATGCACAAATAAACGCACAATAAAATGTTTTGACTGTGTGTGTATGTGTGACTTAATTTAACGATCTGTATCTTTAAGGGATTTGCATTGATTACTTGTTGTTTTATGGAATTTTTAAATTACATTTTCCAGGCACAAGAGAGAAGCTGATGTATTTCTGTGTAAAACTTTAAATCAGGGGTCTCAAACTCGCGGCCCGCCGGCCGCTAGTTTGAGGCCCCCGCCTTGATATGAAAGTTTAACGTTAGTGCGGCCCGTGCGAGTTTAGTATGGTGGCCGGGAACCCTCAATGTTGCAAATAAAAGAAACGCTGCAAACAAAAAGAAACGGCGCTGCAAATAAAAGAAAACTCCACGCCGGAAGTGAATTACTGGGGACTATTATTGGCAGTACACCTGTAGTTTATGTGAACGAAGAAAAAGAATACGAAGAGGAGGTGTTGTAAAGCAGAAGTAATTAGGGGGCAAATAATTGTTTCTCCAGTAGGTGCCGCTATATGACCATTATGGCCGGCAAGGATGATTGATGAAGAAGACTGGAGGTTCCGCGCATGTGCGGGTTGTTGTTCTCCCCGTGACTGAGAGGGATTTATCATTTTTTCTAATGTGCAGTTTTCTTTGTTGTTCTTTGCTGTTTCTTTTTGTTTGCAACGTTTCTTTTATTTGCAGCATTGAGGGATCCCGGGCACCGCAGTTAGCACTACCTCTGTGCTAAATAGTTAAAGGTGGAGTGGGAGATCTTGGAAAAAACGGTTACAGCTATTCAACACAAAAGAGATTTTGAAAATATACACTCCCTCCCCTCCTCCCAAAGGCTCGGCCTCCTCCTCTTCAGCTCACCCCTCGAAACCACGCCTTCACGATTCATGGATACATGAACGCGCACACTCTCGAGGGGTCACAGGAGTTCACGAGCATTCACGCCAATAGCATGACAGACAGTGACCGCTTTGCTAACTTCAAGCAATGTCATCTTCACAAGATTTGTGAACATCGTAATGAACGTAAACAGTCTTTCATTATTGTAATTTCAAGAATATTGACATAAAATTCAAAGTAGAGTATCTGTTAGATTTCCGCTAGTTGATTGGATACGTGTGTCAATTACTTTGTTATTGCAGTAATGATACGATGTACGTAGCCTGCTGTATCGTGTCCCTAGCCAGCCATCATAGGTTACAGTCACAGACATGGATTATTTTATAAGTAGTATGCATTTGCCCGTAGTAGCCTACCACATACCTGAATATGAATGATTTATGTTACTGACTTATTTACTTGCGGGCGCTTTATTTCACGGGCAACAAACGGAACGACTCACACGGGGGTATGGGGTATCTCTGGGATAAAGGCACCTTTCTGTTGTAGTCACCATAAATTTGCAATAATCAAATTGCGGTAATCACAGTATTGTTCACGTGTTATTTTTGTATTTAGAGTTTTCATGACGAGAGCTCAAGCTCAGACTTAGCTAGGTAGCTTAGCGCAACATGCTGGAATTATGCTTATGTCACTCAATTGACAATAAGTTTGTCATCATCTTTCATTTTCTCCCTGACTGGTTGAATAGGCCTACAATACCCGTAACCGACCAGTATGTCAAAACATTATGTAATTAGAAGACAACATCTTACATATCCAGTAAAAATTCAGCGACTTTGGCATCTGTCTGGAGCCCCTTCTCACTTTTTAGCTGGCGCCAGCGCTGGAAAGCCGTACCGATAACCACTCTTGTCCTGTTTCGTTCTTCTGTTAGCTTCCGCATGGCTGTTGCTTTTTCAAGAACAGTTTTCCCCTTGGTTTTGCTGCCAGTCGACGTCTTCTTCTCTGCCATTGTTGCAACGATATATCTGTGCGAGCTAACTTGAATGTTGGCTTTCGAAGCTGTGTCTGCTCACCTGATTGCCAGAGATGCGGGGGGTCGAGTGACGACGACACAAAATGGGGGGAGGGGTAGAGGGGGAGGGGGGTGGAGCGGGGAGCCGTTGGGAAGGGAGGGGTGGGGGTGTGTGCATAGGTATTTGATGGACGTATTAGACAGCCAATAAATGTAAAGATGATCAGTACATTGATTGGTCAGAGTTTTCCTCTGAATACACCCTCTAGACCGGACCAAAATGTTTCGAGTTTTTTGCAAACATTCTATTTTAGTGTGTGCAGTGGGAATGTGAAAAGGTTTTCAGGCAATATTTTTAAAAATGCTGCAAAAAAGAATCACCCACCCCACCTTTAAGTCTGTGTCATTCGAAGGCCGACAGCTTCGGAGCACCCGGACTATACGGGCAACGTGACCGTGCCCACGGTGCCCAGCACCAGCCTGAATACACGTGTAAACCACGGATGTAAACTACCTGTCGCTGTAGCAGCACTGGGGAAGGCAGCAATGCTGAATACACGTGTAAAGCACGGATGGAACCAATCCGCCGCTGCTGCCTTCGCCAGCGCTGCCGAATACACAATTAAAGAGATAAACAACAAACCGGTGGGGCTGTCACCGGAGCCGGCTGCTCCGGCAACACCAGACCTGACGTTACACGCACGCAAGAATGGGGAAAATGAATGCTAAGAGGCTAATATGGAGATACCACTATTGCATACGCACACAAGCGAAGTTTTATGTGTGTGTATCCGTGTTAGCGTTAGCTCCATGCTAGCCACTAGCCTAACTTTTCAAACTTTATTACATTTTTTATTTAATTAACTTAATTTTAAACGACCACCACAAACAATTTGTTTCCATGGTTTCTGACCTTCAACCAATCACTAACTGTGCCGTGCTGACATCATAGGTATGCGCAGGACCCTACCTACCAGCGGAAATTATGTTTTTTGTACGTCAGCTGAACACTAAAACTGGAACTTCAACAGTGAGACACAGTGGAATTATATATATATATATATATATATATATATATATATATATATATATATATATATATATATATATATATATATATATATATATATATATATTATTGGTGATGAGCACAGACAATTTCAGGAAAAGTGTGGAAAACCTGATGCGGCCCAGCCTCAACCAGACCCTAGCTCCAGTGGCCCCCAGATAAATTGAGTTTGAGACCCCTGTTCTTAACACACATTAAAGAGGAACTGTTCAGTTTGTATGTTTGTGTCATGCTGATAAGCAGCAGCTTGGTTTGTTCTTGTTGAGGTTAACCTGCCTACTTCCTGATATCACCACAAGTCATAGATGCACACAGACAGTGAGAATAACATTCTTTAATTAACATGTTATAATCATATGAATTTAACTTGCCTCACTTTTTCACAGCCCAAAATTATTTTCACTTTTTTTAGTTTCTACCACATAAAATATCACACGTCCTGCATCAGACGTCTCTTCTTTCATGTGTATTGACACATTCAGTCTGGTGAGAATGTGATGACTGCACAGTTACAGGTAACCAACATTCATGGATGCAAGAACATAATACAATTAAATGTTTTGACATGTTTATGATGTGATATGACTAAATTCAATGGTTTTATGTTCAAAGGATTTGCATTAGTTATTTATCGTTTATGCAATTTTTAAAATGGCCTTTTCCAGGCATAAAACTTTGCATATGAGAAAAGATGATGCATTTCTGCAGTGGACAGGAAGCATCAATGTGAGAATGTTTGCTGTGGTCTAACCACCTGTAGGCCTCTGAGCTTTGTGTGAAAAGGAAGGAAACACAGGGAGGGTTTACTCAGACGTATGAATTCTGATCACTTCTTTTATGAAATGTAACTTCTCTTTTTCTCTTTGCATTATTATCACGCAAAGTTGAAATGTTTGTCAGACTCAGAGCAGCTGGTGTCAGTGCTGGATGTGAGGATGAGGTCCACTTTGACCTGTGTGCTGGGATTATTCTGTAAGTACATCACTGACTTTCTCTGTTTGCCAGTTTCTCTGAGAGCTTGAACACAGCTCATAGTTTTTACTTCATGGTTGTTTTTAGGTCAGATGTTGGTTGGTGACTTGGCTCAGTTTAGATTAGAGGACTGTGTTAAATGATTGTTTTTACCTCAAATATTGTACTGCACAATACATGTATTATGTTTAAGGTGTTGTTGTGAGTGAGAGTTAGAGAGAGAGATAGAAACCTTATTTTGGGCATTTTTGATTTTTACTTCCATCATGCTGGTACAATATATTTTAACAGCTCAAAGTCAGTCATCAGTCATTTTCTATATCTGCTTATTCCTCTGCTGGACGTCTGCTGGAGCCTATCCCAGCGTGTTATGGCGAGAGGCAGGGATACACCCCAGATGGTCACCAGCCAATTGTGGGGCACACACACCATTCACTCACACATTCACACCTACGGGCAATTTAGAGTCTCCAATTAACCTCAGCATGTTTTGGGACTGTAGGAGGAAGCCGGAGTACCTGGTGAAAACCCACGCAGACACAGGGAGAACATGCAAACTCCACACAGAAAGGTCCCAAACCCAGGACCAAGGAGGTCTTGAACCTGCGACCTTCTTGCTGTGAGGCAACAGCGCTAACCCCTGCATCACCATGTCGCCCCAGCTCAAAGTCTTGGTTATTAAATCGTCTAACAGGACAAACTTCCAGTGGTTTAAGCTGCTGTTAAACATCATATTTTAGCAGCTCTCTGCCCAACAGAGTTGACAAAACTCAGCTGGACATAGAAAAAGTCATAATATTATAAGATAATATAATGTTTGTTTGACTTTTTTATTTCATTAATTGATTTTAAGAATGGACAGACAAGAAGGTCACAGGTTCAAGACCTTGGACTGGGACCTTTCTGTCTTCTCATTGTGTCTGTGTGGGTTTTCTCCAGCTTCCTCCCACAGTCCAGAGACATGCTTCGGTTAATTGGAAACTCCAAACTCCCTGTAGGTGTGAGTGTGTGAGTGAATGGTGTGTGTGACCTGTCTGGGGTGTATCTCTGCCTCTGGCCCAAAGGACACTGGGATTAGCTGCAGCAGATCTCTGTGACTATAGAGAGGAATAAGTGGGTATAAGAAAGGGGAGGGATTTTAAAGCTTGTTGATTTTTTCCTCTGTTTTATGTTTTCTTTGTATTTGTTTCAGTGCTGAACACACTCTGCTACAGACTCTCTGAAGGTGACCAGTTATTTTTTATTTATATAAATATTCTCTTATTTATCCTTTACTGTATTACTCTTGATCAGATTTACTTGTATCCATATGTTATTATATAGGCATCATTTTATTTTATTCTACATATGAATAGTGATTCTGAAATGACAGTGAGATGAATGTATATTTACAGATATGTGTTTTGTTTTCATGCATTCATTTGATAATTTTCACATATGTACATAACAGGACAGGTTCGTGGCTCTACTGAGGGATCTGCTGAGGAGGGTGAAACATATACAGGTGCAGTCAATTAAAACAATTAACACAACTTCATTAAAGGTCCCATTTCATGCCTTTTCTTAGGTTTTATTTACAGCGTTGTACGGCTGCCCTGATTTATTTTGGGCAGTGGGCATGAGCGCTAAAGCGATTCACAAAAAGATGTGAAGTGTTTACCACACATAGACCGATATGTGATGAAAACCAAGTGGCACAAATTAATTCAGCATTTTTTTATGTAATATGACATACATGTCAATGAGGGAACACTTGCACTAGCCTGATGTTTTCAACCAACCCAAACACAACTCTGACCTCGAGTTAAACAGAGAAACAACCACCACCCTGACCGGAGGTGACACATGGTTACTATGACAACCACAAACGATACTGGCAACCTCTAGATAAGTTTAGAGTTTAGTTAAAATTATTCCAGACACTCAACTTCTTTGTCTGTCACATGCACATTAAAAAAAAGAATTGATCACAGACTTCATGATCAATGACCATGATGAAAGCTTCAAAGCTTTAATTTTTTGTGGGGTCAGCTCTACAGTTTTGATACATGATCAATTTATGGAAAAAAACATTTATATTTTTTTCTTTTTTAACTTTAAAGGTCCTGTGTCTGTTCTTTTCTTGGAGTTATGTGAAGTTTTGATGTCCCTAACATCATTTATTTGTGGTTTACTATGGAATTTTGACCCAATATACTTTTACAGTGTCAGAACCCGACGTAAAGATGGACTCAGGAGCAGAGGTGTTGGGTGAGTCTCTTTATCTTTAAGGATCCCTCGACAGAGTGAGGCTATGAAAAGGCAGTCCCAGGCTAGAAAACTGAAAATCGCTCCGAAGAGGAAAAAAGGGCTAATCTGATCTATGAAAATTAACAAACTCAAAATCTCTCTTTGCGAGGAAAAACAAAAAGGCTATACAACATTAACGGAATAAATCCTGACTATTAATCTACTTTACGGAAGTTATCCAAAATCATAATTGCTCAAAAGGAGGAAAACAAAAGGGCTGAAAAATATTTATTTAACTCTTCGAAACTTAGTCTACACTATAAAACTTATCCTAATCAAAATCGCTCATTAAGAGGAAAACAACCGGCTGAAAAACATTAACTATTCTAAGGAAGTGAAATCAAAAGGCTACACTATAAAACTACAACAGAAAATCACTCTTTCGAGATAACGAAACAAAGAAGCACACACAACAAGGCGATGGCTTGGAAAACAGGGACAAGGGGTTTGGTGCACGCAAGGACGAAACACTTCGGCACAAGACAAGGCGAGAAGCAGACAAGATATACACCAGGTAATGGGGAACAGGTGGAAACAATCAGGGCGGGGCCGACAATCAGACCGATGACACATGAGGAAGGACAAGTGACCTGAAACGAGAGGAGAGTTATCTTTCAAAATAAAACAGGAAATGACAAGACAAAATGACAAGACAAAACCCGACATGACCTCACCGCGTGACATACAGAGCTCTCTAAAGTGCATTGCTGCCTCTTTAAGAAGTATAGGCTGTTTTGGCCTGTCTCATTAATATTAATGAGCCTCTCTTCTGATTGGCTGATTGCTTTCTGAGTGACAGATGGCTGAGGCCAACCACAGGTGACAAATCACTGGCTCCTAAAGCAGTAGTGAATGCTGGATTTACAACTGCGGCCCTCTGACAGGGTCAGATTCATATTTCAGATTCAGTCATATTTACGCCCTTTATGAGCAACAAAAGTCGTATATGACATGTGGATAACGTAGTCCTGACATCCTTCTTTGCAGCATTGCTCTTGTAGATTGTTAACTTCAACTCGCTAAATGAAAGTCACAACTTTGCCTTGGAAAACTGAAAAAAGTCCAAGTTTCTAAATCCAGGCTGTGTACATTTCTCTCTTTATATTTTGCTTGATGCTTGGGACAGTTATATATATATAAGTTATATATATATATATAACTTATTAACTATTATTATATTATATATAGTTATATAACATATATAACTATATATAACTATGTATAGTTATATATATATATATATATATATATATATATATACATATAACCCCTGCACCTTATCTAGCATAAAGAAAGCCATGAAAGAGGCTATTTGCATGATATAGGACCTTTAAATGTTTTATTTTTTGTGATACTGTTTAATGTCTCTGGAATAAATGTTTCCATTTCAAGCAGATTTTGTCACAAGGGTCCAGGAAGCTGAGAGATTAATGCACTAATTCACATTTACATGTAGCAGAAAATAAATCACTAATGATGAATTTAGAAAGAAAAGTTGTAGTTTGATTATGAACATGTGCAAACAGAGAAGCTGCATTTGAAAATAATTCAGCTGAAGTATTTTTTCCTTGATTCAATTTAATTTGTTGAGTTCACTTTTAGACAATTTTCATTAGTTTTAAAGCAGGTCGACATTTTATTCTGATCAGTGATGGTAGGTGAGCTTCTTTACTCCAGTGGCTTCCCCCAGTGGTGAAGAGCAGGAGAACACACATCATTCACTTTGCTACAGGACTGTGATCCTCAGTTTATTACTGGACCAACTTTGTTTTCATGGTAGAAATGTTCTTCTCTTCAGGTGAATGTTCATAATAAATATGTCTGTGAGCATTCTGAAACACAAACAATGCATATTAACTACAAATACAAACACTATCTTTTTTTGTTTGTTTAAAAAACCTTAGCATTTTGGTTGTGTGTGCATGCTCCTAATAATGTAAAACAATGTCTTTGTAACTCTTTAAAGAATCGTTATATCAGTCTTTTTTTATCTGATCACTAAGGTTTTATGTCTCAGTTTAAATTACTGTCTCTGACGTCTTCTTGTTACTTTTCTTCCTGCTGATTGTATTACTTTAAGACAAGTTTGATGTGTTTTTATACTTCTGTTGTTAAATCTTTTTTGTTTTTGTAGCTGTTGTGTCTCTATTGTTCATTAAAATGCAATTATCACAATAATTGTGATAACGACAATAACAATGATTATCACTGTCTTTCTTATTTTCACATTATTTGTTTCCTAATTACTTTGTTTTCATGTGATCAGATCCAGTTCAGCCCACTGTGACTCTGCAACCCAACTGGTCTCAGATATTCAGTGGTGAGACAATCACTGTCAGATGTGAGATCCAGGGAAGTGGAAACACTGCATGGACGTATGAATGGAAACTAGATGATGTAAACAAAGCCTCAACACACAGTGAATGCAAGATAATCAAGGCTACTGTGTCCAACAGTGGAGAATATAAGTGTAGAGGAAGAAAGAACTCATCTTCCTCAACACAGTGGAGTGATGGCATCAGATTGACAGTATCATGTAAGTTGGATCATCTTTTATCAATAATAAACATGATGATTGATATTGTTTTTATCTGTTGTGTTTATCATTATCATCTGATCTCACCTGTTCAGCTACCTAATAACTCAGTTTACTTATTTTATTACATTTATTTTATTTCTGAAATCAATACTTTTATTGTCTTTGTTCTAAACTGAACAGCAAATAAACCAAAGGCCAAACTGAGAGCTGACAGCACAGAGATTCCAGTAGGAGGCAGAGTGACTCTGACCTGCTCTGTGGACCCATCATCATCTGACTGGGAATACGACTGGTTCAGACAAACCTCAGACTCTGGTTCAGCTCAGGATGTTTCACCTGTTGAATCAAACAGTGTAAAAGAAGTTCATGAAGGAGGCATCTACTTCTGCAGAGGAAGAAGAGGAAACCCAGACTTCTACACATATGAGAGCAACAAAGTTACTATTCAGGAAACTGGTGAGTTCATTCATTTGTTTTGTAATAAAACAACATGAATTCTTTAAGATTTGCAACCAGCCCCTGAAGTGTGAGGGAGATCAACTGTGGCACCAACAGGAAAAAAGACAAAGTGAATGAATGAATATAGACCAGTAGAATTATTCTAGTGATGATGGAGGAAACAGAACATGTGTTGGACCCTCTCTAGTTTGTGTCAGACACAAGACAAAAGTAGAAGATGTTTGTTGCTGCTCAGTTTAATTAAAAGCTTCTAGTTTTTTTAATAGAAAGATATGTGTTTATTGTAAACACTTAGAATCTTGTTAAATAAAATGTTCTCACTCCTTTTAATAGAAAATTTCATTTAATTTGTAATTTTCCCAGTAATCTGCTTGATTAATAACTAAGACAGCAAAAACTCAACAAGAGATTTATTCTAAATGCTTCATGTAGAATGCTACAGGTATAGATTATCCATAGGAATGTTATCCTCTGTATGACATGTCTATCTAACAAACAAAATCTGTATTTTATTTATTAATTCATATTTCTAGTTCTATCCTGACTGTGTCTATTTGATTTGAAGTTTCCAACAAGGCTGTTGTGACTCTACAACCCAACTGGCCTCAGATATACAGAGGAGAGTCGATCAGGCTGAGATGTGAGATCCAGGGAGCTGCAACCACTATATGGAAATATGAATGGAGAAAAAACAATGAGGACACATCCGGAGAAGATGATGAATATCTGATTATCAGCAGGGCTACTAAGTACCACAGTGGAGAATACAGGTGTAAGGGAAGAATAAACTCATATCTGTCAACTCAGTGGAGTGATGGCATCAGATTGACAGTGTTACGTGAGTTAGATCATCTATTATCAATAATAAACACGCAATGTTTATATTGTATATCTGTTGTTTATCAATATTATCTGATCTCACTTGTTCAGCTACCTAATAACTCAGTTGATTTATTTTATTTCTGAAATCATTATTTTTATTGTCTTTGTTCTAAATTGAATAGCAAATCAACCAAAGGCCAAACTGAGAGCTGACAGCACAGAGATTCCAGTAGGAGGCAGAGTGACTCTGACCTGCTCTGTGGACCCATCATCATCTGACTGGAAATATGACTGGTTCAGAGACGATAACTTCTTTGATCCATTGAAGACACAAGATGCTGTTTCTCAACCAACTGGACAAATCAGTGTCTCACAGGAAGGAGTCTACTCCTGCAGAGGAAAGAGAGGAAATACAGTTTACTCCAGAAAGTCCAGTGATTCAATCAGGATCATCAGAATTTGTGAGTTTAACCATCTATAAAAACTGTTTATTCATGATTAGTGATTGAGATTAAAATGAAAAAAAAAAAAACATTTTGGATGTTGTAATTTGTATCGTTCTTGATCCTCATTGTTCATTGTTTTCCATGAACAGTCCCAACTGAAGCTGTTGTGACTCTACAACCCAACTGGCCTCAGATATACAGAGGAGAGAGGATCATGCTGAGATGTGAGATCCATGATGCAGACACAGAGTGGGAGTATGAATGGAAATCACCCAGATACACATATCCAGAACTAAATGAATATAAGATTAGTGAGGCCTTCTCATCCCACAGTGGAGACTACAGGTGTAGAGGAAACATGAAAAATGCAAAACATACTTCAACAGAGTGGAGTGATGTCATCAGATTGACAGTATCTGACAGTAAGTCTGATCATATTTAATTTATAGTGAAAATATTAAACATTTCAATAAAATACATTCAGATTAAATGCAATTCTCTAGAATGATACATGTTAGATACAATTTATTCAGTGTCTAGAGACTAAAATTTACATCATAACATGTTTTCATTCTGAAAAAACTCTCTTTCCATCAGAACCCCAACCTGTCCTCACTGTATTTCCATCATGGCTGAGTCCTGGAGACTCAGTAACTCTGAGCTGTGAGGTTGAACATCCATCTGCAGGATGGAGGTTCTACTGGTATAAGGCTGTTCCCAACCTGTCACACACCTACAGCTATGAGCTGCTGCCTGGTAGCACCAACAGGAACAAACAGAATTCCTCCATCATTCATGGACCGACACACACAGCAGGATATGTGTGTAGGGCTGGAAGAGGAGACCCAGTGTATTACACTGATTACAGCAAACCTCAGTTTGTTTGGTCTGGAGGTGAGTTTGTCTGTTTGTGTTAGTCTCCTCCTGTCAAGAAGCAGTTGTGATGTTATTATCTGGGTTTATTCTTCTTTTGTGGGAATGTAATCTTAAAACTAATCTTTACTGCGGCGAATAACTGTAGAATTGACTGTACATACATGTTATCACTATCTGTCTTTACATATTTCCTCATTTAAAGAAAAATAATTCAGAAAACAATGCTATCGGTCACACTTTACATCTGTTCATTGGTTTTTATTATTTAACTCCACTGGATCCTCAAAACTGTCTAAATACCTCATGGATCCACCATCTTCAGTGTCTCCACCTGACACATGCAAATATCTGACCTATAAAGACATAATAGCAACTTTGAAGACACTGTTCTATTATTTATTTTATTTCCTGGAAATGATCAGTTTTGGAAATACAAGGTTTCTGGCCCCTTTTCTTCTACCCACATCCTCAACAATAAATATTAAAAGTACAAAAAACAGGATTATTTATGTTGTGATCTTTTTGATTATAACATGTGTACTTGGTTTACTCTCATTCAATGTTGTTTTCCAGATGTTCATTCAGCAGTGACTCTCACAGTGAGTCCTGACAGAGTGCAGCACTTCACCTCTGACTCTGTCTCACTGAGATGTGAAGGAAACTCTACTGAGAGGAGACTGAAGAGTTTTCCTGAGGACCACAGCTCATTATATTGTCAGAAGTCAACAACTGGATTCACCTGCTGGTTCTACAGGTCACATGATGCAGTGTTCTGGTGTGAGTCTGGATCAGGAGAGTTCAGCAACGCAGTCAACATCACTGGACAGAGTATGTTGTCATTACATTTTATTTATTTTATCTTGTATTTACAGTTACAGGACACTAGGGTTACATAATTCTGGGAATTTACAAAGATGGAAACTTTCCATGAGAATTAACAGGAATAAGTAGGAATTGTGGGAATATGTTAGAATAAAAATAAATAAATCCAAAATGTACTAAATTAAAGTTTGACCATCAACAGGGAACTTAAATACAAAGTATATTGTTGTTATTAATATTTTTAAATGGATATTTCAGAAATTTTGAAAATTCACCCAATGTCATGATTCCCATGATCATAGCAATAAGTACGTTACTTTTTTATATTATGTCATAGTGTGGTGAAGTAAGTTTTGATAATATCATGGGGTAAATATATTTGAAATATAATGGTATTAATGTTTAACTTGCAAACATAAATGAAAATGTATTTAATACAGTAGCTAGCAGGTAAATGACTGAAACTTGATGTTGTTTGACTGTTTTACAGCAGCAGATATTATCCTGGTGAGTCCTGTGCATCCTGTGACTGAGGGAGATTCTGTTACTCTTGGCTGCAAACTGAGGAGAAGAAAGTTTCTGTCCAAAGTTCTCTTCTATCAAAATGACAAACTCATCCAAAATGATACCAGAGAGGAGCTGAACGTGTCTGCAGTGTCAAAGTCAGACGAAGGATTCTACAAGTGTAAAATCTCAGGAAAAGAATCTCTGAAGAGTTGGATGTCAGTTAAAGGTGAGTAGGATTAAAACAAGTCAGGAAGAAATCTGGTCAAATACTTTACAGAAGGTAAAAATTACTTGTTTATTTTCAGCTGATTTCACAGATTAAATTGTTCCACAGAACTTGTTTTATACTGTATATAAGAATATTTAATACTTAAACAATAATTATAAAATGTGTTACATTTAGAAATGCAAATAAATTATCAGTCTATTATAAAGTTACATCATGTACATGTCTATACATGTATGTATATTGTGTGTTTAGTGTTACATGAATGTGTGTTTTTATGATCATGTTCATATTTATGTGTGATTTCTTTTGACTAATTTTTACTGAAACACTTTCAAAATGATTTTAAGTAAAAGTTCTATAGAAGTCAGTGAAGTTATGATTTATTATCTATTATAACAGAGTCCAGGTCTGACAGGTTTCCTCTTCCATTAATTGTTGGGCTGCTTTGTGGAATCATTCTTATTGTTCTCCTGCTCCTGCTGTTTCGCTACATACGATGCAAAGGTGAGATTTTTTCTTTCAGATTATAAATATTTAAATTATTCAAATGCATTGATGTATTCTGATGTCATAACGAGAAATATCAGAACAATCTACAACACAACCATATGTAACAAGACATGTCTTTTTCACAGATTCCTGCCTCATCAGGTTAGTTAAAAACTTGTTTCTCTCATATTGAACCTAACAGCAATACCTTCCAAGTTCCTCATTAGATTTAGTCTATTTGCTAAATGTTCTAGATCAAACCAGCCTGAGAGAACCGAACAGAATGAAACTCAACAGAACGAGTCCTCTTCTCTCCATGGTCAGTCCTCAAACTGATCCTGATTCATCTTTTGGATTTACCATTAACTCTAATCTTCACATTCATCCCAAGCCGCAAGCTCAATTATAAGTTATAGATATACAATCCTGTAACTAAAAAATAAGTTTATATTTCAGATGCAGAAGAATCCCCAGATGTTACGTATTCCATTATTGAGCTTAAAAACATTAAAACAGGTGAGTACTCAAATGAAATGCAATAGATAGTTGAGAGATTTTTTTGTCTGTCAGAAGTCTAAATAAAAAGAAGATATGTTTATTTTAATGCATTTCATCTCAACAAACCAGGGAGGCGCCATGAAACAGTGGAGAACACTGTTTATTCTAGTGTGAAGAAAGGATTTGATGCAGGTACAGTCCCACCAATATGTTTTATTAAGAATATTTCATGTAGTTAAATAGTAATTTCACTGTATGTTATTATGAGTCAGTTCACAGTTCATTTAATCTAAGTCACCTGACTCAGGGAGTTGCTGGGGTCGATATTGTCAAATCCTGTTCAAAGGCCTTTAGACCCTAAATTTCTCTTTTTCATATACTTTAGGTGGTTGTTATTTGATGCTCTTGTGTGTTATTTGTTTCCTGTGTTTATTTGTCCATATTATAACATAGCAGAGGCTTTTATTTAATCTCAACATCAACGCATCTGACCCAGAACAAATTAAAACATGGTTTGCAATGAGACAAAATGCACATAAATTGATTTGTGGATTTTATTTTTTTCTGTTTCTCAAAACATAAGTATCTTAAACTTCTTTAATTTTCATTCTATATGCCAATCCATCCATTCATTCCTTCATCCATCCATGTGAACAAACAGATGCTGACATGTAGTTTCTGTTTTAGATGACAATTTGACATATGCTCAGATTAATCACAATAAAGGCAAAGGCAAGAAACACAAAGGTCAAAGGCCATCATGTTGATCTGTAATATGCTCGATATTTATGAAATTGGAGGTGTAATTATTTTTCATGAAATATCCTGTGTTAGAATGTTTATTTTGCATCATGTGTGAAGCTGAAGAACAGTATTTCTACATCAGTATATTCAGTATCAGTCTGTAAACTCATTCTGTAAAAGCCATAATACTCTGCTGTGTGACTGCTTTGATCACTGTGGACATTACAACACTTTGATTCTTTTATTATCAGTGGAGACGTTAACCCTGACGACCCTTCAGCATATTATCACTGTAAATTATGACATTACTGCCAAAAGATTTCAACTAATCATCTCTCCATTTATAGGAAAAACGACTCCTGCAGCAACTGATGAAACTCTTTATTCTGAAGTTAAACCAGGAACATCTCGTGGTAATAATTCTGCCTTATTGTGTGCAGACTGTGATGATTAATTCTACTAAAGATCAAACGTTATAACTTATTATGTCAAGTATCTTTACATGTTGAATAACCCTAAACATCTGTTTTAATGTGGTTGTCTTTCAGGTCTGTAAAGAGCTGTATTTCATGGAACCATCATGTTACCTGTGCTGTCTAATATCAGCCATGCTCACTGGGGGTGTCAAACATGTGGCCCAGGGGCTAGAACCGGCCCGCTAAAGGATCGAATCTGACCCACGGGATGACTGTACAAAGTGTAACAAAAAATGCATAAGTTCCTATTTCTTGACAGATATGTGAAGTCACTGAGCATCTTTCAGGGGATGCTTAGTAAATGGTTTCTAAGGCAGGAAATATCTTCACCCGCTGCTTCAAAAAGTAAAAATTGTTCACTGAGTAAATGTTTTGAATTGCAATGCAACAATAGATCAATAGAATATGCATCTGAATATGGAAAATTGTTGAAATCGTCTTTTTTCTGCTGTTTTATAAACCGAAGGTTAATCAATTCTATACTCACATATTAGTAATTTTAAATTTCGAGGTATTTTTTTATATGTGCATTTTTACTGGTCTGGCCGACTTGTGGAATTGTGTTCGAACTAAATTGAGTGTGCCTTCCCTGAAATAGTCTAAAACTAGATTATGTCAAATAATTACATTATATATATATATATATATATATATATATATATATATATATATATATATATATATATATATATATATATATATATAATTAACAGCACAAGACTTTTTTTTATTTACTACTTATTTAATACTTTCTTTTTTTGTGAAAAAAACAACTTTGCTTGGAACTTATTTTAGTTTAAAATGATTAAACAACATTAGCCAGGTAATTGTGCAGCTTTAAAGTCGGAATATTATTCTGTGTTTGATAAAAAAAGGTGGATGTCTACAGTTACTTTGTGAATTAAACTGTCATCTACTATTACTTGTACTTTCATTTTTTAAATATCTGCTTATTTGCTTTTTATACATTTACTTTCTATTCATGAATTAATTCAATGGAGCTGTATAGATGAATATGCTTTATTTAATGACATCAATAAACATTTTTAGCAGTAAACAGTCAATGATGTTTTAAATAATTTATATAATGATATAATATAGTTCATATATTCATATAATTGATTCAAATGTTACTATTTTTATTTATTAAACATGAAAAAGACAACTATGCATATATAAAGAGAAAGAAAGAGTTTCTTTCTTTCTACACTACAGTAGTGGGCAGCAACGCTCCTCAGCGTTGTTTTCGACCCGCCATTAAACAGCAGAAGAAGAAACGTCATTTCCATTTCTCTGCTCCCATTGGTCCACAGGAACTCGGGGGCAGGATATGCTGCAACTGTTTGTGTTGTGATTGGCTGTTGGTTCGGAGCTCGAAACCGGGGAATTTTTGAAAGTAACTGGGTGTGTGTGTGGAACTGACAAAACTCAGTATCGCTGCTGGCTTTTAGCACACAGAAAAACTATCAAAACGTTCATTTTTTAACTCCACATGCCGCAAGAAACGCCGGAAAACCCGTCTGCTGGGGTAATGGTTTCTGATAGGAAAGAAACTGAAGACGACATGACGGAAATCGTCGAACTTAATTCGGAATCGTACGTTAATGTTGAACTCGACGTAGAAATCAACAACGGGAACGAAGCTGGACACAATATGCTTGATATAACTCAAGGTTCGTGTTTCAGTTCCTTAAATAATGTTAAAATAAACCTTTGCTTTACTGCACGCCGAACTTTCAGGTTAACCGATCGTTAACTCTGCAGCTGTCTATCGTTTAAATAATGTCATTGTCATTAAAATGACGAACAACGCTTGTTTATTTTCATCTAAATTCCGTCAGACCATACACCTTATTGTTGTTGTTGTAATATTTATTGTTGCAGCCATCTCCTCTCTATAACACCTAGTCAGTGGCATTCAATTCAATTTGAGGTAATTCAATTAAGTAAATCTGTGCATTCAAAAAGAGAGCGAAGGTGATGGACCGGTGTTTCGGTTTAACGAGTGACCGTGTTAACTGGTGACTTCTGACCAGCAGTGACGGCAAAAACAATTTAAAACTGACTTAACCCTCCTGTTATGTTCATTTTCTCACGAAACGCCGCCCTGCATGTTTAATTATCCAAAAGATATCCGAAACCCCCGAAAACCTGATTATAATTGTTCATATTTAATTACTAACTGCATTAATACGTATTCTATCAATATGTAGTGCAACGGTGTCCCTTACTTCTAACAGATAATGGTTTAATTAGGATAATTCACTTGTTTTTCGTAAAAAAAACTTTTCTTAATGTTTTATCACTTTTGAAATGCCGACATATAAAACAAAATTTTACAGAACATTGAAACTTGACGTTTATATTTTGTTTTACATAAATGCACTGTTTGTGAAGCAGGAATTAACATATATGAACCATTTTAATATTATGTTGAAGACAATTCAAATTTATTTGTATAGAACATTTCAACAACAAAGTCATTAAACGTGCTTTAAAACATTAAAGGAAACAAGATGCAATTTAAACAGTTTAAACAACTGTTTAAATTGCATCTTCTTTGGTGAAAATTAAATTAGATTAAATGCTAATTTATGCTACTTTTTCCTAGATCCTCAAACTTTAATACGGGTCAATTTGAGCCGTAACATAACAGGAGGGTTAAACTGAATGTTCATTACTGTGTGTATATGTGTCTGTTCCTTTTTGTCCTTTTTCGTAAATTAAATGCCAAAAATAAGCATTCATAACTTATAAAAATGTTAATTTGATACTAAAAACACTAATACTCTTTGTTTTTAATGTTTATTTTGTCTGTAAGGCACACTGAGCTGCATTTTTGTCTGAAAAGTGTTAGACAAATACATTTTATTTATTTTGAATAATAATTAAATCATAAAAAACATTAATAATAAAATAATAAAAATTAAAATAATTTAATAATTAAAGGCGTTCATGAGGATTCTGTTTGTGTTGAACAGCTGCTGTCATCATCAGTTAACACGGTCACTCTTTAACCCGAAACACTGACAACCAACTCACGGAAGCAGTGATAGCAACACGTAATTATCGCTGCTTCAATCAGTTAACCACATCACAGCTACATGTTTCCTTCTGTAGTTTACCTAATTGATGGAAGCAGTAGTTCTAAAATGTGGAGATATAGAAAAGACCAGACTCATAATAAATCCCTAGAGATTATAAAATCTCTATCCCTAAAAACTTTTTAATCATACTAAAAAAATATGTGACACTGGCTTTAAGATGCATTGTTTTTCCTAACAGCACTATTTCAGAATGATGATGATGATGATGAGGATGAAGAGGAAGACAGTGATGATGATGGTGACGACGACAGTGGCACAGACCACTTCAACACTGACCGGTCAGGGACTCGGCTGCAGAGACGTGAGCGCCACGGAGGGATAAATTCAAATCTCCCCGACACTTTCCAGACAGGCCACCTCCTGTTCTACGAGAGGTTCAAGGCGTACCAGGACTACATGCTCGGTAAGAACAAATAATGAAATAATTCATGATGATTCCATGATTTTATAGCAGCTTCTTTGTGTGTGTCGAGAGGTTGCAAAATTTAAGGAGAACATCAAGGTGAAGACTGATCGCATGTTTTTCTTTGGTCTGATTTGTTTGTTTGTGTGTAGGTGACTGTAAACCCTCGGAGGTGAAGGCCTTCACAGCAGACTACCTGGAGAAGGTCGTGGAGTCGTGTGACTGGCAGGCTCTGTGGTCTACGGATGTTTTTGATGTTATGGTGGAGGTGAGGCATTTCGGACTCTGTTGATTTTGCATAAAATGACCTTTATTTAAATTATGAACCCTTGTTTCAATTCTGAGTCAAATCAGGAAGTTTTTCACAATTCTCCAGATGAGATGGAATGAAACCAGGAACACACAAAAAGGGATTTGTACTTTTTCAT
Organism: Lepturacanthus savala; assembly: GCA_030544235.1. Lineage (NCBI taxonomy): Eukaryota > Metazoa > Chordata > Actinopteri > Scombriformes > Trichiuridae > Lepturacanthus > Lepturacanthus savala. The sequence goes on along the minus strand of CM060462.1, from coordinate 23,168,198 downwards.
TTAGTTTCTGTGACTCTGTGACTTATTTGCTCAAATATGCTCATTATTGCAGTTAATCATGGCTTAGTATCACACTTTGCATACTGTGTTTAGTTTCTAGTGTTTACCTGTACTTGTATGGCTTAATTTAGGGCAACAAAGCTCTGACTTTACTTTTATATTTTGTAACTCCTGTGTAGTGAGAAAGGGTTCAGCCACTCATAATCATGCTGAAAGGAGTTATTAATTGCAACTAAAATGAGAACATTGCAAAGGACTTACAAAGTACTTTATTATCCACATATTGCGTATATCTGGAAAACAATATAAGTGGAAATGTGCTCATTTCCACATGCTGACTGCTTGGATGGATTTCATAACTAATAACGAGGTTTTGAAATCATCTAAATCATGTTCAAGCGGATCCCACAAGCAGCCGTCAGTTAATCTGTGTAATATCAGTTTATTTATATAGCACATTTGAACAAGGTAATTTAAAGTGCTTTACATAAAACATTAAAAGCATTATATAACAATTTAAAAACAGTTGATTGGAAAAATGTTTAATTACAAAACAAGTCAAATTAATTGGAAGTAGATTTTTAAAAAGTTATCGGCACAAATCGGAACAAAAAATCGACAGCAGCAAACCGAAAAGTCTTTAGCTCTGATTTAACAGTGGAAGTTGCAGCAGGTCTGCAGTTCTCTGGGACTTTTGTTCCAGACAACCATATCAACTGTAAAAAAAAAATCAGTTCTTTAAGATGCTGCTACTGAACTGGTGGTTGTAATTTCAGGTGTGCGATGTGGACTTCAGGGATCTGAAGGCCTGCGTGAATCTAGTGCTGCCGCTGCAGTGCGAGGCCAGAGGCTGTGAACTCAACGAGGAGGCGTTGAACACCGTGTTGGAGGCGACGCAGCATAAGATCCCGCTGCTGGAGCTTCAGGTCGTCTATGAGGAGTCCGGAGACTTTGACCAGACTGCCCTGGCTATCGAACACCTCAGGTGACTGCTGGATTTCAATCTGATAAAGATCCCTCTCAAGATGGTACCTGTTAATTTCTGTCTCCTCTGTTCTGTTTTGCAGATTTTTTTACAAGCACATCTGGAGGCAGTGGGACGAGGAGGATGAAGATGACGACTTTGACTACTTTGTTCGTTGTGTGGAGCCTCGTCTCAGGCTGTGAGTGCACTTTGTGTTTCGGTTATAATCCGCCATTTTCTTAGCCTAGCTAACACCAGAAGTCCTCAATGTAGAATGATATTCAGTCTGGGATCCATCCATTTATTTGTTCATATTGGAGGTGTGGTTTATGAAAGCCCAGGGCTGTTTATTGGGTGTTATAAATGTGCATATGCAAATCTATATGACACTTATTACCAATCCAATCAAACATACACAATGACGTACCTGATACCCAATGACAGTGAAATAATTTAGTGTGATGTTGCTCATTTTTAAAAATAAACTTGTGGTCTAAATTATTTGGGTCCTTGTTGTCCAGAATAAACTTCACAGCGAAGTGAAATCATGTGCAATGAAGGATGGGAATTCCCAGACTAGTACCGCAGTCTCATTTACTTTAATTTCAAAATGCTTCTTTTCTCAGCTACTACGACATCTTAGAGGACAGAGTCCCATCAGGCCTGGTGGCAGAGTACCAGACCTTGTTGAAAAACTGCTCCCAGTGCTTCCAGCAGTTCTTGGTGCTGCGCAACACCCTGAGCAGCGACACAGACTCTGAGCCAGACAACGTGTCCATGGTTGAGGGCCTGAAGCTCTACGATCAGCTGGAAACATTTAAACGCAAGCTGCACATCATCGAGAACCCATTGTTAAGGTAGGAGACTTGTTGTTGCAGAGGTTTGTGCATTTGTCTGTCAACCCCCATCTCCCAAATGACCCACCACACCCTGCTCCTCTGGTTTAACCAGATTATATCCCAGGGTTGTCAAGCATGCGGGCCCAAGGGCCAGAGATGGCCTGTTAAAGGCTCCAATCTGGCCCACTGGATGACATAAAATGAACCAGTTCCTGTTTCTTCACAGAAATGTGAAATCAGTGAGAATCTTTCAGGGCTCAAGAGATAAAACATTTACAGTTTTTGACTTGTAAATGATTTAAAGGACAGGAGAAAGTTTGCTGGATCAAAAACTAACTATTGTTCAGTGAGTAAATGTTTAAATAAAATGCATGCAATTATAAAGTTGCCATCTATCGCATTAATCACCAATTATTTCGATAATATATTTGAGTCATTTTAAAGCAGAAAATGTCCAAATTCTTTAGTTTAAGCTTTTCAAATCTCATTATTTTCTTGTTTCTTTAGTCTTTTACAATAGCAAACTGATGATCTTTGGGTTGTGGACTGTTGGTTTGGACAAATAAAGACATTTTATGTTGCATCTTCACCTTTGGGAAACAGGGATTGACATATTACATCATTTTATGAACCAAACAACACATTGATTAATTGTTTTCAAAAATTGATAAATTAATTGACTCTCGGAATAGCAAATTTCCTTGCGACAATGCAACAATACTCATTACATACGGAACAATTGAGAAAATATTGCTGCAATTGTACTTTTTTCTCATGTCATCTTTCCAGTTTTGTACATTAGCAATTAATTAATAGTGTAAATATCTGTAATGTATTTTTTACATAAAAAGTAGGGAAGAAATTTGTAAGTGATGTTTGATTATTGATATGTTTACTTTTACTGGTCCGACCCAAATGAGATCAAATTTACGTTGACTGTGGCCCATGAATTAAATTGACTTTGACTCCCCTGTTTTTTGTTTTTTTTACCTTCAACACCTCTCCTTCAGATACGTGCTGGGCTACAAGGGTAACACCAGGCAGCAGTGTGTCCAGAGCCGTGGGCTGAGAGCATCGGGTATCAAGGTGGTCCACGTCGTCACAGCCTCCTGCACCAGCACGCAGCTCCAGTCCCTTCTCAATGACCGGCTGCTGCCTCAGTGCTCCACCGAGGACACTGAAATCCAGGTGAGCAGCAGGGAGCTGAACCCTGTTAATAAAAAATAAATATGAATATAGTTGTATATGTTTCTCCTGAGGATGGCACCAGAGGGAAGGAAACTCTTATATTAGAGGTAATTACAGCAGCTTCCAGGCTCAGTTCTAAGCTGTTTTTTTGTCTGTTTGGATGCAAACTGCTTTTCTCCTAAAGAGTGTGTGTTCAGTTCCATAGAGACCCCGTATCAGCGGTGGATTCATGCCATGAGGGTGACATGGTCATTGTTCTCCCGGGGACCTACAGTGTTAACAGCTCCATGTTCCTGCCAGACTCCATCACTATAGAAGGTAAACGGTGTGAAGCCCGGGGGCCAAAGCCAGCCCACTAGATGACTGTACAAAACGTGACAATAAATGCACCAGTTCCTGTTTCTTAACAGAAATGTGAAGTCACTGAGCATCTGTCTGGGCTCAAGGGATAAAATATTGACCTTTTTAATTTGAAAATGGTTAATTAGGCAGGAGATAACTTCACCTGCTGCTTAAAAAATAAATATTGTTTAGTGATTAATGTTTTTGAATTGCAGTGCATGCAACAGTAGACTGACTGAATACGGAATAAAGGAGGATCATATTGTTGAAAACTGCACTTTTTTCTCTCATGTCATCTCTCTTGGTTTGTAAATTGGAGGTTAATTAATAGCACAAACGATTGTAATGTATTTCTTTACATAAAAGAGGGATATTTATAGGTGATATTTATTTGTATATTTATACTGGATCAGCCCACTTGAGATTATTGTGGCCCATGAACTAAATTGAGTCTAACTCCCCTGGTGTAAAGTTTTTAGATTGAGGCTTTACATGAAGAAATCCAAAAGGGATTTGAACAGCTTTATTGTTATTTGTTGCTAATTGTCTTTAATTGTAACATCACCTGAAGTCTGTGAACCCACTGTGCTGCAATTCCTGACCCGCCCTCTTAAATTAAAAAATAAATGAAACGCTTCAGAGAGAGAGTGTATAATTTATGTCTTCTTGCAGTGATAGTTTTTTTTTTCCTGCTGGTTTGGTTCGTGTTTGGTCTGCCAGGCTTCGGGCTCCCTGATGATGTGGTGATCGAGAAGAAAAGCAAAGGTGACTCTTTTGTGGACTCCACGGGGGCTGATGTCAAAATGTCCAACATCAAATTCATTCAGCATGATGCTATTGAAGGAATTCTGTGTGAGTATATCTACTGTGTCTTTGGGGCGTAATAAACATAGAAAATTGTTAGGTCCTGGACTCTCTCTGATCATTCTGACTTCCTGTGTGGGGATTAGGCGTACGTCAGGGGAATCTGAACATGGAGAACTGTGTGCTGCAGTGTGAGACCACTGGAGTTATCGTCCGAACATCCGCCCATCTCACGATGAACCTGTGTGACCTTTATGGCTCAAAGGTGAGTGTGAGACAAAACCCTTCTTAATGTCAACCATGTAGTAAAAGGCTCTTCTTAGGACATTTTAAAAGCTTTTAATGAGTGAATTTGTTGGTAAACTTGTTGCGTTTTTCTATTTGCTTAATTGGCCTTCACAAAGAAAAAAAGTTGAACAAGACTCTTAACTCATTGCTCGATATTTTATGATATATTTATGGAATACGTATCGCATTATGTATATTAGAAAATAATGCTCTGCTAATGTTTTTGTTTTCTATCACATATGTTCTGCTGCTGTGTTCTATGCAGGGAGCTGGTGTGGAGATATACCCCGGCAGTGTGTGCAGTCTGGTTGGCAACGGCATCCACCACTGTAAAGACGGGATCCTCATCAAGGTGAGAAATGAAAAGTCATCTGCCCTTAGATGTGCTCATGAATTCATCCCAGTATTTGTACTGAAAATTCACCAAACCAAGCTAGTTGTATGACTTCTGCTATAAAATTGTATTCTATGGGAACATGTCTGATTATGCCTATAAAGACTTCCACTTACATTTGACCTTATGTTTGTCTCATTTTATTCATCTTCGAACCTTATTCTTCAAATAAGAACCAGATAATCGTCAGATGATTCCTGTTGCACAGAAATAAATGTTAAAAATGTCAAAGGGCAAATTCAGAGTAAGAGTTGTCTGCCTCTGCAGGACTTTGCTGATGAGCTGGATGCGATGCCATCCATCACCATGGAGAACAACGTGATCCACAACAACGAAGGTTACGGGGTGATTCTAGTGAAAACCATCAACGGCGAGGACCAGAAAGTTCCTCTTGACAGAGGTGAAGGTAGGAACGGTCCTCAGTCAGAATATACTATAAAATTAACTTTTTTTTTAAACTACAGGTGGTTGTGTTGCTGAATATTTCCTGGGTTTTGGGGCTGAACGATTAATTGCAATATCAGGATATGATAAAATGCAATTTTCTAACCGCAATGTGACACAAGTGAAAAAGCAGAGAACTAGGCTGCATCAACTTTTCATGCTGCCCTTTAATCTGTTGCACAACAGCATCTTGCTCAACAGAACAGTCAGAAACAGACACAGACTTAATTCTCTTAGAGTAGCAGGACGTTGGCGGCATGGAACTACTTTCTTTTAAAGAAAAGACGCTGTGCAGCGTCAGGTGTTGTACAGAGCATGGTGTGCTCCTGTTGTTACTTCACGCCAAGTACTGCTGGCTACAAACTTATTCTAGCACTTAAAAAAAAAAACATGACAGCTGCATGGCTGAAATGTACCAATCCTCCAGACAAGCCAAATACTTCCAGACAGGGATTACTGGCAGATGTTTCTGTAATCAGCAGTTAAATAAAAATGTAAATTATTTGAAATCTAACAAATTAAAAAACTCAGGGGGGAAAATTGGGAAAGAAAGAACATTTTACATTAAATGTATCTAATGTGTCATATTTAAATCAATCATATTTTGTTGAGGAAAAAATGCTAGAAGATAAAATAAACTTAAAGTCGCATATTAAATCACAATTGCAATATTGGAGAAAAAACTTGCAATTAGATTATTTTTCCAAATCGTTTAGCCCTACTGTGTTTGGTATTAGGTCTGTGTAAGAGGTTTGCAGGTAAAAGTAGATTAAAAAACAGCTTGCCTGTAGTAAAAACGTGTGGAAACAATATTTAACCACCTCTTTATCCCCCCAAAAGAGCCTGCAAAATTAGATGATGGACAGGCAGCCGAGGGCAAACCCGCAGGTGTCACAGATCCTCTCATCGCCACGACGACAACTCCGACCAGCAGCGGCTCAGCAGACGCTCAGCCCGAGTCGACGGAGGACAACAGCGGCACAGACGGCAATGCACCCGCCACCTCAGGCAGGAAATGGCAGTTCTGTCGGCAGCTGAGCAGAAGCAAGGAGGCGTCGTGCAGCCGGGCCGCGCAGGACCTGAAGGACCACAAGATATTCGTCTCCATCCAGGGAAATCAGTTCAGACGCAACGGCATGGGCGACTTCGGCACCTTTTTCTGCTGAGAAACTGTTTGAGACTGGCTGAAGGTCAATGCACCAACTAACAAATTGTCTTAAGATCACTTGCTGTTGACAGGGTATTTTTGAGCAACAGTTTAGGAATTTAGATGAAATGAATATTGCTGAAAAATATTTTCACTGTCGACGGAGCTGATTCATGTGTGTAGATGCTCTGTGATTAGCCAAGACACAGCATAGCAACACATTGATGAAGTAACGGTGATCGGATCCCCACTCCTGAACTTGCACAAATGCTTTTCTTATTTATTCCTCTGTGCTTTCGACGCAAAGTGTAAGGCGTTTTTAATGTTTGTTTTTTTTAATGCATTATTAGTTTTAAATACACTTGTCACTTTGAATGCAGTTTTTGTGGCTAGACTAAAGATCTAATAAATGTGGTTTTCTTTAAGGTGATGGCTTGTTGAAACTGGTGCACTTTTAATATTTCCTGCACTGTTAAGAGTTCCTTGTTCACACAAATGTGATTCATTTCCATTAGAGTTGTTTGTAACTTTCACTTGGTGCCTCGGGTGTTTTTAAAATGTTTGGATAATGTATTTTATGGTAGCATGAATGTGAGATGTTGCTTGACTAAGACAACTGATGACACAAATAAGTCTGAACTTATAACTGCTACTTCTGTAAATTGTTAGTATGATTTTCTTAAAATTAAAGAGCAACCATTGAAACCTGTGTTCGTGCAGTATCAATTATATTTGTCTATAGTATGGACCTGTAGGCCTGACTTCTACCCTTGTTTGATTTTGTTTTTTTTTAAATTAGTGTAACTGCACTCAAATCCTCAGTCTGACTCGACACCAAAGCCTTGTGACTTCACATGACTTTTGCCTTGGAATCACTTGAGATTCTCTGCAAGCCCAAAAATATTACAAATTGTCATAAAAACATTTTTCATTTTTCTACCAAACGGTATACTCTGCAACAAACATTCAGCTCACAAATAACACAGGAATGACACGTCTGATCGATGGGTTTTAAAAGTTAAACTTATTTGTCATGTGCTAAATGTATTTGCAAGGGTAGGGGTTATTTTCTTTAGCAGGAACACAGGAATAATGTAATTTTAGCCTGGATACTGATTATATTTATTTGGAGAGCTTTTATCCAGCATGTAAAAAATTGTTTTTAAAACAAATTTTAACATTTTCTAAAGGGGAGCTGTTTTGTCAATGTCAGTGGATGAGCAGCTGTAGGTGCTGTTTAGATGCTAAAATCTACGGGTTAATATCAGCTGCAATTTCAACACATGCACTACCTTTATGCAATAAACTACTAATTACTATCAGTTTGGTGCTGAACAGTAATGTAGGAAAACAAATATGATATACAGTTAGTAATTATCTGTAGGTTTGCCACAGGTAGTGACCATCACTTATTAAAAAAGATCAGCACATTTCCTGTTTCCTGTAAGATGTACATTAAAAAAGATGCGGGAATTTTTTAAACAATGCATCAACCCCAGTGTGGTGATGGTGTTATGTTTGTCAAGTCATGTCAGGTAGTGACCACCTTTAAAGTGAGGTATGAGTTTTGGAATTTAAGACAAAAATAATCTTAATCATCATAAGCCAGTTGAAAGCTATCATGTCTCACTACATGCAACACTGAACTTTCAGTGTTGTGTGAAAAACAGTCACGACGTAACGGGTGAAAATAAACAAATTAACAGCACAACGTGAGAAATTCAAAAAATTAACTGTATTCCAAAACAAATGGAAAAATGTAACATAATCTCATCTAATTACACAAACACTTTCAGATACATAACCAGTGTGTTAATCTTTTGATTTTGTGTTAACAGTAAACCAGTTCACTGCTGGTAGTGTTAACCGGAATAATATATTAAACATATAAATGAACACTTGAGGCAAACGATTCAGGCAATTTATGAGTGCAACGATTCTCAAATTCATTCCACATAAGGCAAGGTGTCATGCTTTTGAAAGCAAAGCGGCCAAATACCATTTATGTACAAGTAATTATCAAAATATTGCTTCATCTGTAAAATAAAAAATATACTCCGTTGACTAGATGATTGACTTTTGCGCTCCATAGAAAAACCTGCCACAGTGGTGATCTGGAGAACGTCCTTTGAAATGAGCCCAGGAGATGAGTGAGAGAAAAGTGTGGAGGGGAAGGGAATGGTTCAAAGAGTCAGAGAGAAGGGCCACAGTTCTGCTGGTCCAGACTGTTGGGAAACGCAGTCTCATTGCTCCTCATCAGAGTCCTGGTCTTTGCGGAGGTGGCTCTCCTGGACCTCCAGCTCCTCAGCGCTCACCATGGCAGGGTTGATGGCAGCGTAGCGCGTCCCGTGGAACTGACGCAAATGGATCTAGAGACAGAACGAGTAACAGAATGAGAAATGCATCATCATGGACAAAAATCCCTACGGTGCCGCCTAAATACTGTTTACATACATAGAACATTATGTGTTACTTATGTAACATTAAAGAATAAAGTGACTCAGGCCAATTTCCGAACATTCTAGTGTGAATTCAGGTAAACCTGGATTAAACTGTCCTTTCACCATATAGTGAAAACTCAAAACTTACATTACCTGGAGTTAAATTCAACTAATGTCAGGTCCATTTTTCATCACTTTCCCAGGTTTTCTTTGCTTCTTTTTTATTGAACGTAACTCATTCCCAGCATCCAGTCAAATTTTCAATAAAGTGATGACATGTCTCATGTTTCTTTATATTTGGCTACATATTTAATGAATTTATTGATATACACAACACTTTATATTAAATTATAACTTTATAAATTTAGACTAAGTTACTATACAACATTAAAACCTAAAGCCTTTATTGGTCACCCGTAGAAATTGATTCAAGAATCATGTTTAGAGCTTCTTGAAGCAGATGCCATCATGAAAGAATATCAAAAGAATAGAAGACTTTGACTTGCAAAATATAGTACGACCTAAATAAAACCCCCATTGTCCTATAGGGCATAAAGAGTATGATCCTTTCAAGTCAGAATTAAAGTGATTTTACAAGAGGTGGCAACAACAAGAAATGTGTTAAGTCAAAAACTCACTTTCGTCAAAAAAAAAAAAAGACATAGGCCATTATCGACGATATGAAAAATATAAAGGAAAATAAATACTTTGCACCTCTCTAAAAAGTGCAGGTGCAGCCAGAATTGTCCATTTGAGGGGCAGCATCACAGAAAACTAGATGATAAGCAGAAATTTACAGTTGACGGTGTCAGTATTTAATAATGAAAATGTCCAAACCTCAAGTCTGTGAATGAAAAGAGGAGGAAAAGAAAGCCAAATATAGACGTATGTCATCTCATCTACTTTAAAATTATGTTTGGGCCTATGTTTCACTTACTTTCACTCAACAAAATACAAAGACACTTCAAAGACACAAACACTCTTATTCCCAATTACCTTAGATTTGCCCATAGTGGTCTCATATAGCACACTTCCATTTGATTGTGTAATTGATTTAGTTTACATATATATTTTAATACAGAAAACATGATTTTTTTTCCAGTATCTTTCATGTCCTGTGACCCTGTGACTCCAAAATAAACATTATTGCTGCACTCATCTGATTGGAGTTAAGGTTCAAAGCTTTAAAATCACACTGTGCACCACCTGTCCTACTCCTACAACATTCCCTTAAATTAAACACTTTCAAATAAAGTTCCATAATCATTACAGACAGAATATCTCAAAACCAGTTCACATGTCTCCCCGCACACAGTGCAGCAGCCATAACATCCACCTCACCTGTATGTAGAGGTTGACTTCTGCGCTCCGGCACAGGTAAGGAAAGTTTCCGCCCGTTTTCAAATGAGCTCGTCTGGCATTGGGATATAGTTTATACATCTCCTCCTTGGCCTCCAGTGACAGTGCACTCTGATCAAACACCTGGCCGCCATGAACAGATAAAACACAGCATTTTAATAGAATCAGAATAGAACAAGCCATTATTGTCATTGTATTCAGAATATAAAAATAATTCAGTGTCACACCTGGTTGGTGGATAAAAAAAAAAAAAGATACTTTAACAACACAGACATTTTAGCTGCAGGTGAGAAATGCAAATAAAGTACCACAGTCATCGGACATAATCGTTTTGCACAGTTCAATATATTTTAATAATACAATGCATAGTCCACAGTGGATTGTACAGGATGATAAAATAATAAAATACAGGATGTGTTGATGGTGAGTGTAAATGGCCTTAGGAAAGAAAGCTTCTATCAAAACCCAGATTGTCATGAACAGATAAACACATTTAGCTGCAGGACATTTCTTTCTGAATGGATGATGATGTTTGTCATGAGCAGTTTGTTCAGTGAACACTTACATCTATAATGGTCACAGCAACATCCTTTATTTTGTGAGGCTCCACGTAAGAGTTCTGACAGTTGAGCGTTAGCCGGGATGAAAGCTCACTTTGGTTTAGGGTTTCCAACTAAAACAGAGAGAGGAACGTTACAATCAGAACACAGCTGTAGTTTGGGATTACAGTAGAAACTCTATCAATAAACACAGACAAAACATCTACCAACACCTATAAGTCTCCAATTAGCATGTTGTATTTTATTTGTACACAAGCATTAATACATGTTCAACAACTTGTGATTGTAGTACTGGAATTTGAGTTTATCATCATCCTTCTATAGTTTCTATAGAGTTTCCAGATACAGTCAGTGAGCACAAGTTTCAGTCACTCACACCCAGCTGTCATTCACCCAGAAATAGTTCCAACATGCAACTACCCATAAAACCACAGTTTTACTTTTAAATTTTAGTCAGAGGTAAAATATGTGTTAATGTCTGAGCTCTTGAAGGTGTGTTTTTCCCCCTTTTTCACTTTTAACAGCCAGAATCACAATATCATCTTACCCCCAGTCTTTATGCTAAGCTATGCTATCTATATCCAGACTCTAGCTACACAAATCACACAGATATTAATCAGTTTGTTTACATGCACAGATTAATCGAGCTATGCTCAAAACTCAGATTTGGCCTCTGAATTACTGACAGAAACGTGTCCTCCCCCTCAACACAGAGGGTGATATGTGTTGTTTCAATGGGTTAATATGGGTCCTTACCGTCATCATATTAGGTCTCCATTTCTTGTACTTCGCCTGTTCATGCATTTTAAAATAGCTGCTCTGTTCTTCTACTGTGATTCTATTCTTATTATTCTATATCTGGCTTTCTTGGATATTTTTGTTCCGGGTTCAGGGATTGGAGAGCATGCACCGTCTAGTTTAACTGATTAATTACTGCTTATACACACCAAAGAAAAACAAACTTTAACTGCATTATCTGGGTCTTAATCAGAGTTGGAGAACTCTGTTATTAAAACAGAGTAATATGTTTACAAGATTTTCAGTTGTCCAGTTATACTTTGATTAAGGCAATAATCCCCCCCCTAAGTGTCATGTAAACATAGTGATATTAAGCAACTGGCCACTAATGATTCTACATCATTTATCATTACTGCTGCAAATATTCTACTCCAGTACCAAGAAGATCAAATGAAGAGGTGATGTTTTTTGCTACCAATCATTACTTCAACACATCAGTAACACACTTGAACACAAGTCTTACCCGGTCCACCATGAAGTCGATTGCATCAGCCATTTTAGGGTCTACAGGTCCTTTAGCAAAGTTCCCCAGAACAATCTTCTTCAACATGAAGGCGGGCATCAACCAAAAACTGAAGAGGAACACAGAGATGAATCCTTATTATTTAGAGAAAACCCTGTCATGTAATCAATGGAAACAACCAGCTCATATGGACAAACCTGTTTGCGGTCCATGTCTGGTTAAAAATGGAGGTGTCACTGAATGAATTACACAGGATCAGCGAGTGCACTCTGGGGGACTTGTGTGTGTATTCGGCAAACTTCTGGGCCAAGAATCCACCCAAGGATGCACCGAAAAGATGAACCTGGAGGTGAGAGAAGTCCATTAGATTAACATAATAGAAGGACAGTTCATTGACAAATAAGGCAATAAGAAAACACAGGCTTACTTTATCCAACTGCAGGTGATCAAGAAGCTTCCTGAAGCCGTCACAGAACTCCATGAGATCCCAGTACACTGGATACTGCAGCTGAGATCAACAAAGCATCAGGGTGCAATTAGGTCAGGTTTATTAATCAGGTCAGATAATTAAACCGGGGTTGGTATCTGTAGCATCAAAATGTGTCAAATTGACTAATTTATTCCCTGATCCAATCCTGGAAACCAGCATGAAACAGACAACTTTTAATTGTTTTTATGTAGCCAGCAAGTTCTTGTATAATTAGGGCGGTGATAATAACCCCATTACTGTGGTTATATGAAAATACCACAGGGCTGAGCTCATTACTACACATCTTCACAGCCCTATGTACAAGTGATTGTGTTTTGATAAAAGTGAAAAAGGGTTTTTAGGGAAAACGTGTTTATATAGTTTTTAAAGAAAGATATTGAAAAACATATTGTTTTTGTATTTGCAGCTTGGGATATGAAGATCATGTAATAATCAGTCACATCTTCCCATGCCTGATGGGGAATGTATTACGATCTCTACAGCGATGGCAAAAGGAAAAACAAAAGTCTCTGTGAAAAAGTCGATCTTGAATGAGCTGAACAATCATAACCAAGCGTAAACGCTTTCATAACGTGTCCTCATGAGATCAGACTAAAGGTCAAGTCTGGGTTAAAAGCTCCTCGTTCATGACTTTCAGACACAAACTTCAGACAGCAAGCAAAGTTCACATCATTTTACAATGACAGGAACTGATTTGTAAATCAAAAAAGGGGACATTCAAGATGTGGGGCCAGCACATATAAAACATGCTTTATGACTAATAAAATAAGTAAAACAGAAGAAAACCGCCACTACCCGGTTTGTTCCGATCAAAATAACCCAGCAAAAGAACTAAAGAGTTTGTAGCGGGGCTGGTTATAGATATGGACCTTATGGTACAATACATACAGAATAGACAATATACCATTTAAAAGTAGAGTTGAAAATACATTTTTCTATGTAATAGCATGGTAAAATATTAATACAATATGATGTATACTTCTCCATCTCCCTTTAAAAAAATGATTTTGGCCCAGTGTATTGATGCTTGTATAGCAAACCCTTAGTTTGATATGTTAGATCAGGAAAATCAAAATCAATTCAGTTCATGGACGCAATTTGATCTCAAGAGGGTCAAACAAATACAAATTTGTGTAGAAACAATAGAGCTGCAACGATTAGTTGATTAATCGATTAATTGCAGACTATTTTGATAATCCAGAAGAAAATGTCCAAATTCTCTGGTTCCAACTTCTCTGATTATTTACTGGTATCTTTAGTCTTCTATAATAGTGAACTGATGATCTTTGGGATGTGGACTGTTGGTCTGGACACAAAGAAAAAAAAGACATTTTAATGTTGAATCATTGGCTTTGGGAAGCAGTGATTGATGTTTTACACCATTTTATGAGCCAAACAACTAATCGATTAATAGTTTCAATGATAGATTAATCAACTATCAAAAAAAGCTGTTAGTTACAGCCCTAATAAACACCTACAAATTTCTCCTCTTTTTTATGTAAAGAAATTCATTATGAATATTTACACTATTATCCTTCAATTTACAAAACAGGAAGGATGACATGACAAAAAAATTTCAACAATATGATGTGTCATTTATTCCGTATTCTATCAGTCTACTCTTGCATTTCAATTCAAATTCTTCTACTAACGTAACAATATTTCGTTTTTTAAGCAGCAGTTGAAGTTATCGCCTGTTTTACAAAATTTACAAATCAAAACTGTAAATATTTTATCCCTTGATTCCCTGAAAGATGCTCAATGACTTCACATTTCTGTGAAGAAACAGGAACTCGTGCAATTTCTGTCACAATTTGTTCATTCATACAATGGACTCGATTGGGGCCGGTTGTTTGACACCCCCGTATAACCAGATCTAATAATACTTTATTATTAATTAGAGGCAAAAAATGATGTGTTTTCTGCTGTTTCCAGCAGCAGAAAACACATCTGGAATGCATGTCAGACCACACATGCTTGTTTTCCATCAGGCTCACCTTGTAATCTCCTACAAAGCAGACTTCTGTACACACTATGAGACACTCTTTTTTTCTTAATATGATATCTGAACAAGCAGTTTTATATTTGAACACCAGATATTTATACATTTTCAGTACTTGTTATGTTGTTTTTTCACAAACTCACCGAGATGACTCTGTAGCCCCAGCCGGTCAGAGCCAGCACCTGCTGGAAGAAAACCTCAGCGGTTCCACTGACCGGAGGCAGGAAGATGATGGGACACCTGATGCTCTTTGGACCGGCATCGTACAGCGACCACACTTTGCTGTCGTCATCATCAACGATAATCTGCCGGTGGGAGAGAGAAAGAGAAAAAGACAAATATGTTATTCATTCTGAATATGATAGTTATGGCCCGAAGGTCTATTTTACAGTTTATCTAAACAGGCTCTAAATGCAGAACTATTTGGCTTGAAGAGCAAACATGCTACAGTTTTTAATTTACTTAGTCTGGCTCCCTCTATAAAACCTGGTCTCACTGAGCCTGGGGAATATATACTACTCACAAAAAGTTAGGGATATTGTTATTTACATGCTTTTCCTATTTGCCTAAATTTTAATTTGATATTACCAATAATAAATGGAAAGAACAATCATGTAATAGTTTCTTATTATCCCAAAATGAAATCCACTGAGTCACTCATATCTCTAACTTTTTGTTAATAGTGTATATGTATATTTTTGGCTTTGTTTTCTACCACAGCAGAGAAGTGAGACTGTTAACATTCATTTGAGCAAAATATCTGTATATATATTTGGTTCTAATAATAATAATAAACTGTGGGTATACTTTTTATTTTTGTGATAAGAGCTGCAATGGTGGAATAAGAGCGAAGTCAAAATCCATTTACACCGTCATGAATTATATCAGAAATGGGGAAAAAAAACAAAAAAAAACTTAATTACAACCCAGCTATAATTTCCACTCGCCGCATATTTAAAGAGGTAATCCATCTCTATAATATAATTTTTTACTCCTCGCTATATTTTAAAGTCAGCACTCATGTTGACGGGTTTTTAATCTGCTCTTCTGAATTAGGTTAGCTGTGCAGCATCGGTTATCATGGCTATTTATACTGGTTGAAAGGGAGTCATCTTCTACCAGAAAACTGAGTTAAGCAAAAAGACAGCTGATAGCCCACTAGTGCTGCTTCAGGAAACAGACACCAAGGCTGATATGTATTGTTTAATTTAAGATTAAGAGTAGCTTGAGTATGGATAATAATAAAATAAAAAGCTGATAATGTTCAATCCGTTACAAGTCTTTGGACAGTGGGAATAGCCAAGGGCATCAAGGAGAAAATATAACAACTTGATGTAATTAAGCTGAAATGAATGTGATCCTATGTAAAGCTTATTGTAGTTTTCAGTCAACTCAGTTTTATTGAGACATATTATGGTTTCATCTCATCCCATTCACCACCTACACGGTTATTTATTTTTTATTGTTTTAGCGGAACTGTGCCAATTGTGTGTCACTCACTAGGGATAGAATTCCACATGGTGGTTCAGAAATCTTCAACTAACCACACACAGTGACTCATGAAGCCTGACAGTTAAACTAAAGTATAAACGGAACACCGCCTCTCCCTCAGAAAAATCAGAGCTACAGGTGATTAGCACAATATTATATTAAAAATAGTGTAAACTAATCCAACATTGACGACAGCAGGTTACAGAAGTATTTTGTATCTGTGCAACAAAGACAAATCTGCAGATGGTGAAATTTTAACCCATTAAAGCCTATGAGCTGTTAAGACTTCATTCATTTATTTATTCTATACTTAAAATAAAAAATCAAAATATTACTTGTGCAGATTTTTTTCATGACATGATATAGACAAAAGGTTTTCAGCAAAAAAAGAAATATGTTTCCAACCACTTCCTGACCCTTCCTACTGAAAACATGAGACAAACCCTCATTTTATTTAGATTATTAGGATTTTCAACCCTGACATGTACATATCTATATAAATATTCAAGTCGTTCAAATAATCCCCCAAAAATAATTATGTACAGGGGATAAATATTTTTAATGGGAATATTTATGCAAGTCGCAACTATAGCAGCCATTAGAAAGATACTTTCTGCAAAGAAAATAGTACAAAATGGACAAAACAGATACATAACATGATTGTTAATGACTCAAAAAAAATGTGGGTTTAAATGGGTTAATATAATGACAATCATAGACCTGGCAGCTTTTACGATTAAATGGGTTAATCTAGTGAAACCCAACCCTATAGCTCCTCAGGCTGTTGTGAAAACTCAACTTCTTGAATTATTATTCAGTGCACTCATGTGTTTGAGTCTGCCAGCCTCCTGTGGCCCTGACACCTGACAGCTGCTTTATTGCTCCGGTTTTACTTCCGCACATGTAGTTTGTGTTCAGATAGCAGCTCGCTTATTTTCCCGACTATTTTTTTTGTTCTGACATTTATTTTGAGGAAGTTACAATCTGCAGACGGACTGTACATACTGTTACTTCACACCGCTATGCTAGGATTGGTCAGCTTCTGATTACCCAAACTGATCAAATTGTTGACATATTTTCATCATTTAGAACATTGATGACGGCTCTTTATATTTTAGCATATGATACCATAGCTGGCTAAACCTATTTTAATTAAATAAATGTTGTCAGGGTCAAAACAAAAAGACAAACCCCAATGAAAAAGAATAATCATCTGTACTTTATGGACACAAATCATACATTATAATCTGATACTGATGATTCTTGCAGTTAATATCACAACTCAATGCTCATGGGGCTGAACAATTAACAAAAATCAATTTTAATTCAATCAATTGTTATATTTTAAATTAAAAACTGTCATGCTATAAAGATATACTGCCTACACACCATACTCTACAGACTTAATATCATTGGTTGTAAAAAAACAATGAAAAAAATGGAAATGAGAAGAGTGATCTCAAAAATATTAATTAAAATTGTTATTAATATGTTATTAAATAATTGCAATTGGACCTCTATTCAAAATCATTGTACCTTACTAAAAATGAAACATACTCATGCTGAAGCCTCACATTTACTCACAAGCATGATGACACAGGATTTTTAAATTACAGGGAAAAGCTGCCTACACAGACTGCACTGGCAGCATGATTCAGCAACTGTGTATCCTTTATGCATTGAAATTGTATGGGAAAGATGTTTTAGATCTACAAACTGCATATCAGCACCCTATTAAAATAACGTCCCATGTCATTTTTTGACAAGAGTGAGTTTTTGGCCTAAATCATCTCTTGGTAATGCTATGTACCTTTGGTAAAATCACCTTAATCCTAAATTGAAAGGATCAGACCATTTATGCCCTATAGGACAATGGCCATTTTACTTTTAATTGTATTTATTTTTGCCCAAGTCAGGATAAAATGCTTTAATATGAACATATAATACAAAAAAGAAAGGAAGTTCCAGGATCTTCAGTCCATTAAACATGTCATCACTTCACTGAAAATTTGCCTCATCTCAGGTTTCAGAAAGGCGTCAAAACCGGATATTTGAAATGAGTTTTCTTCAATAAAAAACAGGCAAAAAAGATCTGGGAAAGCGATAAAAAAAAAGGACAGGCATTAGTTTAACTCCAGGCAATGTACGTTTTAAGTTTGCACTATGGAAAAAAAGGACAGCTAAAATACAGGTTTAAAGTTGCTTAATGATCACTTTATTCTTTAATGTTACATAAGTGAAACACCTCGTTCTATGCATGTCCACAGTCATCCACTGCCAGGGCAATGATATGACATGATCATACATCATGCAATATGATCCACATAACAATTATCTATAATAATAATAATAATCTAAAATAACCATAAAATTGTGTACAATACTGAAACAAGTGAGGAAAGAAAAATAAATCTGCAATATTAGTATTTCAGATTGGATTATGTTTGTTTTTCTTGAGAAATACCAGATACTTTCACTTTATCTTCAGGCCTTGACAGGTTATTCAAATGAAACAATCTGCTCTCAGTTCATTGACAAATGGTTTACAGCCTGTGATGAGGTCACCGGTAGCCACTGCTCCATAAAAATAAAAATAAAATACGGCCACAGGCCAAAAGGTGTATACCGTGCAGACTGTGTCATAGTTACTGTAGGCATGTGATGGCATGACTCAGTGACTGTATGACCAAACTATGCCTCCTGATCAACATGTGCTGCGGAACAAATCCCTTTACCCAACACAGACGGAGAGGGAATCGTCGTTTTTGTTGCTCTCACGGAACGCCGCCGCTGTCTGAACTTTAAAAGTCACTTTAACCATCATCTGCTCACCAGTGAGGAATGTGGTGAGGCAGGGGTCTGAATACAAGGCAGAAAAAAAACGCTGACAGCAGAGAAGGAGAAATATGAGCCATCATTGGTCTGAATAGCAGGTATTTAATGTAGAAGGTCAGCGATTCCACACAAGGGAAAAATGTTAAGCAGCTTAATCATTAGTCATTCCTTTCTGTCTTAATCCGTCTGATTTAGTATTGTGCTCAAATATTTTGAGAACTCCTGCTCAGTCCTACTTTAGTGGTCTGTTAATTTTACTGTTAACATGTTGATCATCATAAGACAAAAGCTCTCAAAACATAATATGAAGTTGGTTCAACAAGTAGTTTGATGAGAAATGCAAAAAAATTTGCAAATCAAGAGCAGCTGAGCGGATCGCAGAGCAGCTTTGAAAATAATCACTCAAATAACAAGACTGGGACGACATATCAACATAAAAAATAAATAATTAATGTTAATGCATTTTCAGACTAAAAGAAAGATGGCGACATTAGAGAGTCATTTCTAAAATTTAAGATACAGACTCGTTCGTCAATGGTTTGGTTCGTCAACTAAAAGGAAGTGATTCTGTTATCTGTCATCTCTGCAAGATTGATAAAGCATCATATCCCCACCCCCCAACTCTGCGTTTGTATGTTGGAGTAGGCTATAAATCCTTGACTCAACATATATAAATTGCTATTAGTCAATTAATCAGGAGATAGTCAAACTGAAAAAATGTATTGTTAGAATAATCATTTAAAAATAATCATATAATCACAGCCCTAATCACAACTAAATGTCCAAATGCAATGGTTCCTAAAACCACAGCAATGACATGATGCAATGCTACTGTAGACAAAAGTACAAAAAAAAAAAAAAAAAACTTAAGTAAACTCAAATTAATATAGAATAGATTGAGTAGACTAGAAAATACAATATCAATGCCCGAATTCTCAAGTAGCAGAAGCATCAGTAGCATAAATAGAAAAACTTCTGTAAAGTAAATGTACAATTCAACAGGGAAACAATAACAAGCTGCATCAATGATGAGAATCTCTTGTTCCACACACACAAAGCTGCTGTATTGGATTGAGATCTGGTGACTGTGGTGCTCATTTGAGTACAGTGAACTCATCATGTTGAAGGAATCAATTTGAGGTGATTTGAGGTTTGTTGTGTGACGTCTTATACTGGAAGTGAACATTAGAGGATGTGTACGCTGGTCATAAATGTATGGACATCATCAGTAGGGATATGAATTTTTGGGCATTTCATAAATGGATTTGATTTTAATTATTGGGGTTTACGATTCAGTTCATTTTTCAAAATAATTCTAAATTCAGGCCATAGGGGTATGGCTGTGACAATAACCACATTACATATAAAATCTATGCTATGTTGACGATTAGTCAATTAATCGATTAGTTCCCTAACTATTACATTGATCATTGAAACATTGAAAATGTCCCAATTCTCTGGTTCTAGCTCCTCAAAAATGATTATTTCCTGGTTTCTTTAGTTTTCTATAATAGTAAACTGATGATCTTTGGGTTGTGGACTGTTGGTCTGGACAAAAAAAAAAAAAAAAAAGAATCCTAGCTTTGGGAAACAGTGATTGACATTTTACACCAATTTATGAACAAACCGAATAATCATTTTAATAATTGATAGATTAAGTTGCAGCCCTATTGTATTGCTGTCTTCTATGTCCTAGAGCTTTTGGAAAACGTCAGTTTCAGTTTTGCCACTTGCCACATCCGCCTTTTACACTTGAAATTAGTACACAAATATTGTTGTCTATGTTTATATTACACAATATCACACCATAAGCAATCCCGCAACTTTTTGGGGGAAAATATTCCACATGCTGTGTTTAAATGATGCTCAATTGATATGAAATGAACCAAGAAAATATTCCTCACATGATCACCAGAATAGTTGATACAAAACAGGATGGATCCACACTTTCATGTTGTTTTAACACCAACTTCTGACACAACAATGCGAACGTCCAGACTCAACACAACCGGCAGTGTTTTTCCAATCTTCTATTGTCCCATTCTGATGAGCCTGTGCCAAACTGTTGCCTCAATTTCCTGTTCCTACATGTAGCTGACTAGTTACAGACTAGTTTGAAAATTAATTTAAGCATAAAAGTAAAACTAATGAAAACAATATGTTGCTTCTCAGTCAAAATATATGACTTTTCACAGTTACTGCAAGTTTATGTGTTGTATTGTCGTTGTAAAAGTATTTGAACAGGTAATAATGAGGGAGTTCAAATCTAATACATATAACAAATCATTTCTAGGCAAAAACATTCTTTCACTCCCAGTTTATTTGCTGTTCCTACATGTCGTTGACAGGACTGACACCAGATCAAACCAGTCTGGCCATCAACAAGAAATTATTTAATGAATCACGTTCAAAGTCACTGAAATAACCTTCATTTCCACATTATGCAGTTATTTTCACACGCTTGAACGCGGTGACTTGATTGTGATTGGCTGACAGCGGCCGGTGAGAACACGGTCCACCACGAACCAGAAAGAAGAAATAAAAATCGGTACTTACTCTTTTCAGCGGCACTGTGCTTCTGAACCAGTTATAGTCAGGAGACACTTTAATCTCCTCCATCTGTGGGACACATCCACAGGGACAGCAGTCAGAAATTATTCATTAAAACACACTAAACACGCAGGCGGCTAACTGAGCTGCGGGTTAAACACCTGGCTCCGTTCTGATAAGTTTTACGTTACCGTGACACGGCACACGGCGCATTTACCGATTTATCGCGACCCGGAATTACACTTACCGTGTGGCTGCGGGTGGAAGTCACCGTGTCGGTTGAATTTTATCCATATCTCGGTGGCGTTTTCTCCCGACTGTCCGGGTCATATGACTCCTGTTTCCCCCCGACTTCCGCAAAGATTCAGCGTCCCCGGTTGCGTTCGCCACCGCCTATCGAACCAGAAAAAGCACGCACGCAGTCTGTCTCGCGACCTCACGCACGACAGAAGTCGCGTTACTACACTATTATGTCCACGGTGCGTTTAAAAGGAAGTTAGCAGCTAGCTAACTATGTAGCCGTGACTGCCGCGAGCGCTGCGCGGCTCTTACGGCTTCGTATATCGCGCATGCGTATACGCACACGCCCCCCCTCCCATAGTTAACCCATGGATGTATTATAAAACCTGGATATGGTACCGCCTCCCCAGTGGCCACTCGTGGTACTGCAACTAAAAAAATCCCATGCGAATCCAAAAAGCATTTTTTTTTAGACCGCAATAGTTAAAGAGAAGTCGATAAAAATATTGATAGGACACCCACAGCTATAAACCCTGTTAATTACTAATCTTTGTATTCCATATTTTTTAATTTATGGACTTTTTATCCGTCAAAAACCTTTCTAATGGCCAGAAAAAACTCCTTTTAAAACTTTATTTTAAAGTTGAAAAACTACAGTCAGAATTTACATAGAAAATACAGTCAGTCAGTCGTTTTCTATACCTGCTTATTCCTCATTAGGGTCACAGGGGTCTGCTGGAGCCTATCCCAGCGCGTTACTGCGAGAGGCAGGGATACACCCCAGATGGTCTCCAGCCAATCATGGGGCGCAAACACACCATTCACTCACACACTCACACCTACGGGCAATTTAGAGCCTCCAATTAACCTCAGCATGTTTTTTGGACTGTGGGAGGAAGCTGGGTGAAAACCCACGCAGAAAAAGCTCTGGAAAACTCTGTATTCCCAGCGTGACGTCACAGCTGTGTGACGCAGGACAGGTTTTTTATTTATTCATTTATTTTATTTATTTATTTTTCTTTAAACTGCTTTTAATGTGGTCAGCAAGTGAATTAATCAGCGGGCCACATCGACATATCATATTATTATTATATATGTTATTATATTAGATAATTGCCTCTTCACTCATAATAGTGCTGGTGACAATTTGCGACATGTTTAAAGACCATTTAAAAATGTGCTGATGCAGAAATAAATGTATATTGTTGTTAGCATCTAATTATAAATTCTGCAGCAAAACATTGATAATCATCACAGATATCTAGAGACTTATACAAGAATATGCTGATAACCACAATTTTATTTATTTAATGGATTTTTCAAAGATTGGAATCTATGATTTTGTGTTGCTATGCTAAATATTAAAGAACAGAAAGTACAAGAAAGTAATGATAGATGTACTTCAACAAAGGAAAAGAATATCTTTATGAACAAAGATAGGTTTTGTATTTCTACATCAATCTTACACACATGGGTCACATGGATCTCATATGTTTCATTTGTAGGAAATTTTAATTTAATTAAAACACTCCACACAGTAATTATGATGAATAAAACACAAGTCTTCTATGACAATCTATAGAATTCATTCAGTGTAATGGCTTAGCTCCCTACTGTATATATTAAGAGATAGATAATCAGCATTCACCACAACACAATCACAGATAACCAGATTTACATTTCAGAGCTCACACTTCATTGTTTTTTTTCTCTTGAGAACCTTTCCTGTCCTTGTAGAAGACCTTCCCATCAGGTTGCTCTCTCCGCTTCACAGTAACTCCACTTATTCCTTTCTCCTTCAGTTTGTCCTGGAGCTGGAAAATACAAAATGGAAGCCATGAAAGTGAGTTTCAAAAGTGAGGTCCAACTAAGGCTATTGTGATCTTATCAAAAGATAAGATCACAAAGAGGCAGGTTTGTTTTTCCCTTGAAAACATGTGTCCAGTCCAAACCAATCTCTCCATAATACTGAAAAAACTGTTAAATTAAATAATTGATTTGCAGTAATGAGAAAACAAGGTTTATTGAATTAAACAATGATTTTTTTTCTTTTATTTATCATGTTAAGATCACAAAAAAATAGAACAGGATTCAACATGAGGTATCTTCCTAATCATAACCTATAACATAACATAACTTCACATTCGTAGTTTCCACACTCCATATTTGTAGTTTTCTTTTTTAGATACTATCAAACTCCATGTAGAACATTTTTACCTTTATTTAACCAGGTAGGTTGCTTGAGATAAAACAATCTCTTTTTTGAGCAGTTATAAAAAAAAAAAGATCATATTACAGCACAACAGTAACACAAAAACAATGAAGAAAAGCAGTGCACAACAATACACACTAAAAGAACACTACTAAAATGATGATAATGATGATGATCATATTTACACATTCCAAAATTAGACAATAAAAAGGAGATGAGTTAAGTTTTAAAATCAGTAATGGTGACAAGTTCCTTCTAGACCTGTTTCCGACACCCCTACCACCAATCCAGGCTGGATTGTGGAGACTTGCCTGTTTCAGGAGGTCTGCTTTCACAGCAGGATCATTGGGATCCACAGAGGAGTCCAGCTTCATCCTCAGCTTGAATATCTGCCTCTTTACTGGTGCTGAATCGAGGGATGATAAGAGAAGCAAATTATAACTCTGGTACACCAGCCCCATACATGTACATATGCACATCAGTTATTCAAATGTTGTGTGTTCAAGCATTCGTTCTCTTCTGCAAAAGAACACTCACCAGGGTCGTAGCAGACAAATGGTATTTTTTTTTCACAGGGCAGTGCCCTCCATTGTCCTGAACTATGCAAAGCTGCAGCACCACAAATCTTACTGGCAAAGCGAAGTGGGTTATCAACATCTTCCCAGACCAGTAAATGTCAGGATTTCTGAACAAACCAATCCATGCTGTTGGCCTCGTAGGCATTAGTGTGATATAGGCCTGAAAGTCCTGAGCACCGTTTGATATAGTGGCCAGGTCTGTGTATTTCTTCCTGCAGTACGTCTGAGCATTGGACCAGTTCATGCTTTGCCCCACATGAAAAAAAGAACGTCCCTGTGGGATTTCTGCAGTTACATTTGGGAGGGAAACAAAGTGGGATTGTAGTTCAGTTTCTGAATAATGTTTTAAAACAGCTATAATAATTATTTGTTATGAAAATATATGACAACATGTAATGTCATTAATGTCCATTATCAAGTGACAAACTGACACAGTTAATGACTTGCTTTGGCAAACTTAACAGAGCAGTTAGCAGCTAAAGAGCAATATATTCCCCTCAAGATTCTATAAAGCTTAAAAACACAGATAAAAGAGAGTGAACGTGATAATGCTGCCCATGTAACTTCTGGATACATAAAAAAGCTAAAACAATATTGTGTTTAGAATTTCTTTCCACTGCTACTGATTAGGCAAAAAATAAAAAATCTGATAATGCATGCTAAAGGAAGAAACCATATTTGGCTGTTACTTACCATTGTAACAGATGAAGGTATGTGTCTTTGAGCAATTATAAACATGCCAGAGTGAATGTGAATGAAAAGACACACAGAACTGATCACCTGCCCTAAAGTTTGGTTCACCATTTGCTGTGTCCCAGTGAGTATAGTCAGCCCCACTCCCTTTGTACCCATCCGACCACCTCCAATGAATAACACTGTAGAGGCCAATCCAAACAGCATGCACGGATGCAGCAGCAGCGGACATAACTGTGAGGAATTGATTCATTTCTTCAGTGTTTTCAATAGTGGCCAGGTCTGTGTATGTCTCTCTGCAGTAGGCCTGAGCTTCTTCCCAATTCTTGGGATCAGGAACAAAGTAGTAATGATGGTGAAGGCATGTGACGAATATGAAGCACCCTGTGAGGAAAAAAACTTGTTCGGTGGCTCAAACTCAATATGTTATAACACGCTGTAAATATTCTACAATAATAAAAACTGCTGGACATCGTATTATATCAAAGATTCCACTGACCTGAGAAACACAAGACACCCAGACACATCCTTTCCATCATGATGCTGTTCTTTAATGACTGACTAAACTCCACTAATATCATTGATGGCAGGCAAATGTAGGGAAAGTTAAATACACAGGTCTTGCTGCCCTCTTTAAGCAAAAAGCATTTCATTGTGTTACTTTTTAAATGATGAGCAGGAAAATTCTGTTTGCTCTGGAGAGGTATTGTGTTTTATTAGTGCAGAGCACAGTCACATGGATAGAGAGTGTGTTGTTAAGCCATCCAATCTGCATTTTCTTTTAAACTCCTGATAGATGAGATCATCTAGAACCATGGTAACTGCACACAACAAAGATAAGAAGGAAGAGAAGACACTTAGAAGACATTCACATTTGAAAATCATGAAAAACTTTGCTGACTAGAACTGGTAAAACCCATATTACCAGAATCAATCAAACTAATTATTGGGTACAATTGTAAGAAATACTTAGATTCAAATAAATTATGATAAGTGATTTTGACACTTTATAAACATCAGAAGTAGGATATTCCAATTGGAAAGAAGGTGATTTATATAAGATGGGGGGTAAGCAGCATAAATAACTATAAAGCTATATAAATGACATGTTGACCTCCAGTGAAAACAAAAAAGACATGTCTGACAGATTCCTCTGCACTAAAGAAATTGGACGAAGCATGCATCAGATCAACTTAAATACATTTATTATTATTAGTTAGTTATTAGCAGAGCATTACAGTCACTTACTGATTATTTTATTTGATGTAGTAATGATTCATTCTCATTCTCAAACACAGCAGCAAGACTGGGAAGCAACTGTATGTATGATGTATTCAAGTACTCTATTTTACATGTATTTCCAGCATTTGAATTGTGTTACACTTCATAGATGGATGTTAAAAGATTGTTATCTTTTCACTACATTTAATCAAGCTTAAACCCTAAATAGTATTTAGTCATTATGGAACAGTATAAATAATCTGTAAACATAATACTGATATAATTATCCCTTTTTATGATTATATGATTCACATGCTGCTTTCTACACATCCAGCAAATATGGAGCATCATTAGCATTCATCTGGAGTCATGTTTGTGTCCTTGATAATTGAAGTCCAATATTCACTCTACAATTATCTACCTCTGTTTGGTCTCTGCTAACGGAGGCCAATACTGGCTCTTTAGCTGCTAAATGCTCCATGGTTTTCCCCGGTTGTTGTCGATCTGCTGTTTGGTGCAGACAGGTGTTGTAAAACAGCTGCCTGCTGCTGCAAAAATCAAAGATAATATGAAATCCGCAAGACTAAACCAAAGCAGTCAAATCAGAACAATGTACTAAAAGTGGAGTTCTGTAGAGCAGTCAGCTGATGTGGCTTCACATATGTGACCCCTTTCCCATACAAGTAATAAAGTGATCTATATTTAAGGTGAAAATATTGACATAGCTGCAAAATTACTCTACAGAGCCAGATTTTACATATGATTTAAAATAGGGTGGACTGCTACACAACAGTATAGAGAAGTTCAAATGAAAATTAAATGCTGCCTCATCAGTAATAATAATCAAATAAGGGTACATGTACTAATGACACGTAATGGATTAGTTTTTCTACTTCTATCACTGTAAAAACGTCATATTAATACTCATATTTGACTAAAATCATTGATGGAAAGATAATAGCTTAGGGAAATTTTTAAATTATGACAAACACTTTGTTGACTAAAATTAGCAGAAGCTACATTTTTGAGGAATTCTTATTATCAGGCCGGAGGTACAGGAGCGTAAAATGCAGAACTAGCAGACTCAGAAACTCTTTCTTCTCTCTGTCATCAGACAGGAGTCTGCAACAAATAAAACTCATATTATATATATATGTATATTATATTACTTGTGTTATTGTATTCTATTGTATCTTAACTTTAATACCTTATTACTATATTTTTATTCTTAATGATATGGCATTCATGTGGACAGCAAGAAAGAATTTCATTGTACAGAGAAACTTGTTTCAACAATGTGCACATGACAATAAACACTTTGAATATTGAATCTTATACTATTATGGTATATCATAACCACCTGTAAACTGACATTTGAAATATCATATCAAGTCAGTCCATCTGTTTTTCGTTGCCTGCTACTGAGAATATGTGTAAATGCCATTACTATACCTCAATCACTTGCTGCTAGTCACTTTAATCATTTAACTCCCAACCTGTGTACTTGTTTACTCTCAATCTGCCTTGGTACCTTTTAGCTTTCCAAAAGTTATGCAGAGTTTATGTATGCTATGTATAGCTGTTGGTAGTTTATTTTTAGTTGTATATATTTTTCCTATGTTTATTTATGTATGCACTTTATAGCGAAGCTTTAAATCTAATTGTACCTTGTATAATGACAATAAAGGATTTCTATTCTATTCTATTATATGTATTTCCATAGTATATAAAATAATGCTGTGTTGCTGTATGTTGTTTTATTGCTTCCTCTTTCATTCAGGATAGCTTTTCTTCTGTTCATGTTTTAATCAGTTCCCTATATTTTTATTAGTTTCGCTGTTTTGTGTTATTTCGTTTTGCATGTTGTTACACACTCCGGTCCAGTAGGTGGCGAAAGAAAGAAGAAGAAGTTCGCGTGACGTCACATAAACATGGCTTCCCATGTGGATAGATAGCTAGCTATTTGTCAATTAAACGAGACTTTACCACATATTAGGTGTATCTCCGTGCAGGATAATGGACAACACGTTTCACCACGGTCCTCCGGAGCAGCAGCAGCAGCCTCCTGTGTATCACGGCGGCTACGTGGAGGCAGCGTACCCGGCTGGCAGACCTCCTGGTGCCGCTCAGGACCTCGCTCCTCCTCGGTGGTCCGCCTCTCAGGGATATGACGGACACTCCTTTGGATTCAGGTGCGATTTTCCTCCTCCACCGTCTCCCGTCCTAGGAGGGTTCGGTCCCCCACACTTGGCCCCTCCGTACGGCTTCAACCATTCCGTCCCGCCGCCTCCTCTCGGCTGCCCGCCGCCCGGACACTTCCCCGCCCCGGGAAACAGCTACAGCAGCCCGGGAGCGGCGTTTAACGCGTTCAACCCGCATTTCAGACCCGGTCCAGGGAATAACCAGTACGACCTCCAACCAGCTGCGGATGCCGGTTTCAACAAGGAATATCCGAGCGGCTCCGACGGCGGAGCTGCGTTCGGCCCCGGCTGTTTTACTCCTCGGGTCCGGGACGACCCGGGGAGGACTCCACAGCCGCGTTACGAGGATGAAGCCGCTCTGCAGAGGAAGCAGGACGAACAGTGGGTCAGACGATTCACGCAAAACAGAGGGAAGACCTCCAGGAACCGGCGACCCCAGCAGCCCAGCGTCCCGGAGGCGAGGGAAGCCCTGTACGGCGCAGCCCGGCTCCTCTCACGGCTGACCCAGGCCTGTGAGACCCTCAAACACAACCTGGAGACAGACGGCGAGTGGACGGACTCTTATCAGGCGGCTTTGGACGTCAAAAGAGAGCTCCAGGAGAAACTGGACGTCCTCAGCGACAAGGAACGCGTGAGTGACCTTAAAGCCAAATTGTCCCGTATCGCTAAGAGGAGGACCCGCAGGCTGAGGGCCAGGAAAACGATGGAAATGGAGGAGAAGGAGAGGGAAGCACGGATGGAGGAGAAGGAGGCTGCTATAGATAAATGGAGGATGGAAAAGATACATGAAGTAGAGGAGAAGAAGAAGGTAAGTGCGTTTTAGGATTTGAAGCTGAGACATTTTGGTTAAGAATAGGCAATTCTATTTATATAACACATTAGATTAGATTAGATAAGGCTTTATTGAACCCTTTGGGAGGTTCCCTCAGGGAAATTGAAGCTCCAACACTGTTATAAAACTATACAGACATACAAAAGACAAATATATAAATAAAAAAAAAAAACCTAAATACCAACAGAGAAAATAACTAGATAATAAAAAATCAAAGTAAATTTGATTTGAATAAAGTAAACTATACACACCTTGTTATTGCTACATGGTAATTGTGAAGTGCACATGGTATGAGGTAGGTGAGTAGATAGTTGCACATGGAATTATTGGAAAAATATGAATAAATTACACATGGTTAACTATTCTCTGTACATTATTATATACATTATTGATGATAATGATAACGATATGAATATATAAACAACAACTTTTCAACAAGAAGGTAACAGTTGATAGTTGAAAAATCAATAATTTAAAATAAAGAAATAGATAAATGAAATATAATTAAAAAATAAAAAAACAAGAACAAAGTTATACAATTTAAAAACGTGTGATTAAAAGATAAAAAATAATTAAAAAAAAGGTGTACAGAAGAAGATATCAACCAGCTGAAATGAAAAGCAAACATCTTTTTTTTAACATTATCACTTGACATTATCACAATGTAAAAAATTTCATGTGGTGCAACCCTAAAATGCTATCCACCAGTTTTATATTCTAGGTGGATTAAATCTATTCCATCTATTGTTAAATATGAAATAATATAATGTAATTACAATATAGCAGCCATAAGATGTGTATATGAACACATCATTTATATAATTAACACAGTTCCTGCAGGGTCTTATTTGTAAAAGCATTGAATTTATAAATTTGGAAATGATACCTTTTAAAAAAGACCTGAAAAATTCATGAATGTTGTTATCTGGGTCTAAAAATTTGTGCAGTTTGTAACTTCTCCATATCCTATTCTCCTCAAAAGGGTATTATGAATATGCTGTACTACAGCAAACAGCATGATAAAGTCTATTAATTGATTTAGCGAATATTTTCAGGTATTAAATATGTATTATGTCCATATAAATTTTTTTCACTGAAACCTCACCTGTAGTAGTTGTAGTTGGTGAGGCATTATGAATAAAATGTACTACAACAAACACAATGATAAAAAGTCTATTTATTGATTTTTACTCTACTACAGGTGAGATTTTAGGGAAAATAAAATACATTTTTGACCTTATATGCATTTAATACAAATATAAATGAACAAAAAAGTTCTTCTTTGCTGGCAGGTCTGTGAAATAGGCCGTGAAATGGGTATTCAATTTTATATAAATGGTCTTAAAAAGACTTGAATTTACCTTAAAGAAACCTGTAGGGACCCTGACATAAATAAATAATGATAAAAGAAATTCTTAAAACATGTTTTCTCTGTCTTTCTGTCCACCAGGAGCAGGAGCTGAAACTGGCTGCAGACTCGGTTCTGTGTGAGGTTCGTAAGAAGCAGGCAGACGTGAAGCGAATGCAGGACATCCTCAGATCTCTGGAGAAACTGCGCAAACTGAGGAAAGAGGCGGCATCGAGGAAAGGTGAGAATTATTTTCATATTCAACTATGGATTAGCTGTTTTTCCACACTGTAGACAAAGGAAATTAACTGTGGAGCTTATCGTGTGGGTGCAGGTATCTTCACTGACCAAGAATCTGACGAGGCGTTCGGCAGCCGGCTGGAGAAGCTGAGGTCTGTGATGAAAAAGCGGACGGCCATTTACTCAGCAGAGGAGAAGGCGCTGATGGTGATGCTGGAAGGAGAACAGGAGGAGGAGAGGAGGAGAGACCTGGAGAAGCAGTTGAAGAAGGAGAAGGAGAGGCAGCTGCAGAAAAAACACAAAGTGGAGAGCATGCTGTTTGGAGGTAACCACTTATACCACATATACTCTGATTCCACTACTTTAGATCAGGGGTCGGCAAACCAAAACGTTCAAAGAGCCATATTGGACCAAAAAAAAACAATAAAACAAATCTGTCTGGAGCCACAAAACAATAAAAGCTTAATCATTTAAATCAGTTATCTTTATATAGCCCAATGTCACAAGACCGTTGTCTCAAAGTTCAAAATTCAGTCCAAAGAGACTCCGACATCTCCCGTCCTTAGACCCTCCTTAAGGAAAAACTCCAAAACCCTGTGGGAAAGAAGAAACCTCAGGGAGAACCACAGTGAAGGAGAGATCCACTCCCATGGACGGACAGGCTATAGATGAACCAGGACTGACAGACATCCATCTGATGATGCAGTATATTTCAGTCTGTAGAGATGCTGTAGGGTGGGGGCAGAAGGGCGGGTCCAACCAGGCAGGTGAAGGAGTAGTAGGAGGTTCATCAGGGGGCCTTGATGAGTCCCATCAGGAGTCATCATCATTGGGCCTCGTGCGGTTGAACCCCACTCCCCCAAACGCGAGTGGGGACAGGGACTCCGGGTGAATAGTGATGAAAAGACCAAATATAAACAAGATACTGTTTATTAATGACGGACTGTGGTACATGGTACCAGAAAGAGATGATAGGGCTCAGTGCACTGTACTTCCCCCAGCATTCTCACTCCCAGGGCAGCTTAGACTGAACTGTGGGTTTAAGTCTACCTTTAGCTACCCTGACCATAGGCCTTTTGGTACAGGAATGTTTTCAGTCTAACCTTAAATGCACAGACTGTATCAGCCTCTTTAATATTAGTTGGGAGTTGGTTCCATAAAACAGGGGCTTTTATGGACCTGTGGAACTATCAGTAGACCTGCATTCTGAGAGCGAAGTGGTCTGTTTGGATGGTGCGGGACCAGAGCATCTTTAAGATAAGAGGAGCCCATACCATTAATGATTTTGTAAGTGAGAAGTAGGATTTTAAATTTAATTCTAAACTCAACGGGAAGCCAATCAAGGGCTTGGAGTATGGGGCTGATGTGCTCTCTTCTAATAGTTTCTGTTAGTAAATGAGCAGCTGTATTTTGAACCAGCTGAAAACTTTTTAGGGAACTTTTAGGACACGCTATGAATAGGGAGTTACAGTAATATAAGCCTTATATGAAGTCAACACAGGCTGTAAGTGTATATTAGCTATATTAGCCTACTCTCAAAATGACTAAGTAGGCTACAAATACATAATGAACATTCATGATTAAATGTTCATTTTCCCTGCAGCTCATCCTGGTGAGAATGGCACACCACGTGACTACTCTGCTGTACCCTATATGCTGCTTTAACTTTAACTTCTATAATGTATTATGTTTTGTTGCATTGATAAAATTATATAAATACAAGGAAATCATATTTTTGGTTCATTCATTTTCATCATCCTTATCTGGGCAACAGAGTACAATAAAACGCAGCCTGCAGTTAAAATGCAGCCTGCAATTATAAAAAAATAAAATAAAAATAAAATGGCAGTCTTTTGAAAAGGTAAGTAGACTATATTAAACAAAAATAAGCCAGTTTATTTATTTACTTATTACACATCTACCTGTTTGTTTACAACAGCCACCTGCCTGGCACCGCAGCGCTGAAATGTTGCAGGCTATGACCTAAATTTTCATTGACAGAATTGTTGAAATATAATATTATACACATTTTATAGCATTGGAGTATGTGAAGAGTCGCGGGTTGCCAACCTTTGCTCTAGATGATATATATGTTTCAATTAATTACAGTGAGGAAATAATATATATTTTATCTATTTTCCCCAGATGAGATTCCTGCTAATCCTGTCCTGCAGCCATTCAGAGAATACTACACCCAGGCCGAGCACTCACTGCATTCTTTAGTACAAATAAGGTTTGTATTGTACCTTATTCGTTATCCTGAATAAGAGTAATAGATAATTCAATAAATCAATATTTTTCTTTTCAAATATTTCTTTTTACTCATCTTCAAATATATTACTGTTCCTCCATGTTTTCCCACATTAATTTCCACATCAACATCTACACTTATTCATGTATTAGTAATAAAAACAAAAATATAAATGCTTCAAACACATAAACAAGAGAATCTGACAATAGAACTACTGTAAATTACTAAATAATAGCCAGGTGTGTTTATTTGTTTCAATCACTTAACAGAT
Source organism: Lepturacanthus savala (assembly GCA_030544235.1). Lineage (NCBI taxonomy): Eukaryota > Metazoa > Chordata > Actinopteri > Scombriformes > Trichiuridae > Lepturacanthus > Lepturacanthus savala. The sequence goes on along the minus strand of CM060462.1, from coordinate 23,134,712 downwards.
CAGGTGTTTATTTGAGATCAGGCGGCAATTTAGGACAGGAGATCAATTACTTCCTGACAAAAATCTCGCTCAGCAAAACTGGAAATATAATTCTTTTATTAAATTAGTATAACTACCGTATAACTTTACATTTTTCAAAAATCACTTTACAGGACTGGAGTTAAACATCTTACAGCTGCTTCTCCTGTGTTTTCCTATTCACATATTTATATGGACATATATATATATATATATATATATATGCATATTTTACCACAGAAAGTTTCAATTTCATGTCACACTTTTTATTTTTCACTGCAATGGAAGCATGGTGATTAACAATATTACCCGAGAGTGTGTTATTTAACGTCATTTGAGCACAACAGTGATGCGCTCAGGACTGAGGCACTTGCAGAATTCATGCAGCATCAGCAGTTAATTGAAACTCAACTATTATTTGGTAATTTACAGTATGTATTGGAAATAAAAATATAAATGCTTCAAACATGTAAACAGGAAATAATTGAAAATAGAGCTAATCACATACAATGTAATAATCGTATATGTTATTTGTTTTAGTTATTATGCTATTTTGTGCCCATTTCTGCCCCCTATATTACACAAATCATGACCATGTTGACCTGAGAAACGATTCAGAAGAAGAAAAGTGCAGGATTTTACCATTTTTTCATTAAGCACTGTGTTCTTACTCTGCCACCCTCTAGTGGTAGCATACAGGATGACATAGCAAATAGAAATATGCACCACTACTTCTATTTACCCCTTAGGTTGAATTAAAAAGGATGATGTATCCAAGTCATACACATAGAAGAAGACTTCAATATGTTTTTCTTTCAGGAGAGAGTGGGACGTATTTCTGGTGTCAACGGATCATCCTGACGGGACAGAGATTCCTCAGAACTGGGTCCTGCCAGACGCCCCGTCAGACCCGGCCTGGGCCTCAGCTCTGCTCAGCGCTGACACAGAGTGTGACGGCCTCTGACTGGCTCTGTGCCGCTGAGACGTGGCTGACAAACTAAACTTGAATCTTCTGTCACAGTTTTTGTCCCAGTGGTGAGGACAGTGAACACTGAGTCCTAAACGAAACACGCAAATGGACAGATAAATATCTGAGGAAAGTGACGTGTTGGAAAGCTTGATATATCAAAATACGGTCACGATTATTATCAGTTGGTATTTTCCATCTGTTTTTTCTATTTAATACAGTTGAGGTTTTGTAATTTCACTTTCTATTTATGTTATGGTTAGATAATTGCTATGGTTACCATAATCCCTTACATACCTTACATCCCTTATTATTTACTGAAAAAGACTTGAGTCATTTGCTAAACACTGTTCAGATTCTTTTAAATCCGTCATCTGTGGTTTTCTTTTATCTCACCTCCATGAAGTTCTGCCACCACGATTAGGAGAAACAAACTATCCAGAATGTTATGTGTGTGGACAGATGATAGTTTCAGGCCCAAACCACTGTCTGGAAGAGATTATGTTTAATCTTCACAAATAAAAGCATTTTAATTGTCTTTTTGTCCTGGAAAACAAAGATAATCTTAAAACTAAAAATTTACATATATATATTTAAATTAATTTTGAACATTTTAATAACTCTCTACATGTTTTTTGCCAAGATAAATTGTATCTCTGAATGAGCAGAAAATACAACATAATACAGAATAAAGAAATGCATTTCATTACCTGTCAGTAAGTTGTTATTTCTTGGATTTTTAAGTGCATCTTTTTCAGCTTTGCAGAAAATTTTCAGAATGGTATAGCATTATGATTTTTCTCCTAATCAAAGAATAAGGGGAAAAAAAAACTGTTAACTAAGTATTGAAAACAGGAGTTTAATGTAAGAACACAAAAGTGAATTGGGTATAATAAGGAATAAGTGATACTATACATGTAGTTCTCAGTAAATGATGCTATTAAATTCTTAAAGAAAAGGCTGTAATATATTTTACACTCACAGAAAGATGAGAACAACATATGGAATTTGTTATTTGTCCTGAAGGTGGCAGTAGAGTAAAGACTATGGAAAGACTCACGAACATCAAAAGTGTCTATCCCATTAGTAGCTGTGTATATTTGGTAACTTGTCAGTGTATTGCAAGACATCCTTTGTGCGATGTTGACATTATGACCTGGTGGGTAATGTGCTGAACAGAAGTTGCATCCCCCAATGGAGTTCCAAAGTGCTCAGCAAGTATAATAGCAATCTGCTTTGGGGTTTCTTATGTGGGTCAGTGACAAATAATGTTTGGCAAGATGAGAAAGCGAAAAAAAGTTTAAAATACAGTTTTAAGAAGCATTCATCAGGCCTCTCAAAATGTACATAATATGTTCATGTCGGTTTCTTGTTATTAAAAGTTAATTTGTATCATTTTTTTATTTACGAAAATCACAATTTTGTGTGAGGGCGACACGTGGAGCAGGGGTTAGCGCTGTTGCCTCACAGCAAGAAGGTCGCAGGTTCAAGACGTCCTTGGTCCTGGGTCTGGGACCTTTCTGTGTGGAGTTTGCATGTTCTCCCCGTGTCTGCGTGGGTTTTCACCGGGTACTCCGGGTTCCTCCCACAGTCCAAAAACAGCTTAGGTTAATTGGCAACTCTAAATTGCCCGTAGGTGTGAGTCTGTGAGTGAATGGTGTGTGTGCCCCACGATTGGCTGGCGACCATCTGGGGTGTATCCCTGCCTCTCGCCGTAACGTGCTGGGATAGGCTCCAGCAGACCCCTGCGACCCTAATGAGGAATAAGCAGGTATAGAAACTGACTGACTGACAATTTTGTGTGTTTTTTTGACACAAAATGTCAAATGATGTAACCAAAAAATCCATATAGAATATAAAACTTGTTGATAGCATGTGCTTTTCAAATCTTTTTAAGAGAGTTAAACTATCTGGTACTAAGTTTTTGGCCTGTGTACAAAATCACGGTTTGGCCTGATTGTAGCAGTGAAGGAAAAAAATCGTCAGTATCAACAGACCGTATCAAAGGAACTGGACCCTGCTCACAAGGTCACAAGATTTCTAATAGAAATCTGACCATTAGTGTTCAAAGTGTCCTGCACTGGATCAAAATGTTTGACCAACTACCACAGAAATAAACAGATATAGAAATATGACTGTCTGATAAGGACATAAAAATGGTATACAGTTCTGGAAAAAAATAAGAGATTACTGCAAAATTATCAGTTTTTCAGATTTTACTGCTTATAGGTATGTGTTTGGGCAAAACATTTAACCCAAATTCCAAATAAAAATATTATTGTTTAGAGCATTTATTTGCAGAAAGTGACCAATGGTCGAAATAACAAAAAAAGATAAAATGTTTTCAGACCTTAAACAATGTTAAGAAACAAGGTCAAATTCATATTGAACAACATAATACAGGCCTTTACACTTAAGAGTTCAGAAATCAATATTTGGTGCAATAACGCTTATTTTTAATCCCAGCTTTCATGCGTCTTGTCATGCTCTCAACAGTCTTTACCATTGTTCTTGGCTGACTTTATTCCACTCCTGGTTCCTCTTTAAGCAGAATGAGGTGTACATGTGTTGGAATTCAACAGACGCTGGAATGGAATGGCTGGAATACATGTAGAGATGCTGATTGCAGAAAAAAAAATGCAGTGGTCTCTTATTTTTTTCCAGAGCTGTATTTTGTCCACATCACATTATGAAGACTGTGCTTATAATATAGTAAGAATGTGTTTTCTTTCACTGGTTGTAGATGTGTTGCACCTCTCCTGGATTCCATGTTTTTGTTTACTTGTTCCTCGGCTGTGAATGTGTAAGTAAGGCAGTAGATTAGTGATCCAGGTGGCGATCCTTAAGGCACCTCGTTCTAATATTGTCACCAGTCGGAGGCTTCAGACAGTAAAGCCTCAGGAGCACACGCGCACACACCTGAGAGGTGATACAACAGAGTCTGAGGAGAGCGGGAGCTGCAAGGAAAGAAAAGACAGGTAGGCTCATTGATGTGTTGTTTTATTATCAGATTCAATGACGCGTGTTGTTTTAAAATACAAAATATTATATGTATGGTTTGAATATTAAAGTCAATCATAGAATTTACCAGAAAGAGTTATTTCTTTGTTGACCAATTACAGAAAATGCATAGACACAACATGATCAAAATCATTCCATCAATCACTTAAACTGCCTTAAATTATTTAATCAAATTCAGGAGGCACTGGAATACGACTGCAACTTAGGACTATTTTAATAGTTGATTAATCTATTGATTTTTGAAAGTAATTAATCGATGGGTTGTTTGGTTCATTACAATTTTTTAAAATGTCAATCACTGTTTCCCTGAAGATTAAAGATAAAATGCCTTTTTTTTGTCAGTCCACAATTAAATAATCAAAGAAGAGAAGCAGGAACCAGAAAATTTTGACATTTTCTTAAAAATGATTCAAATTGATTATCAAAATAGTTAGTGATTACAGATCAACATTGATTAATCGACTAATTGTACTACACTGGAATCACATTTGAAAGGGATCTTTTAATAGCCAGTATGAACATTTATCACTGTTCATATGGACACCTGATTGTTGTGAACCTGCCTTTAAAAATAGTTTCTTTGCTCATAAGTCAAAGTTTTACAGTATGAAAAGTGGGACTAGAACACAAGAATATCCAATAAGCGGTGTCCTTTTTTATTCACAAGCACACGTTTTCATGTGGTTCTTTTCTTTAGTAACTCTTGCTATTTGGAAAAAGAAGAATTTGCAGCATATATTGACATACTGTACCTTACAATCTCGTGTTACCTTTTGAATTCTCTGTTGCTGAGCTTATGGAGCATCTGTGCTTGTAAATCCTGGACCATCTGGCTCGTTGGGAGCATGTGTTGTGTTTTGATGCTACTAGAGCAAACGTCTGATTAGCTTTCACAGGACAGCGGGGATGGAGGAGACTTAGCAGAGCGTCTGCCTTATGGTTTACTCATGGTCATTCAGCATGTTTTGTGACAGCTTGCAATGCATCGGCCATGGACAGCGGCCATTCAGTGACTCATCAAGGCTGTTGAGACGTGTCTCCTTTCATTCCTTTCACTGTAAACGCAAAGTGTGCATGTGGAGCTTTAGAATACCTCCCAATTGAGAAATAAACATCATTGTTTTACAGACATAGTGTTGTAATCCCTAATCCTTTACCTGCACTTGATTTCCCACTTGTTTAAAACACTCAATATAGAAAAGTGCAGAGGTGTAACAGAGGGAAGTACTTCTGGGAACAGTAATCCAATTAAAACTGGTCTCAGCTTTTCTTGCATCTCTTTGTCCCAAAGCTGTTACTGTGTATAGACTAAACTAAATTGACTTACCGTAGTATTCTGTACTGAACGGTTTTGTCGCTTTATCTGTTTAGTCACATGGACTCTGTGTGTAAATTTTGTGTCACTGTTATTCGCCTGCATGGAGCAGTTGTAGTTTCAGGCAAGGTTTGGCAAGGAACACCTCCTTTCTAGGGAGTTCAGGGGTTAGGGTTAGAAAAATATGAGGGTTGTAAATTTAAATGCAGCATCCTGCTGCAATTTGAGAGCAAAAATCAAGAAGCTATAGATAAATCAATAGTCATTATCAATGCATAATATAAGCCTATGGATCAAACTATTTGCAAATCACCTTATAGCTGTGGTTTTCAATCTTTTTCATGCTAAACATCCCTAAACTGGCAGAAATTAGACCATGGTTCCATTTGACTAGATTTTGTCCCACGGTTCCCATCTGATAAGATTTTTACTTTTAGATATTAAAAGAAAGCGTGTGAATTCCATGACAAAAATGTCATTGTGCTACTTATGGATGGACTTATAGATCCCCTGGAACCACCTCAAGGACCGCTGGGGGTCCCTGGCCCCTACTTTGAGAAACATTTTTAATTATCTGACGTAAACGCCACTAATGTTTGTTTTTTTCGGAACAATCAGAATTAATCAGTAATAATTTCAAACATCCATTCTGCTTTAAATTTGATGAAAACATATGGTGAAAATAAACCAGACAAGCTCAAGTTGTCATAGTAATGTGTTAAATTTAACATTAATGAGTGATATCTCACACCCTTCTCACACAATGTAAAGTCTAACTTCTAAATGCAGTGATACACAACTATGAGTGTGGTCATTTAAAAATAATCTAACTTCAACAGCACTAATTAAAATGAAAAACGTGTCCACCAAAGTGAAGATATGACGAGGGCGATACTTTGCCATTTATGAAGAGATAAATAGAAGTCAGTCACTTTATCTTTGTCTCTCTTTCAGTGAGTTAAACAGGATGGACGGTGTCCCCCTGAAAATGCCACAGGGATCCTCACAAGAAGTCGAAGAAGAAAAAGAAGTAGAAGAAGGAGAAGAAGAAGAAGTTATTGTTCCTGATTACCTCACCATCCTACAAGAGACAGAGGTAAGTCTGTATTTCTGTATGTGCACAGTTTGTGGCTCAAATCCTACTTTTTATTGAGGAACTTTTACCCAGACTCACCACACACCCCTCAATACAGCCACAAACAGCATGAGTGTAGATTAATTATCCAGATAACCTACTGTTCATAAGAAAAACACTGTTTTTTCAATGAAGATAACTTCCCAATAATTAGAAATACACTCTATACATTGCTAATGTGGTAAATGACTATTCTAGCTGCAAATGTCTGGTTTTGGTTCAATATCTACATATTGAGCATAGAGGCCCATTTCCAGCAACTATCACTCCAATGTTCTAATGGTACAATGTGTTTGCTCATTGCCTCAGAAGGCTAATGTAATAAAATTTTCTGTTCATTTTACAACTCATGGTGGACTTTTCATGGAAACCACAAAAATGTCTGGGTGACCCCAAACCTTTGAACAGTATTGTATTCATTATTTGTCATGAGCTGGATAATTGCTGGTGGTGCGAAATGGGAAGTCAAGGGATCACCCAACTTATCTTCTGGGGACCATGGATCTCTGTACCAAATTAATGACAGTCTATTTAATTATATACCAAAGTGTTGGGCCAACAAACTTAATGATATCGACCTCAGATTGAAACCTTAGTATGGGAGAAGCTAAACTGGAACATGTTATTTCTCCATGTGACAGTACGAGTTCAGCCTGGAGAAGTGGGTGCTAACGGGGCTGCAGAGCGGCTTCACCAAACAGCCTAGGCCTCAGGTTTCCTCCTCCTCCTCCTCCTCTGCATCAGGGCCGCCGGTGTCCTGCCCGCCCTACTGGATGATGTTCAGCAGCCCCCAGCAGAGCCGCCTGGCCAGCCGCCACAGCTCGGACTTCTGGGAGCCCAATCCCCGGCAGAGGTCCCACAGCCTCACCCTCCTGCGCACCAAGTCTGCCATCTCAGACTCTGAAGACGAAGGGGAAAACACCGCGCAGAGAGCCAAGAAATGTCTGCCAGCGATAGCCCGCCTGGGTGGAGGCCGCCCCACTGCTTCCAGTCCACCGGGCCAGAGGAAAGCCCAGAAGGCTTTCGTCCCGGACCTGCTGAACCCTCCTGCATGCCTGAGCAGCCTCCCACACCAACGCAGGAAGAACCTGCGCCAGAGCTCCCTCTCAGCTCTGGAGACGCCCAGGCAAGACGATTCTAAATCAAACGACCAATCAAAGAGAAGCAGAAATCCTAAAGTCAGGTCCAATACGATCGAGAGGCTCCCCAGCATCAAAAAGCAGAACTCAATGCATGTGGTAAGGAATAAAACTGTTATAGATTAAAGATCATCTTTTCTTCTTTGATTACCAGCAGTGCTCCATTTTAAAATACAGTCTGACATAGACTGTAGAACATGGGTGTGAAACATGTGGCCTAGGGACCAGAACCAGCCCATTGAAGGTTCCAGAAAGCCCACTGGAATGTACTGGAATGGAAAAAATGGACCAATACCTATTTCTACCTATTTCTACAGAAATAGAAAATCAATAAGCAATATTTTCAGGGCTCTAGGGATAAAATATTTACAATTTTGATTTGTGAATGATTTGTAAGGCAGGAGATAACTAAAAAAGTAAATATTGTTCAGTGGCTTGTTTTGAATTGCAATGCAACAGTATATTGACTGAATATTGAGTAACTGAGACATCATATTGTTGTAATTGCACTTTTTTTGTAATACGGCTGTACTGATTTGTCAATTAAAGGTTAATTAATAGTATAAATATTTAGAATGTATTTTACAAAAAAGGAGAGGGGGAATTTGTGGGTGTTATGATTTCTATGTTCATTTTTACTGGTCGGGCCCACTTGAGATTAATGTGGCCCATAAACTAAGTTAAGATAACAGAGTCAGGATGTGCCTAATCTCATGTAAAAATGAGAAATAAGTCACACAAGTCAAGAAAGGTGCTGCAACAAAGAAATGGTTTGTACTGTTCGTTCGCTTATTTAATTATTTTTCATTGAAAAACATATCAGTACAATGTGATGTTTTCATGCTTTATTCTTCTATTGCCAAAAAATGTAAACAGCATATGCAATTCATCATTAGGTAAAATTAGCTAAACATACCTAATTTTAACATAGTGCGAAAGTGTTGATACAGTTCTAATTTGTATTCTCGGCACAATGCAATTCAAAATGAAAAGGGGGTCAAAATGCTTTTGGAAAAGAATAGAATACTTTATTGCCTGTCCCAAATAATAACATAATTTCTCCTTTGACAGGGCTCACAAATACATTCCCACATTCCCGTCAAGACACATTAAGAACAGGATAAAATAAATTTCAAGAATGAATTAAAACACATAAATCTAGTAACAGTAACAGTAACATTTTCTGTACATTAGATGAACAATATGAAAACACTCCAACTGACTTAAAGCTGTACTAATCTATATTTATTTTCATTTGAAATCCATTGTGCAGGTGAACAGAGCCAACACAATAACAATGGCAGTATAAAGGATAAACTTCTTTATACCACCAGCACATATTTCAGAACAAAAAACAATAAAACCTGACATATTTCAATACGTTTGTATTTGCCCAGATGCTTTAGTGAGTCGCCACTGGTAATGTTTTTTCAGATTTCTTATTCACAATATATCATGCTTGAACCAGGAAAGCCCTATGTCATGTATGTTATTTTGGCAAAGTAGCCAATGAGTGAGAATTTATAGTGTGGTTCAGGGGAGGCTAATGCTCAGGAATCAGCAGTATACATAGCCCTCATTCTGGTTCCCAGCAACTATGAATACATCAAAAGCTCGGGGCAGTACCTTTCATGAGCCATACTATAAATTTCCACACATAAGCCAGCGAAAGACAGGGATCATTATAGTATCAAATACCCCCACTGGCCAACACAGCAAATGTAGAATTAGCTTCACCTTATTTATATTCAAGTTGGCATAGATTTCAACCTTGAAGGCTCAATAACTCAGCCCTTTCCTTTGATTCTTTGGCTTTTGTGAATGTCAACGCTGTCCGTTGGAAGAGGAAATCAATCTTAACAATCGTTCTTTTTTTTTGCCAGCTCACATTTCCAAAATGTTTTTCAGGGATCTGCACTCTAAAAATAGACGGTGTAAAGTCTGCTCCCCAAATCCATTCAGGTTCACCAGGATTATCAAGTGGAAGTACTTTCTCAGCAAAGCTGCATTTCAGGGCTCAAATACCCAAACTTGCTCTCAAGGAAGGTCGTAAAATGTCAAACTCAGATTAAATACAGTTCATTCATATGTTCATTTAATAATCTGTTCTTTCCTAGAAGCCCCTCAGCCTGGATTCCTGTAGAAATCCCTGCGTGACCTCAAACCGGCCGGAGCCCCTCTCTTCTGGTTTGGACTCGTCAGCAGAGCTCCTCTCAGCTCTGAGCCCAGAGGAGAAAGAGCTGCTCGGGGTGATCACTGCGAGGGGTTACCCCCTCCGCATCGCCATCATCGCCCTGCAGAAGACGGGCCGGCAAACCCTGGAGCAGGTCAGCCAGTGACACATAAGCCTTCTGACTCGGGTTCGCTGTCTGCCCTTCACTCAATCTCATTAGAGAGCTGAGAGCAGATGTTGGCTAACTCTGAACTGGAGCTTCACAGTAGGGCCTATTTCTGATATCCCACTCAAAACACAGCTGCAACCTCTGGTAGTAAAGAACTAGGATGTTGGATGTTAAAATATATGAACTTATTGCATCACTTTGAACAAAAAACTCAAACTTTGTGCACTCTACTTACTTATTATGGGGAACGTATCTATGCTTCCTAGTTTAATATTCTGTTAATGCACATTTCAAAAGCTTTTATGATTTATGAATTTAATATCTGCAAATATTTTTGTGCATATTTTAGTTCCAATTATTGTAGATTCACTTGCTAACATGCATTTGAGCCAAAGGCTACATTCCACTGGGGATGATGACAATATACAGAATACTCTGATAGGCTGGATCTATTATAACTATTATAATTTCAATTTGATAATTGATAATCGTTTCACAATTGAATTTTTGTGAGATTAAAACATACTGTATAGCATTTAGTGATTAACACTGGGAAAATATATTCTATATTGTATTATTCTATTGCAATGGTGTGCACAAAGTGCCTCTTTCAGGTCGATTTCCAAAACCACATAACTTAAGAGGCAGTAAAATAATGAATCCACTTTATTTTTGCCCCAAAGTCAGCTATCAAGATCAGATTGTGTGTGTGTGTGTGTGTGTGTGTGTGTGTGTGTGTGTAAGTGATCATGAGCATGTGTTTGTAGTAGCTATAGGTGGAATAGGTGGTCCCTTTTTTTCAAAAGTGTGTTTTCAGGAATGTGTGAGTTTGTGTGTAAGGCAGTGACATGCACTTTGTGAAGGCAATTTGATTTTGAAGCCACTTAAAATAAATGTATAGCATGAACATCAGGACAGTGTTGTTGACTTTACAGAACCATATTTCACATTCCATTCCTCTGGTGTATGATATTTAAAAAAATAAATTGGCATGCACATCTCATATTCTCTTTGGGAGCTGTGCCCCGGATGCTTGAAATGTCTGGAGACATCCTGGTGCAGGCTATGTGCCCTATTTAAAATATTTTCACTCCCCCACCTTTATGTAAGTCTCTGCATGACACTGTTCTATTGTAACGATATCACTTCATTGGTATTTGGACATTTTAGCAGTGCAACATGTTATCATGAAACAGTCAAGGCTAAAAATAGAAAATAAATGTGTTATTAATATACTATGCTGTAGATAAATGCAGAAAAAATAGCGTATTCTAGTTGGAGGCAAAACCAAACTAGATTAAAGTAGACAAATAAATTATTTAGAAGACAGATTTGAGAGTTAGGCACAAAAACATGTATAGTCTAGGCTGGTTTTGGTTTTCACCTAAGCGAGCATTAAGCTTTGACTTTTGGTGATTCCATGACACCGACCATTTGATAAGGTCCCTTAGGGACCCTGAGAACACGGGACCCTGGGAACACAGGACCCTGGGAGAGCACATGCAGAACTGGGGAACTTATGACCCTTTGTCATGCTCCCATTATGTGCCACATGAGTAGGACCCTGAGAACGTAGGAAGGACTCAGGGAGGGGCACTGGCCTAAACGCATTATCTGCCCTTCTTGCATGGCGCTGCAAACAAGCAGCCAAAACTCATGGTATGAAGTCACAGAGTCGCAGAGTCCTGACATATCAGCGAGGGCAGCGCCACAACAGAAAAGTTACAGCAAAGATCTGCCAACTAGCAATGAAACAGAAATACTGTATACTAAGCCACTTTAAGCCACTGTAAAAATAGACCCCAGAGCCTCACAGTTTCCACAGCCTGCTTTGTATTATGTGTTTTCCCATAACATTGCCTCATGTCTGCCCAGAACTCGAAATAAATTACAAGCCGGAATAGAGAGTTGACAGGAAAGAGGGCATATAGAGGAAGTGGCTTTTTTTTTAACATGCGAAAAATAAGCAAGTGGGATAACATAGGAGACATGGATGGAGACATTCATATTCATAATGTGATATAAAGATGCATTTTATCTTAATACCTGATAATTTTCACTGGTTTTACTGAGTTTCATCTATCAGAAAACGGATTTAGATTTCAGGTCTGCTTTTGCCAGGCTGCATTCCTCACTCTATCTCGCTCTTTTTGCCTTTTCCTCCTCATCAGTCAACAAAAGCTGATATGACAGCCGGCAAATCACTTTAATAAGGGTTCATCAGCAGGGAAGAGCTAATTACTTAATGACCATAATAATGTCTCATCATGGCTAGTACACTGTTGCACAGGTCCCACTGTTCTCACACATATTGTATTTCACTTCACTAATGTCACAGCATAGTTTAATAATCTCAGAGCGAAATATGGTGTAACGGTAACCTTAGCCTCAGCCTGGTTCCTTAACTGATTTCACAGTTTTCCATACAATGATATAGCTAAAGTCATCAATGTGTGTCTCTTTCTTATTATCGTGTGCTTCATAACAAAGATTGATCATTCAGGGAAGATAATCTTCATTCACATTTAAAGCACATTGCGAGTTCATTCAAGTGATTAATAGACATTGGATCAGGTGGATTAGTGTAAAAGGCTGAAGATGTTAAAGCTATAATCCTATAGACAAAAGCCTGTCTGATAAACATCCACCAGTTTAGCTTTAAATAAACCTAAACATCACATATATAATAATAAGGCGCTAATGAGCTATTAACAGATGGCTCGTGGTTCAGTATTTATAGCTTTAATAGGGTTATAATATAAGGTGGGTTATATTTAGTTAGCTTTTTCCCTCAGACCTGTTGATTGGTCAGAGAGAACATTTGACAAAGACATTAATCGATCATATATTAATGAAAGTTTGTGTGTCTTTTTTTTTCAGATCTTGAGCTACGTGGTAGCATGTGACCATCTGTGTCAGCTGGGTTATGACATGGCTCAGGTAGAAGAGGCTCTGGAGATGTTTCAGAATTGCGAAAAAAAGGTAAGTTCTATTGGAGGTGTACAAAAAACAACAATAAATGTGTTTATTTAAAAAGAAATGTACAAAACTATCTCAGAGGAAGATAATCATATCTTATTCTTTAGGCGGAGGAGTATCTTCATCTCCTGTGTCAGTTCAATGAGATGGGCTTCCAGCAGAACGCCATCAAAGAAGTGCTGCTCGTCCATGAAAACCACCGTGAGCGAGCCCTGGAGGAGCTAATGATGCGTGTGGCTTGATGGCAGATCAAGGCAGAGACTCACAGAATAGGACGGCAACTTGATATATTTCATATAATTAAACGTCAACGTATCTATTAATCAATGCAGGAAAATGTGGCATTCCTTTTTTGGTTAAGGCACTTAAAGAAAAATAAAAACTTCATTATAGCTGAGGAGTGATGGTGGCCTTTACAAAAGAAAAGTGTATTCTTAAAAAAATATATTGCTATTATAAAGTTTATTTTTCATGATTTGTTTATTACAATTTTATTAATCATTTGTCCCAAAGTGTTTATTATATTCACACTTTGTTATGGTCTAAATTATATGAACTGTGACACAGTATGACTAATTATGTCAGATTAAATAAAGATGAATTACAACACTAAACCATGGCTGTTTCTTCTTGAATTATCACTACATTTATCTACACACACGTCAACATCTTGTGTAACAACAAATGCTCCTTACAGGTTTCTAATATTTTTCCTTGTATTTATTTTGTTTTTCTCCCCTGTGTTTCGGCGTTATCTAACCCTGCTTCCTAGAATGAATCCATTAGGGACACCGCTGTTATTCAAGGTTTGTTTTCTATGAAAACAGGAGCGGTTTCCATCAGGGACTGGTTCCCAGCATCAACAGATTATCATTTTCTAATCCATTCAGTTTCACAACCCTTTCTATTAAAGAAAATTAAAGTAATTCTGTTTTAATAGAACTTAAGTTATTACTTATTTTTGTAGTTTTGCCTCTCTTTTCTAACAGCTTTTGTTACCACTATACTCACTAAATAAATTGCTATGATGTGGAAATGTGCTATTCCTCCAAAGATGTCAGATAAGGCAGGAAACACAAGCAGTCTGGAGATCAGGCAGATTGTAAACAAGTTTAGCCAGATTCTCTATAGCACTTTATTTCACGATAAACTGCAAGTGATCGCAGACAAAATGAAATGTCAAAGTAAATGTGTTATTAAATGTCAGCACTGAGGGATTCTCAGTCAGCACACAGGAAAACTGCATAATAAGGGAAGGTATATATTACTCTGTTTTTTTCTTCAAATATGTTTGTCTATCCTGGCGTTTTTTTTTTAAAACCTGATGTTTATTGATGAACAAATCTACTGAAATAAGATCCAGAATTATCCTTTCAAGGAAAAGCAGCTAACTAAAACCATTTTTAGCAGACTTTATATATTATGAAAGCATCGCATTGACAATCTTGGACACTCAACAACGTCTCCAAGGTTTTGGCCGTGAATCAGATCCTGAGACCCTCCCATGAGGGCGATGGTGGCTTTTGGCAGCCTCATCAGAAATGTATAAATGGATCCAATCCTCCCAAAACCTTTCATCTCGTGCTTGATCCTCCATTTGTAATCCTCGATTGTGTACTCCACGGTCACCTTTCTGCTGAGGGTGAACACCGAGTCTCCTCTGACCACGGCAGTAAACAGAGAACCTTTGCTGTTCCCATACTGGCCCGACATGGCTGTCCACTGGCACGAGCTGAGATTGTAGCAGTCCATTACACATAGTAAGAAGTCATTACAGGGTCCATTGCGCATCACATACAAATTATCTTTATGGGCCACCATATAAAGACCATAACTCTGCTCGCGGATGAGTGTGGTAAGCAGGAGCCACTGGTCCTTTTCAGGCACATACTCATATATATCCGTAGCGCCTTTTCCTTTCCAAAGACAGATAAAGATCCTGCTCATGGCTACGGCAGACGCCACCGAGGTAGCGGGACAGGGGAGGTGGGAGATGAAGCTCCAGCTTCCATTAGACACACTGTACCTTTCCACGGATGACAAGGCTTTCATCTCGTATTCACCTCCTATGGTGTAGAGGCAGCCCTCGTGACCTATGAGGGTGAAGTTGTAGCGTAGCTGCCGGGGGCCGCTGATCGTAGACCATGCGTTGGTGGTGGGGTTGTAACAGAAACCACATTCTACTACCTTCTTGCGCACGTCGTGCACCCCTCCGATGATGTAGAGCTTATTGTCCAGGACAGCCACGCCTGCCATTGTGGTGCTGGTGTTCACCGGCAGGTGAGTCAGCACCTTCCATTCTTTGTTTTCTTCGTCCAAATAGCAGACCGTCCTCTGGAAATCCTTCAGCACCTCGGTGGATGGCGAATGGCTGCATACGGCTATGTAGGTGCTTGGGATAAGAGACTCAATGTACTCTACCAGGTTGTTAGGTAAGGTATGAACGTCTTCCTTCAGGTCAGTGTACATGTCCCGGATGAATAAGGCAGAACTGTGTGAGAGCTCCCACACGCCGTAGGTAGCAGCCGTGTGGTACATGAGCAGGCAGTTCTCGGAGTTGACGATATTGATCAAATACTTTGTGAGGGCCAGCACCTGGAGAAAAGCGGAACACTCGATGGCCTCCACGATCTGGTCGCTGTCCAGCATGGGCCGCTCCCCGTCCAGGACCTGCAGCATGACCAGGAAACCCAGAGCCCCCACGCACTGCAAGTAGATCTCCTCCTGGTAGCATTCCCTCATTCCAGACTGGAACAGAGCTCTGAAGTACTCACAGTTCTGAGTGAGAAGTGTTTTATTCACGGCAAAAACGCTGTCTTGAACGTTCACCCTCAGGCTGTCCGGTGGCTTGCAGTGTCCTGGCTGCTGGCTTAAATCAGGGCAGCTGCTGGACTCCATCACCTCCCTGCTGTAGATCTTCATTACATTCCTAACTGAGCCACGAGGTCAGGAAGAGAAAATCTTTGATTAGAGTTTGATCGGGATCAAACAGCACATCCGTGGTGTTTTAATGCATAATGCCAATGAGATTGTATGCCTCCTATCCAGAGCAGATGGTGCTTGACAGGGTATTCACTATTTGTTTTCACAGCCATGAGCACAGACTCTATACATAGCAGGCAGACGTGTGACACAGTTCAAGTGCATTATAATAATGACATGCAGTCAGAGGAAGAACCAGTGTTGCTCTGCTGAAAGAGGAGACGGATAATGGCTTGGTTACAGTGAATGTGACGGAGATTCACATTGCTCTTTGTTTGTGGCTGACAGTTTGGGGGCAGCTGCAGATTTGTCCTTGGGCAGCAGGAGCAGTCACACTACAGTATGACAATAGGTTGCTCCCCTGAGTCACACACATGCCAGTATTTCAGCAGTGACTGAAAATTAATCTGAATGCAGAAGTTTATACCTGGTTTATACTTGTGATGGAATATTTTCCATTGCATTCTATCTATCTATCTATCTATCTATCTATCTATCTATCTATCTATCTATCTATCTATCTATCTATCTATCTATCTATCTATCTATCTATCTATCTATCTATCTATCTATCTATCTATCTATCTATCTATCTATCTATCTATCTATCTATCTATCTATCTATCTATCTATCTATCTATCTATCTATCTATCTATCTATCTACCTACCTACCTACCTACCTACCTACCTACCTACCTACCTACCTACCTACCTATCTATCTATCTATCTATCTATCTATCTATCTATCTATCTATCTATCTATCTATCTATCTATCTATCTATCTATCTATCTATCTATCTATCTATCTATCTATCTATCTATCTATCTATCTATCTATCTATCTATCTATCTATCTATCTATCTATCTATCTATCTATCTATCTATCTATCTATCTATCTATCTAGATCTCTATATATTTATGGGTCAGTGACAAAACTGTCATGTGGTGTAACCCTAAAAACTTAAAAAAAATAATTTTCACTTTGATTTTTAAAAGTTCACACATTCAAGAATTCAGAAGTGAAAAAAAATTAAATAGCATATATTCAAGTTAATCAAATTAAATAGGCCAAGAGGGAACTTTACTGAAGTGGCGTTTGTTTTAATTAGTCAATGATTCAAGTGTTCATTGGTCTCTTGGTTGCAGAATTTAAAACATGTTTTTTTACAGGCACTGGACAAAGTATACCACACTGATTGGGTATGGACCTTCTTCACAGCAGCCACATTAACAGGAAATAGTAGATATATATAGTAGCACAGGTGTTATTAATGATACTAATAAAAGTTCAGTCCCATTTTGTGAAGCAGCCAACATGCACCAACATGCACAATATCAGCAGCCTGAGTCTGTTGGACCTAATTAGTATCATTGGTAACACCTGTGTTAACCCATTATGTTAATGCTGTGAAAAACCTTTATTTTGGTCATGAGCTTATAATTTAGCAGGGGGCCAGCTGCTAGTGGCTAAAGGCTAGGCTAGCAAGTTTAAAAAGGAATCTTTTGGTGGCCATTAAGCAACTGCTTTGACTTTACAATTATCAACAGTCCATGTATGGCTTGGTTGCCTTCATGGGGGAAATGTTAAGGAAGCAGCAAAGGCAGCCCAGTCTGCAACACAGCTTGGGAGCAACATTTTCAACAACAGATTCATATATTCTATGTAAAGCACTATATAAATAAAGTTGAATTGAATTCACAGGATGCAGTGTTAAGAGCGTTTTTCACACATACGGTATTGATGTCAGGTAAAGAAAAGTACATCCTATCCTTACAGACTGTAAGCAGTACGTTGTTAGAATAACAACTGAAAAACACATGCGACACCAAGATAACAAAATTATTCTTCATTAAAATATATATTTGATAATTGAAATTGCAGAAGGGACACCCATCCAGTGCCCTTAATGGATCACATGCCACTGAGTAATTTTAATATTTAAGTATATTTGTCAACAAACACCTCTTTTCTGTTTCTTTTGAATGCAATACTATTACTTGTAAAGGAGGATTTTGTGGGATTGCTTAAGTCATTGATCTTAATACTTCTTCTATTGCTGTTTATAAGTTCTTCATCTTGTTTTAGGAGGTATTCTGAGTTTAAGGGAACATAATCTATCTTGGACCCCAGAAATGCTTGAACCTTCCCTGCATGGAAGGGGAAAATATAATAAAAAAACAAAACATCTTTCATAACTGTAATGAGAAAAAATATCTATTTTCACAAATGTCTTAAATACTTTCATAACATAATTATTTCACCTCAGTGAATCAGCAGCTGTTTCCACTGTAGTCCAGGTTTTACCAGCTTGGTTTTGAAGTCTTTTTCCTAAAATGGATAAAATTTAGAGGCTGGTGCATCAGTTGCGCACTAGGCTTTTTTTCCTTCCCTCTCAGTGCTTTTTTGGAGCAGCAGAATCACACAGTGGTCAGAGCACGCTTGCTGGAAAATTTATGCTTTTTGGACGTCTTGGAGATGTAGAGGAATTTTTTTCATTATTTAGATTTTTCCCACACTTGCATGCATGGAAAATGTATTTTGTGACCACCTCCTGTCTAAACAGGCATTTATTTTTCTCCACTTAACCGTTATCAGACTGCGAATGCTAGACATTGTCTGAAATAAGGATCCAAAGCAATTTGGAGGAAGGTAATTATGTCCTTGATGTTTGGAAAAGTGAAGACTTGTAACTTTGCTGCAGCTGCTGAGAGAAGTCCTGCTGAGTGCAACTTGGTGCTGCTTGGGGTGATGGGCACAGGGAAATCAGGTTGGTATTAAATCTTTAACTAATAAATGACAAGAAATGCCAAGAAATGTAACTATTTTTGCCTTACCTCCAGGCTTAAAGTTGATAGAGAGGCAGAATGTTCAGTTCAATTTTTACTCACATTACTGACTGAACAAGCTTGAGTAAATGAGCTGCTGTACAGTAGATAGCAGCTAAATTATGGTCACTGGTGAAGCTTTTACAAACCAAACTTTTGCGTATCTGTCACAAGCTATAATTACCTTAAAGGTATGCAATACAAATTACTAATTCATATTTTGTTAAATCAAATCAACAGCAGTGATGTCACTACTATTTCCCAGCATAGTTTCATATGGGAAACTTTGCTGTAACTTGGCTGTTTTTAAATAACTTGAATTCACTTGACTTTATTCATTATAAATAGTTTTTAAGTCTAAATGGAAAACATGTAATCCTGCAGTTAATCGCCAACTTTATTCAGTTGTGTCCATTACATAATTTTTATTCTAAATAAACACAGCGCAGCTATATTTGTACTTTATGAATTTCCTCATGTAGTGTTTTGGAAAGCTGATGCCAAACGGGAATATTTATGTAGCGTGGTTTTCTCATGGCCTTCCTCACTGACCCCAGTCTCCAGAGACTCTGCAGTCAGACACTGTTATGGCTTCACGAGAAGAACTTTCTTCTTGTTTTGCAGCACTGACTGTGAAATTCCTCACAAAGCGCTTCATCGGTGAATATGACCCCCACCTAGGTGAGATTTCTCTTCTCCCATTTTAACCGTACAGTATAGAAAACATCCCGATATACTCTGTACTGAAAATGGCGACATGATTTCTTTGTTTGCTCCTGAATCGGCTGCAATATAGAGGATATTTATTCATCAGAGGAGATTGTGGACCAGCAGCCAGTCATGGTGAGAGTGATGGACACTTGTGATCAGGTATGAACACACAGCAGAGTCCAACATCTAATGTAAAACATATACAGTCAGGTTTATTTGTTGAGCTCTTTAAAAATTATGAATACTCATTGAAATAAGAACAAAACTAGATAAAACTAATATGCACATAGTATAAAAACTTAAAATAAAACTCAAAAAAGGTGCATGATATGGGACCTTTAAACACATCTTTGAGTGAGGGCTGACATCTGCTGGTGAAAGCAAGAACAGCAAAGACACTGAAGGCTTCACTAAGCAAATAGATTGGATTGCAATGTGACTAAATCACCACAATGACTGTAAATTCAGTAAAGAGGAAGGAAAAGTATGTAGTCAACATTTCTAACAGTATCTGTGTGTGTCTGGAGGAGGGTCCGGTGAACAGCGAGCGGTACCTGTCCTGGGCCAGCGGCTTCCTCGTGGTCTACAGCATCGATAACATGGAGAGCTTTAAAGGCTGCCAGAAGTACCTGGAGACACTCGCCCTTCACAATAAAACCCTGAAGCCAGAAACTCCCATCATCCTGCTGGGGAACAAGCTGGACATGGACAGATACAGGTTGGTGTCTGCGTATGTGTGTGTTACTTAAACTTAAGCACATAAGGATTAGCAGCAGTTCATGCAGAAAATATAAACCACCTGTATGTTCTTTGATTCAGATCAAAGATAATATTTAAAAAAAAAGAAAATATGAGAATCTTTTCATTTAATTTCTGGAATATCAAAAGAACATATTGAGGAGATTGTGCAGCTGTGGTGGAGGAGGTACACACTTGTAAGACATTTTCCCAAGAACACATAAGGACTTTTGAAGGGCAAGACAGCAGCATTTCTCATTTCTTTGACAAGCCGGGGGAGCGAACGCTTCCTCATTCTGTGGCAGCTTGTGAGCAGTTTGTAGAATTCAACATCAAATATAGAAAAACCTAGAAACATACACAAATTATTGTAGCACCTTTTACTGTAAGATATTGTTGCCCATTACAGTGGTTCCAAATTTAACATCCACTGCTGTCCGCGATTGCCTTTTAAATACATCTTTTTAATTCTAAAAAACTGTAATTAGCATGTACCTAAAAGCCATAAACAAAACAGCTCATGTTTCATTTTAAACCTCTGAGACATGCTGCTGAGACATTTCTCTACCCTGTTTGATGTAGTTTATCATATTCACAATGACCTAACTACTGCAGGTGAGGGTTTGGTGAAACATTCTTTTATATGGATGTAGTATGCATTTAATTCCTGAAAATATCTATGAAAAATCAATAAATATTTTATCCATTTTGTTTGCTGTTTGTTGTGTGGCTGACAGTAACTGAGTTTGGGTAATAAAATGTTTTGAGACCAACCACTTGTTCTCCTAATGTCCGGTTGGATGCTATATTCATTTTGCACATTTATATTTTTCCAAAAATGATTTAGAGACCCACAGAAATTATCCCAACTGGGGTCAGAACCCCAAGGTTGAGAATGGCTGGCCTTTTACACATCTAAAAGACATGGAGCAGCATTAACTTTCATCTGGAGTCATGTTTCTGTCTGCTTGATTAATGTAAGATTTATTCTGTTTTGGCTTAGACCAACTTCTGTCAGACAGATTTATCCATTTAGCTGTGGAATGCTCCACTATGTCCATGAAGTAGTTTATAACTTTGTCTGCTGCATGGTGCTAAGCAGGGAGCGTATTCTATTAAAACCTTTTCACTGAATACAGCTACTTGCTGTGGCCGAAAATACTCAATGAGAGGTCTGAAGTGAAGTTGAGGACTGAGGAGAACTGCAGTCGGCGATAAATCCCCGTGGGTTAATCACTATGAATGACCTCTTTTGAAAAGGACCCTTTCACATACAACTAGTCATGCGATCCATTGTTAATATAAAAATATTGATCGCCGCAATAACAAGACTCAACGGTGGCAGTGCTCGTGGCTCTTCAGCACAGCGGTGCTTTGAGCGAATATCAGCATGCTAACGATGACAAAGTAGCACAGTGTCTGCAGGACTTGCATCCATATTTGACAATTCTGCATGTCGTGGTCGACGCCCAGTGCCAAGATTTAGTGCCAATGCAGGAAGTACTTGAGTCTTTTATGTAGACGGGCAAAAAGTAGGAGGTGGATGTCCGGTGGTGGATGTTTGACTGTGATGCAACACATTAGCTTTCCTGTAACAGCTAGAGTAAAGTTAACATGTTTTTCTTTATTAAGCATAATTTTCTTAAATTTGAGTTATATTTGCATAACCACAACTACATATAGCTTAACCACTTAATCACCAGGACTATTTTTCTTTGTTATAAATGATAATAAATATGGAATATCTCTACTACCACCAGTGTTGGGGTCATTACTAAAAAAAAGTAACTAGTTACAAGTTACTAGTTACTTGTGAAATTTGTAACTATGTTACTTTACTAGTTACTGCATTTGAAATCACTACTAGTTACTTAACTTTCCAGTTTTTTGTTAAAAGCAAAAGCAAATGTTAAAAGTTACCCGATAGATACATGGACAAATATCATAGCCTTTTCATCGCTTTATTTTCAAGTATCAGCAAAAGCTTACTTTCCTGTTAGTGGGTGCGAGCGGTCGGATCAGGTCTATTATTATTTATAATAAAAACTATTATTATAATTATTACCCTTATTAAAATGCCATACAAAATAACATAATAATAATAATTGCACACATATACGCACACATATACACACACACGCTCTCCGCACCCCTACAGATAAAAATACTTTATTTATTGTTGGAGCTGAAGTTTTCTCATGTGATATATGAATAAAACTCAATGCTGTTTTAACAGATCACTTCAACTACCCAGCACTTTCGATGTGCAGATATTATAAAGTGAGAATTTAAAAACAATTCAGAAACATCCAGTTTCAGTGTTCTTATCTAAAAGATGAGTTGTGACGATAATACTATATGATTAACCTTGTTTGTGATCTTAGTCTTAGTGGTAGTCACCCTTATGTTCCTCCAACCCTATGAATATAGCAGGAAAATGGCAAAGTTTGGAGTAGAGGTGAATGAGGTTTAAGTTAGAGAAGGGTATAAATCGGTATAAATTCATGAAATATAGGAAAAAAAGATTAGATGAATCTTGATCTGATGATGGATGAAGAGTCAGGAGACTGCCAACGTTACTTCAGTTTATTCCAGAGGGAACAGGAATGTCTCTGCCACACTTTATGCTGTCCACTCAATAATTGTTGAGACGTTTTACTCTGAGCCAAAAATGTCAATCGTGGTGCCAGAGGAAAATTCAGGGATGACTGAAGTCATTAAGTTTCATCGTATCCAGGTCCTGTGCCAATTCATCCAGGAGCTGTTCTACTAGAACATGGACAGAGACACAACCCAGTACTTCGATTTTTGAGTCATTTAACATGCTGATTGCTAAAGTTTTGGTGATATGACACATGAAAAAAAAATACTGTAATTATCTGCAAAGTAGAAAATAGGTAGGAATATAGGTGTTTTTCAACTACAATTAAATCTTAATAGGTGGAGATATCCTGTTTTTGATACATTTTAGTCCAATATTGAGTAGAATTATCTTATTCCACTGTCAGATAATTTACCTTATTCAAAGTTGTTTTTTCCTGATTTGGGTCAATTTATTATTGTTTTAAGACAAGACTTAAAACAAGACTTAAAAAAAAATATTAAATTGAGTTAAGCTGTTAAAATCCAAGGTCCCCTGATATGGGTGCACATTAAGCACTTGCCCACAGCATCAAGGTTGGAGGGAGCACCAAGAAAAAATGATTTCAAATAAATTGGCACAATGGACACCAAGGCTGGATGGGAACCAACTCAAAAAATAAAAATAAAAACCTGACCAACTGTGTTTTTGGTTGTTTTTTTATGCCACAGACATTGTGTTTAGTGCCCCTCAAATAATTAGTTATTAATCAAATCATTATATCCAGTATAAAAATAAATTGCAAAAAAAAAACTCAGCTGCAACATTAAATAATGTATTTTTTCAGTTAACACAATTTTAGATTTTTGTACAATATTGTAGCCTCATTTGCTCTTTAACAGTAACACACATTAATTCAGACTTCTGGTGTCACCTCATATGTTTGTTGCCATATGTAAATTTCTTCCAGGTTTAGATATTCCCTATTTATTTCAGACAAGTCATTTAGAATCACAGAAAAAATAGGCCTAGAGGATTAACAGGTTACAACATTAAAAAAATAAGATACAGCTCTGGAAAAAAATAAGTGACCACTGCATTTTCTTCTGAAATCAGCATCTCTACATGTATTCCAGCCATTCCATTCCAGTGTCTGTTGAATTCCAACACATGCACACCTCATTCTGCTTAAAGAGGAACCAGGAGTGGAATAAAATCACCCAAGAACAATGGTAGAGACTGTGGAGAGCATGACAAGATACATGAAATCTGGGATTAAAAATAAGTGTTATTGCACCAAATATTGATTTCTGAACTCTTCTTTAGTGTAAACATTAGTATTATGTTATTTCAAAATGAATTTGATCTTGTTTCTTCGCATTGTTTGAGGTCTGAAAAGATAGTATCTTTTTTTATTATTTTCACCATTTGACATATTCTGCAAATAAATGTTCTAAACAATAATAATATTTTTATTTGGATTTTGGGGGAAATGTTGTCAGTGCTCTATAGACTCAAACAAAAATGTTCCTTTTGCTCAGACTTATACCTCAGAAAAAAGGTATCATTTTGCAATGATCTCTTATTTCTTTTTCCAGAGCTGTATATTATCTGGAGGTGGAATAAGATAATTCTACTCAGTATAGATTTCATTGTACCAAAAACAAGATATTTTCACCTATTAAGATTTCAGTTTTTGCAGTGTGTGTTTTGGGTGTCAAGCTAACTATAAACTACAGTAACATATGATTCAGTGAAATATTTTCTTCTGTGTCTCAGGCAGGTGAGTAAATCTGACGGTGAAGCCCTCGCCTCCCGTCACGGCTGCCTGTTCTACGAGGTGTCGGCCTGCCTGGACTTCCGCTCTGTTCAGCATGTCTTCTACGAGGCGGTGAGGAGGGCGCGGCGGGAGGGCGAGCACGGCCGCCTGGTCCCGGCCGTCTACATCAGCGAGGACAAGGCGCTGCTCAGCCTCTCCTCTGCGCCGTCCTTCACCACGCCCTGCTACAAGGAGCTGCCGGCCCCCGCCACCGCCAAGCTGGTCACCGTCAAGACGTCCAGGGCGCAGAAACGGCGGGCCGCCACGCTCACTCTGCTCAAAGGCTTCAAGATCTTCTGATCCTGTCCCCTTCGTCCTTTCCACAGACGCGAGGATGACACTGAGGAGAATGACAATGAGCTAACATAGAGAGAGCAGGAAAGACTGAGTAACATTGATCGTAGTTTTAGCTACATTCGGAGTGGACACATTCACATTTCACAAATACGGTTTCGCTCAATGGTTTGATGAGTATGAAAAGGATGGGACTCATTCTCTATGACCTTCACGTCACCACATTTCACCAACACCTACAGGATGCACTCAAGCTTTTCAGAAGACCCTCTATTTGGTCTCTAGTGCAACGGATAGTAATCACTGTTACAAAAGTAATATATTACTGTAATGCATTGATTTTTGCTGTGATACAGTAATGTAAGGCATATTACAGGCAAACTTTTTTCATATTTTACTCACTATAAATGTCAGAAAATGCGAATTACAATGTGTTTTTAACCTGGATTGAAGTTGTATTTTTTTTTTCTTCATACAAATTCGCTATAATGTCCACAAGGTCAGCAGCAGTGAAATGTCTGTGCTAGAAATGCTTTACTTCCTTTTCCTTTTGACTCATCAGACAGAAGAGGGAGAAATCGTTGGACAGCACATTCTCCACTCATTACTTTACATTTGTTAGACATTTGAATAACATTGTAGTCGAATGCACTTTGTGTGCTCCACCTAAAGAACTGTTCACTTCCTGAAAAGGCAGCAGTATTTTAACTTTTACAGATTTGCCATGGTTGAAGTTAACAAGGAAGCAAGTGGAGCATGACAGTGGAGATAAAAACACATAACAGATAAAATGAATCTTCAGCATCAAGAGGTTAGGAGACTTGTTGTTGAATACATGAGAAACACTTTCAACAGTGGAATCACCAGCTTTTTGAAAACTTGTCAGTAAGATCATTGTTGTGACTAGCAGCAATTATGACAAAGGTATAGAGCCATATTTAGATCACCAAAAACAGATTTCCAGTTATTTTGGTGAGAGCAACTTAAAAGTACTGTAATGCATTATATTTCAAATACAGTAATAGCGTAATGTAACGAATTACAGTAACAAGTAATTAATAATGCATTATGGTTTATTTTATTTTAAATAAAGCGGAAGAAAATGCTTGAATGCTGCAAACAAAACTGTAAATGTAAACATTTACATACAACTGTAAACATGAAATGTGTTGCAGTGAAAAACAGGTGAAGTAGAGGATGGATGCAGGGCTAGATGGATCTTGACAGGGAAGAAGCTTGGAAGAGGGAAATTAGAAGAAAAAGAAAAAAAGTACACCACAACACCAACAGGTACATAATAGGATACATAGACAAGCAGGCAAAAATAAAAAATAAAATGTGGAAAATGCAGGTTTTTTAGTTGACAAAGACATTAGTAATATTCAATGTAGACATTCAGGTCATTACAAAGACCTGTAGGAAACACCTACAGTAGTTTCTTCACTCAGGTGTCTATTTTGATAAATAACTGCTGGTTCCAAATAAATGCAGAATCTATTTTATTAAAAAAGCTTAAAAAAAATCAAGGAAGAAGATGTGACCACTGAAGGTGCACGTTTTTCTTCTTCGCCTGTTACTTTTTGCTGTCGTGCTCCAATGACATTAAAAAACACCATCTCTGATAATATTGATTAATTGTCGATTCCAGTGCAGTGGAAAAAATAAAATAATATGACATGAAATTTATATACTTACTTTTGAAAAATGTAATTTATGTTGTAGTCATACCGGTTTGATTTGGTTAATTTGAGGAAATTACCATATTTTTCCAGTTTTTCTGAGCAAGATTTTTGTCCCGAAGGAATTAATCTCATGTCCCAAATTACCGCCTGGTCTCAAATAAACGCCTGTTCTGTTAAGTGATTGAAACAAATCAACACACTGGCTATTAGTTAGTAATTTACAGTATAGTATGCTACCCTTGGTGCTGTCAGTCACTGATTGTATAAGCTTTGATGCTAAAACTTGTCAATTCAACAGCATGTTTTGACAGGACAAACATCCCAATACATAATCACTGTGGCTTTATCCATGAAATGGATGAAAAGAGACTTGTTCTGTTGCTGTGACAAGCTGTTATGAGCTTGGTGTACAGACCGATGTATTGATTAACATAGAATGTGTCTGTTTGGTCAGATGCACATGAGATGGATGAACATGTCTCATATGTCTCCTGTGTAAAGTAGAGCAGCTTGGGCTAAAGCATCCCAGGGTAGACTCAGGAAACGGCATCAGATACATACATTTAAATCTTAATATACCTACCGCTCATTATTGTTAAACTTGATTTGTTTCTCTGTTTTTCACCACAAAGTCACCACAAAGCTTCTGTGCTTCAGGAACTGAGTTGTTTTCATGTGCATTTATATTTTTCACAGGCAACTGGCATTGTAGAAACTGTCAGGTTTAAAGGATATGTTTGCAATTTTTCAAGTCCATCTTAGAACAATACTCAGGTGCCCACTTTTTTGTTTAACTGTAATCTTTCCTCCTGTTTATACTATCAATTAAAAGATGCCTTTCATGGAATCCACACACCTCATTCTGTGCAAACTACAATCATAACTAAATGAATATGAGGCTTCAACCATCTGAATTATTCAAATGAACATTACTTGACTTAACATTGAGCTGCAGTGGAGTTCTATGGAAATAGCTCAGGAAGAAATCTATCATTGGTCAGTAACAGGAGGAAAAACAGCAACCAAAACCTCTTTTAATATCCATATCAGTATCTGACATGAAAGTTTGTGAACTGTATCCTTCAAGACCTTGGTAAGCGTCTGACACTGCTTCTCGGATTTGTTAATTCATTCAAACCTTTATTTAACTCAGAGGCCACTGTGGTTTGAGGTACAATCTGAACAAAATACTATACTGCATACAACATAATGTTTGGGGTCACTTAGAAATGTCCTTATTTTTGAAAGAAAAACACTGTTTTATTCAATAAAGATAACTTTAAACTAATCAGAAATACATTCTGTACATTAATAATGTGGTAAATGATTATTCTATCTGCAAATGTCTGATTTTTGGTGCAATATCTACATAGGTGTATAGAGGCCCATTTCCAGCAACTATCACTCCAGTGTTCTAATGGTACAATGTGTTTGTTCAGTGCATCAGAAGGCTAATGGATGATTAGAAAATCCTTGATGCTATCATGTTAGCACAGCTGAAAACAGATTAGCTGCTTAGAGAAGCTAGAAAACTGACCTTCCTTTGAAGATATCAATGTTTGAAGGAAAAAAAAAAGATTTTAAAACATTTCTAACCTTGTCAATGTCAGTCAGTCAGTCAGTCAGTCATTTTCTATACCTGCTTATTCCTCATTAGGGTCGCAGGGGTCTGCTGGAGCCTATCCCAGCGCGTTACGGCGAGAGGCAGGGATACACCCCAGATGGTCGCCAGCCAATCGTGGGGCACACACACCATTCACTCACACACTCACACCTATGGGCAATTTAGAGTTGCCAATTAACCTGAGCATGTTTTTGGACTGTGGGAGGAAGCCAGAGTACCCGGTGAAAACCCACGCAGACACGGGGAGAACATGCAAACTCCACACAGAAAGGTCCCAGACCCAGGACCAAGGAGGTCTTGAACCTGCGACCTTCTTGCTGTGAGGCAACAGCGCTAACCCCTGCGCCACCGTGTCGCCCTCCTTGTCAATGTCTTCACTATATTTTCTATTTATTTTACAACTTATGGTGGTAAATAAAAGTTTGTCTTTTGATGGAAAACAAAATTATCTGGGTGACCCCAACACGGTAGTGTACAATACAAAATCTGTGTTAAAACAGATGCAGATCATCCAACAGCTTCCAAAACACTGCTTCAGAATTACAAAAAGCAACATTAACATTTTTATAGAATTAGGAAGCCTTTTTTCCTTTGCCTTTGAATGAGGCCGTTCTGAGCCGTTACAGTAGCAGAACTGTTGATTTGCACTAGCTGATTGAACATATGTCAGTCATAACATACTGTAGATGAGAAAGCTACATGAATGGTGACAAATAAAGAAATCATCACAGCACACATATGTGTTCAATGATATATTGATGCATGAATGTTTTAGGCAGACGTGCTCCCTCAGTGTGTAAACTGGCTACAGGGATATAACTGGAGTACTGGTGCCTTTTATAACAATCAAGTACAACAACAGAGGAAACCATATTCACACATAAACACATATAAAGCCATACACACTGAGATAATTGATAGTATCATCAACAGCACGTGAATCAAAGATAAATTCTCATTCCACAAGTTGGGTTAATGAATCCAAAATATTCTCTTTTTTTTCATGACTCCCAGCCCTACAGGGGATCACATAAACCAAGCTAATTAACATTGTGATTATAACTACCAGTGACAAATCAGTTTTACGACTTCATCCCTGTTGTGCAACTCAAGCTGAATGAGCTCCCTTTTTTCATCACATTCATACAGTGCCCTGCAATAAATATGAATTTATGAATCTTGTAATTGAATCCTCTCTGTTGTAATAGCTAGGGCTTGTTGTGGCATCAACCATTTGACACTGTAATGTGGTCATGTTCTTTTGACCACCCGTGAAGAGCCTGCCAATATGGTCAAGGTGGAGTATTTTTTTTTTTTCCATTTTAACAATTAATAACCACACACACACAGCAAATATCTAATGCATCAGTTTTTCAGCTGCAGGTTTCTCTACCCTTGTACAACTAATTATTTGTAATTAATTGTACATTAAATGCACAGAAGATGCAGGCACTCATTTACTAAGTGATTTATTTCCATTATGAGAGACATTTTGTTACATGCGGGGGAACACATAATGCTTATCTTGCATAAGAGATTAGGGTAATAGTTTATATGCTTATATGCCTTCATTCTAGACAGCACAATTACATATGAAGTAAATGGAAAGGCAATGAGACCTTTCTTTCTGAAGATATGTAACAACAATGGTAATAAAAATACCAAACTCCCTGGGACAATCAGACTATGAATTCACTTGTGCCCTTCTGTTCTGAGCTAAGAAATCATTACAGGATATAACTCCTCATAAAACCACAAATTGTTCTTTTTTTATATATATTTTTTTTACACAGCGTGCAGATTAAACATTTGACCATTTCCTTTTTGACTTGTCTAAGCAGTAAAAGCACACAGGTGTGTCCATTTATTGTCCCAGGAAGAAAGATATCGTCCTATTGGATATTGTAAAATCTTGTTATGGCATAAATGAGGTAGTCTGAGTTTAGATAGGGGACGATGAACATGATGAATTCTGATATTGGTTAAAGAATGATGAAAATTATGCATTTTGAAAGGAAATATGGATGGGACATTGATAAGTTATTGCTTTTCTTGTTCCCTTTTTGCCCATATGCTTATATTGCATAAAACTGTGTGTGACGAAGTCTGATTAAATGAATATGTTTGAAATAAAAAAAAAAAAGTCATCCTTTTCTGGTTTCAAAGGCTCTATCACAGTGAAACGATCTTCTAAACTACCAGGCTGCTCTGGCTGTTCTACTGACTTAGAAATAACATCAACATGACTGATTATTTATTAGTGAGAAAAATGCACTGTGTAAATATTACATAATAGGACACATATTACATAACAGGATACACAGGCAAGAAAGCAAAAAAAATGTGTGCATAATTCAGATTTTTCAGATGACACTGCATTTATTTAGAATTGGAACCAGCAGTTAATTATCAAAATAGACACCTAGTGGTTAATTGAAACTTTGCTATTATTTGGTAAATTACGTAAAATTACAAATTCTGTTTTTATTTTAAATAAATAAAAACAAAAAATACTGCATCAATATGAATATCAAGGTATTTAGTAGTAAAACTTGTACAAAATCCCCCAGCCCCCATGTTGAGATTCTTCAGGCCTGTTAAACTCTAATCTCTTCACTTCGTGGTTTCTTCTTCATGAGTTTCCAACTCAGCAGCTAACACCTCTTCCTGTTTCTCCTCCACTGCTTCAACCTCCTCCTGCTCCTCCTGCTCCTGCTCCCCTGACGGCTCCTCCTCAGCTGTGGGGTCCGGGTACAGACAGGAAGTGTTCCCGTCCTTCCACGTGACCACGATGTCTCCCGCCTCCAGCTCCTTCACCTTCCCGTTGGACGGGGAGGCCTTGGCTTCCTGCAGCAGCCTCTCCGGGGACGGCGTTCGGGGGCTGTCGTCTCTGTGCTGGAAAATGACCCGAAGCTCCTCGACCTCACTTTTGTGAGCCAGAGCAGCTGCCGCTTTGTACTTGGCGATCTTTCTTCTGTTCCTGTAGGGCAATAAAAAAAAAAGAAAAAAACGACACGGCTATCTCTCAGAATGACAAACATCGTGTCCATTATGTTGCTAGAGACAAAAAAGCTGCTTGGGAAAACCTAAGCAGATGTTTTTTTCTAGATAGTTCATACTTGCTGGACATGGCTCCCATTCCCAACAAGAGAAAACCAACAAGGAGGCAAAGGAAGGACAGACCCAGCAGCACAAACTTCCACACAGTGGCTGTAACAGGAAGAATGCAGCACTTTACAATATAGAATGAGAATAAAAGAAGTAAAAATGTAATAATCAGGAATATCAAGTATGATGTGAAATAGTAATGGGAATTTCATCTCTTTTTAGGGAGCCATGTCATTTGGCTCCCAAATGTTTTTTTTTTTTTCCATTTTAACACTTATACCTTTTGTAATTCAGCCAAATTCAGCATTGTTTTGACTTGTGATTTGTATTTAAATTTCAGTAAATTGCTGTAGTTATTTGCATTTACAGTTGTAAAATCCCTTGTAACTCTCTAACTTGCAAAACAAGGCAGATAGATAATGCCTATAAAAACCTAAGCATAGAAATTAAAAAAAGACATCTATTGACATTTAGATTTACACACCTAACAAAAGAAGTAAAGGACTGAAAAATACAGCAATATAATAATCAAACAGCAATCAAATAAATGTGCTTTGTTAAATAGAACCAAAATGTTTTGTTATAGTGTAAAAATATTAATAAATATACAACACAATAAACATTTTCTGGTATATTTTAGTTTTCATTCTGTCTTGCCTTTTAATCTTTTAGTATTTAGTTTTGTTATATTCTGTGGTCTTTAACATGTTAGTTTTAATTATGTCTTTTAATCTATTATATTTTTAGCTCCAGTGTTTCCTCATGGAGGTCTGTGTGTGTCTATATGTAGAAAGGGGGTTACTGTAGTTTATCTGTCGACCCATTTTTTTTGTGAAGCACTTTGTGTTATGGTTTTAAATGTATGAAAAGTGCTATATAAATAAAGATGGATTGATAATGATTTTTACTTACAGTCCTCGGTGCGATAGAACCAGCGGAGGTACTCCCTCTCCTCCTCAGTCATGACGTCACCTTTCTGCTCTGCAAACTCAAACTCATCGGGTTCATTAGACGCCCTCCTGGATCCTGCAGAAAAGCCAGAGAAACACAGTCTGCATCACAGCACAGAGCAGCTCTCTTCCCTTTCATTAGCATCAGTCAATGTTTCACAATGTCTCCAAAACACTTTAGTCACACTCATTTTTTTTGTAGTTTCGATTCTAAAATGTGGAAAACCAAGTCAGGTGAAATTAGCACATTAAGGTTTCTACTATTGTTAACCTGTTAAAATCCAAAACCGCCTGATACTGGAGCAGGTTTTATTCATAAGTCACATGAGAAAACCTCAGCTACATCACTAAATAAAATATTTGTATCTGTAGCAAAACATAATGTTACTGTTACAGCATCAATATATACCATCAATATCCACATCATCAATAAAATAAGAAAATAGTATCCTCAGTGTGATTTCTATGATTTAATAGACATTTTTTTTTTCCCTGATTTGGATCAGTTTGTTTTTATTTCTGTTGAATACATTAATTATAGTATTATTCTAAAGTTAGTAATTTGTAAATAAAATCCCTACTTTTGGTCATTATGACCTGAAACACTTAACAGCCAGTAACATTTTTCTACTAAAACAGACATAATTATTGATTTTAGATGATGACAGCCCAGTCTTACTTAGGCATTTTTTCAGGATGCAGACTAATAGTGTTTTAATGAAAATACTTTGTGTGACTGATCCATCAGCCTGTTTATTTGTTTATTGCTTCTCTATTTGACTGGAAAGTCTTAATCTAATCTTTATTTTCTTATGCACAGAATGGTGTTTTCTGTTGAGAGCAAGCACCCCAACAAGACGCTTTTGTGTAAGTTATTAACCTAAAATGTACAAGGCTTTCATTTTACAAATGTACAAGCAAATTATACAAGCTAATTGTTACCTGACTCATTTATAACCCGAAACATCAATATCCTATTCACATAATAGTATGTTTTGTGTGAAAGTATTTTTTGGGGCTGTCCAAAATAAATAATGCTCCACTGTCTTAATTAACAGGAAGACAGGATGATAAATTACTTTAATTTCTAATAGTAAAGCTTATTAAACATAATCATCATAATCATCCTAATAAATTGGGTTAAAGCTTCTCTTCTCTGCAATATTTCGGTCTAGTTCCAGCCCTTGTTCTTCAGCGAATGAGTGAATGAAAGTTTAAATAAATTTCACTCACTTCTTAGTGATCTGCCTGCATGTGGATGCACATTTCTCTAACTAAACTTGGCCTGGAAACTTTCAAACAAAAAACAACAAAAAAAACTGTTTTAAATTCAATATTTGGAGGCATAAATGGCCCATAATGGCCTATAAAGAAGAAAACAATCTCTGCAAGAGCAAAACCAAAAAACAAAAATATTCTCACTGACTGAGTTTTTCTTTGCAGATGTCCCCCTCGTCCAGAGATCTCCATTTTGAA
Source organism: Lepturacanthus savala (assembly GCA_030544235.1). NCBI lineage: Eukaryota > Metazoa > Chordata > Actinopteri > Scombriformes > Trichiuridae > Lepturacanthus > Lepturacanthus savala. The sequence continues at coordinate 23,101,000 of CM060462.1, read as the reverse complement.
TGTTTGCTGTCGGTGGACAGGGTCAGACGCCGGCCGGTTATGGACAGCAGCATGGATGTGTTGCGACTGATCAGCCGGTCACGGTCGCAGTCCCACATGAGCCCTACAGAATCCACGTTCTCGTCAGAACAGGACTGGGTCTGGACGGGGTCCTTGTGCTGGGCCGACAAACATCTGGAGGATGCCACGCACATCAGCATTCTCTGGTCCAACCAGACCCACTGCTGGGTCGGTGAGTCCAGGTTGCACTTCTTCAGCAGGACTTCACCCGAAGGCCCCGAGTCCTCCAGACACAGACTGTGGTGTGTGTTGTGGACCATGAAAGCCTGCGACCCTGCAAGGGTGGAGATAGTGATACAGGAGCAACATCACATACTACAGTTATGATGACATATACAGCTCTGGAAAAAAAACAAAAAACTACTTTCATTTTCATGCAATTATCTGTAGTTTCTATTCCTTACATTTTAAAATATCCTAATTATTTTTATTTAATTCCAGCCTGTTTTCATGTTTTCAATCGCAAGCCAAAAAGGGATTTTCTGCCAGAAAGTGCATGATTTGACCTGCTCTGTTGTCTAAATTATAATCAATCCAGGCCCTTTTCACTGTTAAAATACCTTTAAAGCAACAATACAACACCTTTTTGTCTTTCCAAGAAGCAATGACAGCTCTCAGCTCTTTTAGCTTTCATTCACTATTAGATGTTAAAATACTTTTAAAGGGACAATACAACATCCATTTGCAATATCTCTGCCCAAATATTTGAAATTTGGGGGAAATGTTGTCAGTAGTTTATAGACTCAACAAAAATATTCCTTTTGCCCAAACACATGTAGTAAAATCAGAAAAACTGATCATTTTGCAGCGGTATCTTATTATTATTATTTTTTTTACAGAGCTGTAAATCAACTTTGAATTAGCTTGAATTAGTTGCTCAACACAATAAACAACAACAACTTTCAAACCAGCATTGTGCAAATAAATAAATAAATAAATTTGTATTTATAGGTAAAGTAACTGGTGGTGTAGAACTATTGTACCATGATGACAATGATATAAATATAATTAGAAATAATAAAGTACCACTACTACTACTTCAGTTGTGCATGAGGGAAGGATATTGTTGAAAAAAATGTTCAATTAATTTACAAAATATTGAAAGTAAGTGACAGCAGGAGTTTACCTGGCAGGAGAAGGAACAACACGATCCAGGCGTCAAACATATCTAGAGAAGACGAGGTAATGTTGTTAGAAATCACTGCAGTTTCTGTGTTTTTCATTTAAGGAGGAAGCAGTGACAACAGAACACGCTACTCTCTCAAGAATATATGTTTATTATATTATTTTCAAAAAGTTATCTTATCAGTTTAGGACTTTTATTATGTTAGTGGCCTATTAAGCTTTAACGAGGACATTATCAGCTGCAAGGTTCAGTCCTAGGCCTCATTTTTTTCAATGTGTCTATGAAGTTCTACCATCCACACAATCAGTTTCCTCTGCTATAGAGAGGAAACCCCTTGTTTCTTCATTAAATTCAGTGATACATGATTTGATAATTTTAAAACCTCTTCTTTTTACTTGTATACTCTGTTCACTTCTTGACATCTGGAGAAGATGTATTCTCTAGCTGGTTTAAAACTCTGCAGCCAAGACCTTTGCAAAAGTAAAACTGAGTGCATACATATGCACATACCCTCATAATAAAATGTCTCCACTGGCTGCTTGTAAAAGTGGAGAATATGTTTTCACTGTCCTCAAATCAGTTCATGGTCTAGGTATAGATTCTGGAGCAGCCTCTCTGTGGACTTGATAATGTGGACCATACTTACAAATCAGTATTTAAAACTTTCCTCAAATTACATTAAACTGTCTACAATATTTCTCTTTATACCTAAAATTATAATTACTTAATTATATAATCACTTTTAACTGTGATTATATATAATGCAGCACACTTTCAGTCAAGAAGATAAATACACAATATGTAATTGTTGTTAATGTTAATACATTATTTATTATTTACAGGTTAATTGCCTGGAATGGCAAAAACAATCGATTTATTGACTTAAATATCACCACACATTTATACGAAATTATTTTACACAATAAATAGTTTTTCCTTTTTATATCTGGCCTGGGGCAACAAGATGAAAATGAGACTTTTTATGCTAATTATGGCTCATTTACATGTAAATGTTCATTAATGGAAACTTTCACTAACACATAAAGTACAAAAATGAAAGGGTCAAGGAATAATCCATATATAATACAAATCAGTATATACCCAACAACATAGGCACCTTCTAAAGTTCCAAGGCAAGTATGCAACAAGCATAAAACTGTCTGTGCTCTTAAACAGTGAAATAAGGGGTACGGTGCAATTTCGAGTCAGGAGGTATAAAAATCTTTCTTCCTATATGATGATACTACACAAACACCTTAAATCATACAACCTAAAAGCAAGATTTTTCAAATAAATTTAAAGCATTTTCATTATTCCTCTTAGAACAATCTGTGCAATCAAATTAAATTAAACACCAACAAGTAAATTCTCAAAATAAGAAAAATGAAGAACACACATCTATTTAAATTCACTAAACTGCACAAAGATTCAGTGAAACTACATTACAAAGGCAAGTCAAGGGGACAGTCTTCTCAGTGCACATCAGCCTGTAAATGCGCATACGATTTTTTACATGACTAAAATAATCTGATAAACTATGAATGTTAATTGCCATTTATCAATGAGTGAAGGAGCTGTAAAAACGGAGAAGGGAGAACACGCCTACTCACCCCATGTGTGAGTATGTGGAGTGAGAGGAGTTTAGTTAAATACTAAATAATCATCATGAACACATGAAAATACACCATCCCATATCATACCATTCCACACTGCACTATTCGGTAATATACAAATCCATTATATCTTACCATACTGTAAAAGTATTGTATAACAAAAATATATTACATATAATATTTTTTTGTCATATCATTGCAACATGCAGGCCATAGGTAGGAAGTCATAATAAACTGCATCAATAATCAATGTTATACTATATATCAACCATACAATACTAACTAAAGCTGTAAAAGTCATGAGATAGATTGAGATTATTTTAATCATCACATTGCTGTCCTGTTGTATTATTTCTAATGTTCTAAAGAATCCAATATTATCAATAGAATAAATCAGTTGTAAACGGTCTACTCACTTCTATGATGTTCAGGCAGTGATTGAGATGAGGAGGGAGGGGTTTGGTTCATCAGACAGAAAGTAGAAAATAAGCTTTCCAAAGTTCATGGGGAGGAGTCTTTGGATCATTTCAATACTCCACTCTTTTTCTGTTTCATAAAGCTAAAATAAAAATTAAACAAATTATTTTCAGTGAGTCAGCAAGTGCAGATCTATTTTAGTGGCCTGTACCATAGCAGGTAGAACATAGTAATTGCAGGGAAAACATAGGAATCCTGACTATTAAAACAGCACCTACACATGGACTTGAATAGAAACGATTTCCAGGCTGTTTCATAAACGCACCGCAAAGCTTTTAAAACAAAGTTCAGCCTGTTAAATTTCAGGTATTTGACCTGGTTGCTTGGTTACTGTTTAGACAGCCTTGCTGTAACCTTGTCTTTACTGTTTGTGCAGGTACATGACTCATCGGTCAAACGCCTGGCACATACAGGGAGCACGAGCGGTTGTTAAGAGCGTTTATTTTCATAGTGGAGGTGTGGGGAGAGGTTAATAACCTCTGTGTCATTTAAGGAATGGAGAGGAGGATGTATTAGGTTGGATCTGTTGTTTGCAGCCAAATTATTCAAAATATGAGAACCAGTGAGTCCAATAACAATCATAGGGGTCACAACCAATACTTTTCCAAGTTTCTTTCTTTCTGTCATTATAAATTTACACTTTAACAGATGCTTATATACAGATATTATTATATAAACACGTATTGTAATGCTTTATATTGTGTCTATAAGAATGATTCTGAATTTTTTTCCCTTTTAAATCCATTTTTAAAATCTCAACATCAGCACATTTAAAGCCACCCAGCAGTGTTAATGATCAGTGTTCATGCTCCCTCTGTTGGAAAGTTTTAGTTACTGCACTTATAAAAGCAATAGTTCTGTCCTTCGCCACTGTTATTCTGCATTTATGAACTGTAAAACACCTCATTTAAAGTGCAACATATGGGGAACTAAAACTGCCATAATCAAATAACAAAGCCAATAAATAAATTAATTATTATAATTAATTAATTAATTAATTAATTATTATAAAGAAAGACAAAAAGGCCCAATTATACTGTTATATGCAGGCTAATTTGAAAAAGAAAAAATATGCACAGAACTAAAAATAAATAAATAAAATGTATTGTCTTATTTTACTTTTCATTACACTACATTTTAACAATGGCTGTAATGGCATCATTAACATATGGCTCAGGATATACAGAAATAGATATCCACAGAAATAAATATATACAAACAATAATAAATATAAACAATAAATTAAAACAGAAAGACATGTAAACATAAACAAATATATATCTGGAAAATAAATAAAAGAATAAGTAATTAGTCAGATAAATAAATTTATTTATTTAACATTTATTCCTTTTCGATTACTGTGCATATTCTTTTATTGTCAAATTGACCTGAACAACTTTTTTCTTAATTAAGAATTTTGTTTCATTCATTTCTTTATTGTTACATTTCTCTATTTTGTTATTTTGTCAGTTTCAATCTCCCATACAAACAGTTATAAGTTTAATAGAAAAGTAAGTACCAAGTTGTTTTTATACCTAAAACCAACCATAACTACAGCAACTTCACATCATAAAATTGCTTTATTTTTTAAATCAAGCCATAAATCATATGTATTTTAATGTAAGGGACCAACTATGATATTTTTTTAAAATATGAGTTTATTTTCAATGTTATTTTAGGCCCTCTAACACATGCTGCTTTTTTAAAAAAAAAAAAAAAAAAAAAAAAGACATCACCAGATACAAAAAATATTTGTACCAAAGCTGCTCCCCCGGTGTGTTGAATCATCCACTTGGTCATGAATTGAGGGGTTGTTTTTTATTTTTCTCATCCTGGTAAGGATAGGTCCTCTCAACTCATAAATAATTCTCTCACCTAAGAGAAGAGCAGCAATAAGAAAACATTGGTGAATCCCAGAAATCAATGGGTCGTGGTTACAAACAAAAAAATGAAGGGATTTTTTTTCCTTGTATATTGCGTCCTACATGAGGCCCATTCTGTCACTTCTTTTCAAATCTTTGAATCCATACGGACAATTTCCAATCTACATGATTCTACCTGGGGCACATCCCATCTTTAGTAAAGCAGACGTTACATCAGCCACACACATCCAGTCCCAACCAAAGCGTCATCCATTAAGGCCGGTGAAGAGACAGACTGAAAAACAGCGAGCGGGCAATAGAAAGGACAGGGGAAAGAGATATGGAGAGTGATGGAGGATCGCAGAAGAGAGGAGAGCATGTAATTAGATAGGAGGAATGAGAAAGGGGACGGAGAGAAGGTTCGGGTTGTGGAGGCAGCAATGATGGCTGCGTCTCAATCAATTCCCGCCTGGCACCGGGCTCCGCCGAGAGATACTGACGTGATGTAATTTCAAGCGCTGATCGACCTTGCCCATGCTGTCACTCACACTGGCATTCAAACTCACTGTTATGCTGAGATAGAATTTTATCTTCCACCCCTCACACCTTCATATATTTACCCATCCTCCTCCTCAGGCCTTCATCTCTGTTTTTTTTACGCCATCACGACTGTTATTTTTAAGTCTCTGGGGTATGTGGAACTCTCTATGGAGTGTAGCCTGCTGGGTGGTCTTGCGTTTTAGTGATTTGATATTATTCAACCTGATGAAGCCCTGATTCCCCCCCAAAACACACACACACACTCGGCCTCTCTTTACAAATCTGGCAGTGCATCAGCACTTGAATTTCTGTAATTGGTATACCTGGGAGTCCTCCAGTGCAGTTCAGATCCAGTAATTGCCTGTTTGGCTCCAAGAAAATTACTTTCATGATGGCATCATTTAAGTGTGCGTATGTGTAAGTTTGCCAACCGTGTGTCAGTATGTTAATATTAGTATTTGCTTCCACAGTTCAGTTCATGCTCAGGAGCCCAAATAAAGGCATTTTTTATGAAATGAGCATTACAGCTGATTATTTTTTAGAAATTCTTTCCTTGTCTTGCGTAACACACAAAAATGATTTTTGCTGCCTTGCTGCACCTACTGTAAGTGCTACAGTGTTGGTCAACTTAGTTATTTATTACTTGTTACTGTCATTTCAAGTAATTTATTATATTACAATTTTACTGTATTTAAAATATAAGGCATTACACTACTATTGCATTACTTTTACGTTACTCTCACCAAAATAACTGGAAATATGGATTCATTAATCTACATATAGCTTATGTTTGTCATTATTGCTGCAAGTTGCAACAATGATCTTACTGACAAGTTTCCAAAAAGCTGCTGATTCCACTGCTGAAAGTGGTTCTCATGTCTTCAACAACAAGTCTCCTAACCTCTTGATGCTGAAGAATGTTCATTTAGAGAAGGAGAATGTTCATTTAGTCTGTTTTGTGGTTTTATCTCCACTCTCATGCTCCACTTGCTTCCTTGTTAAGTTCATGTTACTACAGCACCTCTGTAAATGTTAAATTGCTGCTAATATTTTAGGAAGTGGACAGTTTTTTAGGTGTAAGCACATGAAGTGCATCTGACTACGATGCTCTTCAAATCCTTATGTTTCACAAACATAAAGTAATGAGCATGTGCCCATCTGGAGAACGTGATCGCCGACGTTTCTGCAGGTTCATTTATCTCCATCTTCTGTCTGATGAGCTGAAAAGAAAAGGAAGTGAAACATTTCTGTGAAGATGTTTCACTGCTGCTGATTGTATGGTGATTTTAGCAAATTTGTATGAAGAAAAACAAAAAAAAAAAAACAAAGCACTTCAATCCAGGTTAAAAACACATTTTAATGTACAGTACGTTTCTGAGTAAAATATTACCATTTTTTCCTGTAATGCATTACATTACTGCCTTACAGCAAAAATCAACAGTAATTTATTACTTTTATAAGGCGTTACTCCCAACACTGATCATAAAACAACAAAAAATCTGCCTGTTTGATGTTATTTGTACTCTGCTGCACACTTGGGATGGTGTCTCCAAGTGGAGTCAATACTTTCCCACATTGTTTTTAGTTTCCTGGTCATGTTTCTGCTCAGGAGCAGAGTGAACGGCATGTTGTGCTGCTGCCTGTCAGTCATCTGTCAGGTGCATCTTACTGATTGCTGCTCTCTAAATAGCACACGGGTGACATGCTGCGATGAGACCATGGCTCGGCCCGTCTTAATGCACAGTGTTAACCTGCCATTAGAACGTCACTGTGCTGTCTTTGTACCCAACCACGAAAACTCCCTCTGGCATAAGTTTTAGTGCAGCTCTCATTGCTATCTACAGGACGCAGGTGCTGGCCATGAAACTGACTCTTATGCCTCATGGAAACCAGCAATTACATGTTGGTTTCATTGCCTCAACCATGTTTTGCATCATCTACACAGGGTCCTTTATGTAAAACTATTGAGCTCATGACTTAATAATTACATTTACATTTAGGACACAATGACATCCAATGTCAAAACAAACCATATGATTGTTTAATGTCAATGTATATAATCTAAGCTCAATAGTTTTTTTTTAGACAGGAAGGTCTGCTATGTCATGTTTATGACAGGCTATTTTATATCAAGTTGTCAAGATGGGTCAAAAAATGTCAAATTTGCAATAAAAGTAAGATAAATTACTGAATGACAACTGTCATAAACATTCATTAATGTTCATGACAGTGTTATGAACCCCTCATTCAAATAAAGTGTTAATTAATATCCTCATGTATGAGTGTGATGAGAAAAAAAAGAAGAATGACAGACCGGAGACCAAATCTGTCATTTTCATTCAGTATCTCTCAAGGTAAAAAAAACTCACTTATCCAGATCCATTGGAGAGGATAACCAGGTCATTTTCATCAGGGGATGTAGGATTGAGCCACTTACACTCCTACACATCTCTCTCTCATCTGCTTCATCTCTCTTGATCCTTGGCCTCTAAAGATCTGGATAGAACTGTTTGGACCTGCCCTGATCCATCAGGTCTCTCAGCTGCCTGAGGTACATGCTTCTGTACTCAGCTGTTATATTATATTATTGGAATATTTGGTCATGGCTTCTGGCTTCAAGCTCAATCCCTTTGTCCCTCCAGCTGTCTGTGTTAGCTTGGTCAACAGGGATTGGTGGAGCCCAGATGAACTGAGAAGCCTCTTTCTATGAATTCTGTGTACACATCTGGGGATGTGACGGGCGGCTGAGACATCGGGGGGCAGTAGTAAGGGAGCTAGCATGTATAATTCATCCTGTCATAAGCAAAGCTGTATAGGATCATTTCTCAAATGCTTGTCAAGTGTAGCATCCAGTCTCTGGGTGCTTGGTTGAGCCCCAACAAGATTTCAACCATGTCCAAATAGGACTAGAAGGTTGAGAGGGTGCAGTTTGATGCCCTGTCATCAGACTGAGTTCACTGGCTCATTCACTACTTCACATTAGTTGTCAAACCTGTAGCTATGGCACTTCACAGAAGATGATTGAACTGCCTATCTCTGATTGTAATGTCACAATCATACATATTTTAGAGGTGCAAAAGCCACGCAAGAAAAATGAAACAACTGCTGATTTGAAGGTCATCATGTCGTATTTTACTACTGTTAGTATACAAAATAAAATGGCACCATTGAGGTTTTGCCAACTCGGGTGTTACCAATATCTGGTCTGGCTCAAGGACTCTATGAAGACAATATGTGAGAGATTTCTAATTTAAGCCATGCAATAACATTTCAAAATGAAATAATATGGCTATATAATACATTTACTGAATTTTTGGAGTCTTGTTATTATTCCATTTCATGTGGTTTGTGTTTCTGATTTGATCCCATAGGGCAAATATAAGGTATATCATAAATTAACAAATAATAGATGAGTTCCAATTAACCACGGGGTCCCCTTTACATTATAGTTTGTGTGCCATTGGTGGTTTAAAGGACTCTGCCTTTATATTATATAAAGAGTCTTGAATGAAAGCTAATAAGATCCCTTTAAATCAGGGTTCTCAAACTCAATTTACCTGGGGGCCACTGGAGCTAGGGTCTGGTTGAGGCTGGGCCGCATCAGGTTTTCCACACTTTTCCTGAAATTGTCTGTGCTCATCACCAATAATAAATAAATATATATATATATATATATATATATATATACATATATATATATATATACATATATGTCAGTCAGTCAGTCATTTTCTATACCTGCTTATTCCTCATTAGGGTCGCAGGGGCCTATCCCAGTGCGTTACGGCGAGAGGCAGGGATACACCCCAGATGGTCGCCAGCCAATCGTGGGGCACACACACCATTCACTCACACACTCACACCTACGGGCAATTTAGAGTCGCCAATTAACCTCAGCATGTTTTTGGACTGTGGGAGGAAGCCGGAGTACCCGGTGAAAACCCACGCAGACACGGGGAGAACATGCAAACTCCACACAGAAAGGTCCCAGACCCAGGACGCAAGGCGGTCTTGAACCTGTGACCTTCTTGCTGTGAGGCAACAGCGCTAACCCCTGCGCCACCATGTCACCCCAATGTACATATATATAATATATATAATTCCACTGTGTCTCACTGTTGTGTTGAAGTTCCAGTTTTAGTTTTCAGCTTACGTACAAAGACGTCATTTCCGCTGATAGGTAGGGTCCTGCGCCTACATATGATGTCAGCACGGCACAGTTAGTGATTGGTTGAAGGTCAGAAACCATGGAAACACATGGCCGTTTAATATTAAGTTAATTAAATAAAAAAATGTAATGAAGTTTGAAAAGTTAGGGTAGTGGCTAGCATGGAGCTAATGCTAACACGGATACACACATAAAACTTCGCTTGTGTGCGTATGTAGTAGTGTTAGCTCCATGTTAGCCTCTTAGCACTCATTTCCCCCATTCTTGCGCGCGTGTAACGTCAGGTCTGGTGCTTCGGAGCACCCGGCTCCGGTGACAGCCACACCGGCGTGTGGCTTATCTCTTTAAATGTGTATTCAGCAGCACTGGCGAAGGCAGCAGCGGAGGGTAGTTTACATCTGTGGTTTATACGTGTATTCAGCACCGCTGAACCGTGGGCACAATCACGTTGCCGATATAGTCCGGGTGCTCTGAAGCTGTCGGCCTTTGAATGACACAGACTTAACTATTTAGCACGGAGGTAGTGCTAACTCCGGTGGCCGGGAACCCTCAATGCTGCAAATAAAAGAAACGCTGCAACAAAAAAACAGCGCTGCAAATAAAAGAAAACTACACAACGGAAGTGAATTACCGGGGACTATTATTGGTGGTGCACCAGTAGTTTTTTATGTGAGCGAAGAAGAAGAGGTGTTGTAAAGCAGAAGTAATTCGGGGGGCAAATAATTGTTTCTTCTTCGTATTCCTCCAAAAAATATGTGTTAACTTGCCAATGAAAATGACCACAACACACAGATCCCTCCCAGTCTCGGGGAGCACAACAACCCGTGTGTTAAATAAAGATTTAAAACAAAAACCTGCACATGCGCGGGACCTCCAGGTTTCTTCATCAGTCATCCTTGCATAACCTTCCATAATGGTCATATAGTGGCACCTACTGGAGAAACAATTATTTGCCCCCTAATTACTGCTGCTTTACAACACCTCCTTTTCCTTCGTATTCTTCTTCTTCGCTCACATAAAAAACTACAAGTGCACCGCCAATAATAGTCCCCGGTAATTCACTTCCGGTGTGTAGTTTCCTTTTATATGCAGCACTGTTTCTTTTTGTTTGCAGCGTTTCTTTTATTTGCAGCATTAAGGGTTCTCGGGCACTGTACTAAACTCGCACGGGCCGCACTAACATTGACTTTCATATCAAGGCGGGGGCCTCAAACCAGCTTCCGCGAGTTTGAGACCCCTGCTTTAAATGATACCAACCACAATATTCTAAAACACTAAAACTTCTAACCATAAGCTTAAACCAGGCTGTGCTACAGCTGCCCTCAGGAATGTCTCATATACCAAGAATAGTACAACAGACATGGATCTTCTCTTTAAAAAAAAGGATGTTCACCACCTTGAGTGGTACCAAAATATATTCTGGGCCATGGGCTAATCTGTGCAGGTTTGGACAGTGAGTGACATGTCATCTGATGTCAGTCAATTAACAGTTTCATTAGTAGCCTTTAACGTCCAGCTGACCACAGAATTACATTAGATACTGGAGAAATTTGTGTTTGAAACAAATGTTTCAACTCATTTTTTATCCGTCTGGCCGCACCTTTAAGAAAGGTTTAGTGAAATGACAGAGTAGAGGCAGTAAATGAAAGCTAAAAGATAGATGGGAGAGAAGCTTTCAACCAAGAAATTCCCAGAGAGGAACTTCAAAAACTGAGCAGTTAACATGAAACTCAAAGGTTACACAGAATACAATAAAAAAATCTGATGTGGTTGGTTGCTCTCGACCTTTTCTAATATAGTAGAGCCAGTGGAATTATGTTTCTGTAATTTTAAAAATGAAATTTTGAATCAGTATGTCCAGGGTGTGTTACAATAATGAAAATGCTTTTTTTCTGCAGCAGTTTAAGGGGATGACATTTTGAAATTCAATAATTCAATTAGTTACTAATCCTAGTAACACTGTTACTTCTATAGTTCTAGATGTCGTCTTACTGGTAGTTTTCATGCCAAGTAAATTCTTTCAGTGTTTCTTTTGTAATATAGCAAACAGTTTTCTGGGCTCAGAGGTGCCACATGAGCAGCTCACCTTGACTCGCTCAGATATTCAGTGTCCTCCGTGTTTTGTAGTGACACCAGCCACACTACAGAGAAACCTTGTCTCAGCAGCTTGTCTCATGCTTTAATAACTACCTTAGATCTTGCGACGAGAGGTGAAGATTGCCAAGTGTATGAAAAAAACAAACTTACTTCGCAGGGAGACAGGTTTTGCATTGCGATCTCGGCATATCTCACATAAATGCAATCAGAGAAGGGCGGGACCACAGCAAAGGTGAGAGGAAAATAAGGAATACTGCATAAATTGCTGCTTCTAGTTCGGCTTCCTTATAGTTTCATTAAAATGTCGCCTGAAATGTTTTTCTGCCTTAGGTTCAGCTTGGGTTTAAGGTGGAGGTTTGAGTCAGAATCCGTGATGGAGAATCTATCAGTGTGCAGGTATACCATACTATATGTGTGTGTGTGTGTGTGTGTGTGTATGTGTGTACCTCCTTTGCATGCACTGTGCAGTCATGTGCACACATGCTGTCACTTCAGGGCGGCTGCACACAGAGCTCAGGCTGCACTGGACCATAAATCAGACTGACACGACTTGTCTCAACATAGCATGGTGGATCAGTAAGGAGCTGCTCTGTCATGTCCTGCCCCCTCCCCCCTTCCACCACCAAACTCCCCATCTGACCATGAATCACATCAGGATAATAATGAACCATTTAATGTCTGGTGTGTTGATTTATCAGATGCGCTGGAGTGGCCAATTTAAAAATATAACGCCATAAGTCATCCGACAACTGAACAGTTTGCCGGCTGGCTGCCCTCTGTGAGAGTGTGTGAGGGAGTGTGTTTGTGTGTGTGTGTGTGTGTGCGCGCTGAGGCATGGTCAGTGTATGAGTGTGTGTACGAGGGGCCGTATGTTCCGGTGCTCTCCCATTGCTGACCTGGACATCACTGGTGGATGATTAAAGGGTGATCCGCATGGGGGCTTCAGACATGAGGGATCACGCTGCTTCCCGGTATCGGATGTTCCTACGACTCCAAAAGGGTCAGTGACAAATAATGTTTGGCAAGATGAGAAAGTCAAAAAAAATGTTAAAATACAGTTTTAAGAAGCATTCATCAGGTCTCTCAAAATGTATATTGTGTGTTATTTTGGATTCTTGTTGTTTAAAAGTCCATTTGTATATATATATTTACAAAAATCATGATGTTATTCTTTTGACATAAAATGTCAAATGGCGTAATGGAAAAATGGCGATCTGTCTTAAAGTTGTTGAGATATTTCAGTCTTGACCAGAGTGGTGGACCATCTGACTGACTCTGGCATACGAGGTGGTCATGAAGGAGTGACAGTCACACACATTAAGAGAACATTACAGTAGTGAAGCTGTTGGGTGTTCAAACAACGTCTCGCTAGAAAGACGCTTCCATCAAAAACCCAGAGGCACCAGCAGGATTTCAACAAGACATTTACAGTGATACTTACAAAGTTTAGAACAATGTCTGGAGTATATGTTCACTCCATTAAAAATAAATATTGTTTCTGTTATCCAGCTATCACATGTACATTATTACAAACTAATTGTATGATATAGGCGAACGAATGAGTGAAATGTGATAGTGAATCTGTTGAATGAATTATGACTCTGAAAGACAGTATTAAACTGGAACTGGGTCTTGATTCATACTGGGGCCCATCCCCAGAATAAATGTGTTTTGCTGGGGTTCACACGTGTGGTGACAGGTTTTTTTTTGTAAGATATTCACACATGAGTGAGTTTGATTTCCCTTCTCTTTCTTCTCTCAGGCCTAACACCTGCCTGACTGGACTAACAGTGGCCCCTTTTCTAAGAATCAAGAGATTGGACAGACTTTTAATATCAGCTGATATTTTTTTTGCGTTTCCACACCAACAGTGTCCAAATTCACTAAATTCACAGTGACATCAGCAGTAGTGAAATGTCCACGCAAATTATTTGACTTTGTTTTGTCTCAGATAGGAAATCTGCAGAAACGTCGGATAGCACATTATCACTTTTTACTCGTTACCTTGTATTTGTGAAAAATAAGGATCTGAAGAACATCCTAGTCAAATGCACTTTATTTGCTAAACTTAAAGAACTGTCCACTACCAGAAAATGTCATGAAGCATTACTGAGGCATTACTGTTATATTCTGCTGTTTTTAACCATAAGTGGAGTTCAGTCAGATACCACATCCCCTTCCATTGGATGTATGATGGCGTAATTGAGCATCCAGTTATTTTGGTGAGAGTAAAAGTAATGCAATAGTAGCGAATTGCCTTTTAAATACAGCAATATTGTAATGTAATGAATACATTTTAAATGACCATAACAAGTAATAACGCATTAGAGTTTTGATGCATCTTGCCCAACGCTGCCTAAAAGTAAAGTTATATTTGATTTTGTACTCTTGTGGTCTATTGGGGATCGAAAATGTCCATGCACACTGAGATCATTTTGTGGATAAGTGAATTGTTCGGAAACTGCAAAATTGTCAACAAATATTAGCAGCTGTTCATAAAACCACAAAAAAATAGCATAGCAAGTCTGCAAAATATCATTCAAATAAACCACCAGAATGTTCGTTGTCAGTTTCATTGTCTTTCTGCGTTTGTCACCTGACTGACCACTTTATGTATTATTTATTGTCCACACCTATGCGTGACTGTTGACTATTAATCTTATTGCTATTTTAGCTTGCATTTCATTCTATACTTTGCTCATTAAGCTTATGTCAGAAACATAACCTCCTTGCTTGTTCAGAAAAAAAAATCTTACTCACTATTCACAGATTTCCATATTTTCAATTTTCGCCTCCCTTTTCCTTTGTTAAGAATAAATGCTGGCTCCCCATGTACGTGTGAGTGTTTGAACAGTATGATTGTGGAATTGTGGCAGGAGTCATTCTAATCTATCACCTCCGCTTGAGCCGGGAAGAGGTGAGAGAGAACAGGCAGCATTTTGTGGGTCAGGGTGTTGGGAGAATAGAAGAGGGAATCATCTGGGGAAAGGCTGAAGGAAGAGATCGTTTTAAAATGTGCATGCGAGTCTATTTATGTGAGGAGATGTTTGCCCTCGCGATCTTTGTGACCCACCACCAGAAAAGGCAATCTGTGGTATTTTTCTGAGGGGTATATATGATGGCTATCATATTGTACAAATGCAAATATTAATATACAGACAGTGCCCAACTACATAATAAGTTAGAGGCTGTTCATAAGTTGTGATATATTGAATTTCAATTGCTATTTGAATTCATTTAAATGCAATTACTACTCTAAATAAGAAAGTACTATCTTTGACTGGTTCATATCATTGGCACATGCTACATTAGCCATCTTCTCACTTTTTTTATTTTGATAATAGCAACCTTCATTTCCATGAAGATTCCCTAGCATTTCTTACTACTACCACTATCATCACTCACCTTATATTTTCACTAGCCTTTGCTTTATGATAAATAAAGTTAACTCCTATGAAAACAGTAAAGTATCCGCAATGCTGCCCGGAATGGGTTGTGGCAGAAATGGGAACTAGTTGGATGAATTTCCGAATGCAAATATAATTTACAATCATTTACGGATGTCATTCAATATGGATGTTTGTATCTTGGGGAACTACTATACAATGAACTGATGCAGTGAAATGACCTAAGCTACATTCAGCCTGCAGGAATTAATGCTCAATTTGGATTTTTTTTGTTGTGAAATACAATTTTTTATGAGGTAATGCACATTTCTAATTAAATGCAACTTCTGTGTGAACTTTAAATGATTTTAATGTTGCTGTCCTACTGGAGCCTGGAGCCTACTGGAGTTTGCGCAGAGTTTACCCTTTCACCTATGTCTACTAACTCCTGCTAAAGTCATGTGTTTGAGCTTACCTGGATGTGGAGGTCAGTGGCTGTAAAAACTGACTAGATGAAATGTGGTAACTATATTAATTTTGGAGACAGGATGCCTCTTTTTCTTTGTTTAGACCAAATGTGACTGTAGGTTACCTAAATATCAATTCCTCCTTCCTTCCTTTGGTGTGAACTCACCTCAACAATGCTGGGAGTATTTGCATCTGCATGGCAACATGATCAGGAGTATGGTAAGTATGTAATACATATTCCACACCAATAGGTCGTATAATTGGGGGTCAGTAAAAAGAATTAGACAAGAAGAAGAGTTATTTCTGGCTCGATCAGCCTGTGATCTGTCAAAATGTTAAGTATAATGGGAAACAAATATGCCCATAACAGAACAGCTAGCTGATATATCTATAGTTCCAGGGTGGATAGAAAACCTTTTACATGGGGTAAGATCTGTACTGAAGGCATTGTTGGAACACTAACACTATTAGCTCCTACTTCTGGTCACATGGTACAGTGACATCACCAGTAGCAACAATGGCGGGTAACCATGGCAAGACCACAATGGCGTTGTCCAATTTTTCCTCTTTACACATGGCGGAATCAGCATGAAAGTTTGGCAGATTTACAAAACTCCATCATCATGTGCAAAGGAAACTTTCATCCTTTCTTTTGTTCATCTTCAGATGTTTTTTTCCTTGTGAGTGCCTTGATCTTATGGTATATAGGGTGGACATTTACCACCAGATTGGTTCAACTTTCTGTCACAGTAAGGTCCACTGTGATCTATAGACAACTAAAGAATAAGTCTACCACCATACAGCAAACTTTTACTAGACTCTGGAGTGTCTTCAACACATGTGGGACATTTGTTTTAAAGAGGTGATTAAGGAGAAAGGAGCAAGGGTTTTAGCCATGGCGTTGCTCCATGGTTGCATCTCTAGACCGGTTAAATTAATTACACCTCAGCAGACCAGCCCACCTGGAGGGAACACACCAAGTATCTGTTCTCCTGTCCCCTGCTGACAGAGCGTAAAGACGCCCTTTCAGCCGCTACGACAGCTGTGTTCAGACGTGTGTCTCTGCACACCATTATTGTGCTGAGCTGGTATTTATGTACCTGTGCTCTTCCTGTTGACTGACCATTCATCTCTGACATTTCTCAATTACAGCCTTCACCCACAGAACTGCCACTCTCTGCATGTTTTTTTTATTCACCCTAAGCTACAAACAGTGTAGCAAGCAAAAATCTGTGGAAGACAGCTGTTTATGAGATGAGGGAACTGTTTACATTGGACCCCATCACTTATAGTTGATCTGTATTGGACATTTATACGAGCGATGTTTATCTATCCTTCTCAGATGATTCAATGCATATCTAGATACATGGTCCATTATATAGTTCAGATAACCGTAAATACATTTATAGCGATGTGATACAAATCGATCTGGCTACACTTTAATGTTGATTCAGCTTGGATCTAGTAGGATTTCTTACTTTTACTAGCAAATTAAATAGGCTGCTGCCTAAGTTGAATTCCTTTCCCAAATTATCTAAATTTTATTGTAGCTTTTTACTTTTATACTTGAGCTGTCTGACTGCAAGTTTAAAGCTGCTTTTTTGCTGCACTAAATGTTAAAAAGAGTTTTCACACAGTTCAGATTAAAACAAACATTGTATGTGCAAGTGATGCAGTGATAGTTGAGACAATTTCCTATGAAGGAAATATTGAAATTTGGAGCATGACCTTGTAAATAAAACACGAGTATGGCTTTCATCGGGGAGGAATTAGGGTCTAGTGGCCAATGAAAGTAGTAACTGCTAAAGTTACATTATTTTTTACACGTTGGCTCTTTTACTTAGTAATTTTACTGTTCAATTTCTAGATTTCTCATGTAATTTGGCTCACATCTCGGGTTGTGACAGGACAAAGCTGTATTTCTGACTATGGGGTTTTCTGATATGGATCAGCTTTTCTTCACAGCCACATGATTTACTGTTCGGAGGACTTGGTTAATGCAGTGGCCACCGTAGCTACTTTAGGTGTTTGTATGCGCATAATTCATGGCCTTGTTGCTGTTTTCATGTTGAAATTGTGTTCTTTTGTGGTTTTGTGTCAGACCCAGTGCATGCACTATTGATGTTTGTAGATAAGGTGCCAAATAACATTACCATATGGATTTATATACATGTGTATGCATTTGTCTGCATGGTAAATATTAGGATGAGTGTACTGGGAGCCGTGTGTTCATATCCATTCCCGTTATGTAATCAAAAGAAATCGGAGGGAACTAGAAGCCTGTGTCATTAATTTTCCTTTCCAGTGCATTTTGTATCCCACATATATATTCTGCACACATTTTTGCTCTCCCTCTGCCAGAATGCATGAGTAGGTTTCTCAGTGCCAACCACAAGCTATATTTGTTATGCTAATTTCAAAACAAGTGGGAGTAATTAATTGATTGGGTGCACGGAGGCCTTTCGGGCATAACTTTTCTCTGCTCTTCACCCGTCTCTGAGCCTCTCTTGGGATGCGAGTGTCATTCCTAAGGCAGCAAATTGTGCTGTTGTGCTGATTATACAAATGTGGCACACAGATACGTTCCCAACTCTTTAACTTAAACAGATGGCACAAATTGACTCATTTTTCTTTTGGTATCCTTGGCTGACCCTGCCAGTGAATATCTATGCAATTACTGCCTGTGACTGGTTTGAAACACTGTAGTAAAACGTACCTGAGTTTCGGTCTCTCAAGGTCAAAGACTAGCATCTTGTATCCTTTTCAAGCATACTGAGTTGACCATATAATTTGAATTTAGGCGCAGCCAGTGGCAGATGAAAAATATCATCCCTGAAAATATGGCTTTGGGGCCAAAAGGAAATGGGCTAAAGGTGTAAACAACCTTTTATCATGTGCAATTAACAGGCAGCTCTAATAAATCACAGCTGCTCTGTGTGTCACATATATTAATGACTCTCTCTCTTATTGGAGAAATTAATTATTTACAATGCACAGGCAGAGAATCCAATCCCACAGGAAGAAATCTGTTTCATTGTGAAATAGCTGCAGAGGGAGTCTGATGTAAAGCGCATGACACACTATTATCTCTGTCTGTAGGCGAGGGTGTATTGAAATGCTGACTTTTGTGATAATTCTCTGCAGTAACAGTTTTTCTATTTCATGTATTCATAAAACCCCATTAACAATGTGGCATACACAATGCACTGCTTGAGTTTGCTTTGGCTTGTCTCTATAGGAAGAAAATATCACCTCTGTTATGAATAGGCACTTTTTTTTCCTTTCCAAATACAGTAATGGTAAAATTTTGAAAATTGTGCCTTCGATGTGCTGCAGACAATAAACTGGAAGTTTCCACCATAAATATAGTCACAGTTTAAGACTATATACATGTCTTCTGTGAAGCTTTAGTAATATTATCACACAAAAAACAATGCTCTTTTCCCCGGTGGATGTTTGTTTGACAACACATTACTGCTTTATGCGAGATTTGATTTGCAGGGCAGATAACGGAACATTATTTAATTGAATTAATGCAAAACTAGGAGGCGAAAACATGAAAAACAAATTTCTTCCCTTTGGTTTCTGTTATTTTTTTCCCCTCAAAGGAGGACACAGGGCAAGTGATTTACAAAGCAGATATGTATGCTGTAGCAGACCAAAAAACACCCCAATACATTTTCAGATGGATTGTAAAAGAAGCCCAACAGCGAAAGACAAAAGCAAACTGTGGTCATTTGTTGAGGTCGCATGCTTTATACAGGATGTCCAACTCTGAACTCTTTAAAAGCTTTTTTCTGCGGTATATATCTAGGTTGTGCCATTTTGTTTTTGCTACTAGAGATTACTTATTCTCAAGAGTGCACGAGGTCGCCAAGATGGGTTTTGGCAAATGATAAATGCTGTTGTTTTTCTAGTGAGGACCTTTACATGGTTCTGGTGCCAGCACTATTTTCCGTTAGTGAAGCCAACATGATGCAGGTTATCGTCACCCTATTAAAATAATGGCCTTAGTCATTTTTTTTAGGAAACAAAAAAGAACTGCAAATGCAGAGAATATTATGTTTATTAATCATTTAATTCAAAAAGGCTTTGACGGTGGAGGAGTGTGGATAGAATGTGGTGTGTTAATGATGTAACATTAAATCATAAAGCAACTCAGGCCAATAAATTTAAATATTCTAGTGTGAATTTAGGCAACTTTAAACCTGGCTGAAACTGTCCTTACATTCCATAGTGTGAATTCAAAACTTATATTACCTGGAGATAAATTTAGATGAAATTCTTATTTTTCTATATATATATATATATATATATATATATTTGGTTACATATTTATTAAATGTATTGGTATGCATAGCACTTTAGATTACATTTTTATTAAAGTATATCTTGTGAAACTAGACTAAATTACTATAAAACAGTTTCTACTCACCAGTAGAAATCAATTCAAAAATCATGTTTAGAGTGTCTTCAGGCAGCCGCCATCATGAAAGATTATTAAATTGTCATTTTATCCTGACTTGGGTAAAAACCTTTGACTTAGGCAAAAAAAATAATAATTAAGTGGCCTAAGTAAAATGTCCATTATCCTATAGGCCATAAAGAGTATGATCTTTTCAACTTAGGATTAAGGCTACTTTACCAGATGTGGCAGCATGAGAGATGATGTAGGTCAAAAACTCACTTTGTCAAAAAAAAAAAAAAAAAAAGACTTAGGCCATTATTTTAATAGGGTGGTGATATCTTTCCTCTTTTATAATATAGCAAAACTGTTTCTTGTCCTCTCTTTACTCTGTATCACATATTAAATGTGTGCATCAGCCACTTTGTATTATTCTGGGTAAACAGTGAATCCCTGACTCTTGCGAACAATGCACACCATGTCCATTTGTAACACAGCTACTAAAGTCATGGTCTAAAGGATAAGTTCACCTTTTTTATCCTCAAGTCTGTCTTTACACATTAAACTGTAAGATGTAAAGTGACCACTTTCACTTCCAGATCCTGTGTCTTTTTAGTATGAAATATCATACTAATATACTTTAGGATCCACTGCTGACTTATACAGCTCTGGAAAGAAATAAGAGACCACTGCAAAATCATTTTTTTTCTGATTTTACTTCTTATAGGTGTGTGTTTGAGTCTCTAAACTACTGACATTTCTCACAAATTCCAAATAAATATATTTATTTATCATTTAGAGCATTTATTTGCAGAAAAAGACAAATGGTCAAAATAACAAAAACAATTATCAATGACAATCAAATTAATTTTAAAATAACATAATACTAATGTTTACACTTAAGAAGAGTTCAGAAATCAATATTTGGTGCAATAACCCTTATTTTTAATCCCATCTTTCATGTGTCTTGGCATGCTCTCCACAAGTTTTTACCATTGTTCTTGGTTCAGGTTTTACCTAATCAGTGTCTTTTTAAGCAGAATAAGGTGTGCATGTGATTTCAGAAAAAATGCAATGGTCTCATATACTTTTTCCAGAGCTGTAAATCACAGAGCATTAACCTCATGATTTGGGTTTACAAGCAGAGCTTTCGCACAAAAAATCCGGCAATGCAACACGTCGCGAGGAGGTGTGGCTGTGTTTATTTTATGCCTTAGAAGGTGAACGACCCAGGAAGTGCATTTATTTATCGGTTTCATGGCGTTATTCGCCGTGAGCTCTCCTCTCTGTAGCTCACCCGACCATCTCTCCCAGTGTGCAGGCACTGTATTTTCATCCTGCCAGTGTTTAATATTTAATGGTCAATATCAGGTGCCAGTTTTTTAATCCCTCCAGTCTCAGCCATGTCGCTACTGTATAAAGTTATTTACCCAGAGTAATAAGAGTTATTGGAGCAACACACCAGCATATTATTATTACTACTACTGATAATAATAATATTTCTTGGACAGGCTAGACAATAAAAAAGGAAAGAACCCTTTCTTTCCTTTTTGAGAAGTGGTATAAAGAAAGCAAAATAAATCAGTCCAGCTTTGGTTATATCTATAGCGCATATTCTATTTGTATTCATTAGTTTTGCATTAGTTTATTTAGGTGTTGCATATTAATACAATAATTTAAACCCTTAATTGTATTCGTTTGTTTAATCTACCCAATTTGTTTTGTATTCATCCATCCATCCATCCTCTGTATCATCAGCTATCAACTAACTTGATTCATTTATTAAAACGTTGGGAAGAAGCTCAAAATTTCACAGAGATACTTCACACACTTATCACAGATAGACAGATGGTTCATTCAGTCACCTGCCAAGTATTTTTTGATAGTGCCTGCTCTTTTCCAAACAGTTTCTAAGGACGATTTCCCAGATGGTTATGTGCAACAAACCATCTGGCCACATAAGCTTATCACTTGTTGCTCCGGATCCTAATGAAAATGTGTCCTAATGTGTGGTTTTTGACTGAAATAATTTCTAATTTTCATTTTTTATTGCCACCGTTCAAGATAGATAAGTAAAGTTAATGCATTCAATGCAGTGCCAATAGATTCAACGTTTAACAGGCGCAGTAAATGAACCAACCTGCACCTTGTGTAGCTTGTGATGAAATACAGGTAATGTCTTGTAGTTGCACCAGATAGAGTCTAAAGTGAATGTTTTTTTTTTCCAGAAAAGAAAGTTAAACACTATTTGATCATATATTAGTTAGTTTTCCCTTTTATTCTCAGTGCATTTCTTCATCCCTGATGATCACATATTTATTTCAATTTTCTTTATTGTACCGTTCCTGTCTTACATCAGTGATTTTTAACCAAAACATCCATGTATTGAGTTATATATAAATTGTGCTTCCATGCATTTTCATTATATATTTTCTCTCCTACTACTATTTCTATATTTTACCCATGTGGATAGATGTATTGAGTTTGTCTTGGTCTTCTTTTTAAATTGCACTAATCAGAATTACCACTAATAATTTCATTACGCTCTACTTTGACAAAAAAGTCTGGTGGGCTGATAATAGACTGTTATTCTCAATGTAATTCCTAAATTCCTTATTAAAATATTAATGAAAAGTATGAGTGTATGTTTTCGTAGCTGGAAGGTTTTGGCTAATAGAGGGCTAGATATAGGAAAATGTGTTTCGTAATGGTTTAGAGAATTGTCAGATAATCCAGATCAGGTCGAAGTGACCCAGGCATTTTGTCAGCCTGAATGGGGCGTGCAGGTTGGTTTTCTAGTGGTATTTAATGTACAGGCAGGGGGAAACAGGGGGTCTTTCGCTGTGTCATTTGCAAGTTGAATGACATGTCATTGTGTGACGGTCACATCCATCAGCGGCCGTCGTGCTGTGAATTGTTTGCTCGCCGGAGAGATACGTGTGATTAGCATAGGATGCATCACCTTTTCCAATGACTGACACTCTTCCTGCTGACAGGGACAATTCCTGTGGAGAATCAACCTTTCGAATAAATCATCAACATCTGAGCAGCTTAAGGACGGTGGATGCACTGCCACGCTGGAGGCGACATCTCTCCGGTCTAAGGAGTCGGCCGTCGGACTTGTTGCTGCCAAAGAGAACAATTCAACTCAGAAGTGGCCTGTCAGCGGTGAGGGAGTGGCCTTCACCTCCTCTGATAATTAAACTCAAACAGACAAGCTGTTTAGTTGTTTTTGCTTCATTTTCTTGGACAGTAAATTTGTAGATATTTAACCAGACAGTTGAGGCACCCACAGTCTTCATTTAGAACAGGGGTAGGTAAGGCTGCACAATTGAATGAATTTTGATCATGATTTCAGTTTGTGTGTCAAACGATCTCCAAACTCATAGTCGAGGTGAAACAATTTAAATGATGAGCAAGTTAAATGGCAGAGGGAGGGCAGAGTCATCTGTTGGAGAAAAAGGGTCGGAAAAAGTTCTCTTATATGAACACTTTGGGTTCCAAGAATCCAACAAGGAGCAGAAGCAAATAACGTACAATATTTGCTATAAAGGTGAAATCCACGACTCTTGGCAATTCGACAAATCTGTTTAACCATCTCAAACAAAAACAAAAAATCACTAATGCTGAATTATGTCACTAAAAAATAATGTCACTAAAATAATGATTTTTTCCATAATCGAGGAGCCCTACAGTCTTTTATTCCATCCAAGGAGTAATAACACCTGATCTACCAATAAACTATTAGAACCCTTGCTAAGGAGATTCCTTTGTAGAATCAAGTGTGGAACAGCTTGGTTGGAACAAAAGCCTGCACCCACAGTGGCTCTCTAGGACCAACATTGCCTACAGCCTTTTTAGAAGCATCAAATCACAGCTGTTCTTTATTGTCTAAGACAATAAAACTAATAATTATTTTAATGTGATTGAGCTGCAATTACAAGAGTTTCTGGCATTTGTAGCGAACCTTATAATATGCTTTGTGTAACACTGGCCAAACCATTGCACTATTCCACACCACACCCAGACCTGCATGCACAGGGGAATCTACATCCTTTATTAACAGATTAATAGGAGGCAATCTTGTCAAATAGATTTTCTGTTAAAATAAGACATGGACTGTTCTAATCACACACAGATCATCAAGCAATGACCATGTAATGAGCCAAAAAGGAAAAGTAACACACACACACACACACGCACACACACACACACACACACACACACACACACACACACACACACACACACACACACACACACACACACACGCACACACACACACACACACACTATAGATGTTATAAAAACCACACCTTATCTAGTATGGCTTTAGAGAATCTTCATGCTTGTTCTGAGACCGTCAACCATCAACAAAGTGAATATTTTCTCCCTATGATTGGCCTGATGTCTTCTTCCTCTGTCTTACCTTGATCTCAGTAAGGTGCAGTATTTTAACTACTCTGTATGGCATTTGAACTAGTTTGGTAGTTATTCTCTCCTTCAAAAATTTGGACTGTCTTTGCAGTCTTTGTGCAGGTTAGTGGTGACCCCTAGACACTTAAGCATTGATACTACTAGCTGCAGAATGATTGTTTGATTCTCTATGCTAGATAAAGGAGTTTTACTAAAATCCTGTTAAAATCTCTCTCAGCGTCTTCATTCCTTCAGTTAATAATTTCAGCCACCACAAAGCTTTTTTATTGTATTCACTTCAGAAACCTCTCAATGACGTTTCTGAGAAAGAATGCTCCATGTAAACCACAAGTGGCTGTTTTGACTGATAGTTTTCTGAATATGCCGGTAACCAACATGAGGCCATGAAAGATTCAGAAAAATGATTCACATCCTCGACCCTGATTACACTCTTCCCTCAAGGACCCATTTCGCCAAACTGATGGAGAGGATGTACGAGGAGACGTTCCAGGGATTGAAGAGCGCCATAAAAGCCACCAACAGCAAAACTACCTCTTACATCGGGGACGGCTGCAACATGAAGTCAATCTGCCTCACCACCAGGCCACTGGAGGACAGACATATGACATCCAACATCACAGAGTGGTTTGAGGAGGTAGTATTTGTATGTATTATATGTATTTACCTCTACTCGTTGCACAGGTCACACCTTGCATCTGGCGATCAATTCTGCATCCAAGCATGCAAACTTTTTAATAATAATACTATACATTTTATTTATCAGCATATTTAGCAGTACTAAAATACATTTTATAACAAAATATATGAAAATACATAATGTGTGCATTAATTCTCCATAATTAGTTTGGAGAAGTAAGGTGTTGTAAGGCAGTTTAAAAACAGCAGCTTTGAGTTTCAGTGGAGGGCAGCAATGGTATTAAAAAAGCTATTTGGAATGCAAGATGTCTTTTTTTTTTTAAAACCGAGTTAGTCTGCAACAAGCTAAGACAAATACAGCAAAAAATGGACACAGAAAGCTTGAGCAAAGATCGTCTGTAACCAGATCAATATCCAACTGAACTCTCAACAGAGGATCAAACGATACCTTGAATTAAAAGCTGACCATTGAAGCCTGCTTGAAAAGCTTTAAATAGCCCTTAACCTTTTCTAATGTGTCACATGATATGCTCCTGTTTTATCCGTGTGCTGTGTATGAGATGCTCGTTAGACAGACAGACAGTGAAGGACAGTCCAGTTCACTTTAGTCCCAAATGGGAAAATTGATTTTTTATTTCTAACCATTCTTTTTTATTACTTTATTTTACACATGCTGCTGTCCCTTCTTACAGGCTGGCATCACATTTCAATTCATTATCAGTGACTGTTCCAAGGTATTTATACTTGTTGTTTGACAAAGGTCTGAGATGTTGAGTAGGAAGGTTTCTTCATAAAATTAATGACCATATCGGTACCATATGCTGCTGCTGCTGCTCTGAGAATAGACGTCACATTGGTTGGTGTAGGTAAGTATAGATTCATGTTTAGATTCCAAGATCAAATATGATTTTCAAACAGAGTAGATTAATAAGAATAGCTTCATTTACCAGAGGGACAAAAAAAGTGTTTTTTTTTCTTACACAAATGTCTGCTTTGGTGTAAAAGTACCTTAGGATCATAGGAATAATTTCATCCCAAGAGACAAGTCAGATCACCATTTCAGAGACGTACACGCTTTTTTAAAACAGACACTAACAATGCACTAAGCCTATAACTTTTAACAACTTTTAGACTTGATTTTAGATTTTAGACCTGTTTATTTGGTTTCATTGACCATAATAATGTACAGTTATACACCAACTTTGTTTTTATAGTCATAACAGAAGAAACAAAGTTATGGGCTTTAGTGTATTGTTGGCAGGAATTTTGACAAAAAAAAATTGTATATCTCTGAAACTAAGTGTGATCTGACTTGTCTCTTTGGATGAAGTTATTCCTATAGGCCTAAGATATTTTCACACCAAAGTAGACATTTGTGTCAGAACCTACAGAAAAACTACTCTACTAATTTGGACATGCAGAGAAATATTCTTTTACATGCAATGAATATTCAGCATTGACTAATTGATTCTCCTCAATCAAACTTATATAAATGTCCCTGAGTGAGGAACAAGTGTTCCACTTGTGAAGTGCTGCCTTCTGCTCACTTTTTCAAGTTGTTGGACTGAAGGAGACATGACACCAATCACAGTGAACCTCTCCTCTCCTCCGGACCCAAGATTCCAAAAATCGAAGTTTCTGACACTTTGCAGAAAGCAGGTATCTGAGTAAGTGGACATTTCAACATTTTTGAGTGAGTGAGTATGTCCCTCCAGAACCATTACGCCATAGTCCAGTTCTTCCTCCATAATCTGTTCTAATTTGATGTACAACCAAGACTGTTTAACACTTGTTTTGTGTTTTTCTTCATCGCCGATCCCTAGTTGGCCCAGTTGATCAAAAAGACCCAAACCAATTCCCTACAACTAACCCACTCCTGCATATAAGGTCCTTGAGGCATAATCATCAATTACCTAACTGATAAAAGCTTAAAAAGCCCACAGCAGCTCAGGCTGTCTGTATATAGTGATTCAGCCGACTTTTGGCCTAAAGACAAACCCATAATGACAGGTGTGTCTTTAATTTCAAAGTGTGGAGCAAACAGAGAAGTGCTTACTGGCATGGAGTATAAAAAATTAACCGTGAGATGTAACATCTGCAGGAAAACATGGTCTGAAGTAAGATGTTGTGTTTTCTTTCCTTTCTGCACTGGCTACACTTTCGTGCCATTTGCAGTAAATATAGAGGTGCAGCAATGGGCTGTCAATGCGCTGTCAATGTATTGCTGTGCCATTTCATCCTGGCCTTTAATTGCTATTGATCAAACCCAAGAGAGATGCTCAAATTGATCATGATGAGCTGTTTAAGGAAATAACGCAAAACTGAAAAGGTCACATTCACATACTCCGGAGAGCTCTCATTCAGCTGCCAATCGTTAGCACAGACAGGTAGATGGATGAACAACACCATGGAGAGGAGAGAGGTGCAGAGGAAGGAAACCTGGGGCATTTATTAGGTTCTGAATACTAGATCTACGAGAGATGCAAAATAATCAAAACAAACACATCTTTTAGGTGTCAGTTTATTGATCCAATCGCTCACACTCAAACACATTTTCATTCTTCCACAGCTGCTTTTTGATAATTTTGCTGTTTTTAGAGCAAGGCCTGAAGTGAGGTTAAAAATATGCCTTTTGCTCTGGAATTGGAAAGGGACAAGAGGAGTTTATGAATAATTGCTTGATTTACATGTGACAAGTGTTATCCAGGGTCTGATGGTTGGATCATGCATGGCTGAGAATGACCTGTGGAAATCTAATAAAAGAATTATTAAAAAAAAATTACAACCTCTAAGCTGTCGCTGATTGTGAAGTAGGGTTGGGTGATGTCCTCTAATGCTTAGCATTTGGAACCCTCTGAAACCATTGTTGTCATTGACGACGAAATTCCACACATTTCATTTAACTTTCAGTAACTTTTGATCAATGGATTGTAGCTCCATAAATGTTTTTTAGCCTGAAAGCTAACAGTTGCACCATTCCAATGCTGCTTTCGGTGCGATCACAGCCCATGTAGAAGGATTTCAATCCACCCTGGAACTCGTGTCTCTTTTGGGGGGCTTTGTAAAATTAATCCATATGAGTAGATCCAATATTAACCATTTTATTGTCAACAGTTTATCAATTATCAACCACATGTTGCATCTAGCATTAATGCTAATTGCAAAATTCATTAGACCAATGAGAGGCTGATCCAATCGGAAATAACTGTTATTCTTTGTACCAACCACCGATAACTCAGCAGTTATATTAGATAGCATGTTTCAACTAAAGATCGGTGCATGTTTCTGACAGGAAGGGGTATACTTTAGCGTTGGGTATATGCAGAGCCACATGCTGCCCTGCACTCTTGTGAGCACTTCTATTTGCACACGTCTTTGTTTGTGCTGCTCTACAATTACCACCAAACCGAAAAGAAACTCAAACGTAAAAGTGGGCTGATCCCCTCTATATGTCACCAATAACTTTTCAACAACAACAACACTCTTACTGAAATTACTGGAACACTGAAAAGAGAAAATACGTCGGGGGAGATTTGTGTGAACAACTTTTGAAAATATCAAAGCAGAGAGAACAGTGCAGTCACAGCTGTTATGGTCTCCATGTGGTCTGCAGCACCCTGATCTATAGCTACATTTCTGGAGAGGTGCATGTGATGCTACAGTACAGCATCGATTCAATGCAGAACCATAAATCAGTCTGTAGTCTGACCTCTATGGGTTTACTTTTCGCTTGCTCTTTACCAGATAGTTGATTGTTCCAGATTTTCTTGCTGGTCCCATTAACTGTTGAATTGCATCTAGGAAGAAGCTTTTGAGCTTCCAATCACTCTGTCTGCATTTATATTTAAAGGAATACGAGTTTTTTTTGTATTTTGTTTGTAGCTCTGAAATTGCTGACTAACTCCCCACAAGCTTATTTACAGTTTACCCCCTTAGTTATACTTTCATTGTTTTTAGATTTTGGCTTGTTTTCTAAGTGAATTAATTGTTTCTTTAGAATAAACAATGTTGCTGTTTTCTCTTTTGTTCTACTTTGTGTTCTGTACCTTAACTTATCTAGCTGTCATTATACAAGTGTAAGGTTGTGATGTTAGGGGACCAGCATGCTTCCACTGAAACACTTATTGGACTATCAACCACATATGAATAACAAACCTTTTATATATCAGAATTATCAACTGGATCCATCCTGTTCTGTAATTTTCACAAAAATGACAGTCTGAGAAATGTGAGAAAATTGGTCGTCTCTAAGCTTAAACTATATCCCTTTTTCTGTGAAGAAATTTCTACAACAGGCGACTTCCAGTACTCCATGTGTGGAACACCTATAAATACATTTGCTTCTGACATGGTTGAGTGTGTCAAATGAATTAGTTCTATTTGACCCGACCCGTAGCCCTGCAAAGGCCACGGTTATGTGCTATGGGACAGACTAGAGACACACAGACGGCCACAGACAGTTCTCTGCATTTTGATTCCAGCGTCACAGCCAGTGAAGAGAGACAAGGGAAGAAGTGTAGGGTGAATAATATGAAACTGGAAAGCTTTTAACCAGTAATTGACTTTTCCCCCTCGGGAAACATTCAATTGATAAGCACTCAGTGCTTTCCAGCTCTAAATGAAAAAAAAAAAAAAGGTTCTCCTTCTTAAGAAAACAACATTTTGAGTTACATTATGTTACTAATTTTCTGATCAAACCATTATTGCTTTGTCTCCATCTATGCTATTTATTCCAATGTCAATGGGGATGGTTATTTTTGGATGACCGATTTGCACACACACACACACACACACACACACACACACACACACACACACACACACACACACACACACACACACACACACACACACACACACACACACACACACACACACACACACTACATAATTAATACCCTGCAATCAATTATTGTAAAGACAACTCCTGGGAGTAATTCCACAGGAGGAGGTCAAAAATGATCTGATATGTGTTACTGAAGACAACATAAATGAATGATGAGACTGTGATCAATATAGAAAACAAAATTATTTATTATTATTATTATTTTCAAAATAAAATTATATAAAACATAACCATGGCTTGAGTGTAAAAAGTATGATTATCACAGAATCAAATCATCAGCTGTCATATATAAATGAATACAATATTTATGTTTGAAAAAGTAGATTAAAGAAAAAACAAATAACTCAAATTAAAATAGCAACAAAAGATAGAAATCATAACAACAATAACCCTTTAGGTTTGCTTGATAAGGTTTAAGAAAAAGCCAAGGCTGATGAAGCCCCCCCTCTTATGTTATTAACAGGAACAATATCTGTAATAACCTAAACCTTTTTTGTATCAGGCTCTACACATGTATATTTCTGTTGTAAAGTATTTTAACATGGGAGTCTATGGGGATTAATGATCTCCTGGGACATATTTCTAGTACATCTACTATATTGATTCATGTTTGAGAATAATGAAAGGTTAATGACTAAGGTTAATTTATGTATTTTCATTAAGAATAGGATGTATAATTAGGATTAGATTCAGGTTACCATATGGTTTAAGTTGTGCAATGTAATGGTGATGGTTGGGTTTAGGGTTGAGAGTGTGTTGATTAATCCGAGTTTATCCAGCAGTAATGGTGTTTGGTTTGCTGCAGACATTCACAGAGGACAAATTGCGGAGCTTATCTCTGCTGCTCACTGCAAACACACAGATGAAGAAGGTGGTAGTGCTTACAAAAATGCAATATAGATCTCACATACCCAGGTCTTCCACTCTCCTTTAATGTCTCTCTCTGCCGCTGCCGCCATCACTTTAATCTTCTCCTCATATTTGCTTTTTCTGGCTTTCATCGCCTCCACTTCCATCACATCCCCCTCTCTTCCCTCCCCCAGATCTCTTGCCCTCTCTCTCCTGTGCAACAATATGTGTCATAGGATGTGGCCTGCCCACTCACAAACACAGCATCCCCCTCAATGATATGCAAGACTCAGATCCTAAATCCTCCCAGCGCAGTGCTCCACGGAGATTCTCTCCCCTTAATGTGATTCTGCCAGCTCTCGCCATCTCTGCTTTATGCCACATTTCTATTTAATGTGTTTTTCTTCTCCTGCTCTTTCCGCTTCACACAGCTCTATGAAGCACAGCTCATGAATAAATTGCAAGAGGTGTCAAGGTTTCAGCTGAGTTTGCCAAGAGTTTAGATTTTATGGCATTTCTGGCAGCTACGAGCATAAGGGGTCATAGTGAATTGCACCTACTGCTTAGGACAGGTCCCTTAAAGTGCATCGTTCTTTCCTTGCATCTGAGTCCCTCCCACCGAAGATGCATGGAGGAGATGCAAGGAAATCATGCGAGGAGAGAGGAAACAACGGAATATGGCTTTAGACACTTTTTTCCCCCTCTGAAGTGTCACTTGGCGCATGGTCGGTTTCTGGTCACAGCTGTCAGTCGGCTTTAACAGCTATTGAGACTTGTGATGGAGTTTCCATCTATACACACATGTGCCAATGGCAATAAAAGCTGCATTGTTCTCACTGTCAGAAAATCTGTTTTCTCTCTGCAACCTGTTTCCTGTTGAACATCTTAACATGAGAAAAAAAAAAACAACTGAATTCTGTATTTATACTGTGTACCATTTCTAGTGGCAGAAAACATTTATATTATTTGTTATTTGTATTCATTGATATTCTGGTTGTGAATTCATTAGATTGTTTATTAACTCAGATTATGGTCAAGGTGTCTTTTGAACAGTGGGAATCGTCATTAGTCTGTATCTTTGGGGAAAATTTTAATTGTCTAAGTCATAAAGTCATTGCTAAAATGATGAAAAATGTGATTAAAAGGTGTTTCTTGACTGACTTTAATTTGATCCACAATAAAAGTTAATGCTGGAAATAACAGATCATGAAAAGAAAAGTCTTTATAATAAATAGAGAGTTGTTTATGGTTGGTTTGTTGTTCAGGCTGACCATAAAAACTTGGAAGTATGAAGCGTGAGTTGAATGAGTAATGCGTCTGTTCTCTGATATGGAAATGCATTGATGTATCTGATCAGCATCTAAGTAAACCATCCTTAGTAAAGACTTCTATAAAGGTCTCATGTGTCCTTGCTCATAGCGACTCAGAGACCCGTCCTCACAGCAGATATAAACACTTTCACAACGGATGGATTGACCAGAATGACTTCCAGGTCAAGCATGGATCGAGGAGCGAGGAAAGATTAAATAAGAGACTTAACATGCATCCAGAGAGTCAGACTCAAGCAGATGCTTGGAAGTTGATGCTAAAGGCCAAAAACATATGGACCATGATGAGATATCCCATACCACAGAAGTGGTGTGCACAGATGTTTTGAAGGGCAGGGGCGGAAAAAAAGAACACCTACAAATGTGTTATTACATCTTAATTTAGTCTAATTGGACTACTAATTTGTAGTAAGGATCAGTGATCAGAATTGTGTGGATTTATCTTGTGGAAGATGAAAAACACACAGACATGGATATAGGAAGGAAATAATTCCCTTTGGAGGCTCTGGGGGGGCTCACCCTAAAAAGTTGCTGACTTTTCCTGTTGCTTTTTAACACCATGTCAGTGCCAGATAAACCAAATTGGTTCTGTGAGATGCAGTTTGGGCTCAAAATACATGGACCAAAAAGGGTCCAGCATAAAAGCAATTGCAGTAGTAATGCTTCATAGAATTTCTTGGTCCCAGTGGAATCTGGAGTATGTGTTTTCACCACCCAAGAGGCCAATCTAGTGTAAATTTAGACATTTAAAAGGACACTTTAGGGTGTGTTTTTTAACAATTAGGGAAACAATTGTGTGGCAAGGTGTCCCTTATCTTTTCACACTGAATGTAATATCTGTATCTACCACCCTGGCATAAGAAATAAACTATAATGATGACAAATCAGTATTACCCAATATGAATATTTTTCTAATGGACATTTTTTTTTACATTTTTCGAAGGTACAGGCACATATTGTTATCTTACTGTTAAGAGCAGCAGACCATAAAAAGCTTATGGTAAAAATGGCTTGTGTTTCTCTATTGCCATTCTAGTCTTTTGACCACTCAAAGTGCTTTATATTTCATGCCTAGATTCTATACAATGGGCTGCAGCAGAGTGGTTGGGTTTAGGTCTGCTAGTAGTCCATAGACATTGAACTGAATTCAACCGCCAACCTTCTGATTATTAGATGATACACTCTACCTCCTGAGCCACAGCTTAGCAATATGTTATTTGTTTGGAGGAAAATCATAAGCATTGTATTTTGTTTGCTTTGGAGGATTTGTTGAAGCCATGGCCCCATTTGCACTATGTATTAACATGTCGTTTGAAACATTATCTGGATCATCTGCTCCTTTGCATTCACTGGGTATTAATAAGAGCTCTCATTATCTTGATTCTGCCTGCATTGTAATCATCTCAAAATGCAAATTACATCGGTGGACTCGTGCTCATGGAGCATTCCAGGTCAAGGGAATCAATGCCATGGATGGCTGTCATTCACTGAATCTCTTTTTTCTGCAAGGGAAGCTTTTGTAGATATGGTTTAAGCTACAGAATTACCCTTAAAATACAAATTGTTAAAAGAAACATGAAGATATTCACCAATTTCTGTTGGTGGCTACCAAGAGAGGCAAGCAAGTTATGTCTCTATTAAGTCGTTATAATTTGTCCTTTCACAAAAAATGAATCACAAACCACAGAGGTGACATTGCTCTTCAGTCCATTTGTGTTTTCATCACTCCCATCTCTCTGCCTCCTGGAATCTTTATTAGCGGGGGTCAGTCAATTAGCCTCTCCTTGAACAGGGGAGTGGAGAAGCTCCTGTTGAGAAGTTCCTCATCAGCCATTCCTTCCATCTTTTCCTCTGCACCTATTTCATAAATGGGAAGCAAAGAGATCAGAGAACAATAAAAAGGCTCCTGTCAATTATAATTCTTTCTTAGTCATGTCACACGTAAAGAGTTTCTAAACCGATCATAAAAAATAATATCATCTGAGACAATAGACACACATTAGACAGCTGCCATGAAGCCTGATTTGAAAAGTAATGATGAGACCTGGAATGAGATACAGCTAATGCACAGCTACTGCACTTTTCTTTTATTTTTTCTTTGTTTTATGTGATAATTCACTTCAGTGCATAATGATTGTGGAGAAGCTTGAGAAGAGGTCTTTAGAGCAAAAGAATTTCCTCAAGGACACCCAAGAACATTTCTTTCACTGTAGTTTGATGAGAAAAAATGATAAAACGTTAGAGACAGTCAAACTTTTTTGGAAAATGTACCCATTGTCATGATTCCCATAATTATAGCAATAGGTGCTTTACCTCTTTTTGTCGATATGAGCTGTTTCCAGACCAGTGGAGCAGAGCCGCGAGATGCCACTACACGGCTAATGGTATTTGTTGGTTTCCCCTCATCAAATTCAACAAATACACAATCCAGCAACTCCCAAATGCTGTGGTAAAGAGTTGTGACCT
This sequence comes from Lepturacanthus savala, assembly GCA_030544235.1. Taxonomy (NCBI): domain Eukaryota; kingdom Metazoa; phylum Chordata; class Actinopteri; order Scombriformes; family Trichiuridae; genus Lepturacanthus; species Lepturacanthus savala. Next base: position 23,066,236 of record CM060462.1, on the reverse strand, counting down.
GCATATTCACCATGTTATGAGATAATAATGGAATGTTGACAGAACTCTGTGAATGCAAAGTTGGACTTCACATCCCAGACACAGCTGCTCAGTGGAGTGATCTCAAAAGTGCATGTTTAATGCAGCAAATTCTGTCAACAAAACCACCCAATGTCTTACTGTAGAAAGTAGTCCTGAGTATTTGCTTTACATGTCGTGATGTTAGTCATCATTTCACAGCGTGGTGAATGTGCAGGTCACAACTCATCCACCACAGCGTTTGGGAGTTGCTGGATTGTGTATTTGCGTAGTTTGATGAGGGAAACCAAAAAATACCATTAGCCGTGTAGTAACAGCTGAACAGCTCGTGGCTCTAATCCACTGGTCTGGAAAAAAAAAGAAAAGTAAAGCATCTATTACTATGACTATAGGAATCAATGCAGTGGACAGATATCCCTTCAAAGGCCTGATTTTGGTTTCTATATTTGGTTCATCCAGTAACAGATTTGAACAACAACTATAAGTATATGTCATGCATTATAATAGAGTTTAGACCGGGGGTCGGCAACCCACGGCTTCAGAGATGCATGCGGCTCTTTAGCACCTCTATAGTGGGGTATATTTTTTTGTTTTAATTGGAGATGAACCGATCCGATACCATTCCGATTCAGTCACGCATCTAGTCACTTCGAGCGACCGAGCCATGTCTTGGAAATATTTAAACTTGATATGCCCTCAAGTCCGACGGCTGTGTGCGATATCTGCAACACGAAAGTTGCTAGGGGTGGTAATAACGTCGCTAATTACAACACTACAAACAACAACCCAGGTCTGACGTGTACACTGGGGTCTAAATGATCCACTCACAAGCTGGTAACAAAGGATCTGTGTATCACAGCGGGTTTATCAGCATGTGGTGCGTCCCCTGTGCGAACCTGCCAGCGATATGTGCATCTTTAAGTGCGGATAGCCCTGTTTCCTGTTTGTATCGCTTCAATAAATGCCCTGTGTTTCTCTATTAAACGTTTCTTATGGTTAACAATAATTAGAAAGTAACAGCACATAGTAAACAAATGATCACTTTGATAAGGACAGCGGAATTGTTGGCAATGTTCCAAAAAGTCATTGTTGTCAAAATATTCACTCCCAGTATATAAAAAAAAGCATTTTTCAAAAATTTCTATTCCCTCGTTGCAGCGTGAGGGCGGCGCAGTGTTTGTGCAACAGTTCATTCATTCAACAGTAGTATCAGATCAGTATCGGATATCAGCTGTTATGGAAAGAGGAGGATTGTATTGTATTTTTTTAAATCCTTAAAATAAAAAAATTTAACTAAAAATCAGATTTCTTTATTGTATTTCTATAATTTCACAATGTAACAAAACATAATATATTATGGAAGTTAAATTTAAAGAGTTAGTCAGGTGGTGTGTCATTCTCACCAGGATGCGCTGCAGGGAAAATAAATATGTAATCATGAATGCTCATTATGTATTTATAGCTTACTTAGTCCTTTTGATAGTAGGCTAATATAGCTAATATACACTTACAGCCTGGGCTGCCTTCATATAAGGCTTATATAAGGCTTTTATCTCTTTGCGGCTCCAGACAGATTTGTTTTTTGTTCTTTTGGTCCAATATGGCTCTTTGAACACTTTGGGTTGCCGACACCTGGTCTAGACCAACATGCAGCTAGAATCATAGTTCAGTCTCTAAATACTTTACTCCACCAGAGCCTGAAGACAATCCCTAAGGTTTCATTGCTCAAACTGGGTGGAAAGATTTAGTGTTAAAGAAAAAATGCATTGAAGAACCAACCCAAAGTCTTCAATGAGGACCTTCATATTAGGGCTGCGATATCAAGTGACATGGAGAACTTGCTTCATTACAGAGGAGAAGGGAGAAAGGGGGAGAGCAACATTAATGTGTTGACCTAGCATAAGGGCTGTGGGCTTGTACTGAGTGTAGGTTTATAAGGGGGCGGTTCTTGCTGTCATCCAAGCAACCATTTTGCATTTAGAAAACCAGACGATTGGTAGGCGGAAGGATCTCTGATCGTCAAGTATTACAGCACTAAAATTCACTCAAAAGACCATTGGCATTCACTGAGAAACTATGGTCCACACTGGATGAAATGATGATCAAATAATTTACATATTTCTTTACTTGCTGTTCAATTTGTGTTATTATATAATTATATAGTTAGTGTATATTGACAGCAAATATATATATCTGACTGTGCTATGATACTGTAGATTTAACAAGAGTGTCATTTTCTTTAATTTAGTTTCATTATTAGTTCTGTCAAAATCACTCATTTTTGTGATTAATTAGAAATATTCAATGCATTACCAAAATAAATAAATAAAAACATGAGTATAATGATAGCCTGTAGGAGGGAAAAATATTTTCCAGGACCTTGGCTTAAAAACTACTGATTACATTGCCATGGATATTAAAATGTTTTATTCTATATGCAGATTATTTATGCATTGAAAGTATATGTTTATCCTTACGACTAGACAAATCGGTAACTCATCACTCTGCTGTCAGTTGTTCTGGTTAAAGCCTCAAAGCTGCCACATATCATGCCAAAGAATGCAATAAAATGAATGCAGTTTTTTCTTATTATTGCTCATTCACGCTGTGGTGAAGCTTACTTTTACACTTTGCCACGTAGAGGCCACACTACTCTCTGGCACTTACATCAATCATGTACTGCAGACTCATCTGATATGGATTTAAAGCTGGTTTTATAGATGAAGCAAGGGGTTAACAGTACCGCAGCTACCTAGGTGTAAGTTTAGATTTATAGTTCAGTGTCGGATTCCTCTCACTGATAGCGCCAGCGCAGCATGAGATGGTTTTATCATATGTGATCAAGTTGTATTGTGCCATCATCTGTTTGTGTATTCTCAGCAACACCTGAGGGGGTTAAAGGGTTAAAATCCTGTTAGTTATCTGATAATGTGTTTCACACCACTAACCTTATAGTAGAGATTCTACGCAGTGATACTAGTAAGGCTTTTAGCAACCACATTATAGTGTTTCTGCAGAATACTGAACAATTCCCCCACTTCATCCAACCAAGGTGGTAAACATGGAAAATATTACCAGTTAACATCAGCATGTTAATCAGTGGGAGCCTGCTGAGGGTTGGCACAGTGGTGCATTGGACTAAACGCTATGTACAGCCCGTCAGAGCCACTCTTAGCGTTGTTGTCTACGTACATAATTTTTTTCACACTCAGCAGGTCGATGGAAGGATGTGAATGGTCCAATTGAATTTAATTAAGCCAAGAACAAGAATAGAAGCACGACGCCCCTTTCCCCTTGGTTGTCAGAATAGCTGGAAAGCCTGTAGGTGAAGAGTCACTAGAGGATTGTACTGTACGAGTGTAGCTCCCCTGCTTTTCACAGATGATAGACTTGAACCATTTAGGACCATGTCCATACAGCCTATATATAAAATATGCAGTGGCCCATATGAAAAAAGTAAATTAGATTTCATTAAATTTGATGCGGACGAGCTGAAATGGGAACGTGTATCCTGATTAAAAATACATGGCCGTGAGATTTCTAGACGTTGGGACGAGTGTTTGCTCATTTATAGACAACATTTTCAAAAGTCCAAAGCCTTTTTAACTGTTACATAATGATCTGGGCTAATCATGCTGGGCGTAGTGTCTTGTTTTTGTGCTACTTTGTCACAAAAAAGCCTTATTTCTATTCTTCTCTTCTATCACATACTCCCTTTTTCTTTGGTCACTGTGGAAGTGATTGTAATGTTCCATCATCATGCAGCTTTTCTGTTCCAGTTCATCATTAGTAAACATTCTTAAAGGCTGGCTCTCAAACCCCCACCTTTTCTATTCAGGTTTACTGTTGTTTATCTACATTCCCTCCCAGGCATTATTTGCTCATTATAATTTCAGGAGCCCTTCCCTTCCCTCTAGTGATGTATGGTCCTGGAGACTGAACAGGAGAGACCTCGGCCAACACAGCAGCTTGATCCCAGTCTCCCTGTTGTCTTCTGAGGTTGGTCCAGGTAGCAGAGTAGCTTTCCTTCCAGTCTTACCCACTTCATAACAACTGCATTTGAATAGGAACTAATAAATAAGCTGTGTTTTGTGTCAACAGAAGCATATAAATATAGTTTAAATAATGTATATAATGTAAATCTGTTGTTGGAAGGGGAAGGAGAGGATAAAAGCATTTGCTCCAGCTTCCAACATCCTCGATAATGATGATCTTTGCAATTCCATTGCAATTTACAGCCAATGTTCAACCCTTGCTTCTTTTATTTAGTAATTTATAGGAAAACCTACAGTCCATCCGGAAAGTATTCACAGTGTTTCACTTTTTCCACATTTTGTTATGTTAAAGCATTATTCAATAGATTTTTTTCCTTGAAATTCTACACACAACACCACATAATGAAAACGACTAACAACTAAGAAACCACATATACATAAGTATTCACAGCCTTTGCCATGAAGCTCAAAATTGAGCTCAGGTGTATCCTATTGGAAAAAGTGATGCGCTGTGAATACTTTCCGGATGCACTTTAATTAACCCCCACTCCCCCCAAAAAAGAAAATGTGTAGATTTATGGTCATGAACCTTGTTTTCTATGTTTTGTTTTTAGCTTATGTCTTCAACAAGGCAAAAAGAAGAACAAGGTTCATGCCCTGAAATGATATTTAAACCAAATATCACCAACCCTGCTCCTGGGGAACTACTGCCCTGCATGTTTTAGGAATCTCCCCCCTCGACACACCTGATTCTCATCAAGACCTGACAAGATTCTTCCGCTTGATATAATAAGTATAATAATACTAATTCTAACAATAATAGTTAATTGTTAGAATCAGGTGTGTTCGAACCAAATGAGCTTAGTTTGGTTTGTTTTTGTTGGTGTGAATGCAGACTACACAGAGGTCTAGTGATGTGAAAACACATTAAAACATGCAGGGAAGTGGCTCTGCAGGAGCAGGGTTGGTGACCACTCATTTAGATACTCAGGAAGGGTCATGTCTGATGGTCTAAATGACGTGGCGCATGACCAGGATTAGACATTTGGAGAGAATATAAAAAATAACAACATACAACAAAAAGAAGAAGTATGTAATTGTTTAAATCACTTAAAAGATGAGGCATTTATTTGAATCCAGATCCCAATTTGGGACAGGAGATTAATTCCTTCCTGACAAAAATCTTGCTCAGAAAAACTGCAAAAATATGGTAATTTACTCAAATTCTTGCATTAAACCAGTAGACTACAGTATAACTTACATTTTTCAAGAGTAAGATAACATTACTGTAGTTAAACATCTCACGGCTGTTTTTTCACAAATTTTCCTCTGCATTTTTCATGGCAAATTTAATTTCACATCATACTTTTTTTAAATTTTTTCACTGCAATCGAGCCATGGCAATTAACAACTAAGCAATATTACGCGAGAGGGTGTTCTTGTGGTCAGGAGCGAGGCACTTGCAGAAAAAAAGAGGCGAAGAAAGCATGCACTGTCAGTGGTCACGTCACCTTCCTTTTTTTATTTTTAAATAAATTTTATCTGGAACCAGCAGTCAGGACCCGGCTATTATTTGGTAATTTACAGAACTGTACCACTGCCTTGCACTACTTCAAATGTAGCTATATGAGTCATAAGTTAAAGGAGAAAGCATTAATATAAGACTATATGATAATTAAGAAAACATTTGCCATTTTGGGACATGGAACAAAAACAATAAGCAATACTGAACCATACAATCACAATAGTACCACATGTGTAGCCATTGTTCAGATCTCAGGGTGATTCCACATCCTTTCTGGGAGGGAGAAACAGGAGGAACGAGAGTGGATTCCCCAACATATCGACCAGTATAGCCAACATGTGTTGCGTTGACCCGGATGACTGAGTAACTGCAGTTGCATGAAACAGCAGATGGACTTGGCTGTTAGCCAGTAGCCCGGGGCTAACAAGACAGAGACAATAACATTGGCAGCAAGCGCTAGTGGACTGCATCTAATTGACTTCCCTGTAAACACTGAGTGGTGCTCTAGTCTCAGTCCTGTTCTGATATCCGTTTATTTTAGTAATTGCTGCCCTCTGACCTTTCAAGACCTAACATTCTCTGACTCATAAGTTTGTGTTCAGTTAAATATTTTTAGCCTCCCAAGCTTTTAGTGTATATTTTCCTTATGATCAGGGTTTTGTCTAGATTTTGCTCTAAATCATTCAACTTAAGTGATTAAATACTAATTGTTTGTCCACTTCTCTGCTTCAGTTTTCATCCCCGGGTCAGGACACTGCTCTCTCCAACTCAAAACGCATCAACCGTGACTGAGACTGTTTTATTAATGTTCACAGATCTACCATTTACTTTTAAGTCATCACTTATGCATTTATTATTAAAGTGCAACTATATATTTTTTGTGGCCAAACAGATTATGTTTAAGAAACATAATAAGAAACCAATAAGGATGCCTCCTATAACTCCTTTCCCTCTGAAGAAACAGTAACACAGCATTGGGTTGAAATACTGGTGCAAAGTTGGCTGTGAAATAATAGTGAGATTTTTTTGTTTTTTTTTAAGTTGTATACTTCATCCCCAAACTAGGAAATTACAATGCAGCAGCATTACACACAATGATAACAACATACAGAATATAAGTATAAACTTTACTGAGGCCAAACTGTGATGCATACTACAGATTTGAGGAATTATGTATTTTTAATTCCACTTTTCCTTCTTTTCTGGTTTCCTTTCATCCTTTTCTACATCCTCTTTATTCTTTACAGGCTTCTCTAAAAGGTCAATCAGACAGCTGCAGCTAAATGCTGCCACTATTGTCCACTCACTCATCAACATAATATTGAAATGTGTTTTACTAATCACTCCAGATTTGAGGTCCTTGCATTGGCTTCCTGTCTGCCAAAGAATGAACATTAAAATACTTTTACTGTTTTATAAAGCATTGAATGGTCTAGGTCTCTAGTATATCTCTGATCTGCTGATCCCCTATGAACCACCTATTGCTGATGCAATTTCTTAATTATTTTTCACTGCACTGAACTTTATTTTTCTAATTTCAGATTTTCCCCTTTAAATGTGTATCACACTGCAACTTTATTCTTGTTAATTCATTTTTTTTTATCTTTAATCTTATTTAATTTATGATTGTTCTTGTTTTTTATTTTAATTTATTTTTTCCCCTCTATAAATCAACCTTTTTTAAATTGTATCTTGATGCTTTTGGTGTTTTTTGTAAAATACTTTGAATTACCTTTGTTGAAATGTTGTTTTACAAATAAGCTTGCCATGCCTCATTCTCCTCACACAGTCTAAACAGACTAAAGTTACATAAACTTTTTTCCCCTGGTAATTTCCAAATACAAAGTAGCAGTTTTACCAGTTTACTATCCTAAATAGTAAAATTTCATCATATTTTATTCTGCTGTCTTTTAGAAGTAGTGGCATCCTTGTTCTTCTCGCCTGGAGGCCACACGTTTATCAGCTTGCTGCTTCATTTGGCCAGTATGTCAAGCTGCAGGACATGAAGACATTCACCACCGGTAGGTTGAGAGAAGAAGGGGCTGATGGATCAACCTTCACGCTCACTGATGTGGGAGCAGTTCTATATATAAAAATGATATATCATTTTTTCAGTAAAAGTAGCCTGTATTCACAATCAATGAGGATTGATGATGACCTCTAACACAGCAATTGGCATGCACAAGATTAGCAATTAATCTTGGATATTGTCATTGGCAGCTGGTGGTTTCCTGAGGATGCAGCGATGGCGGCTTCCTCTCTGAACGTGCCAGAGAAGAGCCGGGACCGGATCAATACCAGCGTTTTTTTGAAAGCTGCATTTAAGCAGGATCGTTTTCTGCAGCCCAGTATAGTCCTTGTTCTTTTAGGAGGGAAGCAGCACATCAATAGAGGCAGGATAGAAATATGATTAGTAACCATAACGATTATAGTGCATAGCAGCCCAGGTTTTGGTAATTAAATTCAGCTTTTCCCACTTAGTGCATATTGATTAATGGCATCAGGTTTACAATTCAAAACAGATATTTTGCTTTGTTGATGCCGAACTTCATTTTTTTAATAAAACCTATGAATATATGACTTGAAAAGTATCTTTAAATCAAGCTATAGAGAGTGCCACTTTTAAAGATGTTCATTATCGCTGATGTCTATTCATTATAATTTATTTTTTGCTGATGTTTAAGAGTGTTGTCATTCCCATGCATATTGTTATTGTTTGTAAAACAGATCTTGTATGTGTTCCTATTGCTTTTTATTCTATTGAGATTGTATAGTTGTGTTTTCTCCAAAATAGATTTTTTCACTTTAAGAATAGAATTCTCTGATATATTTCACCTTATCTATAAGGTCATTAAATACACTGCTCTTGATGTATAGTATATGGTTTGTTTCAAGGCCCACTCATCTTGTCTAATTAGTAATGACAGTTTTTTTTGCTTGCTACCTTTGCACAAGTGTAAGTCACTTTCTGCTTGGTCCTTTTTTTGTTTAAGCTTTTTAATATTTCTGATAAACATTCTTGGTCTGGTTTGTCAGGTGTCAAAATAGTGATTCTGCTCAGAAGGATGGTTTTCTGCAAAACCTCAAAAGCTTCTTAAAAAGTTTATCAAACAAACTATAAAAACGTTACTATAAAAAGGTGGTCATTTTAAATAGTGAGGCTTTTGCGGTTTTCTGTGATAGACTGAAGGTCTTTGGGTTTTGGATTGCTGGTGGACAAAAAACAAGAAACAATAGAACTTTCAGTATAGAACTTGTGTTTATTTCTCAAAGATTTGCCACACATCAGTGGAGTAGCAGCACAAGAAATAACAATGGGAGATCTTAATTTAATCTAGGCTGGAGCATTTGGGCATAGTGTCTTCATCAGGGCATCAAGAAGAAAAGTGAAACCAGCCTCCTTTTGTAATGCAAAATTATCCCCAGCTGAGAAGGGGGAGGTACAATCAATGAAATGCACAAATCATCCACACCTGTGTCAGTCTAATGTATATGGAAGTAGACTATAGGAGACTATAGTTCCTCCCAATATCAGGGCCAATAGTTGAATTATACTAATTCAAAAGTACAAGAAAAACAAAAAAATAAATAAAAATAAATAAACAGCTCCAAGTCCACATGTTACATTCATTTGAGTCTGGAAAAATCCTAGTCTATTTAAATTGATATATATGCAAACCATATATTTTGATAAAGAAGTTTTCCAGGAAGGATAGGGATCAAATTAAAAGATGGATGGGAAACTATCTCTAAATCTCCTGTCTATATTTACAATTTTATGTTCCAAAATGTGTTTGTTTGTTCAACATATGCTATGCTATCCTGGTGGAGCTGCACTTGATGAAATATTTGTGTTTAAAATTGTTGCCACTAAGTGGATGTGAAAAAGGCATAGTTAATAGTATTGTTCCATTGGTCTGGGCTGGAGAAAGACTTTGTCTTGTAGAGTTGGAGCAATTCTAGCCATATGCAACAAGAGGAAGGTTAGTAAGTACATCATTCAACATGGGTTCTTTCCATTCATAAAATTGGCCAGTGTTTCAATATTATGTTTTATTTCATTTGTGCAGCGATTGGGCATGATTCATGGCTTGGTCAATGATGTCCTTGGGATATCTACTATTCAAAAATCAGCAATTTCATTTTAAAACTAGGTCATATAAAAGAAAAGATCCCAACAGGTCAGTTCCTTTATCTGAGATGTAATTGTTCATCACCGGAGAATTCACTGATCAGTCCACTTACATGAGGGGCTGATTAATATCCTAACAACATTATTGACCAAGCCATGAGTTGTGCCCAACAAACTCCAAGGGAAATCTATTAGATGAGCACAACAAGGACATGGAGAATTCAAGACTGTTTCACTACTGACTACAATCATACAACCAAACCATGGTTCCCCCTACAGCCTTTGATTTGTGGGTATCAAATGAATCACTTCATCATTTAGAGGCAGAAACCTCCCAAAATTATTTCCCAAAGATAGATGTCATCAATTTAACAGCATGCAATCAGTCAGTCATCTTCTATCCTCACATATTCCTCATTAGGGTCACAGAGGTCTGCTGGATCCCAGCACATTAGGGTGAGAGGCAGGGATACACCCCAGATGGTCACCAGCCTATTGTGGGGTATACACACCATTCACTCACACATTCACACCTAGGGACAATTTAGAGTCTCCAATTAACCTCAGCATGTTTTTGAACTGTGGGAGGAAGCCAGAGAACCCGGAGAGAACCCACACAGACACAGGGAGAAGGTGCAAACTCCACACAGAAAGGTCCCAGACCCAGGACCAAGGAGGTCTTGAACCTGCAACCTTCTTGTTGTGAGGCAACAGCGATAACCCCTGCTTCATCGTGTCACCCGCATGCAATCAATTGGACTAAATTTTTCATATCAACCCTATTTATGAATGAATATAAACTGTTGACTTGGAGCTCTTTATTTCATTTTGTTAATTTTTCATTCTGGTAACTGTGTGATAAGTTATAATAAAAGTGTTGGCCCTGATATTGGGAGGAACTATGGTTTCCTTTAATACTCTCATACTGTCTTGTTACTTCTGATATTGACAAAGTGTGATAATATTGTTGATGTTCCTATGTTTTGATGTTTTGTGTTAAGATTATGTTTACTGTTATCAACTGAACATTTCATGAAATCTGCTTAAAATTTTGCTTTGTACTTCCATATGGGGGCGACATGGTGGCGCAGGGGTTAGCGCTGTTGCCTCACAGCAAGAAGGTCGCAGGTTCAAGACCTCCTTGGTCTGGGACCTTTCTGTGTGGAGTTTGCATGTTCTCCCCGTGTCTGCGTGGGTTTTCACCGGGTACTCCGGCTTCCTCCCACAGTCCAAAAACATGCTCAGGTTAATTGGCAACTCTAAATTGCCCATAGGTGTGAGTGTGTGAGTGAATGGTGTGTGTGTGCCCCACGATTGGCTGGCGACCATCTGGGGTGTATCCCTGCCTCTCGCCGTAACGCGCTGGGATAGGCTCCAGCAGACCCCTGCGACCCTAATGAGGAATAAGCAGGTATAGATAATGACTGACTGACTGACTTCCATATGGGAGAGCCTCCCATCACACAGGTGTGAATAATTTGTGCAATTCATTGATTTTCCCTCCCCCTTCACAGGTGGTGTTGCATTACAAAAAGAGGTAGATTGATGTTCTGATGAAGAAACTATACAGAACAACATCAGATTAGCCTAAATAATAATATGATGAGCTGAAATGTCTTGCATGTTGTGCTGCTACACAAACACAGTGCCTAGTCCACACAAACACTTTATTTTTGAATTTTTGGAACTAAACTTGGCCCCTAGTTTTACAGCCACAAATGTGATCTGCAGCAGGTGGCAATAGCAGTCCTGACTGAAAGGCCATTTCAGCCGATCACAACGTTAGAGACAGTAACATACAGTAGGGTGATGTCAAACAAGGTCGACAAGATATTCAATACATGTTTTACTTTTTTGTGAAAATTAGGTCCCAAAAATACAAGAGTTTATCAGACAGTTGCAAGAACTTGGCTTGGAAGAGAAATCTCTGAAAAGCATTTTACAAATAGGGTCAAGTGTGTGGAAAAGACAATATTTCTTCTGGATTATATAATAGGATATTGTCCAAAAAGTACTAGTCCTGCAGATGACAGAAATGACACTTTTTAGATGCTGGCTGCCTTAAAACCCTGAAGAAGAAGACACACATGACTACTGAAATCACTTTTTGAAAAAGTTCACCCTGGACTCTAGTTACAGAGTTAAACTTTTCAGTTTCAAAAATATCCACATTAGTTTGGACAGCTCCTAAGTGAGTGCCTCCTATCAGACAGGTGTGGATAATTTTTATTTGATTGATCATCCCTCAGGTGGTGGTGATGGTAGTGGCGTTACAAAAAGGGGCTGGACCCCGTTCCGATGAAGACACTATGCAGAAACGTACGAGGTTAAACTAAGTAATATTAATAATGTGATCTGAGCTGTATTGTCTTGGATTTTTCTTTTTTGGAGTGCTGCTGCACATTTTTTTTTCTTTCCCCCTTTAAGTTTGAGTGTAGCTGAGTGCACCTGTTCTGCAGCTCCAGCTCCCACATCTAGTTGGTCGTCTTAAGATACAATTGTTGTGGTCAGACAATGATGGAATGCTGTCCACTATCAAAGAGGAGCAGTGTGCAATGGGAAGCCTTCTGAAAGGAGACGTGAAACAAAACACTTTTGATGGGACGACCTGGGTCCTCAAAATTCCCTGCTGTCTGCTGGAGAAAACTGAATCGCTCCCACAACGCTGAGTGAAGATAATGATGATCATTCATTCCTGTTGAATTCATGAATCACACTGACCAGTTTCTCCTGTGTTTTCCAGTTGAGCTCAGAGAACCACCGGCTGCAGCTTCTGAAGGAGGAGCAGGACTCGGTCCCCCACACCTGCAGGAGATCTAATCAGCAGATGGTCTATCTGCTGTGTGGCCTTAACCTCATCATCTGCTTCTGCTCCCCTACTACATTGTTGGTAAAAAGATTTGGATTTTGTTGTTCCTATATTAATTTGCTAGATGCTTTTTGTTCATTCTTTTTGTCCTTTTGTACACAGAGAAGCCTGTAGAGTAAATGACAGGGAGGCATCAATTGTAGATATTCTAACCTCAAAGGGTAAACTTACTTTTTCTTTGAACTGCTATTGAGGGACATGTAACCAAGAAGGTGGTTGTCCTGAATGTCCTTGTCCTGAATGTCCTGTCCTGTCACCACCACTGAATCCTGATCGCAAGCAAATCTCCCTCATTCTGGAGGAAGTCTATGATATAACTAACTCTGAGAGGGAAAGTGTTTATCATGGGGGGTCAGGTCTCAGAGAATGGAAGCCTGCCAGCAGCCCAATTGAACATTTCTAGGATTAGTTCGGACAGCCTATACATGCTAGAGTGACCGTGGCCAGGGCTGGTGCAACTGCCTTTGCTGAAATGTGATGAAACCTTGTTGAAGAATGGAATGCCATCCAACAGCAACATGTGAACAGCATGAGAAGAAGAGCCAGGATGCTGTGGCTGTGTACAGTTTTTCAAAATGTACCCTCTAGTCCTTGGAGTCTTACTTTCTGTTGTGCATTTTGGCTATTTCTGGTTTTATTTTGAAACTCTAATCTCTCTTTAGGTCTCTTCCTGCTCCCCTGTGTTTCCCACCTGTTTGATTACCTGCAGCTGCCCTGGTTTGTCACACCTGTGTCCCATTACTTCCCTTTTTGACATGGCCAGTTCATCTTATGAGTCTCTGAGCATTCAACAAACTTCGGTGTGACTCTGTAGTGTTTTTTTTTTTTTTTTCCCTCTGCTTTTATCTTTCCCTTTAGACACCTTTGCCTGGTCTGCTGACTATCCAGTATACTGATCTGTTGAAGGATATTGAATATATCTCTAGTGTTGAGTCCTACCTTGGGTCTGGCCTAAATGCAGGGATGATTTTGATATGGGCCTTTGCCCAGGATAGCATCATGGCTTTTTTTTTTTTTTTTTTTTCCCCCCCCAGCACATTTCAGGATTGCATGGGCACGAATCTGGTTTCAATTGCCCATTTAAATTGCATGGGGTGTGCCTGGTTGCTGATGAAGTGTCACACCCAAACAGTTGAGGTGGCTGGGGGATTCAGGCCTTTTCTCTGATCCAACCTTGGCTGTAGCATGCATCTAATAGTATTACCAGACATTGGCCATAAATCATGTCATTAATTGCTTTGAACTAAAGCACATGTAATTCATAGTATGAACACAAGCCCATAATGTCACAATTATTGTCGCCCAGGGCACCAAATGGGCTGGTACCTGCCCTGCCTTAAACGCCAAATGTCTGGTTTGTTACAGATGGAGGTTGACCCTTAAAGCAGTAGTTGATGCCAGCTGGAAAGTTTTGCTAATCACAGGGAAGTTTGGCACGTTTCACTTGGAACTTCAGTCACTTATCAGTGGTGCTGCTCATCCCATAATTGCATGATGGTTGGAAATGGGTCATCATTGTAAACAAGCTTTCCAATAATATGAAATGTTTCTCATGTGTATATGGGATAGCAAGGGAGGGTTTCAACATTAACTATACCATCTAGGTCAGAACCAGCTCCTTCATAGAAATGTAGAAAGGACACTAAATGCATTTTGTTCCTGGATTGGATGGAGATTACAGTTGGAAGCCACTGACAATGACTTATTGGCTGGAGACTCAATCACCCCCAAAAGAAGCAGGAATCCAACTTCCATCAACTGATCAAATTTCCCCAATAAGACAAGAAGTCCTAGCTACATGCAAAGAGCCCTTTTTAAACTGTCCCTGTGCCAAGGAGGTTATGTTTTCTCCAGCGTTTGCCTGTTTGTTAGCAAAATATCTCAAAGTTTTGGATCATCAAATTTTCAGATAGTGTTAGGAATGGTAGTGTGACCAGATTATTAAATTATGGTAATGATCTTGAAGAAATCCTGATTCCAGAATCACTTGGAATTTTTTGTTTGGCCAAATGGGTGCCATCATTTTGGGCCATTTGGTGATGATATATTGCATCTGCATTGCTTGTTTTATTTGCACACTATGTCTGAGTCATTAAGAGAGGACTCTGACTACAACTAAAGGTTGCTCTATGCTTGATATGACTGGTTTAGGCTATAAATTGCATATTTTTTTATATTTATTTCCATATGAGCATTATCACTATGCAGTCATGAAGTTGCAGATTTCTTGTCAGAATAGCAGCTTTGTTTGCAATCTATAACCACATTTTACCAAAACAGTGATGAAAACTGATACTTTTCATTCCATGATAGCACAGGTATTCAATAAGTATGGGGCAAAAATATTGGGTGGAAGTCACAATATGCTTAGCAGGGTTTTTTTTGGTTTTCTGTGTAATATCCTGAATTGAACATGCTTTTATAGATAAATATTAAATAAAAAATGTAATAATTGTCATAAAAAATGTAGGTGTCAGGTGTCAGTTAATGATTCACATTCCTTACATTTTTCCTTCTCATATTTTCATCTTATTTATAATATGCTTGTCCTGGGATGAAGTGTTTCTCACTTTACTTTTCTCATCCTATCCAAATCTTTCCTTTACACTGTCATGTTGCAGTGTTTTTGGTAAAAAGCTTCCATTCATCAGCAATGATCTGCTCGCAGGGTAACACCACATCAGTTGGCCTGCAGCCACCTCATCTGTCAGCCAGCGAGCTGGTTTGCCAGGGGACAGTTTCCATTCAAAGCTGTTTGGCTGCAGGGCAACAGCACAGTGTCACTGCTGAGTCCAATCAACACATCTCAGCCTCAGTACTGTGACTGTGTGCTATGCAAATGATTTGTACTGTATTCCTGCTGCCTCATAATTAAACATTTCCCTACAAAATAAGACTGAACCAGCCAAGTTGAATGTGGCATTTTTCTTGAATGTGTGATCATTTGGATGAAATATATTGAGTCAATATTTAGACATGAGATGGTTTATGCAAACAATCGGAAGGAAGGTTAATGGAAATTCAAACTATTGCAGTCCTTAGTTTGCTCAGAATGCTCAGTGCCGGGGGGGAATGATTTTAATTTGGTGTGGAGACGTGATTCAGTCAGGAACCAATTTTCTTTCTAAAACAAAGGTGTAACATTTTCCATCAGCAGGGTTCATCGTAGCAGCACATAACCTCTTCATATGAATTTTGCAGGGTTTGTGTTTTATTAATGATGGTACATCCTCAAAAGGAAGCAACTAAAAGTCCAGAAAACTTCAGAAGAACTCAAATGCAGTATTACTTGAAATAACTGCGGCTGCTCCAAACGATTGATGTGCTTGAGGATTAACATTTATATGCTACAATGTCAATAAACCCATTTGAGCCTTGTATTATTTAATTCACCGAGGCCAAGATTGACAATTTGACACAAGATCCCTTGTGATTTGTCCGAGAACGTTCACACGACTAATTGAAGACATGTTATTAAATATGGATTAGTGCTGATTAAAATTAATTTGAGAGCAGGGGTAATGCATGAATAACAATGACAGTGTCTGAGAGAATATCCATATATTTGTGTTTTGAACAGTAAGGAACTGTGGTACCACATTGATTTATGTTGCACTTTTAAAGATGTGAAAATCAGGACACTCTTTCACAATTAAAGGAGTCGCTTCGACTGTTGAACCGTGACATTTATGCTGTGTGAGCATTATCTGTGAAATTGATGTTGAATTCATTATAGCCCACAGAATTCTTCATGCAAAAGCTGGTAGGGTTTTTAATTACAGTTTTCTTGAAATCATCAATTTGATCAACCCACTTTTGGAAAAACAAAACCATCCCATCAACATTCCACTAAAAGTGAATAACTGAAAATATCATCACGCAGCTCTAACCTAACTAATCCTAACTTTTTAATTTAAGTAAATCTAAAGGAAAGCAGTAAATAGAGGAATAACGCTATTTAGCACCTTTCAGAACAAAAGGTTTTTTACAGTAAAAAAAAGTAACATGAATGCAAGATTAAAAAAAAAAAAAACTATTTATATTTTAAATCAATGACATGAATTGCCAACAAGTAATAATGAGCTGCAGAAGAGGACACAGTTTTCTGCAAATAATAGAAAGGACTAATCTTGTTTAAATGTCTTTACTCAATGGAGCAGAAACACTGTGGATCAAAAATTACACCTAGGTTATGGGCCTCTTAATTAGTAGGGTTGATTATAATTATTTCTGATTGTGGAGTCCTTCAACTGAAAAACATTTTTTTTGACATCACAATTTTAATTTTAGCAAAGACATCATAATAGACACATCTGTGCCAGGCCTTATCATCCACCTAGCAGTAAAATGTCTGTCTCATGTCTACATATAATTAGGCAGGATACATGATGCTGAGGGTACTTTTACACTAACACCAAACGCTCCATTCAAAACAAATGCACTTAATTGGGCTTGTTTTAATTGGCCTGAAATCATCAGGTGAACTAAATCAAGTGGACATGGACCTCCAATAGGAGGTGGTCTCGTAAAGCTTGATTTAGAATCACAAACTTGGTAAACTCAGGTCCAATCGAGGGGATACTAATTATTTTATAGCAATCTTATGGGCTTCTGTCGTGAATCATTTTGGAATTTGATATTTTGGCAAAAATGGCCAATACAAAGGATGTAATGCACAAACTTAACAGCATACATCAAAGTGTGAATATTTTACTCCTTAATGAGTCAAAATTAGAAGATAAACATTGATGAAATGTCAATTGGACTAATATTTGTTCATTTTCAGGTGTGAAAGCCTCCTATGGTGGAGTCTATATGCTAATTATTAACATTTTATTGCCTGGTGCGCAACAAATAATCAAACTAGTTGTGTAAAAATGCCCTAAGAAGTAAACAAGCCATTTCCCCTCCTGATTATACAGTTATAGAGCTGATTTGCTGATGTTTCAGCAAATGTGTCAGTCTCTCTGCGCCGGCTCTTCGCTTTGCCTCTTTTTGCTGCCACATTCTCCACTGAAACCTCAGTGGACTCACTGAAGTCAGCGTTGCTCCGTCCCCTGTGCTTCTTCTTGAGGTCTGTGTCTGTGCTGGCTCTTTGCTATCACAATCCCTACCACCACTTCATTGGGTTTGCAGGTGTGTGATGTGTGAGCGACCCTCCTGGGTGTCTCGTTGTATTTGTGCCTTTCCGTTTATTTTTCCTCGCTCCACAATCCTCCCTGATGTGGTCGTGTTCGGCTGCTGCTGCTCCCTACAAATGAGAAAATCCTGGCAAAATCAACTCGTCATCTACATGTGGTGAATTTCAAGCCCAAAGCCCAACAGAATGCTACTAATGGCTGCAAACCTACAAGCTGCTTGATTATCTGATTCAGCTCTTTTCTACAAAGTGGTTAAGGCCTCAGTGTGCTTCGTATAAAGAGCTCATTGGATCCCCCCGGCGCTTCCCACCTCATGCAGTGATCAGCCTTTTTCAGTCCCCCGCACAATTCTGTCACCTTTCACACGTGCAACCAAATGCAACACCCATGAAGGCTTTTGAGGAGAGAGTCTATGATTCACCATGTCAAGACACAAAAATGTAATGGAGAGAGGCAGTGGGATGCAGCCACCTGTGAGTCAGAACACAAAATTAAACTTTAGATGTTGTTGAACGACACATCGTAGGAAGTAATTTGTTTCAAGCGTACTGAATCACCCACTTTCCACATATTGACATAAAGGGAGCGCTGTTTCCTGCTATGTGTTTGTGTGTGTGTCACGAATGTGGATAATATATGCACATGTGCGTATTTGTATGCGCATGTGGTGCAATCGGGTTAGGACTCTGCTGGAAATGGATTTGCGTTTTATGTACAGTATGTGCACCAACATGTTCTGCCAACTACATCATCAATCCTTCCACTCCATCAGCTCCCGATGCCGCACGGAGACGGAAAACAAACAACGTCAGAAAGAATGGCACATCAGGAGGCGCTGAAAAAGAAATATTAGCTTAGTTGTCACAGTGGGAGGATGGAACAGATCCTTTCATGAAATTAATGGCGACTGCGACGAGACATCGGCGCGAATTACAAAGAGTGTTGCAAATGGTGCACAAAAAGATTGCAAGTAAATAATTTTTGAGTGGGCATTCTGTTGTGGGCATCCTTGGGTTGTTTAAAGACGCTTCACAGCGCAAGAATGATGGTTTCAATCGATTTGCATTTTAGTTCTCGTCGCCTTTGTCATGACTTTATTTATGCTGCTGGTTTTGTTTAGATGAATTATATGTGGCTGGAAAATATAGCAACAGAATCATTGGCAGCATCTGTCTTTTATTCATTTTGCCTGAAATGTATTGAGGCTTTCTGTGTTTCTTTCAGTTTGTTATTTATTAGGATTTGTTAAACCAATAATCCCACTACAGACCTCTTATTTACACAGGACTCATTTACTTAACAAATGGGGGTGAAAAAAAACACCAAAAAAAAAGTTAATAGAATGGTGGGAAAAGAAGCGGGTCACGTGAACAGCGGAAGACAAGTTTGTGTGATGTCCTTTCATTGCTGCCTGACAAGAGTCCTCAGTTAAGCATAATAGATTCAGTAATTGGAAAAAAATCTCCATCAGTCCACTTAAGACAGCAATAAAGCTCTGCTGAACACAAAACAAACAAGGACAGCTGCCACAGTCTTTTAGAGAGATTACAAACAAACATAGTTACGGAATGGCTGAACCAAGATCTAATGACTTAAACCACCAAAGAGGTTTTCCAAAGATTGATTGCAATTGTCAACAAATCGGCAGAATGCATTCATGCTTTCTGTGGCCATGCAGAAAGGTTATTGGAGTCTAGAAATGGAAATTTCCTCAGGCAAGTTAAATTAATGACTCAATTTGAGGCAGTTATGCGAGAGCAGAATTCAAGTAAAGGAGACAAGTGACACTTTGCAAACATATTCAAAATGAACTAGAGAGTTAAGAAAGTCAGGTATTACTCAGTTTATCAAGCACTGCAGCAGAGACCTAAGACGCTGCAGGCAAGTGCAGATTTTGTGCACAGGTGAAAAAACAAAACCTGTAGAAGGATGTAAATGGACGGCATTTGTATCTTCCTGGTCTATTCAACCACTCAAAGCAGTTTCTTTTACACTACATGTGTTTACTCAACCATTCACAGCTGATGGGAAGATGTCATGATGCAGAAGTTTCAAACTCTGCATAGTTTGTGCATTTCACACAATCTCTGCATAATTTTCTGCATAAGTTCCCGTTACAAAGTCTCATATTTTCTGCTGATTCAGTAAAAACCTGGTGTATATTCCATATTGTAACTGAGTCAGTGCTGAAAATAATAAAAAGATGAAAACACTTTCAAAAGACTGTTTGATGTTGCTGAAATTTACAAAAAAAATCCCAAAAGTTCCTCAGTTTGGCCTTAGGCTATAAAGGTTTAAATTCTGCTTATTTCAATACAAACAGGCATAAATAATTACTAATTAACCTGTAATTTATCTAATGACTGAATGTTAGATGTCAAAGTGATAGCTGAATGTTATTAGCTGGGGTTCAGAGGGAACACTAGTAGACAGCCGTCTCTTTTCCTGTTACTGGCCTGACCAGTGGAGCAAATACTTCAGATAGATGAAACTGGATCAACAGAGAGATGGAATGAAAACAACATGAAAGGAATGTAAAAAATAGAAAGAGTGCAATGCATAGAATATGAGAAGACAAAAAGAATACTTCTGAAATCTAAAAGCTCTCGTACATTCTGTTGGTCCATTTACTTATTGTTAGAAAAATGTCTTTCCAGTACTTCCATCAATCTGACCAACAAGCACTTTTACATTTTACCTTTAAGTGCAGTATAAGAAACATTTTTTTTATTAGAGGGGAATGTTTCTGCACTAAAAAAATAAATAGTACATAAAATATTCTGACCCCTTGTAAATGTTACATGTTTTATCTGGTTTATTTAATTAATTTAATGTGTTATTAAATCATACGTTTTTATTCATTCTAAAATGTACTGCCCTTTCTTATTAGAATTCGAAAAAATTATGTACAATTTAATTTCCATATATTGTGCATGTCAGCGCAGACAAGTAAAATATCTGGTTTAGTTAATTGTTTGAATGTTAAATTCATTGAAGGTTAAGATACAGGAAAATAGCTAAAAGTTGTATTTATATTGTATTTAACTTAACTGTAGGAGTTAATCTATTACATTCACTGAATTTTCATAATTCATTTTACAAAACGAAAAGTAAGAAGTACAAGTAATTACATCCTAACGTACACTACTCACAATAAGTCGGATATTGTCAATGACTCAGTGGATTTTATACATTTTTGGTGTAATATCAAAGGAAAATTTTACTTATTTCTTTAAAATTGTGACCAAATAGGAAAAACTCTTCTTACCTTATTGTGAGCAGTGTATTGAGGTAGTAATCTGTTAGAAAATTAAGTAAATTATACTCAAAATAATCACTTTGCAAATACAATCACTTTAAAATTTATAAGTACAATCAACCTAAAACATATTTCTATGTTATGTTCCATATTTGAGCAACCACTAGACATAATAAAAATAAGTCATTTCAATAAAACATTATTTTCAGCATGCAGTTAAGTGGAGCGCCAACATTTCATATGTATCACACTCACGTTCTTTGAGATGTGCAGGTTTTATCATGCAATATCACGGTGGTTTGTTTTGGCCACAAACCACTTAGGGTTAAAAAAAGACCAAGGTTTAAGTTAAAATGATTAACGTGTGACATGATGGGACAAATGTCCAGTAAAATATCTGATATGTAGTGTTAAAAAGACATTTCCTGCAAATTTCCAACTCCAGTCAATGAAACAAAGCACTGAGGTGCCAGAGGAACGTCACCACCACTGAAATATTGACATTTAACATATCAGTTCTTTGCAGAATCGTACACTGTCAAAGTTTTTTTTTTTTTTTTTTATCAGATTCTGATACTCTAGAGTCTGTGCAGTCTGATATCTAATCTGTATCACATATGCACATCATTAGCATTCACAAACACAGCTTCTAAACAGGGGAAATCTAGCATTATATGCTTTGGCAGATTTGTTGTGGGGTTTTCATGGGTGGATGAATGACCATTAAAAGCTTCATAAAGTTTGGATTTATTGTAGTGCTGTCGAATTGGATTGTAGTGATGTAGCTGGCAACTGGGAACAAAAAACAAAAAAAAACATGTACTCACCCAAATACTCTGAAATGACTCCGGTGATCAGTTGTTCATTTTCCTCCACATAATAAATTATAGTTGATCCAATAACGAGAAGTAACTCAGATTTTGGACACTAATGAATCATTATCATTACATCATCATTGGCAGGTTAATGTTGCTTAAATGTAATTATGCTGCTCTATATTTCGTGCTCGAGTGCTTCTGTTTTGGACAGGAAAAAAAAAAATAAATTGAATGATGGCCTTTCCTGCTTAAATGAAGTTATTTATATACTAATATAATGGAGTTTTTTTTTAGAAAGAAAATGGAGTACATACTATTTTTCTCTCCATCACGGAAAGACAAGAATTTATTCCCTCTGTCAATACAGCAACCTGATGCAAGAAACTCCATAATTTGCAAACATGAAGTGTTTTTTATTTATTTTATTTTTTTGCCTGGATTATGTTCGCTGATAGAATTTCTTTTGCTTCAGAGGCTATTAAGATCTTGTGATTTATGCTTCGATTCACTATTGACTTTTAAAAGAAATTATAATCCTTAAATTGTACATTAAATCAAATCTTTCTTTTTAATAATGCTGTTGGAATGTTTTTCACCAATCGCCATTCAATTATTTAGATGCTGTAATTGCCTTTCTGCGGTACTTTTCATCATTAGTGGCAGAGTCCACCACTCCTCCCACCGTGTAATTACCTACAGTACAGTATGTCTTCCTTCAGCACGTCGTAAATGTGTTTGGCTACACTCTAAACACATTCACACATTGTTCTTTTGTTATATTTCTGACAAAGTAGATGCCCAAAGTGTGTTTGCTGTAGTATTAAACCACTATTAAAATCAGCTGAAATCACTGAAATCTTAACAAGTGTAACTTTTAAGCCACATCTGTAAAATGTTGCAGTTTTGGAGTTAACATTGCTGTATAAGTTACAACTGAAATCACAGTATTTTATGATTTTATTGTACAATTAATCACCTGATACTGGAAATACAACTGAAATGACAGTATTTAATTGGCTTTTATTTTGCAGTAAAGAATTACAGAATGAAAGGATTAAAAAAAAGGATTAAAGAATTTAAAAGAAAATATACAATCATTTAACACCCTTTTACACTGTTCAAAAAGGAGTAGGAAGAAGTGTTGACTTATTAAATCCTACTCCTCTACCCCTCACTCATATCAATAAGCAAATAATAGTAATGTAATTTTCTTTCATAATTACAATAATATTTGTTCCAATCATAGTACTAATGGTAATGTGTGTATTTATTTATTTAGTTTATTTTTATATTATGTATTTAGTTCTTCAATAAATCCTATATTTGTGAATTTCTACACTACATCACTGTAATGAGGCTCATTTATGCAAAGCTGTACAGGCCCTTTTATTTGAAGGTGAACTTCTTAATGTATTGTTTTGATCAGTACATGCATTTCTGGTCATTTATTTCATCATACTTTTCATAATTTTCCCTTTCAAAGCCAAAAAGGTGCACAGTGCAGTTTCAGCACAGTGTGTTAAAAACTGTTTTCTCCTTTCCTACCAGTTACAAATTGATATGTCAGGATATGGATAATTAATGCCAAGGGCCTGTGACTGCGCTCTTTTGTGGGTAAGTAGAGCAGACACAGACCTGAGCTGCCTGATGCAAGCGGCTGTCTGATAGGAAACTGCATCGAGAACAGACCCCCGGGAATCTTTGCTAAGCACATTTTGCTAAGAAAACACATTCAACCATATGCAAATATGCAAATGCTCATACTGTGTGTTCACGCTGCCACCATCATGGCCATCACATCACCAGAAGGCTATTAATACCTACAGAGGTGAGCATCTGGCTGTTTTGTGGCCGTCTGACGAGCCTGTCAGCCAAGAAAATCTCTCACATTGCTCAATGTTGGACGGCAGAACTGAAAGGTTTCCAGTGTGATCAGAAATTAATGGCTGCACACATTGAAATCATGACAAAAAGGGAAAAAAAACAGATTAGGTAGAAATGAGGAGTAGTTTACATACTGTATAGATCATCATATCATTTATATAATCATAAAATAAAATTAACATAAAATTAGGACAAATTACACATTTTTACACATCATGTATTTTTTCTATTAACATATTCACATTTTGATGCACTTTACTAGATGAATATTGAGAAACTGCATTTTACGGTTAAAAACAAATCTTTTCCATCCACCCCCACAGCAACCTGTTTTCATCTCAAAAAACCATCCCACTTAAACCACCAGGGTGGAAATGATTATCATAAACATAATTTGCATTAATGCGCAGCATTACGGGAGCAAACCCAGACATAAACCATTTAAATTCATATGTCATATTCACGTGTGAACAAATATTACAGAGATTCATGAATCTAAAGTGTCTGCACACATCCCAAAATAAACCAATGACCAATTGAATGTTCTACAGTGTCTGTGGATGTAAATTCTAGCACATTTCTAATACGTGTGCATATTCCCAGCACATCTACTGATTGTACTTATATTGTTTTAGTACATGTAAAATAATTATTTTAGGTAGAATTTACTGTAATCTTCCAACATATTTCTGTTTAAATACCTTAGAATGGAATTACTTATACTTATGTTTGGTACTAAAATTAATTATGTAGATTCAGTCAATGTAATTTAAATTCTACAAGTTGATTTAGGTTCATGTAAGTCTAATTAAGACTTTTAGCTATTTTTTATTATATTATATTTTATTATAGGCAGATTTTACAATAAATACATTTAAATTAAATAAGCGTGGACAGACCAACATCTGAGAGCCAATGATTTGTTTTTTCACATGTTTATGTAAAAAAGACCAGAATCCTTCCATTCTAAGAGATGTGTGAAGCTTCTCAGTCACCAGGTCATCTTTGTCTTGCAGAGTTGTACAGAAAAGGAACTGCACTTCTTAAAAAAACTAAGAAGTCCAGTTGCTTTTCTCTAAAATTCATTTTAAGAACCATACTTTTTACAAAATCAACATTTTTACATTTGATTTGACAAATATACTTTAAAGACACTTTAAAATTTTAAAGTTATCCAGGACAGCTCATGAACTAACTCATCTTGTGTTACATTTTCAAGCAATTTTCCACTTAGATTAATTCATGGTTATGTTTTTTTGGGATTAATTTAACACCAATTTGTAGTATTTGCACATTCTATGGCCTTTACTTAACCAAAAGGTTGGGCTATTTATACATTGTGTGCTGCAATCAAAGGGAAGGGTTGTTAAAGTGACTGGTGAGCACTTGGATATGGGAGAAATAAGCTGATTAGTAGCTGCCCAAAACAACCCTGGAGGCCAGTTCAGATCCATTGTATAACTGTCAGTAGTGGTGACCTGCCCAGTTAATGGTCTCTGTGCAGTGCTCACTTGCAGCAATCCAACAGACTCTTCAAACCCCTGCTGAGGACGACTAAAGAAGAAGAAGTTCAGACGTACTGTTTATTTCAGCCGAATTCAAACCCTTTATCCCCGTCGTCTGTTTGTCTGATATGACGGAGAGGTGGAGTCCTCGCATCTGGAAACGCCGGCTTCTCAGAGGAGGCTGAAGGACGCCTGGAGGTTACTCCAATTATCCTCCATTGCTCCACAAAGTGCACCCATCGCTATATCATACATAATTCATAACCGGGCTTTCAAATTAGACGTTACAATGGCCGTTCACTTTCAGCCACGGACACGGAAAACGAAATGCATGATCCGTCCTGCTCCTGGATTACAGCTGTTTCCCCATTGCAGACATGCAGAAAGCCTCTCAATCTCTGTGACTCCAAAGGTTGCTCAGTAAAATAAAAAACATTATGGCTCCATTCCTCGGACCATTATAACCTATATTCCTTCCTACTGCCTATTCCGGGGGAAGTAACGTCCCTCTGGTCCGGCACACTGCAGCCCTAATGAAAGCCATGATGACCCACAATGGTTGTGATGGAGAGCATGGAAGCCCTGTGTAGTCTCTTTGTGAGATGGATGGCAGCACATGTAATGAACTCATTCCTCATTGAATATAAAGAATTTTAATACATTTACATGTGCAGCTCTCGGGATGAGACGGGTGACTGATGAGGACATAATGGCAGACATGGTTCCGACCTGCCTCTTAAATCATCCATATCGATCGTATAATCCCATTCATTGTCAATCAATATGTTTTTGAGGATAAACAGAGCAGCACAGACAGAAGTATTGAAATAAAATGTTTTGAGTTTGGGACAATGTCAAAACTGTCATCCCTAATATCTTGATAGCAGACAGTTTAACTCTTAAAAAACGTAAAACACATACTATTATATTTTACCTGGGATTAAATATTTAATCCCAAAATAAATAAAATTTAACCAAAATATAAATAATTATATAATATAATATATAATATAAATAAATATTATATATATTCCAAATATATAATGTAATAATCCAATTTTAAAAATACAATCCACCAGAATATAGTGTTGATAGCATGTGTTTTTATTATTATTATTATTATTATTTTTTTTTTACTTTTTTTTTAACGAGAGTTAAACTATCTGGTACCAAGTTTTTAGGGTTACACCATGTAGCAGTTTTGTCACTGACCCATATGGACTTTTAAATGACAATGAACACAAAATGAACATTTGAGAGACCTGATGAATGCTTTTAAAACTGTACTTTATAAAATGTTTGACTTTCTTGCCCCCCATGATTTGTCACTGACACATACTCTACTACATTATTTGTATATCCAGTTTTAAATATGGAAACGTATATCGGACTAATAATTGGTTGTAATTCAGGCCTTAATGTTTCTGGTTTCCTTCAGTTCAGTATCTCTTCAAACAGAACAGTTATGGATTTTTAGCCATGCTAGTGGCAGGACTCTAGGGATTCTGACAACAACAACTATTCAGTGGAGTGCCATAAAATTTGATGCCCCATAATCTTTCATTTGGTGCCATCATCACGTCAGGACCAAATACCTTCAAAACAAATGACCTTCCTATCAGCGGCAGCTCTACTTGGATGCTATCATGTCTGTGCCATATTTTCTGTTCATTTCTCTACACATTAGGGTCGACCTTCATATTGGGGCGGTGGTGATATCTGGTGACATGCAAAAGATATTTGTAAGGGATGAAGGTTGTGGAATGTACGCACTTATAATTAATCAACATTGTTCAATTCAAGGTCATCTCCTGGAACCTCATGTATCAAAGCCATAAAAACAAAAAACAAAACCATTTTTAGTGGTTCAACATCTTCATGTCATATAATATTCATATGCTACAGTATACATATAATAGAGAAGGGTAAGTAAAGTCTGACTTTTATCCTAAACAAATTTATTGAACAACTTCATATTTCAGACAGGTTTCAGGAAGGAGTAAAGAGCATTTTGCTCCAGTGTTGAATGAATGATCAGCCTCTCATGGTGTATCAGTGGGCATAAATATTTAGTATTTATCAGAATGTTTATTTATTCGTTAATCAATCAATCAGTCAATCAAATCCTATCATAGAGGCTATATATATATATATATATATATATATATATATATTGGCTGGCGACCATCTGGGGTGGGATAGGCTTGAGCAGACTCCTACAACCCTAATGAGGAATAAGCAGGTATAGAAAATAACTGACTGACTGTTCCATGTTGTTCTCCATAAAGAGGATTTCAGCACACAAAATAAATTGTATTAATTTGCATACAATTTTGTGTGTTTTATTCAACTTTTGTACACTCTTAGTGTTCCTGGTGAAAAATGATTGATCGTTAAAAATGAAGAGAAGAGACTAGAATTAATGTAGGAAATTGAACTCAGATTGACACACAAACCCCACATTTTAAATGGCTTCAAAACAAATGTCCTTGGTAACTTTGACCCAAAGTCTAGTCTCGTCTAGTCTGTGATAAACAGTAGACTATGTTTTATGTGATTATTTCTTATAGTCAAAATAATCCAGAAATTGTATGTGTAAGATGTATAAGTTCAGATCAATGAGACATACAGGCAATAAATAACAAGTTTTTATGATGAGTCTTAATGGAACAGTCAAATTTGACGGGGAACACCAGATTCATTGACATGAAATACAACATGAGGGTTCAGAGGTTAAAGACGTTGCATTCTGGATGTTATTCTGGAATGTTTGTCAGGTTCTGTGGTTTATAGTTTCACTTCTCCATGACACACAGTCTCACATCAAATCATCTTTTCATACATGTCACAGTGTTGATACATGAGGCCCCTGCAGTGTGATTATCAACACTCGAGCAATCTCCCAGAGACATTCGTCAAGTCAAATCAAAATGTTTCTAGTTTTTTTGTTTTTCATGTTCCATCTTGTTTTTAAAACTTTTTTTTCTGCTCTGTAGTTTGGTGCACACAGTTCTACACTGAAGACTGATGGTCTTCTACACGCTCGCTCCTCTGTAAAGCAACCTTTCCTCCCTCCCACAGAATTTGAAAGCTAATGGATAATGTCTTTCATGCTGTAGTAAGACAGGACGGCATTCTGGCCACTGCTTTCAGATTATTTAACACCACCTTAACTGGAAGAGAGACATCTATTAAAATGAAATGCCTTTTATCAGTGAAAGCCTTATCACAATATGATTAAGTTGGCTGCACTAATGTGTCTGTGGCGATTCAAGTTACTCTGTGGAATAGAGAGAGGGAGAGATTAAAAACTAGGTTATTATTGCTCCGGGAAATAATGGGAGAAATATATCTCCGTCTTTCTCTCTCTTCAATGCTTCACCTCCGTTTCCCATCCTCTCATCCATCGAGCTGCTCATTACTTCCCGCTCTGTGAAGGCAGAAACCTCATCTTTTAACAAGCTTCAGTAAATGTCACACTTCACTTGGGAGCAACAGGCTTTTCAATACGACAGATTCCCGGAGGTGTTGGACCGGCAGGAATCTCTCTATAAAGCATTGATGCTCACTGTGTTTTTTTGGTAAAAAATGAATAGTAAATTATGCTTTTTCGTCAAGTTCTGATAGAGGGGTAGATGTCAGTGATGAACTGTACGGTGCCGAGCGTTAAATGAAACATTGATCTCTCAGGGTTTCAGGCTTATGCCATGTGTGATGATGTGCATTATACAGTAGCAGCTTCACACAGCTGCTACTGATATACCTGCTCTGATGTGGAAAATTGCTTTGTGTGACCTTTCAGCTGACTCTTGATCAAATGTGATCATTAAGGCAGGGATGTGTGAATGTAATCTATTAGATACGGCGCATTATCCGACAAGTGTCTCTATAGGAGCCTGTGTTAAGTATTAAACCGCTGTAAATTTTCAAACGCCTTAGCTGTCAAACCCCCAAGGACTTTTTCTTTAAACCTGTGTGTATCATAGAGTTCAATTGAAATTTAAATTCACTTTTTTTCATAAGAAAATGTAGGTTGTTATAAAGCATTCAAGCCCAACGAGTTCACTCACTCAGTACGTTTGCATGCAGAGCTTAATCGAGCTTTGCTCAAAATGGCTCGAACAGCTCAAAATTCGACTTGTGAGAAAATCTGAAAAACTAAAAAAAATCCATTAACTGCTGGGTTCTGCCACTTCATGCAGCACCACCTGTTGTTTCAGCAGGTAAATGCAGCCTGATGCTGCCCTGGTTCACCTGGAAGCTGCGATGGATCCTGTCACCTCATCCTCCACATACACCCCAATTAAATAGATTTCTGTCATTCTATTTGTCATACTCAACTTGTATGACAAGTTTGAATGTATTGTTTCCATCCCATGCACACTTTATCTATCTAAGAGGAATCCCTTCTTCTGTTCCTGAAGTTTCTTCTGCTATTTTTCTTGTTAATTTTTTTTTTTTTTAATTTTTAAATGTTTTTTTTTTAAGGGAGTTTTTCCTTTTACAATGTGAGGGTCTAAGGACAGGGGATGTAGTGTTGTATAAACTGAAAATCCCCTAATGAGAAATAAGCGAGTATAGAAAATGACTGACTGACAAATAAAATTGACTTGAACACAATGTTCCCTCTAAGCTGCACGCATGCGCATGAAAAAAATCAACATAAATGTATTAATTAATATTTAATATTAGTCCTAATCTAATTAATTCACCCATTAATATTGTTTTTTGTTTTTGTTTCTCACTCAGTGAGTGACAGGTGTCCAGGCAATGATAGATATGGTTCACTAACACTACGTAGCCAATCGTGACATTGACAGTGCTTGTAACTGTGCCCTGCCTATATGCGCCGTGCAGGTTAGCTAGTAGGTTAGGTTAGCAGGCCAGTAAACAACAGTGCGTCGGAGTTAAGAGATGCTAATATGAACGAACAGGCAGCGACACATCCACTCACCAATAGGAATGGGAATCGAGAACCGGTTCCTGTAGAGAACCGGTTCCATGTGTTTCAATTCCATGGAATCGTTTGGCAGTTTATCTAACAATTCTCTTATCGATTCCAATCAGCACGAATCTACGTCATGTAACTTATGCAAGTTACACACGCTTGATTCCAGCAAGCATGACTAATTACATGATGACGATACGCTGGTTTAGCACGCTGAAACAACATTGGTGCCCACCAGATTCAAAAGCTCCAAAAGTTTGGCTTCACTTTATGAAAAAAGGATGGCGACAGACGACTTGCAGTCATTGCAGTGCTCGGGAGGGAACGCGACAAATATGCACACAACATTGAATAATGTTAATGGAGTGTTGTTTTTTTGACGCTTCGGGTGATACATCTCAACCCAGCAGCTGCAGTAGCCAAGCTATCACTTCTACGGTTACGTATCCTTCCTGAAAAAGAAATGTTAATTCTTCATTATATGTTCAGATTGCACTATGCACTGTTCCGTCGTATTTGACAGTATTTATCTTTCTTTATAGTTATTTTTGAGTGTATAGTCGGCTCATATATCCTTTTAAAAGGGAGATTTATTTTTTTATTTCTATTAGGAAAAATGTGTTAGAAGAATGTTACACATTAGTTACATATTGCTACAGTTATCACAGTATCTAGGCTTTGGGGACTTTTGACCTCACTGTTGAGTTTGTAAGGTCGTGACTTCCAAGTCAACAACTTTATCCGAATCAAACTCCTTTTTTTCCGAAATTAAAATCGATAAGAAAATCGATAAAGAATCGGATCGTTAAGCAGTTTTAAGATGGAATGGCTGTTGGAGTATGTGCAAATTGAAGAAGAAGCGGTGAAATTGGGTGAGATTTTTTCTTCTTCGAGTAAAAAAGGTCTACTCTGCAAAAAAAATAAAGTGTGCATATCTGATGTTACTCACAATGGTCCTCAGTTTGCTCAGGGAGCTTGTGTGTATGCCCAGATACATACAAACTTAGAGAGAACATTGCTTGACCATAATTGCAAACGTGTATCTGTTGACTTCTCTTTCACCTTTTAAAAAAACTGAATATACACAACTTAATAAGCTTAATAAATTTTCAACTACAGTTCCTGACCAGATGCACCAGTCTTGGGCGGTGCTGTCTGTGCTGAGAATAGGATGCAGGTTTCCTTTTGTCTCTCTCTCTCTTTTTGTTTAATTATACTGTTTGTTTCATTGTGTGAATCGGCGCAAACGCCTTTTTTTCTCTTTATTTGGCTGTTTTCTGGTGGCTTCTGTGCTCCATTTTATCATGTCTCTGTTGTAGAGAAACATGCTCACACATTATATTCTAGGTACATTATATATTTAAATATTTATCAAATATTATTCAAATATTTATGCTGATTGCATAAAATCTGTCAAATGTTGAAACTCATCTGTAATTGTTTGATTCCAACAGGCACAAGAGTCAATTTTACACAACAACATGTAGCAACGACTCAATGTGCACAACATCCTGTGGCTGCTGCTGGAGGAATGCATCTTCTCATATTTGTGCCTACATGGTTTTTGTAGCATTTGATTGACAGGTCTTAGGTTGGTTTGGGGAATTGAAAATAGTTTCATGATGACGTGAAAATTTGAATCAGGGAAATCGGTTGAATACTGTGGCTTTTCGAGCCGTTTGAATTGACATGATCCATGATTAATTATGCGTGTTTACACACCATTGATGCATGATATGCCATTAAATGGTTGAATTAAACATATAAATGGGGCCTGCTGTAACCTTAGGCTATTAATGCTAAATGGTCATGAGAGAGAGGGATTATTCTTGTGCCAAATTAAGAAGACTAATTAGTTAATTTGGTGTTTCAGCTTTCTTTTTTTTCTGACATCAGGGAAAAAAATCTAAAAGAGGAAAAAAAAAAATCCTGCTGAAATAAATTTCTGGATGTGACACACGGCAGGATTCCGGAGATAACATGTTATACTTTAGGCTACATATAACACCAAGGCTTTAGTTTTCATATAGGTTTTGTGTTTAAAATCGCTGAAGCGTGCACACCGCTGGCGGAGTAACAACTTAACAGACATGTCTGGCTTTATGATCCACAGGAATGTATATAGAAGTTCATCGTTGTTCTGTGTTATACGCATAACTCAGAGAAGTCAGAAAATAAAGGTAATACGTCAGTAAACGTCCATTAATAGATGTTGTGTATTTCACAGCAGACTGGGTATTTTAATCTGTGGAAAGAGTCCCTACTGGATAAAATTCTGACAGTGAAACTGAATCATTTCACAGGGCGTTGTGTGATGCAATAAACAATTTATCCACCATTTTACAGCTGCAACCTTAACTTATTTGCTCTTCTTGGCCAAAAAAAGGTTCTTTTTAAGAATCACTCTCATTAAACTAAAGGAATTTTCCCTATTTGATGTTGGCCTCTTTGTAATCTAATTCACAAACAATGCAGTTCACATCATAAATAGTTTATAATCATAATTATCACCAATGCTGTATTAAGACAGTCTAATGTCTAAATCTTATTTATAATTTATTGAGCTTCTGTTGAAATAAGTAATGTTTATACACAGTGAGATTTTTTCAGATTTTTACCTCTTGATTATATATGTCCTTTTACTTAATGTATTTGCACATTTCCCATGGTGTTAGATGCTCCTTTCACTAAAAATGAATAAGTGATGTCCACTTTATGTTCACCTTCAGTCATTAGGCGTGTGATGATTTGTCATGACACTTATCCCCAGCATCCTCCACCATGTTAAAACCAAAAAACCATTAGTCTATAACACTGGTTTTGATGGATAACTAGGCAGTGCTTCTCAAACCTTTTAACATCAAGGATCCATAAACTCATGAAAACTATAAGATTTATGCTAATATTTTATTTAAAAAAGTGTCAGAAACCTAAGGCAAAAATTATGGAAATGAAATAATTTCATGCGAAAAGGGAAAACAATACACAAATAATAGGAAATGAATACTAGTAAATTAAAATGCATTTATTTATTCAAAATATAATAAATCTATACAAATGGTTCTACATTCTGCAGTTGAGGAAATATAGTGAAAATAAATTATTTTCCATTTTTTTTCTGGAGACACCTCATCAGGGACCCCTGGGTGTTCCTGGACCTCACTTTGAGAACCACTGCTGTAACTAACTATTTTAATGCACATCCAGAGTAACTACATCAATAAAATTAAACTTGATAGTCTGAGTTGGAACATAAAACTTAAAAACAATATTTTTTTCTGTAATTATAGCCTTGAATTGATTTTTTGAATGACTAATTTCAGTTTAACTGTAATTTTCCTTGGTTTTCATATAATTATCAGTATATTTCATTGCACTTTTCATTCTCAACACATGCTCCTTTTTTACTTGCTGTCTCGTTCGATTCAGTATGATGTAAATTTCCACATCACCCCACCCCTCCTCCAACAATTATTCAGTTCTATAGTAAGAAGTCTAGTTTTCTTCCAGTATAATGTATGTTTTTCTTTGCACGATTTACATCTACAACGAAAGTAGCTTAGGATCCAGTTGAGTCTAGGAGACTGTAGAAGACGAATAGACTTGTTCAGGGTTGGAGATAGCTCAGGAACAATGGAGAAAGGTCAGAGATAACAAGAAAGAGGTCATTAACGTTTTTCAAACGGGGATAAGGGTTCACTTAATAGAATTGCTGAGAGTGGAGCAACACAATGAGGAAAGAACAAGCAAGTATAGATTCTTCTTCTTCTTCAAAAAAGAACCGTATACATTTGCTAAGGCTCCATTTAGCGTGGACAATAAGAGAATGTGACATCAATAAAGGAAGAGTTAGACGGCCATTGGGAGAAAAAGGTGCATGCAGATTGTGTGAGGGAAAATTGAGCGTTAGCACTGCCTCCAGACATTTCTCCCTTTCCGTCTGTGAATTAGAATATCAAACAGATGTTAGTCCGCAAAATTGGATTGAGGTGAAAGAGGAAATATTGCATGCAAGGACTTTTTCCGCCCTAGGGCCTAATGGTGTCCCATACCATGTATATAAAGATGCACTGGATATGGAACTACTGAAGCTAATGAATGCCAGATCAGGGTTTAGGGCAGGACCAGGTTATTATATGTAAAAATACAAAAAAAGCATATATATATATTTTTTTTTTACAAAAATGCATCATAAGTTTCAATTGGACTGCAACTGGATGCTCCTTTAAAAGCTATAACACAGAGCAGCGCTCTCTGAAATGTTCCTCAATTGTTCAGTGATGTCACAGTTGGTGCACATAATGGCACAATAGCAAATATAAAATGTGAACCCTTGAGTATTCATCTGCACTTACTGGAGTTTTAGATCATCAGACTGCTGAGTGGGAGATTGCCTCATTGTTCCCGAGCCTATACTTACTGGCCCCAGTGGGTGGAAAGCTCAGAGGGATTTCCAAGCGGTTGTGACATTCATCATAAATTCAGTGTGTGACACACACACACACACACATCCCCATATTTGTTTGGATCAGGTGGCCGATTTTTACACATGCACCTTTTTAAGAGCGAAGATTTCAGTTCTGGTTCATTTCATCGGTGACACAGTTGGTGACCATGGTAACAGCATAGGAGCAGGCGATAAGACCAGGATGGGGACTGCATGCAGTGGAGGATGATTCTTTATGCATGACATTTTTCTAATCTGGTTTTTAAGATTGGTAGACTATGATATTATGTTAATTTATTTGTTAAAACCTTGAATATATTGTGTAAATGTGTGTTACATGTGGTTTTAGTGCGATAACACCTTGCTATTTATATTGTGGTAGCCATGTGGCTATGTAGCTATTTTCTGTAGAAGAGCCCAACGCATGTTTCACACTCTGTGGGGCAATAAAGTTGATCTTGAATCTTGAAATGCAGGTTTATACTACAGGTACCAGAATTCTTGTTCTATTAAAGGTATATGTAATTACCCACCACTTTATTATATATCAGATTAGCAATAAAAGCTAGAATCAGTTAGAGAGCAAGTGAAATAATCAAACAATAAGTGGTTACTCACAATAGTAATGTTGCTATAATAATGTATGACGCCTTAATCTTCTGACAGACTTCATTTGATAAAAGATTAGTTAATTAGATCAGCTAATTGTAAATGTTGACTGATTTAAATTATGTCTGAGATGGGGTTCTCTACATTTTAACGGGGCATTGTAAAATATGACACAAAACAATGTGTTATGATATCAGCTCATTTATTACTTCTTAATTATATCTCTAATAATTCCAGAAAAAAAACTGCCCTGAAAATGTCACTCAGCCGAGCTTTGTTAATTTCCATTTAATTGCGAAAAGGTTTGGCCATTACCAAAAAATAGCAGAATTTCAATTAGCTCCTGGGCCCCCTTTAAATGCCACGATAAGTAACCACAGTTTCAAAATCAAAGAGTCTAATTTATCAAAAAAAAAAGTTTTTCTTCTTTGTCTTTTTTCACAAGCGTTGTGCTCAAATAACGTTAAAGAACACCCTCTCTGGTAATATTGCTTAATTGTCCATCTCTATGGCTCCAGTGCAGCAAAAAAAAATAAAAAGTATGAAATGAAATTCAAACTTTCTATGCAGAGGAAACCTCAGGACATTTAACTACTGTAATCTTACTTTTGATAAATGTAAGTTATATGGATGTCATACTGGTTTAATAAAAGAATGTGAGTAAATTACCATATTTTTCCAGTTTTGCTGAGCAAGATTTTTGTCAGGAAGGAATTAATCTTCTGTCCCAAATTGACTGCCTGGTCTCAAATAAACTCCCGATGTGACCCCAGCTGTTATTTGATCATTTACAATTGACATGTTAACATGACACATCATTCTATTTACATTTTAATAAGAAATAGTGAAAACGAAATTTCATGCATCCAAGTTTCCCTACATGTTCAACAAACAACCAGATCATCACCTTGAAAATAACCAGTGTCTGGGAAGGTGTCTCCTGCTGGCCACCCTCTGTTGTACCATTCTAGAGGAGCTGTTCTGCTCTGACAGTTTCTGCTGGCACCTCTTCAAAATTCATCCAGTCTGGTGGACGTGGACCCGGGCTGAGTCTCAGGATCATTGTTGCTGTTAGAGCAGGGACATCCTTCAAATATCTGCATTCCTCCTTTTCTCAGGAGCTACTCTGCTGCAGCCTGACATGCATTCAGAAGCTAAAACACAATGGATATTACATTATATTAACATCTTTTTGTCAAAATCTCACATCAAAAATTTCCTCCTGACTGTGTTGTGGTGTTGTTTGTAACTTCCAACCAATCAGGTAGGTCCCTGCTGTTGGGGATACTCATTCACAGAACTTTAAGTAAAAATATGTCTATTATTGCAAGGAACATACACAATATCAATTTTCTCAATATAAATGTATTGCTTGTCGCACTGAGCAGTAACATTGGCAGGCATAGGTAAGTAGGCATAAGTAAAGTACACCTACATTCGTTATTATAATGATACACCCCAGAGACTGACAACCCATTGCATGAGTACTTATACTTAAAAAATACATTTAAAAGTAAGTACTTAGTACTTTTACTGAAGTAAAAGTCTTGATGTAGTACTTTGAGTAAGTACGTTGAGTAAATATTTTGCAGGATATTGGTACTTTAATTTGTTTCACTTACACCCCTATTTTTTACTTTTCCTGCTATAAATGATAATAAATATGGAATATCTGTATAACCACAAAGGCTTATTGTAGTTAAACCTGGTATCAAAAGAAATCTACAACATGAGGTGACTACAGAATCAATTTGTTGTTTTACTACAGATAGAAATACTTTATTTAAAACTTAATCCAAGACCAAACTGACCCTAAAAGACAAATAAGATAAATTATCAGTAATGCAAAGTTCAATGATTAAGATGAGAGCTTAAAGATCAATTATTTGTCCATAAATCATAGAAATCACACTGAAGATCTTTATAGAACACTAAGAATATATTCAGTAATCACACACACAGCTCAAATCTAAATTAAATATCTAAATAGTTGTTATTTGCAGGATAGTACTAAACTTCAATACTTCCTTCACCCCTGGTGGTCTTCAATAACTGTAAGAGGGATGTAATTATTATGTGGTGGCTTGAACAACAGTGTTAGTATTAATTTTTAAATTGGTACTGGTTGGATCCGTGTAATTGTAGTAGCAATAGCTCTAATAGTATATATTTTTCATTCATGTACTGCCTTTAACTTATTACATTTCACTTATTATATTACATTTAACTTATACCCTGTATTTAGTAATCTAGACATTTAAATGGCATATAAGCACTCATGAATAAATGAATCTGGAATTTGTTCTCCATTCAACAAAAGCAACAGTAAATTCCCTGCATATCTGGAGGAAGCCGTGTTTACGGGGTATGGGGCAGCAGCTGCTGACCCCGGGGAGCTGTGGAGTCGACGAGGACGTGAACCTACCTGAGAAAGGTACGAGTCAGCAGGAGAGTGGAGATGGATCAGCATGGCACAAGAAAACTGGGCCTAGTGTGAGCGTGTCCTTATTCCAGTTTTAAGAAACGCTCTCTCTTTTTGCAGAAAACAGTGAATCTTTTTCAGTCCACTACTGCACAGGCTTGATCCTGTCTTTCATTCATCTCAGAATGTGTTTTTAGGAAATAATGTAAATCATAGACACAACAATGCTTCTGAGAGGTGTGGGTCTTTTTTCCCCTTCAGCACTGGGTCTTTTCTTTTTCTTGTTCCCAAAGTATGAATGTGAATTATGAGCTCATACTGTACAACCACTAAATCTTTTGTGGCAAATGTAATTATACCACCACAGCGACACAGCATCTCCTCCTCTTTTCTGGCACCGTTTGCATGCAGACAGGTTGATAACCACGGAGGAGCCAGAAGGGAAAAGGAGGAGGTCCAATATCAGGACATTTTTCTTTCTTTCCAAGTCTCAAAACAAAGTAATTTGGGAGCCACTAAGTATTTTTTTCCAGGTTACTTTCAATAGTGTTTTCTAAAAGGCCGATATACACATAAAAGGCAAAAATGTGTTTTATTCTTGTTTTCTTTCAGCTAGTGTGTGTTGACTCACCAGGGATAATATTAACTGAGAAAAACAACAATTGAACAATAGAAGAATTGATGTTAGAAAGCAACACAGAATTCCTGAGAGTCTTACTGCATTATATTCCATATTTTGAAATGTCATGCTGTCTGAATTGTGGGTGTCCTTTACCTTAATAAAAGTAATTTGCTCCACAAATTGGCCCCTAGAAATTCTCCAGGATGCACACAAGTGTTTGACGCTCAGAATTTCCAGCGTAAAATCATTCACAGAACACACATTACACACAGGAAAGCGTATCAAATGTATCTATCTGAAACTGACATGTGTTGGGTGCATGAATACCCTGATGATCTCCACACCACCTGGCTCTCCCCATCTGTGCAGTACTTCTGGCAACAAGTGCTGCTCTGTTTTCGGGCATAAAGCAATGTGTGTTTTTGTATGTTTTTCAATCAGTATCAATACAAATACAAAAAAAGAAAGCAAACACAGAAACATCACACCTTCCACTATAGTTTCTAAGTCTATAGTTGACAACATAGTAGAATATATTGCAAACGCCAAGCTTTTCCACAGAAGACTGTGTATATTATCTATTTCTATTTCTTTCTACTCTACTATATCTATAGAAAAATCCCCTCATTGTGAATTAATTGCACGACTGTGCTGTAAAATTAAGCTACTTACAGTAAGTGGAGACCTGGCTTTTAATTGAATACTGACTTTTATTTGAGTCATAGAAGAAACCCCATGTATGCTATAATTATATTATGTTAATAAGTAAAAAGAACATCAGGTGAAGGTCTCTCTCTCTTTCTCTCTCTCTCTTTCTCTCTGCCAAAGGAAATGTCTGATGGCAAGGTAAAACAGTAAGAATATTCTAAATATAGCGCACACTTACATTGATGTTGATTTTTATAGGCGGGGCATATACATTTAGCTGCTGGCCCCGTCCACAGCAAGTTCACAACAGTTCCTGCACTAGTATGTCTTCCTGCTGGGAGCAGGCCGACCCAAACCCACCGCAGGTTATACACTGATTATGGATAAGTATCTCATACAAGCTCCCCTTCAAAAAAGAATGTGAACTTCCCATTTTAACCTTTTTCTGTCTCTCTTATTCTTGATAATGGAATATGACAACTGAGAGGCTAGATGCTGTAGTAGAGATGACAAGCGATGCCAGGCGACTAGAAAAGCGGCAGACAAGAAAGGCCAGTCAGCCTGGTACAGGCCTCGGCCCCGGAGGGAAGCTGTCAGTGTGGGTTCACTGCTCTATCAGCTCCATCCACCACTGTCTTGAAAATGATATGAGCAGCTGAGCCCTTATCAGGTGTTACTGTAGCAGAATTATTTGCAATTATCTGAGCTGCAAAACAAGTATCTCAGGGGCCGTCCACACAGATGCAGGTATTTTTGAAAAAGTGTGTTTCCCTGCACGGTTTCTTCCTTTTATCCACATATAACCACAGTCATAGGCTCCTGAAACCAGAGTTTTTATGTAACCGGAGTCAAGGCTAAACTTTTCCAAGAGATTCATTTCCAACAGTCATGTGCAGATGGGAAAACCACAGTTTCTTCTTTTTTCTTTGGGGTTTTAAGGCAGCTGACATCCAAAAAGTTGCATTGCTGCAACTTTACTTGTACTTACTTTACTTGTACTATATCCTAGTATATAATTCTCCCATGTGGCCCTATTTCTGAAAATGTTTTTCTAGGAGACTCCTCTTCCAAGCCAATCTCTTGGAACCGTCTGATCAACTCTTGTCTTTGGTCGACAAACTTTTCCACAAAAAAGTAAAACATTTACAGCAATTTCTTGTTGACATTGTTTGACATCACATTGTGCAGTAGTAAACAGGAAGATGTATCCATGGAGATGTGTGGAGCTCTCTGGCCTTGTGATTGGCTAAAATGTCCTTCCTGTCAGGAGTACTATCGCCACCTACTGTTTGGACAGGTGCATGACATTGTTTGAGGCAGATTTTGCAGCTTCAGGTGGTCAGAGATATTTTTTTTATCGCACTGGTGGTATGGATAGGGAATCTTTTTTAAAGTTTAGTTTCAAAAACACCTGTGTTCTTGTGGACTAGGCCTCAATCCAGTTCCTGCTTTCTCTTCACACCTGCCCAGAGGTAACTCGTTAGTCCTTTAGGTGAATTCAGGCTGGAGATGGACCTGGTGGATGGAAACAAAGGCTCCTCCACTCAATTTAAAGTTTAGAAATTCTTGAAAGAGTTAGACTGATGTTCTGCAGGTCGTCTGGAAAAAAAAACAGTTAAATGAAGAGTTTCCTCCCTGTCTTCTTTATAGATTCACTTTGTAATAAAGACAACTTCTATATATATTCAGAACCCCCTGTTTTAGAATGCATAATTAGATGTGGAAACTTGATTCTTCTCCTTTTTATAGTAAAATGTCCTGAAGACTTTTATCATAAAGAAGTGAATTATATGACAGTCAGCCTTACTGTGTGCAGCTGCTTCCTCTCAACTGGACACATCAAGTTTATTCTAAACAATTAATAATGTGTAGGTCACAGATAAAAACTACACTCTTAAGTTCCTGAGACTATGGCAGTTTTGAAGGAAATCATATACAGTACACTCTTAACCCTTTATAGGATGTTCTTTCAATATACTACACCCTGCTCCCTGTGTTTCCTCTCACATGTTCTCCATTACCTGGTTAGTTTTATTTTTATTGAAGTCCAGCTCAGTGTTGGTTGAGTTCTTCTCTTGAGTGGAGGAGATGGAATCAAATCAAACGTTTGTCTGATGACTGCTGTATGGCACCTACACAAATTTCCAAAAAGAGCTACTTAATAAATGTCTGTTTACAACTTTGAATACACATGGATTAAGATACAGGTACACACCCACACACTTGCATGCGGTTCTGTTACAGTGATACTCCCGTAAGCCCTGCTCAACCAACCGGGCCCACGCCCCACTGGACAGCTGCTCTCCACAGGCCAAGGTTAGCCACAACAAGCAAGGAAAGGCCACACAGATGGTGCATCTGCAGCTCACAGTCTTCCAGGCGAGCTACAGAGGCAAGTGCACACCAGCTTAATGCAATTAAAGGTCAGCTTTATCCCAGGGAAACTACCTGCAAGCTGTTCCCCAGCTGGTAGGAATTCACATGAGGTTTGACTACTGTCTAATTTCTTACATACACACGCAAAGATGTCCACTACACTTATATTCATTTATATACAGATTTTATATCAATATGAACATGGAAGACAAAATAGCTTTGTTCCTCTGGCACCTTTAGACAGTGCAACAATCATTGTGTAGGTTTATCGTCACTCTGTGAGACAGCTCTAATAAAACCTTGGTGTTCATGAGATATGTTCATTTGCATAATTCACACCGCTAAAATTGACAAATGAGGCTCCATGTTCTGCTTCATTTGTTGAGTGAGTTTCATTCACACAAAAGTTCCCAAAGGTCAAAACCATTGCAGAGATTCAAGTCTTGTCTTTGGAAATCAGCATAAAACAACACAAAATCCCAAAACCTGAAAAATATGTAGTGTAAAATAAGTGAGAAGCAGAAATATTCACCCCCATCAAGTTTTAATATTTAATAGATGAAGAATTTCCATTAGTGATGATGGAGGTTCTTCAAGTGGAAAGAAGTAATAGATTGCCCAGAAACTTCTTTTATTCTGGTTAAAAAAAAAAAAAAAAAGTTCCAAAAAATCCTGAGTGGTTTAAGTGACATAGTGTGTCTGTGAAAATTACACAGTGGGTTTGGCAGAAATATTTCCCAGTTGGACGGCGGTGGAAAGAGGACCTTGTAGCCTTGAGCTGTGGTATGGATCACAGGAGCAGGTGAGAGACTCCCAAACCTGCTCTAAAAGCTTTCTGAAATAGATTTTTTTCCCATCAAGGTGACACCTTCACCTCATTAGGCTCGCATGTGCACAGGCGCAGCACCGCGGTGGAGGTGAATGAATGTGTCAGCCTGTTTGACCATTCATGCATGTGCCTACACGCCCATGCTGCGTCCTGTACATTTTCATTGTGGACTGGTTTACATTCTGTACAAACTGAGTTTCACACTAAAATTTAAAGGTGTTACAACAAAAGTTCAGCTGATCCCTGACCTGCAGCGATCACTGAGTCAGAGAAAAAAATACAACTGACTGACCGTCATAATGTTCTAAGAGCTCTACTGGTATTGCAGAAAAAGAATGTAGTTTGTATTGAGCATAGATGAGACGGCATATTTAAAAAAAAATAATCTGTCAAGGAGATTATGCTGTACAGTTTTTGTGTGCAAAGAGCAGTGGAAAAAGCTCTCATGTTCAAATAGGATTCATCCTCTGATGAAACATGAATGTGCTCCTTTAAAGATCCTCAAGTATCTGTTGTTACAACCTGGACTATTTTGCATG
Source organism: Lepturacanthus savala (assembly GCA_030544235.1). Lineage (NCBI taxonomy): Eukaryota > Metazoa > Chordata > Actinopteri > Scombriformes > Trichiuridae > Lepturacanthus > Lepturacanthus savala. The sequence goes on along the minus strand of CM060462.1, from coordinate 23,023,650 downwards.
ACAAAACCAGGAAAGGAAACAAGCAAAAATTAAACATGAATTTTTTTTTTGTTTGTTTTTTGCTAGAATGCAAGCTAACTGCAATATAACTGGAATTATGAAGTGTGTTAGTCAGCAGTGTCAGTGGTGTGAGTGCGGATGTGTGTCAGTTGTGTAATGAAGGATGTTGTAAAGCGAAACAAAAGGCTACACAAAAACAGCAAATCGGGTTAATGGAGGCTGGTTGGGCAGAGAACGCCACACTGGAAGCTGTGACCTTTATATCCTGTGGGAAGAACAGTATTTAGTCAGGTGCTTCACATCTGGTGGGAAAATGCAATCGGCCAAACCCAGTAGTGAAACACAGTAGAACACAAATACAAACACAAAATTACTTCAATCACCCAAAAAGAGAAAGTAAAATACAGCAGTTCCCCAAGATATCAAACATTTGATTTATGAACTTTTATAGATACGAGCCTCCTTCTACAACCCATGCTGAGCAGCATTGCTCCAAACGTCATCTCCAACACTTTTTTCCCTCCTCTCAACCAGTTCATTTTTGCAGTGTCTCTGTGAGTGTCTCTGTGAGCATCTCAGCATTTAGGCTTCATAGATTCCCCTAGGATACTTTACTGTTATTTATCATGGCTGACAAAACTCCACCGTCTATGTATGCACATTGACTTTGGTCTTAAGTACTACAGTACACTACTATTATTTTTTTATTAGCTTTTCATTATATACTGTATAATCACGTTTATGTTTTATTTTTATGACCTGTAATTGTTTCTGGTAAGTCTTTGGGAATAGTACTTTCTTAGAGTAGTAATGGCATTTAAATGACCTCAACTGGCAATTATAGATTGAAATTTAATATATAACGACTTATGAACAATTAAGCTTACGAATAACCTTTGTGTGTTTGTCCTATTGTGTTTGTAAGTTGGGCGCTGTGTGTATCTGGGGTGCCGCCAGGAGGGGAAAGGTTAGGGAAATTCTAAGGGCCTGGCACTGACTATAGGGTCTTTAGGGGCTATCGCTGGGACTCAAGATTTCATAACTTTTCTTGCCCTTGGACTACAGATCAGCACCAGCCCTCTTCAGCAAACTTAGTGCCTGTGAAACATTGAACAGTAAAGCAAGAAAAGTGAAACAATCAGAAAAAATGGCCTCATATGCTCAGAAAGCCTAATCAAGAACTCAGGTCTGCCATGACATTGTCTGCTCCTTTAATGTGCCTAACTTCAAGGTTGTATGCCTGCAGTAACAAAAAGCACCTCATTAATCTCTGATTTGGGCATCCAAGGGAACACAAAAAGGTCAGAGGGTTGTGATACATATAAACCACAGGAGGTGCTCCTCCAGCTCCTACATACACTTTAAAATGTTGCAGAGCCCAAACGAGGGCAAAGTTTCCCTCTCTATCACCGAGCAATTAAACTGGAAACGATTAAAGTTTTTGGAAAAGAAGCTGACTGGCCTCCCCACCCCGTGGTCATCCTCCCCTGCAGCAGGACGGCACCTGCTGCCTAATGGTTGCTGTCTACCTGGAGCATAAAAACCCAGTTGAGGACGGAGCTGCCAAAACGGGAAGAGAGCACAACTGGGATTTTACAGCATCGAAGGCTTGTTGACATTCAGGTGACCAAATAAATTTAGCCCTGGCCTTCAGCAGGGACACAAAACCTCTGCAGTTAACTTATTGGTCACAGACTAGAGATGCTCATCATCTGCCAGAACCTTGACCTAGAGCAGAGCTACCCTATATACAAATACCTTAAATGCTATAATATAGGCCGGTATTCCATTAGTGGCTGGATCTCTAACATTGTCTGTTCTTGCTGTTGGTGGGGTAAGGCAGGTCTCCAATACAGGCCTGGGCTATTATTAGAATCAACATTTTTAAATGTTCCATAAATATGCAAAAATACATAGACTAGACTGTTTAGCTCAGTGGCTCTCAAACATTTTTAAATCAAGGACCCTTAAAGTATCAGAACCCCAAGGCCAAACAGAAAGTACCATAATCAAGAAAAAATAAATAACAGCATATTTAGTGAATTTTCTGTTTAATTCATAAAATTAATTTATTTGTGTATTAGTCAGTCAGCCATTTTCTATACCTGCTTATTCCTCATTACGGTCGCAGGGGTCTGCTGGAGCCTATTCCAGCGTGTTACAGCGAGAGGCAGGGATACACCCCAGATGGTCGCCAGCCAATCGTGGGGCACACACACCATTCGCTCACACATTCACAGCTACGGGCAATTTAGAGTCTCCAATTGACCTCAGCATGTTATTGGACTATGGGAGGAAGCTGGAGTACCTGGTGAAAACCCACACAGACACAGGGAGAACATGCAAACTCCACACAGAAAGGTCCCAGACCCAGGACCAAGGAGGTCTTGAACCTGCGACCTTCTTGCTGTGAGGCAACAGCGCTAACCCCTGTTCCACCGTGTCGCCCTATTTGTGTATTATTTTCATTTATTTGATTTTCCATTTTATTTATTATTAATATTATTAATTTTCAAATGCATTTATTTATTCACTCACCCTATTCATTATCACCTCAATATATAAAATGGAAAATACAATTAAATATGTTAAATTATTTAAATTATGGTAGTCATCTATAGATGACTACCATAATAAAATCTGGGGACCCCTTTGCAACTCTTCAAGGACCCCTGGGGGTCCCTGGAGCTTAGCTCATTAGAAAGCCACCAGAGCACTTAATAAATATATATAACCACGACTACGGTGGCCTGGTCATGTGATATGGATGATGTTGACAGGGGTAAACACACGACAAATGGCAAATCACTGGTAGACTAACGTTGTTACCATGGCAGCCGTGGAGCTTTTTGTAGAGGCTGTAGAGTGATGAGGAGATTAGAGGGAGAGATGAAGAGGAGGAGGAAACTGAGAAGGATGAGGATTCAACAGAATTGTATAATGTAATAGTATTTTATTAAAGGATGGTTAAACTTTGAACTAGTAAGTTGCCTTCTGTTAATGTTAACGTTCTGCATGCATACCATATTGTAAGTGTACTTTTCCAATAAATGAACCTTATATCTTATAGGTTTAAACATCCACAAACTCACTCCACTACTGGTAGTTTTTCTCAAATAGAAAGAGAGGCCTGTCTCTAATTGTGGCCTTGTTCCAATAAATGCCTGGGCCTATATTAGAAAATTTACGGTAGTCTGCTTTGAACAATAATGTGTGTCTGACATGTGTAATCTTCACATTCAAATCCATAAAAGGCAGAATCTAGAATCTATGAAGATGCCAATATTGTTCATTTCTATAGTTTTCCTGCTGGATACAAGTTATATAGCCCTAACAAGGGTTAGGGATATATACATATACATACTATGTACATACATACATATTATATATATATATATATATATATATATATATATATATATATATATATATATATATATATATATATATATATATCCATGTTAATGTGTATTTATATATATATATATATATATATATATATATATATATATATATCCATGTTAATGTGTATTTTCAGAAACATTTCAATTTATGGGGAAAAAAAAAAAACATCAAAAAATATTTTCAAACTATAATTTGATGGCCCTCCTGCAGTAATCCTGAGGACCCCCTGTGGGTCGCAGACCCCCTGTTGAAGACCCCTGGTATAAAGGGATTGGGAGTGAAAGCAAATGTTGAAGGACAGTGATTGCGCATTCAGCGCCTCCATCGTATGTGCTCATTTCCAGCCTTCTCTGTGAAAGGGGGAGGATCTGTGCATTGTGCCAATCCATGACTGGCAGCATTAATAAGTCTACTTAAACCCCACACATCAGCGGCTGCTTGTGTCAAGCATGAAAAGGGGTCCCACTGCAAAGAGGCGCGCGACTGGAGAGGGAGAGAAAAGAAGAAACATTCTATTAGGCGTCATTGTGCTGCCATGAAATATCTGTTCCTACCTCAAAGCCATCCAGGCTCCTCTTAGTGAGCTCTCATTTTCATTTCAATTTCCAGCACTGTGTGCTGCTGAGCGCACGGTGGGAGGCAAGAGGACTCTATCAAAACTCCAACCGCCGCCTTGAAAGGGACGTCTTCAAATTTCTATTTCAATTCGACGTTTCTAATCTGAGCTCTTTCACATTACAGAGATGTAACTTGCTCAATGAGCTTCATCCTCACAGAGGAGGAGAAGAAGGAATCGTGTTCAACATATGCATAACACTCACAACCGAAGACAGAATGTTTTTATCATGCTAATGTTTACGGGTAATGGATCTCAGCGGTCACCTTACACCACAGGATGCTTGGTGATAGCAGAAATCCATGTTATCTTATTAAATATAATGCCATGGCTGGAGAAAAGTAGCATACTGGCCTCGATATACCCTGATTATTGGCAAGCAGTGGCGTCATTTCAATTTAAGACATGCCCTCCTAGAGGATCCAGGGGTTAGGGTTTGAAAAAATTGAAAATTGTAAATTGAAATGCAGCAATCTGATGCAATTTGAGAGCAAAATCAAGAAACTATAGACCATCAATAATAACTATTAATGCATAGTATCAGTCTTTGGATTGAGCTACTTGCCAATGACAAATTACTCACACTTTTATGTGTTCTAAATGTACCTTAAAGGGATATTTTTCAAATTCTTAACACTCTTAACATATAACTGGACAGTTATGCTTCAGGCAAATGTCTGTTTATCCTCTTTACCTTTTTGTGAAAAGGTAGTTTTTGAAAAAAACATCATTGATTGTGGAATGATTGAATGATTGATTGAAAATCTGGTAATTGAGACTCCTTATAATCTGATATTTAGTAGCTTGACATATTCAGTTTGCATTTCATTTCTGCAGTAGAGACGTCTGAAGACACTTTGGATCAGATTTGGATTTGTTTCCTCTGTGGTAGAAAAACTAACAACACTCACTGTAAATCCTTGGTTTTTGTTGTTTTTTTAGTGTCCTTATGTTAGTCTTTAAGGGAGTACTTTAGTCTAACTCTAAAAAAATCTGTCATTCTGCTTGATCAGGAATATGTTGTTTGTTGTGGTTTGATCAGATTTGATTGATGATCACCAAACAACGAACCAACTGTCATCAGACCTGGATTCTAAATAAGCTCACCCACTTTAAAGTGGTGAGAGGAGCTGAGATTAAATAGCCTCAATCGGGGGAAGATGATTTATGTTTTTATGACATGTTTTTTATGTGGAAGTTTTAACAATTAATCAAAAAAATGTACAGCTATAGGGGGCAGCATTTCACCCTATTAAAATAATAGGCCTATGTCATTTTTCACATTTTTGGGAAAACACAACAAACTTTATTAAATGCAGAGAATTTTATATTTACTAATTATTTTAATCAAAAAGGCCTTGAGTGTGGACAAACATAGAATTTAAGATTAAGGAATAAAGTGACTCAGGACAATTTTTGAACATTCAAGTGTGACTTTAGGCAACTTTAAACCTGGTTTAAGCTGTCTTTTCATTCCATAGTGAAAACTAAAAACTTTTATTAAATTACTAATATGAGTTCCCTTTTTCATCATTTTCCCAGGTTTCCTTTGTCTTTTTTTATTGAATGTAACTCATGATGACTTTTTGAAACCTGAGATGTGGCAAATTTTCAATGAAGTGATGACACATGTTTAATGGACTGAAGATCCTAGATCTATCTTTCTTTCTTTATATTTGGCTACATATTTATTCAATTTATTGATATACACAGCAGCTCTTGCAGCATTGTTGCTTCTTGAAGTAACCCATCACGAAAGCTTGTTAAATCGACAAGTCACGGAATTTTATCCTGACAAAAAACTTTGACTTAGACAATAAATAAAATACCTTATTAAAATGTCCAATGTTGATTCTGATTGACCAAAAGACTGGACGTCTCACTGAAGACATTGCAAGGAACAACACAAATACAGAGCATCTTTGAGCGACTTTGGTTAAGTACTTTGATGTTCACAGTGGCCCAGTTTACGGACAGTGACGCATCCAGCTGTTTTTTTTATTTTCCGCAGTTTGTGAGTGTAAACCGGGGAGCAGAGTGTGAAGATCAAAGACAGAGATGCATTGTGGAGTTCCTCTAGTTCATCCACTGATGCAGAAACCAGCAGGTTGATGCGCTGGAGATCTGTAGCCATGATGGCTGGGTCAATGCATTTCCAGTTCCGAATTAGCATTTGACGCTCAGGTTAAGCAGCGAGTGACAGGAATGTCATACCCATTAAACCTCTTTGTGGTCGGACACACCCGGGTCTGACCTGCAGGTTATTGATGGGGGCAGGATCATTGATGACGGGTCAGATTGTTACCAGATTCTGTAGCTGTTGCTGCTTTAAGGCAAGACAAACAATGACTGATGTCCATAATTCATGAGTGACCATATTTTCTTTTGTTCGTATAGCAAATGAAATAATTTCCATGTAAATTAGATGGGTCAATGTAAAAAAAAAAAAGAGAGCAGGAACTGAGCTTGCAGCTTCAGTCAGAAAGGGCCCGTTAGGTAAACACTGCCTTTTGATGAACTGAATGAAAAGCATTCACACAATATGCAAAACAAACTCAGGAACAGACTATATTATAACTCTCCTCCAGGGGCCACTTTTCATGGCTCAGGACTTACATGCAGATAGAATTCTAATGTTAAAAGCATCTTTTGTGTGTGTGTGTGTGCGCTGACTGCCGCCTGTGAGTGAGGGAACACTGTGCACATTAATAAACGACACAGGTCCATAACCAGCCCCAGGCACGAGAAACTAAACGGCTGCTTAAAGGCCCAGCAGCCACAGGGGGGCCTCGAACCAGCTCAGTGGAAAACGGGAATTCTCTTAAGATTCCCCTGCTCGGTTTTGGACTTAAAGCTGTTGTGTATTCACTGAAAGCACTGGTTCATTTTTCTTTTTACTGTTATTTAATTTGCCCTTTTTTCCCCCAAACCTACCCTGTTCTCAACAAATTACTATAATCAGATGCCCACATAAAGTTTTACAATATGCTGGCTTCATTACTTGTGTTCTTGGAGACAGTTACCCACCCAAGATTGTCTATTAGTGCCAGAAATACTAAAAAAATAAGGTACTATTTATATAGGTTTAAAAGGAACAGTTCTTTGTATATATTCCTCTTTTCCAAGAACTACATGAAAAGTACCAACATGTTGTAGTTCAAAGTTCTTTCCAGAAAAATTCTCAATTATTGTTAAAGATGTATGACCATTCAATCCACAGCTCCACGGATAATTACTAAAATCAGATGTCCATATAAAGTTTTACAAGAGGCTTGGTTCATTACTTCTATTCTTAGACTCCACTTTCCCATATAACTGTCCTGTCCGTGTGTTCCAGTTCATCGAGATTCCCTTTTACTGCCAGAAATAGTGAGAAAAACTGTAGCTCCTAATTCGAAAGTAATGAATTAAATCGATACCATAACCCATATGAAAAGCATTCATTTCCTACAGAGCAATTAATATATAAAACATAATAGAATGAAATTCCCCAAGCTAAATGAATGGTTTCACATTGATGTGTGTTTAAATGGAACAGTTCTTTTTAAAATATTATTTTTCCAATGACTAAATGAAAACTACCAACATTTTGTAGTTAAAGGTGTTGTATGATCATTAAATCCACAGATAATGAGACATGCACATGACTACAGTACTTATCTTAAACATCACGTGTATGTATATAAGCAGGTTCTGTAACAGGTGTGATGTGTTTCAAACAATGTTCCAGGGATGCAAACACCAACTTTGACAGGATTCCTGCTGAGTTTGAAGCAGGTGTTGCAGACCTGAACCAAACAATACTTTCACATCGCAAGCTTCTCTATCAACAGAACACACCGATTTGTGCCTGTCTCTATTAAACAATAATGAGCCTCTCCTCTGATTGGCTGATTTAAATGTAGGGGACGGTCAACGACTGTTAAGTTGCAGCATCACAACTTCACATTCCTCTGTGGATTGATCCTTTTAAAGCATGGGACTGTATTTATGACACTGAGACTTTCCTTATAATCAAAAGCAAGTAATATCTCACTTTCTATGATATGGAACCTTTAAGGAAATTAAAGTGTACTAAATGTTGAATTACTACGATATATTATGTAGGACACATTAATATCTCTACCTCCACTGGATTACAATGGAAGCTCTGCCTTTGGTTGCCAGCATGAATCATATCAGAGCTGTATTGATGATTGATAACCACCTCAGAAAAATGTTTTCTGGAATAGACCTCACTAGTTTTGTAGTGTTGGGACAAATAACCACTACCACCATATAATTAATGACCATTATACAATTATAATTCCGTTATAATATACAATAGATTTTTATATACTGTAATGATAACAGAAAACCAAATAGTGTTAAATGTCCTGTTTAATAACACTGTTTATTAAATCACGCTCTTGTGAAAATTTTCATGGTGCAATAAGCGTTTCCTTCATTTTTATCCAGATCATCACAACAAACTGATGCTGAACTACTGCTCATGGTTGGGTTTTCTCCAACATTTCAGCAGCTGTCACATCACGCTACAGCCTCGCTCCTCTCGTAGAACACTGCAGCTGAATGTAATTATCCAGATAGCTGCACGTTTCTGTACAATACACTCAACATGTTCTGGTCCACTGTATTTTCAGGAGACTAAGAAGACTCGTTAAACGACACCTTAACATCCTCCATCCCATAACACATTTTTTTTTTCTCCTTAGGTTAAAATCACTGATTCCAGGCAGTGAGATAAAATATAATTCTTTATTAACAAGAAGTGAACAGGACATTTGTTCAGGTAATTAGATGGAATATAACTTAAGATAAGCAGGTGTTTTTACTTAATGTTTACATCTCATTGAGGAAGCGAGGAAAGAAGAGAACTTGCAACTTACAATTGTCATGAATTTAAAAATTAAGTTTGAAGAAACTACAGTTGATACTTTTTTTTCCCCCCAACTAAAGTAATTTGGGATTTTAATTAGAGAAGACTACCAACAGTGGTAGATTATTATCATCATGTGTGATACAGAATGAGATATACCAACAAGCTAGTTGCAAGTTCCTCTAGAAATTGATGTGAACAGTTTTCCCCAGCTGGCAGATCACATTAGCAGCAGAAATCAATAAAACTTAAACACAGCATTATTACACCTGAACTTCCAGAGGACACGTTTTTAACTACAAAGCATCACTGTATTGAGCGAACATTCAGAACAGTCATGCTTTAAAGACAAAGTGAAAGCTCAGTCTGAAGCGTGACGTTTATCCCACCACCACGGTGTCTTCGTCTGGGAACTCGTAGTAGGGCACCTCCAGGTTGAGGGGGGCGGGGCCTTTCCTGATGCGGCCCGACGCGTCGTAGTGGGAGCCGTGGCAGGGGCAGTAGTAGCCGCCGTACTCCCCGGCGTTGGCGATGGGCACGCAGCCCAGGTGCGTGCACACGCCGAGGACAATGACCCAGCTGGGGTTGACCACGCGGTCCTTGTCGTGCTCCGGGTCGCGCAGCTCGGCGATGTTCACGGCGGCTTCTGTGGCGATCTCCTTTTCCGTGCGGTGACGGACGAACAGCGGCTTGCCCCTCCACTTGAAAGTCATGTTGTTGCCCTCTGGGATGTCGCTCAGCTTGATGACGATCTTGGACATGGCCAGGACATCGGCCGAGGCGCTCATGGACGAGACGAACTGGGAGACTACCGTCTTGGCGGTGTAGACGCCCAGCACGGTGGTGGCGCCGGTGACCAGGTAGGAGAAGGTTTTCCTGGAGTCGCTGCTGTCCTGGGAGGACGTTTTGGGGTCTTGCACCTCCGGGCGCCTGTAGTCAGAGAAGTCTGGTACCCGGATGTCTGTGTGGGCGAATCGTACTCCGGCGCAGGCTGCAAGCAAAGAACCAAACATGTCATCAGTTAGACGGCTGAATAAACAGGAGAAAAAAGTAAAAAAAAAAAGTCCCCAGCCACACTAGACACCACACGTTTACAACCATGAACTTTCATTTAGATGAGAACTTATTCTGCAAACAAAAACAATTTTTCTATTTTATTTATGATGCAGGTGATGTAACTTAGAATACACAGATCACTTTTTTTCTCTCCTCTGACAATACTGTAACAACTGATTCTTCTCTAAGGTAACTAATCTAGCAGGGAAAAAGAGTAGACAATGGACACTCTTCTATCTATTACAGGATATTCCTGACACCATCAAAGCAAGGCTGCGACACAGGTTATATTTTGATTATATTCAGTTCTATTTAATAGGAAATTTCTGTGCACTGTGTTGCTGGTTTTTCCGAGAAGAAAGGTTTTGAAATGAATTCCAAATTGTAGTGGCTGTCAGCAAACACTCAATATTAAATGTGTGTGACATCTGCAGATGCAGCCACGGAGCCCTGCAGCTCCCAAAGAGGCCGCTGGCCTCTTGATGCATTTTCTAGCATTCTACCCCCGAGTTTCCTCCTTAATAACCACATCTTGGATTTGTTTGGAAAAGGGTTTTATCCAAGGAAAATAGTGTTAACATGAAATATACCAACTGTTGCTGTTGGATCATCCAGCTGCAGGTGTATGGCATTCAGTACATAAACATTTAATTACTTGTCACACTTTACTCACACACATTCATCTACTTATATAGATGTGTGTGTCTAAAAACTGTTTCAGCCATGTTCAGACACATAAAAAATGAATGCAGCGGTTCTCGATATAATCACTGTATCTCACACCATCCACGGTTCAATACGCACTTGTGAATTATGGCATTTTTTTGCTTTTGAAATTAAATTCTACGGAGCTGTAAAAATGTTTTTTTCCCCTTAGATTCAAATCTGCAATTGACTTTTCCAAGTCATGTTTCAAATATCTGTAATATTTTATGAGATTTTAAAATCAGATTTTTTTTTAAATACAATATTTATTTATATGTCCAATGTCATCGTTATGAATGAGCACTCAAAAGATTCAAAGCATTTTGTACAATCAAAATTCTGTACTTCTACTTTCCATTAATTTCCTTCCAATCACTTGAAAGGCAACACTTTAATGAAGCATCTGCAGTCTCAGTTTAGGGCCATTTTTATTTTGGCATTGAATAGGACAAAAGGTACAAGAACAGTGAAGAGAAAGATAAGGGTCTGTAAGCATTGCTTGACCCGTGCTACCAACAAGGCTCAGGATAAAATGAATCCGAGTTTAAAAAAACTGATCCACCACAGTGGGGTCCTTTCAAATGAATGGCCTGTAGCCATTTTTTTCCTCCTGTACTGAAAATACACTGAACCGTGACCCCAAAACTGAAGTACAAAATCATGAATTGTGTGTACTGTTACACCCCTAATGAGGCCAAAGCTGAGGGTCTTAGGTTAGGATTGCTTAGAGAAAAAAAAAAAAAGTTGAACCAGACTAAACTAAACATTTTGCCGCAAAACATCTTCTTCCAGCAACGTGCTGCAGTGGACGATCAAATACGTCAAAAAGCACATTCCTCAGAAACATGACAATAATAATAGTGCTATTAATTTCATTCTGATCTTTGAAATGGAAGATAAGACGATTACTGCTGATATAGGTTTCCAGATTTCTTAAATTACTTTTAATCTTATTGTTATAAACCACCGCGTTTTTTGGGATCTGATGAATCTTCCAAATCATTGATCTTTTACTCAAACTGGACTGTATATCACTGTCTAACCAGCACCTGAAGCAACACACCTCCACCAACACAGCCTTGTGCTTTGGAACGATATACCTCAAGCGAACCCTATTCTGTGAACTGTAAACAGGATACGAATGATGAATAAAGGGGAGTGCCGAGAAAAATAATGTTAAAAAAATACAAATGATAATGGTGATAATGTCAGACATTATCTAACCAGTAGAGAGCACACTATTGTCAGCTGCTCTGTCCTAGCTTCCTATAACCTTAGAGTTGAATTTAAAGTCCTTCTCTTGACCTATAAAGCCTTAAGTGGCAATGACCAAGCTACAACGCCAAGTGCCTTGTTGGCAACAAGCATTTATCATCGAGATCATCTGCTGCTGGTTTATTTGGAGGTCCCCCGCCAGCAAACAGAATGTTTAAAAAAAAAAGTGTATTTGTCAATTACCCCCCAAAGCTATGGAACATAATTCCTATAGATATCAGAAAAGCTGGTTCATTAGATATCTTTTAAAAGAAATCATCATCTCTTCACTTCTCACATTTTAAAATGTTTCATGACTGATTTGATAAGCTCTGCAATGTATATGCAATTCTTCTTTTTAATATTATTTTATTATCATTCAGTGATAATAAAATAAGATAAAAAATCAGTGTTTTTATTGCATAATTTTGTTGAATGTCAAAGCATTCTGAGCCGCATCCAATGTATAAAGACTGTTGTATGTATTCCAAGTTGATTATTACTATTATTTATATAATTATTAATTTGTGACCATCTTACATTAAATAAACCATGTGTCAAACCCAAGGTCCAGGGGCCAAATCTGGTCCGGCACCTAATTTTCTGTGGCCCTTCAAGATCTTACAGACTTATTGATTTATTGAGATGGGAAAGTGAATAAATGCTTGATGCTTGAATCTCGATATCTGTGATGATTTTCAATGTTTTGCTGCAGCATTTATGATAATTTGACCTCAACAACAATATAACATTATTTCTGCATCAGCATATTTTTAAATTCTGTTTTAAAAAAACTCAGCAAATTGTCCCCAGCACTATTATGAGTGCAGAGGCGATTATCTAATATAACATTCCATAATAATACATATATATGTGATCTTTACAATTGGCCTGAAGTCACCGGTGACACAAGGACACTGAATGTTACCGGAGCACCGGCTGCTAACGTCAGAAAACAATACGGCAGAAGGTCAGGAAGCCATCGCGGCTTATACCGTGAAGGTTATCATTTCGAACCTAACATACACTGCACCAGAATAACGTTATCCCGATTTAAGGATATGATAATCCTTTATTTGTCCCACAATGGAGAAAGTAGGGGCAAGTGACATACAAGAAAAGAATAGATTACACACATACTGAACATATAAAATACTATATCATATAGGATATTATGATGCACCATATATACAAGATAGATACGCTACATTGAGTAGGAACTGAGTAGGATTATCTTAATTTAAAGATGACCTGACGTGTGAGTCAAGACTCTCTTTAGCCACCTCGGCTAACAGGATGCTAACAACCTAGCAGGAAGGGTGTTAGCAGACAGCAAAGATCAACTGTTACTCGCTGATGTGGAATTTATTAGAGAGACGTGAGACTGGAGGTCATTTCCGATAGCACACGTTATTTAATATTTAAGCACATATGTTTAAACAAAGCTATTTTTTATCAATTAGACTCACCATTGATGCTAACGCTCACAGCAGGCCCAGTCTTTGGGCTTTGACCGTGTAGAGATTCGCGGCACAGGAATTGTTTTTTCGTGTCCAACAGAACCGTGTCTCCCTTTACAACTACTCCGGGTATCAGGGCTTTCAGCGGGCCAGCGACTGTGAACGCTGTAGCCTGCATATAGGGGGAGAAAGCCCCCGAACGGGCGGCGAGGGACATCATCTTCCCAACTAGCTGCTGCTGCTAACGACCTTGTGCGCCGATACTGAAACAAGCGACGGGATGACGTAGCAAGTGCGTAATTACGTCGCACGTTGCCTTACGTCAGGGCGTCAAACTGAGTTTCATCCCGGGCCACATCAGCGTTCTGGTTTCCCCTCAAAGGGGCAATTATGAAGATCATATATATGACATGTATCTACGTATAATAATAATAATAATAATAATAATAATAATAATAATAATTATTATTATTATTATTATTATTATTATAGATAATTGCTTCTCCACTCATAATAGTGCTGGTCACAATTTGCTACGTTTTTTAAACATAATTTAAAATATGCTAATACAGCTAATAATTATAATTGTTGTTATGAAGGTTGCTAACAACAATTATTGTTGTTAGCATCTAATTATTAAAAATGCTGCAGCAAAACATTGAAAATCATCACAGATATCTAGAGACTCATACAAGAATATGCTGATAACCACTATTAACAATTTTATTTATTTAATGGATTTTTTTAAAAGATTGGAATCTATGGTTTTGTGTTGCTATGCTAAATATTAAAGAATAGAAAGTACAAGAAAGTAATGACAGATTACTTCAACAAAGGAAAATAAGGGAAAATGGAAAATTTCCTGTTTTTAAACAACCCTCGTGGCCAATTAAGAAAAGATTTTGGAGTTAACGAAGTCGTACAAAGACATCGTGACCAGCGTGTCTCTGTTAAGTTCAAGCATTTATTCACTTTCTCATCTCTCAATAAATCACACAAGTCTGGTCAAGCTCTTGGGGGGGGGCACAGAAAATGAGGTGCAGGACCATATTTGGCCCCATAGTTTGACACCTATGTCTTATGTAATAATACAAACAGCCACGGTGGAGACTGACAAGATCAGTGGCCGGCTGATGCAAAAAGAAATCACTATTTTTGACATTTGGTTTAGGAATAGTGTTAGATATATAATGAAGAACAGAGTGAAAGAAATTTATTTTAAGAAATTATATCATTGTTATCCTGTCAAGTAATTTTTAGTTAGATTCAAAAAGGATATTCCTGTAACTTGTTCTTTTTGTAACAGAAATCCAGAGATTGTCTTCTCTCTGTGAACACACTCAAATGATGTGTAAATGATGCTTTTATATTCAACTTGAAGAAGGTAAATTTTGACAAATTATAGCAGAGAGTTAGAAGCTATTTTTTTTCTGTATAGCCTTATGTTACTAGCCAAGTCTTATATCCATAAATGTAAGGTGTTAAAAGGTACACCCTCATTTTAAAATGGAAGCCTGCAGCAGAACATTATCAACCTCACATATTAGGAACGTTGTGAAAACCTTAACATGATCCTATTGTATGGCAAGTGAGTGATAGTAGATCTAATTTAGGTCAAGACTGTGAAAGTAAGTTGTGTCTAACCACCAAACTTGGATAACCCCTAATCCTGACTATTAATAACCTTAGTTATTATATTTAGTTTTCATTTTTTATCCTTACAAATCCCAAACCTTCTGTGAGAAAATTATTAGATTTAATATATGAAAACAACTACAGCTGTGGTTGAGCAAAGGGTGCTTTAAATAGGAAAAAATAATGATGGTAATAAATTAGGAAATGCAAAGTAACTGAGAAAGAATGCAAATTTGTTTTTAAAAGAAAACTAGGAAATGTGTAACTTTGCACACAGATAGAACATATGGTTCAGGCATCCAGAAGATGAACATTGGTTGAAGAAAAAATAAACAGTTCTTATATACATACTCTCTTCATCTTTGCTTATTATATTTATGTTTTTTGTTGCATGCTCTTTCCTATTTTATTATCTTATTACACAGGGGTTGCAATGGAAATTTCATTAACATGTCAATGTTCAATGACAGTAAAGGCAATTGAATTGAATTGAAAAAAAATAATCAGTAAGAAAAAAAAAATCACCAAAACACAGAAGGAAAATATAAGTAATAATATTTAAAAAGGAGACTCTTTCTCTGTTAATGTTATGATTATGGCAGGATTTCATTTGGGTTCATGAAGCTTTTCCCAACCACCAGAGATCTATTATTTTGACATAATATTTAAATATCTAAACCACTTAATCTAACCATTTCACTGCAGAATTGTGAAGCACTTTCATTATATTTAGCATAAAAAAGGTGTAATTCAGTGTTACAGCATCCATTTGACATGAGTCATAATACAAAAATGAAATTTAAAAAATGATTATGATTACAGATAGAACACAGACTAGGCTGTAAATTAAATAATTACACCGAATAACTGCGTATCAATAGAATATTACTAATAGAGTGACCTTATGCCATGCCACTTTGTCTTGTGTTGTTTTTCCATGTCTTAACTTTTCAATGGGACGTTGGGATTAGAGCTGCCCTCTAATAGTCAACCAAATATAGTTAAGAGACTCCGTTGACTAAATTTGTATTGTTTTTTTTTTTTTATAAAATAAATAAATAAAATAAAGTCTGAAATCCACAATCATACATAATATGCTTTTGTGTTGTCCAGGTACCATGATATACTACAAAGTGCTGTTCCATTTCCTATTTATAACATTTGGGCCTTTGCAGCCTCTCACACTCAAGAATTTACCAGATGGCATCCGTGAAATTAAAAAAAACATTTAAGACTTTTCAAGGCTTGAGGCTTTTTGGCATTACAATTAGGCCTCGTATTCTTTTCTAGAAATGTCACCATTTTCTAGTAGATTCTCAACGGCTTCATGAACAACATTCCTAAAAGACTGGATGTCCCATGAAAGTTATGGTGACTGAAAGCAATGCTGTGCTCATAGAGCTGCTAGCTTAGTGTTTTTAATGATTATATTTTAAATGTCAGCCATGGACTAAATGGTCATGATCAATAATTTGAGTAAAGTGAATTATGTTCTTTTATTGATGCACTAAGACCTATTTTGGGTTGTGTACAATTCAATACACAATACAATGAACTTTTTTTCTACTGGATACATTTACACCTGTCTCTCATTACTCCATATTATTTTCTGTTATGAAAATGTGAGCAAATTTTATACATTAGATAAAGGGATCTATGCATCTAATACCCTCTCTCTAAAAGTGCAGCTGGACCACTCAGTGCATGGTAAAGTTATATCAGATGGCTTCTAAGTTGCACCAGAGGAAACAGGCATTTGTTTATGTGCACTGCATAAATGAGAATGCTGAAATCATAGCGACAACTACCATTATCTAACTGATAAGTGATACGTAATTGCCCGTGTCCTTGAAGTTCTGTCAGGAACGCATTAGTTATTGTGCTTTTATTGTGTATTTATCTAAAACCGCTTGTCTGTATCCTGGACAGAATTGAAGTGTGGAGTGTGAAGTGACGGGTCAACTGACACATCTAAACGATGTAATAAACGTATCTTCCCTGGAGCTCTCTGCAGGGAGCTGCTGTGAACTTCCTGTCCTCCCTCCTCGGGGCTGTGGTAGCCAGTGAAATCTAATCCTGTAAAGAGGTAATCCTGCAGGGCTTTTAGAAGATGTGCTAAATCCTTGTAGCCCCACTAGCTGCTCCCACACAATTCACAACACATTAAAAAGCTGACAGCTTCACCTTTGACACCCCGGCTTCAGTTGTCCGACTGCCTGCTGAAGTATTATTCCGGCACAGCTGGACTCCACTGAGCGCGCAGGGATTACACCGCCATCGCTTTGCCACAACTGTCATCTGTTCAAATCCCCAGAGAGGCCAAAGTCCATGTATAAGTTCACATATGAATTTGCATGTATTCCTGAACACGCACAGATGCATACATGCTCCCCGAAGAGTTCCGTTCATCTAAAAATAATACATGTTACATTTGGCCTTTGATCGTGACTTGCTCTGAAAGCGAATTGCAGTGCAGTTATCTTTAGTTTTAGTTATAATTTATCATCTGAAAGGAGATCGAGTATTAAGGATGTGGGAAGCCATACTGGAACAGTCCGGAGGGAAAACACTAACAAAATGAGCTTTAAATCATTTGTAAACCTTGGGGGGACAATTAATGCTGTTACATTTATGGTTTTGTGTTGATAAAGCACAAACTCAGATTCTGTACATAAACCATTATGTAGCCTAAATCTTCTATAGAAATCTATATTGATCTCAACTTAGTTCACATCTACACAAACGGAGGGTTTATATGCTTGGATACACAGAAACGCAAGGGAGACAGGAATTAATGAGCCTGGAATCCACAAAAAATGACACCATAGGTCATAATGTCAGTCACCAAAACCAACCTGGAGGTATGTTTGAGTGAGAGTGGTCATCTAGCAGCTGTATGATTATGACCCAGAGAAGTGTAGATTGTTTTTAGATGACGTCTCTATAATGTGACAAATTTCCATATTGAAAGGAATCAGGTTCATTGGCTTCTTAGAGTTTAACCCGGGGACATTTTTGCAGCTTCTATGGGTGTTCTGGAGTGTATAGACCAGTGTGATGGTTTAATGTGGAGGATTTTTGTTTGAATAAGCATTTAATTCTGAATCACAATTTAACTGTAAGTAGAAACAAAGATTCAAATAATGAAACAACTAGAAATTATTATTAAATAATAGCCAGGACATTTTTATTGTTTACTTAACAGATCAGGCATTTATTTCCTACCAGGCAGCAATTTGGGACAGGCGATTAATATGGTAATTTACTCATATTCTTTTATATAACCATGACTACTATAGTGAAATGTCCAGAGTTCTACTCTCTATATTTTCTGACAGAAAGTATGAATTTCATGTCGTACTTTTTTATATTTTCACTGCACCAGATCCATTAAGCAATATTACCCTTCACATTCTTTGTGAACATGCAGCATCAGTGGTCACATCTTCTTTGTCACAGCGGTGAGGTTGTCTTGTCTGGGGTTTTTTGTCTTGAAGGGCATTTCCTGTTTTACTTTGAAATCCTAACTCTCCTCTCATTTCAGGTCACTTCCCTTCCTCATGTGTCACCAGTCTGATTGTCTTCGCTGATTCCTGATTGTGTTCCACCTGTTCCTCATTTCCCTCCATGTGTATTTATAGTCTGTGTCTCCCTTTGTCTTGTGCTGAAGTGTCATTGTTTGTCCTCGTTCGTTGTTCGCCAAAGTCAGCCTTGTATCCACAGCCTGAGTCTTGTCCTTGTGACTTTTGTTTTGTAAGTTTCATAGTTTTCAGATCTAGTTAACTAGCTTTTTTCATCTTGTGGGATCGCTTACTGTTTGTGTTTTTTTTTTGGTAGTTTTTCATCCTTTGGGATTGTTTTTGTTTCAAGATACGGTAGGGAAGTCAGACCAGTTATTTGTAGGAAGTTCTGAGTGTTTTCTCCTCCTCAGTGAGTGAAACTTTGGTTGGTTAAATTTTGTTAGTTATTCCTTCCCACTTTGAAGCATGAGCATAAGGCACCTTAGTTAGACATAATGTATAGTTTGAGTGTAGTGTTTTTTTTGTTGTTGTTGTTTTTTTAATTTTCATAGCATCCGTCTCTGTTCCCGAGCCTTGTTTATTCTGAGTCTACATTCTTCCTTGATTTTTTTTATAGCTGTTCTATTTGGAACAGTTATTTATCAAAACATACACCTGCACCCAGTGTAAAGGGGATCTGGTGCTTAATTGAAACTTGAACTATGGGTTAAAATCAAACTAACTGTTAAACCAATAAAAACAAATTTGACTCCCAATTGTTTGTCCGGTCATATCAATCAGATCGGATTTAAAGGGGGTACGGGGGAAAATGTTGACAGGATATAACAATTTATGCTACATCTAGTATAGTCCATGTCCATCATAGTTTATCGCCACAAGACAAAAGTTTTAAATTGAAAACAATGTATGTCCACACGTCTGTAGAGATTCTGAAAATAGCATCAGTACAGCTGTAAGTGATTACTATGATTTTAGAACCTCTGATTACAGACATGAAGACATGGAAGTTTGTGGCACTGTGATTCACTTTGAATATAATTACTTATATTCAAACTTTATTTTTGGCAGAACCTGCAGGCATGTTTATCTCTTTATCCACTGTCAACCTAGAGCAGGACGAGTTGAGCCAGTTTTTACTTGCGGCATCTTTAAAGTGAAGGCATGACTCCAACTAAAATATGTACATACTGTATATATAGCGAGAGAATGAATTGAGCCACAGGGTGTTATATTTAACCATAGATTATTTAGATGTAAAACCTCACCTCATATAATGCAGTATCAGAGCAATAAAAAGCAAATAACTTCATAAAGGTTGTATTCAAAAATTAATTTTACAGCTTAAAACTCAAATTTCTTCAATGCGCATTTAAAATTTTCAGAAAAAACTTGCTGCAGTAATAAAGAATATAGTAGAATTAACTGGCTTAAGATGCAGAAATGGTACCAATGCTACCAATAGCACCAAAACTTCAGCAACAGGAAACGAGACAATACACTTGCCAAAGCATGTCACGTTTATGATTGGTTTGACCTGGTCAAACGGTTCAATCTAGCTCCAAATCCACAGAACCTCCCTGAAAATGAATACGTTCTGAAAGGACTGCACTAGAGTCTATGGAGCATATCAACTGTATAGTTATAGGATCCTGATCAGAAGTGGACAATTCTATGATATGATTGGCTTGTCTGTGAAGATTCTACAAAATACTTGTAGTATCGCATCAATACTTGCTTGTGTTGCAGATTTTTATCATTTTATCATGATGCGAATCTGTGTAGTTTTAGGTAGGAAGATGAAGTACTCATTCATTCAACTTATTCCTTTCTCTCTCCCTCAATTTATATCAGATGATACATTAACTCCTGTATTTAAACAGATCAGCACCAGGACTTTTTTCAGGTTTCCTGCTTGAAATGTCATAACCACAATAAATACGGAAAATCTCCCCAAAAACAAGGGCTTTGTACCTAAATCTGGTATCAAAAGAAAGCTACAACATATGACTACAGAAATGTCAGAATCAATTCATATGTTACTGTAACAGAGCAAATAAAATTGCAAATTACAGTGAATATCATCTTGGAAAAATTTGTTACAAGCCCAAATAATACAGGAATCATTTGTCCCATGTATAATCAGTATTTAAGCCAAGACAGATGCATGCAACTTGAACCACTGCAATTTTAGAGGCTGTAACCAGGCGCACCTCTATTTTGTGTCTTTTGGACACATAGTAGCCCCCATATTTGGGCTCCTTGAATTTTATCAGGTTTTAAACCAACCAGATTTTGTCCAATCGTGTCTAATCTGTCAAACTTTAAATCAGCTCTCCTCTGTTGCATGTCAGCTGTCATATCAGCGTGAATCATCGCGACCCTCCTCCACCCCGTTACTTCAAAAATGTGTCTCTCCAGATTAAAATGATCAGGATTGATCTCCATACATACATACATGCATCGGCATTACACAGTGATTTCATCAGACTTTAAACAGAGCTTTGTTCCAACAGGAAACATAATTACTTTTAAACAGTGATTCATAAGAGTTTTGGAAGAGACAAATGATGTTGTCCTACTAATTACTGCCGATCACATCACTGCATGTCATTTGCTGTTTTTTAATAATGGCTGTAAGCAAGAATGATAGGAATAACCGTTTGACCAGATATAGTATAGTGACCTTGCTGCACCCTACATCATGATGAAATGACTCCAGTGAAAGTGACTGCTCTGTAATTTCATCTTGAAAGCACTCTATAGATCTGTGTCTGGAAATTTATATCATTAGTCACAAAGCAAAAGCAAAGATTTGAAAGATCGTATAAATAAATGATCTGATCTCCCACTAACAGCCATCACGTCACCTGCTGGTATGAAACAGAGGCGGACTTTTCCTCTTGCCTCCCTTCTGTCTTTATAGATTTTCCTCATAATACATTTCTCCCAAGATAGCTGAGGGCACCTTCAAAGGCACTTCCCCGTCCTCTGAGACATGGGAAGCCTTGGGATGTAGAATTGAGTTAGCAGTCAGAGGGGGAACCACAGCAGGGATTGCAAACTGTGTAGAGTGCCCAAGGGAAGAAAGTAGAGTGATCAGGAAAATGGCTGCAAACGGGTAGGAAACTTTTATTGCTGCTGTGATTTATGGATTATGGGGTTTTAATGGTTTGCTGTATATGCCTGCAGATTTTTTCTGGGGGGAAGGAATTTGTATCTAACTGCACGGCTATGGGCCTGCGAAGAAAAACGACACCTCCATTTTCCTTCCTTTAACAAGGTCAACCAAACTGTCCCTCATTTTATCTTATTTGCATGGAGAAGAGCTCCATGTAATTTTAAAAATAACAGCTATGATAGAACATGTAAATTGGATTTAGAATACTGAATACTCTTAGTTTCTTGCATATCAGTAAATATGGCAAAATCTACAGCATTTCTGTCTCGCACACACACACACATGGAAACTAGACATTACACAGTCCATTGGTCAGAGGTCAGAATGGATTGTAGCTCTCTGTTACACCATTAAACCAATGCATTGACTACCACTGCAGATGACAATGCAGCATTCCCAGCAGTAGGGAGACGACTTCTTGACCCAGGTACTAGAACATCTTTTTCTCTTGCAGTGACCATGCAGGTAAATGAGAAATTGTTTTTCAGCAGGTGAATTCACTGGCCATATTCAATTTGATTGGATTAGATTAGATAAGACTTTATTGATACCTTTGGGAGGCTTCCTTAGGGAAATTGAAACGCCATCACATACAGCACTGTTAAAGAGACACACAAAACAGAATGAGCTATTTGTAAAAACACCTGAAACCAATATTAAAAAAAATAAAGAAAAAAAATGTCTATACAGTACCCGCCATTGTTTACTATAGGTTATTATAAAAAGTGTACATGGGGATAAAGAGTAGAAGAGTAGATTATCTCACATGGTTATTAAAAAAAATGAATGAATGAATGAATTGCACACAGTATAATATGTATACATGTGTATATATATATAGAGAGAGATTATATATATATATATATATATATATATATATATATATATATATATATATATATATATATATATATATATATATATATATATATATATATATATATATATATATATATATGGACACACCTTCTCATTCAATGCATTTTCTTTATTTTCATGACTATTTACATTTTAGATTCTCACTGAAGGCATCAAAACTATGAATGAACACATGTGGTGTTATGTACTTAAAAAAAGGCGAAATACTAAAACATGTTTTATATTGCAGTATAAAATCCAAACCCTAACCCTTTGCTCTGTTTGATAAAGCAAGAAATTCCACTAATTAACCCTGATAAGACACACCTATGAAGTGAAAACCATTTCAGGTGACTACCAGGCAGTAATCAGAGCAAAGCGTGGCTATTTTGAAGAAACTACAATATAAACATGTTTTCACATTTGTTTGTTAAGTACATAATGCAATAAACATGTGTTCATTCATAGTTTTGATGCCTTTAGTGAGAATCTACAATGTAAATGGTAATGAAAAATAAAGCAAACACATTGAATGAGAAGGTGTGTCCAAACTTTTGGCATGTACTGTATATATATATATATATTTATATATATATATATTTATATATATATATATATATATATATATATATATATATATATATATATATATATATATATATATATATATATATATATATATACTGTATATATATATATATATATATATATATATATATATATATATATATATATATATATATATATATATATATATATATAGTCTAAAATATTGTGTATCCCAAAATAAGTTGAGAGAGGAAAGAGGGAATTTCCTAATACTCATTGGTGATATTAGGCCTGATCTGATGCCCAAAACAGGTTTGAATATAATATAAAAAAACAAAAACAATGCTCGTATTACAATTATATTCAAATACTGAAGTCACAGCCCTACATTACAGCATAAAAAATATGTTTTGGTTAGTCACAAATGAAATTCTTTCTGCATAAACTCAATGTAGTGTCCTTGAAAATCTCCACCCTCCAGAGTGTGTTGAAAGATACATAACGTGATAAAAGCAAATTTATCATGAATGTCAAAAATAGGCACACAATCGGATATTTCATTCTTATGTGATACACACTTTATTCATAGCATCCTGCTGCTGCTCAGCATCTTGACAAAATCACAGTTTGACTTGCAGACGCCCGACTTGAAGCTTTCTAAACATCCATATTACTGGAGCATCAGCCACGACCAGACCTGTATTTATATTCAAACCTCCTTCACCGACGGTCTATCTACACCTGATACTCCTCTAGCTGCCTCCTACTTTTTTCCCAAAACATCACTGTCATCGCTTTCTCACTCCACGCCCCAGCTTTGTGGGCACTCTTTCAGCCTGTTATTGGTTGGGACATACGTGAGCTGAATGTCCATGGAGGAGAGTAAACAGTCCAGAGACTTGAAGCTCTTTCTCTGCCCTAATAGGTCAAGTTTACCTCTGGGCCTAGCCTGTGCTCTGCAGTCTCCTCACAGCCCGGTAACAGCTTATGGGACTACATACTCCCAAATGTACACATGGCAAATAGGGTTAGACGGATATCTCAGTTTGTCAGAGTAGAAGGCAGATATTGTGCTTTCATTAAAAATAAAAAAAAAATAAATAAAAAAAATAACAGATGTGAGCGTTTTCAGCTTCTGCTATCATGGACAGGATGCAGCGTATTATACAATTGGATAACATTTAGACCGTGCTTTTTGTTTGGATGATGACCTTAATGGGTGATTATAACTAAAATGGTACTTTAGCAGTATCACTCCATATTTATATCTAATTGAGCAAAATCTCTTATAGTACACTTGCATGTGCAATAAAAAAAAGTCACAACCTATCGAGTTAAAGATGCCCTAATCAATATTTTTAAATCAACAATGTATTAAATGGCTGTGTACAATACCAAAAACGTCCCCAAAGAGAATTATCTGCTGTTATTCTCCGCTGTATAGAGCCTTTTGTAGCTAATTGTTTGGTTTTACAGCAGCTCTGTTTTCAGCTAAAAAAAAAAGATAAAACCCAATGTTCACTATCTGCCCAGTATTAAACAGCTGACAAAGTCAGTCATAGTGGAATATTTAGCTAATGAGCAAGAGTGTTTCTCTGTCATCGCTGGAGAACCTAAAGGACAGTGAATATTTTGGCTTTCCTCTACCAGAAAGGTCCAAACTGTAGAGGTTTACTGAATATTCCCAAATTATGTTTTAACTAATACTAGTGCAGTGCCCGTAGGAAGTATGTATTCCTATAGAAAAGTGAAAGCTTAAGTAGATTTTTCACATTTGTCCAAATGAAGGTGTGTTGGACTGTTACATAGTCTTTATAGACAAATTGTACATTGGTAAGACTTGCAATTAGTTAATTGCACTATAATTGAATTGTAACAAAGGTGCAGGGAAGCAACATGAGGAGGAGCTGTGATACAGAGCTTTACACTGTTACTAAAGTCTTGCTGCAGGATAGCGCTGTGATACATAAGTCTGTGGGATAATGATGATGGGCGACACGGTGACACTGTGCCTCACAGCAAGAAGGTCACAGGTTCAAGACCTCCTTGGTCCTGGGTCTGGGACCGTTCTGTGTGGAGTTTGCATGTTCTCCCTGTGTCTGCGTGGGTTTTCACCAGGTACTCCAGCTTCTTCCCACAGTCCAAAAACATGCTGAGGTTAATTGGCAACTCTAAATTGCCCCTAGGTTTGAATGTGTGACTGAATAGTGTGTGTGCCCCATGATTGGCTGGCGACCATCTGGGGTGTATCCCTGCCTCTCGCCGTAATGCGCTGGGATAGGCTCCAGCAGGCCCCTGCGACCCTAATGAGGAATAAGCGGGTATAGAAAATAACTGATAATAATGATGTTTTGAAGATCTGTCAAAAACATTCCACAAAAACGATATACACCATCATGCCATGTGCAGCTATATCCCAAAGCTGAGGTCGAACTGACAAACAGTCAGAGATATGTGAGGCACAGACACACATATTTTCCTTGCTTTTATAGATTATTTCCTTAAACCAATGTAACAACGCTGAACAACCTCAGAAAAAAATACTTTTTTAACATGGAACTGGTTTAATTTGTGTTTTTACTTTTAATCACCGTTTCCTTTTCCTTTTGGAGGGGAGGAGATGACATCTACAGATTATCTGTGGCCCAGTAAAATCATCTGGAACATCTGGGGCCCTATCTATAAAGCTGTCTAGTACTAAGAGTTATTCCTGGTGATGAAATTCTAAGAAAATTCTTAGAATCATGATTTCTTTTCCGAGATTTCCCCTCAGTTAAGAAAACCGAGAAGGACGTTTAAGAGGCTCAAGAGTTTTTTAAGCAGAAGACAAAATGGCAAACAGATAAAAAAGGAGAAATATTCAATGCTGGATGACACTGAGTTAATGAAACACTAAAGATTAGATTGTGCAGGGATAATGTTTGAGGTCGATCCCATTAGAGATGCGCTCACATGTCCCTCTCAACGTAATAATGGTCTAATGCCAGAATGTCAAATAGATTTAGTCCCAAAATTACCTGTTTGGTAAATAAACATAAGCAAACAAATACATCACATGTGCAGCATGTGAATGGCTGCAGAAGTACGTCTGTTTTTCAAGCAAATGGACTTTTTCTTTGAGCTTGAAAGTCATTTGTTCCAAATGGACATAGATGGCCTCTTTCACTCCTCTCTCAAACCGCCTGTCCTCCTTATCTAAGATGTGTACATCAGTGTCTTTAAAGGAGTGTCCCTTTTCCTTCAGATGCAGATGTACTGCTGAGTCCTGTCGTGGTGGCCCTTCTGTGTTGCGCCATGCGTTCATAATTCTGTCTAAATAGAAACTCGATTATGGGCATCTTTTCTTTTAATTGAACTCATTTTATTGTTTTTTTATTATTACTAATTATTACTTATAATAATTTACACTACATGTGACAAGTAAAGATGATTTGATTCTGTGCTCATTTTCACTCAGTGCATTTTTTTCTCATTTTTTTGGTATATTTGGCCTTTACTAGCACTTTAAATTGAGTTAACTGACATTTTTAAGGCAACAGGGAAATGCAGGCTTCAGCTTAGCATGTATTGCAGAGATTTGAAGATATTAGATGTTATTAGATGTAATTTATATGTAACATGACCTTTGCTGTGCATAAGAGGGTTTTGTGAGTTCTCTTGTTGGAGAAATTACATCATGTGACATCATCAACTTCAAAATGTTTTATCTTCTACACGGCTCACAAGTATCCTGGTAAAAGGAAACCACTGGCAATAATCCAACACTGATGTGGATGTTGGCCCAGCAGTAAAATGAGTTTATGATGATTTATGGCTGAATGTAGTAATGTCAGGTTACTTTACACTTATAAAACATTCCTGTTAGCTAAGCTGTTACCCACACTTTGATTCATCTTCTAAAAAGGGACCTGGTATTCTCCATTTTTTTTGCTCTTTGGTTGCATTTCCACACACAGTAATAGTAATAAGTAAAACACAACTTATTGGTTATTATCCTTTTTAATATAGGACTAATACAATGAAATGCAGTGTGTCAATGAAAAGGTTCTGTGTCCATTTCTGAAGATAACATGTCATTATTTTTAATGTGAAAGATTTATTTTTCCTTGACAGCGTAGAACATTGCACAGAAAAATATAACTTAGAGGTTTCATATGGCATTATAGATTTTTATATAGTAATAACGTTTTCATTTTTTTAAATTAAATTTGCATATAACATTATAATATTGCATATAAAAGGTGTTAAATCTACATGCCAAATGTTTAAAGGAAAAAAAAAAATGTCCATACTCTACTCACAGTGCTCACTGTATGTGATATGGAGTATATCTGTTATTTATACATTCAGTATAGGCTCTTTCCATCTGCTGCTTTATCTCATGTTTATGTTAGTTTCGCAGGGACATTGATATTAGTGACACATTAAAAATCAAGATAGTTCCCTGCACAGTATGAGTCCTGGCATGGAAGCACTCAATCACAAAATTGAATACAGGGGAGCCGTCTGGTCCCTGCTGAGAGGAGGAAGGACAGAACGAGCAACAGAAAAAGAGACAGCGGGCACGTAAATAATAAAGAGAAGAAAAAAATGACATAAAGAAGACCAAAATAAATAAATAAATAAACTAGGATAAATCATACCTTAATTACGCTCATTAAGCATATTAGCAGGCACAGAATGAATTCTTATATAAACAAGGAAAGGCATTTCATTGCTATGACCTTGGATATGATGGATACTGTAAAAGACTTTCATTAAGGTCCTAAACCAGGCCAGCACAGCGGGACTGATTCACATCCACGTTCCAAATGTAAGTGTTCAAACTTATTCACTTATCATGATTGACTTATTCACATTAAAAAAAGACACCCAAACTAAATATTTTTGAGTCATTAGGCCTTAGGTTGTCCTCATCATTCGCTAACCTTGGCCAAAAATACTTTAAAACTGTCAAAGGCAGCTGAAACCGTTTGGCTGACGTCAGTCTCTGAGAGCGGCCTTATGACAACGGTTCCCCACAAAATAAACTCACAAAGTAAGATGTGGACATAAAAGTCCCATCCACACATTTTGCTTGCCTTTTCAGTACCTCTGAAGAACAGTGAATAACAGTATAATCAAATTAGGCCCACAGCAGATTAAAAAACGATGGCTTGTGTGTTTGAAACTCAATTCTCACTCATGAGGAAACAAGAAGAAACAACACAATGATTATGTTGTTCTTTGTGTTTGCTGTTATGTGAATGCAAAGGAGCCATGCAGTCACACCAAAGGAGAATAATATGACCATGGCTCAATAATATTCTCAAAAAAAAAGCGAGAATGGAATATATTAGTAGATCCTCGGGGGACAGTTTCAAGTATGTTTCCACATCACAGAGGGTTTGACCTGGCCACTGCATACTTACTCATTGGTGATGAAGGCAAAACAGAGACTATTTCACCTCAGGTGCTTGAGGAAATTATTCTTAAATACTCTAGGATTTCTACTCCTGTATTATCAAGAGAATTCTGACCAGGAAAATCACTGGTATGGAAAAATCCCAGAGTGGAGCACAAGGTCAAACAGTACTGTAAATTACCAAATAATAGCCAGGAAGTTCATTGATTTCAATCACTTAACAGATCAGGTGTTTATTTCAGACCAGGCAGCAACTAAGGAAAGGAGATTAAGTCCTTCCTCATAAAAATCAAAACTGGAAAAATATAGTCATTTATTCAAATTATTACATACAGTACAAGCTAAAAGTTTGGACACACCTCATTCAATGTGTTTTCTTTATTTTCATGACTATTTACATTGTAGATTCTCACTGAAGGCATCAAAACTATGAAGTCAAGTCATGAAAATAAAGAAAACACATTGATGAGAAGGTGTGTCCAAACTTTTGGCCTGTACTGTATATACCAGAATGAACATTAATTTTTCAAAAGTCAGATTACAGTAGTGTAGTTAAACATTTTGCAGCTGCTTCTCCTAAGGTTTTCCCCTGAATATTGTATGACAGAAAGTTTCAGAAAGGTTTGAATTCTTATGGCACGTAGAAAAAGGTGCAGCATCAGTGGTCACGTCTTCTTTCTTGATTTTTTAAAAATTAATTAATAAGACTCAGCGTTTATTTGGAATGAGTTGTTATTTATCGAGATATGCACCTGCACCCAGCGTTTAAAGAGGACCCTGTGGTTAATTGAATACACAATAGGCAGACTTAAAGACATTTACATCAGGCAGTGCAGGAATAAAGAAAAATAAAGAATCATTAAGGATCACATCCACCTAAATACAGTCCTTTTTTCCTGCTGTGGTCAGGAAGAAGGTACCAGACACACCAGGTCAGCACTGAGAGGCTCAGGAGGGTCTTCTATCCTCAGGTCACTAGGAACCTAAATGAGGCCACTCCTAACTTGTCTTCCATGGAGGTGGACATTACACTCTCTAACCGTCTTCAGTATCTTGTTTTTTTTCATATACAGCTTCAGTGCTGATGTATGAGTTTGAGTAAAAAGGCTCCAATAGCCAGGTGTGCTTGGCATGCTGGGATGCAGATGTGTAATTTTACCTACTTTTAGAAGGTGATTCTGAAGGTAAAATCATGGCTTTAGTCAGAATGTTGCAACCTCCAAGTACCTGTACATTTAGCAAGGTGCTAATCTATGCTACTTTAGGAAGCACTTATTCCCATGAGACTTGTGTGTCGTCACCAGTCGTCATCTCCCTGTATTTGCTGCTGCATGGCCCAGTTTATATATGGAGCATTAATGTTTCATCTAACCCAGCATAATTACAGTAGTGAATGTTTGATCATGTGCTGATGAATTAATCGGGATCAGAAGTCTGATGTATGTAGACACTGACTTTGATTCTACTTTACATCACATTAAACAAACACTGTCTGTCAGCTACGTAAACGCACAAGGTAAAGCAGTTTTTTTGTAATGATTAATGGCTCGTCTGGTTACTGAATTTGACTACAGATTTCATCCTCCGGCTCATTCACTCGACGACACACACGTACACACATGCACTTTCCTCCTCTGTCCCCAGGCAATACATCCATATCAATTTAATGCAAGCTGACTTTCTAATTACGCTAATGGTATGAGCTCCAGCTATGAGGAATGTATTATTCAGACAAAATATATTTTTCAACGTTTTCCAAAGTGACTGATCATCTCTTGAGGATGGCTGGTGGTACCATAAATATCAATGGCATCAGTCTTATTTAAGAACACTAGTCAGTGAAAGAGTCTTATACACACATTTCAATAACTTCAGTGAAGAGACACTGTCAAGATTTGATTTTTTTTTTTTTGAATGAGTTGCCCTCTCATAATATAGTCTATAAAGAGCGTAACTATCTTTTTTAACTATCTTTAACTCATCTTTTGCTTCTATTTGATTTGTGTTCTGAATCACACATGTCAACTTATATCATTATATCCCTGTTTTTTTTTTAAATTTCTTTTTGTGTGAAGTGTAAAGTAGTGAAGTTCTTCATATTATTGTGTGAAACTGCTCAGTGAACTATTCTCTAGCTCCACAACATATGTCACCAACACCACTTCATCCGCTTATCGAAGAGAGCTGGAGAGGAAAAAAATCACTACTTGATCGTTGGGTCTGTAGGTTTTTTAATTACATATTTTCACAGGTCTTACACTTCAACAGTTGTACAAAGTGCAATGTTCTTGGTCACCTATGGGGGAAATCTTATTCACATTAGGTTCATAATTAGTTTTCTCCAGTTGCATTCTGGTGGGAAATGCAACTTTCTTTTTGTGAAGGAGGTGAGACATTTATTTGCTGCTCAGAAGTTGGATGTGCAGGACGTTAACATCATTTGACCTGGGTTTGCAATCTGAAACTCACTTATGTTCATGTTTAAGCAACAAAAGTGCTTTGGTTAAATGTATTGAAGGATTGAGGATGAGGTTAAATGTTTATTAAACATTGTGCATGATGCTTTCAAGTCATTGCAGAATTTCTCTCTTTTGTGGAATGGTCTATTTAGCCCATTGCTCCATATCAAGGGCAGAAGATATTTGAATATATATAGAATTAGGTTGGTAGAAGGAAGTATGCATGAGTTGGAATTTATTTAAAAGTGTAAAGTGAACCTAAGAAATTACTTAACTTTAAATTGATGAAAATAAAACAACTAAACCCTGCATCTGCTCAGGTTACCATACCTCTGCTGATAAAAGGCTTTTAAAGAATGCAAAAAAGTAGCAGTTACTGAAAATCACAATTTATCCCTGAGCCCGACACACACAACAACTTATAGCAAACTACAAGCTGGATTCATATGCTTTACAGTGGTATTTACAATTGCTATCACTCCCCTCTTTGATATACACTTTTCATATACTTTAATAACAGTGCAACAAGCTGTAACCTCAGCCAAAGGAGAAATGCATAACTGTGGCTGGCATGAAAACGGGGCCCAGCTGCTACATTTTTCCAAAGTGTCAAACACTTTATTTTCATTCTTACCTCAGAGAAGTGTACAACCTTGGATGGAATTGATGTGAGCTTGGCACAAGTAGAAGAAATGACCCTGTCAAAGGCTTCCTGCCGCCATTCATCTGGAAAGAGGATTGTACGATCTCTCTGTCCCAGACGTCCCTGGTTGCTGCAAGAGAAGGTGTTGCAGAAGATGAAAAGCTGCAAGCTGTAGGGATGGAAAGAATCCTCTCATGAGGGAACAAGGTGGTTACTGCACAAAGAGGAGATAAGTGCAAGTCACAGACTTGAAAATAAATAAGCAGACTGGGGTGTTTTTATTTGGCTCCTAAAGTGGGCAAAGTTAGAAAAAAAAGTAATGCATTGAAACACAAACATCCCATCTGGGAATAGGTAAGAGGTACAGAATGCATCTTTAGAAAATTTTGCCAATTCAGTATTTTATATGTCGTGATAAATGAGTGAAAAAATTGTTTTGTTTTCCCTCATAAAAGACTTAACCTTACCTAAGCTGTTCCTGGTACAGCTGCAATATCCCTTGGTCTACATTATCTCAGAGCTGCTTTATATTTGAAACATGCTTGTTTGGTGTATTTTACATGAGTGACATCTCCCAGAATAAGCACAGGCCACACCAATGAGTCATTAATGACAAAATTAAAGTGATTAATACCGATTGTACTCCATCCACTGATGAAGACTGATGTTCTTGAAAGCTATTGAAGAACCTAGTAAGTGTTCAACAGTATTTGATTCATTTTAACATTCATTCTGAGACAGGAGCAATAGTGGATGTGATGTTCCACTAGTGTAATCTGCAGGTTGGACTTTTCTGAATGTGCACCCGATAGTTTTAAAGTGCTTTCACTTGTTTATTTTGATTGTATGACTTATTTTCCCCTTTGGTGGAATTGGTTTGACCAGGTATGAAAACAGCAATCACACTAGGGTGCGTACCAAAAGTGAACCATAAGCCACGGTCTCTGTACACTTCCAACAAATACTGATGCTATTTATTTGTAGGGTCCAACCCACCTACAGGAAGCGCTGCATATTTTTAGACTAAAGCTTTCAGTAGGGTTTAACCCAGGATTCCTGAGAAAACTAATCAAAACTATTTCTCGATTCCCGGGAAACTGGAAAAATAGTCTAATCAAAAAAAAAAATTCAATCAATTGTGCACATCTAACTAGGCTCACTGTATTCTGCAGCAGGCTATGACCTGTGCTAATGATGTCTGGGTCTGTGGGCCAGTTTTGCAAGGGTTAATTTTCAAAAACTGGAGAATAACAGTGTAAAGTGTAAGTTGTACGACTGGGTTATCAAGTGGGGCATCAACAAGTGGATTGCGCAGACATTTAGAATCTCAGCATGAGAAATATCCCTAAGAAAGCTCATTGAAAGGTTTAAAACGTCCAAGGTCATTAGATTGCTACTTTGGCAATCTTAGCACGTTGCTTGAAGAAATATTTAACAAAAAAACCTGCAGCTATCTCCTGGGATTCCCAGGAAATGGGTCATCTTATCCCAGGATTTGATTCATGTCGATTTTGGGCAATATAAAATATTAAATATAATTACTACACAACCAGCTATGTATGTTGTCTTTCACAATAACAACACACCAGCATAAATGTGACATGGTGTCACAAGGAAGGTGCAGCGTTTTTTAGAGATTTGTCAGAGATGAATGAAGAAATTAATATGAATTGAACTGGAAATATATATATATATATTTCCAGTACCTTTTTTTCTTTTTTTTTTTAGTTTTCCTGCATTGAAAATCTTATCAACTGGAGAGGAGTTCAGTTAAAATACCACAAAAAAGAAGTGTACAAAACCATGCACTTTCCTGAAATCCATCCTTGTTTGTTGAGGCATTTTGCTGGTTGGCACGAGGTGGTTGTGGAGGTGGATTTTTAAAATTAAAACAACGCCTCGACATCACATTTCTATTCCACATTCCTTAGTTGAGGCGCTGATAGTGAGGATGTGCAGCGAGTATGAACAGCGTTGTAATCTTTACAGATATGACAGGAAAAAAATTAACACTGATGCAACAGACTGTGACCGTAAATGATATGATTGTTCCTGTGTTGGTTCTTGCTATGGGGATTTTATGTCTCAAACAACAGTGTTGTTTCTGCGGGAGAGGCAGTAATCTGATAAGAGCTGTCATGGGAGCAAAGGGGGGTATAAACTGGCCTTTATCACACTTCTCGCCTGAGTTTTCAATCATGGCTTGTATGCCTGTTGGTGGGATACATTTTTAATCAACTGGCTCATGTTAGTTAACTGTCATAGGCAAAAGCTGAAGATATTTAACTTGCTAAAAAAAACTATTTAAGCTGTAGTCCTTTGCTGCTTTAATCAAGTAAGTGAAATGGCTGTAGGGCTTTTTAAATATGTAATATAATGTAATAGTAAATAACAGTAATGGTTTTATCAGCCAACAATGCACAGTGTAATTATCCTCCGGTACACACAGATACATAGATATAGGCGCAATATAAATATGTTATTAAGTTAGCATTAATATTAAGAGCTCCTTTTCCCTCATTATTTAGTTTCCACCACAAGTGTATTTTGGAAGAACTGTGTTAGAGGCTTGTGGGTAATATTCTAGGAACTGTGCTGTGTTATGGGCTGACAAGCAGGTGTGCTTGCAGATAAATGGGGAGGTCAGGTGGAGCGTCTGTCTGTCCTGCAGTGCTAAAACATTATTTTAACTTCTGCTGCTGAGCTCACATTTTGCTAAGTAGCACAATGTGCTCTCAACAGAGTGAGAGAACTACACTGTGCCTCGCAAACGTTTTCATATCCCTCTGATCACGTTACAACCACAAACTTAAATGGATTTTATCAGGATTGTTTGTGATCGACCGACACAAAGTGGTGCTTTTTGGATAATTTTCCCTCCACTTAACAATTATGCGCTACTTTATGTTGACCTATCACATAAAATTTCATAAAATACATTTAGGTTTGTGTGTTGTAATGTGTCAAAATGTAATCTACTTTTTGTGCTATTGTCCATTATATCATAACTTTAAAAATAGTTTTTTCTTTTTTAGTTTTTTCCTTTGAAATGTAGACTAGGCTTTTGTTTTTTAATATAATAATAATAATAATAATAAAAATAATATATATATATATATATATATATATATATATATATATATATATATTTCTTTTTATGTTATTGCTCTTGTTTTTTACTGAAAACTTATTGCTGCATAACACTTGAAAATATATATATAGTATATATACTCCTATATTACATGTTGAGTTTAATTTAATTTCTACCTTTAAAAACACTGTAGAAATTCTAACAAAGAAAGAAGACAAGAAGAAAGTATTGAACTTGTGATGTACACTGCTACCAGTATTGTGAAAATTACATGAACTAGTTTGTTTGTTCATAGTTCATAATTGTTTATGGTTAAGAGTTCAGTTTTATGAACTAGTTCAGAGTACTTTTTTATAATATGTTGCTATAAGCTATTATTTTTCAATATAAATCCATATAGAACAGACAATTATTTTATCTGTTTTTTTAGTTTTTTTGTCTTCATATTCAATTTTGAATCCTTATCTAACCAAGGTTCACATTAGTATTTAGGGAACATCATTTCACTCCTGTTACTCACCCCTACAGTATATTCCTAAAATATGAGGGAAGAACCTTCTCTTTAAATGTTCTTTTTAAGTTTAAAGTTTTTTTTTTTTATAGTTTTAAGTTTTTTTTGTTTGTTTTTTAAAGTTTTAAGTTTGCTATTGATGTGACTGAAGTGCAGATTTTCTTCTTGAAAAAAGTTCAAGAAGAAAAAGTTTGCACAAAAATGTGAGGTTATTCCCATCCTTACTGACCTTGTCAACTCTTTTAAATTTTCATACGACAAATCCGTATCATGCCGACCTGTTACAGCCACCTCCATTCTGCTTTTTTGTTTTGTTTTTTTTAGATGATGCGACGCTGGAGGCTAGTGTTGTTGCCAGATTGAATGTTTTTGCACTAAATAATAAGAGCTGTTTATGGCTTGTTTAGCTGGATTTCATACCTGGAACACTAAAGAAATCTGGCACCATGTTAAACACAGATAAATAAACAGCGCATTCCATTTACAGAATGAACACATTCATAGTTTTGTTCATTAGGTAGTAAAACAGTAAGTTCTGTTCACGTACGCCCAAAATGTTGATATTTATCATTAAATGAATGTGTTTAAGTACAACACTGACTTCTACTTCCTATTCTTATTTGCCTCTGATTCATTTTACTACAAAACTTAGAATTATTAATTGGATTAATTGGACAGATTCTATAATCCGAACCGTAGGCGATATAATGCACGTTCATAGTTGTGTGATCCCATCATTACTTGATGTGAGGCATTGGTTCATGCTCAGTAATAGACACTATACTGTCTGTGGTCATTTTAATACCATAACAAAGGCAGAAATTGAGTTGCATTCCCTCTTGAATGGACAATTGTATTTCACTAGCGGTGTCGCTGACCCTGTCTGACAAAATGTGACAGCGC
Organism: Lepturacanthus savala; assembly: GCA_030544235.1. Taxonomy (NCBI): domain Eukaryota; kingdom Metazoa; phylum Chordata; class Actinopteri; order Scombriformes; family Trichiuridae; genus Lepturacanthus; species Lepturacanthus savala. The sequence continues at coordinate 22,987,523 of CM060462.1, read as the reverse complement.
AGCAAATCATTCCTGCTGTTATATTTTTGACACCTCTTACGCCTTTCTCCCACTGTGTCCAACTCCGATATTTCAGGCAATGTGTCATGGTCACCGCGAAAAAAGGAGAAGGGCTCAGCTGCAGTGCGTAGTGGTGCCAGATCAGCAGAAAATCTATCAGCTTTTAACACAACAGAATCAATCACACTGTCAGACTGCCAACGCTGCTCTCAGCCAGACTGACAGGAAGACCTCTGCCTGCACTTACAATGGCAGCCACACACACCTTCACCCCGCTTTACAATGGCTGTATGGGAGAGGTGAATGTGTTTAGACATCAATTACTTTTATCCCACAGCTCCTGAAATCCTGAGCCCTGATGGTGAGACAGAAGGGAGAAATGTATTCACTGCAAAGGTAGAAGCTGAATTTAGAGACCAGTCATATTGCAGTTGTCAAAAAAAGAAAAGACAAGAGGGAAAACTATTTGTGTAGAGGGCTCCATTTATATGAGGGGCCATTAGGGACATTATTCAGGATTCTACTTCTCCATTCATATATGAAACCAAACCCATTCACTTACAATACTAACAACTTTGCAAAGTAAAATGCTGAACAACTGAAAAACTTGCATACAAACTACCTTTTGCATAGACTACTAAAAAGCTTTTACATACAAGTAAAATGCTTTTATAAATACAACTGAAAAACGGTCACAAACTTTTTACATAGACTAATAAAAAGGTATCACATACTAGTGAAATGTATGTGTCTCCAACACAAAACTGTCATGTGGTATAATCCTAAAAACTTGGTACCAGATAGTTTAACTCTCTTAAAAAATGGTTAAAAAATTAAAAACACATGCTATCAACATGTTTTATATTTTAGGTGGATTAAATATTTAAAATTTATCATTATTTTTGGTAACACAATTTGATATTTTGTGTAAAAAAATGCATACAATTGTGATTTTTGTAAAAACTATATATAGATGGACTTTTAAATGACAAAAAAACAAAAAAACATGAACACAAAATGTACATTTTCAAAGACCTGGAGAATGCTTGATTGTCACCGACCCTCCCCTGTTTCACACTGATGAAAAGGTTTCACTGTAACTGTAAAAAAAAAAAAAGTGCATGGTTTTGACTGTATATAGTTTTGCAGAATAATGTATGTCTGAGAATATACAGATTTGATTAAGGGAGCAAATGTAGATTAAATTATGTCTCATTGGCTTTTTGTGATAAATAACATGAAGTCACTGTTTTATTCGTGGGCGTCAGCTGCCTGAAAAGATACACTTGCTCTCAAAGGTTAGTTTTGTATTTTGCTGTAAGTAGGAGTGCTGCCTCCTGATAAATGTGACTCATTTTCACTTTAGGCGAGGAACTTTTTAAATGTTGATAAATGCCCTTGAGACAAATGAATCTTGCTTAAAAGCATGGCCAAACATGGTGCGTCTTATGAATGGCACTTGTTTAAATAAAAGTTTACTTTCTGGCATTAAGACATGCAAAGTGTGCAATGAAAAAAAAAAAAAAATTGTCCACTGGATACCGTGGATCCTTTAAACTAACTAGGGGGGCTTGCCGGTTTGGAACAGGTGTCTATTTGGAAAACTTGCCAGTTCAGAGGCGGCTGAATGCTTGGCCTGCACGAATGCTGCTGTTTTCGAGAGGCCTATTCAAAAACCACTCATCCGATGGCCTTCACAATGGACAATACACCTCATTGCAACCTCAACGTTACATCAGCCAAGTGTGAAGTTAATTGGATGAACACTTCTCGAGATATGTGAAAGATAGTCACACATATACATGTTCAGATGTATGCGAGACACTCTAAACTGTATCTGTAAACTATTACTGTGTGGATCATTTCATACATCAGCACCGAGGCATTTAGTTACACCTACATGCAGGTGAACAAAGAATACATGTAACCTCTCATTCAACAACCTTCACAAGAGTAATAAATGATCACAGCATGAACAAAACATATCCAGGGAGAGCTGGCAATTTTCCACCTCTTCGCTTCACAAATCTCAAACGCTCCTAAAGAGGAAAGAGCATTTCTTTTAGGAATAAGAAGAAAATCAACAGAATTCATGGGGAGCTTCAGTAGTGACGCTGTTCAAACAGAGAGCGGCTTTAAGACTCCTTTCATCGTTGGCGCACTGCTTTTTTCTCTGCTCGATAATATTTGTTTGTGAGAATGTGGTTCTGCTCTGAAAACCAGACGGCCAACTCACTTGGAGACCTCGTACTTTCTCTTCTTTGTTCAAGCATGGAACGACTCCTCCATCCCTGTTGGCCACAACCACAAACAAGATACTGATAGTGAGTTATATAGAGCACAGAAACTGGACAGAAATCTCTGCTCTGTCATGGGACTGATGGAGAACGAATTTGCTTTTAATTTCACATGTATTTCGGTTTCTGTTTTCCCAACCAGCCGTTTGAGTGTTTGCAGTGCTGATTAGCGACAGATCAAATACGCTCTTGACACTTTTGATATTGTCAGATCTACAGAACACAGGGAGCAGCAACAAAGTGTTGTCACATCGAATGACTAGATTTGATAATATTCATATATGAAACACTTGAAAAGTCAATGTTTTCCAGTGATGAAAAGAAATTAAGTGCATTTACTCAAATACTGCACTCAAGTACAATTTTGAGGTACTTTACTTTTTCTTTACTTGTGATATTTTAGTTAAGTACCAAAAATGACCCCATTATAGGTCTACAGCTCCCATCTTAAGCTATTCCCAGAACTCTAGAAAGAACAGGTCTATCATGATTAGTGATGTACCGATCCAGGTTTTTCCGATCCAATCTGATACCGATCCATGGGCTGAACATATCGGCCGATATACTGATCCTATACTACCCTTTAATGAATGAACTGTTTTGTGGGCATGAGGTCAAATCATGATTCATGATTATCCTTGAAACTTTCCTCTGATGGGCTAGTTGACTGTATAGGTGTGACATCATAAATTCACAGGAGTGCAAATAAGTTGTTTTAAAGTTTATAAATCCAGGCTGTGTGCTTTACTCAATGTATTGACTGTTTAATGCATGAAGTATTCATATATAACACCTAGACCTTTTCTATAGTCAAAAGTCATACATTTGTACATACATAAACCAAAATAGCCTACACTGTCCGAGCACCTATGACCTTGGTGCACTTGCCAGTATGCTAAAATGGAAATCTGGTTGCCATGGCGATGGATTACATTACACGACTGTTAACCACACCCCCATTAAACATTGGCTGAAGTGGGGCTTTAATGTCTCCAGAAAAGTATAATTGATGAATGAATTATCCTAACTCATTTGCATACAAAACTAAATGCATTGTATATCCATAATTTTCCTCACATCAAGAACACTCATATAAGCTCTCGCTAAACTGTGTATGTGGACACCAGTCAGTCTTATTTTGTCTTAAAAGCTCTTGCTGGAGAAAGCGAGGCCATTAAGAACGAGAGACAGCAGACAGACAGATACAAGTCTGTTGCAGTGAATGTATTTCATTCTCATCACTTGGAGACATTTGCCTCTAACAACCAATTCTCCTACATTAACTCACCCCTTCCACTTGCATGCATAATTTCCTTGGCAGGAGCAGTTGTTATTGAAGGCTACTTAGTCAATTGACTGACAAAATGCTTCTGCAATTAGCTGGTTTATAATTGCTTCTGGTCCATTATTGATTCACTGTCCTTTAGTATGTATCCCTCAATTGAATGAGGTCAGCCTATGAGTAAAATGATAATTACTGTTGTGTACTCCAAGCCAGAGAATATAACAGCAGAGATTATACAATTCTGCCCGTCAGCTTTCCATTAAGGCTTTAAGTTATTTCAAATGACAGCACTATTGTAGATTTAAAAAGGAAAAAACAAAACAAAACAAAAAAAACAAACAAACATGACTGAATGGATAGTTATATAACACTGAAATGAATGAATAGACTTGTGCTATTGGTGCTGATGTTCTATTTGTATGATGTGATGGAGTTGATGAACTCCCATCATTACAATCTATGGAATCGTAGTGGTCACCAAAACACAGCACATTTTGGTGAACTTTTGACTTAAAAAACACTCACAGATGTGAACAACAGCTGACTAATGGCTGTGAATGTTCATAAAATGTCGTATTGCATTTGTATTTTGAACCACATGTCATCACTCTTCACTCATCTCACACATTTCGTCGATAAAGCAAAGGCTAGTGATAGTGGTCAAAAAATATAAGGCAAGTGATGATAGTGGTAAGAAACGCCAGGCAATGTCATTGCAAATGAAGGTTGCCATTATCAAAAAATTGGACAGCGGTGAGAAGATGGCTAAAGGTAAATGACTGCATAATGACCTCTAATGGTAATTATAGATTGAAATTTAATCTATAATGTTGTGGAAATGTTCTGCTTCTGGAGAAGGAAGAAATATAGACATGCTGCCAGCTGACAACAAGTTTATTCTCTGCAAAGAAGGTCAGAAGGAGAAAGACCAAGATGGCCGTTTAAGAGAGACATTTATCAATAGAAACTGTCCCCCGGAGTCACCTGCCTTGCTATGTCTGCAGCAGGTAAAGGGTCTGGGTTGAATATACATCTTGAATTTGCCATCACATTTAACAACTTATTAACAATTCAGCTTACGAACAGCCTCTCAGAGCCTATTGCCTCAGTGAGTTGGGCACTGCTGTAATTAGAAAGTAGACATAATGGAAATATCTAACCAGATTCACAGCGTCTGGAGCTGAGATACAGTATCTAAGATGTGCTCAGAGTGAAGAGCTGCACCTTTGCTTAGAAAAGAACCGGCAAAGGTTGTTCAGGAAACTAATCTGATGCACCTTGACCACCTCCCTGTACCCGCCTTGGATGTTATCACTCCATTGAATAGCATTATCAGTGCACATCACCCTTATAGTGCTGGGTAAGAAGCAGCCTGTGCTAATCCTACTAGCAGTTTCAGAAGGCTGTTATCATCATTTGCTACGTGACGGCATCTATCGAGTTTACTATTCATTCATCCTCTGCTGCTTTCCAGGTTCAGGTCACAGTGGCCTTTAGCTTTTCCTTGGGGATCCAGAGGTGTTCCCTGGGTGTTCTCCCCATTTGAACCTGAAACAGAAGCAGATGCAGATGAGCTCTTCACCCTAACTAAGTTAAAACCCATTCTGCAACGAAAAATCATCAAAAGATCATGACCTGGCGGCTGGAATGTCGATCATCCAAGCATATAATCATCTATTTCATTTATTAATGTTACGTTCCTTCTTAGTCTCTGTTGTGAACAAAACCAGACCAGTATTTCAAGGAATTCCATTTTCATAATACACAGACATTAATATATACCATAAAAATTCATTCACTCTAACAAAAACATCTCTAACAAAAGACACAATTTGAGAAAAAGGTCTTAGGAGCTAGACATCTTGGTGTAGTAATGGACTCAACAACTTTTACAACAAGCTTTTAAGTCAGACCTGAAGACTTTTCTGTTTGCTATTGCTGAACACATTTATTTTATTATATTTTTATTGCTTTAATTTTTTACCTTCTTTCGTGATGTCTTTAGAACTGTGGTACACTGCACTATAACTTTATTCCATTTTTTTTCCTTTTAATGATCTGCTTTATTCTTTTAATTGTTGATGCTTTCAATGTTGAGTGTAAAGCACTTTGAATTACCTTGTTGTTGAAATGTGCTATACATATACACTCACCTTGCCTTGAAGACATTCATTGTAGGAATTTGTATAAAAGCACAGTAATTGCCTGGGTCCATACCAGGTAACCATAGTAACAGACACTCACACACTGCCACTCCAGTTTGTTATGTCTGTTCTGTATAAAACTTCTATCCAATCCAGTTTACAGCGTAGATGTCCATGTCTGCTGCATTTCGGTACCTCACCTGTTCCCTGCTGATGTCTTTTCAGGTTTTTCGTTGTGCTCAGACTCTTGTGGTTCCCTTTCACACTGGCAGCTGTGATGTCTTCATCTTTTGAGTTTCTGAGCATATCGATTTCCCTTATTACAACTGTCCTCTGAAACCACAACTTGCATGACAGAGACATCTTTATTATAGGTGGAGATGGCCATACTTGCTCATTCTTAAGCCTGCGTTTCCCCACGTATAACAGAGCTGTGACACTTTTTGTGCATTTTGAATGTCTCTGCGCTACATTCGCTGTACCTGACATGCGGTGGTACATTAAGATAAGATTCTTTCCACCTCACTGATAGAATGTATTCAGCATGGCATTTATGGCTTTCCTATACCAACACCAGGAGGGATTGTACCTGGTTTGCAAGTGATAGACCTGCACATATTGCTGCCTTTATCTGATCCAGTGAGCCCTGATTATTGATAGTTGCCCAACACACAAACAAAATAAAGGCACTTATGAATAGATCTTATTTTGATATATATATATATATATATATATATATATATATATATTGAGGGCATAAACACATTCAAGCAATCCACCTTTAAATATAAACTATAACATTTATTTGAGAGTATTTTGTTTGTGTTGATTCCTGCCACCAACATGTCACCTTCGACTATTTGGTGATGACCTACTCTCTAATAATTTTGCAAAACACACTAAAAACTGTGAAATTGCTTCCCTATATGCTGTTATCTCTATCTGATAAGATCTCAGTGTACTGCACCCAGTGGTGATTCACAGACCTGGCCCACATTCTTTCTCCTGAGTCATTCTCTGTTTCCTTACTTGATCCGGGAAAATTTTTAGCAGTCATTGTGTCTCTTTCCAGCTGTCAGGCTCCTGTTCTGTTATTTTTTTTTCTGTCGATTTGCAGTTCCCTCCGGGGCACAAGCATGATAATATGAGGATAGGACCTCACTTCTCAGTCTATCACCAGTCCTTTAGGGAGGTCAATGCACATGCTGATTCCATAATGAGAACTGAAGCCTCTCTTGGAGCCATCAAAAGACATGCTTATGTTCATGCCAGCGTGATACGCGCTCTGGTCCCCTGCAGTGACTCTAGCCCTCTCTTAATTCCTGCCACTGAAATGAAATGTAGAGTGCATTGCTGTAATGACCCACACATTGTGACTAGGGCTAAGGGGAGAACAAATAGCTAAGGTTGTCTGGCAGTAATAATAACCATTTATTTAGGCAGCAGTAACTTAAAAAAGAACAAAAAACATAAGAAAAGACATAAACAAGTCGGCAGTCAAACAAAACATGCAACAAAGAGACAAAAGAAAGGGCAGTGGGTGGTGCCAAATCAGAAACCTAATATCAATTCCTGCATCTGAAACAAGGAAGATAAAACCTACATGAATAAGCTAAAAAGAATAACCCAATAGCAACAACCTATAATCTAAAGTTTCTGGACACCTTTAAGTTAGAATTTTGTATATAAAAAGGAAATGCAACAAAAGCCTAAGGGCACTTTCACAGCTAAGGGTACCTAAGCCTAAGGGTGCTTTCAATAATTTAGTTTAATTATTTGGTCTGCACCAGACAATAAATCTCCAGCGTGGTCCACTTTCACACCTTCAAACGAACCAAAATAGGTCTGATAGTTGTTTTATTAATATTTATCTTGAAACAAACAGGAAATTAAATAATTAGTATGACCCTCGTGATGCATCTCCAATAGTTTGTTGATAGCAGGCTGAGACCACTTCCTTTTGGAGGTCTCGGCCCATTTGATTTAATGCACACCCGAGTGCAACTGATGCTTTAACACCAAGGAAAACCAACCGGACAAAGAGGCTTTACTGTTGGTGTGAAAGCATCCTAATACCCCAGTTCCAAAAGGTTTACTCACAGTAAACCACTAAAGTCAACAGCCATACACTCTCTCACAATGTGAGTGTTACGTTCAAAATGAGGCAGACTGATAAGGGAAAATCACATCAACATTCCCACCAGAGAGACATTTTACAGCCTCTGATGCAGAGACGGACAGATTGTGGATTGGTGGTTCCAACCGCCAGTCCAACACTGCTGACAATACTGAGGTGAGGCGCCAGGGGTCTGGATCAGAGAGGGAATGCAAAGATGACGTGCAGTGTGGCCTAATTGAAAGTTGAACAGGGAAAAACGTTGCACCTCACCAAACACTAAACCTAAAGAACCATAAAAAATAGGAACTCTTCATCGGATCAGGTTTTATTGATACAGTATTCTTTATTCGTTTTACTTTGGTGGCAGAAACACAACCTGAACATCCTGTCTTGCTGTGGGTTGCTGGGTTTTGAACTAAAATAATATCCCCCTGGGACAATAATGTACAGACTCATTATACCCTGATTGATTATAGTAATATTGTCCACATATATCTACTGCTACTTAAGAGTCTCCACAGTACAAGTAAAACTGACCCCAAAATACTAAATGAAATGTCACTTCATTATTAAGTGGGTCATTATTTTATCCATACTATATACACAGTGATAGAGACAGAGAGAAAGAGGGAATTTCATCAACTATGTATAAGTTTTAATATGAATCCCAGGGTTTGACCCCACAAAGGAGGACAAGGAGCACCATCCTCAAAATTCACTTTAAACATCCCATTGTTCCTTATTACATCTTGTAGATGAGTAGATGAATACACACATCTGTGGTACCGATCCTTCTCTTCACACAGACTGCACTCTAGAAGCAAACTACAGAACCTACAATTCTGCAGAACAATGTCAATTTTAAGCCCTGTCCCTGCACAGACAGGACAGCTTGATGTATGGCTCGCTGGTCTCTGCCGCTATCTAAACACTCCTGTTCTCCAAACGACACTTTACGCAACAATGCACTTTGTGAAGGCATTTAATCATCTGCTTCTTTAGTTTTTCTTTCCCTTGTGTCTTCTTGCAAGTGGCAATTGTTGTTGTGACATTTTTAAAGGTCCCATCAAAAACTGAACAAGGAAGAGGCAGAGCATATCACATGATGAATCTGAATGAATCAAGACAGAAATCCACACCAGCCAGTAGAATTTTAAATTCAGCTTTAATTCCTCTTCTGTTCTTTGATTGGAAATGACTTCATATAGCACATCACTATATACTGTAGAATTTAAACAATAATCATTTAAAAATTCACTCATTTGAGTGAGATGCAGTTGAGTACAGTTTTATCACTTTGTGTCAGGGGTGGACAGATCCTCCAGAACAATATTATGATGATGATAACGATCATTATCATGAAAATGATAATGATTCTTGGTTGCTGACCCTGTGCTTTCCACTTGTTTGTTTGTTTCTACATCTGTGTGGTTCACCGTGAAAATGGACAGCTCATTACAAGTGCAAATTATTGCACTAGTTGTGTTCAGTGACCTTATGCACACTTGACTAATTTATTCTGTGGACCATTGGCATATTACTCCCAACTTTCCTCTGGAAGACATAAAAAACACCTCCAGCATGTGAGATTACTATGAATCTTGAATTAGAAACAAGAGATTGCAGAGAGTAAGAAATGATCAAATTCTAAACCAGGAATGTGCCCAGGATGTTATCCTCCATGCACAGTTGACATTTACAAAGAAAAGGAAAAGGAAATGTGAGCATCCAAAATGGAAAAGGGTTCCCTCTCTCTGGATAAAGAATGTGCTCAAAACATTTCATGCCAGTCTTTTCATTAAATTGTTGTTCATTTCACATAAATAGAAACACTTGCATCCTGGTTGTGCTAGACAAAGGTTAGGGGTCACCAAAATCATTAGGATTCATCATCTGGGGACCATGAACATCAGATACATTATCCAAAATGGTGGACCTAGAGCTGATGGTGATGCTAGAGTTAATGGCCAAGAGGTCTCTGAAATCGTTAGGCATCCTCTGGGGGTCAGAGGTATCCATGGTCAATTCAGATCAGCATTGTGGGTAAGTCGCTTATTACATTGTTTGCACATATGTGACAGGACTGTGATCGGGGTGTGACTGCAGACTGGTGCAGCCGCTAACAGACATTGAGCCAAAGCTATCTGGAGTTCCCATGTCATCTGGAGTAACAATAGCAGAGATCAGCTGTTCTAACTCCTGGATTCATCTCTCTAGTAGAAACACCATCTGCTAGGGCGGAACATTAAGCACGAAGCCTGGTTATAAAGTCAGGCAATAAAAACTGTGGATGACTAAAAACTAAGCTAATAAGCTAGGCTAGAAGTCAAACTAATAAGGCAGGAGTAAAAGTTAATATAAATAAATGAAAGGTAGGGAATCTAATTTGATGTAAGCACGTGGAGAATAATGGAGTAGATGAGGAGCGTGTCACCAATCATAAAGGAGGAGTTTTAGTCCTATCTTGCTCTGAACAAACAGACTAATATCACCATCCTGTCACTTGTCATTAGAGGGACAGTAAATATTTAAGTGATATATTCAGGCCATATGCCACAGGGGTGCAGAAGGGGTGGTGCCCCCACAGTTGTATTTTTTTTTTCGCTCTGTCAGTTTAACTCATAAATAACATGAATAAAAAATAATCAAAGTCATCATCCACTTAGCCGCCACAATCATAACAATGAGTTAAACTTTCATGTCATTTAGCTTTTATTGTCTTTACAGTAACGAAGGAGATGGTTCGCAGCTCCAGGTCGATCCCCTGCCTGGTCTCAGCCCCGCCCTCACGGAGAAAGAAGCAGGCAGGGAATATTAGAGGAGGGCAGCAGACTGTAAATGACAGCAACACGCAGCAGAGACTGTTTATTTATATTAATAACATAATTCATGTGAAATTCATGGGGACTTGTTTCATGTCATCTCGGTGTGAGATTCTCTTCTGCGTTTGGGTGGTTTGGGGTCGTCCTAGTTTCTCCCCCTGGTCTTTTCACTGTGCGTAGACGAGGATGAAGGTTTATCCCTCAAATAATGTTCCCATCCTGTTAGAATGCTGCTTTCCATAGCAACACCTCCACGGTTGGGGACTAGCATGCAGTTATGGGTTATGGGATGAGGCATCCGCTGGGTATTTCGACATCCCTTTATACAGCATGTCTCAATTCCAACATCCCTTTATACGACATGTCTCTATTTAGACATGCTGGTTTTCAGACACTTTTTAGTATCTCTATTTCGACATGTCATCTTTTTTTTGAGAGTTGTGATAGTCTATATAGCCATATCTCTGTCAGGCTGCTGTCCATGGTGCTGAATGCAGGAGATCAATACATAGGTAGGTAGATAGGTAAACTAGTAATATATTTGTGACATTTAAATTATGCTCAGTCTGCCGGATTTACCAATACCGGTTCTTATGCTGATATTTGAGCAGTATGAACAGCTTTATAAACCACATGTGAGCATTGTTATAAGATAAAAACAATGTATTTTGAAATGTTTTGCTGTGACAGGTCCCCATGGCTATCAGTCAGGTCCATGAGGTTTAATGTAGACCTCATCATATGCCATTTCTGCAGTTTGTCCAGGTTTCCCTCTGCTGCTTCAGAATCATTAATAACTGCAAAAAAAAGATGTTTAGGTTCCTGCCACACTGCATTCATATAAGAATGCTCTGATTAATAATTATTTGATTTTGAAAAAGTAGCTTCATTATGCATTATGCTTCATTGTAGCTTTTATTTGAAGCGATTTGAACAGGGAGGGTGTTTTGGACCTTGTTAAATCGATCACTTCTCTCTCTCTCTCTCTGAAAATGATGCAGTCTGCTATAGAAATATCTGATAAAAACATAGAGTGTGTCAAATAGTGTGCATCAAAAATAATGTCCAGAGTAATTGCACCTCAATAATTATTAGTTATAAGTTATACGTTATTTTAAACACTCCTGCTTCAGGACATTGGCTTGCGATGTTTGATCATTTTCAAAATGATTTAGCGCAAATTATGTTCCCTTGAAAAGATGTACGACCTTAAATGAGTGTTAGTTGAGGGTAAGAATGTCCGCCTGTGATTGAACTCCCCGCATTAGACAATGATGAAACAGCAGCAAATAAATTGGCACTGATGGAAGTAAGATGGCCTGTCTGAGAGCCAGCACTTTCATTATTACCATTCACACTCTCATTTTGCTCTCCACATTTCTCATTGTGCTACGACTCAACCTCTCTTTTCCTCCCCGTCCTTATCTATTTTTACTCTCGGGTCCGGAGGGCCTCATCAGTGGAGTCAATACCACCCACGGAGAACTTTTCCATGGGGGGGAAGCATTTATTACCGAGAGTACATTACAGTTATGTCTGATCAATTTCTTGATTTCTATTAATACAAACATGTAACCTATTGATCCTCCTCACAACATGTGGCCACCCAATTGATCAGGGCCCGCAGCCTGGTCCAGAGCTACAATGAATACAAATTAATTTACAATGTTGAGCCTCTTAAAACGGGAGGATGGGACCTTGAGTGGAGATGTGGGAGGCCTTGTGTAATTATGTAATCCTAATTAGCAAAAAGGGGTCACTGACACTTATTCTAGCAGAAAAGATATGAGTGAGCATTAAAACCTCAGGCAGCTGGATTCTAAATCCTCACTGGAATAATGATGCAATGTATAGAGTGCATAAATTTCACATTCATTTCCCCACGGGGAGTTTGATTACTGGCCATAACATTTTAATGGAGTGAATTAGAATAACAATGAGGTATTAGACTGTATAAGAACTATATGCAACTATAGAGGTAATCAGTCAGTCTTGTTACGTTAAGTTTGTTGTTTGGTAATTACCTTTTAATCCTGGGATCCTGTAAAATTCAATCAATCAAAAAAAACAAAACAAACAAAAAAAAAGTTCCTATCAGCTGGGGTGAAGCGAAACTAGTTAGATCACTTTTGGTCCTTAAACCAACAAATATATCTTGTTAGTGGTATCAAACCTTCAAATAAAACCCAGGAGGAAAGTGTACAATATGCAACCTTTAAGAGAAGACATCAACCTTTAAAAAACAGAAAAGGGGTAAATTATATAGTTTCACATTTAAAATAAAAAAAAAAAACAGTATTTTTTTTTGTGACAAAAGGTCACTGTAGTTTTTAGCAGACATTCATGAAACAAATAGTGTATTTGTTGGGGGCTATTTTCCACAGTGGATTAATACACATTTGGAGCTTTATTGAGTATATGGAGCAGCAGGGGAGTGTGTATTTGTTTGATAGGAAATAAATTACAGTGTGCGCGTGGCCATGGTAATGAGGGGACATGGTGAAGATCAGCTGTGTCTATTTTCTGACTAGCAACGGCTCCTTTGATAGTGACAGCTGTTTGCATGAAAATGTGACTTCCTTTTTGTTTTTGTAGTCATCGTGTTACAGTAAATATCCTTTATGCTTCACAACACTTTCTGTTTGATGGAAATACTGTCTTCATTTGGCCATGAATGATGATTTGATTAGGTGATTGGGAGCTCACGTGGCATGTTTGTTCTTTTATTTCCAGATAAAAATCTGCCATCTACTAAATCATCATCAGTGTTCAAACTTCTAAATACCTCTAATTGCAAATTTGACAGATTTGGGCTGGTGACGGTGACCTGTCTCAGAAAAGAGGGAGTTTGTGTTTGTCCTTTCCAAACTATTGTAGCTTTTCCAACTTCCAATAACTTTAAATGAGCTGCATTGTTATCTGACAATGGTCAGCTCCCCTATAGGCGTTTCCCCCCTCCAAACAACTAAAGAGCTAAGATCAAAAGTGAGCTTTGAATGGTCTGATGTCCACCAGTGTGCTTTTGAACAAACCAAAAGCTTTGTCTTGAGTGCACCTGTGCTCACAGCTTCTCATTGATGTGAGCAGCCGCAGCATGGCGGCTGTCCTTGTCCATGAGAGGTGACTTTGAAACATTTTAGGGGCAAATTTGGCTTGTGCATTATTCCCATCTTCATTTATACAGACTGCAATCCTCTGTTTTTTTTTGCATAGGATGCGGAATAGAAAGAAAAAGATTAATGAGTTGGAGTTGGCGACTGCAGTCCTTCAGTATGGAAGTCTGAAATACATGTGGCATGGATAGAGTTCTAGCTGATGCAACTGTTATTTCCATAATAATGTGTGTGGGAAAAAAAAAAATGTTTATTTGTTTGTTTTTTTTCTCCCCAGTAGACATTTTTCAGTAACTATCACAGGGCAGCCTTGTTATGTGCTCCTCTTGGGCATATCTATAATATCCGTAAAACGGGTAAGCTATGTTGTGCTATTCCTCCGGAGGTTGTTTTCCGCTCATTTGTCAAGGAAATAGTGTGTTTTGTCTGTGTGCGTAAGCAGAGTGAGTCAACACTTTTAGAGAATTAGCGACATGCCATGAACACCTGCTCTGCCCCCCTTTTTTTTGTAAAGTTCCAATTAAAGTCACACTGTCCATGTCTGTCAGCTGTGATTGGTTGAGGGATGGAAACGGATAAAAAAGAGGGTTTGGAACTGTGAATCAGTCAGGGTGCTGGTGTGAGTGTCCTGGTGATTGATGTGTGGACAGATGTGATGGAGCAGATCATCTAAACATCAGCAGTTCAAGGCCGGTCTCCTTCATCTGCCTGACGGGACGCTCCTCGTATCAGCCTGACTCTAATGGAGAGGACAAACAACCACCTTTAACATGTCCCCTTTTCCTGAGGACAACAGTCTTTATACTGTTGTCCTCAGGATTAGGAAGGTAGGGAGCGAGAGGGAGAGAGAGGGAGGAAGGGCGGAGGAAAGAAGGGAGGAAATAAGTGAGGAAGGGGAGATGGAAAAAAGGGTGGAGAGGGGAGGAAAAGAGTGAGGAAGGAAGGAAGTGTGGAAACAATTGAGGAAGGAAGGGAAGGAGGAACAAGAAAGGGTGGAGGAAAGAAGGCAGGAAAATGGAAAAGGTGGAGAAAGAAGGAAATGAATGAGGAAGGAAGGGTTGGAGGAAATGTGAGGAAGAAACGGATGGAGAGAGAAAGAAGGGAGGAAAATGAGGGAAATTAAGGAATGAGGAAAATAACGATGGAAGAAGGGAGGGACTAAGGAAATGATTGAGGGAGGAAGAAAAATGAATAAATGAATGGGGAAGGAAGGATAGAAGGAAGGAAGGAAACATGTGAAGAAGGAAGGGGAGGAGAGAGGAGGAAGGAAGAAGGAAGGGTGGAGGAAATAAGTGAGGAAGAGGAAAGGGAAAAGGGCTAGAGGAAGGAAGGAAGTGAGTGAAGCAGGAAACATGTGAGGAAGGAAGGAAGAAGAAAGGAAGGAACGGTGGGGTCAGTTTGACCCTGGATGACAACAGGAAGGTCAATCCAACTATCTCCTGTATGTTCTTCCATGCTGTACTTGGTTTAAACAACATGCTCTCAGCACTGATTTATAATCCCCAAACACAAATGTGAGAAAATTGTCCACTTGACACTTGAGGTATATCAGCCTCTAGAGTTCTTCCAGTAAACCCAATGGCTCTGGCTGTTGATGGATGTGCTCATAGAATTCTATGAGTAGCTCAAAATGATTCAGCTCGTTACCAACATAATTCCAATTAACACATCTCTGCAGCCAACCAAATCCTCCTGTCCTCCTCTCCATTGATCCACATGAAGGCTTTATTTTGTCCCTCTCCTCACTCAGCCTTTCGTCTTAACCAAAGCCATTAGTATCGTGTGTCTGCTTCTCCAGATACATTATCCACAATCCTCAACCAATATTCTAGCATATTGGCAACTGGCCTTAATCAGGATATTCCCCCAGGGACTGGCTGAGCCCCATCATTTTTCTCTCTATACATGTGTGTGTGTGTATGTGTGTGCACATCTGTGTGTGTTAGTGCCTATAGTGTAAGTTCAGCTCTTTTGTTCAGCTGATCAACCTGTCGTTGAATCGTTCCAGCCAACGCTAGCTGAGCGATCACCAGTAATTATCTCCTTCTCTCGCCTCTGTGTCTCCACCTCCACTCTTGTTTTCTTTATTTGTTTTATTTTTTTTTAAACAAGCTCACCTCTAAGGCAGATCAGGATTCCTACGAACTCTTAAAATCTCTTAAAAGCATTCAATGTATGAATTTGGAAATAATACCTTAAAAAGACTTGCAAAAAGTCTTTTGACATTTTGGGTCTTAAACTGTGCAGTACATAACGTCTCTGTATTGCATTGTCCTCAAAAGCTTCATTTATCTATCACTATGAGTGTGATTAAATAAATAACAACAGCAGTGGAACTGTCATGGCCCAAAAGTTCTGTCTTGCCAGAAGTCGCATTCTAGAATCTTAGTGTCATTGTCTGGGTGGTTGCTATGAGGTGCATGCGATAAACTGTGGTGAAGTTGGATCCATATTGGATATTATCTTGACATTACCTGTATTAATGGCACCTGTTTAAATTCGTTATCAGTATAAAAGACACCTGTCCACAACCTCAAACAGTCACACTCCAAACTCTGTTATAGTCAAGACCAAAGAGCTGTCAAAGGAGACCAGAAACAGAATTGTAGACATACTGAAGACACACAACATCCCTGATAATTCCTCTCGATTTGAGGCTCCACACAAGATCTCACCAGAAGTTGTGTTCTAGAATCTTAGTGTCGTTGTTGTTACCCCAGGAATGAAAATGTAGTGAAGTCGTTATTGGACATTTTCTTGACGTTTGGTTTTATCTATGCTTTTAATCGAAGACTGAGGCAGTTCCACGTAAATATAAAGCAACATCATTACATTCTGATATTCTATAGCAGGGCTATTCAATTAGTTTTCCATTTGGGCCACATTTCGAATCCAAGACCTTAAGTTGGGCCACAAATTTTCCTCACTTATTAACAAGTGGTCATTTTTCAGTAATTACATATAATAATAATAATAATAATAATAATAATAATAATAATAATAGATTCATACATCTTTATAATAAACCATATTTATTAATACGTTCATTACGATGTTCACAAATCTTGTGAAGACGACATTGCTTGAAGTTAGCAAAGCGGTCACTGTCTGTCATGCTATTGGCGTGAATGCTCGTGTGAAACTCCTGTGACCCCTCGAGAGTGTGCGCGTTCATGTATCCATGAATCGTGAAGGCGTGGTTTCGAGGGGTGAGCTGAAGAGGAGGAGGCCGAGCCTTTGGGAGGAGGGGAGGGAGTGTATATTTTCAAAATCTCACTTGTGTTGAATAGCTGTAACCGTTTTTTCCAAGATCTCCCACTCCACCTTTAAATCCAAGGTCCAGCACATTAAACCAGTTAGACCAGGTGTATTATTCAGAAATGTAAAACAAATACAGTAATACACTTAAATAAATAAAATTCTGAAATAAAATAAGGCTGTCTCAAATAGGCACTTAAGCTCAATATAGCAATTGCTGATAACGTGACCATGTGACCAGCCAACCAGAAACACATTTGTTTAGCTTGGCTCGCCTTGTGTTGCATAGCAACCAGAGACGCGCTCAGACTTGTCGCTCCGTGCCAAACGGCACAGACACTGAAACAGCGTAGATTACACTGAAACGAGCCACTGGAATTGTTGCAGCACTCGGATAATGTAACTAATGTGACTTTAGTTCATAGTTTTCTTTATTTAAACAATGTTTATTTAACATTTCACCAGACTGGAACATACTCATAATTAATTGCGTTAAAATGACAGCTCTAATTCTAACATTATATTTATTGATATTTGATAAACTAAAATGCATAGATCTATATTATGTTCTGGAGACTAGTGAACAGTATTTTATTTTTCAAGCGCAACATTACCTCTGCTGCATCTGGGCCGCATGTGGCCCGCGGGCCGTCAATTGAATAGGCCTGTCCTATAGTATTACTGCCAACTTTCCTTGCGATTTTTCGATTTACCAGAAAACATAAAAAGAAATGTTCACAATGGCTTTTCCCTACTCTGTTTGCTGCAGAACATCATAGTATCATAGCATTATAGTATGTATTTAATACAAATAAATAAACAAATTTAAAGGTTTTCTTTGCTGGTGAGTGTGTGAAATAGACCGTGGGATAGGTATTAAGTTTTATATAAATGGTCTTAAAAGGGTCTTAAAAAACACACAAAAATCAGGACAACATCAGAGTGAAAAGCCACTGCAAGATTTTTGAGAGTCTCTCTTTCACACTTTCTTCAAGTTTGTTGTACCTAGTGTGAAACTATGAAACATTAATAGAAATATTTCGTGCTTGGTAACTATTTTGACTCCTTAAAAGCATATCTCAGGTCTTTAGAGAACCAGGATCAAGTAATTGTCAACCATAATATAAATCATTTCTTTTATTCATTGAAGCCATTAGCTTCCTTCTGTTGCTCAAATAGTATTTTCAGTAATTCTCTGGTGTCAAAAGGCAAAACCATTTCTTTGAAAGATATATCTCTGGTATAAGATTGGAGATATGGAAGAGTATTATTTCCCCCTTACACCATGCAGGAAGCATGGAATAGCAGATAATGTTGTCTTTTGCTTGAATGAATGAGCCGCACACATAAAGAAGACAAAGTTTACTTCTACATTTTTGCTTTTTATCACAGCAGCATGGATGCCTTTCACTTTGAAGCAACATCTCATTTCCTTTCAGGATTTTTATAACAATGATGCTGAAAATGAAGATGTTCCACTTTTGAGCCAAAAAGATGAATGATAATTGCAGCCTGAGTACAGAGATGCAAGGGCATGAAGTTGACTTGAAAAACATCGCACTTCAGGGCAAAGTGATGCCACAATTTAGATGCATGTTAGGATACATCAAAAGTTGTAAATTTTTAAAGTACACTTCTTGGCCTGAGAGAGAATGAGGAGAAAAAAGGCAAAATATGTTTTGATGGAGCTTATAATTAATTTGAAATGTTTACGAACAACATTATTTGAAAGCTCACTCTGTTAGATACCTGCTGATACCATGCCTCTATCTAGAAATATCTTGGCAAAACACCCAGAAGTTTAAGATATACACAACATACATATATATTAGTTTAATTATACAGCTGCAGTGTTGATGTAAACCTTGTAGACTGCAGTGACAGAACACGTTTTTTTCAAAATGCTCAAAAGACCAACAATATTGCATCCTTTTTAATTTAAGCTGTTTTAATTTCACATCTATTCTATGTCTTCAATTGTCCTCCTGCATCCACAGGTGATTCCACCAGGTGTATTTATTGCAGGTGTTGGTGGGGGATGGTGAAGCTCTCTAACTGCAGACAGCTGCAGGTAATTGGCTGTGTTTCTGATCCCTTGTTAACTGAAGGAAACATTAAGACAAACCACAGCAGAATCCTGCAAAATAACAAAAAAAAAAACACACAAATCAATGCATAACATGAGCAAAGATGAGAACAATTTCAAACTAAAGCCTAAATCATGATCAGGTCCAAAGCCCTCAGAAACTGCAGTGATTCTGGCAGTGTCCCAGTCATGGCTGAGGGTTGCTTCTGCATTCACTGTTTTTCTCCTACTAAATTATTAGTGGGCTCCGAGCAGGGAGCTGCTCTGACCTGTGTGATATCTGGTGATTGATGCACCTCTCTGCCTTTTTTGAAGAGCCTGAGAGTGTTTTAACTCTAATGCTTCACTACATAAATTTGAGAAGATGGAGAAGCTCTTGGTTAGTTGTCTCAAATCAGATCTCAGGCTGTCCACACTGTAGGTTGTAAGTGACCAATACATTTAATTGCAGAGGATCCATTTTTAATTGGATTATCTTTAATACACACTTGTATTCAGAAAATTGGAAACCAAACCAGAAGTGTGTAATTGTGATATAACATGAACAGGTCATAAAGCAATAATAATAAGAATCATTAATTTGTATTGCTGGTGGAGCTAGCTCTAGTTATACTGTAGAGATATGTCATTTATTTGGACAAGATAAAGCTTAACTAAGCTTCATCAAACAATATTTTTCATCTTTATGGATGAAAAAACTTTAAAGATGGATGGAAATGGAATAATCTCATGTAAACTTCCCCAGATCTAATAAGGAAAAGGATCGCTATCATTATTTTACACTTGAAAATAGTAGAGAATAGTGTTACACCAGCATGAACCCGTAACCTGAAACCCACAAACTAATGTAGTTAGCAAACGCATTCCAGTCGGAGACAATTATGTCAAGGAATTGGCCAATTATAGCAAATGGTTATAGATTTGTTGGAACAGGCTGTGTTCCTTAAGGGAGATGTCAAAGGATATCGTCAATGACAAGGATTCCTGCTGAGAGAACCAATGCCCATTAATTAACAAACTGTACATGAACAGAACCAGTCAAACATTCATAATAAAATAGGTCTTAAGAATTACCATGAGCTAAATGAGTGAATATTTTAGATACCTAGAAGATACCTCACAATATATGTCATATTGATTTATGACAATTTTTTTCATCAGTATACTAGGAGGAGGACTGCTGTGGTAGGGGGGAGGCCCCTTTCAGAACTGCCTTCATGGTGGGCAAAAAAAGGAATTTAGCTGCACCTTTATAAACTCCAACATCCAACCCAGGATGGAATAGCAAATAAAAATAGCATGAACTATCCAGTAGTTTAGTATTCTAGATATAGAATTTGAAAATTGACATCACATCCCAATGCATTGGTCTTACCTTTTCCAAGGAAGTTGGCAAGAATCTTGGCCCCATTTGTTTGTATGTTAGTTTAATTGATTGCTTTTATTGAATGTGGAATGTGTTGCATCTGCAGATGCAGCATTTTTAACATTACACTGTAGGTCGTTATTGGACACTTTTACTCATTCATGAGCTACTGCACTTAACTGAACTAAATTGGAATGGTTGTCAATCACAATGAGCATCAGAATACAGATCGAGACTTAGCTATTAAGGGGCTAAATGGTATGTAACATTCAGAAAGTCCTTCTCTCTAGTGACACCCTTAGTGGTGGCTGTTTAGTAAGTTGTAGTTAGCATTCCGTTGCTCTTGCTCGAGCAGGATTGTGACACTTTTGTGGATGACATCTTTTTGCTCCTTACACGGTGTGTAAGTATAATGTCTGAAGAGGCTGCTTCCCTCTGTAGTATTTAAGGAACCTATTCTCCAAGTGAAGATGATTTTGACTGAAGCATCTTGGAGTGTGAGCTTGCTTCAAAACATGGCACCAAGAGTGAGATTTTTTTCTTCAGCATTTGTAAGATGCCCCTCATCAGCCATCAGAAATGACATTGAGGCAGGCAGTGACGTTGATAGTCAATGTAGCAGAACACTAAAGTTTTTAAGCAATGTTTTGAACTATTATCTGTTAGCGATGGTGCAGACAGACATGGTGATAGAAATCTAGCACTCATTGTGGTTACAGTGTCAGATCGTACTGGACTTTGCCAAATTTGATGTTGCAACTCAGTGGGTGTTGTTTATTTTGGATAGGGGCAGTGACCTGACTGACTTCGCTACGCTAGGTGGTGCTGTAGCTCTTTCAACAAGTGGTGTAAGAACTACTTTCAACTGATGGCTATGGCAAGATATTCAATTCCTGCAGTTTTGCAGCATAAACTCCATTCCCTCATCTGTGCAAAAGTAAGTTGTTGATTTCTTTGAAGCCAATGTATCGTTTGGCGACAACAATACTATTTGTGACGCGTCTGTGCCTGCTTCCAATTCCACCTAATATCCCTGGAAAAAAAGCATGCACAGAATGCAAATACAATACAATACCATACATGTGAAGGCAAAAAGCAGATTAACAACATTTTAAGCTAGGGCCTCTTATCCTATTCACGGATCCAATCCCTATACAATCCTTAGCCTGTACACATGAGTTTGATGGTTTTCATTGCCTTTATTATCCGATAAAGTTTGTCTATGTGCATGCAGTGACTGTTGCTAATGCCTCTCAGCATCTGATAGTAATGAAAAAATGTATCAATTAGCAGATGGATGAGATGCACCAGGCGTTCACCTTTATCCAATTAAACCCATCAGTGTCATCGTAAAACACATTTTCTTGTCATTATTACACACATTCTCCAATGATTACAAATCACTGTTAATAATTATCTGCTATGGTTAAGGTGTGGTTGGGTAAAACGCCCAGTGTGACGTAAACATGCCAGTTGGACAGAAACATGACATTAACCGTATCATTTTCAATATGATAACACACACACAATCATACACAGATGGCGGTGGCTGGCTGGTACAAGGTGCCACACGCTCAGCAGGATGTAATCTAATCATCTAATCATTCAAACACGCTCACACACCAGCAGCTCAAGGACACATCGACAGGATTTGACGGACGGGCTGGAGGATGGAGAAGCCGATCATCCGATTGGTGGATGGCCGCTCTACCTCTGAGCCACAGATGCCCTGCATAATACACAGCTTGTGTGAAATTCCGGACAATAATTATTGACAGAAGCATGTGGATTTCAAAATGAACCATTTGTATTTACATGAACCCATATCCATAAATGTATATAAATACCCCTACTATTACATCATGTTTGGAGCCTGTGAAATACTTGACTCATGTGTTTGCAGTTCATATGAGCAGAAAATATTTTGATAAGGAAACTTTTTCCTTTGAAGAATGTGAAGTTATGCCTCTGATAGTCCATCTTGAAAGCATTATGCCACAGCGTTTGAAGCTCAGATTAGAATCAGCTAATATCATCACCACTTTGGTTCACCCCCTCGACTGTGTTCCTGAATGAAATACAAACATATTTGGTGAAGTACATCAGACGATAATGTCAAAATAGATTCTAATTAGATTTTTTTTTTCTGTTTCTCTCAGGCGCACACACACTTGAGAGAGAGAGAGCGCAAGAGAGAGAGAGAAATGAAAAAATAGCAGACGTTGTATAATCAGTCACTTTGAAGTCGCTGTTGGAGCTGAGATACCCTGTATTGCGTAATGGGGCTGGCATGGTGGTTCTCCGTTGCATTGCTGCCCAGTCAGCTTAGATTATCTCCCTGTCACTCTGACAGGTCTGCTGAATATGCTGCCACCCAACACACAGCACAAACCTCTACATGCACGCCGCATGACCTTGATGGACTGAGTCACGTCTAGCGGATTCTAAAGTCTGATTGGGGCCCCAGGCAGAAAATCCCATGGCGTCAGTTTTGACTGACTTTCGTTGCCATTATGTTTCCGGGAACATTGATTGATTGATTTTATTTATTTTCGTGTTATGCACATAAAGTGTCCAACCCACGTGTGCTTGCAAGTCACGGTGCAGTTTGCAGTGTTGAAGATCTCATTACATCACATTTTTAAAAACGATAATACTATGGAATGCAACGAAGTGAAAATTTGCGGCCAAAGATGAATAAAATTAAAAGCTTGACCAAATAGCGATTATCAAATGTGTTTTTTTTAATATTGCATAAATAGTGTAGGACAGCGCTTTTATAAATAATGACGGATGTTTTATTAAAGTCAAACCTTATGTCTTTATAGTCAAGACAGTGAAACATAAAGTAAATGAAATAACACTGTTATACACTGCAGCTATTCTTCATGAGACACCTGTTAAATAATCACAAAAAACATTCATAGAATCTAAACATTCTTATTTTGATGAATCAATTATTAGCAAAGTAATAAACTCCTTAGTTACAATAAAACCACATCAAACTGTTTTTGCTGAAAAAAATAAATGTTAATCAAATGAAGCTGTAAAAGTATAAGGTATACAAGTTCATAAATATATATATAAAAACAACAAATGCAAATGACTTAAAAGCTAACTCTTTCAAACATTCTTTCTCTTTGATTCAGTTTCCGAGCATGAATTCTCAGATGGTTCCGTGTAATATACCATCTGGTGCGTCAGGTATATGTCTCCTTAAATTAGTAACAATGTTTTCGAGACTGCTAATGCAATATGAAGATTTCAGGCATAGTTATATTACATGTTGTCCATGATTTAAAGCAGGTATGTAAAAACATAATTTAAAACAGCCACTGTGCTAACTTATACTGGGGGTTGGCTCTGTGTCCTTTCTCATCCTGTATCATGTTGATCCTACCAGCAGCACCAGCTATAACACAACCACATTATTCATTTATTTTGTATTATTTTGTCTCCTTCACCTTCTTTTCTTTTGTCAATTTGTGAGCTTCCTCCTGAGCATCACATTTTCTCCCCCATGCTTTTGGCCCTTTGTTCCTTGTTTACAGTCAGCAGGTCTGCACGTGCATGTGCCTCCTTTTGCTACTTATGTCTCTTCCACTTCCTGTTTTGTGCTTGGTGGATCCTCTCTGCCACGATCTCTTTCATGTCTTTTAGACAGCCAGCTGTCTTCCTGTCATTGTCCTCGCTCCTGGCAGTTCTCATCAAGTTCATGCACATCTAAGCTGAAAGGCAGTTGTGCCGCCCAGCTGTTGTGGTATGTGCTGCATCACCAAACTACACTTTACCACATGTCTACAAGACACACATGTAAGTGTATTGTTTAGATGAATGACGTGATGTGAATGTAGAGAAAGAGTTATTTCACTTTTACACTTATTCCCACACATAAAGTATTTCTTTCTTTTTTTCTTTACTAGTGCACCATTATATTTATACCTTGATGGTGTTCAGGACTGTTTTATGCTCCAGTCCTGATTACACTGCCATTAAAATGTTTGGGGTCACCCACATAATTTAGTGTTTTCCATGAAAAATCACACTTTTTATTTACCACCATGAGTTGTAAAATGAATAGATTTTTCTTTTACATTAGCCTTCTGATGCAATGAGTAAACACATTGTACCATTCGAACACTGGAGTGATAGTAACTGGAAATGGGCCTCTATACACCTATGTAGATATGACACCAAAGACCAGACATTGCAGCTAGAATATTTACCACATTAGCAATAGCATTATATTATTAGCACATTTGTGTATTTATGATTAGTTTAAAGTTGTCTTCATTATAAAAACAATGGTTTTCTTTCAAAAGTAAGAACATTTCTAAGTCACCCCAAACTTTTGAACGGTAGTGTATGTTTCAGTGAGTTAAAGACAACTTTCACTTTTAGTAATTTCAAATTGGTCCTTACAGTACTTACAGTCACCTTAAAGACAAGTTTTATAGTATAATTATATGGAGAACACCACCTAAGTTTACACTTGCATTTCATGATTAATTTTGCTATCACATCACCTTTAATATTCAACATTTCCCCTGCAAAAAATTATATATTGGGTTTAATTTGTGTATATTTCAGTTGTGAATATTTCTGTATATCATATTTCACATCAGTTACATCACACTATATTTGATCTTTTGACCTGCGCTATTGTGCCTAAATCCAGGCTCATAGAGCTCTGAGCATGGCTGTATAAGTAATTGATCAAGCTATAATATCTTTGTCTCTGGCCTCTCTTTGTTTAAAATATGTCAGCTCACTTAAATATCAAAACACCAAATCAGATCATTATAGACTATTCAAAGTACAGTTCACATCATTTGTGAATCAATGTATCACTATATTCCAGACATTTTACATTCTTCTCTTGCTCCAACATGTAGCTGTGCTCAACAGACATGGAGGGATTTCATCTAATTCATCTGGGTGTGTGTGGATGAAGGTGGAGAGGAGAGGAGGATTAGAAAGGGCAAAATTGGTAAGCGGGGGGATTGGGGTATTGTCACAGCAAGCAGAAAGTCTGAAGAGCCAGAGCAAGATGGGATTACTTTATTGAGCTCGGCAGGACAGCTGCAACGAAACACAAACACACAAACACGTCAAAATGCCAGTAGAGGTGGGGCTTTGTGGGATTCATGTGCTCTTGTGGCTCTGTGGGGCTACAAAGCCCCTTACTCACCGGGGACCCTACACTTTATTAGCGTGCCTGAATGAGAAACTGGCTGAAAGCAACGAATGAAGGAGATGAAATGGAAAGCAGCCTCTGAGGTAGATGACGTTACATAGCAAGGTGGAAATCAAATCCAAAAACACCATGAATAACACTAGTGTCCTTGGAGAAGATTTTAAGTTGTAAATGAGATAACAAACTTCTGGAGAACATGGGGATAAAGATGGGTCCTTACAATTGAAGATGAACTGCATACTTGAAATAAAGTTATTAATAAAGATACACAGCCTAACTATTTTCATCCTCACATATAATGATTTGGAATCTTTGAGCTAACTAACCAACGTGCTGTCTTTTTTTTGATGTTATTGGCCTGAGCAGCATCAGTACATATGGCTGAAAAGTTTTCAGCTTCTATTAAAGACACAATCTGTGTTCCAGATTTAGAGAAATATTCACTACTATTTTAAAAGTAAACAAATATGTTGGAGCTGTTAAACTATAAAATAAAAATGTAGGCACATGCCATAATAGACCTTTCCTGTATGTTGTTAGCAGCGGTGAATATAAAAATTCAAAGATTCTACTTTTCTGTTCAAGATTCAGCCAGTCAGTGGAGAACACTGTCCAAATTTATTTATATGAAATAGTTAATTAAAATTAGAATTAGACTAGCTAAGATTAAACCAACTCACTATTATCTGCACATTCTAAAACATCAGTATCAAAAAGACAGTGGTGGCTGATGTAGTCTGATTCTAACAAGTTTTGGTTGAACTTGCATGAATTGATCCTTTTTCCACTTCGGGGCAATATGGGCAAACACTGACATATCATGTTGTAAATGTAATTTGGCTAATGTGTTAGCAAACCACTGCCTATTTTCACATCCAGCAGACACAGGCTGTGTCCACCATGTTACTTGAAAAATGTAACCAGCTACTTCTTAGATATTGTTATCTGAAAAATGTTGATAATTTACTTATTACTCAACAGCAAATGTAATTAGTAAGTTACTCAACCCAGCTTTGTGAAAACACAGAACCTCCAGCTACGACTACTAGCTTAGTCCGAGTGACTTCCTGTTCTCGCAGCTACAATGAAGATGAAGTATAAGTGAATTCGGGCATTTCTGTAAGTGGCTTCCTGACAGGACAGTAAAAACGTCCAATGTAACGGCAGTAAAAATTTCCTGAATGATGAAATATTTCTGGTTAGTGGTCTCAAACAGTTCTCCCTGATGCTTGTGCAACTCTGTGCCCTTTCAATTATTTATTTAACCACCAACTAACCTGTCCCTGTTAAATAAGGACATTTGACTTCCATTTTTATGCTCCTTTTATAGAAATATATTGGACTAAACAGTTGTTGAAAAATGACACTGAGGGGTTGTGAAGGAACAGCACAATTTGACGCTCTGGGAATGATAATGGGCTGGTGGGCTGAAACATCTATCCATCCATCTGGTACAATTGAGAACTACTGAAATTTGTGATTAAATACTGAATATTTGATTCTACATATCGCTGAAATATTTAATATTTCTGTAACACTTTAAGAAATTTCTTAATACTCTTTAATATTTGTCTCTCTCTTCATCAGCTCGTCAATAACTGTGTGTGTTTACTGTCTGATGTTTGGAAAGTAATGTTCAGTGGTTTATAAAAGCTTTCACACAAAAAAGAAAAGAGACCTCCTGCTCCTGGACACAGGGTTGATGAGAGCAGCAAGACTGCATCACAGACAGACACAAACAGAGTGTAAAACCCTGTTTCTAAGTATTACAAACTGTAATAACAATAATTGTCTGTAGCTCAAACTGGACGTTTTGGATTAAATTTCCTTGTCTCGTCTTTACCTTAAACAGGACGCCCCCACCAATGCAGCCTCTTGCATTGGTTTAACACAGGTCTGATTTCCCCTCAGAATGTTTTATCGGAAGGGAACACGATTTGCATGCATGTGAGCATTTGCATGTTCTCATGCATATATTTGTGTGGGCATTTGTATAAAAAGCCCAACGGTGTCAAACTTGAACCTATCGCATTGTCCTTTGGGGACATTTCCCACGTAGGCCTCCGTCTCCATGAAAGAAAAATGGAATTGTCGGAACCGTTCTTCTCCCGTAAAGGTGGCTGACATTAAAGAATATTAAAAAGATGGACAGAGAAAGAAAGAGGAGTGGTGTGACATTTGAGTATGTCACCACATTGATGTTGACAGATTTCCATTTTTAACCCATAACTGCAGAGACTCCACCCCCTGCCCTCACCTCCCTCCCTCTCTCTGTTTCTAGCTGTTCATTCTATTCATCTGCATTTCTCTCCTCTATATCACTGTCCTTGTGCTCCTGCCATCACTTCATGTGGCCTTTCAGAAAAGGAACAAAGCGAAGGCATTTTTTTTCTCCTTTTTTTTATGCAAATAGAATCCGTCTGAGCGTAGACTCACTTTGAATCATTTCACAGCTCAGATAGCTCTGCCATTAGCTGGGTACTCAGCTCTTCCTGCCAGCCTGGATGTATTGATGTGGTCCAGGAAATTTACACCACTCCGTCAAGCCGAATCATCTTGGGAGATGTGATGTCTACGTTAAATCCTCTGCTGACCGCCGCCCTGGCCTGGCTCTATGTAGCAAGCTGCTGGTAATGACGGCAGAGGGAATCAATTGCCAAATCCCATTCTGAAGCCCTGATCTCTTAAACCTTGCATATTGAAAATGCAAATGTCGCTCCGAGAATAGGGGGTTGAGAGGATGAGCTGCATTGACTGTACTGGTAATTTTGGAAACCTTTCACCATGCCAGTTAAGGTCAATAAGTGTGTTAAAACAGTGAGAAGTAACAATGTTTTTACTAAAATCTTCTTAATTTAAAAAGGGTACTAGCTAGTAGTTAAGCATAGAATTTTGTCTTATTTCACAGTCCTCTACATTGTAAAATATTACATTGCTTGACATTGTTGACATTTTACAAATCACACCCTAATAATAATATATTACCATTACATTAGTCATTCATTCTGTTTTGTTACTGACAGCTGTCGCAGAACTGGAATTCTTTTGCATTTTTGTGTCTCATTACATTGCCAAATTGTTAGCACACAATATTGTGAATGGTGAATGCCATGGACACTGCTTTTTTCTACTGGATCCAGGGGTATTTCTTGATCTGGCACATATCAGTAGAAGACATAGGCCTATTCTTCTATGTCAAAAGCTCTTAAGAGATCCACAGTTGCATCAGGTGGAGCCTTGGAGAGAGCAGAGAGGATAACCAGATCAGTCTCATCAGGGGACATAGGATTGAGCCAGTCATACTACATGAGGTACATGCTTCTGTACTCAGCTGTTAGATAATATTTCGTCATGGCTCCTGAATCCCTTTGTCCCTCCAGCTGTCTGGGTGTCTTTGTCACTGTCTCTTCTATAGTTTGGCCAAAAGGGATTCGTGGAGCCCAGTTGAACTGAGAAGCCTCCTTCTATGAATTCCCTGTACACATCTGGATGTGTGACAGGCAGCTGAGACATTGGGGCATGGTAGTAAGGCAGGTAGCATGTATAATTCATCCTGTCATGAGCGACGCATTATAGTATCATTGGTCAAATGCTTTTCAAGTGTAGCATCCAGTCTCTGGGTGCACAGATGAGCCCCAACAAGATTTCAACCATGTCCAACCTGCTGTTCGGTGCTCTGTCAGAAATCAGTGAGAAAAAACGGTGTGCTTTAAAAAGAGAAAAACTAACTACTGTTCACAAGTGATTTTGTTTGGAAGAGCAATTCTCAAGAAGTACATAAAAATACCTGCATTGCAGTTGGAGGAGGATTACATCCACAGTGATAAGAACTACCATGGAGAGTTAAGCTCTAATAGATGTGAGCTAAACTTGGCATATACTTTCAAGACATGGTGTAGAATGTGCAGACACATTTTATTCAGGCTTTGAAGTTCATCCAATCGACTTTAGCTCGAAATTGTAGTGTCTCACGAGATCCTGTATTTAGGGAGCCTCTGTAGCATCTGTAAATTGTAGCGTATCTTGCATGTAAAATGTTTATATAGAACACTGACAAATTGTTTCATCTACTGATAGCTGCATGTGAGGTGTTAATGGATCATCAGTGAACTGCCACATTTAATGATGGTCTGCATGTGAGGCATTTAGCAAATGGACACTTTTCTCTCTAGGTATTGAGAAATTAGCTTCATCTAAACGGGCCCATTTCAAACAGGCACTGTACTAGTAGTGTATACGTTGAGGGAATCAAACCAATGATTATAAAAAAACCCAAGATCAGATCAGGCTGTAAATGTTTCAAAGTTTTAGATTAATTCAATTCAGGGTTGAACATTTTTGTTTACTTTGACATGAATGATTTATTGAAATAGATTTTATGTTTGAAGCTATCATTCTTGGTCTTAGTATTCTTTTTATATCTACTACTAAAGGGAAACTTTAAGCTCAGCAGAAATATTAATTAATTTATAAAGGTATATCAGTATTAACTGAAAAATAATTGTAATTTTTTCCATCTCACCCAACCCTTTGCTGTGTTTGTTTGGTTGAACGTCTCCAGCTTATATTGTCTATTTGGACTGCCGTGGGTAAACTTAGATTGTTACTGTAACATGAAACTGCTTTATCACCAGTTTGCTTTGGAGAGGCAGAGAAGACGTCTGCTGATAATAATTGCTTCCCAAACGTTACATATTGCTTCAGAAAAGACTGCTTCTTTCACTTGGTTAAATCTCAGAGCTGGGAAATATTTAAAAAAAAATTCATTGTGTTGACAATATTTGTAAACCATATGTCAAGTATATTTACTATTTTCCAGGTTCATATTTCTTCTCTACTTTCTCCTTGGTCACACAGTTCTGCACTTTTATTATTCTCCTATTTGAAAAACATAATCTTCTCAGTGGATTGCAGAAACAATGCGCTGATGATTAGCTGTTGTGGTTTTTTTCCGGTTCTGTGCACAGAGTCAGTGGAAGTGGTGCTGGCAGGAAGTCGGGCTGACTGAATGAGGTCATAATGAAAGGCCACAGGTAGCCACCCATGCAAAGTCAGCTGGATGAAATAGAGCAGCCTACTAGACCCTAGACCCTGTAACCATGGGCCCTGAGGAGTTCCCTTTAAACTTTGGCTCCAAAGGGAAGCAACACAATTTTATTAAATGGGTTTATTAAATCCAAAAATCAAGTGTAAAGATCGATCAGGGGAGTCAGCAGCATGTCCTGCTGCCAGGTAATTTGC
Organism: Lepturacanthus savala; assembly: GCA_030544235.1. Lineage (NCBI taxonomy): Eukaryota > Metazoa > Chordata > Actinopteri > Scombriformes > Trichiuridae > Lepturacanthus > Lepturacanthus savala. Next base: position 22,956,595 of record CM060462.1, on the reverse strand, counting down.
AGCAGGACAAAAAAAAAACACAGCAGGCCTTATAGAGGATGATAGCCTTTACACGTTCCTACTACAAACCTGTAAAACCTCCACCTAAACAGGTAGGGCAGTCCGAACCCCAAATAATAACATGGTGCATTCACAACCTGGAGAAAGCATGTCTTGAAGACAACTCCAAGACCATAATTGTGGCTTTATTTGCACATAGAAATCACTGACTGAACCGTAGTATTGCCGTAAATGACTCCCCCGTACTGCTCACAGTACAATGTGTCTTAAGAGTTTAAGGCAAGAATAAGTGCCAAAGCCTATGCACACAGAGTAAGGTCACACCCAGTAGAGAGTAAAGTCACACAGAGTAAACTGTCACACACAGTAAATTCTCACACAGAGTAGAGAGTAAACTCATACAGAGTAAACACTCAGTAAACTCACAGTATAAACTGTCACACAAGCCTAGCTCAAGGCTGTTTTTTTTTTTTTTGAGTCCAGAGATGAGCACACACAGACCAACTCTTTTCTCCCAATAGAGTTTTCTAAGCTGGAGAGGCTCATCACCCCATGCCACCGTTTCACTGAAAAACAACATATCTAGCCAACCTGGCATGCCGACACTTCCCTCTCCACCTGTGTGTGGTAGCAGAAGGTGTGTTTCATCCAACTGCTGAAGGTCCTGGTGACACAGAAGTGCTACTTTTACACTTCTGGTCCAATCCCCACTTTTGGCGTCGCTTGAGTCTGAAACAAACCTGGCTGTGATCAGCTTGCAGTGATCACGATGTAGCTTTCGTTGGCAATTTTAACTTATTTTGTAGGTAGTGTAGAGAGATTTACTGGACAGACGCCTTCAAAAACTCATTCACATGCATCAGTCAAGCCCCTCACTCTCTTCTTGGGTTGGTTTGTTAAACTCCTCAAATAAATCTTTCATGAATTCCATCCATCCATTTTCTATAATGGTTTATCCTCACTAGGGTCACAGGGGTTTACTTGAGCCAATCGCAGTGTACTCCAGGTGAGAGTCAGGGATACACCCCGGACAGGTCACCAGTCTACTTTGGGGCACACACACCATTCACTTACACATTCTGGACAAACTGTGGACAGTTTAGAGCAGGGGTCTCAAACTCAATTTGCCTGGGGGCCGCTAGAGCTAGGGTCTGGTTGAGGCTGGGCCGCATCAGGTTTTCCACACTTTCCTGAAATTGTCTGTGCTCATCACCAATGATATATAATAATGATATGATATGATATATATATAATTCCACTGTGTCTCACTGTTGTGTTAAAGTTCCAGTTTTAGTGTTCAGCTGACGTACAAAGAACATCATTTCCGCTGGTAGGTAGGGTCCATATGACATCAGCACGTTAGTAATTGGTTGAAGGTCAGAAACCATAGAAACACAGTGTTTGTGGTGGCCGGTTAATATTAAATTAATTAAATTAAAAAAAGTAATAAAGTTTGAAAAGTTAGGATAGTGGCTAGCATGGAGCTAACGCTAACACGGATACACACATAAAACTTCACTTGTGTGCGTATGTAACAGTGTTAGCTCCATGTTAGCCTCTTAGCACTCATTTTCCTCGTTCTTGCACGCGTGTAACGTCAGGTCTGGTGCTTCGGAGCACCCGGCTCCGGTGACAGCCACACCGGCATGTTGTTTATCTCTTTAAATGTGTATTCAGCAGCACTGGTGAAGGCAGCAGCGGCAGGTTGTTTACATCCATGGTTGGTGCTGCTACAGTGGCGGGTTGTTTACATCCGTGGTTTACACGTGTATTCAGCACTGCTGCCTTCCCCAGTGCTGCTACAGCGGCAGGTTTGTTACGTCCGTGGTTTACACGTGTATTCAGGCTGGTGCTGGGCACCGTGGGCACGGTCACGTAGCCGGTATAGTCCGGGTGCTCCGAAGCTGTCGGCCTTCGAATGACACAGACCTAACTATTTAGCACGGAGGTAATGCTAACTACGGTGACTGGGAACCCTCCATGCTGCAAATAAAAGAAAACTACACAACGGAAGTGAATTACCGGGGACTATTATTGCCGATGCACCTGTAGTTTTTTATATGAGCGAAGAAGAAGAGGTGTTGTAAAGCAGAAGTAATTAGGGGCAAATAATTGTTTCTTCTTCGTATTCCTCCACAAAATATGTGGTAACTTGCCAGTGAAAATGACCACAACACACAGATGCCGAGTGTCCACTTTTTATCCGGATTAGAAAAACGATAAATCCCTCTCAGTCACGGGGAGAACAACAACTCGCACATGCGCAGAACCTCCAGTCTTCTTCATCAATCATCCTTGCCGGCCATAATGGTCATATAGCGGCACCTACTGGAGAAACAATTATTTGCCCCCTAATTACTTCTGCTTTACAACACCTCCTTTTCCTTCGTATTCTTCTTCTTCGCTCACATAAAAAACTACAGGTGCACCGCCAATAATAGTCCCCGGTAATTCACTTCCGGTTTGGAGTTTCCTTTTATTTGTAGCGCCGTTTCTTTTTGTTTGCAGTGTTTCTTTTATTTGCAGCATTGAGGGTTCTCGGCCACCATACAAACGGCCGCACTAACATTAAACTTTCATATCAAGGCGGGGGCCTCAAACTAGCGTCCGGCGGGCCACATTTGGCCCGCGGGCCGCGAGTTTGAGACCCCTGGTTTAGAGTCTCCACTTAACCTAAACTTATTGTTCAAACTGGGAGGAAGCTGGAGAAAACCCACGGAGACACAGGGACAACATGCAAACTTTACATAGAAAGGCTCCAGCCCATGTCCTTAAACCCTTTACCTTCTTTCTGAGGCAACAGCATTACCCAACATGCAGTATTGTCATGAACTCATTTTATCTAGATATGTTAATGATTATTAAAGCCTAAATTTGTCCAGGCGATGTTTTACTACTGATTGAAGCTAAAAGCCATGAAATAATGATTGACAAATGAGAAATTTGTCAAACAGTGATTCTGTGTTTTTTATGTGCAGAGTAGTGGGGAAATGAATGTTTTTCACAATGAGCCATCGTTGCAGCAGCAGGACACAACATTGTGCCATGTGTTTGCAGGCAAGGTAACTAACAGATTATCTCTGTTAATCTGGCACTGTGACATTGTACTTATACTTATCGCAAACGCAGTAGCTTGCAGTACAAATCCTGCTGTTTTAGGGCCAGGATTTTAAAATACTGATGATTAAGTGCTTGCTCAATGGTGAAATTTGAATCTCTCTCTAGACCTGCACTATATGAAAAGCACCATGAGATATATTATGCTGTGTGGTTATGATTTGGTGGCATATAAATAAAATTGACTTGTAGATTTGATATGTCCACCATACTCTCCCAGTGAGACCCCTTCAAGACTTTTTTGACTAGTCATGCAGAGCAGGAGATTGCAGGCACCATGGACTTCTATTTATTTTCGACGTGTAGGCAAAACGAAAAACTTAACAGATCCAACAAAGACTGAATAGAAAGCTGAACAAAAACCACAGACTGAAATACAAACTAACCTGAGGAGCGGAAAATAAATAAAATTCTGGATTGAATGACCTTGAATGTCCTAAATGGCAGCTACAGTATTTAATACAACCCTAGTAAATACATCATGTTTATAAAACCCATTCTTTTTTCTCAGTTTTAATGAGCACTCTTCTTTCTACAGTTGTTACAGTACAAATGAAACAAAGACCTGGACAAAGGCCAGTGTTTTTAATACATGTTTACATGTTTTTATGGTGAATGAGCTGTCAATTGACATAACCTCCGCTGAGCCTGAAGCGTAATTGAATATCAATTGAATATTAAAACTGCCCCATCGACCACTGCCCAGACAGTGGTTCCTTCATCGATTGGAAGGCATTTCTGATATCAACATACAATGATTTGTGGTGTCCAGGTCCATTTTTGCAAATATATAGCTGAACATTGTAAATGGTGTCATGACGGAGGGCCATGTGCTGTTGAAGCAGTGAGTTTTTAATACAGGTGATATACAGTAGCTGGCCAGACAAGACTCAGAGTTTCTGCCATTAGCACCATCTCAGAAAATGTCAATGGCCTGCTCCTTTGACACCATGTAAAGGTCTAACACTACACATTCATTTCAACACCATTCTTTCTATTTTGTTCATTTTTATGTTTCCACTACGTCGACCTGCTTTTTCTGTTGAAGTGATGTGTCGGTCGCGAACAATCCGTTTTTTAATCTTTTTTTTTTAAATTTTATCTGTGGTTTTACTGTTTTAATAAATTTGTTTTAAACAGAGGATTTAGTGTTTTAATTATAAATCAGTGGTTTCAGTGATTCTATTAATTTAGAATCTGTGTTTTTAGTGTATTTTTTAGTTTTGTTTTTTAACACAAATCTCAAGTCAAAACAGCACTAAATTGCAAAAGTGGTAAAATTAAGAGCCATTTGGGAGCCGAAACAGTCGGCTCTTCTTAAAAGTTATAGCTGCATATAGCTGCTTTTTAAAAGCCTCAGCAGAGTTTAAAGCACATGTTTGGGGGCCACTGCTTGAAAGGCTCGATCCCCCTGGTCTTGAAGCCAGTGTGGGGGATGACCAGCAGGCATTGGTTCCCAGTTCTAAGGGAATGTGTAGAGCAATACTGATTCAGCAGCTCGGAAATGTATGCAGGACCATTTAAAGCTCTGAATGTGAGAACTAAGATTTTAAAATGAACTGGGAGCCAGTGTAGTTCTACTAAAACCGGTGTGATGTGAGCTCCTTTACTGTATACACAGACTATGCAATGAAAAGTATAAATTTTCACCACTGTTATCTGTAACCTGGCTATAGATTACTTGAGAATAAAGTCACTATTCTGACAAGAAATCCTCTACAACTTTGTGACTGCAAGGTGACAATACTCATATGGAAATAAATAAAAACATATGCATGCCAGTTATAGCCTCAAAAGTTTATAACTACCCCAAACATGTCCTTAGTGTCTTAGTGTCTCTGGGTTAGCCTGCATAGAAAACAAGCTCACCATTAAGTGACCCCAAATGATGGCAGCTGTTTACCACAACGTTACCAAATGACAACAAAAATTCTAAGTGATCCAGAAACCAGGATTTCTTCTGGATCATTACCAAAATGTAATCATCTGGCCATGGTAGCATTCCCAACGTTCCCTGGAAAAGTAAACATAAACAAAAAAATCTGCCCAAAACTTTTTTGAGAAAACATAATTGTGAAAACAACCGCCTTGGTGGAGTGGTTTGCTTCTTAACCAGGTTCTTGCTGTCCTGAGGAGCGAAACCAAAGGATTTTTAAAAACAGCCTTTACATCCCCCAACCTTGGCAAAGCTTTACAGAGATGGATTTGAGTAACAGCAGAGGTTACTGCACCGGGCGTTGTCCTGTGAGACAACTGGGCAGGATTCCAGACAGCAGAGAGGAAGGAAAGTTGGCCTGAGTCGTCCACAAGTCCACGTCCATACTCTTCCATAACTGTCTTGCCCTTGCGTCTTAACCTGTACTGTATTCATGTCTCTCTGTCCATAACTTTTTTTTTAACTTAAATTCTATTCTCTTTTCTTTTTTTTTTACTTCCAGGGTTTTTATGCATTAAGTTAAGCAGCTTAAATTGCCCACGTATAAGAAGTTTTCTGTGAAAATAACCTTAATCTGAATATTTTGACTGTTTTGGCTCATTTTGGTCTTACAGTCGACAGCTAAACTGTTTTGATTTAGTCTCACCACTTTTAGCATCATCATTTCCAGCAGAAGCTGGCAACTATTTTCACTGAAAGTAGGGAAAAAGTGTGGTTAAGGTAAAACGGTGTGTTCTAAGTAAATAAAACACTTGCTTAAAATGAAGGAAAAAAAACACCTATGCCTCCTACGTTGACTATTAACAGAGTTGTGGAATTGTAACATAATGTCTTATGTTCCTGGTCTCCCAAAAGCCCTGTGAAGTGATGTCGTAAGCACCAGTGTGCATCACAAGATGTGCAGTTTTATCTAGAGCACATCTACCTCAGGCAGAAACCAGGAAAGTCATTAAGGATCCCAGCCACTCCGACAACAACCTCATCAAACTGCTGCAGTCAAATACCTCCTGAGTCACAAGGCCAACACAGAAATGCTCAGGATGAGTGTCTTTCCCTCAGGCAATAAGAATCCTTAATATGGATTCTACCAAAGGGCTACACGCTGCTGTCCAACAACATAAACTGCGCAGAAATATCAACAATGCTCACAGGGGTCTCTCAAGTCTCTGTACATACACATATGTATGGATCCGCAGTGCATATTCTTGCAAAATGTAGATGTTTAGGATTGCACAGAAAACAACACTGGGGAACATAGTTACTCACCATTGAATATTATAGCATGATCTAACTTGTAGAGCACAGATCTGCAAGTCTCTATATAACATCCTACCCTCCTCATAACTTGGACATCAATAATTTGCACATATTAGGTTTTTCAGTGGTAATATGGGCTTTTAAGAAATAATTAAGGATGCACTGAATATTCAAGAACTGAATATATGTTCGGCTGAATATTGCAAAAAAAACGCTACATTTGGTCTTTGGTGGAGTGAGTTGAAAACAAGACCAAAAAGTGATGTGTGATGTGATCAACATGCAGTCACATGTTGACCTGGCACCCTTGTTGCAACGAGTGTTCACCCAAATTATCTAGAGCTGGTTCCTGTTCAAAGAACACTACAGCTTTAATTTGTTATATTTATAAGCCAAACACCCTGAAGAGCATGCTGAGTAAGAGAGAGAGAGACACTGCTGTAGCAGCTAGAAGGAGAGCTGGTCACAGCAAGCCCACTCTGTCCATGGACAGCAACTTTGAAAAGTCCAAAAAGTTCTCAAAGGACAACACCAAAGCAAACAGAATCACAGAGAAGGTGATGGAGTTCATGGCTTTGGATGATCAGCAGTCTAATGTTGTGGAGGACATTGGCTTTCACAGGCTTGTGGGTCACATTGATCCACATCAAACGATACTGATGGTATTTTTCTGACGTGTTTTTTTCAAAAACAAGTCTAAAAATTATTCTAGGCTATTTATGCAATATTAAAATAAATAGTGAAAAACGTAACAAGTGCATTTAATATTTGGTATTCAGCCAAGCCTTTAAATTTATTGAAATTTGGCCACAAATTTTCAGTTAAGTGCATCCGTAGTAATAATATATAAATCACGCAACCTATGACACCTGATAACCATTCTACATGAGCAGCGAGTCACCAGTTTGATTCCTGGCTGGCAGTTTCACATCTGACCCCAGAAGATAATTTAGTTGTTTTATTTGTGCTGGTTCTCTGTCTGTGCGAATCTCACCTGTCTCCTTGTGTTTCCTGACTTTTCCTACCTGTACTGTTGTCTATATCTGGACTTTTCTGTGTACTGTCCTCTTGGAATAAACAGATGTTAAGGTTACGTTGCTACCTTTCTAAATCCTGCCTTTACTCTCTTTTGCAAATTCACTGTCTCTCTCAATTTCCAAATAGAAACTGCAACTTAATATTCCATTTCCCAATCTGTAGCTCATCCTTATTTGTCTGCAAATGCACTTTTGAACATATTTATCTACGCATTATTATAATTCATTGTAGTATTGTATTGGCATAATAATACGATTCAATTGCTGTTTTGTTTCATTTCATTCACTCTGGCTGACATGTTTTGTGAGATATTTTTGGTTGAAAGGCGGTGTAGTTAACATTGATTATGCAATGCACGGTCCAGTTTAATACCCTTTTCTGATTTGATTCTCAATTGAAATACTGAATCTTCATAAGGACAACGATGAAGAAACGGTTAGTAATATAATATTTCAATTGATGATGCAACATCAGATGTCCTATACAGTCATGAAGCTTCTAAGATATGTTTTTTTTCATTATTATTATTTTATATGGTGATGCATCTCAATGATGGTAGTGCACTCAGTCTATTACATGCACTGTATTTAATGGATCTACTTAAAGGAAATTGATAACATGTAGGTTGTTCTTGTCCCATAACCCTATAAAATGTCAATAATGATTTAATAATGGGGCACTAATGAGTTTGCTTTCCTCTTAAAACAAATGCATATATTTTTTAAAACAATCCTCATGTCAGACTATATGATAATGATACTATAACTGCAAGCTTGTGTAATAAGCATGATTATACCCACCAATTCCAGATTCCAGCAGAAAGAAAAATAAGTTGCTTTAAAAAGGACTGGACTATTGCCCATTGTGAATGAGGATCAATACCTCAATGCTGCTACTGTATCAGCTCATCCAACAAATCCAATTCAATTATCAGCAGCCAAGTAGAACAGATCTATCCAGGGCTTTGAGGACTGTGAAGATGTGCTTTACTTTAAAAAAAAGAAGAGGATGAAAAAGGTGAGAATGCGAATTCTCCCGCTGTGCCTCCGGAATTGATTTCAAGATATATCTGTGCTCCCAGAGCTGAGTTTCAATTAGTGAGGTTGTATGCTGAAGGGAATCTAGTGATCTGTGACAACGTTGTCTGATTGTTTCAGGAACCTTTTTCTACAGGAATATTGAATATTGAACAAACTGTCAAACATTGGCTAAAGAGTTAGTTTGGCCAAAATAAGCAAACTTTATGTCATCATGTTAAAAAAAAAAAAAAAAATCAAGTGTCAACTCATGCACACACATGTGCACAATTTAGTAAATCTTGAGTGTTATTTAATTATTATTAGAGCATACTAGTGCAGTTGGAGTCATTCAGACAGAGATTCCCAGACTTATAATTAGATAGATTAGATATGATATCTAAAATGTTATATTTTTCTTGAAAGGTGCTATGTAAATAATGCATTTATTATGATTACTATTATTGTTATCTAAGCATATGCAGCCATGGTCTATTCATCACTCAGTAAATAAATAGATAACTGCAGCCGTGTAAATGTTTCTTTCTTTAGGCACATTTATTTATTTGATATGGACCGAGTGCATTTAAATACAGGCTACAAAAATGTAGCTGTGCGTATATACATATCATAGACATATTTAATATTCTAACCATAGCTAGAGTTTGATATCAGCACTGTGATTTCTTTGCATACTGATTTTTTGTGGCTCCTAACTCATTTGTTCTGTTGGACTCTAGTGTCAATTTCTCGGTCAGAGAGGTTTCTCTTCTTAGCGCGATATTTAAATGATGACTGTTTTCAGCCGCCACATTTATCAATGCCCGATCATTTTTAGGCTGTGATTGGTGAGACTCAAGCGTTTCATGAATCACACATGAACCCTGTCATAAGATGATTTCTGCACTCGGATCGGAACAGCCGCAATTCTGCAGCATGTAAACTGCAAAGAAACACAATGAACGACCTAACAAGAAATATGCATTAATTATACCACATGTGTTACTACAGTAACTGTAAAGACTGTCCTGAGGGTGGTGTTATAGGTAGAAAGCTCAAACTTTCCAAAATGAAAGTTTGTATGATGTTCACATAATAGAATCACACAATACAAACAGACGTTTTCAAGAGATGATCAGTTTATTCCAGTATGGATCCTACTGGAAACAAAACTAAGGGTCAATACCCACCCAATAACCACTTAACCTCCCGTCAATTCAGCCGGTAACAGGAGGAAAGGGAAAGAAAAAATGTAAAAAAGGAACAATTTCCCCCCCTTGCTTCCTCCTGCTTGGAACACATTCATGTGCAGCTCAGCAAGACGTACAGAGCCACAGGAGCAGTACATATTACAAGCTGCAGACAAAAAACATGTTTCCAAAGTCATAATTAGTACTATGATTGTAATATTTATTTATTATTTAGAACCCATATCAAAACTCAGTATCAGTAATTACGCAAATGTAAGTAATTAGAATTTCCCCATATCTCTGGTATGTCGAAATATATTAATCGCTTTGCCTGACAATGATTCTCAAAGCTTTTTCAGACTCAGATATTTAGAATTTATAGCTGTAAATCTTATCAGACTTCATGGTGTTGAAGGGCCAGGAGCTTTTGTTACTGCACAATCTGAAGGATATCTTTCAATGGCTGTTGTGAATCAGTGCACAGGTGCCTGAGCTCAGACAAATAGTAATCCTATATAGAAGGAGTAAACCCTGCACTTACCTGGTGCTACTCAACCATTTGTGTCATCAGTTGCAAACCAACAGAATGTTTAAAATTCCACGGTCAACATTATATATATGGTAAACAATATACTGTCATACTGGGTCATAATTAGGCTATATTGTATAATTTATATACTGTATATGAACAATATGTTAATGTCATGTTTAGTCACATTATTTACAACTTATATCATCCAAACATTCAAATCTGTCTATTATTGATGATAATTCATACTGTGACTGAATATGATCTTAAAATATTTATATACATTGCATGTCTACATTGTAGCCTAGGCTACATTTACAGCAGGTTACATGTTAGCATCTCTATTGCTATCCGTTGCATGCATCTGTAGGCTACTTCACTGTTTTTCTCATTCTCTTAGAATATTACAATTTTCCTTCTCTTTGCCTGGTCATCCAACATAAGAGGCCATCCTCTTATGTTGCATCCTCAGATTCAGTCAAATCTGCTCTAAAAATATACCTGCAGTTGGCAGTAGCGTGTTTACTTTTGCTTTTAACTAGTCAAATATATGGCATCTCGGTCACGTTAGACCTTGTTGATGTCATGATAATTAGGTGCTTTATAGATTTGGTTTTTGGGCTTTGTGTTAAACATTTTACTTGCTGGAATCTAGATGAAGGGGGAAATTAAAATGAAACAAAACTTCAGGAATAAAAATACAGAGGTACAGCTCTGCCTATAACAACTGAATGTGAAACACAGATGAAGAAGAAAAACAAGAAAAAAATAACACGTTACAGCAACCAAGTGTAAAATATATAGAAAAAAATAAAAGAGATGCAACCTACAGGTCAGATTACATTTCACAAAACAATGGGTGTCACGTTTCTTTTTTTATACAATAATAACAAGATAATAAAAAACACCTGCCTTATACTTAAATACAGTTGGTTTTACATTTACAGTAATCCATATTTATTTAGGATTTGCTCTTGAGGAATTTGTCTTGTTTAGCAAGCAGATCAAATACATATGTAGTTGCCACTTTTTCTTTCAACCATGATGTTGCATACATGTTTAAGTTCTGAAGTGTAGTTCATGCATTGCCCTCCTCTTCCCAGTACTGAATCTAATACATGGGTGGGAAATGCTGGTCCTGGAGAGCCACTGTGGGTCCAGGTTTTTGTTCCAACCAAGCAGTAACACACCTGATTCTGCTAAGGCCTTCATTAGTAGAATCAGGTGTATTACTGCTTGGTTGGAACAAAAACCCACACTGGCCATCCAGGACCAGGATTTCCCACCCCTGTTCTAATACATCCATCCAGGGTCCTCCATGCACCCCTTTTCCCCAGTAACACCTTCCAGCTCCTCCCGATTCCCACACCTGATGGGATATATCCGGGGCTTCCCCACAGTTGAACATGCCTGGAAAACCTCTAAAGAAAGCACCCAAGAGGCATCTTAATCATGAGCCCAAACCACCTCAGCTGACTCCTTTCAACACAATTTCCTCTGGATGTCTGAGCTCTTTGCCCTCTCCATAAGGCTGATGACTATCTGTCCATCTCCATTTCACCCACCCTTAGGGTATCTGCTGATTAGAAATGAATACTTTTCTGATGAGAAACTTTTTTCCTCCCAAGTTTGAAATCTATACACTTCTACATGGTAAGATTGTATTAAAAGTTTTTATAAAGCTTTCAAATAAATCATGAATAAGTATTTTTCTTGATTGCATTAAATATTCACAACTAAATAAGCAACAATCGAAGTTAAAGATTGGAAAAAATCTATCTTCAGTTATTATTAAAGAGGTTAGCTCTAAATAGCTCTGCTTCATGAAAACTGTGGTTGTGATCATATTTGATTGACAACTACAACTGTCACATTTTGATGCATGGATATACATAAAATAACCTTTTTCCAGTAAGAAGAGTTCAAACAAATACAGAAACCTCTCATCTGAAATAACATGAAAGGTTTTAACCTCGGAACGAAGGTTCTTATTGGACCACACCACTCAATAAATAGAGGTTTTCACAACCTTCATGGTATCAAATCCAGGTACTGACAGAATGAATGTAGTCTAACCGATGGCAGAAACACTGAATCGTATCTAAAGTGGATGAGTCATGTCTGGCTAATGATCTACCTTATAAAGTTAGTATCGGCACTGACCCAAATTGAAAATTGCAAATTGGGCCGGTGCATCCCGTGTGAAATTACCTTGCAGGATTTGTTTGCATGCAGCTCGAATCAGGTCTGGAACATTAGGCTGCAGGCAGGGGAAAAACAAACCACAGAACTCCAATGAAATTTTATGTGTATACAATATTTCATTTCAAAATGGAAACTCAGATGAATACAAGACATAATTAAAGGAAACCCCAATAAATGCCTTAGAAGGAGTTATTCCATCATGCGCCTTTAGAGCAGCTCCTCCTCCTAGACTCTTCAGATTACCTTTTTATATCAATCAGAAGTGACAGGATACGGTCTATAATGAACTATATCCAAAGGATAACGATTAGGTAATTGCAGCTGTTATTATTAACTGGGTGGTGGGAAAAAATAAATAAGCAAAAAAAAAAAAAACACATGTATGTAGTTGTGTCTAGTCAAGATTGTTGAGTATGTATTTTCTGATTCTGACAAGCTTGAAAAAAACAAGGATGAATCATAAACACAAACCTACAGCAAAATATTACAGAAGACCAGCAGTTCTATGGTATGTAACATCGGCAGAATGCCAGTCAAATATCACAATGAGCCTCAAGGTCCTCACACAACACTCCCACGCTTTGTCTCACTCTTCCTTCAACACATAGTCTACTTATGTAAATGTCAACGCCCAGAAGGACACAAAACAGCTGGTGCGAGGAAGAGAGAGAGAAAATAAGACTGCTTTCATTTCATTTTCACCTTTCTTTCATCACCATCTATTTCATGAAAAAAACTTCATATTAAACATACAAGAGTGTTACAAGTCATACAGTAGGCGCAAAAGAAATCAATAATCTCCTAACTCAATTATAATGTCGTAACTTTTCAAAGTGTAATAAAGTGTCCTTCTGAATGAGATAAAAGAAAGTAATAAAACCTGTCATAATGATACATTGCTCCGGAATATTTTAATATCTTTTCTTGATAATGTAACACCTAATTATGTTGACAATTCTTATCTTGTACAAGGTGTTACCAGTGTTGCTGTGAAACTGCAAATTAGAAGATTAAACTATGACCTTAAGTCCCAGCCCTTATTTTAACTCTTTTGGTTCAGTCTTATAGTTCTCATCACTCATTTCCAGGCAGCAGGCACATGTTACTTGTGAAAAAAAATGCTGCAGTAATTCAGAAAATATTTTTTCATGTGGCTGTGTCACATGTATTCGTCTAATTTATACAGTTGGGTACAATATAAATAGTGAGGCAACAACGCTAACCCCTGCACCACTGTGTTGCCCCCTTTGAAATGTGTTTTCAAAAATTCTGGAATGGCCAACCCAATCCCCAAACCTTAAAGCCATTGAAAACTTGTGGGCTGACATCAAAAATGCTGCTTCTGATGTTCTGAAGCAAAACCAAGAAAATGAGAGGAACTGTGAGGCTAAAATACCCGTTGATATGAGCCAGGAGTTGGTTGATTCAGAGATCTCAAGCAGTTCTCCGAAACCATGGTCATAACAAATAAATATTACTTCAGTGATTCACAGGAATGTTATATCCTGAAGATCTTTCAGTTTATGCAGTTATTAGTTGAGTTGCTATTTTTTTGAATGGCCTTATATTCATTTTTCTTCATTTTCTGTAAAGTAATTAAAACAATAGACACATTTTTCTTCACATTTTGATTTAGGATATAAAATGCATGACCCAATGCATCGAAATAAAACTTATTATAATGGTTTTGGTTTTACTCACATCTTTAAAAACACTGTAATACTAAAATGGAGATGCTGATTGTCTCCACCAAAAATGAAGCAGTCTCAAATGACTTGTGTCATTTAACCTCCAGGTAGGATTTACCTCTCCTGTCCCTTGGCTCTATGCAATTGCAGAGTTTGTGTCACTTAAAGAGAGATGGGGAAATACCATTTATCTGGCTATGCAGTTGGCTGCTTTTTGTCATTTGTGTGAATACAGCAAGGATTTTTAATTATTTGGTATTTATCATTATTGGCAGCTGTTTGTCCAGCTGAACATGTTGAACAGGTATTTATCAGTGAGGGACTGATTGGATGTTCCGCCTAGTGAACCAGTGATTTGGCTTCTTCTTTTTTTTTGTTTTGCCTTTTTCTTTGTCACAACCAGACAAGACAAGCATCTCGATAAAGGAGGAAATAACAGCCACTGTGATAACCCTCCAGAGTTGTAGTCTGTTCTGAAAGGAGGATGAAACAGTGTGCAGTATTTATTTAACCTTCAAAGTGGACCTGCTGGTTTGTATTTAATCTCTAGCCTGTAGCATGCATTGCTTTGCCGTAGCGCCAGATTGAACGTACCTGGGTGCACCTAGGGGACAAAAGTGGGTGTGGGGGGGTGGAGTGATGAATTATATAGGGGCGACGATGGGGAGGAGAGGCTGATATGTTTCCTCGTCGCTCTGCATGTGAGCTCAGTGATGCTCGCCGGTCGGTGGGTTGACGTGTTTTGTACAGCCTCCGTTATCAATGTTTCATAACCTCCCTGGCTGAGAACATTGTTCAGTGAACTGTCATGCTCCTGGGAGCTTCATTTCTTCTGCTGTGTGTTTGTGTTTCCATTCATGTGGGATTAACAGAGCCAAAGAGAATGCACCACACCAAAGCCTGTAGGATATTACTAGGATATTCCCTTTTAGTTGGGTCATATTTCAAACAGCCACGGAGTGCGATGGTTTTCAGAAACACCCTTGTTAAAACCGTGTCACGCATTTGTCCGTGTCACCACCTCTGCCTCTGTTAAGCACCTTGTTTCAAACTGGAAAAGGCAAAGAGGGAATTAACAATATACAGTACAATTTATACTGCCTTTGTTTTTGACCACAGCATTGTTTAGCAATGTGCAATGACACATTCCACACAGGAACCAATTACTTTGGACCAGGGTTCTTGTAGCCTTGATTTTATTGTTTGACCACATTTCAACAGGTCATTTTAACAGAGTGCTAAGCTCCTAAAAATCTATGCAAAGTTTCAATAAACCACCAGGTTCCCTTTATATGCTGTCGTATATTTTGATAAAATAACCTACAGTCTGCCTAATTTATTAAAAAAAATAAATAAATAATTCAAGAAAGAAGACATGACTACAAACACTGGACATTTTTCATGCTCAAATGACATTAAAGAACATCCTCTTTGGTAATATTGCTTAATTGTTAATTGCTGTGGCTCCGGTGCAGGAAAAAAATAAGAAGTACAACATGAAATTCAAACTTTCTGTTGTAAAATATGCACAGAAAATCTCTGGAGAAGCAGCCGCAAGACATTAACCTAGAGTACTGTTATCTTACTTTTTAAAAATGTAAGTCATACTGGTTTAATGAAAGAATCTATGGTAAATTACCATACGTTTCCAGTTTTGCTGAGAAAGATTTTTGTCAGAAAGGAATTAATCTCCTGTTAAATGGTTGAAACAAACGCCCCAGTTTATATTTGCTAATTTACTTTATGTCCTTAAAGGATTCTCTTTTGGGTACATCCCACCTCAGGCGAGTACAAGCCTGTTCTTTGCACAGATATGAACTGCTCCCAGATGAGTAATCCTGATGCTGCACTCATTGTTGAAGACTTCATTCAGGTTAAGTGTCATGATCTGTGGGATGAATACTGACTCAGTGGTGAGAAAGAAGGAAAGACTGTTTCACCTCAGACATTTGAGAAAATTCTAGGCATCCTCTCAAATACGGTGGAATTTCTAGCAGTGAGCAAAAGCATGTCGAAAGAATATTTACATCAGAAGTTGCAGGAATAAGGCTGTGGTAATCATATACAAATATGTTATATGTTTATTATTGTTTGTATTGATTACAAATCATTACTTATTTAAACTATTTTATTGGGGAAATAAAGTAACTGATGGGATTGCATTTAATTGTGATTATGCTGTGATCATATGGGACAAATTAATATTGACTGATTAATGTCATATAAAAGGTTATCTTTTTTGTCAAAACTCATTTATTTCCTTAGCTGGGTTAATGGTTAATTTCTAAATTGCTTGCATCCTGCAGTTTCTTGTGCTATTGACAGTATCATTCATTACAGGAGCATCACCTCCCTGGGGTAAACATAGTATAGATGAGGAAAAATAATTCAGTTTACCTCAACCTGCACTGGTTTATTCCTACATGATGTATTTCTGTATTTTCACTGTGAGTCATTATTCATCATCATTATTTTACATGTTTGTTGGTGAGAGCATGTGTCAGACAGGTTTATTCTGAGCTGGTTGAATTGATGAGAGATAGCTCTCAGCTGCATCACCGGGGAGTCTTTAATAAATCAGGTCAGTGATGGAAGTTTGTGTATAATGATCTTGTTCTGCATCCTCTTCAAAGTGTTGTCTCATTTAACTTATTACACCAAGGATCTGAACATGAGCCTGCATATGTAATGATGGAGGACTGACGACATTGGAATCAGTTGCTTCCATGTTACCAGTTTGTGAATATGTTAGGATCAAGAAAAACTAGTGCAGTGCCCTTAGGAAGTATGTATTCCTGTAGAAAAGTGGGAGCTTAACTAGATTGTTCATGTTGGAGTCTTAGTATTAATATACAAATTGTACTAAAGGTAAGACATGGACATACATTGAGATAAGGAGAGACATGGTAACAATTATTGTAAGAAAAGTCTACAATTAATGTTACAGATAATAATCTATATATCAGTTTTGAAATTGTGTTGATAGGCCAAGTAAAACCAGAATTATGATAAATCTCTTAAATTGTACTTTTTCCTGTATAGTGTAACAACCTGGGCATTCTGTTCTGTCAGGTGATAGTGCTGGGATTTCCTGCGGATCTGCAAACGTTTGGAGCAAGATGGCTACGGCCTACAGAAACCTGTGATAGCATGAGGAATACGTCCTAGTGTGTGGTTTTTGAGAAACATAATAATTTTATCACATTGGCTGCATGATCAGTGCAGGAAGAAACGGGACGACGGAGCTTTGAGTTGTAAGGAAAGCGCTGGGAAGCAACATGAGGAAGGGCTGTGATATGAATATGTGTGATATGTAAGTCTATGGGATTTGATGTTTGAATTATAATAATGATGTTTTGTATAGCCATCAATTTTTTTTAAAGGATATATACCATTGTGCCATGTGCAGCTATATCTGAATCTATCGAAATCCTTTTTTTTTTGACGAATAAATGAATTGGGCCCTCCAGTTAATTGGTGTCATAATTTAATATGCTATCAAATATATTGATAACATCATGAGAGATGAACTTTATGCCACAGTATTGTATTGGACATTCTGTGGGCCCGCCTTGGAGGCACAAAATGTTTTAGTCCAGTCACGCAATTTGTGCACTGGCATGGAGAGGGGCCCAGAAATTGGTGCTACACCCCTGGACTCAGGTCAGATATTGAAGCTGAGTTCAGTCCAGAAATGGTGAAGCAGTTTTAATCTGTTATGCTGCACAGAACTGGAACAAGCTACCAGCAGAAATAAAATCAGGCCCAACTGTGGTCATTTTTTAAAAATCAGATTGAAAACTTTTCATGCTCTTATGATTGAGCTCATTTTAATTGTTAGTCATTTTAATGATTTTAAAGCTTTATACATTAAACATATTTTATGTATTTTATTTTATTTATGTATTTTATTTTGTATTATTGTTTATTTTTTCATCTTTTATAAATTTGGTTTTAGTTTCCAATTATTATTGTTAAATGCTTCTTTTTATGTAAAACACATTGTGTTGCCCCTTGGTATAAAATACTCGTAAATAAAGCTACCATGCTTTGAGAAGCAGCTTTAGGATTCTGAACCCACACTCCTGTCTCTACCTGAGAAAAAAAAAAGAAAAAGGATACAAACATTGCAGGAAAAAAGACTGATAGCAAAAATGTTGGACATGATGGACATGGACGAGTTCATCACTGTCAGGTCCTAATGAATCAAGATAAGCAGGAATGGCCCCTTGAGGAACCCCCCTCTCATCGTTTAACCATTCCCCCTGACAACAGGAGCAATGTCATCTCCATTTGAAGGGGACATAAAACAACCTGTTGGGTTGTGCCGCTCATAAATCCATCAACATGGGCTCTCACTGCTGTCATTCACTGCTCTTCTGTATATTGGTTATGATATGATCAGCTCCTCAGTGTCTGCAAGAGCAGAGATACATAACATTTAAAATAACATGCACCATAAATGGACAGAGGCGCTGAATAGTGTCACATGTTTTGCATGGCTGAGTTAACGGATGTTTTTATTTCTGGAACCATTCAGGTAAAAATATTACTGCCATTCTTTTCATTCTTTGTGTCATATTACATATCCTACAATGTGCTGCACATACAATGGGGACTTAAATCAGAAAAAAAGATGTAGTAATGCAGAATAAGCTTGTCTTTACAGGGAAAAAATGATACAGTTCTAAAATTCAAGCGAACAAAAACTACTTCTAGTCACATTTAAACCATCTAATGCCTGTTTAATATAATTAGGATCTGTGTGTTCAGATGACATCAGCATAAGGTGATAGTCATGGTGTTCACTGTTGCCATGACGATGAAAGTTGCACAACATTAAGGAAGTAGAAACGACTTTCAGGTATGATCCATGATGTGTTTCTTATGCCTAAACCTCCCAGATCTTAAAGAAAAAAGTCATTGCTTTTAATATGATGTATATTTTTTAATTTACTATGACTACAGAAAACTTTTTAAGAGGAATACTACAACAACCATAATGCATTGCATGTGCTTCCAATCAGCATCTAAATCACTACTAAACATACAAGCAGTGCATACAGTGGTAAACGGACATGAAACTAAATTAGTAAGTCGGGTTATGTGTCTTTACTTGTGTTATGAAGCAGGCCTGTTAGGGATCTACTGATACTGATTATTGAGGATCTGCAGGAGCAACAGCTGATTTGAAGGGAGTAGTGCACACACAACACACACACACACAAACACAAACACACACACAAACACACACACACACCACTAAATTGGCCACAGGAGCTTGCACCTGTGATGATGAGAGAATGAAAGAGACTTTTAGCGGTGGAACTGGGACTGGGACGAAGCAGGTGGTGATTTTGAAAAAGGCCCAAAGGGCAGCGTTTTTATTTAGAATTTTTAAATACCACTAACTAAAAAAAAATAATCTAAGAAAAACTCTGAGCCTGAGCTGGCTGATCACTGAAAACCTGAGACGGTGCTAGCTGAGTGCATGTCCCCAATTGGTAAGTGCTCCTGCATTTTTTTATTTTTTTGCATTTTAGAGGAGCAGGTGCTCAATGTTAAAAACACATGAAACAAGAGTTTAAAACATAACTTCAATATAACCGGCTGAATTGTAGCAACCCATATTCATGAAGAATGATCACAACATACCATATCATACCACATCTGATATATTTATAGGGGCAGTGCAAAGGAAAAGTAGACTGATGTTTTACCTGATGGTTGCATTGAACTACTGAGAAGATTCTGCACATTAAACACACACACACACACACACGCACACACACCTTTTCTAGAAAGCTACAAGTGTGCTCCATGGTGTTGATTCACAATCTGCCCTCAACTATAATTCCAAATTTTAATTGACAATAATAATATAAAACTCAAATAAAAGTACTTGTGCTTATGTACAGTTTGCCTATCAACTTCGTGCGAGACAATTAAATATATTTTATAATCATGCATATTAGTTTTGCTTGTTAGTTTTAATTAGCTTTGTAGCCCTTTGTTGTAGGTTGGCCTCAGTGCTGGGGAAATTGTTTGTGTGCAGCAGGGTGGGTTTGGCATGTGAGTAACACTTTTACATTTCATTTTTTTCCCCTTCAAATCTGGATATTTATAATACCAATGTGCACGGATCATAATTTACACACTGGAGTTAGTGATTGTGCGGTGAGTCTGTTGTCTCCTTTTTAACTTGTTTTGAGAAACAATCATGGATGAAGTTGAGAAAAAACACAAAACAAACACACCTTTGTGATTCTTGTCCTTCAAAGAATCTTCCTCCCTAATTGGGATGCAGTATTTGACAACAAATGCCAAACATTTTCCCAAAGCACTCCATAAGGTTTAAGATTGATGACTGCATTTTGCTACGTTCCAGGCAGGACAGTTACAGGTAGGTAATCCATCACTGTGTCTTTTATATCTCACATGGTTACTTTATTGCTGTGTAGTAATATATTTAAGAGCCGGGACTGTTAGAAAACTTCTTCACTGGTGCTGTGTTTGGCTGCCTGTGCTAAAGTGAGGAAAATGCTTTGGAAAACATCTAGTTAGCAAATCTAGTTAGTTTGATGTTATTCTGATTGGGAAACATCACAGGTGGACTGTGTCCGTGGTATATTTCGCTGGATCAAAAGCAATAATTGTCTTATTCTTGTAAAGTTACCGTTATATCAATTGGTTTCATTGTTTTAGACAAAACAAATCATGATGAAGAAAAATCCATTTTGTCAGCTCCACAGAGCCGAAACTAATTATTTAGAGATACAAAGAAAAAAAGAAGCAATATTAACCAGCAATAAAACACAACCATAGTGGCTAAACTGAAGGAGGAAGCATTAGCAGAAATGATAAATGAATGAAGATAATTTAAATGCATAAGAAGACCTTTATCGGGTAGGAATTGCAGCTGATTTAGTGCAGTTAAAGTGTTTCTAAGGCGCTGATGTTTGCATGCCTGGGACGATGTGCATATCTTAGTGCTGCTGTTTTTTTGGGGGTTTTTTTGCTGAGAAAGAGACAATCCACCAGCAACATCTTGTCTGTCTCTGCAGCTGTTTTGGCACATCTGTCTTGGATATTGCCGTAGGGTTGGACACAATGTACCTGTACATTTATGGAGGAACTGTGTTTATTACTGCAGCTTCTGGGCCCAGGTGACTTTTTACTTTGGTTAAGGTGCCGTCCACCATACCGAAGATTTTTGGAGACAAATGGACATGTATTTTTTAGAATGTAACTTATTTTTTTCTGATTTGGATGAATTTGCTCTTGTTTAAAAAAAACAAACAAGACTAATATTAAAAAAGAAAAGAAACTTGAAATAAGATTATTTGAAATAAGACAATTGCCAGTGGAATAAGCTAATTCTACTCAATATTGGACTAATTGTACTAATATTTTTTGCAGTGAAGACAGACAGCAGGACATAAATAAAGGAAGAACATTGATGGTTTTCTGGTTGATACAGAACAATTTAAATCAACAAATCCATCTCCCGAATGATCGAATCAATGAGGAGAGTTTCTGCTTTTTATTTGTTTGGCACTGACTATTAGTTCATTCTTTGCTCAGTGTGTCCCATTAATATGGTTCTTATGTCCCGGGGAATGATGGGAGACAGTTATTCCCATTATGACATTAATAGAGATGCAGGCTATACACCACATATTGTTTTTTATTTGCTTTTTGGCCTCCTATTACCCTTTTAATATACCCCATATAATACGCAGTAATGTGCTGTTTGCCTGTGTTGATGTGATTCAGTCATGCTTGTGTGCAAGTTTTAGTCCAAGGTCAGATTTTAAAATATGGAATACCCAGTCATAATTACTAATGAGTGGTTGGTGTGAAATGAATGCTGTTTGTACAGTAATTCAAAAACAGACCATTATAGCTTAGCTTCTGGCCATTTGATGCACTGGAGATGCATAGCTGGCATAGGCAGTGGCCTTGAATAATACAGTAAACCAGTATAGATGGATAACTTCTGTGCCCTTTTACAATGTGTCTATCTATAAAAGCAAGAAGCATCGGTGTTTCTGTGCCTTGTGTATTTCTGTTTGTCAGATCAGCCTCAGCTTTCAATGATGATGTTGTACATTCTTTTTTGTGGAACTTTTTGGATAGATAATCATTAAAATCCCACAATCTCATGTGTCACTGTGGTATCCTGCAACTGTACTTTCATTGACACTTTCATTGCAGTTCAGAGCTCCATATCACAGCTCCTCCTCATGATGTCATCTAAAATAAACACACGCTAAGACATTAGCTGGTTTAGCAGCTACTTTATTCCTTACACTAACTCCAAGACACGTTCACAGACTTTATATATAAACACATGTAACAGTATCATGTCCAGGTCATTACAGAAGAGTGAGAGAATTATAATTTCATACGGTTTTACTTGGCATAACCACAGTTTCAAAACTGTTAATGTAGATTGATTTTCAACATAAATTACAGCCTTTTTCTTAGAATAACTGTATTTGCATATCTCTCCTTATCTCAGTGCATGTCTCATGTTTCTTATCCATGTACATTTTTTCTACTAAGTCTATGTAACAGTCCAAGGCTAAAGGCTAAACATGAAAAATATACTTAAGCTTCTACATAATACATACGGGCACTGCACTAGTACATCTTAAACAAAATAAAATGCCAATATTTCTGGTGATCAGGTTGTTCCTGAAGTGGTAATTTGTCTGGTGCATCTGTGGTGTGAGCTCATGGACCCTGCAGTGTATTCTCAGTAAGGGTTTCCTGGAGGACAGACCTGTGGCCCTTATGGGAATGGATCATCAGTTCTGGCCTAACATGGTTCTGCTCTGTTGAAACGAACATACCATAACCTGGCCTGGTCTCATGGCCTCCTCACATGCTTGCACACACACAGCGTAGAGGTGATCAATCATTGCAAAAGGCTGACAGGTGTGGAGAGGAGACAAACATGTAGCCCTGCTCAGTGTCTGCTGCTCAGAGACACTGCATCTGCCTCATGTGAAGGGAAAATGTGTGTGTTTGGTGTGTGTGTGAGCGTGTGTGTGAACGTGTGTGTGTGTGTCCATGTGTGTGTGCATCTTCTGAGGAGGATGCAGGATTAGCACATCGGCTGCAGTGGTAGAGTGATAAAATATCTTTCTCTGTATGGACTCTGGCAGAGGCAATCTGCTTCCTGCGAGTCGCAGCCATGTTTTTCTGATTCATCATAGCTACAGCGGCACATACGCAAACATACTGACGAGGAGGATGAAAAGAAAAGGAAGCTGCCACGGAATTTAGACTCAAACCTGTAAAAACACAGGCTGACTTTGAGCGATATTTAAGCAGTGAACCTATTTCCAGACACAACTCTTTATTCTTAAAGAGGAAATGAGGAAATTATTTAGTTAATTAGACATGAAATGCTTTGAGATTTAAAAACACAGGAATACATAAAAAGAAATGTAATAATGAGCAGATCATCAATATCTTTAAAAATATTAAAGATATTTTTGTATATAACGATATAAAAATATTGTTAAATAATTTTAACTACAATTATTTTATGATATTATTTAAATACAAGTACATCCAGTCTTTCTTTGTCATCTACTGCTAAATTGGTACTTTATATTTTTGGAGAAAGGATTTTGATTTATCCTTGATTTATGTTTGTAAGCAGGGATTTATTTCAAGATTTACTGCTTTAAATTTCATTTTTCCATTTTGTATGTGTATATATGACAGTGTAAAGGGGGCTGAATATGATAAACTTTACTTCCTTCAGGCTCTTCTTCAATTACACATAACATTATCTCACTTATTTTTCTATATGTCACATGTAAAATATTTATGCTTGTGCTTATTTAACACAAATAAAAGTCAAATCAAACTAATGACAGCTAGTTAATACCAATTGTATGGAGGACTGCTATAATCAAGAATAAATGTTAGTTTATTTAATTTAGTATATTCATTTAATATTATTTGAATATTATTTTATGTTTGCACATGAGTTTGTTTGATTTCAAATTTTACTTTCCTTTTTTATATAAGTGAAAATGAATTGGGGAAATACAAAAATAAATGCATTTAAATAGTAATAAATTAATAAATAAAATGGAAAATAAAATAAATAGGAACATAATACACAAATAAATTAATTGTATGATTTAATTAAATGTAAAATTAAATAAATATGGGTATTTACTGGCATATTTATGTATTTAGTCATTTATTTATTTTTGGTCATGGCCATTCTGTGCTTGACATTTCTCTGTTTTCTCCATTTATGCATTGTAATTATATGCAAGGATTTTTATTCAGGTTTGGAATTTACTCATCTTAAAAATCTATATACATCATCTTTTCTACCCGGAACATAATTAGTATTAGAATGACTCTCATCATCTTCTTATTATCAGGACCTAGACTTTTTACATTTTAAAGATAATTCCATGGCTGGAAATGTTTAAGTTGGGATATGTTGTACAGTTTATTGCTCTTGATTGGCTGACTGCTGGTTGAGGTTAACCAGATGTTTCCACTAGTGCATCAACATCTGGACTGTCTCTCTATGTTTGCTCACAGATACATGCGTCCATGCTACATGTAGAGTAAAGTACACCTTGTTTTTGGGGGTTTTTTTATACCCATCTTCTGGCTTTATAACTTTTCTATTGTATGTTTTCTGTTTTGTCATAACACTTGTTTAAATCAGCTCTAATCACTATTTTTACATTAAAAAGTGATTAAATTATCATCATATGTAATGTGAAACGGGGCTCATAGAGAGCTGACTGCAGTTTGCTCTTAACTCTACTGAGGTTTAGCACCTTTCAGCTCATTGGTTTGGTTTCACAAGTTAACATTGTTTTGTTCACTCTCACAGCTATTGTGGGACTCGTTCCCAGCCACAACAGGCAGCTGTTTTCATCATAAAAGCTGTGATGAACCCACTGTACCCATGCTCTGCCAAAGCACAGACACAGTAAGTGACTAGCTGGTGCATAGTGGTCCATAGTGGACCAATTAGTAGCTGAAAACCAGACATGTTTCTCAGGAGATGGCAAAAAAATAAAGAAAAAAAAAAGAATGCCTTTTTTTTATTGAAATTCAGCTGTGATTCAAATAGTGCAAAAGCTGACAACAAAAAGTAATGAAGTAACTTAAATATTGGTGTTAAAGAGTAACTACAGTAAATATGGTTTTAAAATAAATGTGGTGAATGAGGGGAGGAGGAGTGATTTGACTTGATACTTGAGTTGCTTTAACTCAGGACTTGAGTTGTCCAAAAAAAATATTACTTCAGACTTGTTTAAGATTTGAAGGTTCAGAAGACTTTAGATTTACTTGTGACTTGCACTTGTGTGACTTGATCCTATAGCAGGAGAATTGTCCTAAAGTCAAGAATCAAATCTAGTTAAAGGCAGAGTAGGTTGGATTTGTCGGTTGTTATTTGCAAACACAGCATTCAAAGTTGGTTTCGCGACAGGAAGAGGAAAGAGAGAAAGTGCAACTTGTGATGAATATGAGTATGTTTTGAACCCAGGAAATCATACGGCGTGTGCTTCAGCATGAGAGATATTTTTCAGATGTGGAGCAGCTGTGTAGGAAGATTTACACATGCGAGGCGCAGCTGGTCTGCTCAGAACAGAAGTGAATTCCAGCTTCTCTGACAGTAAACCACAGCACAGTTAGGCAAACATCACCCATACTTTAAACAGCATCGTAGACACGTGGTGACATTTACATTCATCATTTGGGGATTCACTTTTTATCTGCTGTCCTCTAGTCGTGATCAGAGTATTCTTTGCTTTGTGCTGGGAAATTAGATGAGCTGGTGCTAACGTTAAAGGGCAAAAGGAAGAACACAACGCACTATTTTATTTTTTACAGCATCTGCAGCTTCTCCTATAGTTGGTGTGAATCTGGTTTTCAGAAACAGCATTTCAGCAAATTCTGACTCGTATTCTCCCAGGTTGGTGAAGCAGTCATTAAGAGGCAAAATGCTTACTGCAAATAAACAGTTGTTTGGCTCTCATTTGTGGTGCATTGCCACCAAAAAAATATATATTAAAAAAAAATAATCCACAAGGCTCTGTTGTCCTCATGGAACACTAAACAGCTCAAATATAATAGACTACACACATTGTATCTGCCTGGTCACTCGTGATGCAAGTTTAAGAAATGGCTGCCATTGTACAAACTCTCTGGAACGAGTGGGCAGTCACTACTCACTTCCACTCCTGTTTGGGCAAAAAACAGAATGAGTAGGGGATTTTATTTCATAGTTTGTAGGTTAGCGGGAACACCAGAGACCAAACTATTTACACAAAATCACTGAAAAGGTGTGTCTTTTCACATTAGGCCCACTTCAACAGATTTTATTTGGCCACACACATTTGACAGCAGAAGCAAGCTACAACATTAACATATCTTCTGTTATGGTTGATATGAAAAACTGTTCAAATCACCAATTAGTCACTAACCTGTCTAGTGTATGCTAATGTAAAGTCAATTTATCAGAGCATTTTGGCTGAAAACAGCTATCTGGTGCAGGTAGAAACAAGGTCTGTCATATTTATAGGTACACATCCTAGTGGACAAAAATGACCCATGGAGTTCCCCAAGGCACCATTCTTGGGCCTATTCAGTTCAACATCTACATGCTTCCATTACTGTAGCTCTGATTATGGAAAACAACAAAATATGTTACCATAATTATGCAGATGACACACAAAATGTGTATTACCATCTCATCAAGGGACTATAATCCCATACAAACACTGAGTAAGTGCATTTAACAAATCAATGACTGGATGTGCCAGAACTTTCTTCAATTAAACAAAGATAAAAGTAAAGTAATTGTTTTTGGAGCTGAAGAAGTCAATGCTCAGCTTTAATCAGTAATGTTTTAAACCACAAACCAAGCCAGAAATCCTGGTCCCGTTATGCAGTCAGTCCTGAATCTCAACAGCCACATTAATACCAATTACAAAGTCAGCCTACTACCACCTGAAGAATATATCAAGGATTAAAGGACTTACGTCTCAGCAGGAAATACTTGTTCATGCATTTATCTTCAGCAACTCCGCTATGTTAGCAGTGTCTTTGTGGGTCGATCAGACAGCTTCTGCTCGAGTCCTCACTAAAACCAGGGAAGTGGATCACACCCTATAGTTCTGAGGTCTTTACACTGGCTTCCTGTCTGTCAAAGAATTGACTTTAAAATACTGCACTGACTGAATAAGGCATTGACGCTGCAGAGTTTCTCCTCACTGTGAGTAGGAGACTTGTTTTTCCTCTGTTGGGGGAAGTGATTCGGTGTGAAATATTGTTGCAGCTAATATGTCATCATGTAGCTGAGTGACTTTTTAAGATTTTTTTATCAATTTTATTTAGTGCTTGTGAACATCCATATCGGACTTCTGCTCACTGCAGCTCTCCAAGGGGTGTAACATTTCTCAAGCTCTGGGAAACTGGCCAATCAAATTGAAGAGGACGTTTCTGTCGGGATGGCAGTGGAAGGGTGAGAAGATTGAAACAATAACTGGAAAAGGGGCATAAAAGGACTAATTTAATGAAAACATTGTCTGGATGTGTACATGTAATCAGATCTCAGTTAAGGAGTTCCACAGCTGACAAGCCGAGGAGTGAAGGCTCAGTCAGAACTTAATGATGCAACAAGGTCTGCAGAGAACAGCTCAAGTGACCCTGCAAGAGATCTCAGGTAGTCATCAGGCTCATGGGAGGTTAACAAATTGCAGATATAGGCTGGGTCCTGTCCAAATGCTTTTAACACAATCTTGAAATCAATTCTAAACTCACAGGCAACCATTGAAGGGCTGCTAGCACTGGAATAATATGGTCTGGCCTGTTAACAGCCTGGCAGCAGTATTCTCCACTGGGATACTGGAGAAACACACACACACACACACACACACACACACACGCACACACACACACACACACACACACACACACACACACACACACACACACTCAAGATTTCTAACAGATACAAACTTCTAGATTTTAGCATTTTCTCTCAAGAGGAAAACAATAATTCAAGAAGTGCACAACTGTGATTCATCAAAAGTAAAATATTAGACCAAAACCAAATCAAGAGACAGCTGATAATGGACTTTTTGTGTAACATGCAGAATGTGCACATCTTGTAATAAAACACTTTTTATATGGTAACTATATCTATCTACAAACAAGTATGTTTGGATATTGGGGGAAAAAAAAACTCCAATATCTTTATCTACTTGCTGTCACGATAATCTAAATCATTTCCTAATTCAAAAATCACATTCAAATGATTTAACTGAAGATTACAAGTGTTTTAATACATCATTATCGTCAGTAAGTGTTTCCAGCTGCACACACTGCTTGGTTGAACAATGAAATCACAGTCCATTGTTCAGTACAATCTGTACTGTAGGGTACAGTACATACTGTTTCAGCATACAATATGTGTGAGTATAAATTGTAGAATGTTGTGTTGTTTCCTGGATCTTCTATTAGTTCAGCACCGTTGACTCTTTGATTATGTTCATGATTTGCATGCTAATTACCCCTTTTGGCTTTTATATTGCAGTAACATATGATTTTCTTCCTGATAACACAGTGAGAAGCACTACAGGACAGTCCTGTTTCACTCCTTATTAATGTTTTTTTTTTCTTTTTTTAAAGTTTATTTGAATAGTAATACATGCCATCTCTCCTCTCCATATTGTGAGCAAAAATTCACTTCACTTGAAGGTATCAGCTTCAGTTCAAATCAAGTGCACATCTTCTTTTTTTGGTTTTAGTATAGAATTGCTTTGATGGGGTTTCCTTATCCTTATTGAGCCAGTAAGTGAATAAGAATACATCCTGTTTATGATCAGTAAAAAGACATTGTCAAATCGTAAAAGTAAATACGTCTCATTGTCTTTAGAGATGTTCTGTGAGGATGGAGATAAATATATATATATATATATATATATATATATATATATATATATATATATATATATATATATATATATATATATATATATATATATGAACACAAGGATAGACAAAGAATTCTATTTCAAATTGTATTATTCAGATTCTATTCTTTTTACTGAGCCCCTTAAAGGGACATGCTGAATAAAAAATAAGGACAAACTTTTTTTGAGATCTTGCAATAATTTTGTGAGATCTCACAAAAGTTGGTTCTTATTTATTTATTTATCCCCTTTAGGGGTGCTGTAGTTTTTCAATGTAGTGATGCAAATAAAAAAAATAGAATTTCAAATTATATGATTCAAATTCTGTTTCTGATGGCACATATTTCCTATACATATAAATAGGGATGGGAATTGATTTTTACAATTCCAATTCCATTATTGATACTGCTAAAAGATACGATTCTGTATCAATTCTTTTCTTGATTCTAATTTTGGAAAAAAGGAGTTTGATTAGGATAGTTTGTTTGCTTGGAAGTCACGACCTTACAAACTCAACAGCGAGGTCAAAAGAGCCCCAAAGCCTGGATCATGTATTAACTGTAGCAATATGTAACTGTGAAAATACACAAGAATGTGTAACATTCTACTAACACATTTTTCGTAATAAAAATTTAAAAAAATCGCCTTTTTAAAAGGATATATGAGCTGACTACTATAAAGAAAGATAAATACTGTCAAATCGATTCCATGGAATTGAAACACACAGAACCGGTTCTCTACAGGAACCAGTTCTTGATTCCCATCCCTACATAGTATACACCGTGGAGTTTGTTGAGAAACACATTTTGTTTTGTTTTCAAATTTTTGTTTTCACAATTTGTTTTCAAGAAAACTCCACAATACACCTTTAACTCCAGCTGTACTCCAGTGTGTGTGTGTGTGTGTGTGTGTGTGTGTGTGTGTGTGTGTGTGTGTGTGTGTGTGTGTGTGTGTGTGTGTGTGTGTGTGTGTGTGTGGTGTGTGTGTGTGCTACATCATGAAATCATTGCTGGGTGTGGTTAAAGGTCAAACAGCATCTGGTTCTGACCATCAGTGATGCTTGATGCTGCTCCTATAGGCAACCGCAGAAATCCAGCAGGAGAAGAATTCTCACTTTTTCTTGTAGCAAAACAGAAATCGACATCCATTACCAAGACTCCACCTTGCCAGTTTATACAGCAGTTCATGAATGCAGGAGGGAGGAAACTGGGGGGAAAATGATACATTTTGGATGAGCTAGTGGATGGAGAGACAATGACAAACTCTACACTAAGCTGGGGCAGAGAGAACCTCATTAGATTTGGCTGCTGCTCTGCACTAAAGGTCTCACCAGTATTCTCTGGAAAGCAGCTCCATCTCTCTGTTTCACATGGACAGCTGAGGCTGACATCAATTAGAGGCCCTGAAGGGAAGCTGGTAATGTGTTGACACTTGGTCCTCATATCAGCATGGCACACACAGTTGGCATATTTGCTCCTTATGTACAGACTTGCTGTTTTAATGATGCATTACGCTGCAGCAGTTGATCCCATAAATGAAGCTGGAGAAGGACATGGTAACCTTACTGTTAAAAGAAATCAATTACTCTTAACTGGGATCTTATATTTAAAACAAAGACGACCCTAGGTGAGGTCAGATAGAGAGAATGGTGCCCACATAGGCAAAATAATTTTTTTTTAAAAGTCCTCATCAACAATTTGCATTTTTGGTTTAGCTTGTCAAATTTGCAATAATTTTGGCAATGGTTTCATGGTTTACTGTACGTACATGGCGACCGCCGGGAGGATTTTCTGAGCTTTTTGGAGTCTGGAGGAGAAACTGAGTCCATCTGCCAAGACCCTCAGTCCTGGCCTTCACAAACAGCCTGATAACATGACAGGATCAGCTTAGGGCTGTCACAGGCATCCCACTCAAAAGCTGCCACTGTCAACATTAACTTCCTCTGCTAAATCTGTCTTTATCTTCAAGAGGGGCCTGAATGCATAGATGGTGCTTCAAGCAACATGTGTGTGAGCCCTCACTTGGCCTAATGGTGGCTGTTCAATTCATGATAATTGAACACAGTAAGATTTTTTAAAAAAGGAAAACCCCATGCATGCAGCATATTGATTGGATCTATTTGAATATTACATTTATCCAGTTCACATACACTGAGAATGGACTTTTTTTGTAAGTATAGGTAGAAGACACACTTTAAAACACATGAAAGCAGGGCGTCTTTAAATAAAGTTATGTGAGTTTGAACAATGATTGGCTGCAGAGAATGAGTTTATACAGACTGAATCAACCAGCAGCCATCAGGGTTTATGAGATTAACGGAACAAACAAAACTTTTTCAAAATACTGTGACTTGGCCTGGATCGCAGTTTCATGGGGAGATTTTTGTTTCCCAGTCTGCTTTTTTTTTTTTTTTTTTTTGACCATCGTAACCTTTAGAACCTGGCTTGTGCTAGACCTGATGAATATTAATGGTTGTAGAATACATGTCCTGTCTGCAGCTGCTAAATAGGTCATGGTCATCTCATACTGTTTATGTAAATCCAGGTAATTGTCTTACGAGTACAAGAAAGGTAGCAAGGACGAACCTTACCGTTGTCAGTAAGAATCAAGAACACATGCTTTTAAGGAAACTGTTTTTTTTTTTTTTTTATTTGCAGTTGCCAGTTGTTTTTGAGGACATCATTCATGAGCTTGTCACAAATCAGCCCATTAAAAGGTCATTATCATTCATTATCAGAACCATAGATAAAGGTTAAGAGGGGCCTCCTACACCTTCTAGTGTGTATATACCAACCTATTTGAATAGAATGCTAAATTACATGCTATTAAAATAATAATGGCGTGAAGACACTGTGGTTGAGGTCTGGTTTGACAAGTTTTACAATTAAAAACAACATATTGTCCGGTTGTTGGCAGAACCACATTAGCATGCTAACTGCATAGGTGACCTGCAACACAATAGATACAGGTTTGTGTTCATCAATCAGTGCATTTACATGCACATCTTAATTAAGCTATGCTCAAAATTTGGTTTTGGCGTCTAATAGGACTTCTGTCCTTGTCCCAGGTTACACGCAAAAGAGAAAACCAAATTGCTGTTGTGAACTTGTCCTCCCCCTCAACGCTAAGGGGCCATATGTATCGTTTCAATGGGTTAATATGGCCCCTTTTCCGGTTGACCTATTATGTCGTCATGTTATAAACAAACAACTGGGGCGCAGTAATCATTAAACACTCATGAAAACGATTAACACTCTTACCATGTGTGCTCTCTTTAGTGTATTTATGTAATAAATTTATGTAATAAGTATTTTTTATTTCCAATGGATGTCTGTATCCCCTTGGCGATTGTTATTGCTCTATAATGTTCTATTTCTTAAAAAAAAACAATCTTGGAATGACAAGATGGATAATCACA
Organism: Lepturacanthus savala; assembly: GCA_030544235.1. NCBI lineage: Eukaryota > Metazoa > Chordata > Actinopteri > Scombriformes > Trichiuridae > Lepturacanthus > Lepturacanthus savala. Next base: position 22,924,223 of record CM060462.1, on the reverse strand, counting down.
TGGCTTTTTTCATTTTATATGTAATGTATGTCTTACTTATTGTCCAGATAAGGTACTATGAATGTATTCTTCTTCTGTGACCGGCTTTCTTGGGTTTTTTTGTTCCATGCCATATGCCAGTGTGGGAGGTGTGGAATATATACAAATGCATTGACTAGTATAACACTCATTAATGTGAATATATGTCAGAAAAAAATACTTAATCAGAGTTGTAGTGTTTACAAGCACTTCGGTTGTCCAGTTTTACTCGGATTAAGGCAATATTGTCATGTGTGTCATGTAAACGTGCTGAGTGTTGTTTCTCTATGTAACTTTGATAATTATAGTTAGTTTTTGGATCTTTAAACTTAAGGGATGACCCAGTTTTCCCCTCAGCGAGGGAGCCAATCACAGAACAGAGGAGGGTGCAGCAAGATGATGATGAAACACAGAAGCGACTTTGTTGATAACTGTGGAACCAACATGGTGGCATATGGTAAATGGCCTTTCGATGCAGCCTTAGAAAGTGTTCTAAGTAGGGTGGGGCTTGATTTAAAAACATAATCTAATCAATTACAGGTTTTTAATTAATCACAATTAATCACATAACAATATTTACCCCAAAAGCAATATTTATTTTATATAAATTAATTTTAGTGGCTACCTGTCGCACATTTTCTAAACAATTGTCTTCAACCACTAATAATGGACTACAGTCCTTGGAAATTCATCAGTGTTTCCAATGTTGACTGATTCATTTTCTTCCTGATGAAGTCAGTCATTTGTTCGGGTTTGGGCTGCTTGTTTGTACTTGAACCAGAACAACCAACAGCTCCAGAATTTCTGTGCTTGCTGTGACATGTTTTGCATTTAAATGGTATCGTAGGGTTGGTGATATGTAAACTCTTTTCTGAACAGTTTGCAATAAACAATACCATTACTAACACTTACATTGAGTTGTCTCTTGAATGGAAATTTACAGTCCAGCGCTTTCATTGCTGTGTGCGTCAGTATAATTGTCATGACACAACATGGTGCACACAAACATCATGCATTGGTTGGTATGCAAACTGTGGATTAATGCAATGATTTAATGTGTTATTTTCTTTGTTATTAATTATTTCTAATTATGTCCCACCCATAGTTCTAACTAATTTAAACTGCAAGTTTGATTTGAAAAAATAGCAACTTTTAGTGCTAAACTATTTCATATTCATTGGATACATCATCAAGTAAGTTTGATACTAGCATCTAGAAGCTACATATATGATGGACATATACATGTTTGCATAGACATTCTTAGCATTCAATAAACATCTCTGGGCTTTCATAAACCACACCTCTAATATGAACAAATGAACATATGGTTCCAAATCTCAGTCTACATTAAGATGAGGTCTGGTGTTACCCAGACATGGTACCTTTATGCCAAATCTCTACAAAGTGATTTAAATAATTACACATATTAAGAAAGAAATAGGTAATACATCATGTGATTTACATGTAAAATTTGCATCTGATATTTAACTATAACTAACATAAATTCTCCTGTGAAATGTAGTGGGTGGAATCATAAAGTAGGATGAAATGGAATTAATTTCCTTATTTTCATGAGACATGGGTTTCACATCTCCAGAGACTTTGCAGCTGATTTTGTTAGAGGCTGGGCGTGAAGCTCATCTACCAGCCATTAATTATTTATTGTGGGACTATAACATTTTTATTATACGCATGAATAAACAAGGCTAGGCATGAGTGTGTGGCATTTAGAAGTCACACAAAGATTTCTTTTTATTTATTTTTTTTTAGATCAGAGCACTACACAGGAGTAGTTGATGAAAACAGAAACAGACAACAGTCAACTGATTGAAAAGTGATTGGAAGAAAAACTGAAAGACACACAACTCACATCTCAACATAGAAATACAGACAGGGACTGAAGGAGATGCCAGAAAATCAAGTCATCTTTATTCCAGCCAGGAGTCCAGCTCAAACTGTACCAGCTTCTCTGCTCTGAGTATTTATGGGGTCAATTTTTTAACGGCCAGGAGCAGGGTTCCTCCCTCTGAGTGCCGCATGCTTCTCTACACTCTGTTTTGGATAAGCACCAACTAATCCAAAAAAGATGCTCCTTAAAATTTGATTGTTCATAATTATCGAATGAATGGCTTTTTTCTTCAGTAAAAAGTGAACCGATCAATCTTTGCACAGCTACAGCCAAGCATCTGAATGCATGTAACTTTCTGGAGCTGATTCACTGCAATGGAAGCAAACAAAATGTGATATTAAAACCAGACTGACGTCAAAACAAGACATCACTGGCTGATAAAAGAATCACAATAGGCAAAAGAGGCTGAAAAATTGAATAGAAATGGAGTGTCTGCATTTTATGCCTTTGTACACTATCAAATTAGATTTGTTTACATAACTAAGGCTCCCAGTGTCCCAACATGGTTATCAAATCCACAAACCTTGACAATCTCCTCTTTCTATTCATGGAGATTTGTGCTGGGTTGAAAACCAAATCACATAGGATGAATCATTGCAGCATCTGACCAATCAGTGGTCAGATGCACCGACAGGTTGTTGCATGGGGCAAGGCAAGTTTTTTTGTACCGCACATTTCCACAACAAGGTAATTTACATAAAACGCATCAAGATACAATTTAAAAACAGTTGATTAAAAGGTGATTAAACTGAGAAATTTGAAATAAATTAAAAGATTGAACATTTAAGAAATTGAAATTAAAAACCAAAAAATTAAAACTGTTAATTAAAAGAGGAGTAATTAAAAATTAAGGGTTATTAATTCAGTTTGGTAAGTTATTGAAATAAACAAGAAAAAACTTGGCTGCTAATTATGAGACAGAAGTGAGGATAATTCTGTCTAGATGTGGACTGGAGATGCCATTTACCATGATTATCATTTAATCAATTAATCCATCAATTAATCTGAGACAATGAAAAAAGAGACGAGTAGTTCATTGACCAGGTGGTGGACATACATTGGCTCAGGTTTATTCAGTAGAGGTTTATTTAGAGGTTTTTGTCGATTTTTGGAGGCAAAATGTTGTCATTTCTTAGTGATTTTAATTCATAACAAGATAAGATGAATTCAAATAAATCAAGATAATACTTGATTTGACGGATAATAGAGAAATGTAAAGCATTGCAACAGCAAAAAGCAACGTGTCAATACAGAACCTAATTGCTAAATTAAATAAAATAAGTAGATTATATAAAAATAATCAAATATAGAAATGTTTTATTAGTTGTAACTGTATTTGCACTAATTGCTTTTTAATCTCTGTTGAGGTTTCAATTTACATTCATTTCATTTAACATGTAGACTCAAACAAATTTTGATAATCTGCTTGTATGAAGGATTTTTTGTCATAACAGGGTTGATTCTCAGGTGTAGTGGTTGTGTTTAGGGGGGGAGCCTCTGCTCAGGGCCTGAATTTGGCCGGTGGCAGCCCTGGTTAAACTGCTCTGTGCAGATCTGAAGCGTGTTGAAGTCCGACAAACAGATGTCCTCTCAGCCAAACGTCACGCCACATATGGCGCTGTGTGGTCTGCACCAGCCGTCATGAGACTCCTGCACTTAAAACATGCGTGGCTCTGAGGGATGCTCTGAGTATGGCAGCCGACCAAATAAGCACCATTCATCTCAGCCCTCTAGAAGCCATTAGTTTTCATCCTCAAATCACGGGAGAGATAATAGGACATGTTCAATTTACATCAGCTGATGGAGGGGCACCCTGCAGGCCGACACGCCTCCTAAATATGTTTGTTTCTCCTTGCAACACACACACACACATGCACATACACTGCAATGCAGGAGCACACAGGAATGTCTACTGATGTACACACACACACACACACAGTGCGCACACACACAATAACAATCAGTGCCAGTTTTGCTCCAGTGACTCTGACATATGACAGTATTATAGACGCACTTTCAAAACCTGAGCTCTATGTTGCTATTGATTTCTGCTCTCCTTTGGGTACACTTCCCTTCTCATGCCCTCCTCTTCTCCCTATTCCCACTCACTCTCCGTCTTACCGCTTCATCTCAGTCTCCCTCTGATGCCGGTATTCATATAAATGGAACTTTACCAGGCAGCAATAGTCTACTCCGCTGAGTAGGTTATTGTTAGAGAGCCACGATCCATGAGATAAAGCCATCTTTTTTTTTCCTCCGGTGCGGTTCCAGCCTTCTGCCTAAGATCTTCTCTTTAGGAACGTGATTTTTTTCCTCCTTTCAATTGGGAGATTACAGGAGTAGAGATTACCTCCTGGCCTCCTGCTGGCCCCAGACATCGATCTGAGGGCATGGGGTAAGAAGCCAACGAAGCCAAGCTTGTTTTCTTTTTTTTTTTTAGTTCTGTTTGTCCACATTTGTCTTTTGGTGAAATAGTACTCCAATTATAATCCAGATTGAACAATCTATTTGTTTGGAAGGAGAAGGATGATTACAAGATGTACCTGACGGAGGATTTATTTATTGTGTCTACGGGCCTGTATCCTTTAAAGACTACTGAAAATTACCAATTAATAACCGAGTTTCAATTAACGCAGGTGTATATTTTGGTAAATAACCGCCAGTTCCAAATAAATGGCAAGTCCAATTTATTAAAACAAAAAACAATAATCAAGGAGGAAGTTGGACCACTGATGCTGCACGTTTTTCTTCTTCGGCTTTTTTTTTTCCAAGCGCCTGAGTCCTAACTGCATCACTGTCATGCTCAAATAACATTATGGAACATCTCTTGTAATAATAAAAAGTATAACATGAAATATTCCTAAATGTCTACATTTTTTAAATGTGCAGAGGAAATCTCAGGAGAAGCAGCTGCAAAACTACAGTACTGTAATCTGTCTTTTGAAAAATCAAAGTTATATGGTAGTCATACAGGTTTGATACAAGAATTTGAGGAAATTACCATATATTTTTCCAGTTTTCAAGCAGGAAAACTGGAAAAATGGCCCAAATTGCTGCCTGGGCTCAAGTAAATACCTGATTGTTTAAGTGACTGGAACAAATAAACACCCCAGCTGTTATTTGGGTGACACATTTGAAACAAAGACAGCAGATGTGGTCTTAAGTCCCTAAAGACCTTAACATATTTTAATATTCATGTAGAAAAACAAAAACAAAACAAAAAAAAACATTACATTTTTTTAAACCAGATTCACCAATTTGTCTAAATGTGAACAGGTTACAAAGTTGTGTTCAATCCATTAGAGGCAACATCTTCAAAGAATATAAACTCAAATAACTGTCAAATTCTTTACTACATACTACATGCGGGGGCATAATAATTTGGAAAACAACAAAAACAAGAACAAAGGAAGACACTGTCTCTGCTGTTCTTAAACTGCCTTATTTTATAAACTGTCTGGGACCTGAATCAATGTTTTAGCCTGTAGACATTTTCTACATTTCACGCTGACTGTTCCAAAAGCTTAGGTCACAAAACAGCCATCTAACGTGACAGACAGTGAGGAGTTCTCATATGAATTCAAACTCTGTGGAGTGCAATGACAAAGCATGCTCTCCTGAGACGCTGCACAGGGTGCACACAGAGAACAGACTGTATTTGTGTTATTGAGTGAACCCTCTAATTGATGATAATGGTGGAGCTGCAGGGGCAGTCGAGCTGAAAATGAAGAATCTATTAATCTGAATTGTAATTTGAAAGTTTTAAAGTAACTATTAATTGGATCTTTTTTTTTTTTTTTTTTTTTTTCCAGTGGAGAGGTTAATAGAGGAATTTTTACTGCCGCCCAGATTTGAGAGATATTAGAGAGACATTTTAGCAGATCAATCAAACATGTCTTGAGATACGGAAATGCCAAAACCCATATCAGCTGGGGCTTAGCCTATAGATAAACTCTGCACTCTCCCTCTCAGGATTCAGATAGATGAGGAATGAAATAGAAATCAAAGATTTGAAATTGTATATTATGAATGTTATGTAAAATTTTGTTCAAACATTGTCACAAAATAAAAATGCATGTTTTTTTTTTTTTGTCACAATGTATATTTTTCATTTTATTCGGCCCTGACCAACATGCCTCTCCCCAGTAGAGCTGCAACGATTAGACAATTAATCAATTAGTTGCCAACTATTGGATTAATCGCCAACTATTTTGATAATCAATTAATCGGTTTGAGTAATAAGAAAAAAATACCAAATATCTTTGGTTCCAGCTTTTCAAATTGGATTATTTTCTGGTTTCTTTATTCTTCTATGATAGTAAACTGTTTACCTTTGGTTGATATTTAGCTATTCAGCTTTGAGAAATTGTGATTGACATTTTACCATTTTATAAACCAAAGAACTGATCGATTAATCTTTCAATAATCAATATCGACTATCAGAATAATCGCTAGCTGCAGTCCTACTCCCCTGAAGTCTAAGCTCCTGCTTTTCCTATTTGATCTGAATATCAATGAAATAAGTAGGTTCCCTTCGATATTACTACTAATGAATGAGAGGAAACACCATTTCATTAGTTTAATATTCACTTTACCAAAAATGTATAAAATCCACTGAGATATCCCTTATCTTATTGTGAGTAATATATATATATATATATATATATATATATATATATATATATATATATATATATATATATATATATATATATATCCATGCATTTCTCCTCAGAAAGAGATTGAGGGTCCTGTTGGCTGGCCAGCATATCAACATGTAGTGGTTCTGGCCATGGCCCAGCTGGAAGCACAAAGCCTTTGGGGGCTTCCTGACAAGAGGGTATGACAAACCCATTCCGCTCTGACAGTGTTTGCCAGAGAGTGACAAGCGGTGAGTCTGCCTTGTCCTGGATGCCATCATCGCTCCTGCTGCTCAGCTGCCGCCTTTTTCTGCACCACAGCAGCTGCCAGCTTATTTTCCTTCTATCTTTATTCATAATATTTTTAGTATTTATTTTTATTTCGTCCCAGTTGGAGTGGTGTTTGAGTCCTCCTGATGAATGGAGGCCTAATATTCACTCTCTATTCACTGCTCACTACCAACTCCTGAGGGATCAATCTGCCTCTTTAGTTGCTAAATACACAACAAATAAAAGGGGTTGGACATCCCAATAAAAAGAACAAAAGATGTGGAAGCTACTGGGGAGGTTATGATTATGACAGCAGCTTTCAGTAGTGTGCAACCTCCTCCTCTCATGATGGACTGAGTGAAGACTGGACGATACCATGCCTCTTAAAGAAGAAGTGGTATTACAGGACATAACGGGCAGGGGCTTAGTAACACACGACATCGTGTGTTAGTTCATGGACCATATTCAGCACAATTTGATCTCAAGTGAGCAAGACCAGTAAAATAAGAAAAAAAACGTAAATTTCAACAAATATGATGTCTTAGTTATTCCATATTCACTACTACTAGTCTACTGTTGCATGCATTGCAATTCAAAACCTTTACTCACTCAGTTATGTCCTGCTTTACAAACCATTTACAAATCAAAACTGTAAATATTGTATTCCTTGAGGCCTTAAAAATGCTCGCTGACTTCACACAGGGATTAAAGAGTTAATTTTATTTTATTTTTTTTTTATGTGGGTGCATGGAGGGTGGTAATCTTTAGCTTGGACATATTTGTATGGTCAAAATGATTGCATCTATTGACTGTAGATTAAGGCAAAAGTGTCTGATTGCAGATTATATGTGACTATATATATACTGTATATATATATAGCTCTGTTCGAAGACACAGTTTGTTTCTGTTGCCAAGGAAACATGATGCTCTGCTCAGTGTACCGTCAATATAAACCATAGAAAAATGTGAAGAAGTGAAAATTATCACTTTTGATTCATTTTAAAGCTCTACAGTTCACATTAACACGTCAGTTTTCACTTGGGTATGAACCCACATAATGCTACTTGGTCTGTGGCAAACCCTTTTTTTAAATATATATATATGTATATATTTTAGGAGGGAGTTAATTTTTTCACACACTCAAACACTGCGGGCCAGAAATATTTTAATCCCTGCTTCACATTTCTGTGAAAAAAAACAGGAACTGGTCCCTTTTTTGTCAAACTTTGTATAGTGGATCCAGATTGGACCCATTAGCGGGACGGTGTTGGCTCCCAGACCGCATGTTTGATACCTCTGCATAGAAGTTACAAACACACATACATCATTTTTTAAAGAATGCACTGTATGCTATGCAGTGTGTGTGTCCTGCAGCAAGTTAATACCTAACTATCTAAAAAGGAAACCCCTCTCACTATTTTAAATGATGCTGTGATTGGCTGAAAATTTCACACTCAGTCACATTCTTGACATACATAACATATGGTTATAAAGACAAACCAATGGCTGTAATCACCAAACATTAGCTCCCATCATTTGACCTCTTTGGTCAGATGAAAGAGGAGTGCACTGTGTCCACCCTCCTCTTCAAGATCATCTTCATCATCATCTTTTTTTTTTGCTCATTTCCATTTGCATCATCATCATCAACCAGAAAATGCTGGGGCATGACATACGAACATCAAGCTGCTGCTGAAAATTCTTGACCTTTCCAGAGCGAGCTGTGACTGCCCGTGGTCAAAGTGTGAGGAGCTGGAGTAATTAAGGAGGGCTTCTTGTGTTTTTGCCAAGTCTTGGTGGAAAAAGGCCTTGACTGTCCTGGGGTCCTGTTTAATGATGTTTCTCTCCTCAGAGGCTCTATCACCGAGACAGAGATGTACAAAGAAACTCTGCTTGAGGTAAAATGCTGGATCATCACCCTTCCCCTGTTGGCGCCAGACACCAGGCTCCATATTGATCGCCATCTTCAAAGTCAACGAAGGTAGGCTTGAGGATGCTATGGCTCGTCTCTTAAGGTTGAAGTGCTTTATTGACACTTTGATTTTTCTGTTGAGCTTCACTATTTGTCTGGAAAGCATTACAGCAATTACTTGTCCCTCTGTGAATAAAACACAAAAAAGATCAAAGTTTCCTACAAATAGAATACAAACAAAAATAACAAGAACCAAACCTAACCTCATTAAAATTCTACCTTGTCTAGCACACATCCAGGAAGTACATTGTTTTGTGTTGGAATAATCAATGAAAGGAACACTTTAGGAGTTTTTTTTCTGTAATTTGTCACCTGTATATATATTAGAGGCCAAAAGTTTGGACACACCTTCTCATTCAATGTGTTTTCTTTATTTTCATGACTATTTACATTGTAGATTTTCACTGAAGGCATCAAAACTATGGTTGAACACATGATTATGGTGTTATGTACTTAACAAAAAGTGAAATAACTGAAAACATGTTTTATATGCTAGGTTCTTCGAAATAGCCACCCTTTGCTCTGATTACTGCTTTCCAGCATTCTCTTGATACTTGATTACTATTTCAGATAGTCCCCTGGAATGGTTTTCACTTCATAGGTGTGCCTTATCAGGTTTAATTAGTGGAATTTCTTGCTTTATCAATCAGAGCAATAGGACGTCATGTGGGTGTGATAAAGATGCTAAGTTCATTGATTGTTAAAACAATCACTGGAAGCCTAACCTAAAAGTCAATGATTGTCGTATAAGTCATGTCATCCTTGACTTTTTATTATTTCTGGATCCTATTTAAACTACCACTATTATGATTATGTCCGGTCCAGTATAGACTTGTCAAAAAGACAGTTGAGCCTTTTCCAGGCATTTGAAAGAGATCCAAACGCTTGATCACAAACAAGCAGCAGAGCAGTGATAATGAAGGCGTTACAATTACAGCTCAGCTCTGCTTGTATGTTTCCATAACAGTTGAGTCCTTCATAATTCAGCGGGGGCATTGTCGTCATATCACGGCAGATCATGTCATCTCATTTTCTTTCTTTCTTTCTTTCACAATATAGTTTTCCACACAACAGCCATTTAACTCTCTGTACAGATTAATGGACGCTGCAATCTGTTATTTCACTGAAACTAAAAACATTAGATTATTATTTCTCTATTTCTTGTATTTGCTGTTTCTGCATGTACTTTGAATTTCAATCCTGGTGGTGCCACTGGTGGAGGACCCATTTTCACACATCAATAGGAGGAGGCTGTTTACACCAAGGTACCATGAGGGAACCTGGCCTATACACAAGCAGAGTGAGAATTTACCCCATATGTTTCCAGGGTTAAGTTGTTTTGTCTTTTTGTGGCACAGATAGCGAGAGAGCTCCGGATATGTCTCTTCCTTGAGATGGAGGCCGTTTGAATTCACACGTCTTTCATAATCAATTGTGTTTGGTTATAACTGGTAATGGAACAAGCCTGAAGTCAACAGCAGCTAAATCCAAGCTTGTGCTTCTGTAACCTCAAAAATACAGGAAACAACATGACCATAGCCAGTATCGATCTCTGAAACATGTACCAGTCCCATAATATTTGAAAGAAATTCCGCCGCCCCTCTGTCGCCTCTCCTGGAGGCAGCTCAGTGGCATTGTAGGAACAGTGAAGGGAGTCCTGTCAAATCTAACAAAGAAGGTCACCCTCCCTCAGATCAGTGTGAAGGCTGATAAGATGTTGAGGGTGATCTCACAGGAGAGCCTCAAGAGATGCCAAGAGCTGGCGAAAGCCAAGATCCCTGAGCTCCTGGTTAAGTGTTTTCTCTCTGTCTCGCTCCAAGTTGCTGAAGATGTTTTTTGTGTTCTCTCTCCACACACACACTGATATATATGTGTATGTGTAAGTCTCCAAGGTGCTGAAGTGGTTTTTGTGTTCTCTCTTTCGCTATGTTCTTTTTTTTTCAGACTGAACTGCAGTCTGACCATACGCCACAGCTGCACTTCCGGGTTTTATGGTCGCCTGCCAGCTTTTATTTGTTCTATTTACGGGCACTGGCCTGGGGTCCTCACTAAGCTGACTGTTGGTGAGACAGAGGAAGCTAAATCAGGCAGCCAGACAGAGGATGAGGACGTTTTTATTTGTTTAAGTATAAGATTTATTTCAGTCGATCAAGTTTATTTGTCAAATCATCCAATAATCACCTGAGGTACAATCATAGTGAAGTGCTTTTGAAATGTTTCATCAGAGAGTCGGTCAGTCAAAACAAAGCAGGTCTTTGAGGCAGCCCAGGGGCCTCATTTCTAAATGTGTATGCACAAATCTGGAGAGATGACTGCGACTCCAAAGGCAAAAGGATGAAACTCAAGAAACACTTTGAAATTGACACAATGACAAACCTCGGTCCTGGAGGGGCCACATGACATGAGTGAAGAGAATAAAAATTAATTGAGTGCAGAGATGTACAAACAGCCCTCTGGGATATGCCACCCACAGAGCTCAGACTGAGCAAGATTCAAGCTGAACCGCACGAAGCAAGAGCCGCTAATGACAGGAAGAGGATCACTACGATATGTAAGATGTTGTCATTATCTTCAAGGGATGTGTCGTTTCTGCTGCTGCTGCACTTGTATGTCTTATGATAGATGGCAACTGAGACAATTAACTAAGGACACACGCTGCCTAGAGAGAACTAAAGTACTTCCACCTCCTGGTCACCCCATGGGATGCTATTGCGGAAATGTTATATATGGTGGTCAATGGTGAGCAATAACTTATCCTTTGATCCCATTTGAAATGCCATGAATCACACATCTGACGGTGTGACGTCAACTTCACGTTCCCTTTAGCTTTAACCTCTTAAGACGCACAGTACTGTGAACGGTACAGGGGAGTGGTAGGGGGTCATTTACTGCAATACTAAACTTAAGTCATTGGTTTCTATGCACAAATAACACAACAATTATGGTCTTGAAACTGTTACACATCAATTGACACCATGCACGAGCCAATTATATACAGTGAAGGCCAAAAGTTTGGACACACCTTTTCATTCAATGTGTTTTCTTTATTTTCATGACTTTTTACATTGTAGATTCTCACTGAAGGCATCAAAACTATGAATGAACACATGTTTATGGTGTTACGTACATAACAAAAAAAAGGTGAAATAACTGAAAATATGTTTTACATTCTAGTTTCTTCAACCTCACCCTTTGCTCTGATTGATAAAGCAAGCAAGCAACTGATTAACCCCCTAAGGCACACCTATGAAATGAAAACCATTTCAGGTGATTACCTGAAATGGAATTTATCAAGACAATGCAAAGCAGTAATCAAAGCAAAGGGTGACTATTTTAAACTCCACATGTGTTCATTCATAGTTTTGATGTGTTCAGTGAGAATCTACAATGTAAATAATCATACTCAAATTACTCAATGTAAACTTGATCATTTCAGATTTCTATGATTAAATAGGTTCTGTTGGTCGTGATTACACAGGGCTCATGTTCAGCCCACTGAATTCCTGACAGCTGGTCTACTTTACATTTTTTCCAATTGCTAACACACTAAAATGACATGCATTGCACAATTATTTAAATTGACACACAGCGAGTAAAACCTCTTCTCAACTCTCTGAAACTCTAAACACATTTTCCACTTCACACACATTTTGCAATTCAAAATGACACTTTTTAAATACGGACTCAACAATCTGACATAAAGTCTCATGTGTGCCATTTCAAAACATTGCCATTTAAAATGACACTACATGAGCTAATGGGCCGATATATATATATATGAGCCACCTGGCCAAACACCTCAATGGTAATTGTTACCACTTCAATCAAGTCAAACTATAAAAAGACCACAGGTGATGTGGATGAAGCATTGTGGCCAGATTTAGCTGTGTGGCAAGATGCTGCCTAATTTTTTTTCTTGCCTCATTTTTTCTACACATTTTTTGCATTTCTCTTTTCATTTCATTTCATTTCAATCATTTCATTTAGTGTTTCTTGAGCATATTTTTGTTCACTCCAATGTAAATAAATCTGCTGTGTCTATGCACTTATTATTGTTTGGTGAAAAATAAAAAAGTAAATGTTTCATCAGCATGAACAATCTAAAGAATGTTCTACAATTTGAACTATTTTAGTATAATTGCAAAGCTACTAAAGATGAGACTGCTTTTCATTATGCCCAACATTGTTTAGTTGGAAAAAAAAAATCTGGTAATATGAATGAAGTGTGTGCCATTTAGTGCAAAAGTTTGATTTTAATAATGCTATGTGTAGTTTTGGGTGCAGGGCTTCAATTTGCAGGGTATATGAGGTATTTTGCAGTTTGGGTGTGTGTTTTTGTGAATTGTGTTTTTAACAAAACCAGACTAGTTTGTAAAATTATGTTTTAGCAATCAGAAAAAAATGTAATTCAAGCCTTGTGGTTTTCTCATTTCCTCTTTTGTCTGTACATATACCTCCTCATCGGCTCAGTCATTTTGTACAAGACTGTTTTTTCAAGATTTGTTATTACTACAATGACATTTTTACAAACTTGCTAATCCACTAACTGCTAATAGTAACTTTAATAATCCGAAATGTCTCTGCAGCCCTTGAGCATGCATTGCGTGGCACTAAAAAATGATTTAAATTAGCTCCGGGATTTCTAGTAGCCTCGTAGTGATTACATAAGAATCATGGAACCATGTGTGTATGGTAATTATTAGTTGGTCGATAAAAAGACATTTGAACCACAATACTCCCATTTAGTTTAAACAGACTCACTGTACTCTCAAATGATTGGTGACTGTGTGTGTGTGTGTGTGGCACCCCAGAGATGGTCTGTCCTGGCACTTCTCTAAACTTGGCATCATGGGAAATCAGTAAGGCACAGCAGGCCCACATGTAAACAGACATATAAATATGGAGACTGGAAATTTGACAGCTAGGGAATTTGTCCAGTAAGACTTTGACTTAAAAAAAAAAAAAAAAAAAAAAATATATATATATATATATATATATATATATATATATATATATATATATATATATATATATATATATATATATATATATATATATATATATGTATATATATGTATATATATATATATATATATATATATATATATATATGTATATATATATATATATATATATGTATATATATATATATATATATATATATATATATATATATATATATATATATATATATATATATATATATATATATATATATATATATATATGTAATTTTTTTTCTTTGCTGGAACATAGTTGCAGTAATAATGATTCACATGGGGACATTGTTTTTTGAAAGAGGTGCAGCTGTTGGAATTTTTAAATGTCACTTCTCATTGCTGTGGCCACCACCTATGAAATTCCTTTCACCCAGTTGTATTGGGGTCAGTGGTGGCTAGTGATTAAAAAAAAATGTTGGCTCTGAATTTTTTTTTTTTTTGAGGGGGGGGGGCAAACAAACTGAAGGAGCACTTCATAGCACAATAAAAACATATAGTTGAAAATTCATATCTCTATCTCTAAATTCACAATATCTGTGACCACTTTGCATGGGCATGGTAGTGGGAGGAAAAGTGGACCTGGACCTTTATATTACTTTCCTCATACTTACCACATGGTCCCTGGTCAAAAAGGAGGAAATGTGTTTGACTACCTGTTTTTGAAGGCATCATCAGACCCTAATTGGATGATGCCAACAGTGGGGAGATGGAGAATTAAATTAAATTTGTTATGTCTATTGTTTTGAGATTTTTTTTTATTTGTTTCAGGATATATTGAGTTGAGTCTCTAACAATGATAAACATGTCTTGGTCCTACTTGTAGAAATGAATAACTATTATTTGCTTATTTGCAGAAAAGTGAATCCCCTTGCATGCATTGTGGAAGAGTCCAGGCGTCTTCCTGTTATAAGCTCTCAGCAGCAGGAGAAAGCGGTACAGTTCATTTGATTGTTTGGCCTCAGTCTGTGAGGCTGTCATTTATGCAGCACAGTATGCTTTAATTTCTTTTGGTATGGAAACTCTGATTCTGCCTCATAAATCCGTTCACTCTGGCCAGGTCTACCACAGTCTCATAGTTTAATATGGTGTCATATATCGATAATTGTGAGAGAATTCATTTTTTTGCTACAGTACTATATTGGATATTCTGGAGCCTCCCTCTTGGAGACACAAAATGGTTTAATGAGTCCACCCACAGACAGTGGCCAAGGGCTAATCATCATGCTGCCCAAAACGCACAATCCTGGTATAAAAAGCAGAAAGAGTGGAAATAAAAAGAAAGAAGACAGAATGCCTCAATTCAGGTCATGAATGAAAATAACTACTCATCAATATAATCTGATGTGATTGTAGATTAAACCCCTATATATGTTTTTTGTTTTTTTTCATTTTGTTTATGCACTTTGTGCGCAATGGGACTGACTGGGATTGACATGAATGAAAAAGTAAAGTTTACTTACCCCAGATAGTGAGTTCAATGTTTTATTTGGTTAAAATTTCCAAAATTCTGAATAAAAAGACAACCTTTGGTTGTGAGATGTGAATGTCCATTAGGGAACAGGAGATCCTGGTCATGAGACCTAATAAAATGTCCTTAAAAAAAACAAAAGCCCTGTTTTCATGCCTAACTGTAAAAACATTGATTTTTGTACCACAGCTTTTTAGAAAAAATAAGATAAAGTAATTGTTGCTATGACAACACTATGCAATAGAGAATAGAGGCTCGCAACAGCCCTGCATGTACATGTCAGGCTATGGTTTAAAGCTATGTTAACTCTAACCATAATACAACTCCCTTTTAATAACATATTGCAATTACCACATTATTTTAGACTCTGGTTAGCTGCAATACATGTAGAAGGAGAGGTAGGGGAAGTGTATTTTATTCCATCCTGCAGACATGTCTGGGGATCCCTCCTCTGTTAGTCTGTCTGAAGTTTCTTCCTTTTTTTCTCCCTGTTAAGTTTTTTTTTAGAGAGTTTTATTTGTAATGGGATGGTTTAAGAACAGGTGATGTTGTGTTGCTGTTGTACAAACTGTAAAACCCCCAGAGATAAATCTGTGGTTTGTGATTTTGGGCTATAGAAATAAAATTGAATTAAATTTCCATTAATCATTTTTAGTCAGTATACTAAAAAAATATAGTAAAAATGTTGATACACATCTAGTAGTCACTGTGCAACATTACCATTCATTTGCAGTCGTGTTTCTGGCCACCTGACTCCAATATTTATTCATTTAAGCTGATTTGGTCTCCACCAGCCCCTGCGGGAAATATATTTTAGCTGCTAAATGCTCCACTGGGTTCACTTACTAGTTGCTAACTTTGCCTGTCTGCTGCTGGGCTGAGTTTATTGGCTTTATCAGAGCTTTTTTCACTGAAAACAGCTGCCTGCTGTTTTTCTTACTTGCTGCTGGACCAGCAAAGAATAGTTAAAATGGAAGAACATTGGAATGGCTGCACCTAATCCCAGAAGAAATGCATACAAGGAAGCTCATGAACATCCCTGGTGTGTTTAAGGCTTTTCTGAGGACAAATAGACTAAATTCCCTCCAAGCCAGACATGTTTAGTTGAAGACATTACCGCAAAAGGAGGTCACACTAGTTACTGAAAGTCATACTTGGATAAGATTGGATAACAAGCCAGTCGTTTTCTATTCAATCTCTCCTCAATGGTGGATGAAAATGCCATTGTCAGCTCTGCCATGTTTCACGGTACATTACTTCCTGGTCAAAGCTCACTGAGAGATGGGAAAATCCACAGAAACATTCTCAATGATCTGATAACTGTAGAAATGGGATTGGTGAGCTATTAACATTAGTTTGGTACTGACCCGAACAAAAGTGCAACAGACTGAAATTACTACTGTGACAAAGCCGGTCAGAATAATGATTTGTTTTTGATTTGAATCTTTATTTCAAACACGTATGTGAGCACTGAACTGTTAATTACAACTACAGAAAACAAAACCACCAAGTTATCCTTTCATGGTCTCCATACAATAATCTGAGGGATAAAAGATAAGCAAAAAATAAATAAAAAGTACTAATTTGTCTTTCTTTTTTTCTCTATTTTCCTCCATTAATTACTAATAATCTAATATCTATACTATCTTTCTACTTCTTTCTAAAAGCTAAACATCTTTGAAAAGAAGTAGTAAGAAGCAAAATACTTAATTCCTACCCCCACTCTATTCATAATAGTGTTATTCATAATAATGCGATCTCTTAATCTTCTATCAGATAGACAAAAAGACAAAAAGGTGTAATTACACAGTCACTGATTACATATATATTTTAGCTTCAAATTGGGGTAAAATTGTTAAATGGAATCTGTGAAAAGTAGAAAAGTTTATGATGACAGTCAAAAAAGTTCCATTGCCCTGGGCAGAGTCTAAAGCTGTCACCATGACAATAAATTATGGAGGTTATCAGATGATTAGTTTAGAAACATGGAGTTGTCACCTTTCCTCTTTAGCCTTTACTGACAGCTGTGGAAGACAATCAAATGACCTGACAACCAATCAATATGAGTGAAAACTGCCATTCATGCTAGTTGAAAATATTCCAATAAGAGAATAAATAATGAAAGAAAAACCTGACGAGGGCCTGGCGAATTCTTTTCACAAAGGGATTCAGGTAGAAAATGGGAGTCGAGGTCGGGCAACACGAAATTATAAGAAGATGGAAGAAATAAAGTGCAGATAATGAGCCCTCGATTGTCCATATGCAACATGAGGCAGCAGCAGCAGCAGCTCTGGGACCCCTGCTGCTGTGTTAATCAAGGCCATCATCAGAGTCATCAAAATCACCATGGACAAAAAGCCTGGGATCACAAAGCCACCTGGGATACCTGAAATGAAAAAAAGAGAAAAGATACAGCTTATTTGTTTATTCCCATACACACACACACACACACACACACACACACACACACACACACACACACAAACACACAGGCAAATAAGCAGTAGCATGAAAGAACAAAATGACTATATTCACACACCAAAGGTTTGTTTTAAAAAAGAGGTTTTGAAAAGTGAGATGGATGGATGAGCATCTCACTTCCCTACAGCAGGGTCAATCAGTTTAATGAAAATATGCCACAAGATGCAGAGTTAAAGGTAGAGTATGCACGATTTTCTCATACAATTGTTATCCCTCTTAATCATCACTTATTTAATGCACCAATAGAAGTGTATGTGAACTTCTAACGAATAAAGGTTACTTAAAAACCCTCAGGAAACTGGATTCACCTTAAAAATTAGGTAAAGGAATTTAACGTCAAGGAGCAGTTATTTGCTATGGATTACTACCAATGAATAAGTGGTACACATTTTAACTAGAGTAATGATAGATACCTTCAAATTGATTTATATATTAAATGGATCATTATGAGAAAAAGATCAGCTTTGTACTCATACCACTGGATTTAAAAGGGAAAAAATACAAAGATAAACAGGCAGGGGACCAGAATCAGCCCTCAGGGTGGATACCACTTCGTTCTTCTTTATTTCCTGATAGCCTCTGCCCTGAGTCATCACAGCTGGACGCCTACAGCTCTGAGCCATTTCCTCTGAGGAGAGCCTGAACTTGGCAAAATGATGTCTATTCAAATGTCATCATTGAGGCATGAAATTTAGAAGAAAGTGTTCTAAAACAAAGATAAAGCTAAATTAATACAATTCACGGGCTTGCAATTCAAGTCATCAAATCAAGTTTGTTGTAAAACCAAAAAACTATTTTACTATACTAGTATATACACAAATGATTGTGTGCAATATAAATTGCATATATGATCGAATATTTATGAAGTTCAGCAACCCACACTGACAAAAAGAAAAGAGTTTAACCAACTTAATTGAATTGTTTCAAGTTCATTCTCTAATAAATTAGTTGGAGTTACTCAAACTTATTAATTGACTTCATTTAGATGTTACCAATTGAAACAATTCAATTAAGTTGGCCCCTTTTTCAGTGCCGACAAGCATGTCATATAAAATAGGGATTCACAGCTTAACTTCAATTTCTGCCTTAAAATTTTAAGTAAAATCAAATTGGATTCACTTGATTTTTTCAACATGTTATTTTCAGTCTTTGTGTAAGTCTGTACATTTCTTTCTGTAAGTCAACATGAATGTATAGTACTTTTTATTTAAGTTAACAATTCAAGATCAAATTATTAATAACCTATAAACATGCATTATGTT
Source organism: Lepturacanthus savala (assembly GCA_030544235.1). Classification (NCBI taxonomy): domain Eukaryota; kingdom Metazoa; phylum Chordata; class Actinopteri; order Scombriformes; family Trichiuridae; genus Lepturacanthus; species Lepturacanthus savala. Next base: position 22,905,203 of record CM060462.1, on the reverse strand, counting down.
AACTAGTCTGATAAGTCATTTCAAATGATTTATTTTAGTTGTAAAGGAAGTTATAAAATTGAGATCATTATTGATATACATTCCTAAAAACGTCAAAATACAAATCTCCAAAGCCCTCCATCTGTAGAATAAGTTTTAGATCTTTTCTTTCAACTTGTGAAAAATAGGGACAAAAACAAAAGTGTTGCATTTGTATTTTTGTTCAATGTAAATAAGTTAAACTGGCAGCAACCCACTGCTGCTGACTAATGTCTGAGAAACTGACTGGCAGTCTGTTGATGGCAATGGGAACACCAGGAAATGGAAACTCATTAAATTTGGAAGAAAACATGAGCATATGACACAGACTCAGACCCTTGCAGGTTTTCTCCTCTAAAATGAAATTGATGGGAGAATAGAATAGGAAATTGGCAACCCGGTAACACTCACGCTCACGGTTAAGCTGATAAAAGCTGCCCTTCAACACAGCTGACTTGTTTGTTAAGGCCTGATAAAGTAAAAAATACATTTTTTTCCTGTTTTAATCTTGTGCCCCTTCGTTAAAGTTGTTATATGTCAAATTCATGTCAAAATATCACCATTGGAGTATTTTTACATCAAAATTGATGCCTTTTTTCCTTCTTCCTGTAAAATGGATGTCTTCTCCTTCCCTCTCTATCTCTGCGGGTATATCATGGGCGTGGCTGACCTGACCTGGTCTCCACACCTGAGTTCTATCAGCCACAAAAAGTACAAAAGACCCAACTCTCTGACCTTTTGTCACCAGAACATTTGCTTATTATAAAGTTTAGATAAGAAGTGTTTATGGACATAGCATTTTTGTGTTTTTTGTGCCTACTCGTTTCCATTTGTTTTGTTATGTAAGATTTTTGGAATAAAGTCCTGCAGCCTCAGCTGCTTAAGTGCCTCAGTCTACTATGCCAGACTCAGCCTGCCCTTGGTCGGTCCCCTGTCATACCTCTACCTGGCGGAATGCCTGCCCCTCGCTGTCAGCCACCTCTCTTCATCCATTTATAACCAGTGCCCAATAAATACATTTAATTTTTTCTTGATGATCTCTGTCCCAAGTCAGTTCCCAGGTCCTACTGCCACCATCCGTTACAGCTTCAGATGTTTGCTGACTCATCCTTCCCTCAAGGGTGTTTGCAAAAGTGTCTCCAAACCAAATGACTTTGTACGCGCAGCCAGACCCCATCCATAAAACAACACTTCACTGTTTGAATGAATGTACATTTATTTGTCTGATAGGAGAACTGCTCTGTACAAAGGTTGATGTTGTGTGTGGGACTGTATTGTTTTGAGACAAAAGGCCTAAGACCCAGGTCAGAGGTCAAAAGTCACACACTGCTCTTATTTAAATAGCCTCAAAGTAACTGACCAGCAGGATCTCATGGTAGCTTGGCCTTTGGGAAATAAAGCATTGATAAGATGAATTTGGTTCAGCATTTTAGAGAAAGGTCTCATATTAGCATAGAGTCTCTCTAGGATTATTAAATTTTTTTGACATTGTCCTTTGCTTTGTAATAAACACTTTTTTTTATCTGCAAAGACAATGGGTCTGAGGTGGGCATCTTCTTCCTCAGCATCAACATCATACACAACAGCTGGCAACCACAAATCATTAGAAACGGGCAGCATCACAAGACAAGACATCATATTAATGTCAAATAGGACACACACCAAAAATATGAGTGAAATGGAAATGGCGGGGGAGGTCAGGGTCATATGATGAGTCCTACGGCTGAGGGAATGATTGTTTGATTCATTCTTCCTTCTGATGTGCGTGTGTGTGTAACCAAGAGTCACACTGCAATTTTTTGTTTGTTTGTTTTAGTCACGTTAATCTTTTTTGTTAAGAAATATGAACCAAATTGACCCAAATCAGGAAAAAGAAAAACTTGAAATAAGATAAATGATCTGCCAGTGGAATAAGATGATTCTATACTTTTACCACAAACAAGATCACCTAGTTTAAGTAGTTTAAGAGTTCAGGATTTGCAGTGCATTTGCAGCTCTGTTCCACAACTTGATGAACACTAAGCTCTGCCCACTTATTAATGGTTCAGTCAAATGTGACAATTTAGTAAAGTATCAGAGAAAAACAAGTATGGTTACAGTGGCCCAATTTGCAGAAAAGAGCCCAAGTGCATTGATTAGAATAGTGACAGAGCTAGGAGGACCAAATATAGAATTATATTATTTTGTTTTATCATAATATTTCATCTTAGCCTAGATTACATCTTCACCTTGTATCAACCTCTAGAAAAAACATGTGTGAGCCTGATCCGAATGCTTTAGTTGTGTACATTTTCTTTATTTCTTCTCATCACTTTACACCTGCCTGAGATTTTTTTTTGCTAAGTTCCTAAGAAGATTACTTTCCCTCTGAATTTATATTTTCAACATTCTTTACACAACACACATAATCCCCTAAACCCCTAAATCCCCTGTTGTAGGGCCTATAACACATAAATATTAGTGAGTGTAACTGTGTCAACAAAGAGGAACATGAAATTGCAAGATATGTTCACCAGTGGTGACTGGTGAAATCAGGACAGGAGTAAAGGAACCCATGACATCATGTTATTTTACACTAGTTTAGTCATCTATACTCCATCAAAAACAATTTAAATTAAGATTTATTCAAAATAGCACAATTGCATTCATTCCTGTTCTTTCCAGATTAACCAAACAGGCCTAGGGCAGAAGACTATTTATCAAAATTTGAGATGATGTTGACTGTGAAGGTAGTTTATGTTAATGAGGATGTTACACAACGCGATCTAACTTAAAAGGAAAAACAAAAACCATTCAGTCAAAAATTATTGGATTATTGGTAAACAAGAAATGAAGAATGTTATGACTTACGCTATAAGGGGGTTCCACTAACTTGACATGTTGGGAGATGACTGGCATTGCTGTTGTGAGGCCTATTGTTGTTCTGTTTCTGTTCCTTTGTTCCAAGAGTAAAGGCTGCTGACGTGTTTGTATCTATTCATGTCAGAAAACGTCTAGACAGTACAATATCAACACATCATTATTGAAAGAAACTAAATTGAGCTCTAAGGCCTGAACAATCTATAGTTTTAGATCGAAAACCACAATTCTTTTTGCTGTTTTCCTGACCCAGGCTTTGTTTTCGTCAACTATTTTACATGTGTATGCTGCTTTCCTACCATCCTGCCAAGTTCACCAATCAGAAGCGACAGGTCACATGTTCTGGGGTCCAATCAGTGTAAACTGGTCATCAGTTTCTAAAATGGCTTCAGTGGGAGTAGAAGCGGAATCAAAGGTTTTCGACCCAAAGAAAGAACAGTCATTTATTTGGGGTTTAAGGCTGCAGACGAACATCACAAACAGGTGCTCTGCAACATATGCAGTGCAAAAGTTGCTAAATCCAGTGGGATTTTTGCCGCCTGATGAGTGCATGGTGAGAAAGTCCAGTGAAACATCTTATGTTGTACTCAGGCCAAACAGACTACAATTACAGCTTCTTTTACCGTATGACAAAACCAGCCAAAGAGATAACGACTGCCATAACACGCTACATTGCCAAGGACTTGGGCAACAAATGGGCTGTAAACACAGCCACCAAAGACTCATTTAAAAGTCTTTGGCACATGCTGGTTAAGAGGTATATGCTTCCCTTCCTCACATATACTTTAACGAGGTTACTATTCCACAGCTGTATGCAGGATGACAAGAAAAAGTGGTGAAAGAGCTGGAAAATCTGGAGTATTAAGCCACAACTACTGATATGTGGTCAAGAAGAACAACTGAGCCATATGTGAGTTAGAATGTGCATTTAAAGAGGATAATATTTGCAACCAATTCTTGATCTTAGTTTCCATTCTTGCATTAGAGTTATGGCATTTATTGTTTTAACAGTATGATGTAAGTTTGCGTGATACTTTATTAATCACAATTCAATTTTTCTTAAAATCAATCATCCCTTTAGGCTATGAATATGCACTTTTTCTTTGTATTTTGTATGGTAACAAGCCAGAGACAATGTCACCCTGTTAACTTTCTTGTCTTGTCCTCTTTGTTGAAAATATGAAGGGTTAAATTGATGATTACAATCCATCCTTCGTTGACTATTATTGAGATAATATTCCATTAATAGGAAAATAATTGCAGTGACATTAGTGTAGCAGTGTAATTTTACACAGCAGTGTCACAACTGCAGGAAATAGAGTAGAAGCAGCAGCAGTCTGAATAATTATACAAAATCAGAGAGTTACAGGTTTAACTCATCCAACTGACCTGAATTAATTTGTGAAAAAGCTGTAACTACGCTGCAGACACTGCAGCTGATGGAAATCGCAGGTCATATTATATATAGAAAACTCTTTAATGTAACTCGTTAATGTGACTAATGCTGAGCTTTCAAATTTCATCAAGAGTCATTAATAATAATTAATTAGTAAAAGTAGTTAAAAAACAAAGCTAACTAGTCAACATCAGACGACTTTATAATATTTACTTTAGGAGTTACATTAGTTATTCTGTCCACAGCCTTTTTAATACACAAATAACCATTTAATTCACCTCACACCTAGTGACCACTGAAGTGTATGGTTACAGAACATCTGCTACCTCCCATTAGTGCCGTTAAGTCTGCAGCATGCTCATAATGGCAGTTGACCTTCAGTCTCTATATGTCTCATTTCAGCTCATTGATATACTCATCTCACTGTGTGTCTATAGGACTGTTCTCATCTGTAGCCACCAATGTGTGGATGAATGATCATAACTGAGTTTAATAAAGCACCTGATCAGTGCACTCAGGGCAGATTGATGTCTTTCTTTTAAGCCAATGAACAGAAGGTTCTGTACTGAGCTTCCAGACCTACTTACTAATCAGGTAAAATCAACCAGAACATCCTCACAGGTGCTTTTACTTGCTTTGCGCAATTAGATCTGTTCTGGTTTGTCGTGTGCGGATTGTGCTCGGAGGATATCTTCATTACATTCCTGCGTTAATTGCTGAACAAACGTATGGGGGTTTGGTGACTCAATAAATCCCGCTCTGCCCAGCTTCATCCTCAGAAGAGATTTGTTCAAACTAAATAACAATACCAACGGCTGTGTGGGTTGGCAGGGCTTTTTAAAAAAAAAAAAAAAAAACAGCAGTGACTCATACCTGCCGACACTAATATACAAACAGCAAGACAACCAACCTTACGGGAGAGGAAGAGGGAAAATGTGGATTGACAGGAGGAGGTTGAATCTCGCTTAACATCACTTCAAGAGGAGAAAATAAAAACAATGGTAGTGACCAACATCTCCTCCTTTCAGACGACTGTATACCTGTACTGTGTAGACAAGGCAATTACATTTAAAATACAGGGTAATTTAATGTGATTCTCAAAGAACATTAAATAAATCACAATATAAACCAAAGATGTTCAAGGTTCTTTAATGCTTCCAACTTGTCCAGGTAGAGAGTTTGACAACAAGGTGGATGTCTTTCAGGTCTGGTCCTTTCAAACACATCAAATACAATCTGCCTACAGAAGAGATGAGTCATACAGTTCTAACTCTCCTTTCAGTCCAAGTCCACCTTTCTACCCAGTAATACAAATTCCAAACCGTTTATTTTCACTAAAAAGGGTGACTTATGTGGTAGAAAAGGTGTTTAATGAACAAAAAAGATCATGCAGTTGTCTCACAAAAAATAATCTTAAGCACTGACAATTGGCAAATCAAATCGGACAGATGACATTATTAGAAATGGAAAAGAGAACTACAGTATATAACAAAGGCTGTGCACCTGCTGGGACCTAGTGCTACTACCCCTGCATTTGGTCAATAAAAAATTGAGCTTGAGGACCTATTCAATGCAGCAAAAACTGACTGAAAAACTGAAGAAAGAACAGGACTATTTACTTAAATATTCTTCATGTTTTCCTTTTTTTTTACATGCTCCCATGAATCCATAAAAACATTAGTGGTAATGATTCAATTACAGAGCCGGCTTATGAACTACTTCATTAAACCACTTGTAGGAATGAATGCCTTCCTCTATCCAGGATAGAATCTAAGGAAAGTAACACAAATACAGAATATTGGTTATTGCATGATGGCCACTGTTGAGTTCCTATACAGCAACATCATACATGATCCAGGGTCCATACCTGACCTGATGCCTTCCAGGGACTTTACTGTGCAGTTCACTGAGTGGATTCTCAAAAAACTTGTCTTCCTATTTCAGGACAGATTGACTATAGGAGGAACAACACACTTTTCAGATAAAGAACAACTATGGAAGGGCAGATACATTGAAGCAATTTTGTTTGTTTCAGAAAACAAAAAATAGTTATATTTGTTGTTGTTTTCATCAACCTTTCACACTACCATATAAATTCTTTAAATACTTACATTTCTTTGAGAAAGAGAGGTTGCTGGTGTCCAACAAACTACCGTCATAGAAGGGACTAATAATCATCATGATCTTATGACCAATAGCATAAGGAAAAAAGTCCACACATTCAAAGAGGTTTGGAAATATCAAAGAAGTTTTATTCAATGGATTAGAATAATTAAATGATACACTATGTGTCACCTAGTGCCTTGTTCAGGTTTAATTTAAAGAAACTTAAATGAACATCTGTAAATAAAAGTATAAATGAAATATAATTTCTTTGCGTATCAACCAAGTTTTACTCAATGATTGATTAAATATGAAGTTTTTTTAGAATACACTGACTGACCTCTTCATATAGTATAACATACATTGATTTATTTTTAATTCCAAGACCATTAACCAACTCGATTTGCCACACAAACAGTATCATCAAAGAGTAGCATGTGTGTTTAGTCAAGTGTTTCTCTGTATATTTTTGCATTTCTGCATGCAATCTGATGTCAGGCACCAGTTGGCAAATGGAAAAGTATATATATATATATTTTTTGTCATTGGCTTATTTTAAATTGCCTCTTCCAGATTTGTGCTTCCATTTTCTTCTTTCTTCTTTGCTTCTCTCTTCAGCAGAGTCCCTCGAGTTCTCTGGCCAGCCCTCATGATTAATCACACAATTCCCCAAAAGTGCAGCTTCAGATGTTTACTCCGTCAAAACATCACATTCATTTTTCATGGATGTGGATGCATGCCACTTTCTGAGTCCTGTTGCTACAACTTAGAGATTCACTGAGTGAGAGACACAGAGCCAGAAGAGAAATCGCTTCCAGTGAAAACATGAGCAACTAAAGTACACAAAAGTTTAGTAAAGTTTCAGAGCAATATAATTGTCTTGTTTTATTGGCAATTATCAATAAATCATGAATTCGTACAGTGCCATGTGATGAGACGTGATTGTCTCTGTCAGTAGTATTAGAAGTTAAACAGAAAACATTTTATCTAACAGCATCCAGGCATTTAGGAAAGAGAAGTCTTGTGTTGATGATACAACTTTTGATAATGCTCTATCCAGCCAAATAACACTAATGTTAAGGCTAATGCTAACACTAATGCTAATGCTAACACTATTTTTTGATTATAACATGGCATTTAGGAAACAGAAGACTGAGTGTTGATGATTCAAATTCTGAAAATGCTCTATCCAGCCAGCTAATGGTAATTCTAACACTAACACTAACTCATGGAGCCTTTTTGGATGGATTTTTTTTCATGGATTTTATTATATAAGGATTTTATTATATAGGGATTATATCATAGCATTTAGGAAACAAAAGGCCAAGTGTTGATGATTCACTTCTGATAATCCTATTTCCAGCCAGCTAATGCTAATGCTAAAGGAAATACTAAAGCTAATGCTAATGCTACTACTAACGCTAATGCTATCTCATGGAGCTTTTCCGGCCAAAGGATTTGTATGATTATATCATGGAATTAAGGAAACGCAAGACCAAGTGTTGATGATTCAACCTCTGATAATGTTCTATCCAGCCAACTAATGCTCATACTAACGTTAATGGTAATGCTAACGCAAATGCTAACATTAATGCTATCTCATGGAGCCTTTCCAGCCATAGTATTTGTACAATTATATCATGGAATCAAGGAAACACAAGGCAGAGTGTTGATGATTAAACTTCTGATAATGTTCTATCCAGCCATCTAATGTTCATGCTAACGTTAATGCTAATGCTAATGCTAATGATATCTCATGGAGCCTGTTCGGCCAAAGGATTTGTACAATTATATTATGGAAACAGAAGGCTGAGTGTTGATGATTCAACTTCTGATAACGTTCTATCCAGCCAACTAACGCTAATGCTAACGTTAATGCTAACACTACTGCTAACGCTTCTGAAGAATTTGTGATGTCTGATAATTAAACCAGTAGCTGTTTAGCTATCTCACTAAAAACAGAGACATCATCCTCATGGTAGTTTTAGAGGAAAGGTTAGGGTCAACTTCTGATAGGAAGATCACCAAGGTCATCAAGCTTCATGCACTGGGCACCACTGATATCTGTACCAAAAGCTGTTGTCATCTGCTTAAAACTACATGGCCTGCACATCATACAAGCCACTAGAATCAATCAATCAATCAATCAATCAAAGTGTAGGCAAAAATCTGTCCACTCATTGAAAAGTTGGGTTCAGATCTGCAACTGTAAAAACTGCCATTGCAATGCATAATGACGTGCTGGTCTTCCAGTTACCCCACATCTTTTATATCATATTTAATTAGGCTGTTGACTACTAAAGTTCCATGAATTAGTATATGTTCATGCACATAAGTCTGCCCCAAAACTATTTTATAATGGAAATGTAATTGTGTTTATAGGCACTTATAAACCTGATTTGAAGAGTCAGAGGAAGCTACACAGTGTGCTACACAAACATAAAAATGTCAAACCCTCCCACATTTTTGGAGATTATAGGTTGAATATTCAATTCAATTCAATTTTATTTATATAGCCCAATGTCACAACACAGTTGTCTCAAAGTGCTTCACAAAATTCTGTCCAAAGGGACTCCAACATCCCCCGTCCTTAAACTCTTCTCCTTGGCAAGGAAAAACTCCAAAACCCAGTGGGAAAGAAGAAACCTCAGGGAGAACCACAGTGAAGGAGAGATCCACTCCCATGGACAGACAGGCTATAGATGAACCAGGACTGACAGACATCCATCTGATGATGATGTATTAGTCTGTAAAGATGTTTCAGTCTGTAAAGATGCCATAGGATGGGGGCAGAAGGGCAGTTCCAACCAGGCAGGTAAAGGAGTAGGTTCATCAGGGACCTTGATGGGTCGCATCAGGAATTGTCATCATTGGGCCTTGTGCGGTTGAACTGAAACAGTAGCCACTCCCCCGAAGGGCAGTAGGGAGAGGGACTCCGGGTGAATAATGATGTAAAGACCAAGTATGAACCAGGCCAAGACCAAGTATAAATTAGAGTTGGTTCCATAAAACAGGGGCTTGGGAACTAAAGGCTCTAGCTTCTACTGTCTTTTATGGACTGGTGGAACTATCAGTAGACCTGCATTCTGAGAGCGGAGTGGTCTGTTTGGATGGTACAGGACCAGAGCATCTTTAAGATAAGAGGGGCCCATACCATTAATGGTTTTGTAAGTGAGAAGTAGGATTTTAAATTTAATTGTAAACTCAATGGGAATCCAAGGAAGGCCTGGAGTATGGGGCTGATGTGCTCTCTTCTATTAGTTCCTGTTAGTAAACAAGCTGCTGCATTTTGAACCAGCTGAAAATTTTTTAGGGAACTTTTAGGACACGCTACAAATAGGGAGTAACAGTAATCTAGTCTAGATGTAACAAACGCATGGATTTGTTTTTCAGCGTCAAGTTTAGATAGGATATTTCTAATTTTGGCTATGTTACGCAGGTGAAAGAAGGTTGTTCTACAGGCTTGATTAATATGAGCTTTGAATAATAAGTCTGATTGGGTTTAATTGATAAGAACAGCTGTGTGTAAGGTGTGTAACGGTGGAAATTAATGCCATATTTTCTAATAATATTACCCAAGGGCAGCATATATAGAGTAAACAAAATGGGCCCAAGGACTGACCCTTGTGGGACACCATAAGTGACTTTTGAGTATGATGATGATTGCTGGTTAGCGCTAATAAACTGGAACCTATTGGATAAATAGGATTTTAACCTGGAGATGGCGGATCCTCTAATGCCTATGTCCTGTTCCAATCTTTGCAGTAAGATGCTGTGGTTGATTGTGTCAAAGTCGGTTGTGTCAAAAGCAGCACTTAAATCCAGCAGGACCAGGATCAAGGCCATTCCATCGTCAGATTATGTAGAATTTATATTTAAGCTATATAAAAAATAAATAATATGCCCACAGTGTGCTTAGAGGGGAATAGAATAAAAGTACAGCTTTTCCAGAAAAAAAAAATTACATGTAGTGTGAATTAATTATTTTAAAATGTTGATGGGTTTGACTATGACTTTATGTTTAGCCAATGATAGCCAACGAGCCAGCCAATCGTGACAGGGCCATTGGGGTCTCTATGCTCAGTACAGCAAGGCTACTGGGTAAAAATGGCAGAGTCCACATGTCCTGCAGCAGCTTCAAAACCCCCAGGAATGAATGAATCACAGAAGCAGAGTGACTGGAAAAGAGCAAAAAAACAGATTCAGTATGGCTGAAGAATAGACTTATACCGAGGATTTACATGGCATCAAAACACAGGTAGAAATGTAGACTTTTCTCCTCAATCCATAAGTTAAGCTAACTCGCTTGCTAACTAGCAGGCTAGCTGACATCATATGTATGCCTCTAATTGATAATGGATAACAAAGCTAAAGTTAAATACTGTTTTAAAATGTATTGATTAAATTGTTTGATTTGATTATGTATTGAAATTTGTAGTTACCCTGTATGATTCACCACTACATCAATGGTGTAAGCTGATCGCTTGATGAAGTTGGCATCTTAATAGCATAACTTTTAAAATTGTAGTTCATTCATAGTTTTGATGCCTTCAGTGAGACTCTACAATGTAAATAGTCATGATAAATAATGAAAATAAATGATGAAATAAAGAAAACACATTGAATGAGAAGGTTTGTCCAAACATTTGGCCTGTACTGTACATTATCTGTACATCTGTTGGTGGCATTGGATATAAAAGCTTTCACATTGAAGAAGAGAAGTGTCAAGCCATGTTTGTAGCAACGTCTGTGGAAATATTGAATTTAAATATTGGTTTCACCCCAGGCAAATGCTGTATTTTATCTTTTTGGGTAGGCAGGTAGACATCTGAGATCATAAAATGCCTTTGAAGACGCAAACTGCTGCTGGATAACAGATGGACTATCATGTTTTGATCTTTCCTCTAAGTTGTGCATTGGGAACATTAAGTGACCACAGAGTACTACAGAGTGCTGCGATCACAGGGAGAACCAGCTGGCAGTTTTTCAATGACTAGTCGTAAGAATGGCTAGTGAACTATACAAATGAGGATATATGAAGAAACCCATATCTGATTCAGTTTGTTATTAAAACAAGATATCAGTGATGTTTTATTCAGGTTTACTTCATATCTGGCATAATTGCTTGTTGCACACTGTGTTTTTTTTTATTCATAAGTTTTAAATTTGTGTATGATAGTCTCCAAACCAACATCTCAACAGGACTTCCATCCACAATTTTGCACCTGCAGCGTTCTGGCGTACTGTTACTAATTATCTGCTGCAACTATATAGCTGAACATTATTATGTGGACTAGTGATCAGAAGACTGAAGCGATAAAAGGAAGGAATGATTACACATGATGACAATGTTTGAGAAGTCTCTGGAGACAGTAAATAAAGGCATTGGAACTGGATTTAATTGTGCATCCAGTGACGCTTTTCAGAGAAAATACATGAAGGAAGTGGTGCACACTTTGTGGAGGTCAAGGTGCAGGATGATGTGTGCAGCATCTTTGATTTTCAGGCTGGAGGCTATGTTGTTTTGCATTAGAAAGTTTAATAAAATAAAATAATGTTTTTCATAACCACCATCTTTCCCTGACCTCAATAAATTGCTTTCGCCCCAACATAATTTACTTCCATTACCACAACCTTTACCTAAAATTAACCAGATCTGTTTTCCAGATACAGATATTGCAGCAAGTGAGCAAGTATGTAATATAATCTAGGGTTTTGTAGATTTGATAAAGTTTTCTTCTGATAGGAATAAAGTAAAATACTTGGCCAACCATGTCAAAAATCTTTAAATGGAATATTTGACTATGTGTTAAACTGTTGTATTTCAGTGCACATCCATACGTGTCAATTTGTTATCTACTTAAATAACAAAAACTGAATGAGACTCCATTCCAATTAGTCTTTTATTCCAAACTATATAGATAGGTGCTTATTGCATGCAGTACTGATTATTGTGCAGGCAGTGAATGATGAGATCTGCTAACCCCCATCTGGACTCCAGAGGAGTCTAGCATGCAGAATAGGCACTTTTTTAAGTACCTGCTATCTTTCCTCCATTGTGCCCTAACAAGATAAATACTTAACTTCAGGCACTGTGTGGGGATTCTTTCCATTGAAGGACATTTTGATTTTGCAGACGGTGCATGGGGCCTGTGAGCAATGTGCTTAATCCCCTATTTATGCAATAGGCTTTCTGAGAGAGATGTAAAGGGGGACACTGTGACAGGAGCTTCCCAGGCCTCACATACACTGGGACTCAGAAGAAGCATTCATCTGTCTTTGGGAGCGCTTGGTATGCTTATCTTAATTGATGGCAAGCTATTTCTGTCTGCCACGCAATAGCCTTTCACATTATTCTCTCTCTCCCCCACCCCCCACCCGCTGTCTCTCTTCCCCTCTGGCTCTCTCTCACTCTTTTCCCGCTCTCAATTTCGTCTCTTTCTGTTTATCTCACTCCCTTTTCTGTAGTCCTCCTACACCTTCTTCCACCACCCCCTCCTTTCTTTCTCTCTGACTCAACCTGTATCTCCTTAGTTCTTCCAGGGTGATTTATTGGCTCTGGTCTACCTGGTCTGAATTCCCCCCTGCATTATGGAAATCGTGTGATGCTTAATGCCAGCAGTGATGCAGGGCTAGTTCCCCTGAGGGAACTGTACAGGCCAAACTCTGCATCAGCTGCTAGATTACACACGCACATGCACACAAACCACTAGGTATTGTGTAGACTTCAAACATTATAGAAAATGTCTTCAGTCTTTCAATTAAGATTTCCAGGAGTCAGCTTTTTCACTCCAATCGTTTCAGTTTTAATCTCTTGATTATCCCATCCCCAGTGATCTTGCACTTTGAGCAGTATAGCAATATGATTAATCTGAATGGATATGAGTGAAAACCAAAATGATTTACTGGCTTGTCTCTGATACACATTGGTATCGATACCTATGTTCCCTGTTCCACTTGGCTTATCGACAGATCCATTCATCAAAACCTCCTACAGCTTTTGCATTCTTTTCCACGTGCTCACACCACTCACATTAGAGTTCAAAGTGGTGACTTCATACTTTTAGACTGAATATGCCATTCATTTTTGATGGCTGTGAAGTACAGATCTCACCGATCTGTATAGCTCCCACTCTTCTTTGTTTTTTTTTATTTCATGTGAAAAACTGTGATGAAAGAAGGCGGATTTTCATCCTTGCAAACTCACCCTGAAAATTTGTATCAAATGATTTAATAACTCCCCTTTCAGCTGTGTCTGGCAGTGTTTAAAACAGGTATTTCCCTTATAGTTAAGCAATGTCAACTCTTTTTTTTTATTTTATTACTTTTATTCCCTTTTTTGTCATAGTCACAGGCATTTATGAAGCAGTATATAAAAGGAAATCAATTAACAGCTGTCACTTCTGAAAAGCCAAAGTACAATATGCAAATCTATAACTTCCTACTTTTTGAAAAACTTCTCAATAAAAAGACACAAAACCACAAAATAACTGTATGAATTCATTCAAATGTTCATCAAAAAAGTGCATTTATCGAAACATCATTACATAGAGTTCCAACCCTTATATCATTTCACCATTTAGGGAACAGTGGTCTGAAAAGAATTAGGAGCTAAAACCTGGGAGAGATCTTTTGATAAGGGTGAGTGGAGGAAAGATAATGTGATTCAGTGTGGAGAAAAATGTGAGATACAGAAACAGCATTTCAGTCCTCAGTGGAGTGTGAAGGCAAGTGCTTTTCTGACTGCGTTGGATGGGCCAAAGGTCATTCTACCATTTAGAAATCCAGACGGGAGGAAAAAAATGTGTCAACAGTGATTCTGACTTTTTGAATTCGAAATTTGCACAGTTCTACCAAATTAAATGCTTGTTTCTATCGCTTTGAAAAGATATCAAGCAAATATATAAACATTTATTTTCCTATTATACCATTTTTTTGTATTTCATAGAATAATTGGTGTATGGTGCTAATTCGGCCTGATTATCTGTCTGCATGGTCCACCTTTGACACGTACCATGTAGATTGACAACAATACACCTTAAAGACAAATTGAATGTTATTTAAACTCAAGGTCTACTGCCTTGAGAGATTACATGGTCATCAGCAGACACAGGGTCCTTTTCCCTGTGTCGGCTGATGACCATGAAATCTCATTATGCTAATTTATGGCTCCTCGCCTCTTCTCTCCTCCGGTGGCATGGAAGTATGGTTGAAGTGTCTGAAACAAATAAAATAATAATTGTTTCGGAGGCTTACGTTTACTTACATTATAGGTTGTTGTTATAGCGCCACCATCTGGGCAAATTGCATCAAAATGAAGTTGATTGATAAATGGTTCTTGAGATGTGCAAATTAAAACCCTGCATAGAGACAGAGATTTCTTTAGTAGATGGATTGATGTCAGGGATGATGTGGTTGTGTCAGGCAGCACACTGTGTGTGTGTGTGTGTGTGTGTGTGTGTGTATTATAGTCAAACAAAGTCTTTGTTCTACAGACAAAGCTTTGTAATGGTTGGTCCTGTTTTTAGAACCTAATTTATCTAATTATCCTAGATATTAAATGCATTTTTTATGTATCTATGATGCAACATTTCACTTCCCGATTAGGCGTTTTTATCTGGTCGTTTTAAACAAGGTTACACACAGTTAATCACAGTTGGCAGTGGATGAATGATGGTTTCAGGTAGAAAATAGTATCTACATTAGTTTTTGTCCAATCTTTAGATCAAGATTTATTATTTTTGATAAGTTCATGCTTTCATTGAGCTTTAATTATACAACGTATTGTCTCCAAGAGTGAAACTTATGAGCCAGATAACCAGCCAAAGCCTGGACACACTAAAGTCAAATTGGAGAATGGGAATTGGAGCGATCGCCTCCCACACATATTTGTTTTTCCTGAGAGGCCTTTAAGTTCAGCATCACTCAGACAGGTCTCTGCACTGTCTTCTGTCTTCTATAGAGAAGCTATAAAGCTGACCTTCCTTTGACGAAAGCAAAGTTTGAAGGAATAAAATATTTCAAATACAAATAATTATTTTTTAAATTTGTCAATGCGCATGCCAATGTCAGAGAGCGTTAATATTTTTTTTTAAATAGGCTCAATACCCATCTATTTAATTTGACTTTTAACCAATGTTCTTAATAATAATTGTGTATAATAATTTATTTAATTTTTTTATTTACTTTATTTTTCATTCTATCTATCCAGTGTTTCTTCACTGGGATGTTGCTTCTCATGGGGTCATCGGCCGGGGTGTGTGTGTGTGTGTGTACGTGTTTGTGTTTGGGACTGTGTGTGTGTGTGTGGGAGAGAGTGAGAGTTGCAGGGCATGGGGTTCATTGGGTTGGGATGGGGAATGGCTGGGCTGTTTTAACTTTAACTTTCATATGTATGCTTTATAAATAAAGTTTGATTGATTGACTAAAATTGACCCCATACCTTTGAATTACAATTTTTTTTTTTTTGGTCAATTTTTTGGACAATTTTTTGGACAATTGGTCTTATTGATGAATGATGATGTTTCCGGAGCCAGTTGCGTATTCCAACAATTCAGTTACATTCTTTCTATTTAAACCTGCGATCACATTATAAATAAAAGGACACCAACATTATGAGTGAAACTAAACATGAGTTCAGGTAGGAATGCTGTTACTGGTGGTGCTGTTGACAGTTTTCAGTATTGATACTGTTCCCATACATCTTAGTTCCTCTCTCACTCCATCAATCCATCTTTGATGGATTTCTCTTTGTTTTCATTCTGGCCATGATAAGCACCTTCGAGCTTATCATGGCAATTCACAGTTCATCAGTGATTGTCTGCCCAAGCTCCATCTTCCCTCTAATATTTGAACACACACAGAGTCATACACACACAGCTTTGTATCACTGTACAGTGAATACTTTTCACGCACACACATGCACAGGGCTTTATTATTCTCACTGAGATGCGCCATCAGGCACAGATATATGGATGGATATTTAATTGCTATTGTTTTTTGTCCTTTCCCTCTAGTCCACCTTGTTGTCTGTCTCTATTTTCTATTCTGTTTTCATTCCAGCTCTGCTTCAGGGGTTTACAGAAATGACTGAGATACAATTTGCCATCATAATCTCGGCCAGGCTACGCTTGGCCAGCTCTGTGCAAGTGTGTGTGTTTGCTCTAGGTGATGAGAGTAATTGAAAAAGAGTGTCACGTATGGAGTGGCTCAGCAACCTATGTGTGGACGTGCATACCACCGATCAGCCATAGCATTAAAAACAAAGGCGGGGGCACCTGACTATGTTTTAAAATGGGGGAGAAAACTTACAAAGATGCAGAATCAGTGAATCGGGGGGTGTTTCCCCAAGAAAAACAAATACTAATATATTTCTTACATTTCTACACCACCTATCCTCCATGATTAACATACAAAATCTTTAGTTTTAAGACAAATCAATTTGAAATAAATTACATATTTGCAACAACTATTATTTTAGTAATACTGAACTTATAACTGCATTGAATAGTTCATACACTCTGTAATATTTTTCCCCTAACATTTTTTTTTTTTTTGTGAAAATTTGTCTCCATAGCAATGGTGGGAGAGGATCATGGGTGGCCTATGTAGCCTTAATGCCCATTCATACCCTATGTGTATCAACTATGGTTTATTTATGTCACTACATTCTATCCATTAATACCTTAATTTTTCTTGGGGTACACAATACACACGATTCCCTCTAGGTGGCAGTGCTGGGTGCCAATAACTGAAATAATATATAACAAATAATGAGATCGAATAATGTTGACTGTAATGATATAATGACTGTAATAACTATTTGATGGGGAATTTTGAAGTTTGCTTCATCATATCAAAAATCTCATCAAAACTATTGCTTATCCCTGTATCCAGGACACACTGCATCATAATGAGGATAATTGCAAACAAGCTCTGCTAATTGCACCACATTTAAAATCCTGATAGATAATCTTCTTTGCGACTTGTGACGGTTGACCATTTTGGACTATAAACTCAATAGTGCCTCCACTGTTTCAGGTCATATTGCTCAGTTTCATCCGTAATCCTACGCTCTCCAGTTTTGTGTCAAAATAGGTCAGAAATTAACTTTTACATAGGGTATGAATAGACCTTTAGCCTGCTTAGCCTAAATGCCTAAATACCAACATATTAATATTTGCATGATTTATATATTTGCAGCTTTTTGTCAAATGCAGTTGTTTTGGTTCCATGCACTGTGTTTTCCATTTGTAGTGCATTTTCATTGTTGCATAATTGTTTTGTACAATTAGTCCAATATTAGTACAATTATCTTATTCAACTGGCAGATAATTTCTCTTATTTCAAGTGTTTGTTTCTTTTTCTTCCTATTTTGGGTCAATTTGGTCTTGTTTTATGAAATCAGGAACATTTTCTGGGAAAACAATTAGCGGAATAAAACAATTCTACTTGATATTGGACTAATTAGAGCAAAAACAAGACATTTTACCTGTTAGGATTTCAGTTTTTCACTGCATCTTTAATTTGGTTAATTTGGTTAATTAAACATCTTCTGTTAAGAGTTGCCCTGGTTTTTCTCTCTTTTGTTGCCGCCTTTTGAGCCAGGACATAACAGATATAATACAAACAAAATGTAAAACCTTGAGAGGTTTGAAGCAAATTCAGTGTTACAAATAATGCTTCTCACCCTGTGCACAGTCACAATGTGAAGTTTCAGAAGAAACATTTTCAATTAAAAATCAACAATGATTATGTAAGGGAAGCAAATGCCTTGTGTGTGTATTGCGCATTATTACTGGTAAGGTAGATGGTGAATCACCAGCACAGAAAGTGAGAAAGCTTTTGTGTATTCACAGCAAAGATATGAATCTGAACAATGCTTCACTGCTTGCATTCATGCTGGTTTAACTTTCAGGGACAGTCCATATTAACAATAACATGTTATTGTTTGGCAGAATATTACCTTTTCTATACCTTTTCATATAAATAGTTCAATATGTGATGTTGCATGATGGTATAATTATACCAAGTATACATTGACAGTATTACATATTTCAATATGGTACCAAAGCTTATGTAACAGCAAACATATGCAGCAGTTGTTAGGTTTTACTTTGAAAAAGAAACAGCTTCAACTGTGTCCAAACTCATAATAATTTATAACTACAACTGATCTAACTGAACTAGTAGTTTCTATTATTCTAGTATTGTTGTCTTATGGTTAACAAATGAATGCAGCAAAATGATGTTTAAAATATATTTAAGATCACTCACACATTCTCACAATCTGTCTGAATGGTCATGGTATCTCCCTCAAATCTCTTCAATCCATCACTCTCCTCCTCTCCGTCAGGATGATGGAGCAGCCTCCAGATGAAATGAGTCCTTAAACAGCCTGTCTGAGGAAACAATCAACTCTCCAGGGAGGGAAAGAAGTGACTAAAGGAGAACATGGGAAAAAAATTGGAAAAAGATAAAAACTGTGCAAGAGGAAAGAAAAATAGAGAAGGAGCAGGATATAAATAATGATGTAAATATGGATTTTGGGGATGCAAGCATAATGGATGGACAAAGAAAAAAGTTAACAAAGAGCGAACTTAGTGGTTTCCCAATTGATTTTGTTTCAGGACCTGACAGCTTCCAGATCCCAAAATATTCTCTCACTTCTCTCTGCACTAAAGGTCATCATGGGTTCACTTGGTTTTAGGAAAGGAAAATCCAACTCCGGGTTCCAATTATATCCAGTCTAATACAGTCGGATAAGGTCTCGTTTTGACGCAACAGGTCTCAGGTTGTGTGTCAATATGTCTAATACGCAGGTGAAGCTAAATGGATCCGAGCACAGGGGTTAAATTGAGCTTGAGCCCTCTGGAGCTGAGCTCCTCCAGATAAATCTCATCCCATCACAGCTCAGCTCCGTTCTCCTTCGGTATCGCAGCATTGCCAACTCTCACACTTTTGGCACCAAACATCCACTTTCAGACACTGGCTCCCGCTGATCAAATAATGTAGAATGTAGTCGCCTGTACTTTAAAGCAATTAGATATCTGTCCATCACACAGCAGCAGGATTCATAGATACTGGGTGAGGGGCTGTGCTCTATATACAGGTGACACAGCAGCAGTGACCTCATTAATTAATAAGGTCTGTCTAAGGTGCCAATGAAATATCTTTCTGTATAGCAGGGCATGTTCCACACAGATTTCAAGTCTATACGGTGGGATAATTGGGAATAGGTTTTGGGAAAGGTTTTGGTGCATTTATATTTTCGGCTAAAGTCTAATATTGCTTATTATATTGAAGAGTTTACTGCATGCAACAAACTTATTTAATCACTTAACCTTCTTGACATATGGCAACAATTATTTTTGGCTTAATATTACTAAAAATATGTAATATAATACCTATTTGTTTGACTGTTTAGTTTAGTCACATGTGCTGGAAATCCAGTTTCCAGTCCTTTTTACATGGAATACAAAGAATGAATTAGATGTTACGACATTCCATTATTCAGACCTTCATCAGGTAGACTGATTACCTGATTAGTCTGCCTTGGTTTGCACAAACTCCTCTTTTGAGCTTCTTACATGGACTGGTAAAAATCTTTCAAACCTCCAGTAGTATATTTGTTGCAGCGAACCTGAATACCACAGTGCGTTCTGGGCCAAAATTAGAAAGAGTCAGTGTCAAAGAAATTTGCAGGTAGTTCTTCTGTCTTCACTTTCAATACACTGACATCTGTGGAAGGATGTTGAAGAAATGACCAGTATGGGGGTATTTCAGGATTTCTGTTGATGATCCTAAAAAAGTACAGATAGAATAAATAAAAAATAATTTATAATAAAAATAATTCTTAATAATCTTCTTCATTCGCTTATATCTGAATGGGAACACCACGTCATAAAAGCTGACTGCAGGTATTCAAAGGTTAATTTGAAAAATTCCATAGAAGATATAAACATATGACATTTGACACAGCCTGACCTCCTTTATCTCTGGTGTCTATGGTCTGTGGCGAGACCCTCCAGTCATTAGTGAAATCAGTGAATTTTTTGTCCTCTGACAGATTGAACCATTACGTCTGGATGAACAGTGTCTGCTTTTTACTGTCCCTTTTTATAACTGTTAGCTTTTCCTGCTTTGGTTTTTATTTCTGGAGTTTACTGGAGTGTGAATTGATTTGCAGCTCACTGCTGCAGGGCAGAGCTCTGTTCACACAGGAGAGACACAGCCCAAGGATGTCCACTCATGACTCAAAAACACCGGCAGCACCATTGTCTCCGTTACTGTAACCAGCCCTCGGCTCTCCAAACCTGCCTCTGTGCATCAATGCATAATCCTCAGCGAGAGCTGCCGCTGTGTTCTGTGCTCTCCGCTCTCTGCTCAGTGATTTACAGTACATCACCACACGCAGAGGAGCTGAATATTTAAATCATGCCAGCAACAATGAGCTCACACAACCCCTCCAAAATCATCAGGCTCTCACGCTGAACATCAATGAGCCAAATGAGTAGAGAGATCACATGCGAACTCGAGATGACTCTGCTTCTCTCTTTTGCAACAATATTGTATGCATGATTGGACACGTAGTCAACTTGGTTCATGTTGTCTAATTTGCCTCCTTCATCTCCTTCAACTTCACCACAGAGGAGGGGGGATGCTCTAGAGCTTCTGGAAATTTCCTGGTCGGCCGAGAGGTCAAAACATAGAACACACTGCCAAAAAACTTGTATTTGTTTTGGCCTAAAACCATAATGTATGTTGGCAAAACTTCAAAATATAAATTATTGACATTTAAGGCAATAATGTAAGATAGCGTGACAAAGCAGAACCGTATGCTCCAAAAAAATTGGTGAGTTGTTAATACTTAAATCCTTAAGTTGTGGTTCAAGACAAAGGACAACAGTTCAGCTAACTCTTTTTTTCTTTGTTGGCTTTTTTCCACACAGGTAAGTTTTAACCAACATTTAATTTAATTTATTTTAATGGTAAATAACATTGGAATTTTATATTGAGTTGTGTTATAATGAAAGTGACCTACAGGTTTTCAACTTTTAAACACAAAGGTTTTTGGCCATTAGCAGTTAGCGGCTAACTGATAATAGCAGGGCTGCAAGCGTTAGACACTAACATTAGCTTGTCTGGGCAAATGTCATTAAAACAGGATGTTGTCTTCTGACTGGTTGGTATTGTGTTAAAGGGATAGTTCAACATTCTTAAAAATCCGCCCATGGTCATGATTCCCATAGCAATAGCACTTTTCGAAAGTTATAAGTTAGCAACTTACTGTTGAGTTGACAAAAATCTAAATTCAGAGTAAGCTCAGAAGCAAAACTTAAAATATTATGTTTAATCGCCAAACTTAAATTTTTAATCAAAGTCTGTTGCCTTGAAATTGTGAGTTGACACAACTGCAGTGCATTTTATTGATACTGATAACAATGAGGTGGGAAAACTAAAGAACACTTGGCTTTAGACCGTAATGGGGGGTGGAGGTTGAGGAGGGATGAGACAGGCTATCTGTTGTCAATCCTACCTAAACCAACTGGACTCCCTCGAAGAAAAGGGTTGTAAACATTTCACAATAAACTTAGCGCTGGCTCTGTGACATTCTGCTCTTTGTTCCTGTGGAACATTAATCTTCCCTGGTTTTGGAATCGGAAATGGGCTGGACTTGTGTCAGACGCCTGTTCACAGACAGTGTAGCTACTGTTGCTGCTTGACTGATGTTGCCTATAGGATTATTTAGCTTTAGTAACAAATTAGAAGTGCATAAAACCAATTCAGTGTCCTAAGTTTATAACTAAAGATTAATTTTCTGTATTAGGTCAGGAGGCTGTTCCGCGGACACTACGTTGTTGATGTTAGCCACCTGATTAGTACTCATGTAGCCTCTTTGCTAAAACCGTCAAACACACTGCTTCAGATTGACTTGCATTTGATGTTGCTGGTCTTTCGCTCTTTGCAGGCACATTTTTTACATATGTTGTTAAAGCATTTAGCTGCAGAAACACACAATTAAGCTTTGTCATCACCTGGAAATGGTGGCTTAACCTTTTAAGATGCAGCCCCTTTTTCAGTCTTATTTGCGAAAATGGTATGCCCAAAATGTAAGTAGTACAGTTCCCACATTTTGCTCACAAGCCCTGGCTATTGGCAGATTTGGATGATCACGTCATAGGGACTTTCCATTAAGTCACACTCCTCATTGTGTTTCAAGCTAGCTATCTCCCAAGCTTCTTCAACTTTAAGACCATAATAATTTGCGCATATAAACCAATGACTGAAGCCTAGTATTGCTGTAAATGACGATCCCGCTGCTCCCTGTACTGCCCATTGACAGTGTCAGTGAGGTTAAAACAACGTAGTGGAACCATTTGTTCTGAAGCTTTTTGGTACTGCTGTTCTGATTTAATTTGGAACTGGTACCAGATTACTGGTACCCATCCCTTTTCACCTTATTCATCTCCTTCATCTCTGTGTTTTTTTCAGCTTCTGTCACCAGGTCAAGGTGGGCGAGGTGCTCCAGTCATTAGTGAAACTGTGTATTTTCGGTCCTCTGACAGATTGAACCATTACGTCTGATGAACAGTGTCTGCTTTTTTTTGTCTCCGTTTTTTTTTTTTTTTCACAACTGTTAGCTTTTCCTGCTTTGGTTTTTATTTCTGGAGTTTGCTGGAGTGTGAATTGATTTGCAGCTCACTCCTGCAGGGCAGAGCTCTGTTCACACGGGAGAGACAACACCTGAAGATGTCCACTGATGACTCAAAAACACCGGCAGCACCATTGTCTCCGTTACTATAACCAGCCCTCGACTCTCCAAACCTGTCTCGGTGCATCAATGCATAATCCTCAGTGAGAGCTGCTGCTGCTGCAGTTACGCTTTCCGCTTTCTCCTCAATGATTTATGTCACCACACACACAGGAACTGAATTTTTACATTACTGCACAATGAGCTCACACAATCCCTCAAAAATCAGCAAAATCTGAGGCTACCTGTACTCCCCTTTGTCTCTGTGGTCTCCTTTGTCTCCATTGTCTCTTTCACCTCCTTTAGCTGCTGTTGGAGGTTCAAGGTGAATAAGACGCACAAATCATTAGTGAGTCAGTGTATTTTCTCTCCTATGACTGCCAATGACAGATTGAATATTTATGTCTGGATAAATACTGTCTACTTTTTTCTCTCGCTTTCACTTTTACAGCAGTAGTTGTAGTTACTGTGGTCCTTAGCTATACACATGCACAGATCTCCCTGTGTTTGTCTGTTTGTGTTGTGTCTGTATTCTGGGTCTGTGTGTAGTGTGCTGGTTGAGGTCATATTATAAATGATCTCACTTATTTCAAATGAGGTACTGTCAGGAATACAGAAGAAGAGTCTCATCTCAAAGGATTTAGTTTTCTGTCCATAAAGGTTTCGTCAAGGCTCTGGAGATAGACAATGTCCCCTGTGTCAGCTCAACAACCCTGACAGACCTGATTGTATTCACACCGTATGGGTGTTCACACTGATGAATAAAGTATCACTCCTCCTGGGAAAATCATGCCAGGAGTCTTCCTGTCTGCAAAAAGATGGAAGTATTCATGAAAACGGTGAGAAACATGTGCAAACCTCAGCCACGCAAACCAAGATCACGCTAGAACTAGTGGTGCAGAATTTTGAGCAGAAGAGTCACAAGTAGATGCACTAGTTGTAATGGTCACAGTGCAGAGACAGCCAGTCCAAAAAAAAACTAGTAACACTGTCCAGCAAATTATCAGCAACAAGGTTAATGATATAACAGAATGTAGCTGACATCTATGAGTCTAAATATAAACTTTCTTTGCCTTCAAGGTGATACAGCAAAGATCCTCATATCTAGGATCAGATTTGACTGCCTACAGCCTCACAGATTTTCAACTACTTCACCAAGATGCTGTGTTAAATTTCCCTATGTATAGTCTGGACCAGTGTGCTATTTTGTCTGAGAAAAGTGCAGAGTTGCTCAGCAATTTTGTTGAAATAACACCAATTTTATACACTGTAATAATAAATATCAAGTTCAGATAATCTTGTGGTGATTACACTTCATTTAAACTGAATCTATTTGATTGGTTGAGAATTCTTTCATAATAAAATCCACAAATAACTGTACAAACGAAGAAGAAGTGGTCCCTCCCCTTCTGCAACATATGCAAGATGGTGACAGCCCGAATAAAACAAGTAACGCTGTCCAGCAAATTATCAGCATCGAGGTTAATGATATAACTTAACATATTTTAACTGACATCTACGAGTCTAAATGTAAACTCCATTCGAGATAGAGCAGAGTTGCTTCTTGATGAGGCAATGAGTTTGAAAATGGACCAAGAATTTTTTGCAGTGCAGAGTTATTTTCCCAAAAAAAGCCACTAGAATGCAACAAAAGGTTGTTCAACCCTTAACCCGTAACCCTAATCCCTTAATCCATAAATAAGATACTTAGCCCACTTTGTGTGAGAAGTGAAGTTTATTTTGTGCAACACCTTTCACAGAGCAAGATCACAAAAGTGCTATATAAGATTTAAAAAAAAAAAAAATGAGACCACAATAACAAAAAATACAGTATGAGCACAAAACGACAAGCCCCAGACATCGGCCAAACCTCTAACACACTTCACAGATATTGTTCCCTTATTCCCATTTTTAATAAAACACAAAACAAAAAGCAAGGTTTTCTCTGTGTACCACAAGAGATGTATTTTCAGTTGAGATAGTGGATATTATCTGTCAAAACACTCAAGAGGGCATAGATGTATCTGCTAAGAGACTTTTTTTCTGCAGTGATTATCTATATATGTACATATTTCTGCATATGAGCTCAGAGAATCTCAGGTTCATATATATTGACATTTTAATATATATATATAAAAAAGCTCCTGGGTCACTTCGGTTAATATAGGTTTTCATTACTGTCTGCGGCATTTGCAGAATTATTTAATTTTTTTTTTGTTTAATTCTCTGCTGCTTTTGTCTGACGTCTGTAACATCTGTCTTTCTTTATGTGTGAGCATTGAAATAAAAGATAAGCTGTTCCCAAAGTGCAGAGGACTTGCAGTATTACTGCCAGATGGTGTGTTATGTCACCTGGAATCCTCTACACAAAAGTACACATAATCACACGGGTGACAACACAAAATAGACTTAAGTGGTTCACACAGCTCGATACATATCCATAAACTCTGGTATTTATGTCTTTCGATTAGGGGTATTTTTTTATGTTTTCTCCTCTATAAAGACCACTGGGCCCTGGAAGTGATTGGACAATACGAGTAAACATTACAGATTGAAATCAATGGCAACTAGCATTCAAGTCCAGTGCTGATTTTCTCAGGCTTTCAGTATGCATACAGTTCACTTTGGGGTCACTAATAGAGTTTTCTACCTTCCACACCTGCCGATTTCTTCTATAATTCTTTAAAATTCTAAAGACAAAGCCCTGCATCTACTTGAATTTCTGTGGCTTAACAGGATCTCATAATATCTTAAATCTTGCTTCAGTAGTTTTGATTTTAATACAATTTATTCCTCTGGATATTACAAAAGATGGACGGTTGTTTGTTTGGTAGATCTCTACAAATAGTTCCAAAGTTGACCTGCACGCTTTCAACACATCTCTAAAACTGTTGTTTTATCTGTAAAGTTGATAAATAATACACAATATATATAATAATAATATCAATGACTTCAAATTCTCCTTCTAATGATGATGACATGATTTTTTTTATATATCTTGTATTATCTTTTATATTTTCCTATTGGTTCTGTTTTTATCTGCACCATCTGTGCTGCTGTAATGAGCCCATTCTCATCACACAGGATTATTACAATCAATATACAGTAATCAATGCACTTTGCCTACACAGTCTGTAATGAGTTCCTTCTTCGCTTGCTTTCTAAATGTGTTAATTTAAATGTATGTAATTGTTTTCATGTTACCTTCAAGCTTTCTCTCTTCTGATGAAAACAATTTGTAAAGAAATGCAGCAGATCTTATTCCTCTGTCCTTAAAGAGACCTTTTCTTTTCAAGTGAAGGCTGCTTTGTGAATCTGTCTTTACCTTCAAGGTGATACAGAAAAGATCCTCATATCTGGGATCAAGTTTGACTGCCGGGTGAACCCGAGCACTAACCCACAACCTCACAGCTTTTCAACTACTTCGCCAAGACACTGTGTTAAATTCCCCTATGTATAGTCTGGTCCAGTGTGCTATTTTTTCTGAAAGTGCAAGCATTTTCTCAACAATTTTGTTGAAATAACACTAATTTCTATACATTGTAATAATAAAGTAATCAAGTTCAGATACTCCTGGGGTGATTACACTTCATTTAAACTGAATCTATTTGTTTGGTTGAGACTTCTTTCATAATAAAAACCATGAGTAACCCTACCGAACGAAGAAGAAAAAGCTTGGTAGTCCCTCCCCTTCGGCACCGTATGCAAGATGGTGACCATTCAAAATAGCAATTGATTGCTCAAACATATTATTTTTATATACCTACAATAAATTTGGTTTGGTCTGTTTTGTGGTTTATTATATGTCCTCAAGCCATGTTTGATGTTTTGCAAGGTGGTTGGTTTACCTGGATTTTTTGATGAATACAGTTGTGTTTCATCTGCTTAATTATAAACATTCATGTAGTGTTTCCTAAATAAATATGACCTAAAGTATATATAAGGTGAATGGTATTGGTCCAAGCATAGAACCTTGCAGAACTCTGTCTACCTTTTGCACACACGGGAGATAAATCATTAGCATGAACAACCGGAAATCAATCCGACAGATAGGACATAAACCAGTGTAATGCAGTCCCTTTCATCAAGATGTTCTAGTCTCTGTGAGATTATCTGATCAATTGTCTCAAAGGCAGCACTAAGGAACTATAGAAACATGTTCTTTGTCCGATGCATTTAGAGAGTAATTTGAAACTTTCGCTAGTGCTGTATCTGCTATTATTCACTTTAAATCCTGACTAAAAATCCACAAATGTACCAATGTTATGTAGAAATTCATATAACTGCTGACTAACCTTAACCCTTTCTCTGGGATCTTAGAGAGAAAGGGAAGGTGAGATATAATTTGACACTCAACATAGAATGCAGTATGCAGTATTTCCCATACATTAATTCACTCGCGGCACCCAGCCATAATAAACAAATAGATTTCTTTTTATTATTTTTGGAGCTGCACAACCCACCTTGGCACATTCTCTCTCTGATATCCTCCCAAACAGACACAATGTACCTCATCATCACTTTTAGAAAAAATGATTGTGTGACATCGCTTTTAAAATTGCTGATCATGAACTATAAAAACCTGCATGGTGCATTCATGTGCACCTCAGACTCAGAAACTCAGAAATCAACTTTTGTACAGCAAAGTTGCATTCAAGCTTACATTGTTAAAGCTGAAGTAGATACCCAATTGCCCACAAAGGTAAAATTGGAAAGTTTCAACTGTTCCTTTTTTCTCCATTGGTGACATATATACATACATCTATTATTACTTTATTATTCTGTCACTGCAGTATTTCTGGCTGGACCACAGGGACAGCCATACAGTCCCTGATGTCTGTCCGTGACTAGCGACCGAGTGAGCAAATGACGCTGTATTTTCTGCAGTCTCATTGCTGCAGAGTCAACAAGGCAACCTCATATCTATAGTTTCATAGGGTTCTTCCAAATGCTGATTGAAGTTATTTTTAGTTTTGTATGTCATTGATTGTGTTGGATGAAAAGTAATAAATACATTTTCTTGTGGCATCTTTCCGTTTGTGAGTTAGTTGAGTTTTCTTTGGAAAGTAAATACATATTTTAATGCAGTCGCCAGTAGTATTCCACACACAAAAACATGTTTAATTGTTCCTCTACTCAAACACAGTCAGTCCCAGCAGCCTACTATGCATTCTGAGTTACAGGCTAATTAGTCTTTAAAGGGATTTTTAAGTGTGATGAAGACGTCATGACGCAACATGAGGCAAGCCAGCAGCAATGCTAATGTGTAAAAAATGCATTTGATCATGAACCTGCACTAAAAACGCCTACATAATTAAAACATGCTTAATCAACCTTCTTATCTGCTTTCCAACAAGTCAGGCTGCTCTGATCAACCTACTGAAGGCAGGGAGTGGGGAAAATATCCCTCAGCCATAGTTAAGCATGCACTCAAAACAAACATGTTTGTTTAGCATTTTGTGGGACAGTTACATACTGTGAATTTGTTCCAATGAGATTCAGATCTGGCAAGCCTATTAAAGCCCAGCCCAGGCAGATTCTGTCTTTGAATGGATTTTTATAATCAGAGACATCGGGTCTTTGATGGCTGCCAGTTGTTTTGCTGTTTTGGATTTAGAGTATCCAGCTGGGTAAAACTCAGCTAGTCTCTTCTATCAACCAACCACTGTTCCCTAATCAGTTTTATCTCCTCCACAAACAGACTAGTTACCACTTGCTGCTACCATTCTGAACGCTGCCTCATTTTGCTGCTATATTTTTCATTTTCTAATTCTAAGCACTGATATTTTTGAATATGTTTCCTTAAATCAATGAACTAGTGACTAATCACTTTTTATTGAAATGAAGTGCACTGGGATTAATTCCAATATATGATGAAAGTATTAATGGCAGATCGCCAGTGGCTTCTATTATATATATATAGTACACACTCACAAGGCACTCACAAGGCAATAAACCTTCTAATAATGGTTTCAGAGACCTTTATTCTAATACCACCAATCAGCCAGTTATTACACTTACCTATCTAGTTTTTTGGCATTTTATTTTCATTGTGAAACAATGAGCATTGAGGCCTGCTAGCTGCTTTTCATTCTGCTAATTCCATGTCCTTGCTCCTCTGTCCTCTGTCCTGTGACCTTCATATTGATCGAGGTCCACTATCATCGAGGATGTTCCAATCCATAAATGTGTCAGCAGGGGAGGCTTCCAGAAGAGCTTAGAGCAGGGGTTTTCATCGTCTGATAGTGGGCCTCCCCTTAGACAAAGCTAAGAACCCCACCCCTCCCCCCGGTTTACTTGTTTATTTTCACTGGAAGCCTATGGAATCATAATTATGTTATATGATCCTATATGACACTCAATTATTGGGCCATGGAACTGGGAAAAACAGTAACAAATCCCCTAAAGTACTGTAGGCCTATCTCTAAACTATGTTTTTAACACTCATATATTCAGTGATGCCACAATAAAACCATAATAACAAAAAAAGGTAAGAAAAAAACAATATTTTCACAAGCAGTGGGAAGAAGAGTTCTTTGTCACAATTGTGGAGGAAAAGAGTGTGTATGTCTCTTTTTGCACAACATAGAGAGGCACTTCAATACAAACCATAATAAATTCAATGCTAGCTACCCGCCTGGAGCTTGTTATGATGAGAACAAGCCTGAGAGTTAAAGGCTTTGGGCAAACAACAGTCGTGTTTCACCAGGCCAGTGGAAAAAGTCCCGAGTACCAACGCAAGCTTTTTTTAGGGGCTGCTCATTTTGTAGCAGATAACAAGGAGCCTTTTTTTCGGATTTGTCTCTGTTCCCCCCGATGTTTAACTGGAGGAAAGTCGAGTGTCAGCGATATCCGACAACTTGACAGAGCAGCTGGACCGAGATCTGAGTAGGTGCGGGTGGTTTAGAGTCCAGTGAGACAAGTCAGTTGACACCAGCGGTACAGCGCAGCTAATGGTGTTTGCACGAATAGTGTTTGATGATTTCTCCATGAGAGAGAAATTCCTGACTCTACTGCCCCTGAAGACAGCAACAAGAGGGATTGACATCCATGAGGCGGTGAAAAGAACGCCTCACTGCTTCAAGACACTGAGTGGACCTTGAATTTCTAAGGGGCATCTATTTGAAACTAAAACCTCTTGAACTGTGAACCACCAGGCCACCTGTGACATGATCAGTATTGTTAATACCTTTAAAGCCAAGATAAACACAGTTTCTATGCATTTATAGAGACAGAAATTGCTGCACTTTCAATCTGTGCATTCAGTGCTAAATGATGATGTTTGAGCCTCTGAGTCCTTTGGCAGAGCTGCAGGAAAGTGCTAGCAACTCATAAACAGACTTGGGCCAGAGTTTGAAGTTCTGTGACTTTGATAAGCTGGAGCCATGTGTGTCATTCATTTCAAATCCCTTTACTCAGTGGACTTAACATGCACTGCTGAGCAACTCAGTGCAGCATTCAACTTGGATGTTAGTGAAGTGTAGATGGAAATTCTTATGTTAGAAATTGGCATCCACCGAGTCAGCCACCAGGGTGCACCAAACTTTTGGTGCCTTGTGCCAGAAAAGTACAACTCGTGAGTTCAAGCTCTCTTTATTAAAAGGCCTATTTTGTGATTTACAAGCTGCCCACATAATCTAAACTGTGTTTTTATTTTCCAGCCTGAAGAAATATAAACAATTTAATGCGACATTAACAGTCTGTACAGCGAAGTTATAGCTTTTGGCCTGGCTCCCAACCATTTTGCACCAATTGTCACCATTTGTCAAGAAACCAGAAATGTAACTTTAAAATAAAGGTACGACCTTTTGACCTCAGAAAGCATAAATAACATTTGGATTCAGTTTAATCGTTTATAAAAAAAAATGAACAAGACTAAAAGACTTAAGACTAAAACATTAAAAACAAAAACAGCCACGGTTATAAGATCCGACTATTAAAATGAAAACACACATATAAACACACGTGTCGTTTTTTATATCACATAAAATGAAACTCAGAAGCATCATCCATTCTTCGAATGAACACATTCCTGCATCGGTGTTGCCACATCTTAGAAATGTGTGTGCCGCTTTCAGCTGGATTTTCCGGTCCATCAGCTACGCTGTTCTCTAGCTTATCCAATCTGCACCTACATTTATACATACAGTTCCTTATCACTGCCTGACATACGGGTACATTTATGCTGATGAACACTGTCCTGCTGGCGCCATCGAATCTTGGCACACACAATAACATCCTCATGGCATCACTGTGAAAGAGTCTTCTGTGTCTGTGTGCACTGTTCTTTCTAAATGATGTATTTTACTTACTGTGTGTGTGCATGGAATATTTTGTTCACAGTATTATTTTATTTTGTGTTATGTAGCTTACGATTCATTTTGTTTTTCAGTAATGTTTGTGCAACTATTTGATGATCGATACAGTTAATATGAAACCACCTTTCTCTTTTCTTCCCCTTAAATATAAAATAGGATCTTATTTTAATTATTTATTAATTATTTTCTTTATTTTAACACAGTTTAAATATTACAGTTTAGTAGAGAGCTGCGTTGGCCTTACTGTTTCGTCTTCCTAATAGTATGATCATGTTAAAGGCTGCACTAAAATCCAGTAATAGAAGGTGGAACTCAATTCTCTCTAGTACTTTGGAAAAGAATGGAAAATTGTTATTTTATTTAAATGAATATTACTAGTTAAGTTTATATCATAGTAATTCTGCATCCCTTGTTCTTTGTTTCTGTTATTTTAGCCTTTTAAAAGATATTTGTCAGAGTGGACAATTGCAGGCTGCTAGCTAAATGTCAGGCTGTGACACATTTTCTGCAAGCTATTTTTTTTTCACTATTTTTAACACAAGGTACAAATCCCTTGTGTCAGATAAATAACTTAAATCTGTAGTGCAGAACTCTTAAATATAAATCATTATCAAGCCCTTGAGTTCACACAATGCTGATTCAGTGCATTATCATCAGGTAGATTTCTGTGTTTCACAGTAGACAGATGTTTTTTAATCTTATGTCAGCAGCCAACACTTTCCATGCTGGCTGGCTTCCTCAACTGGAGACTTCCACTGGCTACTTCCGGGTAGCCTTCTGCTAACTTGGATTGTGGGTAAAATAATATAATGTTAGACTGGTTGTATCAAGCCAAATGGATCATATTCTGCTAGTGAAAAGTCATTTTGCAGCAGTTGTGTGATGCTATAGCCAGTTTATCCACCAATTTACAGCCACAAATGGTAATAAAATATCAGTTTTTGCATGCAATTACACTTCCTTGCCAACTGATGGAGATAGAATTCCTGCACTACAGCTTAAACAGTAAAATATCTTCCTGTAAATCTTCACAACAAAGTGCCACACACTTAGTTTACAATGTCATCTTCATATGATCTTTCCTATTGGCATTTTCACCATTTGCAATAGCAAATTTACTCTTGCAGTGTTTGCAGGAATAATTTAGTAAGTTTCTTGGAGTGCTTTAGAAAAGACTGACTTTGTCTTTGGCACGAACACTGGCCATACTAATAGACAGTCTCTGTCAAAAAGAGACACCACTGTCATTGGCTAGCAACAGCCTTGACAATGAAAACATATATAATATTGTCATTATTATTTTAATGTGGTAGGAACCGGGACAAAGTGGTAGTGAATGCTGAAAACTGGGACGTGTGAATGTTTCCAGGACAGTCCCGGACAAACATCCGGTCACTCTATCCATAGCAATGGGGTCAACCCCGACCTTTCTCTTATCTTAAGACTTCTCCCATTTCCTTAGTTTGTGAGTAGGTTTTAAGAGAAAAATCTTAACTAGGAGCTTTTAGTGCTATTTAGAAATCCTTCTAGTGGAAAGATAAAATGTTTTGTGAATACAGCCCGAGATCTACGATTTGACATGGTGGAGTGATGTGTGTTCACAGTGGCTAATATTAGTCCAATATTAGACTCAGCTGAAACTGATCCCTGGGATGGTCACAGACTCATTCTTTTTTCACTTCAATGCAGCTGCCAATTACAGTGTGAAGTGGGTGTGAATGTCAGATCACTGGTTTTCAGAAAGTTACAGAAATTGTCAGACACAGCCTACCTTTACCTGTAATTGGAAAAAAACCTATTTGACTGTCCACTAAGCAGTTATGACAGAATATGTTGGCCCCTCAAGTTCACCTTTTCTCTCCTGACTGACCTATTCTTTCCTTCAACAAACTTTATGAATGACTGAATGCCAGAGATTGTTCTGGGAGCACTGTGAAGTCAATGGAATCCCAGCTGTGTTGGTTATGTTAAAATATTCAGTGAGCCTTCACCGATTTAAGTAAGGAGAATCAATTTGTATAGTCCAATATCACAAATCACAAAGTTAGCTCAGGAGGCTTTACAGCCTCTATCCTGAGACCTTTGATTCAAAATAGGAAAAACTCTCTGACATCCTTTATCATCACTGTATATCAATCGGATACAGCCATTAACGGTAGCTTAAAATATATATTAATGAGTCACTTTTAGGACATCATTATACATCTATAACTATTTTACAGAGCCTCTTGCACAACTCTGTTGACTTTGCAGTTACCATCCGCTAGAATACAGTTCAGAGGAAGTCCAAAGTACAAGACAGGAGGAGAAAATGAGGAGAGAGAGAGGAGAGAAGGCTACATGGCTCAAACGCTTTATGGATGTAACAAACAGAAGACTAGAAAGATGCAACACTTATCAGAACAGTTGTGATTATCAATAATTTTGCTAACAGGACAGCACTTCATAAATCCATGGAGACGGAAACCAACCCACTGTGCAGTAGAAGGTAATGAAGTAATCGGCTAAAGACAACTAAGTGATAATTGTACAGGTTAAGGGAAGATAAATAATTATAGGTTTAGATTTAAAGGAAGTTATTCCATAAGATCCGTATCTGATAGAAACAAACCTCGCTGCTTGCTCACTTCTTTTTAAATTTGGGTATACTCTGCATTTTTAAACTTGGAGCTTGAGATGGAATATGGGGTTTAAGGAGGTTAGACATGTATGATGGGGCCCATTTACTATTTTATATGTCACTAGAATAACCTTATAGTCTGATCTATCAGGAATGTGAAGCCGTTGAAGGGAGGCTTGATGTAATAGGGTCCCATTTTTCAAAGATTCAAGCTACAGTATTATTAGGCCAAGAGGCGAAATATAAAGTGATAAAATGAGGGCCAATTACCGAGTCCTGGGGTAATCCACACTTAACATCAGAACATTTAAATTTAATATTATTTAGTAGAAACACTGTGTTCTTGTAAAATGAGTAGAGAGCTGCTTTGGCCTTACTGTTTCGTCTGTCTAATAGTATAGTGATCATGTTAAAGGCTGCACTAAAATCCAGTAATAGAACGTGGAACTCAATTCTCTCTAGTACTTTGGAAAAGAATGGAAAATTAATGAAAGGTCAATAGTTATCAAGAGACCCTGGATTGAGGTGCAGTTTCTTAAGTAGAGGTTTAACCACAATTGTCTTAAAACTTCTACAGACAATGAAGGTAGCGAGCGATAAATTAAAAATATCTAGCATTATAGGTCCCAGAAAAGGCCAGAGTTCGTTAAAGAGTATTGAAGATTCTAGACAACAAGTCAAGTTGGTTTAAAAGAGGACACAGACTTAGTCAAAGTTTCACAACAGATAGTCTAAGAATCTTCATATAAATATGGAATTGGTAAAACAAGATCTAAGTAGCAGGAGTTGAAAAAAACTAATTTTGTTCTTAATCTCATCAACCTCATCTAAAATCTTTCTCAAAAGTCTAGAAACTCATTAGCCGTGATAAGTGAGTAGCTAATAGATGGCTGCTTTTTAGTAAGTTTAGTTAAAGTGTCAAAAATGAATCTAGGATTATGGTTATTAATGTTGATATACATATACCACACTTGTATTTCAATGAACACTTATGCAAAAATAGGTTAAAAAAAAAAAAAAAAGTCTAATTTTGATTTTTGTAGCACCCTTTCACTGATTTCCCACCTTATCTCCGGCTATCTAAATTTAGGATGTAGAGTGAAAAATGTTTTGTGAAACCCCTCCGGGTAGCCAGGGGGCGTGTTGTGATCTCCGAAAGCTTCATCCTACCATTATTGGCGCCAGTATAAACGACGATGCTGCCGAAAGTAGTCGTGCTGTGTGCCTGGGATTGAGTATAGTGAGTTAGCATGACTCTAAACAGAAGGATGTAGAAGGATTTTTGAATGCTTTGCTGCTGTATTAATGCCTGTGGTAGAGCAGCAGTGCAGCTCCGCGGGGCTATTTTGCACTCTGTCAGTTTGTCAGCAGTAAACTGTTGGTGACTGTGGTGTGATAGCCACTGACAGCTCGCTAAGTCTTTCCCAGGAGTGGACCAACTGCTGCTTTACTGCAGTTGTTGTGCTGTTAGCTGGCAGAGGAGTGAGTAATGCATTCTGACACATATGCCAAGGGACAACTAAAACAAGAGGAGTCAAACACAAATGTTTTAACATATGTATGTGTGTATGCAAAACGATTGGCAGAGCGTGGAAGAGGTGAATAATAGAGAAGCTCAAAGCAGAGTCATACAGTATGATTAATTGTATTTAATCTCAGCTATTAGATGTGAGGGGAAAAGCTGCCTGGGGTTTGCTTGCGGTGATTCTGCATCATTGTGAGGAATAGCAAACAGGAGAGAATGAAACATTCTGATTAATGGCATTACTATAACTCAGAATTATTGAATGTTGGTGGTTCAGATTAGTTAAAGTTAACTCAAGGACAATGGTTCAGTGGATAACAATACGGTGAAGCAGTTATAGGCAAACGCCAGGGACACAGTGCCTTAATGTGTGCCTGAGCAGTGTGTGTGTGTGTGTGTGTGTGTGTGTGTGTGTGTGTGTGTGTGTGTGTGTGTGTGTGTGTGTGTGTGTGTGTGTGTGTGTGTGAACCATGCTGCGTTCACGTGCGAGTGTGTAGACACACACTTGTGGTGCTGCAGCGAGCTGCAGGTGGGTTCACCCTGTTCATTTTCAATGCAAAATAACCTCGACACATCAAGCTCATGCATGTACTGTGAAAAAAAAAGATCTAGTTTTCTCTGCATTCATTAAGCACTTTCAAACAAGCATTGAACAATCTATCATATTTTTCACTAAATCCAACCAAGAGAAACAGTGTTCAATACATAGTGGAGGCTAATTATATTGGTGGGATAATAAAAAAACTGTTCAGATGCACACAGAGCTCAAGTATGTGCTCATACAAGGAGACAAGCAGACTTAACATAATTCTGACAGGAATGAAAAGAGTAGTTTAATAAGGCCAACTGCCATCTGCAGAGAAAGCAAAAAAAGAAAAAAATAGCAATGACTGAATCAATAGGCCAGTGTCAACCTGAAGCATGATTACAATTTAGTGTAACACAGCAGCCTCTCTATGATTTTGCACTCATTTCCCATCTTTTCTTTGTCCCTGAAGTATTATTGCAATTACAGAACAGCAGCAGAATCAACATGGGAGTAATGTGCTTTTTTCTCTCCCTTAGGAAAAACATCTTGTGGTACATCTCCCTAACACTAATAAATCACTATGGATTATGATTAATATGCCACATCTGTAAAGGGATTATGTTTGGAATCAATTCTGCAGCTCGTTTTTCCTCAATCGAGATATGAATATTTTAGCCACATTTATTAAGGATGCTATTCATCACTACTGGTGTCACTGTTATGA
Source organism: Lepturacanthus savala (assembly GCA_030544235.1). Taxonomy (NCBI): domain Eukaryota; kingdom Metazoa; phylum Chordata; class Actinopteri; order Scombriformes; family Trichiuridae; genus Lepturacanthus; species Lepturacanthus savala. The sequence goes on along the minus strand of CM060462.1, from coordinate 22,868,358 downwards.
CTGGGCTGAAAGTCTCCATGGATACCAACAGAGCTGTCTCATTTATTAAATATACAAGTCAAGGGCACACCTTTGGGGTATTAGATGAATTAATTTAAAGGAGATGATCTGAAATCCTAAAATATTTATGCTCAATTTAACAATTAAAATATAATAATAAAAAAAACCTTTTGTTTCCCCTTCCTTGAAATCTCATTCTCTTGGAGAAACAACAAAAAGAGCAGCTAAATCTTTATTTTATACAGCTGTAAGACGCTGCTGCTCTCTCCACTGCTGAATGGACCTGTTGATGTACTTACTTTCACTATCTCCCTTGTCTCATCATGAAAACCCATTGGTCTTTTCTGGGACGGTGCCTCCTCAGCTGCTCAATGAATTGGACACAGATTGAGCGACGCTCATCGATTTGTTAGAAGGTGGGGGATGTGAGAGGTGAACGACTCAATAAGATGCCAACAGGCTGGCGGCCGTCAGGTCTGCTGGTGTCCAAGCCAGACAAACAGCCAGGTTCACTGACACAGCGGCTGAACTGCATGAGCCAAAGCTTGAAAAGGTAAAACTATCACGCTGTGCACAGCTGTCAGTGAGGCTTTTACAGCGGGTTTGTAATATTTCTCTAGTTAAATGTATGACATGTACTGTAGGCAGCAACAGAGAACACTGAAAATATCTCGGCAACAATAAAATTTGGCGCAGATTACCACAGGAAGAATTGTGTTAATTCTGGTTATCCTCCAGCATTTTCTCTAGTACTTTACTTAGGACAAAAATGTAACTGGTTCAATACATAAATTACCAAATTATAGCAGAGTTTCAATAAACCACCAGGTCCCTGTTAAACACCCGGGGTCAGGTGTATATTTTGATAAACAACCGCCGCTTCTAAATGCTGAGTCTAATTTATTTAAAAAAAAAAAAAAAGGAAGAAGACCCTCTTTAATACATGGATAATATGGTTTGTCGTTTAACCCTTTAAGACCCATGCTTAGAAAATTCAACCTGGACTTTTTTAATAATACATCCCATGAGGGTTTATCACATGCGTTCTCCACTCACTGCTGTACTCCCTGTGAACGAAGGGGCTGATTCACGGGCTTCCGGGAAAGTACCAAGTGACATTACCATAATGACACTAAATTTGCCATAAAGCACAGCTTTCAGAAACTGTTTGAATTTTGCAGATAGAGCAAATCGCTATGTAATTACAGTAATCCAAAGTGCGCATGCGCAAACATGGATAATATGCATTGTCGATTGTCATTACTCCGGTGTGGTAAAGTATGACATCAAATTAGAACTCTCTGTCATAGAATATGCAGAGAATCAGCCACAAGACCTTTAACTACAGTAGTGTAATCCTACTTTTGAAAAATGTAAGATATATAGTCGTCGTAGTAGTAATAATAAAAGAATTTCAGTAAATTACTGTATTTTACCAATTTTGCAAGATTTTCCTCAGGAAGGAATTAATCCCCTGTCCTAAATTGACACCTGGTCTTAAATAAAGGCCTGAATTGTTAAGTGATCGAAATAAATAAACACCCCAGATATTATTATTAAATTTATGGTATGTTGGTTTATGACTAACCTGTAAATATTCTACTCTCAAAAAGTTAAGGATATTTTAAGAAACTCAGCAAATTTCATACATTTTGGGGTAATAAATATTAAACTAATGGAAATGGTGTTTATTTTATTTTTAGTCATAGTTTCAAAAGGGAACATTTACTTATTTTATTAAAATTCAGATCAAATAGGAAACAACACTCATGTAAAGAACAATATCGCTATCTTATTGTGAGTAGTGTAAGTGCATCTTTATAGAACCACTCACATACATGCATGGTCTGGTTGGTTGTTATCTAATTATCTGAAGTAAACCTGTTTGCCGAACAAATTAGCAGTGGTTATTTTCTCAATTAACAGTGAGCCAGTTTCATAAAAAAACTGAGTTAAAGCCCAAAGTCTGTTTTTCTGGTTGTGTGATAGAGGCCTTAAGTGTTGGCATAAACCTGTTGTTATCTTTACACTGTTGGATGACTGTATATGTATAAAAAAGTAACTTGATGGCGGTTTGCATCTCATTGCAGGAGCCTAGGAATAACTGTTTTCTTTGCCTAACAGGTAGCATTTATGACCTGTAATTACACCACTATTTTATACTGCCACAGTCATCTGGAGACAGCAAGATACATCAGCGATGAGAGCTGTAGTGTGGGATGTGCTATAGTGACTCACAAGACAAATGATCACAGCCCAGAGTTGGGCTAAGGTAAAGTTTATGTCCCCTGTCCTGTTTGTCCAGACAAGTCTGCATGGTCTTGCAAATCATGCAAATTTCATCTTGCTGCTCTGCGGGGGTGAGTGGGAAACCCCGCGGAGCCAATAGAAGGGTGAACCTGCAGAAAAATAGAACGTCATACTTCCTACAATTTATCGTTGCCCACAGGATAATCAGCCAGAGGCAAAAGTGAACTAAGTAGCTGCTTTAGAGCCCAGAAGCTGCAGGAGGCCATCGTATCAGCGTATTAAAAGTGTTTAGTAGTTGCTCTGTTCATGCTTATATTATAACTTTATTATTTATTTAAGTAATTTTTATTGTTCATTAATATTGATTGTTCATTAATATTCATACAGTGTTGATGTTATTTTAATTCAGAGAAACTAACACACATTTCTCAAGTTTGTTTCTGGTAGATCACCGACATTGACCCTGAGCTGAGTCTCAGCCGCCTGGACAGACTAAGCTGATGGTCAGTTATTCGTGGTAAAGTTACACCAGAAATATTTTTTTGTTCACTACTCACCTTCCTGTAGCAGTGGTTAGCCTTTTCTCCTCCTAGATTTCTTCAGTTTTTGTTTCTACAATGCTCAGAATTCATCATATGGACCACACCATTGAAATCCTCTGCCTTATTGGACCATTTCAATCTCATCACAGCTATATTCAGTCACCTTAGTGACATACGAATTACCACCTGATCCAGTGAAGGTCATTTTGAGGTGTCATGAAGCCAAAAGCTCATAAAGACATGACTCTAACCCCCTGAGTCTCAACCCTAGGTTCCTAAACTCTCCAGCTACATCACTACTCCATTCAGCAGCTGTTCATCAACACACATTCTTCCATATTCTTCTCTTTGGCTCAAACAATCCAAACTATTCAAGACGTTCATGTGATTCTTCTTGAATCCTCTCGACAAAAAAATGAATAAAACTACTTTAATATTGTGCAATTGCTATTGTCTTTGTTAGTGAACTTGAGAATGTCAGTCAGTCAGTCATTTTCTATACCTGCTTATTCCTCATTAGGGTCACAGGGGTCTGCTGGAGTCTATCCCAGCATGTTACGGCGAGAGGCAGGGATACACCCCAGATGGTCGCCAGCCAATCGTGGGGCACACACACCATTCACTCACACGCATGTTTTTGGACTGTGGGAGAACATGCAAACTCCACACAGAAAGGTCCCAGACCCAGGACGTCTTGAACCTGCGACCTTCTTGCTGTGAGGTAACAGCGCTAACCCCTGCTCCACCGTGTTGCCCAACTTGAGAATGTGATTCCTGAAATCAAAAAGACAGGATCCCTTAGAGAATAGATGTATTTGCCTGTTGGAGAAGCAGTCAGTCCTCTCTCTACTGAACAGCAATGTTACAGAATGAAGCGTCAATGTGCACAACCACACACAGAACCCTGACAACAGCCAAAATTCATGTTGGCCTTTAGTCAAGTTTCTTACAGAATTGACATTAATTACCTGAAAATAATTCAGTGATGAATTTCAAGATTTTCAATGAAAGCTGAATGTGTCGTACACTTAAATTTATAATTTTCTTTTACATACAGGAGACAAAGGCAGCAATACAGTCTGTTGTACAGGTCATGAGAGTGGACGAAACATATTAGAGTTGAGAAATGTCAGAAATACATTTTTATTTAGTTTTCTAAATTATTCCCAGATTGGAAATGAGAAATCTATCCTTCTTAGGTAAATATAGGGGTCATTTTTATTATCATTTCATTACATTTTATGAGTTTAAGGTTATGTCTTGATCTCACTTGAATCTCATTGTGTGTTGTGGGAATTGGCCTAACCCTTGCTCATATTTTAATAAAACAGAGCTGCATTATTGAAATATTGGCAAAAAAAATAACAGAAAGAATTGCGTATCAATCACATATGCACACATAGAAATACACAGTCTAATTTCCTCCCCTATCATTTCTGCGTGTGGCTGTGGGAGCCATTGATGTCTTTCATCAAAGTGGAGATGGGGCCAGTGTCGAAAAAAAAAAGAAAAAGGCAGCCACCTCCTTTCAGCGGCCGTCCTGAGAGCTCATCTTTATTTTTCACTCCGGCAATCTCAGCCCTCGGAAACAGCTGCTGCAGCAGTCTCACTGACTCCGCTGTTCACTGGGTTTAGCACAGGCTCAGTAAACAGCTTCCAACCTAAGCAATAGCTCCATCTGAAAAAAATATATATCTCTGCTTTGTTGGGAAAACCTAAATGTCTGGCAGAAAACAGGAAAGGCCTCGGAATGCCATAATGTGTCATTGGAGGATGTCAGGCAGGATTGTTTGTCTGTTGCAAAAGAAAAGCTTACAGCATATGGTTATATAGCTCATGTTACCTTATGTGTTATGAGTTGTCTTGTCCAGCACAGTTTATTAGCTGCTTTCCTGTAAACAGATGATGGCACAAATATACAAACAATTCCCCAAGGGAAACAAGAAATGGTCACCTTCTTCACAGTATCATATTATAATCAGTTTGCCTACTTAATATTAATGGGAAAATTATATGGTTGTATGTCTTCTATATTAAAATAGATATAAGTCAATGTATTCGTGATCCGGACGGCAGTGATAAGTCACTCTAAGTTTAACGAGCTGTGTATCATGCCTCTGCATTCACGTTGCTCTGCTGAAGTGGAGTATAGTAATTAAATTGCAAATTTGGCACACTAGGTGCAAAGGGTTAAACACTAAAACGTTGGTTTATATACTACTAAGTGGTTTCCACATCCCACCACCAGTCATTTTGGTTAAAAGCAGTGGTGACATAACATTAATGTTAGTGTTTGCAAAGCAAAAATAATCAATAGAATACTAGGTTACAAAAATAATCATTAGATGCAGCCCTACCAGCCACTATACTAGGCCAATCTTTAGATGCTCTGTTGGAAGAACAAAATAATGAAGTTATTTATGTTGTGGAAAAATGTCTTTATTTGAGTTAGTCAGGTGGAGAGGCAGGTAAACATAATCTGTTGAAAACATGGTGGGCGCTACAGCCTCTCCAGTCTCACTGCATTTTTTAATATAATAATTGATTTATTTCTTCAGCCTGTGACCCGGCGGGTCTGCGCTTTTCGCCTCATTGACTACGCAAGCTGCTGCCACTGCACCTATGAGATTACAGGTAGAGTGTGTGTCGCTCTTACATTAACACGTCAGAGCAGGGGTCTCATTTATCAAGAGGCGCGGGCATTCTTTCCAAAGACGAAAGTGTCTACAGGCACATCTGCAGGCGAAGTTACCAATCACAGTCCCCAATTGGACTGTGATTGGTAAGATTGCCTGCAGGTGTGCACATGAATCCACCCCCCGACACGCCCCAGATGCAACCACAAAACCCAACCACATGGTCAATGCAAATCCATGGGGATTAACACAATGAGAATATCAATGGACCTTACAGTGCATCATGGTGACCAAGGGAACTATGAATAGCATAGACTGCCAAATTATTATTAGTTTAGGTATAATAGGTAGAATGGAATGTGGTCATGAAGTTAATGTTGTTTAATGTAGTTACATCACTTTCATACAGACGTCATCTGAGTCTAGATAAGCAAGTACAATTTATCTTCTGAATGAGCATTGCGGATAGAGCGATAGGAGCAGTTTGCAGTTTGATGGCTGCTAGACTGCACCTTTACCTTCTGATAATGGGGTAAACGCTGCAGCAGCTGTGCGCAATCTGCAAATCACCTCTCCAAGTGCCAATTTCCCTTGTCTTACAGAATGTGTGTAGGCAAGGGTGCATAGGAAGTGCATAGGAAATCACTCAGATGATGTAATTTAGTTTAATTCTTAATTCTAATTGTGTGTTTTAAATCAGTACTTTGGTCTTAAATATTTTTGCAAAACAAGACTGCATTGTGAGAAATGGATGAGTTAGTTGTTATTTTGAGATGAATATGCACATCTTAGTAAATGAGACCCCTTGATCTTGAATATGATTAATATGAAAAACATTTTTCTCTTCAATGCTAATTTACTGCTCCTTTGTCCTCGCTGTGCTGAACAACAGGAAACCTGATGAAAAATTAAATGAAGCCCACACAGCAGGTTGTTTCCTAAAATTACGTTGCTGTTTTATCTGTAAAATAATGAAAAATGTAAACATTCTGAAAGTAATGAAGATTGTGAGCCTCAGAATGTGCCTCTGTTCTCTGTAGGTTTGTGTTAAAATTGATTTAGAGAGTGGCATGACTAATTATGAGTTGTAACATAGAGTTAAAGATTGTTTGGGTTGGTGTTGTTATTGCTGTCCCTCAAATTGATGCAATTACAGAAGTAGCCTGTGGTGTGACTGGCAACCACACACACACTCACACACACGTACACACACACACATACACACACACACACACACACACACACACACACACACACACACACAGAGCATCGTTGACATGTTGACAAAAGAGCTGGGCAGAGAAAGTCACACCAAGTGCCGGTAGCAACCATGAGGTATAAAGATGGATGGCATCAGGGTTGTTGTCATCCCTAACTCCCCCTGTTAAACACACACACACACACACACTGCTACGTATTTGTTTGGATCAGGTGGCCAATTCTCACAAAGGAAGGTTTAAGATAAAATTGTTATCTGGCCATTTGTTGGAGGATTTCAGGACAGACCGAAAAAAAACTGCAAACTGTTGAGTCGCTGCCAGTGGGCAACATGTGGATTTAAACCTAAACATCATGTTATTCTTTATTATAAAATAATCTATATGAATTATCAAATATTGATTAAGTCCCATTCTGAAATCCTTTAGTTCTACAGTATAAGTTAAAAATGCATCTTTGTCTTGATGAAGCAAAAAGCACATTTATTTAATTCCAGTTCATCTAAACCCTTAAGCTTTGATTCCACAGGACACACACACACCAAGGTCCTGAAGTAATGCTACCATTGACTCTGGCCACTCTAGTCAAACACTTCTGTTTCCACCAGTTTTTCAGAACAAAATACACACTGAGTGTGTTTTTGATGGAGCCTGGCTGAAGCTGCATCAACCCACACTGAACAGATCAAGGCAAACCGGAAGTCAGGCACAGAAAAGGCTCAGAACATAAGGTCAAGGTTCGAACTAAAACACCATGTGCAGACCTCTGCCTACTTAACCACAGTAGAAGCACCAAATACATGGTAATTATGATGAAATCAACAGCAATTCAACAGATGGACAGATGAGGTTTTTATTGGTTTGTTACACAGATGGTTGTTGCTCAGATTATCACAGGATCTTGTGGGTGGTACCCACTCCACTTCTTTTATTGCGGAATAAATATGTGAGTGTTGGAATTGGCAATTAGAAATTGTATATTGCAGTTGTAATTGTCTTTAATTACTGTACGTTTTCCACTTTAGTAATCATGATTCCTGAACCTTTTTGAAGCAAAGTCATTTCTTATTTTTAGGCTAAGTTGTTTTCCAGGATGACCACCAGCAGTGTCAAGACAGATCTGCATCCATCACCTGCCACGACCCTGATGGACTGCAGTGGCAGGTTTTGCCCATTTTTGATATCCATCACTTGCACATTGCAGTAATTGACCTCTGATACAAAGAGTGAAGATAAATCAGGACAGTTTTAACCAGACTACAACATTCCACCAAGGGAAAATATTTGGATGTTTTTGCTTTTGCTAATTTCATTGTTTGATGTTGTTTGTGATGCTAATGTATTGTGTATTTGACGATGATGAAGAAGATGACCACCTCAGAGGACAATGTCATAAAAATGCAGGATCTTGAAGAGCATCTATGCCAATATTAGACCTCTCTCTGTCCAGTCAAACCAAACCCACCTACAGTACAGGCCAAAAGTTTTGACACACCTTCTCATTAATGTGTTTCCTTTATTTTGGAATATTGGAAAATACACGACACAGATTCATAGGTTTGATGGAATTTGTTTCTTAATAGTGTTATTTTTCAATCATCTTTATCATGAACCTGCATTTATTTGATCCGAGTAAGAAGATCTGTAATGACCACATCATTAAATCCTTGTGAGAGACGAGTGTTCCACCACTTCTCCCACGTTTTCAATGAAAATGTAAATGGGGAGGGGAAAAAAAAAACGAGACTGTTACAAGCAAAGCAGTTAATTTTACACAGTTTATTGCTGGACCCCATTAGCGACAATAGTCTTTTAAACAGGCCTTTAAATACGCTAAGTAGCTCTCCAGATGATCACTGTCAGATATATCAGCCAGAACAGGAGGAAGCAGCAGATTGCTGCCGCTGATAGATGACAGGGAGAGATAGATACGGCCAGAACAGAGAGCAGAAAGATGCGGTTTTAGGACATGTTGGCTCAAGTGAGGCACATCTTTTATTCACTGATATTGAAACTGATTCTGAAGCCGTCCTCCGTCTACAGCAACTGATAGTGATATCACAGGATGGTCCCTGAAAGCATCGTTCATACCAAGGTTTGAGCCGTCATCATAACATCACTAATAGATATAAACATTGCAGTGATGTCTGACTGAAGGCGCGGTAGAATTTTACGGGACTTTACCTTGCACTTCAACTCCATTCCGACTGATGAAAACACATTTTATATATTTATCCCTCCATCCATTGAACCACTCAAGTTATCCTGGAGCCAATCCCAGAATCCACTGGCAACAAGAAAAGGAACATCATAGGCAAGTTGGTAGTCTTATCAGCGTCAGTCATATCCGATCCAAAATAAATAAGTTTCACTGACAGGGTCATTACAGAATACTGGTCTAGATTAACGAAAGATTAAGAAATTAAGAATTGCACAGCATTCATGATTTCAACTATAAATCATAAAAAGAATGAATGTAGATTAATTGGAATCTATCTATATGCATTTGACTGACTGCATGGGAAATAAAAAAAGATGCACCATTAATGTTTATAATGTATATTCCCTTTTCCACCAAAATCCATTTGAATTAAAATATTAAATGTGTCTTGTGGAAAATAGTGATACATGCGATTAATTTAGGTTAATTAGACTAATTAATCACAAAGCATGTAATGAATTAGATTATTTTTTAATGGCTTGACAGCACTCGTATTCAGACTGTGTGTTAACACAGGACAATTTGGTGCCAGCATTGATGAGATTTACAGCAAATATTTATTTGATTCAACATGGACTTCATCTCTGAAACTGCCCCAGCCAGAGAACTCAGATACTTTTAGGTGTAAACTAGAGCGTGGTGCCCGACAACATGATCACAGTGTGAAATGTGCATCGCCTCCAGTCTGCTGCCATTGTTTTGCTGTATAATTGGATGCATGTTTGCCTTTCAGTTGTGTGGTGGGGACTGATTGATAACTATCATTTATGGGAACAATAAACACAGTATTTTCTCATTGTAGTACAAAATGGAAAAGGATTTGCTTGTAGAGTGAGGAAAAAGTGCTGGTAAAACATCTCCACAGATCATCAACGGCTCATCGCCTCCATTTGCTCAAACCTCCGTCGCTGCTCCTGCACCAGAGCCTGTTTTAACAGATGAATTGCCTTGTGGTGTTATCCATGTAAATGTGAATTCCTGTATTGTTATTGAAAGTGAAAAAAAAAAAAAAAAAAACATGCAACAAACTAAATGTCTTGGGGACTGCGTACTAAATTTTGCACTGAATGAGGCATTCATGCGGGACGTAAATGGCAATCATTAAAATTTATAGTGTGCATGTTTTTTTTTTCTTTTTATTCTCAAACACTGCCTTACAAGTGTTCAAGGAGTCTTTAGTGTCATAGTCACAGCTGGAGCAGTGCAGCAAATCAGGCATTTCATGTAACTTCAGGGGAAGACATTGTTAAAGATTGCTGCAGCTTCCCCAAGTGTCTTTATTATGTCTCATACGCGGCCTGATAATGATACTGTATAATCTGTGTGAAAAGAGGTATTTAAAACAAATAAATTGGGTTATTTTTCCACATCTTTGGCCATTAGTTGTAAATAATTTGTGAATTTTAATGTTAGCCTGTATAACTGACTAACTTTTAGCTCCCAAGAGAGCACTTTAGCATGCATTTTGACTGACAGGAGGGCATTTTAGCACATGTTTAGCATCTGGCAGGCACTTTGGCATGCTTTTTGGTCCAAGAGAGCACTTTAGCACGCATTGGGGCTCCTAGAGGGCACTTTTAGCATACATTTTTCAACAATTAGCCCCCCTCCCCACACTTTGTCAGTCCATATGACATTGAAAAATGTAACCGCTGCATTTTTGTTTTTCAAAAGAATGAAGTGTTTCATTCTTTGGTGAGTGTACAAAAAGAAAGACACTTGCAAGATTAGGGCTTGCATCCTTTTGGGTTATAATTTAGCACCGTTAGTTAAAATTGGTGAAAGATTGTTGTTTTTAAACATTGGAATCACTGCAGACTTTGGCAGAAATAAACCAAAACCATCTCCCCATGACCTTACTGGTCCAATAGTTGTCAGTGCCTTGGAAAGTTTAATAACGCTGTAGTTACTAGCAGTGCACCATAATAGGTTGTCACTGAACATTTCACTCACTCATTCAGGATCAATAATTTTGCAATTTGTCCAACCAAACAATTAACAGCATTTTCTCCTTATGTTGAGAGAAAAACATTTTTCCACTATTTCCATTATACAGCCGTATAAATATAGTTTCTAGGAGGCCCAAGGGAAAGAATTAACTTTCAAGCTCAATATTTGTTTTGCCTATAATCTGTGCCTCTCTTTAAATGGTTGGGCTTAAATTTTATATGTCAAAGTCAATGAAATTATGACAGGAAGGACTGTAATATCCTCTTTCTCATGTCTGAGAAAGTTACTAGTTTGTGAATCAAATATCAGATTTACATAGTTTAATATATCCTGCAACCTTTCATTCTACTGAAAGTGTTGGGAGAATTAAATTTACCCTTCAAGAGGAGATTTTTATTGTGCATAATTGAACAATGTAAATTACATATTTCAGAATTTCCTCACGCTGCGTAGCAGATGTAATAAAATCTTTTATCTCTAGCGTCCACATCCTGGTGGGCAGAGTGTGTCCTTTTACAAGGCAGTGGTGTAAAGCCAAGTTTGCCTAAACATAAATCTTAATGCATGAGGAGAATGAATTCAGTTGGTTCACCCCTTTAAATTAAATACGCTGTCCGGGGAAATTCTCTTTAATCTGTATTTAGATTGTTTGCTATTAGACTTTGGCTATTTGATGCTTAATGATGTTAAGTTCATCTCTTTGAATTTGCTGAACCGATTTACAACTATGTCAACTTTAATCTTACACTTCTGTTCATTCTCCTTTTCTTGAAACCTGCACTCCTGGGTAATGGCTATTTCATTGATTTCAATGTGCTAAAGTCATTTGTGGAGTTAATTGACGTTCTCCCTGGCAATGCTTAGTGACTCATACATGAGGTTCACCTGCTCCTCAGGTTCAAACATATAAAGCGGATTTTCTTCTACGGAATGTGCTCAAAGTGGACCTCTACATCTACTTATTATTTCCAGTTTTTATATTTATTATAAATAGAGCTGACAGGAGATCAAACTCTTGATATTTGGCACATTTCTTTGCATTTCTCTTTTGTGATGACTGAACCAAACTGCACACAGCATGAAGTGACTACATTTAGTCTTATAAAAAAATGATTTAATGGTAAAAAAGGGTGTAAGCCATTATTGTATCTAGTATTGTTTGTATCTATCTATCTATCTATCTATCTATCTATCTATCTATCTATCTATCTATCTATCTATCTATCTATCTATCTATCTATCTACTCCTTCCAACATGGCCAATGAATGCTTGTCTTTTCATAGAATTTGGACCTCCCAAACATATCCTAGAATACAGTTTGCAGACCTCGGCAGTAATGGTTGAGATTTTTAGCCAAGCTAAACCCTGTTTAACCCTTTTGGACTGTTAACATGGTGTTTTATTACATTTTAAAGAGTTTTTCAGACGACAAAGTAACCATTTAGATTCCCAATAATGTGACCAGTTCAATGTCCAATGTCTGGTTTGAAAATCCAGTGTCTTCAGAGATGCAAGGAGCCACCGGCCAGGTGAGAACAGCCGATCATCTCTGCCATTAACAGCCTGAGATGATCAGCCAGTCAACATATCGTCCCAGGGAGAAGATCATCTGATGATTCTGTGTTATTTGCTGCTTTCTCTAATGTCTCTGTAGCATTTTCATTTCAGATCTAATTCCTTTTAGAAGATAAATGTTGGTCTCACAGATGAAATCTAACAGTTGTTGGTGTCTAAACGTTTGCGTTTCAAGTTCCATATGTACGGATGTCCCCACATACACACCAGTGGTGTCATTTCAGTTTAAGGCAAGGAACACCTTCTCCTCAGGGGTTAGGGTTAAAAATATTTGAAAATTGCAAATTTAAATGCAGCAATCCTGGTGTGATTTGAGAGCAAAATCAAAAGTTACTTGGCAAATAATTGCACATTTTTATCTGCTCTAAATGTACCTTAAAGGGACTTTTTTCAAATTTTCAACACTCTTAACATGTGAATGGACAAATATGCTTCAGGCAAGTATATGATTATTGGAACAATGAGACCTCAGTTTTGTTTTTAAAAATGCTCAAAAACGTATGTTAAATTTGACATTTTTTGAGTCATATGAGTCCAACTCACACAATGTAGGCAATGCACAACTAGAACTCTGGACACATATTATTTAACTTTCACTTTCCTATAACATATAGGAGTCATATATTTTAATTGAATGTGTCTGCTATAGTCAAGGTGTAGCGAGGGCCACACCCAAATGACACCTCTGACACCAGCATATTTATGTATTCAAATAACCTGATCTATCTACAGTATCAGGTATATACAAACATGAATTGTTATTATAACTACACTACAAACTGAAGAAGATAATTCAAGTCAATAAGGTTATTTTTTGTGAGAAAAAACAAGTATTAGTAGAGCTTTGAGTTGGGGTTATTTTGTTAGTGTCAGATAGCTAGTGTAGTGTACCATGAAGGAAGAGTTAAGGCTGCAGAGGAGAGAACAGCAAATGTGCAGATTGTTTTCCCCTAAATCCAGAGATTAATTGAAGAAAAATATTGATTGACAAAAAAAAATAAATGCAAATAAATGAAGATATCATTAAAAGAAAACCTTAATGTGGTAATAGTGAGGATAATATGGCATGGGTCCAAGTTAGGGGCATTCAGTAAGTCATCAAACAGTTACATAAAATTACACAAATAACATAAGAGCACAGATAACTACACAACGCAAAAACTGTGTTTTTAGCGATAGCCATGTCCATAGCAACCACCATAGCAACGATAGTGTTTTCATAATAATAACCACCTAAACATCATAGCTTACACATCCACGAAGAACGAAAATTATGAAAAAACACAGTTCTCACTAGAGATGTCAAAATGCATTTTAAGCTCTCAAATGTTGTATTATGCGTCCTCGCTGCAGTGGCCTGGGTTTAAATGTGGACTGTGACCATTGCTGCATGCCTTTCCTGTCTCACTGCGATCATAAATAAAGCAGAAATGCCAAAAATATAATCTTTAAAAAAAATTGCATTTTCCACTGAAAAAAAGAAATGAACGTCAGCCCTTTAGTTTTGTTTTCACAGAAGAAAAAATGACATTCACCTAACGTTGGTGTAGACCAATGTAGATGCTCTGTATTATGATGTGAGACAGGGTTGTCCCTGTTGTGATCCAGCTCAGCAATAGATGATAACAGCCTACTGGGCCAATTAGGTGGCAGAATAGAGCCATGCTACCTCAAATCTATGGGTCTGATAATGACGGATAACGGACATTTAATGGGCCGATAACATTGGAAGCGGGAGCACCGTGACAGACTGAGGCACAGAGAAAAACACTGGTCTGGTCTCTTAATAAGCAAAACGACTCCTGTTTTCAGCCGAATGTGTTTTTCCTCAAGATAATAGGCTGCAGACAGAGAGACAAATTCAGTGGTGCAGTTCAGCGCTGGGACTTGTCTAAGATGGAAAATATTAGCAAGCTGGGAAAATAGAGCAAATTAAGTATATGATGCTGAGATGTTGACAAATGCTCGGAACATTTTACAAGGTCAAAATTCAGCTCTACCTGACAGCAATTATTTGGGCTGTTATTTCAAACTGTATTAATGGAGGTTAAGTCACCACACTGTGGTCTGTGGAAATGGAAAAGTGATAAAATCACACAAAGAAAGCACAAAAAATAAGACATAAGTGCGTCTCCAGGCATCAAATATTGCGTTATCAACTTGTCAAATTGGTATACAAATGTGTGTTGAAATGGTTTTTCAGTTTAAAAGCCCAGGAGGAGAAAGAAGCCTTTAACCTGGACACCAGTGAAGTGTGTCTTATCCAGGCTTATCCAGGCTTATCCAGGCTCTATTTAAAGGATAGGCTCACACTTTTCAAGCGCTTGTTTCTCTTTTTCTATATTTGCTTTTTTGGCGTTTAAATATTCTGAAGGGGAATGGTGGGGAGTTAAATTTGGAGTGGAAAGCTTTTGAATTAAGTGCTAGATTGAGGGCAGATTGAAAAAGAAACAAAATTAGGATCAATGAAAATAGTCGACCAATAGATTGACAGAAAAAATAATCTGCAAATAATTTGAAAAGGGAGGAATTGTTTGAGGCGGTTTTCAAGATGAACATGTGCTGTTGGGGGTCAAATTGTACTAGAAAAAAAAGCTTCTAGGCTGTATTTTGGTGTAAGGAACGGGTGGATTTCTTATCCTTCCCCTCCACCTTTTACTCATCTGCTCAGCAAGCACCAGCCCATCTCAAAACCACATCCAGTGGGATTCTAAAAATAGCATTTCATCAGAAGCTCAGTCTCATTAAACCTGATCTTAAAGCTTTATGTACTCTTTCCAGGCTCACGCCCCTCACTGAGTGAATGACTGAACACTGCAGTAATGAAGGCAGAGCTACGGCCTATTTACATAACAATGAAACTTTTATTTTGCACCAGGCTCAGCCAGCTGATTTAAACCTGAACTTTTAACCCAAAATGTAAATTATTGACGTGGGGTATTCCAGAGCAGCTCGAGGCGTATGATGTGTTGGAGTCACTCCAGGTCAGATTCTGGCTTTACCCAAATGCCTACAACAGAATTTTTGACAGACAATTAATGTGCAGGTCTAATGAAACTATTATGAAGTCAGACCCATGGCCTAAAGTGTTCTTATATATAGTATATGATGAATGAAACATCAGCAACACAACACACACCATACAGTTAGGCAGTCAATCTCTCTAAATACACCACTAAATTATGTAATCTCAAAGTGTTTTCACCAGCAGGTTGGTACAGTTCTACCTGTCAAGAGATTAAATTGCCTAAGATCCTGACATTTCAAGATGCAGGTTTACGATTATCAAGAAATTCTGCCGAAACTGAACAAAATATACACTTAGTTTGCTTCAGCAAATTGCCCTGGCTTAATATGTTGATGCTGGGCCCTTATTGATCCCAAGACAAGAATGATTAATTGATTAGACATATAAATGAGAGGCAAAAATTATGAGAACATTCTATCAATTAAGGTAAGAAAGATGCTGTATAAGTGCAGTCCATTTACTATTAACTTGTCTTCATTGTCTTCTAACATGTGTTAGATTAATAAAATGATGTAGATACAAATGAAATGGAGTAAGTTTGGGAGCCATTTGCATGTTTTGCCTGGGTAGGGAACATATTGTAATGCTTCCAGGATTCCAACTGTATCAGCATCAACAGGAATTCATTATGTATGTTGTTCATAAGCACAAGGACAAGCATGCATGCACACACTGGCAACACAATGCATATTCCTCTTCACATTCCACCTATAATGAATCCAGCAAACCAATTTAGAACTGTACGTTGTTTGATGTAGTCGATGGGGTTGTATTGGGTTTTAAAAAGCAAGTAACCTTGTTGAACTCATTCTGAAACGGCTAATACTGAGCGACGAAAACCTGCTCTTAATCCTCTATTGCATAGTGTTTCCATATGGCAACAATTACTTTGGCTCAATATCTATCTATAAGGCAGCCTTATTATCATTATTATCATTAAAGGATAACTTCTTGCAGGTGTGGTGTAGGGG
This sequence comes from Lepturacanthus savala, assembly GCA_030544235.1. Taxonomy (NCBI): domain Eukaryota; kingdom Metazoa; phylum Chordata; class Actinopteri; order Scombriformes; family Trichiuridae; genus Lepturacanthus; species Lepturacanthus savala. The sequence goes on along the minus strand of CM060462.1, from coordinate 22,851,967 downwards.
TAGAGCGCTAGCCTCATAAGCAGCAGACCTGGGTTTGAGTCTTGGCCATAGAATTTCTATGCTGCATGTATCCTGCTGCAGTATAAAGCTCCATGTCATGGCTCCTCTTCATATTGCTTCACAGTGACAATGCAAAGCTCAGCTAAGACATTAGCCGATTTAGCTGCTACGTTATTCCTCACACTAACACTGGTCTTATTTTAAGAAGTGCTCACAGACTCTCACAAAACCCCAGCACAATCACCTAACAAAACAGAATCTGGGCATAAGCTCATTAATTTATAAGCACATATAACAGTAACATGCCTAGGTTGTTACACTATACAGGAAATTTATCACTAGTTCAATTTTACTTGCCTGTCAACATAATTTCAAAACTGATATGTAGGTTGAGATCTGCACGTTCAACATAAATTGTAGCCTCTTTTTTACAATAACTGCATTTGCATGTCTCTCCTTATCTCAGTGTATGTCCATGTCTTACTCAATGTACAATTTGGCTAAACATAAAAAATCTACTTAAGCTTCCACTTTTCAATAGGAATACATGCTTCTTATGGGCACTGTACTAGTTACTAAAAGACAGAACAGACAGTCTTTTACTTTTGGGCCGCAGTGCATTCCTGCCCAATTTGCATAAAGTTGCCATATGGCAGCACTATGCAATAGACTGCTAATATTCCTTTACTTCCTGTGAGGTGGATGTGTAGAGAATCTTGTTATTGTTTGGTCTTGTGATTCAGCAGCAGTTCACGTCCACAGGATTTCACCTGGCCTGCTGTATCACAGTACGTAGCTGTGCCTGGATTTTTTTGCGGTGCTGGAATAATCATCTGTTTTTGTCTCCCTCTCGTTTTGTCTTTCATCCCTGCTGACTGACTCACCTTTGCTTTTTGACTAATCTGTGTTCATTGATTGAGCAAATGGACTCCGAAGCTGTCACACATCCTGGAGAGGCTCCTTTGATTGATGTCAGCATTACTCTCACTAAGAAGATAATGTTTTAAAAATCTGAATTTATAGTCATCCAATTACTCGTTTTTCCAAACTGTGACCTTGGTTCTTCTAAATCTAAAGATATTCTTGGATGCTTGACCCTCTTACATTTCACAATGTCACATTTTTCTGCATAATAACAACAAGAAGCAGCAACACAAACAGAAGAAGATGAGTCTCCATAGTCATTGTATTTCAATCTGCTTGTTCTGGAGCGACTGCTGCAATTTCATTCACGAATAAGCAGAATGTGAAACAAAAACTTGCAAACTATGCGGATGAGTCATGTAAGTGATATGTATATATGCGATATTTTTTTGTCAGAGCAATGAACAATCCAATCACACTGCAGAAGGAGCGATGCAAGAAAGTTTTAGGGGACAGAGAAAATATCACCAGTTGAAAGTCAGTTATTCTTTCAGTATTATATATATTAAAATGTGTGTGTGTGTGTGTGTGTGTGTGTGTGTGTGTGTGTGTGTGTGTGTGTGTGTGTGTGTGTGTGTGTGTGTGTGTGGTTGGTTTTATTTTTGGTTTTTATTTTCTGGTTTTAATTCAAGGCTAGTCTTTTATTTTAATCTTACATGCATATGTTTAATTTGATTTGGTTTTCAATTTTTATTTTGAACTAAAAAGAAAAATGTGATCATACAAACAAGCAGACTCTTTGTATATTGCTGGCAGTCAATTGTTTTAGCTTTTCACATTAGTTGTGCAGTTGAAATTCTCCCAGATCCATAAATGTTAACCATTTTGACATTAAAAATGTGCGATCCAGATATATACACCATTATGAAAGATTCTTATTGCTCTTTTTTGGAGAATGATCATTGAAGACAGTGAAGTTTTGTACTTGGTCCCCAGACCTCTTCAAAGTAATTTAAATATGGTAATACAACAGAACAGTAAATATGGAGTGATCTGTGATGCAGAAAATGCATTTCTTTATTCTATACTGAAATGCTTCTTGAAATGTTATTTTTGTCTTGTTTATGTGAGAATTCTAGATGATGTTTTCTTGTGACACCAAGGATTTTATTTTAAGAACCCTTTCAAACCTAACCCCATCTATTTGAATGTTACATAACGAAAAGAAAAACATATTTACTATTATTATTTTTTTTGTTTTATTTTTATTGTTTCAAATTGGAGACACTTTCTTACAATCAAACCATAACTTTAATTTGTTCAGGTAAGGTTTGATATCTCGACATCTTACCTTACATCTTTAATGTACCAAATAAACAGTTTAGGACCCAGCATGGACCCCTGAGGGATGCCAAAATCAATGGCATCACATGATGTATAGCTTCACAAACTTTTGCCTGGTATTTAAATGACTTTTCACCCAAGTCACATCTATTCCCCCAATGGCATATCATTCAATTTAATGACTATAATGTCATGATTTATGGCGTTGAAAGTTTTTTTTAAGATCAATGAATTCTCCCAAAAGCATAATTTCTATGATCTATAGATTGTGTAATTTCCATGATAGATTCAATTATTGATTAATGATTTAGGTACTTTATAATTTTAATGAATTTTAATGATGTAAAACTATTAAACTAACTACAGGAGGTCCAGTATGTCATAGTCACTTTTCCCTTCTGTTGTGCCATTGTGTTTTTTGAGGTTCAGTTCAGGTTCTTCCCCTCTAACATCTGTATCTTTGCTTAATAAAGATGGAATGATAGCAACATTTCCCATGATCCCATGGAACATCATTGACTCAAGGCTCATAAGGCTCATTCTTACTCTAGGTAAAAGATGGATACGTGTGAAGTGTTTCACACATCCAATCCATTAATTTCCTCTGTACTTTGACATGAAACGGAGCAATACCAAAAAAAGGTGGAGGCTCTATTGAGTGTATTGTCTGAAATGTACAAAAAAGTCACAGAGAAGATTATCTATTAGGGATGTAAACAATGACAGGAGTTGAGGAGTGATTAGCAGAGCTTGTCCACATGTTTTCTCATATTTACAATACAGCGTGTCCTGGGCATGGGGATGAGCAGCACAATAGTTTTGAAGAGATCAGGGAAGTTTTGGTATGACATGGGATGTAATAAAAAACAAACGGACCACAATTAGAGAGTGCTTTGTGTGCATCAATAGTAAATATAATAATAAAAAAGATGTTTTTTTCCTTCTGGTATTTAAATGTTTGATTTTTTTCTTCTTTTGCAAGTATACAGTATACAATAATAACATTTTCTAGAGGGTCGCCATTATTATTCAATTGGCACCTAGCACTGTCACATAGAGAATATATTGTGTATGAAGGTATTAATGGATAGAATGTATAGACAGATATATAAACATAATTGACACACATAGGTTACAAATGGGCTTTAGTAGTGGGTCCTTCTCCCTTATAGTGTGAAGGTGGTGTAGTCTGCTTTTCATATGTGGTTGCAATTCTGTCCCTAACCATCTCCAAAGGTAGTTTGGTTGATTGGATCACAATTATATGTATTGTGTGTATTTTGACAAGAAATCTAGAGACAGATACAGATAACAATAAGTATTTTTACTATATACTACTAAAATAATCACTCTAGAGAAAAATTCTGCAACTGACCTTGCTGACATTTGCTGCTGCTGTTTCTGTGACTATAATTTGTTGCCTATTGCCAGATTGAGCCAGGCTACTTCCTGAAGACACAAAGAGGATTGCCAACCTCTATCTCTGAGAGCAGTGTCCGCTCAACTGAAATGTAAATAAATCTCCCCATGCTTTTTCTATTCTTACAGCCCTCCCCCTCCTATTGCCCTGAAGATAGCGCTGTATTACATTTACCTCACAGATAGTCATTGTCACATCACATTATTTCAGAAAAGGCTTTCATTTAACAGATTTACTACCATGTGATATACAAAATAGCGAATACAAAAGTGTCAAGGCAAATTAAAACCAGATGTAAAATATTGACATATTTGCATCGTGGGTTTGTGTTTAAAATCCATGACTCGCCCACGCTTTAATGTGCTGAGGGGATTTAACAGTGAAAAGGATGTAATCCACTGAGATATTTTCCTTGAAGGCCAGCCCCCAACCCTGACCAGACCTGCAGGTTGTGAGGCTGTGATGGCAGTGAGTCAGATGGCATGTTACAGTCTGGTTCACCTATCAACATTAATAGTATGTTGTTTTTTTTTTTATGAGACGTGTGGGTCGAGGTTAAGCTGTTCCCGGTGAGCACGCTTTATCCGGAGGATCACCAGCATGGCCGGGCTTAACTGGGTCAAAGATCAGAAACCTTCCAATCTAGAGCCACTGTAAACACACAGTCTCTTAAAGAAGCACATAATCGCCTTCCACAGACACACACACGCACGCACACACACACACATACACACATACTGTGATCGCATACAACAAAGATGATTGATTAGGTATTCATTATTTCATCAATGCATTTTTTTAATATATATTTTGTATGTTTTCCTTACATTTGTTTTCCATTTTTTACTTTGATTTTCAGTTTCAGAATTTTTTGTATTAGTTTAGTTGCTTTCTGATTTGTGTGTTTTCTAAAAAATGCTGTAATATCTGGTTTGGTAAAATGCTGCTTTGATTTCTCTTTAGTTCATGTGTCTCATCCCGCACTCTACCTTGCAATCCAGGGCCATCTTATCATGTAATGCCCTAGAATACACTGGATTTACAATATAACTCAAAGAATTCAAAGCTGCTGGTTTCTAAAGGAGAAACATACCAACTTTAACCATTTACCTTTCAGCCCTAAATGAGGCAACAGGTATTAGATTTATTGTAAGCTAAGAGCTTAATAACTTCACCAACATGGAGAAATCGATCGGCTGCACTTTTGTGAAGAGATCTCTGTATCCAAGATTTGGTCGTCTAAATGTTTTCTTCCAAAATCAATAGATATATCAGTAATGTCCAACTTCAGCTACCTGTAATTGATGGAATACTGCAGTAGTGGAACATTACTGCCGCTCTAAACCCACTGACATTACTTACTGTTACAGTAATTGTCTTTCTTTCTCTCTGCTTCTCTCAGTCTCTCTCCCTGCTAACCACACAGAGACCCTGAGCGAGAGACTGTGTGTGAGAGTAAAGGATTTATCAGAACAGGATGAGGGGTAAAAACAGGCTGTATGAAGAGGTAGAAACAGAGTGCAATCAGCATCGTTTAATACCGTAGGTTTAAGGAATAGTATCCAGGAATTGAACCAGAATACACCTTAATATAGAATAGTTGGTCTAGGTTTTAAAAAGTGTTTCTCTAAAACACGTCTTGAATTACTTCAAGAGTAAGTTAAACAGGATTAATTTAAATGTCATATGAGCTCTCTCTAAATTAAACATTACAGCAATTTTAATATTAAGGCTAATACAGCAGCAAAAAAACAGAAAGAGGAACAAAATCCAGACAATAGGGATCGATTGTTGAAGCCATAGCTGTTAATTGGTTCAAATTTATAACACAGATTTGCTAAGTAGAGATTCACAGATTGCTAATTTAAAGTGTTTTATTTACACATATTATTTATGTGTAAATATAAACATAAAATACTACAAACTCTGAAACACACACATATATACTGTAATTCCCCATATTTGCACATACAAATATTATTTACCTCCTACACCTGATTTTAATGCTACAGTCACTTTATTTTTATCTATATATATTCAGCAGTCAGAGCAACATTAGTTCTACATCAAATTACATCTATTTCTATAGTCTTCCTTACTTTGATTTCAGTGTTTCTACAATCTATATAATAATTCTCTATTATATTGCTTTATATTCCTCTCTATGCTATATATAGTTTCCTTGATCACCATGACGCACAGTGATGTTCACTGATGATCTCTGTGTCAATCTTCATATGGGTTTGCATTGACCATATTAGATGTGTATTAAGTGTGTATGAGGTGTGTAGGAGATGGATCCATGTGCACAGTCCAACTGGGGACTGTGACACCTGCAGGTCACTGTCATCATATGAAAGAACTTACACTTTCCATGATAAATGAGACCCCAGCTCTTGTTCTGATGTTTCAGCACATGTAAAGGTCTAATCCTGAGGAATCTGGGACATGAAATCATCCTTCCACATGTATTCATCTTCTAGATAAGAACTGAATAGTAATTCATAACGTCCTTGGCATAAATGAAACCAAAGCTGTCTTGAGAACAATATTGAAAGGAACACATTTATGTTTGAACAGCCTGTTTCTGCAAGAACAAAATAACCCCTTTGCTTTCAGCTGTCTGGCTTTGCCTGGTTTAATGGGAGTTGTTGAGGTGCTGAGCACCTTCAAACCCATAGTAACACTATACACAATTCACAGTTCGCCAGGTACCTCAGTTTTGGTGTCAAGGTTTCAGTACTGCAGGAAACAAAGAAAAGTATAATATCTTAGCCTTTTATTAAAATATATATACTTTATATACCCAACATTGGCTCATTGGCCAAAACTATTGCTGAAAGAGTTTAGTTTTGCTGGAATAGGAAAAACAAGGTTTCTCTTTCTTAAAAGGAGTCAAGACACCTACTGAAAGCTGTTTTATGCTGATTTATGGTCTAACTGCATATAAAGTAACACACTAGCTACACTACTATAGTACAATGGAAACATGCAGCTTACACGCTAATGCTTCAGGATAACTAATGATGTCATAAAAGGCAAAAAGTTCCAGGTGAAACTCATTAGTGACAGCCATTGTTTTGGGTTATGGACCGAACAGTTCTGGACAAATACACAAACAGTTTAATGAAAACAGTAAACTTGACCATATATGTTAACTGGCCCGTCTTTCACCTTTCAACATAATCTTTGTTTCTACAGACTTGATTTAAGATGCAGATATTGTGAGTTAGCAACCAAGTCTAATGGTGATCATTACATAATAACGCACATATTTATTTATTTATTTTGTGTGTGTGTGTGTGTGTGTGTGTGTGTGTGTGTGTGTGTGTGTGTGTGTGTGTGTGTGTGTTAGCTAAAGGCTGCCAGCTGAAATTTGCCTTCCCTGCCTTCGCCAGCACAACCACTCGCCACTAATGGAAGCCAAACAATAACACATGCTGCCAGATGACGAGGGTAATGCCTGAAAAAAAGCCTCATTTTGAAGAGGACCTGTGTGGAAAATAACAGCTCTCTTTGATTCATGTGTTGCTCTCACATAAAAAATAATAAAATTAAAAAAAATAAAATTTCAAAAAACATAATGGGATAATTTTGTGAGGTTATATACACGATATATGGGTTAGGTTTCTGGGTTACCTTGGGTTATGTAGCTATAATACTGTCAAATATTTACACTCATTTAAAAATGCCAAGAGCTTCTACCATTCTAAAATCCCTCGTATGTATGAGTATAAAAGGTACCATGCTGTGTTTTGTCACTTTGATGTTTTATGGCTGGTGATGATTTGAATGCAACCTCCACTTTGAAACCCGTCTATTCTGCTCTAAACACCCAAATCTATTCATGTGCCTTTTCCATCTCTACTTTATCTATACCTCATTCCCTCTTTCCAGTGACACACTTCTCTGAGCACTTTGCTATGTGTATGTGTGTGTGAGAGAGATTGAGTTTTTTCCAAGATGGATTTGCAGACGCTGTCCGCCTGAATAGTGAACCTCTATATATAATATGGCACATTTTGATGAGAATCATATTCACTCAACAAAACTGCATATCTGGCTTCTTTTTACTGACAGTAACCCGAGAGAACATAATGAACAAGTGAATTTGAACGCTACTGCATGTACCAATAGGCTAACTCATTGAAGATATTTTCCTAATGTTTGATGTTAACTTTATAGCATATAGGCCCTTAACAGTTCCTCAAGTAAAGGACAGGGTGGCTTACAAAAGCTGTCATAACTCTTGAGCACTTTGTTCTATTGCAATCACATTTGGTGTTGGACAGTGTTGGACAAGTTACTTCAAAACCTGAATGTGTTATTTATTACTTGGTACTGTCATTTTAAAGTAATTCATTACATTATAAATTACTATATTGGAAATGCAAGGCATTACACTACTATTGCATTACTTTTAAGTTGGTGATTCCAATGTTGAAAGTGGTTTTCATGTCTTCAACAACAAGTCTCCTAACTCCTTGATGCTGATCTCAGAGCAGGAGAATGTTAATTTTGGCTGCTTTGTGATTTTATAGCCACTCTCATGCTCCACTTGCTTCCTTGCTAACTTTACAATGACACCTCTGTAAATGTTAAATTACTGCTGCTATTTCTGAAAGCCGACAGTTCTTTAGGTGTAGCACACAAAGTGCATTTGACTATGATGTTCTTCAAATCCTTATTTTTCCAAAACTTAAAGTAATAAGTATGTGCCCATCTGCACAACGTGCTATCCGAAGTTTCTGCATTTTCACTCATCTCCATCGTCTGATGAGCCAAAAGGAAAAGGAAGTGAAACATGGGTGCTTAGCAAAATTGTATGAAGAAAAACAACAAAAAAGACCCCTTCAATCAAGGCATTGTAATGCATACTACATTTCTATCTTGCAAATATTATATATTACCATTTTTTTTCAGTAACGCTTTACATTATTGTGTTACAGCAAAAAGCAATGCATTCTTTATTTTCATGACTAATTACATTGTAGATTCTCACTAAAGGCATCAAAACTATGAATGAACATACGTTTATGGTGTTAGGTACTTTAAAAAAAAAAGGGTGAAATAACTAGTTTTATATTCTAGTTTCTTCAAAATAGCCACCCTTTGCTCTGATTACAGCTTTGCACAGTCTTGGCATTATCTTGATGAGCTTCAAGAGGTAGTCACCTGAAATGGTTTTCACTTCTTAGGTGTGCCTTATCAGGGTTAATTAGTGGAATTTCTTGCTCTATCAATCAGAGCAAAGGGTGACTATTTCGAATATTTTAGAATATAAAACATGTTTTCAGTTATTTCACCTTGTGTCCAAGTGTGAAAGTGTGTCCAAACTTTTGGCTTGTACTTTATGTAGATATAATGTTGGATCGACCATGATAAAGTTGGTGTCATCATCTAACTATAAAGCAACACTGACTGCGTTGACTGTCATTCGCATATCTCGAGAACCATTCATCCAGTCAATTTCACACTTGGCGGGTGTATTGCTGAGGACCCAGGGGAGTACAGTGTCAAGTGTGAAGTCAATTGGATGAGCAGTTCTGGAGAACGCTGCAAGCAGCCGTACCTCGGTTCTCAACAGTAAGCAAGCAGTGTTGCTGGAGGCCAAGCGGTCAGCCCTGCTCTGAACTGGCACATGTTAGAAACGGGCATGCCCCCAACAACTCTACGAGCAGCAGCGTTTATAGCCTGGAGCCATGAACACATAAAATGTCAGTCTGATAAAACAAAGAGGAAGGTGCATGGAGACAAAACAGGGTAAACACAAAGCAATAAATTGAACTAAAGTTGTCTCTACATTGACGTTATATTGCAGTTATTAATTTCACAGTTTTTGTCCTGACAGATTTGTGTTTTTGTTGTTTCTGTGAACTGTGCCTGACCTCAGTCACAAAACATCAGTCCTCCCTTTCAGAGATAGACGTGCCTGCTCTAATCATCATAGACGCGTCAGACAGCACTGTCAGCGCCTCATGCTGCTGCCTCCCTGTAAGCTTACCTCCTGTTACATAGTAGGTATAACTTGTTGGGCTGAAAGAACGCCTCCCCGAAGCTCACATCTCTTTGATCTGACTCCTCAGTGTCTGATAAGGAAATGTATTTGCAGGGAAACTGGCTCCACAGGAGGAATCCAAAACAGACTGCCAGACACAAGCGAGTAGGCTCCTGCCAGCTGCTGTTTCCTTGTCCTGTTTCCATCTGATGACTAGTCAACAAAATGGATTAAATCACTACACTGACAACATTTGACATCATTGGCAAACAAGCCCCTTGCCAACACATGGTTGTCAAGCTGTAGTTAATGCCACAAACGCATCACTGCCAATTAACCAATCTCGCTGATTAAGGCTGTGAGATTTGCTTGAAAGCTCGGAAAGATATAAAAAAGTGGAATTTTGAGTGCTGTCCCAAGATGTGACTGGACCAAACCAAATTTTAGATCCAATTAGGAAAGCACTCTGGGAACACAGACTTCCATTCAGCATATTGTGACTCCCAGTCAACATTGTTGTCCTAGACTATGCAGGTGCTAGATACCACCAGGTGGCCCCAAACGATGTCGCCTGTTTGAAGGTCCATTTACTGCAATGGTATCAAACAACAAAAGATTCAAAGTGGTCCAGAAAACTGGATTTCTTCTGGATCATTACCAAAATGTAATCATCTGTTCTTGGTACCATTCCCACCATTAGCTAAAAGTTTGACAAAAATATATCTAGAACTTTATGAGCTATGTTGCTAACAAACAGACAAATAAACAAAATTTACTGGTGTGGTGCATGTACACTTTGTGCATTTTTCCTTTTTTTAAACTACATTTCTCACTTATAGCATCACTAGTAGTTGCGACATTTCTCTATAACACGATGGTAGCGTTGCTGTTTTCTGAATCAAGTAGCTTTTCAGTAGCTTTACTCTTATTTTGATCTTGTTGTGCTGTAGAAATCAGACAAGCTACTTTCACCCGAGCAGTTGCGATGTTCAAGCCATGCAAGCTTTCTGCTGAGGTCTAAAAAGTACTAAAGGCCACACACACACGCTTCCTGTATGTGTGCTGACAGATGCTTCCTTTGCATGACAGTGATGTCACTGACCGATCCTTGAGTACAAATCCTCGCCTGTAACATGCTACAGGATAGAAAATCACCAAGAGTTTACTGATGAGAAGCTGAAGCCAGAGTGGGTCTGTGGTTTTACTGGAGATACAATACAATATCAAATAATAGCTGTTTGTTTGAGATCAGGTGGCAGGAGATTAATTCCTTTCTTGACAAAAAATATGCTCAATAAAACTGGAAAAATGTGGTCTTTTACTCAAATTCTTTTATTAAACCAGTATGACTACCATATATCTTAAATTTTTCAAAAGTCAGATCACAGTACTGTAGCTAAATGTCTCGTGGCTGCTTCTCTTGAGTTTTCTTCTGCATATTTTACCACAGAAAGTTTGAAGGACATGTTGTACTTTTAATGTTTTGTTGCTGCACTGGAGCCGATTGAAGCAGCAGATTGGATCATCATATATATATATATATATATATATATATATATATATATATATATATATATATATATATATATATATATTCAGAATTTTATTGCAGTGTTATTCATAAAGCCATAGAAGCACATCATAAGTAGAATAAGAAGTAGAATATCTTGTGTTTTGTTTTAGAGCATACTCCTGATGACAGAAACAGAAGAGGGGAAACAAAGAAATAATAGGTTTGCTTCTTTTTTATGTAAATGTTTTTTTAGTGATAATATCGGTGTGGTCACATGGCTATCAGTTGTAGAAAGAACAACACGTGGCATGCTTAGATCCAACGTGAATGCACACAAGGTCAATGGAGAGATGGCAGCAGACACAAATTCAGTCAAGGTGGCACAAATGCAAGTGAATGTGCATCTGTGCGAGATGAACATGTTTCACCTTGAGTGCTCATCTCAGGTCTTTATAAATCGGATTCATAAAAGTACAGCAACAAAAGGAAAAGCGGCAACTACAAACACTACAGTACAATGAACTTATATGAGGCTAGTACATGTACTACATCCAGCAACCATAAGAAGCAAAGGTACCACACAGAAAGTTTTCTTACTGATAAAAAGGTTGGTTGAACCAAACATTTGTATAAAATATAATAAATAAATGAAATGAGCTGAAAGTCACTAAAAAGCTTCGTAAAGCTGACTTGAAATGTGAAAGGTAGCTCATTACGACCAACAATGCCCTCATTATTAAACATTCATCAAACCCGCTGTTTATAAAAGTCTATTGATCAGTATATTCAGCTTTAAATTCATGATCCCTGATAGTTTGGTCCTGTCGATTTTTGCGACTCCCTGCAAGTAGTCGTAATAATACAAACCCTGATTTAAAAGGATTCATGTGGTTTTAATAAGGAGGACTGAAGGATTCTAACCTTAAATAAGTGGAAAGTATTCAGACAAGCCTGTGGTACCACTGACACGACTGGAACCTATTTCCTCCTGACATTGCTAGTAAATGTGAAACAGCGCCTTTCGTCTCTTTTATTGATGGGATGGACCCAGGTGACACTGTTATCAGGAACAGCAGCAGTTGGTCAGCCGCTGTTTGTGTAACTGTAGTTCGAGGGGTAACAGGGCGGCTCTGGGGTTGAGGTTGCTGTCTTGATCTAGAGGTTTTGTTTTAATCAATGCTGTGCAGGTGGCAGGAGGAGCTGGAGCATTGTTATATAGCTGGAGGTGTGTGGCCTCACAGCAGTTCTGATGGCAGCCGAGATTCAGACCGGAGAGGAGGCGGCGTCACTTACTTTATGGCCTGAATGGAAACATAGTGGTATTAGAACTTGTTTATTTCCATTAGCCTTGGAATCATTGCTTTTTGAAAGGATTCTGCTTCGATTTTAAAGTCCAAGGACAGGGGATGCTGTATTGCCGTACAGACTTTAAAGCCACCTGAGGTGATCTGTGATTTTGGTTCTGTAAAAAAAAAAAAAAAAAAAAAAACTTGACTTTTGGGAAATAAGCTTGTTTTCCTTACCTACCGTTCATATTCTATGCCATAGGTGTCAAACTCAAGGCCCATGGGCTAAATCTGGCCCAGCACCTCAGTTTCTGTGGCCTTTGTGCAGACTTGCACGATATATTGAGAAATGGAAAATCGAATAAACGTTAATGGAGACACACTGGTCATGACGGCTTTTCTCAATTGGCCACAAGACTTTTTCTTTTGTTGAAGTACATCTGTCATTAGTTTCTTGCCCTTTCACTGCAGTTTTTTTTAACATTCAGCACAGAAATGCATTACCATAGATTCCAATCTTTGAAAAATTGTTAGTAGTGGTTACCTGCATATTCTTGTATGAGTCTCTAGATATCTGTGATAATTTGCCATGTTTTGCTGCAGTACTTTTTAATAATTAGACGCTAAAATCATAATATTACATTATTTCTACATCAGCATAAATTGTAAGTTCTATTTCAAAAATAGAACTTTTAGCAAATTGTCACCAGCAACTACTTAATTATTAGTTACAATTATTCAGACACTATTATGATTGTTGAGGCAATTATCTCATATAATAACAAGTAGAAACATTTATATTATCTTTACAATTGGCTCTTTGTGGGAAACCATTCCGCTGATGTGGCCCAGGATGGGAATGAGTTTGACTCCCCTGAGGCAAAGAGTATGCTCCTAATAATAGTCTACCCCCTAAATTTGAACTACGTATCTTTTTAAAACATATAAATAACCAATCTGACACATGGTTGATTAATCCTTAATCAATTTTTTCAGAAAGCAGGAAGTATAAAGAGAGTATGGAAGAGTATTATTTGTTTTGATATATTAATATTACCTGATTTTGGATAAAAACACATGAAAAACATGAAAGCATAATAGTCATAATGATGTTTTGGTTGTTTTATTGAACAAATTGTCATTTCAATGATAATTCTTTGAATGAGCTGAAACACTGACAGAATGTCAGATGCATGGGAAATAGCCAGTCTGTGGGTCCTATTTTCATGTCATCCTCCCTGCAACTGTATGTGAAAGTGAGGACCAACTAATGCCGTTGTTTTGCTCATCTCATCATCATCATCATCATCATCAGAGTGGCTGTAATGAGAGTTTTCCTCTAATTGGTCTTCTTGCTCTGACACATCTTTGCCCAAATCACTGTCTTCAGCTTGGAAAATCTTGGATCTTACATCAACACATCTTCTTGTACAGTATATCAAATATCAGTGTATTTTGGATTTCTTTATGAAAAGTCACACAATTTCAAGCAAAATAAATGACCTTTTTACTGCTGTCAAATGTAAAAATGGGTCAAATTTGTCCAAATACTATGTAATAGTTAAATTTGAAAATCAGTATTTGTTTATTTGGGGCTTTATTAACAGTAACTTATGACAAACTGGAGGACAAAACTTTTAAAATGCTGGTCACTGCAAGAGTTTGGTATTTTTTCTAATCTCCAATTAGCTGGCTAAATAAATTTAAACTTTATTTAATTTACTATTCTATTCATCTAAGCTTTGTTTGGCCAACTAAATGACTTTAGCTATTTTTAGCTATTTACTGCTGCAGCAGTTTATACAGTCGCCTGCAGCTGCTACAGTAGCAGCAGGAGTGGAATTGCCTTTATGTAATTTAAGCTGGTTTTGGACCTCCTAGTTTTAAAACTGCACCAAACAACGTTTTTAAGGGAATTATCACCAACTCCAGAGACTATTACCTTCTCTTAGTGCATTGTTTAAATTTCAGGCCTGCAAAAATCAAGCTGCTTTTTCATCCGCAGAAAGAAGTAGTTTTAAATTAGAAACCAGCTGGTGACGATGGTGGATCATTGAGAAACTAAAGTAGTAGATATTTCCCTGGTGTGACAAAACAAGAGTAAAGAGTGAATCTTGTGATTACACTCCTCAGATGCTAATGAAATCTAATGGTGCTAATAAATGCTATTCTTGCTTCTTTTCTGTCGGATATGTGAATAACAACTGTTTGCAAACACCGCAACATTGTTATTAAGTGATATGTTGTTTTTATTGCAACACATAATAAGGTGAAATATACGTTAGAGGTGTTTGACAGCATATTTACCATATTTTTACTTAATTTCTGAAATTAATAGTGATTATCCATTATCACTATTAATTTTTTATTATCCATTATCCTATTTGCTATTTTTGTCCCTCTCTTTAAAATTGTGGCATTTATGATTTTTCATCAATCCTCAATTCCTCTTTTTTTCCTGCTCCTTTATTGTACAGGAGATGGACGGGAAACTGTGTTCATGCTATGTGTGAACTCCGATATCTTGACATAACACTTAACAATCCAATAAATAAACCTTGTCTAAAAACACATCTCCCCTGCTTCTCTGGAATCATAGGCGAGTCAGATCACAATCCATCTGCAGTGTCTCGTCCAGGATATGCATTGAAATGATACTGATCTTGCATGCTTGGAAGCCATGTCAGAGGAAGAAGCAGGGTTCCAGCACCCAATCAGTCAGCGTTAGTTCAGAACAACACTAATGGCAAAGGTGATCCAGGCAGTGGACCTCTATTGACTAATGAGCCTTGAAATGAAATACAGTCCATTTGGCAATAAATTCTGCAATATGTACTGTGATTTTCTTCCTCATGTGGCCATGAATGATTCATTCATGCAGAGCAATGTGGATGCAAGACGCGTGTCACTTTCCATGGTGGAGTGGATTTGCATGTGATTGTGAGTGTGCATCGCCCCGTAATTGACACTGAAAAGCCCAAATGTCACGCAGCTATATTGATCAGCTATTGAAAGGCCCCTGCAGTGAATCCTTCTCTATACGAGACCCAACCCCCTACATAATGAAAGAGTGGCGCGTGCATTAGGATGAAAGGTTCCACAGAAAAGCATGTGTTTTTGCTGCTTTGTCTGCATTACTGTTATCAACATCTCATCTATCTGCAATATTTTCAGCCCTCTAAAAGCAGAGCCATGAAAACCACACACGCTTTCATGCAATTAACCTTCCACATATATCTGTCTATGCTCATTTACGTGCTGGCACAACCGCCTCGGGGCTGAAATAGAAATTAGAATTTGACCAGTGCATGTTTTTGCAGGTGGGTACCTATTTTAATGCAGGGGTTGCATTATCTGCGAATGCTCCTGTCATTTAGTGAATTCTAAAAGCCTTTAATAAATAATATAAAATGCCATCCATCACTCTGATGGTTAAGAAGTAATTGCTGATGCTGCGACTTGGTTATTATGAATATAACTTTGCAAGTGTAGAATGCAGTAAAAAAAACATAATGGTTAACATGGGTCCAACTCAACTGGCTGAAGAAAACCTGAAGAAAATCTGCTGACTTAAGCAAGGCACTATATATATATATATATATATATATATATATATATATATATATATATATATATATATATATATATATATATATATATATATATATATATATATATATATATATATATATATATATATATATATAGTGTTTTTTATTAATGCCATGTTTATTCACATTATTTATTACTTATATCCATCCAAACATTGAATCTTTGCTAATCATATATATCATTGATAGAGAATTCATACTGTGACTGAATATGACCTTAAAATAAAAAAAAATAATTAATAAATGCTGTAAAGTAACAATGGTGTTTACTTTCACTTTTAACAAGTCAAATATATCAATATCTCTGTCATGTGAGACAGCGTTAACTTCATGATAATTAGATGGGCTTCATGTATATGGGTTTTTGGCTTTGTGTTAACATTTTTTATTTGCTGAAACAAAACTTAAGGAAAAAAAATACAGAGGTCATGACCCCAGTGTCCTCAATGGTGGCTACGGCCCAAGTTAAAATAAATAAAACTGGGCAGATTGATGAGAATCCAGCATGGTGCAGTAAAGCTGTATTTATGGTGGGGGTGGGGTTCACCATTTTAAAAAAGGGTATTTGATGCTGTCCAGTATTTTTTGGTTGCCCAAGATTTTTTTTCTTGATAACATGTTTTATTTAAGAGAGGGCAAAGATGTAAAATGGACATAGTCTGGTCTGGTTTAGGTGCAACAATGACTTGGTGAGGATAAGACATTGTGGTATCACATCCAACCACCCTGATGACCTCTTCTAACTTTATGACTATCACGCTATTTCCTCTTTTGCCTTTGGTGGACAGGAGGAATTACTGGGGCAACCCATCAATCCATGGTGTAGCAGGTATAAACATTATATATAATGTAAGCACATGGTTGACCTGCTCTGGTCGTCATCTCATCAATATCAGAGGACATCTATTACAATGCATGTGTTTGAGAGAATTGTGTTAGTAATTTAATTCAAATTTACAGTCAGAATTATACACAAAAACATCTTTTCTTAAGATTTTCTCTCGTGCTTTTTTGTGAATTACTCTGATGATTGAGTTTTTGAAGCATGGGGCAGTATTCATATAACACCAGGACCTGATAATCAAAAGGCAAATACAATATATGGGACCTTTAACAAAAGGCAAATACAGATAAACTCTATGTATTGGTCTAAAGTATAAACTTGTTGCTAGGTACTAGCCTGGGTATACCCATTCTTCATTGCATGCAAATTCACTTTACAGTGAAATTTACACCAAGGACCCAGTGTTCTACGTAATTTAGACCACAAGTTTATTTTGAAAGTTTATTTGAGTAAAATGTTGTTTTTTTCAATTGATATGAGGTCTAGTGTTATCCAGGCTAGCTAGATACAGTATTTCAATCAATGATTCAGCTGTTAGATGCTGCTTTAACCGGTTCTGCAGCTCTTGCCCACCTCGTTACCACTGTAAACAAGTCAATATGAAGATGCAGCGACATTAATGTTTGATTACTAATGCAATAAGATCAAATCATAGGAGCGCTGCAAAACATGTACACACATTACTTGAGCTAAACGATTCAAACACAGACTGACCTCAAAACCAAACACAAACACACAGAGCCTTCATGCCATGCACTCTGCACTAGTTTAATTAGCTGATTACTTAATTACGTAATTAGTCAAAGAGGACAAACCAGAGGTGATTTGAGCTGATAGAGCCTGCTGGGTGGGATACATTGTTAATGTATAATGATTATGAAGTAGAAATGTATTTATTAAACCAACCGAGGATGCTGATTAAATATCCTGCTGCAAGCGGCTGCTGCTGAGCACAGAGAAGGAAGGAAGCAGCGTATCTGCCCATGCAGAATCAGAGGTGCATTAATAATGTTAGGGAAAGTGGTCAGAGTACAGTGCCACGTCCTGCATAGACCACTACTGCAGGAACGTCACTCCAACACCTCTCCTAGTGGACAGCATGTGAAAGAATACAAAGTCATTTTAATAAAAATTGAATGCATTTACAACAAATGCATAAATTAGACAGAGGATACACACTATATGTGTTGCTTTGTGCCCAACACTCATTATATAGTTTGTTTTTCACTGGTGCAAGCAATGTTATGTGACAAGCAATATATGTGACAAGCAATGTTCACATTCTAGTATACCTGGAGGGTGGAAACATATAACCACAGTCATGGATGAAGGTTTTGTTTGAATGTTGGTGGGTGGGGGGACATTACAATCACATAACTCCCCCAGGAAATTTTGAGTTCCTTTAAGTGTTCACTCCTTGCATTCTTGGTTTTCAAGTTTTATGCACCAATTTGTACCCTTTCTGCATAATTTCTTGGAGGAAATGTATTTATTCATTCCTCTCAAACATATGCTTTTTTTCCCCTTTTGTTCCTACAGTTGGACGTTTGAGCTTCACTGTGCAGAATGATGTATGCAGACACTAGAAGGCTGTTTCCTCACTCATCTGCTGAAAGTGGAAAGTTTCCCTAAGTCCATTGAAAATCCAATTTGAAAAGGCGGGACTAGAATGATGATTTGTGATGTCACAAATATTTTGCAAAAGTTCAATTTAGTGTGTGAAGTGTGATGTAGAAAGGTAAACCCTCCAGTGAACAAATATTGACACATTAATCTACAGTGAAGTAGGAGGCATCACACTATAATTAAATATAATTCAGTGATGCTCTCAGGCATTCAAATATTTATTCTCCTGTAGATCAACTGTTCTCATTTCATGTTGTTTGCTGAATCAACACATACACATATAGGGACGATTTATTTTTCTGTCATCTTTTGTGTCTTGAAATAACCTCCTATAATCTACAATCTATAAACTGGTCTTTAATAGATTATATGTTTTTCAGTAAGATTCCTGCTAGCAATCACCACTTGTAAAAGTAACCTGGAGAAACAATGACTAGTGGCTCACAATATACATGGTGTTGAGGTTTTTTGAGAAAAAAATTGTCCTAATAATGGACATCCCCTCCTTTTCCCCTCTGGCTCCTCCATGGTTATTAACCTGCCTGCGTGCGCACGGCGCCAGAGGATGAGACGTGTGTGTGTAGCGGGGATAATTGTGTTTGCCACAAAAGATTCAGTGTCCATATGAGCTCATAATTCATATTCATATTTTGGGAGTAAAAAAAGACCCATTGCTATAGAAAAAAGAGACCTGCCCCTGATGGATGCATTGTTGTATCTATGAGTAACATTAGTGTTTTGTTTTTCAAAATAAAAGTCTGCTTTTTCTGGTTTTTATTGGGAGGGGGGCATATACATATGTTCTCAGTATTAAGGGGGACATATCCTTTGTGTCCATTCAAAATAGCAATTCTATGTTCACAGTTCAGGGCTGAATCAACATCAACTTATCATGGCTCCTCCTTATGTTGCTTCCTAGCACTTTTGTTACAATTTCCAGCACTTTCACTACAGTTCTATTTCTTCCTGCGTGGATCGTCTAGCCGACATAACAAATGTATTGTTACACCGTAAAAAATAAAGCAAAAGTCGATGTCTGAGCTGTCTAACTTGTGTTAGTCAACCAAACTTCAGATAAAAAGTTGTGATGACATCAAAATAAAATAAAATAAAAATCACATTTCACACAGTTATCACAGCTAAACGCAAGTCTTAATTTTTACAGTGTATGTCTCTCAAAAATCACACATCCTCACTTTAACACAGGCTGCTGTGGGCCGTAGCCATGTACTCTAAGACATGTTCACAGACCCTCAGGAAATCCCACCACTATCACCTAGGAGAAAAGAATCTACCCTAAACTAATTTATTTATACAGTCACAGTAACAGTAATATGCCCAGGTTGTTACACTAAACAGGAAAAAGTATGAAATAAGAGATTTATCACAAGTCTGGTTTTACTTTGGCCTATCAACACATCTGCACTTTCAAAATAAATTGAAGCCTTTTTCTTACAATAACTATATTTCCATGTCTCTCCTTATTTCAATGTATATCATGTCTATAGAAATAGATATTTCCTATGGGTACTGCACTAGTAAACATAAATACAGGCATAAGAAATTTGAAAGTTGTCTGATAATGTTCTCTTTACAACCTTCTGCCCTCTGTCTTTTGTTCAGCATCTGCTGCTGATTACTTCACACCCTCATATACTGCCCCCACTGGTTTAAACAAGCATATTGCCTTTATTTGATTGTGATAGTAGAATTACAGACAAGAAATGCAGAAAGAAAGTAGAATGACATGCAAGTCCCAGAGCGATGACTTAACCACTCACACGAGACACCCTGAGAGGAGCCGTTTCAGCAAATCTAAATATTTAAATACTCAAAACAGCTGTGGCACACAAAAACACTTCATCTTGAGAGCGTCTCAGATATTCACCGTTCCCCCAAAGTGTGGTGCATGAAAGACATGCTCACAAAAAATGAAAATTGTGATGTGGTGGTATAGTATGTCTAACAAGAATGAGGTTTGTTGTCAAAAAATGTTCAAGTTAAGGTTATTTACAACATCTGCATAATGGAAAGGTTAACATTCTCTTTAAAAATTAAAACAGAAACATTTAAGAAGATGTGGGAAAAAATGGGTGAGGTACATCATCATGCAGAGGCCTGACTTTCTTTGATAGACATTGCCATCTTCAGTGATCTGTTACAGAGATTAATATAAGACATGTTTACAAGAATTAATGAGTATATGTTGTAACATTGTTTTGTTCTCTTCAAATGTTTAAACAAAGAGGGAGGGGGGGCAGGAAAAGATGCATAGTGATGTGACATTTGAGTTATTATTTACTCGTTTTTTATATATTATGAGTGTGTTTGGGTTTAAGTGTAGATATGTGTTATAAACACCCGTGTCTTGAAATGTAAATGACTTCTCAAATAAAAATAAAATGATATTATTAAAAAAATGTTCTAGTACGTTGATTTTCTTTTATACCAACTGTAAAAAAATAAAGTGTAAAGCAATTATTCTAAAGTACAATTGCATAAGTATGTAGCTAGTGGTCTATATACAGTATATACGTCAGCTAATCCTGGCCAGATTTATGCAGCATCTGTTTTGCTGTTGGGAAAATAGATCTTCTGGCTTTAATTGTACATTCCAAGGAGAAAGCTGAACTTGGACCTCTTGTTCTCAGAGGGCGCTGGTGCCTTTATTCCCTGGCATCGCCACTTTGGTCCAAGCTGACATAAAACTCACAGAGCTTTGAAAGTTTGTAGAGAAATTCACGTCCTCAAGACAATTGTCATGATGCTCTGTCCTCCAAAGGTCAGATTGTTACTTTAGCTGCACTTGACGTTTTGTGCTAATTATCTCTAAGTGAGCGCTGACAGAGAAAGTGCATTTCTAATTTTTCATGTTGCATCTCTTCACTTATTTCTGTTCATAAATAGCCTTTTTTTTTAAATATATTTGATATGGTCTATGGGTGAAGCAGCATCAGGTAACAAGAAGGACACATCTTGGCCACATGGTGAATAGAAATAATTCAACAGAGGAAGGGACCTAAAGATCCCACCTACCCCCCAGACATCACTAGATCTGTGGTCATGGTCATGAAGGAAAATGCCACCCAGTACATGTCACCCGCATGGCTAGTTGAGATGTTTTTAATAGTTCTAGGACAACAACAGCAATCTGTGGCACAGAGAAATAAGATATCAAGCCTGGATACACACACAATAATTAAGATCCTATTTTTAAGGTGCAAAAAGCGGCTGCACTGCAGAAACACAACTGTCTATGGTATATTCCACCAGTGCAAGTGTCAATTTCACACCCAGTGCCCCCGTCCTGTAAATAGCAATGGCATCTGCATATGCAGTGTCGTAGATAAGAGGAACAAGCTGTCTGACAAAAAATGCTGAGATGCTTATATTCATTAAAAAAAGACTCTTAATAAGTGATATATGAATCATGTCCCCCCCACCTCCCCGAGCCTTTCCTCAGTCTTTATCCCTCTCTTCACCTCTAAATGGCCACAAACTGCCTGTTTCCCTGTCAAGAAAGAAGCTTTTGACTTTATCATTGACTCTGTGTAAACGTAGATGTGAACAGGCCGGCCCTGCAAAATGAGATAAAGTCACAAACGGATACATAGAGGCATTGTTTTATTTTTTTTTTTTTACTTTATTAACCTTCATCCCTGTTCTATGTATTCTGACAGTTTTCTGACTTGTGCCAAAATGCACACTTTAAACACTCTAGAAATTGCATATGGTAATATATATCCATTTCAGTCCTGTTCATCACTACCAAATCATATTTATAACACTTTAAATCTCAGTATTTGTGATCCCATGGCAATTTTTGGTGAAAAAGAAACACGTTCACAACAAGCTGGCACTGCAAAATCAATGTTGTTGCTAATCCTTCACATATCCAACATTGTAATAATCCACAAATTCAATATGCATTGATTTTTTTGAAAACAGTCCTTTCTTTAAATGCTTTTTTAAACCAAAACTTCCCATGGAATCACAAATACTGGCATTTATCATAGTAAAAAATATCAAATCAATTGAATATTTGGTAGTTATGAACAGGACAGAAGTGGATTAAAGGATCTATGAAAAAGACAAAAAGAAAATTAACATATACTATTTCTAGCAGATGGAATTTAGGGCTCCAGTGATATCATTGACACACAACAGAATTGTGCCTATTATATTAATTACACAGGGGGGGGGGAAGTGTCAATTCAACTGAAAAAACATCCATTTCCCCAAAGTTCTGTCTAGAACCCTAGGAACTGCTAGATTATCAAAAAAAAAACCTAAAATATGAAAAACAAACAAAAGTGCCAATTGGCACATTGCAGACATAAAGGTTGAAACAATATTTTGGTTATAGCCCTGTGTTTCATTCATTGGAATTGATTTTTGTTGTATCAGTATAATTTATGTTCTAACTTTGTTTGTTGTGCACATTTAGCTTCTGTTACAATATGATTTTTATAACATTTTATTTATTTTACTAACTGGTAACTGCTCCTATTTCTAGGACGTGTCTCTAAGAAGAAGTGGTTGTTGCAAATGTTGCCCGCCAAAAATAAAAAGTTATCAATTCATGATGCATTCTCTTATCCTAATTATCCTAACACTCAACACACCATGTTAAGAATAGCTAAATAAATAGATAATACTACATGATGAATAGAAGTCTTCAAATAAACCCGCTGATCGGCCCCAAAAATCCTGATCATAGCAACCTTAAAATAAATGCTACCTGCTGTAACGTTAGGCTACTAATGGTTGATGATCATGAGAGAGAGATTATTCTTATGCCAAATCAAGGAGAATAATTGGTTAACTGGGCGTTTCAGCTTTTTTTTTTCCTGGCGTGGGAAAAACAGAAGCCTTATCTTGATCAATGAGCAAAGGAAATTTCTTTTTTTTTTTTTTAGAGCACTGTAAAAGCTTCAGTGACCCCTCATTCTAAATAATGTACACTCCCTTAAATCAATCAATTTAATTAAACCTACTACCACAGAGCTATTGTTGGCACTCTGCCCCAAATAATCCCATAACGCACGTCTATCCAACAAGCCGAATCCTCCGTTTTAGGTAGCAGCAAGCCAGGTTTTTAATGGGGATGGGAGATGACACTGATGTTACACCCAAAATACACTTATGAAGAGTTTTGGCACCTCAGACAATCAGTCTAAGCTGCCTGCTTTCTGTTCATGCTGTCATCATTAACCATCATTAACCATCATTAACCATCTTTCTTATGTCTTTCAAATAGGGCCCTTAGAATAAATTGATATTTTTCATGGTTTTCATACTACAGAATGACACCAGATGTATCTGTCATTGTAATTGTTGTCGCAGGATTCCTGTTTGCTTCATTTTTTTTAAACAAATCCCATCCAGATGTAGGCAGCATCTGTTTCACTGATGAAAAAAAAAAAGCAGAAAACAGATTCCTTTGCTTTATTCGTACGTCCTCAATAGACGTTTCAGCTCAAATCTCAAAAAACACCAGCTCTTACATTATTTAGGGCAGTGTTACTTTTGACAGACGAAACTAGACAAAATATATTTGTCAACGATATTTTTTTCATGATGAAATCAATGACCTTAACCATTGACTGTGACGAAATTAACAGGGTTTTTTTGTTGATGAGACAAAATTCATTAAAAAAAAAAAAACTTAATAAAATAATTTTTCCCTTTTACTCACAGACCTTTTAAATTACAATCCATATTATTCCTCATTTTAGATGTCATAGCTGCATCTGGGTCTGCATCTGCCTGCTTAAAAAATAAAATTTAGTGCAATCTTTGGCATTAGCACGTTACCCATCTTACTTCAGACATCACGTCAGCAGAGTTTTTACTTCATATCAGTCATTTATTAATGAAAAAACAACACCTGTTGACACTTTGCAGCTGCTCCTGTACAATATCTGCACAAAATCAGCAATAAATCTACAGAAAAGCACTAAAATTATTATTTTGGTGTGACTAGATTAACTTTGATTAACATTACTATCAACCTGCTGTCAAAAACTAAAGAAAGATTATTATACGAACAGCAGGGACAAACATGCTGCAAACAGCAAAATGCTGCAAACACAGAAATGATGCAAAACCAAAAACACAATACACATAGAACTGAAAATAAAAACACTGCAGGAGAAAAAACAAGTTGCAACCACAGAAATGAAGCAGAAGCAAAAACTTAAAACAAAAAATGCTGCAAATATCAAATACGCAACGGCAAGAGAGAAATGGTGTTAAGTTGTGGTCTGTCTCTTTTGCCAAGGAAACTACAGTTTGCATTCACCTGTTATTACTTGGGTCCGAACGGCACAACAAGAGCAGAGCGTCATGTTTCCTCAGCAACAGACACAGAGCACGACTTTGCAGAGTTTCTCTCATGCAGTTCTTTTGGGGGATTGTGTGGTTTCCTTATTTTATGTGATTGTGTGTTTTTGGTTTTGCAGCATTTCTGTATTTGCAGCCTATTACCGTCTGCAGCATGTTACCCCTGTCAGCCACTGTACTATTGACTAAAACTAGACTAAAATACTTTACATTTTTTTTACTAGACTAAAATGCCATGACTTTTCGTCTACTAAAATGTGACTAAAAATAAATAATACAAGTTGACTAAATATGACTAAAACTAATGTGGGAATTTGACACAATAGCAAGATTAAAACTAAATTGAAAAATAGCCAGCAAAATGATCACAGATTAAGGGCATGTTCAGTTAATACCTCTGTTTGATTTCTATACATTGGTTATGGCCTGTCTCGCTTGATTTGCCTGGAAAACCGTGCGTTCATCAGTTGTAACATCAGGGGGAAAACAATACTTCTCAGGCCAGCATGACATCCCTGTTAGACACACACCATCTTAAGCACGTCTTCCACCATCCATCAATATTTTTCTTCATGCTGTTCCCCATCCCCTTGTCAGTTCTTAGCATGCTGCTCTAAATTAAGCTGTACAGCAGTCTGCCATGGCGTCCAGCGTCTATATAAATGCTAATGAATAGCGGGGCAATGAGAGGCCATGGTGCTTTTGTCATGTTAATAATACATTTGCCTCAGAGAAAGTTGCAAGGCTAGGTATGGGGCTGCAGATGAGTGCTGAGGCTTTGAAGATCTAACACATTATTAGCTAAAGTGAAGTCACATGAAAAGGCAATGATTATTTAGTGGAGGAGATCTCACAGCCCTTGCAAAAAGAACTACTTACCAATTCTCTTCCTTAAGATTGGGAGGGAATGAATAATGTGAACGGAGGGAACGCTCGCTCTGTATCGTGCCTGTTTTGTTGTCGCCATGTTCACACAGAGGCTCTGCTGTTTGTTTATGCGACTGGTTGCTCAACTATTCTGTTATAGTAAGTCGTATATATGCAATTCAGGCCGTGATATGTTTCAAATTCGAGCTGCTCACTGTGAATTGACAGGTATTTTATAATTCTAAGTGTTCATAATCGATCATTTTCACTCATGTGTTCTACAAAATGTAGGAAAATAATGAAAAATGTCCATCACAATTTCCTATAGAGCAAGCTGATGTTTTATTGTTTTGTGCAACCAACAGTCCAGAACCCCAGATATGCACTTTCCTGTCATAAAAAGTCTTCACATCTGAGAAACAGGAAATGGAAAAGTTGATCCATTTTTTGCCATAAAAAATACCAAAAATAATCAATTGATTAGCAAAACTGTTGACTAATCATTTTGGATCGAAAGGACTTGAACAACAAGCATTATTGCATGATTTAAATCTTTGATCTGCAGCAGAATTACATGCTTAATTATACAGTAGCTTTACAGCAAAATAAAATAAATAAATAACATACTTTAATTACCTCATTAATCACTTTCAATAATCAGCTTATAGGAGCGTGCAGCCTTGAACAGGTTCCAGGCTATAGAACAGTATGAGTGAAACAGAGGATTAGACATTACACATAAACGCCTGTACAGTTGTTCAGTAGCTGTTCCTTTCCAGATCCTCACATATTAGCTGGAAGTTAAATGCAGCCTTGATTTCTCATGTGGGACTCGGCAAGTTTATAGAGTCCAGGAGGTGTATGCCACACATGTTTAAATGCAGCCTGAGCTAATAGATCTGACTCCAGGACAACTAATCATTTCACAAGAGGGAAGTGTTAGACAAAGGACATTTAGTTTTAAACAGACATTGCACAGAATCTTATTATCATTATTATTAACTAATGTAAAGCTGAAGATGGGAAAGGAGCTGTCAGTGTGAATAGTGGCGAGTAAAGTCCAGCTGAGATCACACTTGGTCTGCAGTCAAAAATAATCTTAACATTTTTTTGAGACAGAAATTGTCTTTTTTTTTACTACTGTAATGAAAGAAATGGGGAAATATTATAGATGATTAAGAAGAACTGGATACAAGACTCATGCATGAAACCATAGATTTTATATTGGGTTCATTGTCACAGATTTCAAAATCGCTTGACAAAAGTATAACAAATAAACATCCATGTATAATACTAAGAAAATAATAATTGATCTTATTGTTCAGTGTTGGGAGCATTACTTTAAAAAACATGCTCCATTACAGATTACTGAATACAAGCCCGAAAATGTCATTTGTAACGTATTTCATTAGGTTACTCAAGTTAAGTAAAATATTCTAAATGCAGCAGAACATTCGTAGATACGAACAACCTCTGACTGACTTCGTAATGTGCCGTATTGCATTTGTAAGTTCCTATTTTGAATCAAGCGCCACATCCGACTAGTTCTACTAATAACTGGGTTTCCATCCAAATGTATTGTATTTTAGAGCGGATTTTGTGAAATGTGTAAGATTACATCATAAAAGGGTGTAAATGTATCCATGACACCCAACAGGATGGATCATGGATAATTTGCTGGTGAACATTAGCTATAACTTTGTCAGCGTTAACAGCTACAAAACAATGGCAAAGAGGAGAGTGAAAACATATAACAGCTTAGCGTGACGTGACTTTATGATTTACAGTTATGATTTATTTGCAATTTACTTGAATTTCTGATGTTTCCATCCAAGTATTTATTTGCAATTTTTTTTAAATTCGAATAGGAAAAGGTGGATGGAAACAACTAATAGGTAAAAGGTAAGTTACAGTATGGTACTACAGTATTTTATTTAGTTTATTTAATTTTCATTATATACTGTACAATCAAGCTTTTATGTTCTGTAATTGTTTCTGGTAAATCTTAGGGAATAATACTCTCTTATTTAGAGGAGTAATGTCATTTAAATGACCTCAGATGGCAATTATAGATTGAAATTTTATATAATGACTTTGCAATGAACGAACAATTCAGCTTAAGAACAGCCTCTCGTAACCTATTGTGTTTATAGGTTTTTCACTGCCTGTACTTTGGTTTTCTTTTGAAATACTTGTTTGACTTCAGTATTTAAAAAAAAAAAAAAAGATTAAATCAGAAATATGTTCCTTGTGATCCATTTCTTCTATTTTATACCCCCATAATTTTTCCTTTAAGGAGAAATAGGTCCTGGTTCTTATGTGCTCGTTGTTGACCTCTAAAAGTCTCATATTAAACTCAGATGTCAACATTTCAAAGTTTTAAATAAAAAAAAAAGAATCCTCATCACCAAATTTAATCGGACAGTCAGAATGATAGTCTCTCCCAAATACAATATATGACGCTCTGTCTGAAACTCATTGCTCACTGCAATCTAATTAGTTTGAGATCAAGATTATTGAAATGAATTATTAAACCTACTGCAATTAAATTTGTGAAATAATATTCCCAAAATGCACCTCAGTTAATACGCAAGAATTGGATTTTAAATGTATGCACATAAGGCTCGTCTCCAAATGTCTATCACCCCACAGACATTCATCTTATCTCACTGGCTTGAATGTGAGTGTCTTTTAAACTTTTTACTGGTTTACCACTATTTTAGCAATACTAAGGAATTGTATGTACTATGTAGATTTTATGTTATTACTATGTAATATATTTGTATTCACAACAATATATGTTACTGATGTATATAACGTATTTCTAAATAGTGAAGTTACCCCCTCTCATCATCTGAATGAATGAAGTTTATTCAATTATGACAACACAAAAACACAAAAAACACATTGTGCAAAGCATTGACATTTCACACAGATCCAGTGACTGAAAAGACATAGACAAAAAGCAAATTTCTTATAAAGGCCCATTCTACAGTGGGGGAAATAAGTATTTGATCCCCTGCTGAATTTGTAAGTTTGCCCACTTCCATAGAAATGATCAGACTCTAGTTTTTATGGTTGTTTACTGGTTATGGGTATAGACAGAATATCAGTCGAAAATGCATAAAAAACACACAATCTAAAAGTTATAAATTGTTATGTATTTTATTAAGGGAAATAAGTATTTGATCCCCAAGCACAACACAAGTCAGTACTTTGTAGAGAAACCTTTGTTGGCAAGCACAGTGATGAGACGTTTCTTGTAGTTGGTCACCAGGTTTGCACACAGCACAGGAGGGATTTTGGCCCATTCATCTTTACAGACAGTCTCGAAATCCTTCAAGTTTCTTGGCTGCCTCTTGGTAACTCGGAGCTTCAGCTCCCTCCACAGGTTTTCGATGGGGTTAAGGTCTGGAGACTGACTAGGCCACTCCATGACCTTAATATGCTTCTTTTTGAGCCACTCCTTTGTTGTCCTGGCAGTATGTTTTGGGTCATTGTCATGTTGGAAAACCCACCCACGAGGCATCTTCAGTGTTCTTGCTGAGGAAAGAAGGTTTTTGTCCAAGATGTTACAGTACATGGCTGCATTCATTGGCCCCACAATGCGGTGAAGTTGTCCTGTACCCTTTGCTGAAAAACAGCCCCAAAACATGATGTTTCCACCTCCATGCTTAACCGTGGGTATGGTGTTCTTTGGGTCATACTCACGTTTTTTCATCCTCCAAACACGGCGGGTCGAGTTAATGCCAAATAGCTCAACTTCGGTTTCGTCAGACCACAGCACTTTCTCCCAAGCCTTCTCTGAGTCATTTAGATGTTCACTGGCAAACTTAAGGCGGCCTGTACATGTGCCTTCTTGAGCAGGGGGACCTTGCGGGCACTGCAAGAGTTCAATCCATAACGGCGCAGTGTGTTGCCAACTGTTTTCTTGGTGACGGAGGTCCCAACTGCTTCCAGATCATTAACAAGCTCCTGCCGTGTTGTTTTAGGCTGCTCCCTCACCTTTCTCATCATCATCCTCACTCCATGAGGCCAGATTTTGCGGGGAGCTCCAGACCGAGGGCAGTTGATGGTCCTTTTATGGGTCTTCCACTTGCGAATAATGGCACCAATAGTTGTCACCTTCTCACCAAGCCTTTTGCTGATGGTTTTGTAACCTATACCAGTCTTGTGCAGGTCTACAATCTTGTCCCTGACATCTTTTGACAGCTCTTTTGTCTTGCCTATGGTGCTGTAGAAGTTGGAATGTAAGAAACTGATTCTAACAGCAGGTGTGCTTTATATACATGACGAGTTAAGATCAGGAGTATTGGTAATTAGTTACTGAGCAGAGCTGTGTGCCACATGCGCACCAGCCAATCTGTAGGAGCCTGAATTCTAAGTGAGTTGTTGGGGATCAAATACTTATTTCCCTTAATAAAATACATAACAATTTATAACTTTTAGATTGTGTGTTTTTTATGCATTTTCGACTGATATTCTGTCTATACCCATAACCAGTAAACAACCATAAAAACCAGAGTCTGATCATTTCTATGGAAGTGGGCCAACTTACAAATTCAGCAGGGGATCAAATACTTATTTCCCCCACTGTATATTATCAACTTTTATGGCTACCAACGTCCAGAAAAGCAAGGAAACAAGAAAGAGAAGAAAGCACAGTAATGACAAAATTACAAGAGACATTAACAGATAATCAGTTGCACTTACAGGTTTCATAAATAGCTTTACAAACCATTCTCTTAAAAACCAAAAGGGAATTTTGTGTTTTTAAATTTAAGTTGGCATCATTCCAGAGTTTAACTCCAATAATAGAGACATATCTCCTTTTCATACCTTTTTACCATTTTGTACCATAAATTTGCAAACAGCTCTAAGATAATATGGAGTCTCCTGAATCGTATTTGTAAATTGTAAATATCTAATCTATATATATATATATATATATATATATATATATATATATATATATATATATATATATATATATATATATATATATATATATATATATATATATATATATATATATATAATATGTTCAAATGATATATATATATTTACTGGAAATAATGGTATTAATTATGCTGCTGTAGTGATCAAATTTAATTTATCTTAATATACGTATGTGTAATGGGGATTATATGCACTTTACACATATTTATTCATATATGAAAATAACCTAGATATACAGTATTATAACATTCAATTTGTTTCACTTTTACAATACAGTTGTCTCAAAGTGCTTCACAAAATTCAGTCCAAAGTGACTCAGACATCCCCCGTCCTTAAACCCGTAGGGTGGGGGCAGAAGGGTGGGTCCAACCAGGCAGGTGAAGGAGTAGGTTCATCGGGGGGGCCTCGATGAGTCGCATCAGGAGTCGTCATCTTTGGGCCTCGTGCGGTTGAACTTAAACAACAGCCACTTCCCCGAAGGGGAGTAGGTAGACATGTAATAATGATGTAGTAATGAACAAGTAATACAGTACTTATTTTGGTTGCTCATTTGCTATTTTACTGCTTTTATTCCTTGTTAGTTTTTCCTTATTCCAGTGTAGCATCTGAGGACAGGGGATGTTGTTTTTGCTGTAAACCATGAGGTGAATCTACAATTTGTGATTTTGCTCTATACAAACAAACTTGACTTGATTTTATTGTTGTGCTGTTCCAGGCGTTTTCTGATGTTGATTCCATGTAAATCAGGTAAGCAGCCCTGCAGGGATCACATGGGACTGATGGAGGGCTCCAAGAGCAAACACTCAGCAACTCTCAGGACAGCAGCAGTATCACCTGTCTTCAATTACATTTGCCAGCGGAGCGGCCGATGCACTATAAGATGTCTGTCAATATTCAGGCTCACGCCTGTGTTTAGAGCGGTTGATTTTTAGATTACCATTTAGCCTCAGATTACAGTGCAACAGAGTGCCTCCATTGTCTGAGAGTACATGTTCACTTCTGACAGAGAACAGGGCTTCATGTCTTCATGATTTAACTGACAGCCTCATCCTTTTCCAGGGTAACTCAAACCTTTCACGACAGCCGAGCGGATCCTGCGTTACCGGAGAAAAACACCGCTGACAGGACAGCCGTGACACACATGATGTGATTATGATCTACGGAGACTACAGAATCTCAGTGTCCTTTTTCACACTGCACGTCAGTGGCGAGGCCTCTGTGGAATTCGTGCCAGGTTGACATGACATAGCGCTAGCCACTGTTGCTTATCCCGGCAAATATCTCCAGATATGTAGGATACTGTGGCTACAATGTCAAACGCTTGCTGACAGAAAGAGATACGGGAGGCTGTGATGAACCAGCAGCCCGAGATGCTTCATCTTCTCATATTCCCTTTCATGCTACACTTTTGACTGTCCAACTGAGGCAAACAGGATTGACATTATTTAAATAATTAATCTTATTTTTCAGTCTTTAATCAGCACTAATCAGTCCCACCAGGATTTCACAATTCTTTTGTGGTTTTTGCAATCAAAATGATTGACTTTGTGGGGGTATTTTCTTTTAATACTATATAATAATTTTACACCCTTTTTTTTACTTAAATATATATCAAAGGTCTCAGTAAGCTTAATATATAAAAATAAATAGAACAACCCTGATGATGTGTCCTAAATCATGTACTTCTGCATTTAAATTTAGTATTTTAGGTACATTCACACTATGCAGATTAGATTAGATTAGATTAGATAAAATTAGATATGATTTTATTGGTCCTTTAGGAGGTTTCCTCGGGGAAATTGAAGATCTAACACCTCACATTCAGCACTGTTATAAAACTAACACACACAAACAGAAGAGCAACATGTAGAAAAAAACACCCTAAATACCAACATCAGCATACAGAAAATAAAAGAAATAAGAAAGAAAATTAAAAGTGAATTCTAATACACATCTATGTTATTGGTACATACACATAAAAGTATACATGGTATGAGGTAGGTCAGTAGATAATTGCACATGAATTTATTGAGAAAATAGAAATAAATTACACATGGTTACCTATCTATATATGTATGTGTGTGTGAACCTTCATAACTATGTAGCAGAAGACAGCTAGTTATTACATTAGATTATATATCTAGTTAGTATTAAGTTATGAAGCAGCAGAATTAATAATGGAAGCAGATGAAGCGAGGGAGGCATCTACAGAGATGATACCACCATAAATGTCTCAAAAAAATCTTCTAATCAGCTTCCAAATGACGGTGATCAGGGCTTTGATGGATATTCTCTTCAAAAAGTATAAGCATTTCCGGTAAGTGTGCAGCGGCAAACAATTGAAAACAATGTACCACTCCACAACTGATCAACTCGGTCACTAGCGTGATTTGTTCGCCATCACCAGTCAATGCAGGGACATGAAATTAAAGCATGTGTGTGATAGAAAAGAAAATGATTGCATCTGCTTGTGCAAATACAGTGAAACCAGCAGGAAAAGATATATGGGTCTTGTGAAAGATGGGCAGAATTTTAGGGTTATTTTGCATGAATTATGCAACATATTAGGAAATATGCTGCATCGCAAAAATTTGCAGTATATTGCTGATTAATCAGGAATTTGTGCAATTGCAAAATCGCGGAAAACTGGAGGGACTTACTAATCACTAGGACCATTTTTTAAATACTCACTCAATAACTACTGAATTTGCTGAAAATACAGGCAATGAGGTTTGAAATGCTGTAGACGCATGTTCACGTGCACACATCCTCTTGTGTGCACGTTGCAGATAAAACAGAGACTACTTGTAGCTCCATAGCACGGCTGGGGGTTAACAACACTTCTCGGCACCTCATCCAGGATGACTAACATAAGACAGCTGAGGGAGCTTTCACCGGTAATTTAGATCATTTGGACCAGAATAAGGGTAAAATTAGACATTGTTGCCTTTTAGCTCAAGGGTTCCATTTAATAAAATGTGCTTCAGATTCATCTCAAAAGAACAACTCGTGCAGTGACTGTCTGCTTTTTTTAAGGTATTCCATACAAAAAATACTGATTTAAAGAAAGAACAACTCACAATGGTTAAGAATTACATGAAAAGGCAATTTCCTATGCACATCCTAACCCATGCGTGCACACGTTCTGGAAGACAGGGGAAACTGGCACTAGGGAGAGGTGATTTGCGGATTGCGCACAGCTGCTGCAGCAATTACCCCGTTATCAATTACAGTCCAACTGGGAAATATCACGCATGAATCCCCCCTACAACCCCCCATAAATTGCCAATGCAAATAGCCACATGACATATTTCTCTGTTCGATTTGGATTTTATTTTATTTTTCTCATGCATTTCATGGATTTTTACCCTTTCCCATCTGAAATGAGTCTTAAATATTTATTTTATTCTTCTTTACGTTTTCTTTATCATGATTTTATTTTAGTATTATTAGGTATTTTTGTACAGTGTTATTTCCTTTGGCACATGAAAGGTACTATACAGTATTGGGACTGATAAGGTGTAATGATGCGTGAGTTGCCTTTTTTTTTCAGAAATTATGTGATTGACATTGTGTTTGTGACACATTAATTATTTGGGTTATGTGGTGTAAACAAATGGTACCAGATAGTTTAACTCTCTTAAAAAGGGTTTAAAATTTTAAAATCACATGTTATTAACAAGTTTTGTATTCTAGGCTGATTAAATATTTACAATTTATCATTCTTTTTTGGTTACATTTCACATTTCGTGTCAAACAAATCACACAAAATCATGATTTTTGTAAAGAAAATTATACAGATGGACTTTTAAATGACAAGAAACCAACATTAACACAAAATGTACATTTCGAGAGTCCTGATGAATGCTTATTAAAACTGTATTTTAAAAAGTTTTAGACTTTCTCATCTTTCCAACCATGATTTGTCACTGACACATTTAATATTATAGGATTTGATTCCAGTCGTGGCTGGATTCAATCCAACTTGCAGATCTGAGCTTCAAACTTCAAGTTTTATAGAAGAAACATACATTTCACATTTATTTTTTTCAGTGATATTTTCTTCTCCCAAGATCCCAGAAATTAACTTGGTAATAATAATAATAATCTACTAATAGAAAACATGGCCACAGTGACAAATACAACATTCCTTCCTCTAACTCCAATATATAATCAGGACACTCAGAGGGGATCATGTTTGGAGCCACATCATAAACCAGACATCATCATTCAGCTGTCGCATAGCAACCGCCACCATGTGCGTTTGTGTTTGTGCAACGTTTCATTTTGGGCTCATTTGCATTATTAATAAAGACATTCTGAGCTAATTTGCTTGTTAAACCCACACTGCTGCAAACTGATGTCTGTGCCCCAAAAAAGAAAAGAGAGACAATGCTGTGATTATTTTGTTTTCCTTTTTTTTATAATTTTGTAACTACCAATGATTTAAATGTAATTTTACATGAACCCTTGTGGTGATATTCAGACATTCTGAGTAATAACCACTGAGCCAAAAAAATGAGTGAATGTGTGAATGTGGTATTGTTAATTTTACCTGATAATACTCAACATTCATGAGCTCCTGTTCTGCATGTCTCCCGGTTGTAGTTTCTGACTTGATGGCGGTCTGGGTCATTTGCCAGAGGGTTGTCTTTCTCCATCTACCATTTGCTAATGTAATGGAGTTGAGTGCTGACAAGCCTTAAAGGCCCAGGAGTCATTCTGATTACGTTTGACAGTCTGCCTCGGCTTTGCTAATGAGATAGTGACCATTAAATGTGACTATCTTTAGATTTCCATGTCTTGCAGAGCTGTGGCAGGATTTTAGAAATACTAAGGAGTAGGATTTTAAGTCGCTAGGATTTTACTAGGATATTTAGCCATGCCTGCGACGTAGCTCTAGGGGTGGCGCCGCTGGTCAGTCGCCCATCTCTTTTATTTCATGTAACTGGGAATATTTAGAGAAACTATGGCCTGTCTATTCGAATGCACGTCTTCCCCATTCAACTAGGACTCAAATTCATCTGAAAAATATGAAGGAACACTCTTCCTCTGAACGCTCTTAAAAGGAAACTTCACAGGCTGGATCATCAGCAGCATGTTCTCTGAAACATCTTTTAAGTCTCGGCTGCAGCTCAGAGCAAATATGAGCGCATGGAGTGCTCGTTGTTGAATGTGTCTCTCAGAAACAATGTGGATGTACCCTCAACAACACAGCTTTGTCACATTAAACTACACCTGCATCTGCTGGATCTTGGACAGATTAGATTTACAGACGGGTAAGGCTCACTATGTTTTAACCCATTGAAGCCTATAAGCCTTTAAGTCTATGTCTGCCATTTTATACTTAAATAAAAAAAAATAAATGTTACTCATAGAGCTTTTTTTCTGACATGATAGTAGACTTCCTGCCCCTTTCTTCTGAGATCATGCTGAAGATTTATTTATTTAATCATTCGAGTCTCTAGAATAATCACCCCAAAAGTAATTTTGCACATCGAATAAATTGATGTTTGTTTATAGGCAGATTATAGATTATACAGATAATAGCCATTAAAATGCTATTTCTGCAAAGAAAAACATACAAAATTGAAAAAAATAGATTCATAACATAATTGTTAGTGACTCAACTGAAATATATGTATGAAATCTTTGAAAACAATCTGGGCTTAAATGGGTTACACACCAATTGTGTGTGTGTCAATACCAGTGGTGTGCAGAGATCGCAGAGGCAAATAGGAAAAGAAAAGAAAAAGAAAAAGGGCACCCACCGTTTTATGTATTTTATAGATGAATTGTAAATTATTAAAACTTAACTTAGTCTAACTGGACTACTCAAGGTTGTTTGTAGTGAGGATCAATATTCAGAATTGTGTAGATTTAACTTGTGTCCAGAACCTATACATGTAAATGTGTTACATTTCAGAAACTGAAACAGAAACTGCTCGGGACAACTTCACTACAGTACTATATGTCTATAGAATGACAATGTTCATTCAGTGTTTGTGCAAATGTTTCCATAATAGTTGTGTAAATTGACCATGTTTTAGTTCCAAATTAGTTGTGATTAATAATCATGCTTTGTAGGCCTAAAAATCGCATTTCCTCTGAGTGCAGAGGGACATTTATATGTTTTTTGAGTGTAAAAATACTAAATATTGACCAAAATAGAAGTGTCAAAGTTGCTACATTTTCGTCTTATAAAATCTAGAACTCCCCTTGTGATGACCCATGGCAATCCTGTTTTGCTCATGTGGAATTAGAGGCTTTGAAGGGAGAAAAAACAGCATAGAACCATCATCAGATTCTACCCTGCCAACACTTATAAAGTGGAGTGTATACCTTTTCAAATTTAAGTCATACGTTTAAATGGAGATTGCAGAGTCCATACAGAGTGGTAATCACTTGTATGAAGCAGCCACTGGTATTGTTTATTCTCTTGGAGAACAGTGCTGGTAATCACAGGGTGCCAACCACAAATACAGAGGTTAGTTTCCTCTCCTTCTCCTGCACTGTCTTGTCTTGGGCCTGGCAGCCAAGAGCTTAGAGAAGCCTTCTGCTTTGTCACATATACTGTATGTAGCTATACAGCTATCCACAGTCAGGGTAAGGTTGCTCAGCATAATTTCTGACCAGGGCATTCACACTATGGAATTGATCTGGTTCAAGCTTGCTCCAAGTTTGTCCAGGATTGTGTTGTGTCGAGATTTCAGTGAATGTAATTTTCCAGAGTGTAATGAAACTACTAAAGCAAACACTGTAAGATGATTGTTATTGCTTCTACAGTATTTCCATAGAATGATCACAGGAGAGAGCACAAATAAAGAAGCAGCCTCGGTTGCAGTGGGATCTCACTGTAACGCTTCAGTGTTTGAAAAGGATTTTACTTTTAATTGGTTTGATTAACATGTTTATCACGTCTAAGAAACTGAGGCAAGTGTTTGCATTTTCTGTGCCTTCACTGTCTCTAAGAATGTTTTCAGCGGGACTGCTGAAAAGCTCATAAATGAGTCACCATATTAGTCTATTGTGTTTTTGTCCTTTTCTATTAACATTCCATTCCAAATTCCTTAAACTATTGAATAGAATCTAAAAAAAGTATTTTTACTTCCCGACTATATATGAGTATTTATTTAAATTAAAATAATAAGGCAAACTTTAACTTTTACTCCACTACATTTTGTGGCAATTATCTGTACTTTCTATTCTTTACATTTTGGAAAATGACATAATTACAGTATAAGTGCAGTACATAACACCATAAACATGTGTTCATTCATAGTTTTGATGCCTTCAGTGAGAATCTACATTGTAAATAGTCATGAAAATAAAGAAAAGACATTGAATGAAAAGGTGTAATAAAATAAATATTTTTTTCAATGAAAGGCTATAGAATGGGCCTAGGCCTGTCAGACCCACCCATAATGCTGTACCAGGCATATGTCCATCCAAAATATTCTGGGTGGAATTTATCTATTACTCTTCTATTGTTAAAACAAAACATATTTAAATCAATGCTACAGAGACAGACATCCATTTGCATTCAAAATGTAATGTTTCCTAATCCTGGCGCCTACATTACCCACGCAATTTGGCTGCCAACAGTTCGGACAAAGATTTGGGGAGTTATATAGCCTGAAGCTGGGAGCCTTAAGCAGAGATGAGGCTTCAGGTCTACAGAGGTCTGGTAACCTCACTTCTTTCTAACTCCACACCACAGTCTTTATCCCCACAAACGCCTCGACAGATGACATCCAACAAGTGACCTGAGGCAAAGGATGGAGAAGAGGAAGATGGACCAGCTGTCTCCCTGACATTCAGGTTTCTGTGGGATGATTTTGGCTTCTGTGAGGCCTGAAAAATCAGCACCAGCTTTCCTCAAGCTGTGATTTTTTTTTTTTTCTGAAACAAGCGGAAAGAGCAGATTTTCTTTTCTATCGCTTTGTGTTTCCCCTTCGGCTCAGCAGCGCCTTTGTTCAACAGAGTTGAGTAGCAAGTGCATGAAGGGGACAGCCAGAGACTCCATCTCCACACACGCATGTAGATTCGATTTTACTGAAAACATCCTCATCGTGGCTGTGAGCTGGGCAAACACACTGTTTAATACATTCTGGCATGGACATGTCTTATAACGTTCCCTATTTAATGTCAATGTCTGCCTGCCAGCGAGTTTATCTTCCCCCTGAACAAATGTTATTCTCCTAAACTCTCAATCACAAGTAATGTCGCAACACATTGATTTAATCATGAAACTTAATACGGCAAACCATTGTTCACATTTTATGATTACACTTTAATTGTCTCTAATACAGTACGATTGTCAGGAACTTCTCTGCTGAGCTCATTGAACAAAGATCAAAGACCTGCAGAAAGTAGTGTAATTCTCTTTTAAAAAACCTTAAGCATCATAACTAATTTATGCCTTCACGTCCTATGGCAATTATCGTAGATACCAAAAACGGTCATCAAAATTGCACATGACCAACCACTCATGTTATAATTTCCAGTAGAAAGCTGAACGATATTTATGATAAGCGAGCTCACGAGATGTGATAAACTTAAACATATTTTACAAATACTGTTTTTGGGCCAACATGTTTCACTTTGTCAGTACGGGTCTTAAACACGAACTCAGGCGCAGAGGTGTAGGTGAGTTTCTTTATTTCAGGTAGCAAGATCCCTCGACAGAGCGAGGCTATGAAATACAGGCCTAAACTAGGGAAAATGAAAATCACTCCTAAAGAGGTTAAAATGCTAATCAGTTGCATCAAAGTTATCAAAATCAAAATCACTCTTAACGAGGAAACAAAAAGCTGAAAAACATTAACTGAATTCTCCGAGACCTAATCTGTACTACAAAAATTATCCAAATCAAAATCGCTCTTAACGAGGAAAAACAACAGGCTGAAAAACATTAACTAAACTAAACGTGAGAAAACAAATGGCTATACTACAAAAGTTACAACAGAAAATAACTCTTTCGAGGCAAAACAAGGAACACACATGCAACAAGGCTATGGCTATGGCTACGGCTACGGCTACGGCTACGGCTACGGCTATGGCTATGGCTATGGCCACTGGAAAAAGGGCTTTAAGAAGAACGAAACACTTCGGCACAAGACAAGGGGAGACGCAGACAGGATATACACCGGGTAATGGGGAACAGGTGGAAACAATCAGGGCGGGGCCGACAATCAGACCAATGACAGA
This sequence comes from Lepturacanthus savala, assembly GCA_030544235.1. NCBI lineage: Eukaryota > Metazoa > Chordata > Actinopteri > Scombriformes > Trichiuridae > Lepturacanthus > Lepturacanthus savala. The sequence goes on along the minus strand of CM060462.1, from coordinate 22,812,080 downwards.
TGAGGAAGGGCAAGTGACCTGAAACAAGAGGAGAGTTATCTTTCAAAATAAAACAGGAAATGACAAGACAAAGAACTCAACATGACCTCACTGCGTGACACACTTCACTACAACAAAAGCACTTGAACACAACACACTCATAATTTCCATTAAACAAGTGGAAAGGATCATCTTTCCCACACCACATGAAAGCAGCATTAACTCAGTGTGTGAGTTGCTTAATGCCTAGTGTGGTAGTTTATAACCAGATTAGCTCAAGAGTGAGAATGTTGAAGCAGAACCTGTTGCTACATCACACCAGGAAGTCAAAGCTAATACGCTAGGAAGCTTTAGCATGTGGCCACTGTAGTGAGTTTGCATTTGCAACCGGGTGTCTTTAAAGCCTTCCTGAGGATGAGAATTAATCTTCAATCTTTGGATGAAGTTTTAAAACAACACTATACAATATATCTATGCTAAAGCTAAGCTAGTGGCCTTTGCCTTCATTTCAAAAAAGTACTTCAACTATGTCTTATCTCTCCAGTTGCAGCCATTCCTCCAGATAAACTTACGGCCGAAAGGAATTTGCAATATTCAGTACTAGTAGTATTCCAATAGGCTGGGGGTGACGGTGGGGGTCACATCTCCAGCCAATCAGAGTAGGTGCTCATTAATAATGCAGATTTTATGTAAACTAGTGCAGTGCAGGAAGTATGTATTCCTATAGAAAAGGAGACGTTTAAGTAGAAATAAGTTTTCTTTTTGTTTGGCCAAATGAGGGTGTGTTGCACTATTACATAGTCTTAATAGACAAATTGTACATTGGGTAAGACATGAACCTCCATTAAAAATAGTAGTGATATGCAAATACATTTATTGTAAGAAAAATGATCAAATTCATGTTGAGAGTGTGGATCTCAATCTACATATGAGTTTTTAAATTGTGTTGATAGGCAAAGTAAAAACCAGACTGATAAATCTCTTACTTCATACTTTTGTCATGTATAGTGTATCGACCTGGCATTGTTACTGTTATATGCGTTTATGTGTTCTGTTAGGTGATAGTGCTGGGATTTCTTGACAGTCTGTGAACATGTCTTGGAGTAAGACACCTAAAGCCCACAGTAGCCTGTTTCTAGTGCAAGGAATAAATTAGCACCTAAACCAGCTAATGTCTAATGTGTGTTTTTTGAGTGACATTACAGTACTTTAGTCACATTGGCTGCATTGAAGAAATGGGACAATGGAGCTTTGAATTGTAACAAAAGCGCTGGGAAGCAACAGGGGGAGGAGACATGATATGGAGCTGTTATTTAAGTGCTGCTGCAGGATATTGCTGTGATACATAAGTCTATAGGATTTTAACTTTTAACGTTAATAATGGTGCTTTGAATATCACTCACTATGTACTGTACACCATCATGTAAGGACAGACACAGATGCTTCTTGCTTTCATAGGTTACAGGATAGGTTCTGAACCAGCCTTCTGGAAGATAGGGGGAAATCTGAGCCGTAAACAAATATGGATTTAGAGAAATCGAATCAACTTTTAGTGAATAAAATGTCACATATATATTTTCAGACATATATATTTTATTTAAACAATGTTTATAAAAAAAAAAATAAAAAAAAATTAAAAGACACCTTTAACCACAGTATTTTGTATTTCTTTTCTGCACATGAGAAATACAATATGAAAAGATTGCATGACGTGCTGGTCTGGAGGCCTTGGAGCTGTTAAAATGCACCAGGCCTGAGTCATGAAAGCGGCGCTGCCAGCCCTCGCACGTTGTGCATTAGACTCACTCCTTTCACACGCTCTCATGCCACGCATCCATTTAGTCACGCAGTCAAAAACAATTTCATAACTGATAATGCTGCGTGTGAAAAAAAAAAAAGAGACACTGACAGACGAGACAGACGAGAGGGAGCAGTTCAGCGTCTTGCTCCTTCTTCTCCACAGGGAGGAGTGAGGAGGAGTTACCATGGTTACAGGGACGCCGCCTCCATCGCTCTTCTGCCAGGATGCTCATGTAGTGTTTGTCATTTATTTATGGCAGCCAAAGTATTATTCATTCAATAGTTTCCTCATCATCTGCACTTGAGTTGCGTTGTCTCCACTTAAAATCTTTGAGATATGTGCCTGTGCATGTGTTTGTAAAGCACTTTGTATGAACTTTAAAAACAAGGAAATGCATGGTGTATTCAGTTGCACGTCTGAACATTGTTTAAATGAGAATTTTTTTTATTATTATTTTCCTTTGTTGAAATATAATCATCTGTGTTTACTTTCTTGTTCTTTTGCTGCAGAACCATCGATTCCAATCTTCCGTAAGCTCTAAATTAATCTAATCAAATTGTTAGCAGTTGGATACATATTCATGAACAAGTCCCTGTCATGACTTTTCATGTCATTTTATTGTGCATCAAAAAATATATGACAAAACCCAAAGTCAAACAAAATGATGTTCAGTTCTGGGACTGTAATCACGTAGTTCAAAATTCAAAATAATGTATATAATTTCATTTCATCTTAAACTGTGTGAATTGAATTTTGTTCTATTGCACAACACTATGAGGATATTTTATTTATATAAGTTGTTTGTCGTTATTTAACCTTGAAGATGGCCTGGTAAGCTGCATCCTGCTATCAAGTTTGTCTGATGTTTTATGAATATAATTTCAAATTTGAAATATCAGTCCTTTTTATCAGTTCCTGTCCTGATCCACCATTTTAAAACATAACCAGGTGCTTTTATCATATCCTTGGAAAATAGGTGTAATATAGAGTGGGCTATACAAATCAGTAAACTAAGTCACAAATGGAAAAAAGAAAATGTCATTTCATAAGGAAAGGTCCAGTGGTTTAAGTGAGCATGGATTATACTTATTTTATATTATTATCAACAAAAAATCTTGGTACTACAAAACAACCCACCACAACAAATCTGCCTCCAAGCTCTAAGTCAAAAGTTGACAGCTCTGCGTTAGTAATGTGACATGTCAACTTTTTTTTGCTGTTTTTCTTTGAAGTAGTGCAGTGCCCTTAGGAAGTACTGTATGTATTCCTATATAAAATGGAAGTAGATTTTTCATGTTTAGCCAGGGTATGTTACATAGTGACTGTGACATAGTCTTAATAGACACGGATAAGGAGAGACATGCAAATACAGTTATTGTAAGAAAAAGGCTACAATTCATTTAGAAAGTGCTGATTTCAATCTACATATCAGTTTTGAAATTTAAGACAGATTTATGATAAATCTCTCTGTTGGTGCATTTCCAAATAAACATGTTTAGACCCAGATTATTTTCTTTTAGGTGATAGTGCTGGGATTTCCTGTGTCTTGGAATAAGATGGCTACAGTTCACAGTAGCCTGTGTTAGCGTGACGTATAAAATAGCACCTTAACCTGACTAATGTCTTAGCTTGTGGTTTCTGAAAGACGTTACAATACTTTTCTAACGTTGGCTGCATGATCAGTGCAGGAAGGAATGGGACAAAGGAGCTTAGAATTGTGATGAAAGCGCTAGGAAGCAACAGAGGAGGAGCTGTGATATGGAGCTTTACACTGTAACCATAATGCTGCTGCAGGATAGTGTCATGATATGTAAGTCAATTGGATTTTAACTTTTAATAATAATAACAATGCTTTCACTATATATCATTGTCATTATGAGGGTGCTAGCATGCTGATGTTAGCTTCTCAGTCCAGCCTAAATCCTACTACGGCTTCAGCTGTCCTCTTTTTAGTTTTTTTTTTTTTTTTCCACATATTTGCAGAGCACACTGAAATGTCTACTGAGCTGCACAGATAAAATAGATTCCAGTTAACAAAAATGATACTGAACAATTAATTTCACACAGGTTGCCCTCCCTCTAAACAGTCAACCGTATGTAGCTTTGCTGCATTACAAAGGGCGGAGAAAACATTGTAGCAGCGTGTGTGTGTGTGAATGCATTTTTGTGAAATTGGAACTCCATTCTTGTTTGAAGATGCAGTGCATGTTGAACAGAAACAATTTGTGCTTTATTCTTTACACTGGCTTCAGATCCAAAATAAATCTGCAACTGAAAGAAAGATTCTGTCAACATTCTGTGTTGTCCGAAGCAAATAAATTGGTTCTGCCGAAGCGATGGCTGGAATACAGAATGTAAAAAAGAAAAAAAACACAGAGAGCAGCCAAGGCAGACAGAGAAAAAGATGTGAGGAGAGATGCAAATTACATTTCTATCGGTGACTACAGAGATAAGTGTACAGAGTTTTTGCTTCCTGTTATATGAAATTACTTTTCTTAACTAAAGAATGTGTTCTTTTCTGTTCACAGCCTCTTTCAATAGAGGTGATTAAGATTGAAGCCTGATTTGCGACCGGGGGGAGAGTGACCACTTTTTGCTCACAGTCAATGTACTGATGACTGCTGCCAGAGCAAGGTCACTCTATAGAAATATGCACTACACAAGTGAAAAGTAATTTCAAGTTTCTCTCTGTGGCAGTTTTCACCATATACATACGCCCCTGTAAAGAGAAAGGGGATTAAATGAAGTAAAATACTTGAAAATTGGTTCCTTGAAAACCAGTTAGACAAAGAAAATATGGAAAACTAACCAGAAAAACCATGATATCATGTAAACATGCATCAAGGTATCAGGATAAGCTGTTATACTATAAAAGATATATATTTACCTGAGCATGTTCAAATATGAGTCATTCCAAGAAAAGTTTATTGCTGAAAAATAAACAAATTGTCAATTTCAGTAAGTAACATTGGTTCCGGTCTCTGAAAAAAACAGACAACAAAACACAAACAGAAAAAACAACAAAAAAAGAAGGTAGTTATATTTTCAGGGACAGGCAACCATTAATACTTATTTACAATATTTCTGAGGAGACATGCCCTGCAATTTTGGTAATTTTGTTTGCTGCTCTCACTCACACTAAGTGGCAATCACACACACACACACACACACACACACACACACACACACACACACACACACACACACACACACACACACATTCATCTTAGCTAGATCACAATTAAAATCTTCCAGGTTTGAATGTGAAGCACTAGCAATAAATGTTTGTCTTAAAATGGCCTAAGTCATTTTTTTAATGAAATTGAATATTTGGCCTTAATCATCTCTTGATGATGCTGCCACATCTGTTAAATCACCTTAATCTTGAGTTGAAAGGGTCAGACTCTTTATGCCCTAAAGAACAATGGACATTTTACCAAGGCCAATTTATTATTTAACACAAGTTTCCATGATGGCGGCTGCTTCAAAAATCAAGAATGGTGCAGAAGAAGCTCTAAACATGATTCTTGAATCAGTTTCTACTGGTGAGTGATAAAGGCTTTAAGCTATAATGTTTTATAGTAATTTAGTCTAAAGTTTACAAGTTATACTTTAATGATAATTTAATATAAAGTACTGTGCATATCAATAAATGCAATAAATATGTAGCTAAATACAAAGAAATAAATGAAGTTCCAGGATCTTCAGTCCATTAAACATGTGTCATCACTTTGTTCTCTCAGGTTTCAAAACTGGATGTTGGAGATGAGGTACGTTCAATAAAAAACAGGCAAAGAAAACCTGGAAAAGTGCTGAAAAAAGGACATGATATTGGTTTAATTTAACTCCAGGTAATATATGTATGGAATAAAAGGACAGTTTAATCCAGGTTTAAAGTTGCCTAAAGTTTATTCTTTAATGTTACATTAGTGACACACAACGTATGTATGTAAACAGTCCACTGTCGAGGCCTTTTGGATTTAAAATATTATTAAATACAATATTATCTGCAATTGACAGTTTTTTTGTGTTTTCCCCAAAACTTGAAAAAACAATTTTCAATAGAGTGATGATATGCTGCCAGCACTTCATAAAAAATGCATTGACTGTGAGATATAAGAGTTAAAGAGTTTTCCTGTAATTTCTGATTGATCTCTAATATATATAAAGCCCTAGATCTAAGACATGTCCTATTGCAAAACACAGATCAGACTTTAAATGTGAGGTTTTGAATAGGAAGTTAGGCAACAGGTCCTGTGCAGTCGGTGCTGTCTTGAGTGTGGAGATAAGAAGGTTGAGTCGACCAAAGGGCCTGTATAACACCACACACCTGGCAGGGGAATATGCTCTTTCTGTACACCAGGGATCATATCATTGTAATAGTTCCCGGTGCCATTAATGCCTATCAAAACTCCCAATCTTCAGATGTGTTTTCCACAATTTAATACAAGCTGCTTCTGATGGAAGTCATGAGGCCCCACTGATATCAGAAAACCATTAAAAACAGCATGTTGAGATTTACTGCAGAGTTTGACAATAGTAGTGTGTGTGTGTGTGTGTGTGTGTGTGTGTGTGTGTGTGTGTGTGTGTGTGTGTGTGTGGTGCAGAAAGGGGGTGTGTGGTGACTTTTCTAGTTGATTTAAAGTGCTACTCCATCCAAAATGGATCTCTGATTATAAACCTTCCTTGCTGCTTCCCTGTTATGATTATTCTCTTTGGCGATAACAGGTTCTGCCTGAAGCTCCATATTTAGCCATGTAAATGTAACACATACTAAATACATTTCCTGTTTTTGATGGTGCTGGTATATTTCCTAAAATGCAACACACAACAGGAATGGAAGAGATTGAACATTTTAACTGGTAGTAAATGGGAGAAAAACCTCTCCAAGGTCAATGAAAAAAATAAAACACAACCGACTTCCAACAGCACAAGAATTACATAATTATAAGAGAATAGCTTTGTTATTAACTGTAAAAACAACACAGTATAGACATTATATGTATGAAAGAACTAGAATGTAATATTTGATTGGGAAACAGTTTCAGTTGCTGTTTGTGGGTCTGTGGTTCTGTCCATGGTGCTGAATCCTCCTGATAAAAGTGACTTGTTTCTCCTGCTTCTTATTGGATTAATACAGTGGTTCTGTGGACTGTGCCAAAAAATACCATCATATGATGGAATAGTGTGAAGTTGCTAATAGAATAGTGATATTTACAAATGGAGCATTCAATGTTCTGCTGTTACACAAAAAATAAGTACAGATACAGACAGTTTTTCTAATTAGTTCTTTCATTTTTCTTCAATACTCGAGACACGAAGTTATTCCATGAAAACATTTATCTTTCAATTATACTCATTAAAAAAAACAAAAAAAGATTTAAATTTAACAAAGTCCCTTTGTTAGACATTAATAACTTTATAACTCATCCAAAAAAAGAGAGAATATACTTATCAGTGTTTGACTGTAAGATTAAAATCCTGTGATAGATCAAGGAATATGTGTATCAAAGAGGGATTTGAAAACTTAGAAATGCAAGTTCTTCCCTTCCTTTAAAAATAAGAAATAATTAGTGTATGAGAACAAATACATGTAGCTGTCACCAGACTAATCAATGGTAACAGGATCAATAACAATACAGCTACAGCAGTATTTCCCAATGGGTTTAATTTATTAGAAAATGATATAACCGTGTCAATAGCAGAAGACCCTTGCTGCTGTGTGTTAAAAACACTGTTAAAACACTGAATTTATATAATTAATGGTGAATGGTGTGTGTGCCCCACGATTGGCTGGCGACCATCTGGGGTGTATCCCTGCCTCTCGCCGTAATGCGCCTAATGAGGAATAAGCGGGTATAGAAGATGACTGACTGACTGACTGACTGACAACTGAATGCATAAAAGAAGGTTATTTAACACCAGAAACCTTCAACTATATGGAACAAACATCTGCCTGTTAATCTTGCAACGATCCAAACAAGACAATCAGTGAGATTTCCAATACTACAGAAGAAATATAAATGATAAATGTCTGTGTACTGCACAAACATATCATAGATACTGACCTTATTGACTGATATTGACCGTGATGTGATCTATGTGCATTGGATGCAGCTTCTTCATCAGTGTCTTAATAAACAGCTGTGTTCTAAAGAAACCCATGGCATGAAAAAAGATAAAATTGAGAGAAAGCACCCAGACTTGCAAGGCAAGGCAAGTTTATTTATATAGCACATTTTCAGCAACAAGGCAATTCAAAGTGCTTTACATAAAACATTAAAAGCATTGAGAGAAAGTGCAAAAGAAACACGCTGTGAGAGGGACTGCAGATGGACTGAGAGGAAGGAAAAGTTAAATTACCCTTGATTTTTTTCCCCCTGAATATATGTGAATGTGTAAATAAAAAAAAAGAAAAAGTGTTTCATAAATCGATGTAATATAGTCAAATAATACATGTATTAATACATACACACCACATTACGATTCAATGCCCCAACCTTAGAATAAAATATATAAATGAAATTAAGAGACAAAATGAAATTAATAGGATTTGCTTAATACCAATTTAAATAATAATTATGATTCAAATAATAATTGAAATAATTAGCACCAGCACAAAAAATGAAATAAGTTCCGGATTTTTCAAGGATGCCATTTTTCAATTTGATTAAAAAAAAAAAAAGATCTTTGCACAATAGTTAGGAGCCAAGTATTGATAATTAATTATGGTTATTACTCAACAGCTGATTTATTTATCCACATAGGTCCATCCTACTTTGGTAATGTTGTGTTAATAAAGACATTTTTGAATATGATCTTCGAGATTACAATGCACTTTAAATATGAGGCCGGATGTTGCAGCTGCAGACGAAGACGCTGCTGACGTTCGTGCCCGGTGCAGGTGTTCAGATGGACAGTCACGTGACCCCGTGTCTCTTGGGGGTGGGGGGGGGGACGCATCATCAAAACACGCTCTTTTCTCCACTACTGTAGCAGCCTAATGCTTTTTTTTCATAGAGCGGCAGGATTTAATCTGAATTAAGCCTCCGGAAATGTCTGAGGCTGTATAGATTATATTGATGCCCTTAATTTAAAACCGCAGCTCTGACTACCTCTGATAGATAGGCTACAGTACTCTCCCAGTCACTGTGTGTGCGTGTGCGCGCGCGTGCGTGTGTGTGTGTAGGTTTTCATAAATGCTATTTGGAAGAGAGAGAGAGAGAGAGAGAGGGAGAGAGAGAGAGAGAGAGAGAGAGAGAGAGAGCGCAGGGGGAGGGCGCCCAGGGACGCACACCAAGCCGCGGGAAGGATCCAGGTCGACAGAAGCAGAAGAAGAAGAAGAAGAGAGAGGAGAGGAGAGAGAGGAGAGGGAACCGCAAACCCCCGCACACACACGCACACCTCCGGCTCTCCAGGACGAAAAAGAAAAAAAATCCCGTTTGCCAGTATCAGTATAGAAGTTGTCCTCCTCCGTCTCCTCTCCGCGCGGCTGTTGCTGTTTGCAGCGCACACGCGCAAACACGCGCAAACACACACACGCGCGCACATACGCACGCACACGCACGCACAGAGGAGCGGTTATGTGATGGGTCTTGGAGCGGAGCCCGGTCCGCGGTCCTTCGCCAGGGGAGCTCGGGTGATGATGATGAAGAGCAGGTTTCTGCCGCTGACCGGGAACTTCGGTTTCTACTTCCAGACGACGCTCAACGGGGAATAAAAAGAGAGAAAAGGAGCCTCCGCTTTTCGCTGAGGGATTAAAACCACTTATTTGACCCCCCCTCCCCCCTCTTTCGCCGTCCACAAAAAAAATCAGCGCGATTCTACTTGTTTTCTGCGCCCGAAATGTTGGTTTGACGAAGGATGGTGGCGCGCACCTCCGGATCGTACATGTTGCCTGGCTGACGCGGGGCTGCCTCCGGATTCTTCTTCTATCGATGCCCATATTTGGAGTTATTTGACTAGTTGACAGGACGCTGCTCATCCAGGTCTAATGACCGTCTGATGCTGAGTGTGACGAGCCTGACGGTGACATGGAAAAGCCGGGACTCTACAGCCTACTTTATTATTTCATTCTCAATTCGCCCTTTATGATTTGTGCGAACGGTAAGTGAAGCCCCCAACGGAGACGCAAGACAGGAGGCAGAGTGGGCAATCACACACACACACACACACACACACACACACACACACACACACACACACACACACACACACACACACACACACACATAATGACCCAGCTGTCCAAATGTGCCCAGATCACAACATCATGATAAGGATGGAGAGCTGCTTTCCATTATTTGATCAAATAAAGCCAGAGGCAGATTATAGGTCACAGGTGCTCTAATAACACTATAAATCACTGGTTAATGGGAAGCTTAAAATAGAAGAAACCTGCATTGATGACACACATGACAGGCTGATCTATAGAAGTTTGTTTTAGGCTTATGGAGGATGTTTTTTTTTGTTTTTTGGCACGTCTTGCTTATTAATCTTTGCTTCTGTCCAAAGCTGCATTTACCGAAGTCCCTAAAGATGTGAGTGTGGGGGAGGGAGAGGACGTGGAGATGCCCTGCGCCTTCAAGGCTGTCAGCTCGGCGCCCATGTCGCTGGAGATCCAGTGGTGGTACCTGAAGGAGGACGTGGCTAAGGAGCTGCCTCACGAGCTGCAGATCAGCTCCCCGGCCAACAGAGCCAAGGTAACTGAACAGTTAGAACACCTTTAGTTTACTAGGATAAGTGTGTGTGTGTGTGTGTGTATTACATCTGCCCTGCATGACCTGCAAAAAGACTTGGACGGATGCCGCACCTGTGCACCTCATCCCTGACCTAGAGTGTCTGTTTTCACCCTAGGAAAATCTGATGATGATAGGTTGCAACTCCGCCATGTACGTAAATCTGTCAGCGATCAACAATTTCACGCAAGATATATCTGCACTGGCCTATATTTATAAATCCACAAGCTGCACAAATGTCGTTGAGTCGAGCCTGAGGCAAACAGTCTTCTTCATGCACAGTTTTATTTATTTTTTTTTTCCAAACTGTAACTGAAATCACACGTTTCTCAATCTGCAAAATGACACAGACACACGTCTGACCTCCCTCTGCAGCGTTTGTTTTGCCTTTCGCGATAAAGGCAGCAGAGCATGTGCCGCTCAGGACGAGGCTAGAGGAGGAGGGAGTGGGATGTCGCCCCCCGACTCTGCAGAAAGGGCACTTGTTGGTTATCGACAGCATTATATTCCCCTCAGGTTTCCGGCTGCCTAAAACCCGCCATGATAGGATATTGTGGCGGGACATGCTGGGAATTACCGTCCCCCCCCCCCCCCCTTGGCATGACAAATCAGTCCGTGTCTTTTTTAGTCATCTAAAGGAGTCGGGGGACAATCACATCTGCGGCATTTCCTATGCGGTCTAAGCACATTAAAACATGCAGCGGGGGTAAAGAGAGCAGGGGGAAAGGCTACAGAGAGAGGGGGGGGTAGGGGTGGGGGGTTATCAATGGCGTCTTTGAGAAAATGTACGCAACCAGCTCTCTACATGCAGTTTGCTTTCTCCAGCAAATGAAAGGAAAAATGTTGTGTATTTATCAGCCGATTGTGCACATCAGTCACAGAACAAATACAAGTATACACATGCCGTTCACAGCACTCTCTCTCTCTTTTTTTTTCCTTTTCCAGGTCGTTCCAAGGGAAGCCACGAAAATAAGTGTAAGTGTCCACTTTTCTGTCTGCACGGATTGATTTGTCCTGTTCATTTGGTAGACTTTTTATTCGCTAAATACCAGACAGGAGACACGGCATGAACGCCCACCTTACTCCATTAAAGGAAGGAAATAGCTACCTGACACCGGGGGAGTGCATTATGATTAAAAGGTGGAACGTAATATTTCTCCCACTGATGGAGACGGTCCGCTCTATGAGGCTGAATCACGTTCTTTGTTATTCCGTGATGGCGTGACAGCGTTAAATGCCAAATGTCTGACTCAACTCTAATGGCTCTAATATGTCTGACGCTGTCGGCGGTAGTCGATTACTCGAGTAACTGGCTCATTGAGGTCCACTTGATTGGCCTTTGCCGCGCTGCTTTTGCTGGGAAATGAGCTTTTTAAGCTGGGAAATGAAAGCATAATCTGGACTTCACAAAACTTGACTTCAAAAGAGCCTTTTTTGTTTCAGATGTGGCGCCTACACATTTAAAAGAATGAATTTCCCCCCATGTCCCAATTTTTTAAGACATGCTTTTTCTTGTAAGATTACCAGACCTTTAAAATGGTGCCAGTGTTGAAATGCTGCGGCAGGTTTGGCGTTGATAATATGTTAGATTCTCGCCGTTAAAGTGTACCCTTATTAGGGATAATTGAGGCTCTTTAAGAACTAATGTGTCGGTCTATCGAGCAGCTAATACAGGGTCATGAGTTGGTGCTTTTTGATGGTGCCCCTGCCTCCACCTCCACTCATAAAATACAGCGCTACCCTCTTTACACTGATTAATGCACACTAATGCCGGTTGTTCGAGCGTTGCCATTTGCCACATTTTCTGTTCCCATCCTTTTTTTTTTCCCTTTCCTGTCGCCATTCCAGACCGTGCGCGTCCAGGGCAACGCCATCTCCCACCGCCTCAGCCTGTCCAAGGTGAAGAAGGAGGACGAGGGAGTGTACGAGTGCCGCGTGTCCGACCTGTGGGCCGACGAGACTCAGGAATTTACGGTGCGCGCGGCGCTGCGCGTCACGGCCGGCGACGGCATGGTGGCCGAGGAGGCCGTGTCGCACATCCAGAACCGCTGGCCCCTGAGGAATACCAACACGGCAGTGGGAGGGGGAGGGGGTGGAGGCGGCAGGGGGGCCACCTCGGAACCGGGCCAGGGCCTGGCGGGGGGTCAGAGGTCAGGGCAGGAGAAGCCCCGGGTGCCTCAGCAGGCCCAGCCTGGCCTCCTCCCGTCCATCTCGTCCACTACCACCACCTCGGTGGCCAAGTCCTCAGCCTCGCCGCTGCCAGGGAACGCGGCCATCCTCCGGCAGCAGCACGGAGCTGGTGAGTGAACGTCAGACAGAGAAGGAGAGATGATAGAGGGGGACGGGAGTGGAACAGAGCCACAGTGACCCCTGGTGGCGACGGGAGGGGAGTAACCACCTGAGACTGCTCAGCATACTGTATGAGCCTGCTGTGCTGCTCTGTATCTGTCTCAGGGTTCATCTGTCTTACTAACTCAAATCAGAGCAAATGTGCTGTTGTTTCTCTCTGACAAGGACCCTTTATCTTTTTGTTGTGGTGGAATATATTTCATTCCTAGATGCACTCTGGGGGTGTTTTGATCAATTGCACCTGCCACCGCTAGGTTTTTAGGTGTGTACAATCGCTGCTCCTTTTGCGATCTTTCCATATTGTTTAAACACTTTTGGAGTATTCTTATGGGGCATTTTGGACACAACTCTTTTAAAACAACAGCTTCCTCTAATTGCTTTTAATTTGCCGAATTCCATCATTTGTCAATTTGCGAAAAAATAGAAGCAGACAGTGAGATAGCAGCAGTGGTATTCAGAGTAAATTAAAGCTAAGTACATTATTAACCGCACTCATTTATGTTCATATTTTCTTATTTTTTGCACCAGTAGAGACTCTCCTACTGTAAACTCTAATATTCTGTAATCTACTACGCGCGCTGCAACTCAATGAGCTTACATACAGTTCATGAGAGCCAGTCATATTATCACTCCTCATAAAAAATGCATTTGGTGAGATGGCATTATCCTTGTTGAAAAGAAAAAAAAAATCTAAATTGATGGCGATGCTGCAGATGAGAACACGAGCATCTCCGTATGCTTTGGCCTCTCATGGTCGTCTGCTCAGTAGCAGCGTTATCACCCGACTCATCATCTATTCATGCTCTCCCGCCACACCTCCGTTACACTTCTCAAATCTCTGTAAATCAGGGGAGCGCTTTTGTCGACTCGCACGCGAAACGTGTAACACCTATTTATTACTACCTCTGCCAGCGGGTTGGCAGATGGTACATGGAGGGATGGGAACAGGAGAACGGGTGGTGGTGGTGGTGGGGGTGGAGAGTTGTAATCTACCTTCCCATAGCTCTTCATCCTGCCCCAGTTCTGTTCGATGAGGCGTACTTTTGAATAATTAAAACTCCTCGAAGTCTAGTGGAGTCTTGTCAGCCCTGCTGCTGAGGCGAGGAGCAGACCGTGGACGGCGTACCAGATGCCGTGCACGCTACGAGGACGCGCCGATGCCGTGTTGTGTTGATACGAAAGCGCCCGGGCCTGCCTGACTCCAGAATCTATGATTCCACCTGCTGTCATGTCGGCGCGTTGTTAAATTACAGGGGTTACGTCTACGGTTGTCGGAGGTGTATCGGAGTTGCTCTTTGAAAAAAAAAGTCTGATGTCTGATCTCTCTCTCTCTCTCTGTCGGCGTGTTTGCTCTAGTCTGCTGTGTAATTTCAGAAGAGTATCAAGCCCCTGTTCTCACTGCTTTGATCAGCCATTCAAAGGCTTCTCTTGAGGAACAAGGGAGAGGACTTCATCTTCACTGATGCTGCTGCTGCTACCGTTGTCTGCAGCCTTTTATTAGAGATGATATTAGTCCGACAATGTCTAGGAGTGTGTCTGGAAACAAATTAAATCTTAACAAGTGAATATAGCTTGCATGTGGTACAATAAGTCCAGTGTTTGTTAATTATCTTAAATGGGTCTGCTGGAGCTGACCCTAGGCGAGAGGCAGGGATACACCTCAAATGGTCACCAGTCTATCATGGGGTGCACACACCATTCACTCAGCCTAACCCTAACCCTAGGGTTAGGGTTAGGCTGCTTAATTAAGCCCCATCCTCACCATACACAGTGTTGACAGTGTACTGCTACTCTGGATGGGGGTTCCAGAAGCTCCTTGAAGCCAAGGTTTTGTCTCTGCGGCCACTGAAGCCTGCTGGTATCAGCTGAGTCCCACAGGCCAAAAAGCTCCAGCTCCTGACGCCAACATATTCATTATTATGATACATGTACAGCCACAGCTCCGGTCAGCCGTCTCATGGACAATGGAGGGATGGGACATGGCCGGTCTCCCAGAGGTGGGAGCTGAAGCTCTTTCAGACAGGAGACTCTGCCAGATGTTCCCAGCAGACAATCACAATACGTTTGGGTTTTAAGCCATCCTCTCCCCAACATGTGAGCCAACTCACCACCAGGTGGTGATCAGCTGATCTTCACCCGAGTGTCCCAGACATGTGTCCAATGACACAACCATAGTCAATAATCAAACTCCAGCCCAAGCGTCTTTAGGCTGTGTCCAGCCGAAGACCCAGGTCAGGTCGAGAGAAACTGGTTCTTATTGTCTTGATGAGAAAAGACAATGGTCCTCTCTCTGGTCCCTCATCTAGGACCTGAATGAAAACCCCAAACAGCTAAGCTCCTATGATATTGATACCATAAATTACAGAATAAAAGCCAAGTTAGTGCCAGGTGCAGAGGTATAGTTTTTTTTTTAAATAATAAACGTTGCGTCTAATTTATAAAAATTAAAAAAAAAATCAAGGAAGATGATGTGACCAGTGACGTTGCACATTTTTCTTCTTTGCCTTTTTTATCACAAGTGTCTCGGTCCTGATGCATCACTGTCACGTTCAAATGATGTTAAAGAACACCCCCTTGGGTAATATTGATTAATTGTCGATCAGCATGACTCCAGTGCAGTGAAAAATAAAAAGTACGCATAAAATTTTAACTTACTGTCATAAAATATGCAGAGGAAAACTCTGGAGAAGCAGCTGTGAGACCTTTAACTCCAGTACCTGTGAATCTACTGTAGACATTTAAAAAATGTAAGTTATACGCTAGTCATGCTGGTTTAATAAAACAGTTTTGAAGAAATGACCATATTTTTTCCAATAAAGTGGAGTACGATTTTTGTCAGTAAGGGACTAATCTCCTGTCCCAAATTGCCAATTGGTCTCAAATAAATGCCTAAACTGTTAAGTGATTGAAACAAATAAACACCTCGGTTAATATTTTGTAATTTACGGTACAAACAAAACCCTCCACTACATCAATGTGACTGCTAAAGGAGAAGAAAAATGTTAATCTTGGTTTCGTAAAAGAAGATAAAAACAACACAAATGAGGAAATCAACTTGTAATAAGCACAATTAACTAATGTGCAACAAGATGATGATAATTATAGCTGCAATATAAATATATTCCCAAAACAAGATATTTTTACCTGATAAGACTTCATCTGTTGTGGTGTGTCAGCTTAATTATCAGGCTGTCATAGTTTAAATATATGTTATCATATCACATCCTTTCATATTCTTTAATATTGCCAAAAATTGGAGTTCAGGCAACAGGGAGGCTTTTGTGCATTACACTGTGATTTGTTTGAGAAATGTTCTGCCAAAATAGGACATGTTTTCTACAGTTAAGCTTCAGTAATCTGTGCTTATCATCTCCTTCAGTGATTACAGACACTTGGAAACAGTGCAGCGTTTAGTTTAATCAGGACAGGTAATAATAACGCAGTGTTTTTTTTTTTTTAGACAGCTACATCTGCTCCAAGCATGGCAGTTATAATGAGGAATCCCCTCTGGTGGAAACCAGGCATGTGATGGTGCAGTGAAATGAAAACATACTGTATCTGAACTGGCCAAAAATGACCAACGGTCAGGTATCAGATGTTTTTTTTGTTTTTTTTTGTGATCAGGTTAAATGTCCTGCAGGAAACACAGGCTGCCCTGCACACTGGCTGTGAACAGACAAACCCGTGTTATGGCCAAGTGCACATATTCTGTGATGAACTGCAGTAATTAAAGACTTGCCAGCATTAACATCTGTGACTCTATAACTGGACCCAGCTTAGCCAATTTTGGCCAGATTTCATCCTGCTGGAACTCTGTAGTTTCCAGTGAGCCCAGCAGTTTCATCGCAACTGAAAACATATGAATAACAAAGGAGTTTCTAAAGCCACGTGACTGTTCATTTATGTAACTAACATGTGTTACTGGTGTTGTAGACTATTACTGATGTAGCTCATAAAACCAGAGTCAGAAGCTGGACTTTCATTGCTGGATTCTCAAGCCTTACACTACAAAAACTGAAATCTTAGATAATCTAAGATATATTGGTTTTGGTACAATTAGGCCAATATTGAGTAGAATTATCTTATTCCACTAGCAGATAATTTATCTCATTTAAATTTCTTCTTTCCTGTTTTGGGTCAATTTGGTCACAACAATAAGAAACAACAAGGAAATGGCCACAACAATAAGAGGCATTAGGCAGTACACTGCAAAAAATGTAGAATTATTTTACAGTATTCCATTAGCAGATAATTTATCTTATTTAAAGTTCTTTTTTTCCCTGATTTGGGTTAATTTGGTTTCATTTTAAGAAAATAAGACTAAGGTTTTCTTAAAAAAATTAAACTGATTTAAATCAAGAAAAAAACCCTTGAAATAAGCTAAATTATCTGCTAGTGGAATAGAAAAATTCTACCTAATATTGGACTAATTGTACTGAACTGTAAGATATTTTCACCTGATCAGATTTATGTTTTTTCAGTGCACCACTTAATGCCTCTTATTTCCAAGCAGGATCAGAGATGATATCACACTCCGCCATAACAGTTCTTTGAATCAAATTTTGATTTAAGATGTCACAGTGGATTCATTTTCAATATATACACAGGTTGTCTATGCTGCAATCCAGCTTTGACCATTTGTTCTGTGATTTTCTATCTAGATCTGCCAGTTACCGCCAATGTTTTACAATCATCAAAGGGAAATCCACTTGAGAAGGGAGACACTAAATTCTGCACAAGCAGCACAGCAGCGTCCTATAACTCAGAGTGCAGCTGAGAGATGTATAGTGTTTAGAATGCTTATACTCACCATGCATGAAATGCACTTAACATCACTTACTGAAAACATCTAACTACGTGAGAATATCCAAGAATAAAAATGAAAGGATAAATGTCAGTTTATGTTATACAATTAAATAAATCTGTACCCATCACAAGAATGTTATAGTTTGTAGTGAAGCTACAGGTTGGTCTTTTCATTTCTAAATAAGCAGCCAGTGATTCAGCTGTAACATTATAATTGCCTTGCTTACTCCACACTCTCGCTGCTTGCCCTCCAGCCATTGCCTTCCGATTTGATGAGTGCACCGAAGCATATCAAAGCTTCTACAGTTTAGCTGCTGCATGTTCAAATCACAATTTCAATTTTAGCTCAATTAATAACACAAGCCTAGTGCCGTGCATCTCTGTACACATTCACTTTAATCCACTTCATGAGGCGGCTAACAAAAGATCATCCAATTTATCTCTCACATAATGGCCATCAACATGGCAGCAGGATTAAAAAGCTACACTAACACATACACACACACACACACACACACACACACACACACACACACACACACACACACACACACATATATATATATATGACACTTCTTCCATGCAGTTATTTCAGCTGACGAGAGAAGTGACAGAGCCTCAGGCACAGTCAGCACAATGTTTATTTCAGCAGGCTGTAGTATCCTGAATGAAATTACTGACATGTTCACATTTTATTTGTCCTGAACTTAATTTTGTTGACAAAGAAGTGAATGTTCTAATTACTAGTGGATAAATGTAGCTTCTCAGAGGCTAGCGTTATTAAAGTAATAAATTACTGTAATGCATTGATTTTTACTGTAACAGAGTAATATAAGGCATTACAGTAAAAAAATGGCAATATTTTATTCAGTACAAATGACAGTAACACATATTACAATCTGTTTTTAACCTGAATTGAAGGGTTTTTTTTCTTTTCTCCATACGAATTCATTAAAATCACCACAAGATCAGCAGCAGTGAATTGTCCATGCAAAAAATGTTTCACTTCCTTTTCCTTTTGGCTTGTCATACAGAAGATAGAGATAAATGAACCTGCAGACACATTCTCCAGATGGACATACGCTCATTAATTTACGATTGTGAAAAATAAGGATTTGAAGAACATCCTATTCAAATGCACTTTGTGTTTTACACTTAAAGAATTGTCCATTTCCGGAAATAGCAGCAGTAATTTAACATTTACAGAGGTGCCATAGTAACATGAAGTTAACAAAGAATGAGAGTGGAGATAAAACCACAAAACAGACTAAATGAACCTTCTCCTGCTCTGAAATTCTTCAGCATCAAGGGGTTAGGAGATTTGTTGTTGAAGACATGAGAACCACTTTCAGCAGTGGAATCACCAGCTTTTTGAAAACATGAAAATAAGTGAACTACATTTAGATCGCCAAAGCCATATTTCCAGTTATTTTGGTAAGAATAAGTTAGTAAGTAATGCAATAGTGTAATACCTTCCACTGTAAATACAGTCATATTGAAATGTAACAAATTACTTTTAATGCATTACAGTTTTGAAGTAACTTGCCCAACACTGCTCACAGAGTCAAGAGTTTAAAAAGCAAAAAAAAATGAATTATTAAGTCAAGTTCTATGCATGTAGGCATATACCTGCCTCTGGGTCAAGGGATTTACTTTACATCTCCCTAAAAATAGCCACAGGTAGTATGTAATATATCACTGTCCCTTTTGCAGAGTTAAGGCTGCAGCCTGTCATGTTGCAGTCTTTCATATTATCTATGGAGTTGACTGCACTGGAGACTTTTATTCCCTGACTATAGCCTTTTATGGCGCTGATTCCTCTCTGGTATTTCACCATGGAGAGGAGTGCTGTCTTCAGGATGAACTCAGAGAACAAAAGTCTCTTCGCTCACTGCGAAGGAACGTTAATAAACTTTGCAAAAAAAAAAAAGAGACAAAACAAAACTGCCTTGACAACGGTGACACCAAGGACGGTCACGAGCCGGTCTCAGGAGGGCAGAGGATCCAGGAAAAGGAGGCGTGATGCTAGTCGACCCACGCTCTGGCAGCTGTGGCACTTAAAAAGTGTTGTTGATCAATTCCTACCAGACCACTGTCACCTCGACAGATGCTGACATTTCATGCTCTCCTAACAAGCAAGCTGGCTCATCCTCTGTGATCTGCTCTGAAAATGCCAGTTGTGGAAAAATAATGAAGCACAGGGAGTCAAGCGATTTACTTAAAGATGCAGAGAATGACAGTGATTCAGACCCAATACACTTTTTTTTGTGAATACAAAAATCCTACTCCAAATATACAAACCTACCAAGTTAGAATACATGCAAAAAAATATATGACATGTACAGAGCTTTTACTTTGAAAAGACTCACTTAACTGTCTACAAGTGTAATGCCATCGTTAACATCTGCCATGTGACCTCGCTGGCTTTATCTTCGACCTTTTGAAATGACTCTGCAGTGGATCTTTTAAAGGATTCAGATGTATACACAGGACTTGTCGGCTCGCTGACTTTCCCACGCAAATACGCTGACTTGTAGTTACATTTTCCTTTTTTTTTATTAGATTTTTGATTTTTAGGACTAATAATGGTACGAACGTTCTGCAATTCCCCCAGAACACAATCATGAAAAGTGAGCTGGTGTGAGTGGAGTCATTTTGCATTCAGTTCCAACATTCAGTGTCTGAGGAGAGAACAATTCTTTTATGTGATTTTAATCCAGATGGTGCTGTGACGGCCCTTTCCTCAACATTTATTGTAACTCATGAATTTGCTTTTTTTCTCCCCATGAAATGCAACTGGAGTCAAACAGCTGCCTTCAATGTCACTCTTTTTTTTCTCCCGTATTCTTCATTTGTATGCGTATTCAATGTTCAATGTCTTTTCGTCTTCCTTAAAACGAGAAAACTAGCTAATCTCCTTCCCTTTTTATCAAATTGATTCCATTAATGCAATAATTTTCTTAACATTACAAATTGCATTGAAATAGGCTCAATAAAGGGATACATGTTTTTTTGATATAATAGTTTTTTGATATGGTGACATTTGTCTCATGATACTCAATAGAGAAGTTGTGTGATATCTATAATTCTGAATTAAAATCGAAATTATAATAATTATCAAGATGTTTTGCAGAATTTGCCCCTGAGGAAGTTTTGGTTTGTTGTTCTTGATTTGATAGAAAAGAGTCAGTCAATAAAATGGATTTTCCTGAAAGAGAATCCAGCCGGTGCACTTTTGAATGTGGAAAGCGCTCCTGATTAATATTGCTGTGGTGTGGGCTGATATTTTCACATTTGAGTCCTTGAGTGGACTGTCAGCCAGGCAGGCTGCTGGTGTCTGTTACACACTAAATCAAATACACTTTAAGTGGCTCACTGACACTTTTCTATTGACAGAAGAACCCGGAGGAATCCATCTCGGGCAATTTTTTTTTCCCCCCTCCCGTTTCCGCCGAGTTGATCTGCTCCAAGTATTTGACAACAGATGAAGGTTAAAAAGCGTGGCGGAATTGAAAGATTACCCCATGCTCGCTCTCAGCTCTGCGCGCCTTATCCACAGTAATAACAGCCCATGTTATGAGCCGGAGGGAGGGGAAGAGGGCTCAAAAAAAAATGCAGGTATCTGTCACTTTTCTGCAATGTCATCTGACTGAGTGGCAGAAACAATTAATACGGGAGGGGAGGACGGTGGCAGCAGGCAGGGGGATGGGAGAGATAAGCTGTCAGGTGTCTCAAATTGCCTCTCATACTTTCATTTTTCATCTGTGGTTTGGTGGCCTTGCCTAGAAACTGATAAGCCCGCCCCTCCCCTCGCCGTATCATAGTCTTGTGCTTCACGCCGCATTCAGTCCTCATCAGTTGAGAAACTATCGAATGGCCGAGCTGTAGTTTTTTTTTTTTTTTTTTTTTGCATTCAGAGGCGCTCATCGATCAAATGTCACATGTGCTCAAACAACGAAGAAGCCACAGTGCGGTGTGAAGGAATGTGAGTTAAGTAATTGCTAATATTGATTTTTCTGACTAATGTTACAATTTCTATTTAAATTTTGATTGCTTTCTGTAAATTAAACCGCGGCTGTATTGGCATACATGATACATCGTTTTAAAAAACAATATGTTTGCAAGTTAATCTTCGTTCTACATGAATAGAATCAGATAAATTAATGTTGTCGAAGTCTTCCAAGGATCCTCTTTTTTTCTAACCAGTCAGAGGAAAGTTAACTTAAGGAAAGTAAACTAAGTTTTCTGTAGAAAAAGTAACATCTATCATTACATATATGTTCAAATATAATAAGAATATGTTTATTGATCACAGCTACGTAGCTAACCAGTTACTGTAATAATATATATTCATTTTTAATGCTGGTTTGCATTACATGATGTTTTATAGGAAAGTCAAAATACAAATGCTGTGGGAATCTTTGCATTGATAACTCAATGAGACCAACAGAAAGGAGAGTTTTTAGTTTTAGGCACAAAACATAATTTTATTTTTAATTTGTTCAGTCTTTTACTTTTCAAATGCTTGAATGTAGGTCATTTTCAGAGAAAAATCCTCTTTACAGACAAATGCTGAGAAAATAGAATTTTTTTGGCAGATAGACATTTTCAAGCAGAATATTGAGAACAATTTTTAAAGCTTTTTTTTTTTTTTTTTTTTTTTTTTTTTTACTGAATTCCATATACGAACTGCAGTTCTTTAGTTTTTTGTTAAAGTCAGATCTGTGACAGTGCCCCCCTACAGCGCAAACATCAAAGTATGAGACATGTTCTCTTTGGGAAGGAACTAAAGTGCTAATGCTACCCACGTCTTTGATAATAAGAGAGATACGATAGATAATAATCCAGAGATTGTTTAATAAAAAAATTGTAAATTGTAATCTGAGGTAATATAGCTCATATATGATATTTTAGGGGTCAATGTGTGATAGAGGAGGAGAGGGAGCGCTACAGAGGAGCAATGTAAATCAATATGCTGACCACAGCTCTACAATAATGTAAGATTTACCCATTTTGAATAGTAAAAATAAATAGTCAATATGTAGAAGTCAGTTTTGATGTTGTAACGGGCCATCACTAATATATCAGTGAATGGGGAAACTCTGAAATATACTGCAGTGTTCACTGATATTACATTTGCATGCAGTACTGAGCCATGTCAGTGTGATTAAACTCTAACTTGTGTTCTAAACCACTTTGGCGAGTTTGAGTTTGCTGGAAGGATTAGAAGTTATATTTCTGTATTTCTGAGCTGCATCCAAACATATGAAATATCTTCCGTGGCTGCCATGCTGAGGCTACATTTTTCGGTTATGGACGTCTCTGTTTTGTAAAGTCTGGTCCTGCTTCAGCCAGCTCCAGCCTTCAAAAGCATCGGCACGATGTTCGGCCGGCTGGCAGCAAAGTCAGATGCTTCTTTGATAGCGATAAGTAGAGGCGCTGTGTAGACACAGAATCTAAACTAGTCAGGGATTCCTTTCGATCTTTCATTCGACCATGAAGGACGAGAAAAGCGAAAACACAAGCAGCAGCAGGCAGACAGACCTGTTATCTCCATCACCTCCGTGATGAGCAGTGTGTTTGCTCAGTTTTAATTACTGACTTCAAACTCATACACACTCCATCAAGAGGAAGTAAATCTGTTTGTTTCACAGAGCATTCCCAACCTGCCGTTGTACCAGATAGTAGCTTCTACTTCTTGTGAATGCTAGATCCTTTTCCATTGGTGCTTATTTTGGATGCGGCTAAATAAGCTGGAGACAGTTGAGAGACGCATCCATGGTGCAGAGCTTGTGACTGGAATAGCAGCTGCAGTATTTCCCCATAATGTGTCCCACCGCTATAATAATGGGTCTAATAGTTTTGATTATTGATTTTCAGGGGAATCGTGTGATGGATGGTACGACCTTCAATCATGATGCCAGCACAGTAGTTAATGAACTGTGTTTTTTAGTAGCTGGAAGTTATCCAGATGTGCCGTTGCACAGATTCCAATGAAATATGCATTTAAAAGAGATGAAATATGTCGCACATAGTTCGGGAAAAAATGTTTTTTGCTAACTTTTGTGTTAATATAGACAACAGTATATATTAACCTTTAAAATCAAGCATTTTTAGTTGGCATTTTGGAATTGTGAAGTGTGTAGTTGTCCCATTGTAAAAATACAGCATGATCAACTACAGGTAACCACTTAAGCCCACTTAAGGCCTATATTTCAGTTCTCCTGCTATAAATGATAATTAATATGAAATATCTCTACAACCACAAAGGTTATGCACTAAAACCTGCTATGAAAATAAATCTGCAACATGTGAGGTGACTACAGAAGAGTCAGAATCATTTATGTTGCTGTTACAGGGCAAAAATAGTTAGAATATAAAAAAATAACAACACTGTGTTTTACTACAGATAAGAATACTTAATTTAAAATTAAAAAAAAATGAAATAAGCTAAATTCTCTGCAATGCAAACTTCAACTATTAATAAGATAAGAGTTCAAAGGTCAATTATTTGTCCATAAAATCATAGAAATCACACTGAGGATCATTCCAGAACATGAAGAATATATTCTGTAAGATGTTTAAAAAAGAGATTATAAAGGAGTCAATTAAATAATCACACCAACAGCTCAAATCTAAATTAAATATCAAAATAGTGGTTAGTTGCAGCCTTACTGTTGACATTATATTAAACCATTTTCTTATTGTATTGATGATGTGGATATTGATGATATATATTGATGCTGTAACAGTAACATTGTGTTTTACTACAGATGAAAATACTTTATATAATGTTGTAGGTCAGGTTTTCTCATGCGATATATGAATAAAACCCAATGCTGCCCCTGTATTAGGGGTTTTAACAGGTTCATTTCATAGAAATA
This sequence comes from Lepturacanthus savala, assembly GCA_030544235.1. NCBI lineage: Eukaryota > Metazoa > Chordata > Actinopteri > Scombriformes > Trichiuridae > Lepturacanthus > Lepturacanthus savala. Next base: position 22,787,523 of record CM060462.1, on the reverse strand, counting down.
TGTTTCTAATTAGTATTTGGTGCAAAATTTCAAACCCAGTCCTCCCAGCATCATATAATGCTGAACTTGGCTTGTGGCGCACTTGGCATGATTAATCATCACTTTCATGTTGTTAATGCAACTGCAAATATCCAGCGTGTGATTAGTCATTGTCCCCATTTGGACAGTGCAATTAGCAGAGACTAATGCATATAGCTTTGCTGATCATGCATAGATTAGACTATTAGATTTTTGGCGTTGACTCCATGTGGCCAATCATTTTTCAGCAACATAACAGCTTGGGCATCATTGCTTCAATCAGCTGTATAGAGTGTTGAAGCTGCTGGTGGTGTTGATGGCATCAGGACCTGGAGGATGTATGTTACAGCTGAGTTAGTAAATGGCACATTATTATTAATAATAATAATGAGGACTCATGTGGGTCAGAGCAACAGTGGTACTTTTAGGCTTTGTTACTGGATGGTCTGAAACAGACTCTGCTGCCTCGGATTTTCAACTGGCAGGATAATGGAGCACAGTGGGAAAGCATATGAATGAACGGGAGCCGAGAGACGTGAGTTAGAGGCAGGAATTAAAGCAAAAAGAATGATGAATTTTGTGTTTTTTTATTTAACTTTGGCTCAATTTAACAATGGAAATAACTAAACTCCCCCATCAGAAAAAAAGCTCCACAAAAAGAGGCCACGGAGTGATTAACTGGGCCTTGCTGTTTCAGAATGACAAATGGCAACATTACCGAGAGCGAACGCTTATTTATGAGCTTTTCTTAGTCAAAGAAAATCACGGCGGGTAAGTGTGTGTGTGTGTGTTTTTCCTCCTCGGTGCCACGGTGTCGCCACACGCAAACAAAGACCAATCACAGGTGAAGCGTTTGATGACGTGGTCTCGGCTCCAACAGCACTCGGGTTCCTGCTAAAGGACGGGAGGACGTAACAGCGACAGACAGAAGCCCACGCTGACACTGACAGACTTGGCCTCTGCAGTGGACCTTTGAGTCGCTCTGCTGAATCTGGTCTGACAGCTGCTCCAATCCCTTATCTGCTCAGGCTTTAATTGTGTGTGTGTGTGTTTGTGCCAGGGTGTGTGTTCTTACTGTATTTGTGTCTTGAGGTAAAATGTGCTGTTTTTTTTCTATTCAGAATGTCAAAATTCATGTAGTCATGGTTTGGTCGGTTGTCTCTTTGAGTCAGCTTATATTCCTCCAGTCTGTGCAATGAGATCTGCTAAGTAACAACAAATGTGTGTGTGTGTGTGTGTGTGTGTGTGTGTGTATGTGTGTGTGTGTGTGAGAGAGAGAGAGAGAGAGAGAGAGAGAGAGAGAGAGACCATCTGCACTGTAGGTTTGTCCTTATGCCACGTGACACTGCTGTCAGTAAAGCAGCAACCTTTGTTTTTTTAATCCTCCAGTGATGGTGATGCTAAATTATCATTTTATTGTTACTTTTAATTGCAGCAGAAATCTTAAAATATTAAGCATCTTTCCTTCCAAAAAATAAAAAGAGAAGGATTTTCCATAATTCTATTTGATGGATTACTGCTAATTCTCTTCCTTTGGCTTCTATAAATTATCTATTTAAAACACTTCATATATATATATATATATATATATATATATATATATATATGCACAAATGGGAGGTCAAAGTGTGAACTGCAATCTTGTGTGTTTAATAATAGATGAAAGACCAATAGTTAGTGCAAATAGCTGCACCAGAGGAGCTATTTCTGTGGCAGGCTAATTATAAGATGATAGAATTGGTCTTTGATCGGCATGCAGGAAAAATGCTAATTAATGGATCAAACATGTAAATGCCTGATCTTGCCGGGTTTTTTTTAAATCTTTGGTTTATTTGTATTTTTTAATGTCATAGGATATTACAACGGCAGATATTATTAGGATAATGTCAAAAAAGTCATATGGTGTAACCCTAAAAACGTGGTACAAGATAGTTTAAGTCTTTTAAAATTAATAAAAACACATGCTATCAACTAGTTTTATATTCTAGGTGGATTAAATATTCAAAATTGGTCATTCCTTTTGGTTGTACCATTTGTGATGGATGCTTTTAAAAGGGTTTTGATTTTCTCATTTTGCTAACTTTTATTTGTCACTGAATTTGTAGTTGAATAGTAGGACATAGTTCACATACAACAAACTGACAACACACAATCATAAAAACTGTCTGCAACAATGAATAGAACAAATAAAAAATCTTAAATAACATTCATCTCTGACAAAACACTTTAAATTGCCTTCATCATTTCTCAGAATTCTTTTTAATTCTTATTTTTTTGGCTGCAGCTGGAAGGCAAAACCAATCCCTGACCTCTGTGTGGCTGACAAATTGAAGCCAAAGTGGAAATTGCCAAAACTCTCTCTCTTTTTTTATTATTATTTTTTTTATAACTCACCCATTTGAAGACACTTCTGGCCCAAAAGAGCCAACATGGCTACAACCTAAATTCTGAATTTTTGTGGTTCTGCCGTTATAAACCCGATGCCTGCGGTGCGCCGCGGAACCATCAAATGAGCTGCGTCAATTATCGCTTCCAGTGGGCAGTTAGCTTACGAGCTGTGTGGTGGTGAGGGTAGAAGAGTTCCAGCTTGTTAGTGGCGGGGATTCTGGTGTTCTGCAGACGCCTCATGAAACAGCTAAAGGGGAAACGTTGAAAATCTCTGGAGTACAGTGCTGATATCATCTTCCTGTGGTGTAACAACGTCTAGAATCAATAGTCCTGAAACACAGAACTGAATTTCATAGTTGATTCAAACTCTTCCACCAGCAGCCTCTTACACAGTCTGGTAGAGCCCTGGTGGAGTGCTGTTTTACGGAGTGTGTGTATGTGTGTGTGTGTGTGTGTGTGTGGTTGAGAGAGAAAGCTGCTGATTGTTTGTTTTGTCTTTATTGCTAATTCATTATTATTCCTATGTTTATTGCACAATTGAAGGAACTGAGGGCAATGCTTTTCACTATGATCGTATCAGACATTGAAGAATTCAAATTGAACATGAAATTGGCTAAAAATGGATTATAGACAGACAGAAGATAATATTTGAATCTTCTGTTTGTCCCTGTTTAGCTGCAGAATGTTTTATTGTCAGCGCAGGAATGGAAAACAGGGCCCGTCGCTTATATCTATAAATTTGTCTTTGGGGCACACAGACAATTTATTTTTGGGGTGAATTTTCGTTCTATGACCTTTCCATTCGGAGGACATCATTATGTCGCTGCTCTTTTTCCGCCATAGCTGCCGGTTGATTGATGGCGTGTCGTATCGCCCCGTGTTGGTGTTTTCTCTCTACACGGCTCTGTTCAGCTTCGCTGCTTCTTACCGGATCAGCTCTAATTAACTTCAGGTCTGTTCTGGCTGGAGCCGCTTTGCCCTTCCACTGGTCTGTTTAGGAAACCTGTAGCAGCAATCTAGTGGCTGTGAAGGTCACAGTGTTTGATTCGCATCATTGTGATGCTTTTGAAAAATATTTATCGAGGCCCCGGGGCTCCGCATGGAAGCATCTGCCTTATGTTTCTGCACTCATTTGTTCTGCTTTTGTCGGATTTTTCGAGGAGAGCAAAAATTTTCCACATCGGTCTGTTGGATTCACTAGGCTGCAGGTTGATGGATAAGAAGAAGCTGATACAAGAAGGTCATAACTTTGCTGTGAAAACCAACATGAATGTGAATTTAACTTGTTAAGTTTTTTGTAATTGATTCAAAATGTCAAGTCTCCTGGATATAACTTTGTATAATTTTAACACAAACAGTTCATTTGTGTTTGATACAGTAATGAAGCTTGATTCAAGTAAAAATTGACTGCAGCACCGTAGAGCTCATGGCTGTAGAGTATAATGAGATCTGGTCATTGAGTCTGGGAATATAAATAATCATGAAGTTATTTCATAAAAACACAGACATATGGTTTTCTGTAGACAGCTGATGGTTTGTGTGAGGTGGAGAAGACGTCAGACTCACAGAACATATTAATTTTAGCAATCATTATAATTTTAACAGCAAATTACCATAAATTAACCAAAATTACCAAAAATTTAATGTCATACTTTTTTTTTTTTTTGCTGCCATGGCAAAAATTAATCAATATTCCAGAGAGGGTGTTCTTTAACATCATTTGAGCACAATGGTGATGCATCAGGACCGAGGTGTTTGCGTAAAAAAAAAGGCAAATTTAAAAAAATAATTTTAAAGTGTTTATTTTGAATCGTTATTTATCAAAATATACACCTGCACAGGGCATTTAAAGGGGAACCTGTGGTTAATTGAAACTGTTATTATTTGGTAATTTATGTTAACACTAACATTTGTCTTTGGTATATCATAGCAGCACCATGACTAGCACAACCATTTATATGTGTGTGTAAATGTGTAAATATCTAAAGTGTCAGCCTGTACTCTACGTCAGCCTCTATGGTGGCCTGACTCCTGCTCACTCGATCAAGCAGTTTGGCCCACTCGGGATAGTGCTTAGAGGGAACTATTTTCACCAGGCATTATGACCAGAGAGATGTATGTGTGTGTGTTGTGTGTTCACGTACTGTATGCATACATTTATATTCAGGCAGCGATTCAGTGGATGGTCCCGTGAGCATTTGCCACTTGCAAACAAACCAAAGTAGAAGACATTTGAGCCTCTTTACTGTGTGTGTGTTTCATTTAGTTTATTATTCAGTTGGTAAAAAAAAAAAAAAAAATCTCCTCTATATATTATTGATTACATAAGGCAGCCAGCATAATGTGGTGTATGGTTTTAATCAGGTAACTGACCCACCACTAATAGCCAATGAAACTTCATTTTTCATCCAGGCCTTATATTCATTACATTCCACTTTAGAGGGGTAATGCAGTAAATTAGCCAGGTAAAAGCTGTAGGACATGAGCATTTCTAAAAGGTCATGTGTTGTGTAATTGCATGATTCCTTTTAAAACACAGTTATTTATCTTGCCAGTGGTGATGAACAGGCTCAGACTGATGCTGCTGAGCTGTGATAGAGGCTCAGGATTAATTCATCACAATCTCATTGTGCAGTGATTTTAAAAAAAGAAGTGTTCCACCGCCTACATTATGAATGTTATGTCTTGAACTGTTACCAGTATTCATGACCATAAATCATTGAAATACGCTCTGTTTATATGGAAGCTCCCTTTTGTTTCAGTCATTACCGCTGTGCATTTCAAACAGTCTGTAACTTAAAGTGCAGCCATAATAACAGATGGAGTTGCTTTCATGGCCGCTTGGCCCCAAAAATCTGCTCTCCACAGGGAGGAGGCTGAGTATGTCAGATGTGTCAGTCTGGTGGTTTCTGATCAGCAGCCGTTCTCTCTGCTCAGTGACACCCTGTCCATCATGGAGGTTAACAAGCTAAAGCACGGATTCCCAACGTGTGGGCCAGTGATGGTATAATAATAACATTAATAACATGTATATATATATATATATATATATATATATATATATATATATATATATATATATACATATATGACATGTTTTTTAAATTATCAAATAATGGCAGTTTCAATTAACCGCTGGGGTTCCAAATAAACACATAGTCCAATTTATTTATGTTAAAAAATCCAAAGTACAACATGAAATTCAAAATTTTTGTCATAAAATTATACTCGGGAGAAGCAGCTGCGAGACATTTATCTACAGTACTGTAATCTGACTTTTGAAAAATGAAAGTTATGCTCTAGGTATACTGGTTTGATAAAAGAAAAAAAAAAGAATTTGAGTAAATTACCATATTTTTCCACTCCTGAACTGACATATTTTTCCAATCAATTAATGTCCTGTCCCAAATTGCTGCCTGGTCTCAAAATAAACGCTTGATCTTATAAGTGTTAGAAACAAATGAACACCCTGGTGGTTATTTGGTTATTTATAGTTTTGCACATTGAATGTTGAGCGAGAGTAATCTATTCATTTATCGATCATGATTACATTTTTTTAACATATTAAGAGTTAAGGGACTGTAACACAAGACCAATTATTCTGGATTGGGGAATCATTTAGCTTTCACTTGTCGCCTTTATAAAAAGCCTGAAATAAATAACTTCAGCCTAACTTTTTCCTTTTTCCTTTAGTCTTCCTCTTGCTGTTGTGGTTAAAATGATTTCCATGTACAGTTTACACTAGGGAGGAAATTTAAACAACATTCGCGTCGATAAATATGGCTTATTGTGCTGTTTTTCTGGGTTTGATTGCATCAGATTGGCCTGACAAAATAATTCAGTGCTTATCCAGTGTCTGGGGCAGGTGATGTATTCATTGCCTGTCACTGAATATACTGAAGTCTAACACTGCCCATTTCATCCATACTAAAAGGATTCATGTTGTGCAGGTGTGTTACTCCCTGGCTTTTTCATTTACATTATTCTATAAAAGATATTTCCCTGTCTTGCCTTACTTTGCAATTTAATTTCATTTAATGAATCCCATTTCCATGCAGGTTGTAATAGTTCCCATTTTTGTTAGAAACATTTCTGACTGTCACTTTAGTCCTTAAACAGCAGGAGTAGCTACACACTGAATGATTTATTGGAGAATGAGTGGTGGATGTGTGTGAAATGCTTTGACTGTTAAGATGGTTGCACCAGGAGGAGGAGGAATGGTTTCTCTGGAGCGAACCCTTACATCTCCCCTGTGCCTCCATTGTGTTGTGAGAAAAGACAGGAAAGCAAGGCACAGACAAAAAAAGGAGAGATTTGGACAGATACTTTATACAGAGGAGTTGAGTATTGTATTAACAGACGTCCAGCTGAAGTGGGGTGGCCAGCTGTGAACGAGGGTCTATCAGGTTTACACAAGCTCCTGTCTTAACTCCTGAGCTGACATTCAGGGTTATTCGTTGAAAAGTAGAGCCTAGGAATGAAAGAGCCAAATCTGATACATTATTGACAGACAGCTGTAAAGGAATTATGAATAAAATACAGGACTTTAGCTCTGTCGACAAAGAGAGGGGATGAAATATTTATAGATAGATACAATCCACATGGGGCGACACGGTGGCGCAGGGGTTAGCGCTGTTGCCTCACAGCAAGAAGGTCGCAGGTTCAAGACCTCCTTGGTCCGGGGTCTGGGACCTTTCTGTGTGGAGTTTGCATGTTCTCCCCGTGTCTGCGTGGGTTTTCACCGGGTACTCCGGCTTCCTCCCACAGTCCAAAAACATGCTGAGGTTAATTGGCAACTCTAAATTCCCCATAGGTGTGAATGTGTGAGTGAATGGTGTGGTGTGTGTGCATCTGGGGTGTATCCCTGCCTCTCGTAACACGCTGGGATAGGCTCCAGCAGACCCCTGCGACCCTAATGAGGAATAAGCAGGTATAGAAAATGACTGACTGACAATCCACATGTTGACCGTTACACACTAAAACTTAACCTCAAACGACTGTCCAGTCGTAGCTTTGCAGCCAGAATCAGGTGCATCAGCCCTGTCACAATGTGGATTTCTCAAAATGCAGACGCATTGTACACGAGGGACTCATAAAATAAATCTTGTTTGGAGCGTGTTGGGGTTATGTGATTGTTTTTCACCTTTCTAAAACCAACATCAAGAGCAAGAGTATAAGTAATGGATTTGGTGAACCAGTGTGTTTTTCTTCTCTGACCTAAAACACCAACATTAGTATGGCTGCCAGCATTAATTCTTACTTCCAAAGGCAAGCAGCAGCTAACTACATTATTTTATGAAGCCATGAATTATGTTATAAGGAGTAAAATGGATACTACACTGTGTTTCTTAAACTCTGTTTGATTAGAGGAGGTTTACACTCATCCTCAAAGTTTTGACTCTTGTAAATGTGAAAAATGCTCTGTAAACCTGATACTAATGTATAATGTTTTATAATAGAATTATAAAATAAAATAAAATTAAGATACAAGCTGTTAGTTATAAATGACTTGTTAACTTTATGCTAATGAATTATAACCTTAATAGATCATGAACAAGCTATTATGAATTACTTACTAATGGCTTCTTAAGTATCAGTTTTATTAAGTGCTAATGAATTGTTAATCGTTTTTATATATTATTGAGATATTATTCTAAAGTTGCAACTATTCCTAGAAGCAATTACTATTAACTGTTAGTAAATAGTTACAACTTTAGAAAAATGGATTATTAGTATTATAAAGTATGACCCATATTTTCTTATTAGGGCTGTCAAAGTTAGGTCACTAATTATTTTATCATGCAATTAACACAAAATGTAGTACAAACCTCCTGAAACTATTTTCACCTGCCCAAGTAAATAAAAAAGAACCAAAACATAATGAAAAATAGACTGTCAGTATTTCTGCTGGTTTGCTCCCTCAGTTCCCGTCAAGCCCTAACGTTTGATTGATAACACCATCAAATCCAAATGAATATGGCAATTATAACAGTGGGTCTTAAGTGGTGTGATTAACCACTTAAGCCCCAAGCCTTTTTTTCAGTTTTCCTTCTATAAATGATAATGGATATGGAATATTTCTACAACCACAAAGGTTATTGTACCTAAACCTGGTGTGAAAAGAAATCTACATGAGAACTGACTACAAAAGTGTCAGAATCAATTTATGTTGTTGTGACAAAGCAAATATAGCTACAATATTGAAAAAAAAAGAAAAGAAAAATCTAACATTGTGTTTTACTACAGAAAACTACTATCTGTACTACTTTACTATTTAAAGCCTAAAACAAGACCAAACTGACCCAAATCAGGGAAATCAAATTTAATTAAGCTAAATTATCTGCAATGCAAAGTTCAATAATTAATATAAGAGTTCAAAGATCAATAATTTGTCTGTAAAATTATAGAAATCACACTGAGGATCATGATAGAACATGAAGAATATATTCTGTAAGATGTTTAAAAAGTTTAAAAAGGAGATTATAAAGGACCCAATTAAATAACCACACAAACAGCTCAAATCTAATATCAAAATAGTGGTTTAGTTGCAACCCCAACAGTAACATTGTGTTTTACTAAGGATAAAAATACTTTATATAGTGTTGTAGCTGTGTGTTCTCATGCGATACATGGATACAAGTCAGTGCTGCACCTGTATCAGGGGGTTTTAGGATTTTAACAGGTTAAACAGCTGTGACTCTCCTGATTTTCTTCTTTTCTTTCTCTTCCTCCCATGTGTCTCCCCCAGGCTGCAGCGTCATGAGCACCATGGACCCCCTCCTCTGCATCACTCTCCTGTTCCTGCATAAGCTCCTCCCCTTCCTGTTGGCCCACTGAAGAGACTTCAACCAAAATTATATCGACCTGCAACGTTCTCACTTTCTATACCAAACGGAAACCAAGCAGCAGTCAGTGCCCACCGAGGGGGATTAAAAAATAAAAGGCTCCCATTAAATAGATGTATGCCGTTGCGACACATCACTGCAGGGAGTGAAAAGCAAATGTACAGAGGAGGAGGACGCTGCTCGGACTTGAGACATGACGTAAGCTATGTGACTGTGGGCAGAGCAGAGTGTGGAGAAAGGGAAACGTGCTTTTACTGAATGATGGGAGCATCACTACTGATCCACACACAGCCTATATACAGCGTGGCCACATGAAGCGCTGCCTCTACTCTGCACCTGCTTCACGCATGGCCCTCCTCAAACACCCCACTGTCATTATTTCTGTTGCAGCATTTCCACTGTGAATTCTGACAACACGAGTCACTGAAACGCGATGTTGATCTGAACCTAGTCAGTTTCATTTGTTTCGAAGGCCACATGTGATCTTTTATGTTTGTTTGTTTTTGTTTTTTTTTATTTTGTGGGGCGATTTGGATCAGCATGACATTAGATACTTCTCTGTAGTCATGCCAGACATCTCCATTATACAGGCAGCGTGTTAATCTAATGTATGTTCTGTCTACTCCCCCCTCCCCCACCCTCCACCCCCTGTACACACACACACACGCACACAACACACACACTGACTTTTGTTCTCGCTGTGTTCCATCGTGTAAAACAACAAATAATAAGCTGATATATTTTGATTAAGATAAGGCACACCTTACCATTGTTGTTGTTAATCACCTCCAATAATGTTTATTTTTATTAAATATATGGTGATCAAAGTGAGACATTTCATTTCTACAGTATGAGACGAAACATGATTTGTTGGTATCTTGCCAACGGCAACTTAGATGAAGGTTTATTGTTTTTGTAATAAAACGTGTCACATGTTAATGTCTTTTTTTTTCACTCTATTGATTAATGAGGCAACGGCACGATTCATCCTCAGTTTGCTGTTCACCATCAGCACTCACTTCATATCCACTCAACAAGAGGTGGGACATAGGGATGTTTTATTGTCTACAACACAGCATGGATGCATTATAGGAACTGGATACCAAACTGAAAAATGGCTTCCGTTCATTTCAATGGAAGTTGCTTGCCACGCCAAAAACATTCCTGACTTCCGGATTTATTTCAACGTTATGTGACTCAGAGACTGATCAGTAGAGTCACCTCCCATGATGAAAAAAACCTCACCTTTGATTGATTTAATTAATTTTTCCAACCGCATTAAAAACCATTTGGAGAAAAATAAATATAAATATAAAATAAAATTATTTAAAAAAATTATTTTACTATTGTGCTTATTGGGAAAAATGCTTTTTGGGTAGTTGGGATTCTTTTGTTGCAGTACCACGAGAGGTACCTCTGAGATAAGTCAGAGAGCCATATCCAGGTTTCTTATAATACATCCATGCAACACAGGTACTGTCCACACTGTCCTGACCTCTGACCTCTTTTCTTACTCTTCTATCCACACGAATGCTTTAGGTTTCACACAGATTAATGTCCTGCCTTGTATAAAATGATCTAAAATTCACGAATCCTACTAATTTTGATGACCTCTAACCTTTAAGGCCACAACTAGGTCCCCCTTCAGATCAAAACTGACAGTTTGCACGAGATACCTCTTATTTAACAGAGTTTTAGCAACATTTATGCAAAGGAGAACATACAATATTTTAAAAATGGGTAAAAGGTTTCTCATAACTTACATGTAACTACTGTTATATTTGACTATAATGATTAAATAAGTAAACACAAACAGTTTATCTATTATTCCATATGCTTACACTCTTTTATTTTAAATAAATATAATAGTTGTCTTAAGGGCAGAGAAGTTACAGACCTACCAGTAGCTTTTAGGGATTTTGTTGTTAACAATGAACATATAGTCATTAGTGGTTATGAGGGCAGGGCAAAGACAAGGAAACCTTTATTCTGACAACCCAGGAATTGAACCATCAGCCTTCCTGTAACAAAACATCTGTAACCTTTAGGCCAGATGGGGACTGATGGTTTCCACAGTGACTCACTGCCTTGTTATAGACACAGTTACTGAATTTTTAGGGAACAAAGAAAACCGATGAGCTACTTTGGGCTTGGTGTGTTTCATTGTGTGTCATTAATATCCCTTAAATACAGCAAATGACTGATGACAGGTCGCCTGAATGCAGATTCATTCTGGGATGGACTCATATGAGACAGCTGTGGTACACAGCAATGACAGATTGAGCTACCGTTCATTTATTTTGCAGGGTAAAAAGGTAAAAAGAGCAATAATATATTAAGAAGCAATAATCCCAAACTGGTTAAAGCAAAGCGAGGAATTAGTGAAGCAGCACAGCCACAAGTCTCTCAACACTGAAGACATCCAGGTATGATATTTCACTAAGTGTAAATTACCAAATAATAGCCTTGGTGTTTATGTTACAATCACTTAACAGACCAGACGTTTATTTGAGACCAGGCGGCAATTTGGGACAGGATATAAAAAACTTTCTGAGCAAAACTAGAAAAATATGGCAATTTACCTAAATTCTTTTATTAAACTACCATATAACTTTTTTTTTTTTAATTTTTAAAAAATCAGATTATAGTACTGTTGTTAAAGGTCTTCTTCAGAGTTTTCTTCTGCATATTTTACAGAAAGTTTGAATTTCATGTGGTTGTTCTTTAACGTCATTTTAGAATGACAGTGATGCATCAGGACTGAGGAGGTTGCGAAAAAAAGGTGAAGAAAAATGTTCAGTATCAGTGGTCGCGATTTCTTTCTTGATTTTGAATTTAAAAAATTAGACACTTAGTTTATTTAAAACCAGTGGTTATTGATCAAAATCTACACCTTCACCCAGCGTTTAAAGGGGACCCAACAAAGAATTGAAACTCAGCTATTATTTGGTAATTTACTATGTTGTATATTGTATCATTAAAAAAGAACAATACCATACGCAACTTACCTATAATTTAACCAATGATGATGATTAAAGTAACCACAATCACACTTTTTTAACTTTTCATTTTGCAAAATTGTTGAGTGCTGACCTCAGTGAAAAAGTACTAAGCATCATGGCTGATATCGTAATGAATCAGTAAGCTGGTTCACGTACCTCAGTGCCCCTTTTAGAAACTGCCACACACATTTTACACTTTGGATTTAACTTAATCCCAAAATAAATTACTAAAGCAATATCACAGTCTGTTTAAACATGGAAATTCTATTTTGCACCTAAAGCCCAATTTATTCTTTGCTAATGTGTTGGCTTATCCCTTTAATTACTGTTGAAACAGAGTTTCTGTGCTTTTCAAAATTATGCATTCAGACTGATGCATGTAACTCAAACATTATGGAGACTGATTGCACCATGTTACTGTATTTGCTTTCCTGTAGATCATGCAATATCAAAAGTAATAATTCTTGACTTGTTTTGTTGACATTTTTCATGTTGTAGATGCAGACTGAATACATGTTTGCAGTGGATTTAGTTTGCTTACATGTTTTGTGGCTGTATTATTAAGCTTGCATCACTGTTCCTTGAATAGTGGAGATCATCTGTTGACACAGTGTCTGCGCTGGTAAAGGAATGGTGAAAAATTATTGAAGAATTATTGATCCTAATGCTTTTTTTTGGTTTGAATGCCAACTTCTTAACTCTGCCGTCTAGAGGTTAACCTAACAATAAGAAAGAAAGCTTCTGCAGAAATGGAGAAGATCCAGGTGGAGCCAATGGGACACAGCCAGGTGAGGTGGAACAAGACAACAGCAGCTCCTGTGACTGGGCCATCCTCAGCACGTTTATCTGTATGTGTATGTGTGTTTTTCTTTTTCCATTCACAGACCCCCACATAAAAACATCTTGATATTCCAGATGGCCAGTCCACCCTTCCTTATCACCAGCTCCTTTGTTATATGCACATAAGCATATAACATGCACATAAGCACATAAGCATATAACAAATAGCATATGTCTTGAAACAAGCATCCCAGCTGCTAAAAGCAACACAGAGTAGCTAAAATGAAACCAAATTAGCTGACAAGGTGTAAAATCATTGTACCAAAATCGGGAGTTTTTAAGTTCAGAGAGCATCATGTAGGCTTGATTTAAAGCTCCAGTTTCTAGATGATGTACTCTACTATTCAAAAGTTTGGGATCACTTCGAAATTTCCTTATAGCCCTGTTTTTTTCAATGAAGATTTACAATAATCAGAAATACACTCAAAATTGCTAATGTGGTAAATGACTATTCTAACTGCAAATGTCTGTTTTTGGTGCAATATCTATATAGGTGTATAGAGGCCCATTTCCACCAATGCTACAATATGTTTGCTCATTGCATCAGTTGCAATCTAAACATTGCATCTAATGGATGATTAGAAAACCTTGTCCTATCATATTAGCTTTAGCTGGTTAGAGAAGCTATAAAACGGACCTTACTTTAATGAAAGCAAAGTTTGAAGGAAAAAAAAAAGAATATTTCAAATTCAAAAAATTATTTCTAACCTTGTCAATGTCTTGACTATATTTTCTATTCATTTTACAACTCATGGTGGTACATAAAAAGTAAGTAAGTAAAAAGTGTGACTTTTCATGCAAAACACAAAAATCTCTGGGTGACCCCAAACAAACAGAATAAACTGTTTGGTCAGACTTCTCCACAGCAGCCTGAAGTCCAGCGGTCTTAGAACACATAACGTCATAGAAATGTGAAGCTGGTCCAGCATAATGTACAGAAACAGATGGTGTACAGGACGTACATTACATAACCCAGTGATGACGGAAGATTAGGACAGAGGCGGAACTGTTCTCGTGAACAGCCTGGGAGAGTGGATTCAAGATCCTAGTGATGTAAAAGATATGACGACAAGTCAGAGGAACATGAATTAATAAGATAGATAGACATCTGAGCAGAAAGGCAACTTCCGTGTGCATCACGCTCAAACCCGATTTCCCAGTTTTTTTCTGATCCGGCTCTCTGATTATTCTGCAGCCAGAGAGCAAACATCATGTCAGACCGAGACACAGGCTGCCGCAAAGCCCCCGCTGAATTAATCCCATCTCATGGAGGCGGAACGGGGGAGAGAGGATGATACGAGCCTGGATCTTACATAAGCCACGGTGTGTCCTGCAAAATATCACTCAATAACCATGACCTGAAGAGGATTTTCACTTCACCTCGCCTGGAATTTGGCGGCGCAAATAGGAACAACTGGCAAGGCCTCTGCGATACTCAGTGAATTACTGGTATTGTTCATAAACTGAGGCAAAATTATCTAAATCCTCCCTGCAGTCATACCTGCACACAACTCATAAAGGATTTAACAGTTTCAGTTGCATTCCTGAATAGTATTTCTTGGGTCTTGATATAATATCTAGTAATACATAAAGCATAATAACAATACATCAGAGGGAAGAGAAGAACTCATTAAGTTTACCTGGTAACTGATGATTTGCACATAGATGTAAATACAGTATATATACTGTATGTATATATTGACATCTCTCTGATTACAGTATGTCTGGTATTGAAACAGCCTTTTTGTACAAAGTTTTAATTAAGTTTTAATTTAGTTTTGTAAATAGTTTTCCTACAGGGACAACAGATGGAAATCAACCTTTGGCTTAATTCTGCTGTGTTTATATTCTCGTACTGAAATTTTCATTAACAGGCACTGTCCCCTCCAAATAAACAATAAATAAATAATTAAAAACAAAATTAAAACTTATTGATTGTGAGAATTAAGTGTCATTTCCATACTAAGCTGAAACTTAGAAGATACACTTTAAACTTGTTAAGCAGTTTATAAATATGATTAGTGTCTGAATTTGTGTTCTTGTGGAATTTCAGCAACTGTAACCTAACTAACTTTTTGGGGGGGTTACACCAATCTTAAAGATCTGCTCCAGACATATTTTATAGACATTTAAATACCCTTAAAATAACACCTGCAATGATATCTAAGTTGAACTGCTGGATATTGTCAGTGTTTAACATGTGTTTGAAGTTTCCACTCTGAATATTTGATTAAATTTGGCTTCTAAACTATAGTGACATTACTGTTAATCACATCAAGTTTTTTAGGTATTTTTTACCTTCCAATCCTAAATGTGCTTTAATTGATAATTTACTTGTTAATGTATTAATGCTTTAACATATATTAATATTATATTATTATATTTAATGACTATTGTAAAGCATTTCAGCTGCATTTCTTGTATAAAAGGTGCTATACAAAAAAAGGTTTCTTCTTTTTCTACTTCTTCTTCTTATTATTATTATTTTTCATAATCACTCCCAGTGGAAACAACACTTAGGGGTTTACAGAGGGGAAGGGTACAGACAGATCCATTTGCAATTAGTAACATTCAGTGTTGTATCATTAAAACGTTATCTCACTCTTCACTCAACTATGGATCCAAGCTCCTCTGAGCTGTGGCTGTCCCCTGCAGTCATGTCATTCTACAGAAGTGTTTTATTAAATATCAGTAATTGTTTCTGTAGCGTATTGATTCAGAGTTGAGGTCAAACAAAAAATAGAAAAAATAGCAGGCAAAGCAATTGCTTTCCAATATACATCCTTTAAATGTGCTTCTTATGGATGAACAGCAGATATAATCAGTGATACTGATCACAATTATGGAATGAGCTGGGATCAAGCGAGGAGCTGCCGTTTGACATTATGCATTAGCGGTTTAATTAGATTGGCTGATACTGTGAAGCTCCTTAACACTTCACACACAGTACCTGTTCACTACATGCCTGTGTCATGCTGATTTTTGATGTCTAGAGAGAACAGTGGCCATTCCCCTCACGCCTCACATGCAGACTAGATGCTGCAATTTACCTATCCTACCTAAATACCCCACGTGAATGCTGTTTGTAGTCACTACAATAATCCATACATCCATATTCTATACCTGTTTATTCCTTACTAGGGTCACAGGGGTCTGCTGGAGGCGACGCAGGGATACACCCCAGAGAGGTCTCCAATCTACAGTCGGGCACACACACCATTCACTCACACACTCATACCTACGTAGCCTGGCTAACACCAGACCTCATCTTAATGTAGATTGAGATGAGGTCTGGGAACCATCTATTTGTTTGTATTGGAGGCATGGTTTATTGATGCCACAAATATTTATCAAATGCATGTGTACATTGTTTACAGCCAATCATATCAAGCGTACCCAATGACATACCGAATTCCCAATGATGATGAAATAGTTCAGCAGTAAAATTTGCTAATTTTTCAAAATAAACTTGCAGTCTAAATTACTTTAAACACTTTCTAAGGCGGTTGAGCAGTGGGTGATGCTGTTGCCTCACAGCAAAAACGTCACATGTTTCTGTGTCGGTTCTCTCCATGTACTCTGGCTTCTTTCCACAGTCCAAAAACATGCTGAGGTTAATTGGAGACACTAAATTGCCCATAGTTGTGAGTGTGTGAGTGAATGGTGTGTGTGCCCCATGATAGGCTGGTGACCATCTGGGGTGTATCCCTGCCTCTCGCCTGTAATGAACTGGGATTGGCTCCAGCAGATCCCCACGACCCTAATGGAGAATAAGTGGGTATAGTATATGACTAACTGACTTTCTAAGCCTGCATCAAGAGGTAAATTACCGTCTGCCACCATGTTGGATCCACAGTTATCAACAAAGTTGCTTCTGGGTTTTGTCATTGTGTTATTGTAACCTCGTCTGTTCTGTGACTGGCTCCCTCGCCTGCGGGAAAAATTGGGTCCTTGATGTAAGATGGGTATACCCAGGCTAATACCTATGACAATTTAGCCTCCAATTAGCCTAAGCATGTTTTTGGACTGTGGGAGGAAGCTGGAGAAAGCCCACGAAAGACAATAATGTAATAAACAAATCATATAAAGGTGTGGTGTTAAGTGTTTTTTAATAAAGGTAACTGGTTCCTCAGGTTTTGATTTACTGACTTAAGTGATCACACTGAAGTGTAGTTAGTAACTCTGAAATATAGGCAGGGACTAAGCCATGAGATGATCGTTTATCCTCCTACCGGCCCAGGATGCTGTTTGAGGCGCATCAGGTCCCAGCAGGGTGAGACTCAGTAGGGGACGGTCGCTGCAGGCTGACTCACATCCACCCACATGCTAAATCACAGCAAAGCTCTTTGCCAATAACTTTTAGTGCCATTTACAGTAAGAGGACTCCTTTATGGTAAGATTAACACCTCATGAATATGGCTCCTGATAGAAAGGAGAAGAAGCGCTGAGTTGGCATGAGGAACTAAATCTTCCACGAGTGTCAGCTCCAAAAGCTAAAAACCTAAAAGAAAAACTGAAAAGACAATTGGGGAAACAAGATGAGGAACAAAGTCAAAATCTGTATACAATACAGTCTGTATAAAAAGAGACTGACAGGATGAGGAAGAAATACAGAGATGGTTTAAGCAACATAAGGGAAGATGTAGTCATGAACATCTGGCAGCGAAGCTTGTGGTGAGCTGAACCAACAAGTCTGATGGTCCAGTCCTTGTATAAATCTGATTGGATCCCAGGTTAAACAAGGTCAGAGGGGATAACATGGGAGATGGCTGGTGTGGCTGAGGCAAACACACAGACACACACATAAAAACACACACACACACACATGCACTTAGTGACAGATGTGCACCCAGCATGCAAGTTTGAAAATATATCCACATCTTGATCTGAAAGACATCATCAGGAAACCAGGAATCCTTTTTTTTTTTTTTTTTTTTTTTAAATCTCAAAGGTTGTAAAGGGACTATTTTACTATTTAATTACTTTGTTTGAGTTGTTTACTTTCATTAACCTAAATGTTTTGAACAATTTAGTAAGTTTTACAAATTCAAAATCATATTTTTTCTTGAATCTGATCAAGGGACAAACTCCCATGGGTGGATCAATGCCTATCAATAACCCCTTTACACATGTCAGTGTTTTATCCTAAATTATGCATGAATTGACTTTTTAATCAGAGTATTGGAGGAGTTCTCGGGGTCGAAAAGCAAAGCTCTTGATTTACCAGTCGATCTATGTTCCTACCTCCATCTATGATCATGAGTTGTGGGTAGTAACCAAAAGAATGGAATGGCTGATATAAGCAGCCGAAATGAGTTTCCTCTGCAGACAGATAGGGTGAGAAGCTTGGTCCTCCAGGTTGGAGATCAGAGCATCGCTGCTGCTGCAGGTTGACTCCATCTTTTCTTATTGTTTTGACCATGAGAGCCCTCCCCCAAAACAAAAATAGCCTACCTATTGTGCATTTAACTAAACTGATGGATGTCCAGTGAGGTCAGACCTACTGTGACACCGATATTTGTTGCATGGTTGGTTTGCCTCATGCGCCCTGCAAATCTCCTAAAGGCTGTGGACATATGACTCATTTGCACTTGTTCTTGCACACAACAGTGACCGAGCCTGATAATACTCAGCCTGCTGACAGCAGACATACAATCTCAAGTTAAAACACAATGCTTGTCATACTCCTTAGGAACCCTGAGAAGTTCAGATGGCTGGGAATGCACCTGGAAGTAGGAGCTCTTCTCAGATGCCAGTGGTGGTATTTCTGCATACATTATAAAACCTTAAAAATTTTAAGTACCTAATTGGCAGCAATTATCCAGAAAGTTACTGTAAATATTTTTTACAGTAAAGGTACTGTACTTCTGTTTACAGTATTTTGTTTTTACTGTAAAATAAAAATCAATTAAATACTGTGATTTCAGTAGATTTCACAGCAAAGTTTTACAGTGTATGTCTTTGGAGACCCTCAATTTCCAAAAACCTGTACCTGACAAATAGCATTATGGACACAGAAGCTTCATAATTTTGATGATTCTTGAGGAATACTACCTGATGTGTTCTGCATTGTAATGATACGTTTAACATCTGATCCCCTTAGACAAGAAGCGTCTTTGACTAAACTGCAATGTCATGGCCAACTTTTGGACAGTTCTCAGAGGTTACTGAGGATATTTTACAGACAAATGTTGTACTTCTTCAAGTAGAAGAAAATGTTGTCAACTTGTCTTGTGGAGCCTCACACAGCAGTGCAACAAATTGCCAGTATGGGCATCACAAATGCAACCAACAAAGCACTGGAAGTGAAGGAGAATTTAACAACTTACTTTTCCTCTCCAGCTGGTGCAGTGGCTTGGCAGACATCCATAGAGTCCTACACCCCATTTTACTTCCAGCCCTAATCTAAACGAGAAAAAAAAACACAAAGACTCTTTTCAGAGCCACATAAAACCATAATAAAGAGCACAGTCCTTAATCTAATTGATGAATCAGTGGAGGAAGAATTATAAGCTTCATTAGTCACCTCTGTCATAACATGATATCTGATCCCTGGCTGATTTTAGGCCTCAGTAATTATGCAGAGATCTTATAAATTGCAACTTCTATTAAAACTACAAAATCAATGCATTATTAAAGGACTGGAATCTGAAAAGGCATAATATTGCCAGAAGTGGTCTGAGATTATCCTTGCGTTAGAGTGTGCATTCCTCATTTAAATCCCCACATGATGTAGTGCCTTTCACAGACTGTATTGTCATATTTAATCTTCCATCTGGAAACAGCCATCTCAGTGATGTAGTCTTCTCAGAAAATGTCCGTCTCCATCATCCTACTCATGACACTAAGGACAGCTTGTTGGTATGATGCCAGAGAAGGGGTCTCTGACCCCTGGCAGGACACAGTATTGGTGCCCAATGCTGATATGATGTTTGACAGAGATGTCAAATGAGAAGAAGTATGAAACCACAATATCCCCCATGACTTCCTAGGTAATCTTAGAAAATGGCTACTCAGAAACAGGCTGCCTAATGCTATTTTTTTAAATAATCTCCTTATGTTTCTACCATCTCTACACATGCATTGTAGTTTAAGAAAAAAAAAGATTGCATTTGGAGGTAAAGAATTAAGAGGTTTCTCACAGACCATCTGGAACAGAAAAGTTACCATGGTAACACTGTCCCTACATCCCAAACCAATCAGTAAAATCAGTTGGAAATCCTTGAAGCACACAGTCCATTAAAAACTACATTTTACCTTTAGTATTTAGTGCTTGTTTGAGATGGTTGCTTTCACACCTTGCTTTCACATGGATTTTAAAATAAAATCCATCCAACCCCATCTGAGACCTCAACACATCAGATTGTTCTCTACACAATCCTTAAAATGTCTTTTAAAAACATATTATCCATTTTGGGAATTTTGGGATCACACAAGGTTATGTTTCATCTATTTTTTATGCATATATTCGTCTTATGACTGGAGCTCTTTAATTATATCATCTTATTGCATCTTCTTCTTCTACAGTGGTATACAGTAATGGCATCAGACTGGAGTGTTGGTTCCATAGGTTTTATCTTGACAAAACAAACCGTAATATTGACACAATGGTATGCATAATGGTTTACTTCATTTGGATGGACAAACATACACACTACAAGTAAATGCACATGTGCACTGGCCCCACAGTGGCACACAATAGTGTAATATGAATGCACTTGCACGTAATTTTGGTTTTAAGCCAAGAGTCCCTATTTGTTTCCCACATCTGTCAGTGCTAAAGTTTGTCGCACTCAGCAGCTGTGGACTCCTGGAAGAATCGTTCCAACTGTCGTTCCGGCTAATGGATATCCAAATAAATTGATAATGCAATAAACCAGCTGCCAGTTTGGTTTCAATAGCCAATAGGGGGCCCTAGGGAGGGACAGCCAGCCTCTGACCTCCAATTCCGAAAAGACAACAAAGACGAGGATAGCTGTGATAATTTACTGTGTCGTTCAGATATGGCTACAGGATGTGACACGGTAATAATGTGTTGGTGGTCTAAAATGAATCAAATTTAAGATCCTGTAGATGCATGCAATGAGATGCATGCCTGAATTTAGATGTGCATGCACACACACACAAACTGCCTTTCCTCAATACAGTGCTGTTACACTCCACAGGGCCTCTCTGTGCTTGCTAAATTAGAATGACTCTTTTATTGCCTGGTGTTTAGCACCATAGTGAAACCTATAATTTCTCCTGGTCCATCCATTACCCTGCAACTTAGCGGTGTGCCTGTGTGTGTGTGAGTGAGAAGTGAAAGGAGAAACTGACAGCAAAGGAAACAGATCATAAGCCACCTATATCTCTTATTAGAGAATTCACGCCGAACCATTTTCAATATTGGATGTCCATAATTATATCTAGATGATTAGGTTTGCGAGGACAGTAGATGGGCTGTACAAAAGAAAAGCATTAGGCTCTGACACAGCCTACCTGTCCCACTGGCACTGTGAATGCCCCCTGGAATTACAGAGACCACAGCAGCCACTAGGAAATGCTTTCTGAGGAGCGCTAATTACATTTTGACACAATAAGGCTTCCATGAAAATGGCCGAGCTGACAAATGAGCACCTTTCAATTTGCTTTTATTTTCCCCCTGACCTGCCTTGCTCCAGCATTTTAATCTCCCCTCCAAAGGGGATTTAGGGAAAGTGAATTTACCACAATGTTGGGATGATTTGATAAACCGAAAGCATTCTAAATGTAAATGCCAGGGAGTTGGATTAGCTAACGTGTGGGCTGTCCAGGTTGAATTAGTTTGAGAAAGAGGGATGCTGAGAGGGTGACAGATTAACACTAATTGTAGTCATGGAAGTGAGTGAATGTGTGTGAGCTGAAGCATGAACTCCTGTGTATATGAATGTACAATGTGGGGGACACACGCAACATGGACACTTATAAAATATGATGCCAGCTAGAGCACTCATCCTGCAGTAAATCCTACCTTTGTGATGCTTATAGTGTTCAACTTTTGTAGCGTGATGCTGACTCAATTCTGAAGATTTAGTTGTGTGGTGTTTGCACTGTATTGAATCATTTCGAAAGGATCAGCAGTGTTGTCTAGACTCTATAGTATGGCAATCCAAAGCAATATTATGCAACTACTGTTGCAATATTTCAGTAAATTTAATATTACTTGATAATGAATCTTGCCCTGTTAAGTCTAATTTATATTTCTACGTAAGTACATCGTAGCTACACCATCGACACAAACCCCTACACCATAGGCTGACATGTTCCTCCAAAAAAATACTAAATCCTACGTCGTTTGCTTTGCAAAAAAAAGCATTTGCTCTTCGATATTAATGAGCTCCAAACACACGTAATCCCTCCTGGTTGTACAAAGAAGTCTTAGTACCAGGCAAAAAAAAAAAAATTGGTACAAGAAAGAAAACAGGAAAAAAAAGTCTGGTATAAAAAAAGAAGCAGACAAAAAACATGTTTTAAGGGAATATATATATATATATATATATATATATATATATATATATATATATATGTTTGCCTGGTTAGGGTTGCCATTGTTTACTGTAAAGAAAAAGCGAGAATTTTGCAGAGCTCAATGCTCAATGCCTGTGTCATGTCAATGCCGTAGACATCCGCAGAATATACACTAGGCGATATAATGCAATTTAGCTAAATCAGCTAATGTTAGCTAATGTAAGGACACTTCTCAGTGTTCCCAGTAAGCTAGCGTTAGCTTGGGTCGGCGTGTTCCTATAGAGGGAAAGGAAACACTTGTTACTCCTTATTAGAAGGCCCTAGCTCCAAATGGAAAAGATGGTGCTCACTATAAACTACAACATGGTCTTGAAACTGGCTCCAGTTCAATCGTCCCACCTTGCTAGATACATCGTATATACAGTCTATGCTACTGAGAAGTAGTGGGACTTGAATATATGTGGTGTCTCATTTTTTTTTTGTTTTTATATTTGTCTTTGGTACCATTGTTGTGACTGAAAATTGCCCACAAACAAAGCAGAACAGTCACCTGTGTATAGAGATGGGAGCAAAGAATGTTTTTACA
Organism: Lepturacanthus savala; assembly: GCA_030544235.1. Lineage (NCBI taxonomy): Eukaryota > Metazoa > Chordata > Actinopteri > Scombriformes > Trichiuridae > Lepturacanthus > Lepturacanthus savala. Next base: position 22,764,355 of record CM060462.1, on the reverse strand, counting down.
TGAGGCCTATAGAAAAAATAAATTGGACTTTTCTTGTTCCTCCCATTTTGCAACATCTCCTCCTCAGGACTTTCATAAGGATACATATCTGATCTTTAAAGTTTTGCAAACATTTTAAAAATCCCCAGCAGCAGCCAACTGACAATCAAAGCCCATCTTCCCTACAGATTGTCTACAATCTCTCACTTCCGATCCTGCTTCCTCTGTATAGTGGCATTGTGAGCGCTGGTCGATGAGGCTTTAGCGCTAAGCCCACTCGACAAAGCCCATTCCCCATTTCCCTGAAATATGCTAATCCGGCTTACTTGTCTTTAACCATATGAGATACTCTCTGTCTCTGCTGGAAAAAACACAAATGGGATGCTGGCTGTTGAAATAATTTTGTCAATGCTATACAGAGTGGTATGGACTTACAACCATATATGCAAACAGTTCACAGACACCATAGCACATGAACAGCATATACATCAAGGAGGAAGGCTAAAGTGTTCTGCTTTCAATTAGTGTTTAGCAATGTCTCAAGATTTGTTTGACAGTTCTAATGGATATCTTAATAAAGATTTGCAGAAATATTTATAGAAAAGGTACACAGCATGTAAACAGCTGTAAGTCGGTCGGCACTGATCACTTAGATCCAAGATTTTTCTTATCTACAGCACTTAAAATCAGTAATTTTATTTTGGGTCCTCTAAAATTAATTTGGATTATTAGTTCATGAGAACATTAGTATTATTTTTGTATGACTACATTGAGAAGATACTTTAATATTTGTTCAGTTTCTTACAGAATCAGAAAAGCCCAAGAAAATAAAGCCCAGCTATAGCAAATACTGGCAGTGACACATTGAGTAACTTTGTTTTATTTACGTCAGTTTTCAGTTCAACTCGATCCGTCTACATTTCATTACACAGCAATTTTCAGTACTATACTGGAGCATGTCCGCGTTAATAAGAGGTTAATGGCTTAATATCTCACATTGGCTTCTTCTGCTGGTAACCATAAGCACACACACATATTGCTTATACATTTTTTGCAAGGTTTATGGTGCCCCCATTGTATTCAATAGCAAGAGCCAGTTAACCATATTTTTGGAGTAATTGTCATGTCAGTCTTAAAAAAAATCTGGGAACAGACTGCCCCATCTTCCTACTGTATTTACATCACTCATGCTGTGCTTCATCAAGGTTAGACACAATCATGTGCACTGAAATGTGGCCGCCAGGTACTATTATAAAATAATATTGTATTTTATCCAGACTGAAAATGCCAGATGTGAAGTTCGCATTATTGCTCATAGGGATTCTTCATACAAGATGTTAGACTTGGGTTTGCATACTGATTCTCACATGTGATTAAGCTTAGGAAACTTAAACACTTTGGTTAAGACTATTGAAAGGTTGTGGTTTTGCTTAAATGGTATTAAAATCAGTGTACTTCAAATCACTGCTGATTTTTTAATCCAAGTCTATTTTCTTTCCCAAACTTTAATAAAAGAGCTGCCAACATAACCATAATAAGTTTAATATTGCTGTAGTTTCTACCAGAGCAGTGGTTCCCAAACTGCCAGTGGTGTATGGTTGCTCTGAAATATATATACACAGTATTGCATTGACTCCTTGTATGTAGTTACACAAACTTGAATTATTGAAAGTGAATATAATTGAATAAGATGTGTGAATGGAGTTAAAAGTGAAGTCATGTAGTACATCCCAGCTGATGGCAGTAGGTCTTCATGTTTCTAAAATAGGATTGAAGCTTGAAGATGGCTATAAAACCCATTATCCCTGGTGTTAAAGTGTTCTTATATTTAAATGGATTAAATATAGGTACGTTGTTGGATACATGATTAGCTTTACAGCCATTCATTTCTCAACATATATTGGACACTACACTAAATCCTGCAAACTGAGATTTGTCTTTCCTGAGTAATCACATGAGAACATATTGACCAAAGACCAGTGCATATCCTAGACATTAATGCATTATGATTTTTAATCCTCACTGACTAACATTTGGCACAAGTCAACACTGTTAAGGCTGAAAAAAGCCTGTTCAGTCATAGCAGAAATGCCAATGTTATTTATACAACTGTGAATACCACAAACAAATCACTGTGTTAAAATTTGACTCAATTTTTTGGTCAATATATATGTATTAGGTTATTTCCCCAAACTAAAAAAGAAAAGACTTTTACAGAAACAGATGAAAAAATAAATTGTTTGGTGGCCTCAGTGTCACAAGTAGAATAAATTGAATTGAGTTTTACTGTTTCTGTAAATGCATTCATATCCACAAGATTATGAAACAATGATTGGAAGATCCATTTTCAGTTTGCACATCCAGTGCCATTCCATTCTCTGTCTGACTAGTGCGGGCCAACGGAGGCTGTGTTGAATCCTCTGATGGTGGTGGTGGTCCAAGCCATGTTGTGTGAAATGGGTGTTGTGTTTCTTGCCTGTTCTGATGTTGTAGTGATGTGTTGCCAAGGTATTTCTAGTTTCCCCCACAAAGAGGCTCCTACATTGTAGTCTGCAGTTCCATATGATATTCCTCTGGAGAAGATGGGTTTGCTTATACGCAGGATTAGTTGCTGTTCTGCAGCATCCTGATGATTAAGGCAGAGCCCGGGATGGAAGGAGTTTTGGACGTACCAGCATTGATGTCCCTCCTGTCAACCAAGGTGACCTTAATGGTTGGATTTCAGAGCAGAATCTTCCATGAGCTCATCAAAGTCCCTATTTAGGCGTTGGTGTTGGTGTGATGTTGTCCCATAGACTTTCTTCTTAGCGCCCATAGTAGGGTCTTTTGATAGCTTCTTTTCCTCAGGGCTTTGAAGAGGAAAGTAGTGACTGAATCCCAAACCAAAGTCCCTGAACGGATCCTCTGAAATCGGATCCATTAAAGCTTCCCTAAACTCACAAACATGTTTCTCTTACTGTTTCCTGACGGTGCTTTTTGAGCGTCGTGCAGAATTCTGTTTGTGTAAATCTAACTTGAAAGTGGAAAGTTTCAGCAGAAATTGCACTTAAAAGCACACTGTAAAACAATTAACGTAAAATTTATGGTAACTAAGTGGCAGCAATTATCCAGAGATTTACTGTAATTATTATTTTTTTACAGTAGATATACTGTACTTGTGTTTACACTATAATTTAATTTGAACTAATCAATTTAATACTGTTATTTAAGTTTTATTTACAGTATTGTGTAATTAACTGTATTATAATAGAATAACTCTTTGACTTCTGTGATTTACTACAGTAATTCTTCAGTACTGTGATGTTATACTGTAATACTCTGATTACTGATTGATTGTAAAATATACAACAATCTACTGTAATAATCATTTACAGTAATGTTTGACACAGTAAATAACTGCAGATTTCACAGCAGAGTTTTATGTCTTATGTCCAGCAGTTAACATTTTGAAACTAAAAATATTTGCATATTCATAGATATTCTGAACTTTTTTTGTGGAAAAACACCAAATTCATCCAGTCAGCAATATGACCATTAAAGGTTCAATGATTAATTTTTTGGACATATTCACTACCATTTAAAAGTCATTAGAACACACATTTTTATATTATATTATATTATATATTATATATTATATTTCTGTATATATGACAGGAGAGAGTGTATAAATACTTACACAACTCACAGCTTTTCTGCAGTAATGGACATACAGTACAGTTATTTTCAAAATAACTGCAATCCAATGTGACTAACTTGATTAATTAGGTTTTTATTATATTTTTACATAGCAAAATTTTATTTCTACATAGCAAACAATTTACCAATAGGTCAAACAACTAAATATTAGTTTAGGGATTCACAGGATTGCTAAATTCTAGAAACAAATGTTTTTTGAATTTGTAAAGTCAAGTGCAGACACTGCAATTTTTTTTAAACAGACCCCTTTCAACTAATTGCCCAATTGCACATCCTTAAGCATGTGCATATCATGAATGCTGGATCCTGTTGGTTTTCTGAGAATCTACTGCACCTACTGGTAAATTGTTTGCCATGTAGCAAAAAAAAAAAAAATTAAACCTGGATTTTTTAGTTTACCTGTCTACTGTCTTATTGTTTTGTATCACCATTGGTTTTAAAATGCTGTTTCTTCAGTTGTCATCACCAGTCTACGCTGAGCCATGTTCAACACTAGATGGTAGCACAGACCTCCACACCAACACACAATCACTGGCTGAATGAACTAGAAGCTAATAGGCAGACCCAGACTGGCCATGCTTACGTTTCTACTAGCAGCTGGTCATCACCCACAATAGTTCCCGCCAATTCGTAAGCACCAGGCACAAGCCAATTACATCATACTGGAGCTCATACATATGTTATAATGAATTATACATATCAGAATGATATATGAATGCTAGTGTCATCCCTCTGATTTCACAATGGGATGTATTGGGACATTAAATACACCAGAAATGAGTTTATCCATCCTCTCAGGCTGATGTAGATTTTTTATGATGTGATGATGTGTATGATTGTAGCATCAGGATAGAAATATAGAGGAAAGCACTTTTAAAGGATGTGATGATGTGATGCCCCCTAGAGGCCAGATGCATTCACTGCACCCTACTAAAAAGTGTCATTTCTGATTATGCTTCTCTTCTTTAAGCCTTTCCAGTTGTGGGGTTACCATATTTGTCCAAAGTGTGGCGCTAGAGCAAAAGCCATCACAGCATGACAATTAAAAGAACTTTAAAAGAACTTCCACTTTGGAGCAGAAATTTGGTACAAAGTTGACTTGTATTGCTGTTATTAGATAAGTTGTTATTGTGGAAGTGTGTGTATCAGGTTTATGATATCTTTGGTCTGATTATGGCAGTATGGAAGAGAGAAGTAGAAAAGAGAATTATTCCTCTGGTGGTGATATATGTCCACAACATTTGAAATCACTGAAATCTGGGCCGTAGATTTTATCGTCGATGTTCATAAACCAAAGGGAAATTTTCATGAATAAAAGAGATAATGTTGAACACTCCTATGTGAAAACCTCGGTGTCTTTAAAACCACTAGAAATTATGCTCCTGGAACTATAAATATTCATAGCACTCTAATGGCAGAGCAGCCATTCAGGCATGTTGTATGGCAGATGATAACCACTATCCTGACAAAAAAAATTCTGCAAATGACTAGTCTTCTGAAAGTTTTGGTTGTTGTGATCATAGTAATCGGTGAGTGGTCATAAGTTGTTATTATTTGACACAAAAATGCTACTGCCTCTACTGGAGAAGTTCAGTTCATAGCCTGCTGTGTGTGGATGTGTGTGTGTGTGTGTGTGAGGATGAGTAAGGGGTTTGAACGGCTTGATCTACAGCAGGTTGAGGTGAACATGAGAAGGGTCAGTAATCCAGCGTCTTGGGTTTCCTGTTAATCGCTCTTAAAGGAAGTGTTCAGAGGTTCCCACACACACAGGACAATGAGGCCAGTCTTGGCTGCTGGAATGCTGCTAAAGCTACCTGCCATCCATCTATCCATCCATGCAGCCATGCATCCATCCTCCACATATCTGCCTTTCTTTTATTCCTCTGCTTGCCTCGTGTCCTTTTTCTTCTTTTTTTTTTTTGTATGGTTGTTATAATGGGGGGACCCCAATCTATTTTTATTCCATTGGGGGCAGTTTCATATACCTAAATTCGCATTCATCAATATGTCATTAAAACAGTCATTTACTTGACCTTTGTAAAGAAAATCTGACAGGAAGTGATTTGTTTGACATGGCAAAATACACAAAGAAATGGGAATTAAGCTTAAACTAGTCATATCCACATAATAATAATAATAATAATAATAATAATTATTATTATTATTATTATTATTATTATTATTATTATTATTATTATTATTATTATTATTATTATTATTATTATTATTATTATTATTATTATTATTATTATTATATATCCACTTCTAGAGTTGGGCGACACGGTGGCGCAGGGGTTAGCGCTGTTGCCTCACAGCAAGAAGGTCGCAGGTTCAAGACCTCCGGGGTCTGGGACCTTTCTGTGTGGAGTTTGCATGTTCTCCCCGTGTCTGCGTGGGTTTTCACCGGGTACTCCGGCTTCCTCCCACAGTCCAAAAACATGCTCAGGTTAATTGGCAACTCTAAATTGCCCATAGGTGTGAGTGTGTGAGTGAATGGTGTGTGTGCCCCATGATTGGCTGGCGACCATCTGGGGTGTATCCCTGCCTCTCGCCGTAACGCGCTGGGATAGGCTCCAGCAGACCCCTGCGACCCTAATGAGGAATAAGCAGGTATAGAAAATGACTGACTGACTGACACTTCTAGAGTTTAATATCATATTAATAACATATTCATGTTATTGATGTTTTATTGTGGAAACAACACTTCAATGTAGTTCTGCGAGCTAAGATTAATTACAGTGTACTCATCAAATTTCAATGAGTAATTTTTCAGTATGTAAAATATGAATTTGCAAAGTAACCCACAACCACAGATGTCAAATAACTGTCAGTCAGTCAGTCATTTTCTATACCTGCTTATTCCTCATTAGGGTCGCAGGGGTCTGCTGGAGCCTATCCCAGCGCGTTACGGCGAGAGGCAGGGATACAGATGGTCGCCAGCCAATCGTGGGGCACACACACCATTCACTCACACACTCACACCTATGGGCAATTTAGAGTTGCCAATTAACCTGAGCATGTTTTTGGACTGTGGGAGGAAGCCGGAGTACCCGGTGAAAACCCACGCAGACAGGGGGAGAACATGCAAACTCCACACAGAAAGGTCCCAGACCCCGGACCAAGGAGGTCTTGAACCTGCGACCTTCTTGCTGTAAGGCAACAGCGCTAACCCCTGCGCCACCCGTCAAATAACTGTAATCGAGCAAATGTTTCCTTGACATATTTCATGGAATACAAGTATACAATAAAATAATATGGAAATACTTATACTTTTATTATAATATAAAATTATTATAACTGGACAGTATTTAATGTACGTACTAGTGCAGCACAAAAAAGAAATTCCACTTAGAGCCCTGCAATTAACTTTGGACACAAAACTAAACTCATATGGAGAGTACAGTGTGATTACCTGGCTTGTGTTTAGAGAGAGGAGCAACAACAGCATTCCTCATCTTCAGAGAAAAGCTTACATGAAGCTATAGTTATTATTACTTTGCACTAATGCACTACAATAGTACCAAATACTACAATACATTATGTCATGTGTACATGTTTTTTTCTGTTCTGGAACACTCTAACATCCATCAACAAAAGAATTATGTTTAACCAGTAAGCAGCAGATACCATTAAATTCATCATTATATTTATATTATATTCATCTAAAATGCACAATGACCTATTTATTTGGAGATTGTGAGAGTAAAGAAAATGATCAATAGGCTTTAGGCTATGTTGAGATCTAAATGGAATTAGAAATACTTTCAGGAAGCAGGAATAGGAATAGGAAGGATAATTAAAACATACATAGTACATTCAAAAATACACGGCAACCAGTGATAATGTCTCCTGGATGTAGGTGTTGGCAAATTCAGCGATTTGTACAAAAACCAATGATAGTTTAGGACACCTCAAAACAAATCTACAAAGATTTTTGTAGGCTATCTTAAGAGGATTTGATCTGGAATCTCACTTAAAGCTTTGTCTGACCTGTAGTGGAAATGGTTAATATTATTATTATGGTTGTCAAGTGATTATTATAATGGTTATGGGCCCTACTGCGATGGTTAGTGGTGCTGTTATTATGGCTTGGCTCACTGGCCATGTCTTCACTGGTTGCTGGAATAGTTATGATAGTATCATTACGAGGCGGCTGTGTTTACAGTAATAACTTGTTGTGTTGTGCTGGTAGTTTTTAAGCAGTAACCTAGCTTGTTATTATAATATTCAGTGCTCGTCTGGGGGGGTCAAGGAGTACAAGGGCACCAGATAAAGGAGGGGAGGCTAGAGCCACACACCAGATTTAAAAGGGATGATGTGTTTATAACCACATTACTCTTCATCCTGCTAAAACATGGGATTACTGCAGCCGCCCCAGGCGAAGACGGCACCTTTAAGACTGTTGGCTGTTGCGGATATGCCATAATCACGGTCTTCACAAGCTCAGCGCAGCTAAACTAAGCTACGGCAAGCTCATTATCTCAGAGCTAGCCCTGCAGTAGGCAGTCTGCGCTGGCGCTCAGGGCCCGATTGACCCTTGGAGGTCAGGGGTCAGCGTCCATGGCTCACAAGAGGGGGCTGGTGGGTCTGAGGGCTGAGGAGGGGAGTCTATACAAGGTGTCTGACATGATAAACGTGGACTAAGAGGAACAATACCGATGGCCAGGCTAACGACCCTTCTGTGATCTTGATCTATAGTTCAGAGTGAGGTATAAATGGAGGGCAGCCAGCCAGCCTCTTTAACTTTTAATGATGAGGATGAATAGCAGCACAAAGGCTATGGGAATGAGCAGTGCAAACCAAAAAAAAAAAAAAACAAAAAACAAAAATGACCACCTTTGTAGCCTGGAATAGAATTAAGACCTATAGAAATCACTAAAACCGTGTTCCGACAACCTCGGGAAACTGAAAAATGACTCACGCTCAGTTAGCTGTTGAATCTCTAGAAAAATGAGTTCCCAGATCGACATTTGGAAATCAGGTCACCGTCTAAATACCTTCTGTGTAGCATAAACAGTGTTTAAATACTATAATTACAAAACCAATTTCATGATTTCTCTCTTTTATAGTTCAAAGGTCACTTTTGGATTAGCATCTCAGGTTAGAGTCACCTTTTCTCATGGTGCCTCCATTAAAGATAAAATCTCATACCTGTAAAGAATCCTGTCCAGTCATGTAACCTGAGTTTTCTCTCCATAGAGAGCTTGGATATAGAGCTAATTTGTAAATATGATTTGTTAAGAATGCAATGCTGTTTAGATTACACTTTAAATCAACATAATGCACATATCTGCAAAGTGGTACAATGCTGATATTGAATGGATCTATAAAATGTTAACTTGCAGTGTATTTCATTTGTTTTCCTGAAACATCATCTTGTTGATCATTTTCTTACCTGAACCTAACTCCACATGCAGATTTCAGGGCACTTGTGTTTGACTTTCTATGATTTTTATATTACAACATCCTAGCATTTCCTTTAAAAAAAATGGTCCATCAAGTAACCACTTCACCACCTACTTTGAAACTGTACATTGTGAAATACGCTTCCTTCTCTTTTCCCTTAGTTTTAAAGGACAGCTTCCAGTTTTTCACACCTCTCTTAAAACGATACTCACATGTACATATGCACAGATCCACACAGTCCCCCAACTGTTTATCTTCAGTTGTCCAAATGAGTCAAATCGAGAGAAATCTTTTAACGTTAGTCTATTTAGTCCCCGTTTTTTGTTACAAGGAAACAGAAATAAGGAAATTTAAACTATATTACAAAGATTAACTTGGAACGATATCCACTGGTTTGACTGACTCGGACAGCTGAAGTCATCCATTATGAGTATTATCATTAGATAAACTTTTATAGCATTTTGCACAAAATGGGGAATGTGGATTTTTGTCCCCTCGTTACTCATGGCACGTTTGTTTTGAGACACCTATCCTTTAAGTCCAGCCAACACTAATCTGAGGCTTCAGCAGTCTGATGCTCTTGTATAAACAGCTGCTGCATCACGTGACCTATATATTCAGAATTATATAATGTGTTAAATTGTAATTTAACCGTGTGACGATGTATAGACAGAAGTGGAGTTCAGAGGAGCTGAAGCCATATTGTAAAAAAAAGAAAAAAAAAAGAGACGACATACTCAGATGGCAGAGAGATGGGAGCAAGACAGAAAGACAGAGGGAGGAGGAGGACAGTAAGAGGAGGAAAGAAGAAGGCATAAAGATTGTGTAGGTCGTGTACGTGCTTCTGTGCATGTGTAGTGTGTGTACGCGCGTGTGTGTGTAGTGTGTGTGTGTTGGGGGGGAGCAGTGGCTCTTGCAGCTGTCATGAGGGTCGGGCCTCGGATGCCTGTGATCAACTAACCATGAAATCTGCCCTGCACAACCCTGCCACACACACACACACACACACACACACACACACACACACACACACACACACACACACACACACACACACACACACTCACACACACAGACAAACACACACTGAAGACTATGAATTTCCTGTCTATTTCCCATTTTTGTGCTTTTTCACATATGATACTAATTCATTTTTCACACCCAATACAACTTGATGTAAGAAGAAGCATTATATAGATCTTTTCATAGGAAAATTTTGATTACAGTAAGAAAATTATGTCGCTGCAGTAACGACCTGACAGCTAACCGTTTTCTGCACGGTTCTACTGCCATAAGTAGCGGAAATTTACCATGAACTCTGTACAAGGAAATGGAAGATTTACCCTGTTTGTGTGTGTTTATGGCCATTTGACCCTTTAAATCCCGGAAGCTTATTTAGATTAAAAAGAAATTATTGGCTTAATCATAATAATCATGATTGTGATTTGAGAGCAAATTTTGAAATGACAAATGCCACAATTTCAATTGACTTTTGATTTTAAATAACTAATTAAAGGTTAGTTTAGCAAGTGATAGTTGCGACTGAACACTGGATTCCATTGAAAAAAAGGACAACTTAACATAACGATTTTTTAATGGCAGCTCGAACACTCCACCGCCACCGGACGCTCATCATGGAAACATTGATTTTGAACATGAAACTGCTTTATTCTGGTTATAGTCAACGATCTGTTTGGACTTCTGCGAATAATTCTGCTCCTAGTAAAATGACACTGAAGGAATCTTATACTGAGACCAGCTGACTGTCTGATGTCATAGATTCCATCTTTTGTAATTGTTTGGATTGAGCTGCCGAAAATGACATGTTGTGCATTTAATGTAGAAACAGGATACGAGTATGTGTAAGTTTTAAGGGGTTGTGCAACAATAACCTTTTTCTTTCTGAAATGTTCCTACACCACAAACACAGGTCTGTAGTTCAAATAATGGAAAAATACTCTCAATTTAAATCACCACCTGCTTACATTTCTTTATTGTGAGGCATTGGTTTTTGCAAACAAAGAAACTGCATCATATCATAGGTGGCCAGGGTGCTGGCACTGACCAAAGGGACAGCATGGCGACCAGTCTAACCCTGCGTGTTGTTCCCAACAATGAGCCTAAATTGGCTGATGTCGACAAGCTTTTAGCGATAGAAGTCAAAAGCTTCTCCTCTGTATTGAGTTTGCCTGGTTGAAATGCTGCTGCCCAGACACCCATGGTGCCAAACAGGCAGCTGAACAGGCCCGGGCCACCCAGGGTGCTGCACCCTGCTGCACACACACACACACACACACACACACACACACACACACACACACACACACACACACACACACACACACACACACACACACACACACACATTCCCAGGCTACAGTGCCATGTTGTCTGTGGAGTGTGCCACCCTGCGCTGATCCTGGCTGTGGAGGTTGGTAGCTTGGCTGTCAGCTTCAGGCTTTGGATGGTAACCCAGACACACACGCATGCATGCACACACACACACATACACACACACACGCTCCCACACACAGACAAACACACACACACACACATTCCTTGCTTTCAGGTCATGCCAAAACAGCAGTCTGCTCGCACCATGAGGCTGATTGTCTGGCTACTTCCTCTTCCTTTTTCTCATCCTTTCTCTCCTCTCATCTTGCTGGTTTTGCAGCTCCATCTGGACACTGAACAGAAAAAAACCTATTAACTCATACTCTCCAGAGAGTCAATTAACAGGTAAAAGCTGGGAGGCAGATCAGCACTGCATGCCTTCACAGTTTAAGAACAATATTACAGCCCCTGAGCACATACCTCAGGTAGCTCTATTGTTGCACATTTGTAAAGATAAAGATAGCAGGAAAAAAAAGCAACATAAAGTGTCACCATGAGCATCCAGAACAGGTTTAGGCCAAGAGAGAAGCAGTCACTTGTGGATCTGGTTGGATGTGTAGAACTACAAATTAATATATAACATGGGTCTAGTCATTTTTAGACATTTGAATCTGGAAAAAAAAACATATTGGACCTTTAAAACATATAATTAACCCATACTTTTTTTAATATTCTAACATGTGAGTTTTGTTTTTAAAGGTTTACTTGATGTTTCAGTTGTCCAAATGTGTCAAAGCAAGTGGTGTATTGTAAAGTTAAAGTCCCTTTAGTGCCAAAGTGCCTCCTTTTGTTACAAAGAAACACAAAGAGGGAATTTTAAATTCCTCCAGACAATGTCCAGACCTGATTCTCTGGACGTTATCCAGAGTGTATATGTGAAAGAGGAAAGAGGCTTGTGACTACAGGACACCACTGATAGTTATTTGGAATTCACACCAGAGGCAACAAGTTGGTGGCACTTAAGGATTACTTAAGCCTCCTTCAATTCACACAGGCCCCTTGAGGAATATACTGGCAGAATACAGCATTCTTTCTATTAAAGGTTCTGTGTCTATACAAATAGCCATTTACTGTCCCTGCCCCATGCATCTAACACAGAAAAGTGGAGAAATGCATACAGTCTGGATGTATAAACATTGCTGTTTGTGCTTCCTTGACTTTGTGATGTAATGCAGTAGCTCCCTACATGGCCCACCTGCCCCCCACTGCCACACCTACGTTTTTCAGTCTTCCAAGTGAAAATCAGAAGAGAGGCTCATGAATATTTATTAAACATATCAAAAACAACATTTGCTTTCTGGAGGTCCAGAAGCTGCTTGAGAGGGCTCTCTACTACACTGAGTGAAATAGCTTTGCGCATTAAATTGCAAATGTATCATGTTAAGAGGCATCAAATTGTCAAATAAAACCCGTAAAAGTGCATGATATGGGGCCTTTAAATTGTTTTAAAGTGAAAAAACGGGATTCATCTTTATAAACAATGCAATTTCTTTCTGTGCATTCCTGGGGAAAGACCATGATGAAAAGGGAGTAAAATAACATAAACATAAAGGAAATGCATGGTTTATAATTCATTTATCTTAAATACATTCATCAGATATATGCCCACACGTTAACCCATATACCTGCAATCGTGATGCTACATCACACAAGACATGGTTTAAACAGTAAACTACACAGCATATCTCGACAAACTTTTCCAAAATTAGCAGATTTCTGTAATAAAATTGCAAATCTAAAAGGTAAAACATCAATACAGTGACTTCACACTGCTTTTTAAATGTATTGCACATCATCACCAAGCCTTATTTATTTATTCAGACATTCCAAAACACAAAGGAGAAAGAAGGTGTGTTCATCCTAACAAACCAAGATCTAGGTTTGCTATAATTAGATCCTTATGTAAGGCTTAATCAATGGCTGTGTGTGCGTAAAACAATTTAGATTCACGACATGGAGGCGAAGAACCACCGGACGCCAGGCGCCCACCCCTCACCACCTTGGGTTTGCCCTTCAGGAAGTCAGGGATCCACATGAGAGTTGCACAATGAGTTGTTTAATCAAAGCTTCATTACTTGCGGCAGTTGAAGTTTGACAACTGTGTTGTAGCAGATGAATTTATAACAGGTGATTAAACTTAAGCCAAACTATGTATGCGTTAATCATTTTGGATGCTCACCTGCTGACCAATCAGAAAAGAGTATTCACCCAGACCATTGAATACATAATTTTAAAGAATAGCCAGTGTTTTTAGCACCATCATCAAACACATGCATGATCTGAGAGAACATATTATTTGATAAAGTAGTTGCAGTTTTAAATTCCAATTTTGCTAATTATAGTCTTTAATCTAATGTGCTTCTTGTGTTTAGACATTTCACATTTTAAGAGTTTGTAGGAACTTTAACTCACATCAGAAAGTTGTAGCAGTTTGATGAACAGGATCTGTAACCATTTTAAGTCAAGAATCTTTAGTCGGGCCTGGCCCTGCTTCAAAGGAAACCCTGATGATGGGAAATAAATAAATAGTTGACACGAGTAACTGCAGTCAAACCACAAAAGCACAGAGGTAAAACAGCCTCCAAACATGGCCAACACTATGGATAATTCCCAGAAGCAGTAGCTGGTTCACCTTTCTCTGAAAGAATCAACAAACACATGGCTGATTGACCCACACACAAACATACTACACACACACACACACACACACACACACACACACACACACACAAACACACACACACAAACACAATGTGCCTCTAGGACACACCATATGTGACCTCTGCAGTCCCTCTAACCTGGTGACTGGGAAGTACAACGTTCAGTTAGAAGCATGACACTTAGACAGGCATAAATAAACACTAGTGGCCCCTTTAACACACACACACACACACACACACACACACAGGTAAGTGGTTTCCGTTGTCAGCGGTTTCCTTTAGTCGAAGCAGGGGTCAGGCAGGTCACAGGGATGTTGGGATAAACTGTGCTTCTCAGATTATGAAGTGAAGGGAGTGAATGCAGATGCAGGAATCTCATCTGTCCCATGTGTTGTGTGATAATGTTTCGGGTCGGATCAATGGACATATACACTTACATAATTGCCTCCATGATAACCTTAAACAAACCATTTTAAAGGGGTAAACATCATTTTCCTTTTAAAGCCCATATGTGTATATCATTTTAAGTGGTTTAAACATGTATCAAATTGATCTAATGACATCTGAAATTTGATAGAATTCTAATCAATATTATTGCATTCTGCTTTCTGCCTATTCATCTAAATGAAGCACTGCTGCCAGTGTAGGCAGCCGATAATGAATTAGATTTGCCTCCTTTAAAATGAAATAACGTAACGGCCAATGTCGTAATAATTGGCCAATAACATAATGATAGCATGATAACATAAATGTTTTAATGTTATATGTAAAGCTCTTTGAATTACCTTGTAGTTGAAACTTGCTATACAAATAAACTTGCCTTGCCTATTGGCTCAGTTATAACATTTGCAAAACAAATGTTTTACTTCACCAGGCCAATAGCATAATAAGTTATTTCATTATCAGCCAACAGTTATTACATTACTACTTCAGCACTTTTATTACGTTATTAGACAGTTATTATGTTATTGGCCTATCCTATTTTAAATAGGGCAAATTCATTACATTATCAGGCATTATTATGTTATCAGCTGTCAGCTACAGTTAGCCATACTGTAGGAATCCAGCATAAACGATTAGGCAATGCTACCTAGTATCAAACCCACAGAGGAGAATTTTTAAAAATTCTTTAGTTCCATATGAATCTACATCAGTACTTTTTAGCTTCTTTCAGTTGTGCGTTTTGGTTTTATGTTGAGCAGCTTTGCCGTTCTGTGTTCTCCCCCTTCGTTTCCTGCAGCCAGCTGCTCACATCACGGTGAACCTCAATAAGTTATCTCCACGAACTGGTGAATATAGTGGGGCTTTTAGAAGTTAAACAGACAGATATGCTTGTCAGGAGTTGGTGGAGAGGAAAACAGAGCTAGAAGAGTGAATAGTGGATTTACTTTGCCAGAATGCCAAAAACCTCCTAATGAATGTTGCTCTGTAGCTGCTGGATGTTTACAGTTTTTTCTGATGGCTTAAACACTTACATTGATTCTTATAGCACAATTTCTAAAACTATTAATATTTATCACAAAACCCTTCACCAAGTTTGCAAAACTGAAAGCACAAATGCTGCTTTGCACTTAGTTTGCAATTTCGTAACAAACACTTTGTGTTTTGTGTAAATGCAATTTACTGCACAGCACTCTTTTTGCAAAACTGTAAACACAGCTCACTGCTTTACACTCAATTTCCAGCTGATCTACACACTCCTGTCAAAACTATACATATTTATGGCTATTATTTACACAATTTTGCCAACTGTCAGGCAACACTGTCACATGTGAAAACAATTATCTATAATTATTTGACTTTGCAATCAGCCTGAGCACTATAAATAAGCCACAGGTAAGCCTTTTTTGTGGAGAAAGATGGAAGGAGAAAGAAGAGTAAGAGGAGTGAGAGTAAGAGGAGGGCGAGGAAGAGGACGTGGAGGTGAAGAAGCAGGCGGACGAGGACGTGGACAAGGAAATGAATTTGGAGGAAGAGGACGAGGAGGTGCAGAAGCAAGAGGGAGAGGAGGACAGCAAGGACGCAGAGGAGCACTTAGAGGAAGAGGACAACGAGGTGTGCTTAGAGGAAGAGGACGAGGAGGTGCAGAAGCACAAGGAGAACGAGGAGAGGAAGGGGAAAGCGTACGACTAAGAAACAGAATCACTGATGTCATCAGAGCTACAATAGTGGACCATGTCATCAACCATGGCATGAGCCTAAGGGAAGCTGGCCAACGCGTTCAACCCAACCTGAGCCGCTACACTGTAGCAGGCATCATAAGAACATTTCGAAATGAGAATCGGTGAGTACAGTATCTTCTTCATACTAAGTTTTACATTATGTATACTGTAATACAGTAGTGTCATATTCCTTTGAGAAACAATACTGTACATTTACTGTAAAAATACTGAAATTGTTACTTTACAGAATTGTTAGACGACCTGTAGCTGGGGGCAGAAGAAGACTATTCACAGCTGAACAAGAGACCTACATAGTGAATATGGTGTTGGCAAACAACTCAATAAGGCTACGAGAAATACAGCAGCACATACGAGAGGATGACACAACATTCGGGGACATAAATAATGTGAGCATCTCTGCATTATCTCGCTTATTGGCACGCAACCAAATAAAGATGAAGCAGATCTATAGGGTCCCATTTCAAAGAAACAGTGAACGTGTAAAACAACTGCGGTATGAATTTGTGCAGCCAAAACGGTGTTGTTCACCATCATGCAAATCTGGGCCCATACAACACTGCACACATTCTTGCATTCCTGGACACCCTCCATGAAATAGTCACTCTCATTCAGAGACCAGAGCAGACCAGGTATGTCATCATATGGGACAATGTTAGTTTCCACCACGCTGTTCTGGTCCGCAACTGGTTTATCGATCACCCGCTCTTCATTGTGGTCTACCTCCCCCCTTACTCTCCATTCCTGAATCCAATTGAAGAGTTCTTCTCTTCTTGGCGCTGGAAGGTCTATGACCGTCGCCCCCATCAGCGCATATCCCTTCTAGAGGCAATGGAGGAGGCATGCGGAGACATTGACCGGGTATCATGTCAGGCCTGGATACGACACTCAAGGAGATATTATCCCCGCTGCCTAGCAATGGAAGACATTGCATGTGATGTGGATGAAATTTTGTGGCCAGACCCTGTAAGAAGACAAGACTGATTTTTTTTTTTTCCTCAGTGATATTCTCCATTATGTTGTTTTTTTTTTTTTTTTTTGTGCCTTGACTTGAAAAACACTTGTTTGTATGTATGTTTACGTATTTTGACGTGTGTAAATAAATATCCATACACTTTGACCCCTGTGTGTTACTGTATAAGGTACTGAAAACTAATATGCCCTGCACACACGATAAGCAAAAGCCAAATGAGTTTTTCATTGTTACTGCCAGTGTGCAGTGGCTGCTTTGTGTGCTTACTGATATTATGGCTTGTGTGCACCATCGGATACAAAAATACTATTTTTGAAAGAGTGTGAACAGTTTAGCAAAAAGTGTTTATGCAATTAGTGCAAAAACATGCTTTTGCAAGTAATCTAATGTGTTTTGCTATTTGGGTGAAAGGTTTTGTGATTTGTGTGTAGAGTTTTGCAAAAAAAGCCAGAAGTTTCAAAAATTGCATCTAAGCTATCAGAAAAAACTGTAAATAAGAAGCTTTTTGCCAACACAAGTTTATGAAGTTTAATTAAAAGGTTAAGGCTTATAAGCATTAGCTTTTTTTATGTCAGTGTAGTGCTGGGAAGTTTGAGTGGTTATCAGTATATATATATATATATATATATATATATATATATATATATATATATATATATATATATATATATATCATTATTTCACCTTTTTTTGTTAAGTACATAACACCAACATGTGTTCATTCATAGTTTTGATGCCTTCAGTGAGAATCTACAATGTAAATAGTCATGAAAATAAAGAAAACACATTGAATGAGAAGGTGTGTCCAAACTTTTGGCCTGCACTGTATATATATATATGTGTGTGTGTGTGTGTGTGTGTGTGTGTGTGTGTGTGTGTGTGTGTGTGTGTGTGTGTGTGTGTGTGTGTGTGTGTGTGTGGAGAGAGAGATCTCTGCACAAATCACTCCAGTACGCTTTCAATACAGTTTAAGGTTGTAGTAATTTAATTTTTTTATCGCTGGCAGCTCATCTGGTGACATATAAAACAGAGTATGTGGGCTTTTGTTACTGTCAGACTTTGGAGAGAATGCACAGCTTCTTCCTGGAGGCAGCGTGTACCAGTACAGACCTGAAACTTTCAGAATCCACAGTCCACAAAAATCACGTCAGATCACTTTAGATTCGTGATTCATTGTATGTACTTTAATGAACTTTTTCAGTCGTTCGAGTGACAGAGAGTGTCAGGTACTTTCATAATCTGCTGGTAGAGTATCTGTATCAGGACGTTGAAAGTTAACGCCGCAGCAGACTGTTGACACACTTTATCAGAGAAGTCAAACCAAGGACACAACTCCCCAGTAGCAGCCTGATGTTAGAGAAGTTTTACTTTCAGTTATGTTTGTGCTGGAGCTGCTCTAAGGTTGATCCCCTAGCTGTGATTTTTTATGAGCTTCAATATATCCTCATCATAGAAGGTGAAGTACATCTTTAAATAACTTTTTCATCTTATCTTCTTTATACTGTATAATTATTACGATGATATGTAAGCATCATTTTGAGATATTACTGGTTTAAAATCAAACGTGTCTCTTCTCAAATATTTTCACCAGAGTAGTTTAACCAAATGTTACTGACAGATGCTGCTGGTGCATCAGTATCTTGTTTATTTTTCACATCTTCCAGAGTCACAGATGTCTTCATGAATATTATAGTAAATCTTTGACAAAACACCACTTGTGTCTGCTTGTGTTTAAAATGCCTGTTTTCTCTGAGTTTACCATCTCCCAGAGTCTGTTAAGAGTGATTTGTCTTCTGATCCATTCTCATTATGATGATTTTAAACAGGTTTGACATTTATTACTGGAAGCATGTATGAGAGTGGGAGGAATAATAATAAAAACAAATCTGGACAAACTGAGCAAATATCAGTGGATGTGCTGTGACTGAAAGAGCAGCAACACCTTATCATTCAAATTGAGCTTTTTTTCTTAAATATTTGCCACTTTTCCACATGAATTGCTGATTAATTTAGCAAATCTAACTCTCTATATGAACACACTGGTGGAAATATAACTTATCAGATGTAATTTTCAGTGATGTCATTCTCTTTGTCCATCATACTTTGCTACTGTATCTTAATAACTATTGACCAGACTGCAATAAAACAATCTATGGCAGATTATAATGATTATATTGACCTCTGACCTTCTCTCTAGGTCCACCATCAGGCCAATATTCCTCATTGATGCACAATTTGGTCCAAGATCAAAATGAACTTCTGTGGCCCCATGATTTTTTTTTTCCTTCTGGCGCCATCAAAAATCACTACTTGAACAAAACTCTTAAAAATGTTAAAACCCTAATGGGTGAACAGGCTTTGAAATGTATTTAACATTCTCCTCAGAACATGAAGCCCTTCAAGCTTTGCACACTTTTTGAGTACCACCCACAGGAAATGTAATATAGTTGGCAGATGGCCATGAGTAGAATCATGTTCCAAGAGGAGTAAACCAATATGTTTCAAGGACCTCGTGACTGTTCCTACACTCAGAACCACGATGGGGACAAACTTTACATTTACAACCCTACCACTAGCAATGCTCATGGAATAACCTCATGTTCACTATTACTAATAATTCTACACACGTTAGTAATCCGGAGTGTAATTAACATAGCAGCCTCTAGGGGCTGCTAGTAGAGCTCTGGACTATTAGTCATGTTACAAACATAAGGCAGACCAAGGATCAACCAAAATCCTGACATTTTTTAGATTCTACCAACTTGCTTCACAACATCACTGCCCAATACATTGCCAGCATGGACATGTTTTGTAGACTAGCTGCGGTTTGGGGTTTGACTAGTGTTCTTGATATATAAGTTGAGTCTGTGTGTAGGAAATCTCCACTGCTGTACAGTAAAAGTGGATAAACTCGGTTTTAGTTGGGTTTAACCTCTAGTGCATCCCTGCTCACACGTTGTTTAAAGCCACCACTGTTTGTCTGCAGCTACATTTGCTGTCTGGCTCCAGTATTTATGGGCAGTTGTCTCTTTATGCTGCCCTTTCAGCACGCCAAGACACCAAGACACTGTGCCACTGCACCCACACACCCACCCACCCACCCGCCTGCGGTATAGTACAGTAGAGGGGCGACAGAAGGAGATGTGAGGCGATAGCCCCCTTTTTTTCAGGGCAGAAAAAGACCCCAATTGTGTCTGAGCGCCCTCCTCTCCCTCGCCTCGCCTCGCCTCGCATGCCTCTGGAAGTGCAAAGAAAAGAGAGAAAGAGATTTAGAGAAAGGGAGAGGGAAGGAGGGAAGGCTGGTTCGCTGTGCAGCTGCTCCTGCAGAGGCCTTTGGATTACATCAGAGTGGCTGAGAAGAAAGGAATGAGAGGAGAGAGAGAGGGAGAGGAGAGGGGAGAGGGGGGAACCCACAGGAGAGGGGGGCACCCAGAGGAGAAGGGGCACCCACAGGAGGGTTTGAGGCACACTCCACAAATCAGACCTCTTTTTTTCCATGCTCTCTCTACCCTGCTCCCTCTCTCACTATATCTCTCTATCAAGGGTTGTAGTGGAGCGGCCCTCCACAGAGCTATCATTGTTATCAGACTGAAGAGGACACACACACACTTGCACATACACACACACACACACACACACACACACACACAAGGGAGGAAGTAATAAGTTACTTTTTTTCTGTTACAGTAATTGAATAGATTTGGTTTATTTTCCTTCCATTTTATTTACTTTTATTTTCAAACTACACACTGATTCTAAATCATATGCCTTCAAATTGTTTTATCATTGAATAAGATAGGACATACATAAGTATGTAGATACCCTGTTAGTACACACACATTTCTGATTGTTGAACATCTCATTCTTGCAATAACAGCCTCCACTCTTCTTGGAAGTCTTTCCACCAGATGGAACCTGGCCGCAGGGATTTGTTCCCTTTCAGCCACGACGGGTCCAACATTGGTGTTAGGCAATGAGCCCTGGCTCGTAGTCAGCACTGCAGTTCGTCCCAAACGTGTTGGATGGGGTTGAGGTCAGCTTAAAGCAGGCCACTCAAGTTCTTCCACACTAAACCGGGGACAGGATTTCTTTATAGAGCTGACTTTGTGCAATGGGGGTGCTGTCATATAGACACAGGAAAGGGGTAAACACAAACTGTTGCCACACTACTGTCTAAAATATGCCTGTATGCTGTAAATCTTTTTTCCCCCTTGATTAGAATTAAGGGGCCTTGCAAAACTCATCCACAGTTAGATTGGCTAATGTCTTCTTCCTGATCAGGCTTTTAGATATGGATGCTTGCTGAGGAAAAAAAAGAAATATTTAGTCAGTCATTCTCTCTCTGCACACTTTGGGTCAAAGTTCAAAGTAATGCATACCATTGAATCTATATGGAAGTCCAAAACCATAATTGCAACCCAGTAGAAGGATAAAGGCCTCACTGTGCTTCAAGTGAAGAGCTTGTCTGATCTTATCTACAGCGAAAAACCCACTTTCTGACATTGGAATCAGATTTTTAGGTAGCTTTCCAAAATCCCATCAATCACTGTCTACATTTTTTTTTCCATTATGCTGATGCCGTTCAGAAAGCCACAATCAGTTTCACCTCTAAACTGTGTTGGAAGACACTCCATACAACCTTGTTTCTCTATCCAGTATAGATGAAATTGTTGTGTTGAAGCACAAGCATCAGGATTCATTTCTGTGTTGGTCTCTATATGTTGCAGGTCGAACCATGTTCTCTGGGACTCTGGTAGTGGTGCTGCTGATCCTCCTCATGTGTAGGCGGATCCTGTGGCATGGGTTATGCATCCTAATTGGTCAGAAATGGTTCAAGAAGCCTGCGAGGACTAGAGGAGTGGCCAATGGGAGACAGACTGGTGATCTCAAGAATGAATAGCTTCCTGATTCTAACCTAATTTCATTCTGTGCGGATTTCATTTGTACTTTTTCTGCTCTTGTATTCCACAAAAAAGGAAAGAGCTCCAGTGTGGCATTAGCAGTTCTAAGACATTTTACCAAAAGTGAACAATTTTATAAGCACCAATGACTGATTGTAATCACTTAAGTGATCTTCTCCACTGTCTCCTGACTTTTTATTTAGTAATTGATGGTTGGATTTGACAACTCATAACTTATAATATAATTTTTGTCAATGTGTTCATCATTTATACCTTCCTATTAAATCCAGGCTTACCAGATCATGAAAATCACACTTCTATCTATATTCCATTAATGTAAGACAATTGCTACCATGCCAACAAAACCACATAAATCTGTACTTTGAAAAGAAAGGGTTGGACTGTTTTTCTCCTACTTCATGCTGCCAGAAGACCGTTTTGGGGCTATCTAGTGGACAATTAGGGCACTGCATCTTTTCACCTTTAGACTTTTATTTTGCTGCTTACTCTTACATTCACAATTATGGGCATTTCAGAATTTGAAGATGACCTGAAATTAACATCTTGGGACTGTGGAAGACACTCGAGCACCTGGAGGAAAACCACAGAAATCACCCACACATAGTGCAGGAGGGAAGGCCTCAATGCTCAATGCTGACCACATTTCTGGTTAATCACATTCTATAGCTCTTCTTTAGTTTTTGTAGCAGCTGTGGTTTTTATATTTCTTTTTGGTAGCAACTGTGGCTGCAACAGTTAGCCTGGAACAGCTTCAAAGTGAATACATCTACTATGGCTACTGTGTGTTTTATTCTACTGCCAACAGGTATGTTTGCATATTGATGCCTCATATTGTGTGAAACTACACTGAGTTTATCTGTGTACATTATATAATGTGACCAAAGTGGAAAAAATATAAAGCTAATGCTAATGTTTGTTGATATGCAATATGTTTACTTTTATATAACCTCCTAAGTTGATGAAAGCATTCCACTGACAACAGAGCTATTGGTACTTGTTTGGGATCACAATGATAACTTATTGGGGGTCATATATTACTCTCTGTATTTACCTTCCCCACAGATAAAATGTATCCCTCCATTTCTTTGTTTCTGCCACTCTACTGAAGAGCCTATATCAGCTTTACATAAAACAGCTATTGTTCTTCTATGCTCCTTTGCTTTCAACAGGAGGAAAAGTGAAATTTGATTGTTCACATCCCTGTGTTCAAGTAAGAGGGTGTGAATCAACATGTAGGCATATTGTTCTGGTTGCAACTGAGTGACATTTTTATGAGGAGGGGTTACAGAGAGAGAAAAGAATTAAGCACTTAACCACTAAGAAGAACCCTCCATGACAATCAACACTCTTGTTTAGGTATTTTTTTTTTGTTTTAGATGTTGTGTGAACCCTGCACAGACGTATGTGGATCTTTGACTGGATTGTATGTATATACATGCCTTCTAATTTCAATTTCACAAAAAAAATTGCGTAATTCAAAATATAAATTTAAAGTCAAAGTTCTCAAATGCCTCTTGTCTCCATTATGTCTTCAAGTGGACATAAGTGGACCAGGCCTAATAAAGTGACCAGCATAGGCTGTTCCACAGAGTCAAGCTATTTTGCTGAATTACCAAATATTTTTTTTAATGTAATTGTTTGACAGGAGAGTAATAGTTTGCATGGCTTAACATAAAGACTGAAAGAACAAAACAGCTTGAATAGCTGTATAATGTTAAAAATATAAAATTGGCCTATCAACACCTTTAAATCCGTCCTATTTATTGCATGAACATCTGATGGGATGTGAATGATCGTTCCAAGTATTAGTCAGGCCCTCTTACCTTACATTACCAGGGCAATTGAGACAGGGCTTGTAATAGTCTTTAAATTTTGATTGCAAAACATATGAAAACATAAGTTATTGGTGTCATTGTTGATTCTTTGTTAAATGACAATGGCGTAAGTGGGTTAATCAATGAGTAGCTGGGCATTAAGTGATTTTAATTCTACTTCACCCCCATGCTGTGCATCAAAATTGTTTAACACACACCTGTTAATTAACCCTACTAAAAGAATACAATGTATATATATACTATCATTCATATATATATATATATATATATATATATATATATATATATATATATATATATATATATATATATATATATATACTACAATATATACGTACTACTTCTACTTCTACCGGTTAAACAGGATCCTGTGGTTTCCCTACAGGGAAGGATGCTGTGGAGAAGCCAGTCTCTAATTTGTCAGATTTCCTCTAAGGGCTCAGCAAAGTTCACGTCTTACCACTTACCAGGAAAAGAAACACAATGAACATATGACAATTTACAACTGCAAGCATGTCAGAATGTGTTTTTTCACGCAGAGAAGACACAGCTTTTTTGTGGTGGACTAACAGGTATTGATGAGGAGATGTGCTTGGAATGTGTTGGACAGATGTCAACATAAAGGATCTGAGCCCAGGAGAGGAGGATGATGATGAGGAGGAGGCGACAGAGGGGGAGGTGGTATGAGAGGCAGCAGAGAATGGCCTCGGCTCTTTTGAAAGTGAATTTCCTTCCCTGCAGCTAGAGATTACCAGGCCCTTCAATACTAATGGTCGCTACAAATGGCCATAGATAAGACTCAGTGGACAGACAGGGTGGGAGAGAGGAGGTCTTTTTAAAACAGCATTGATGCTACCAGTATTTTCCATCTGCACTTCAAATCACTTTTTTTTTCCTATTTGTGCTTCATCAGGTCTCTGAACATGAATCCCTTCATAAAGCTACTGTGAGATATGTTTGGCTCATGCTCAATTAGTAGTCAGAAGTTTAAAGTCAGCTGCACTAATTGTTGTTGCCTATTTCCACAAAAGATGTGATATGTGTTGGCTTTTAGTGTGTTTCAACGTATCTTTGAAATAATTTAGTAAGAAATAGTCAGGTAAAACTATGGAGCAATACTGGAGCAGAAAACCTTTTTTTTATTTTTTTAAACAAACCATGTTCTTATATGGAAAAGAGTAAAAACTAAAATTAAAAGTGCAAAATGCAGATCTCTTAGTTTTTTTTCTCAAGTGTATTTTTTGATTAAAAAAATATCTAGGTTCTTTTATGTATCTAAAACTAGAAACTCTTTAAACAGTCATACAATATTCACTCTCTATATATTCATAGAACTGAATGGTTGGGGGCCTGAACGATGTGTGAATTCACTCAAAAATTCTGGCAGTGGCTATCGTCATGATACCAGAGAATCAGAGATCATCATCATTAGCATATTTCTTGATGTAAGATAGTATCCTGGACAGCAGCAAGAATGGACACTAACAAACCTACATGTAAAACTTGTTAACATCATGCCTTCTCAGAAATGTCACACTCCATCCTTTCTCCCTTTTCCTCCATAGTGAAACACCTTCTGCACATCACTGGATGTTACTGCCCCAACATGAAGGTCCACCCTAAAGTCTTTGGATATAGATAATTACTGACCATCATCAGATAGATTAACAATACTCTCAGTGACTGAATGAAGGTCTATCCTGTATGTTTCAGAAGTTTCCTGGCTATCATGTCCTGTATTTGTGTTGAGACATCATTACATGAAGCCAGCTCCCAACAGCTGACATAATGATGGCATGATGGCACCAGATGCTTGTTTGGTAATTTGTGCCATCTGTCACTCTCCAGTTTTCTCCAAACATATAATTTATTGGATTACCTTTCTGACAGTGTTCCCACAGGATAGGTAGAAATACATACAGTGGAAACTAGCAAAGCATCTTTAATTCAAAGCATCTCTCATTTAAAATTATTAAAATAATAAATAATGTAGATGTTTATTCTGAGATACTTCATCATTTGACCAAATGATCAGTAGAGTAAAATATCTTACAACTAAAGCTTTGCTATCCTCTACACTTATTCAGAAAAAGCCTTTCACACACACACACACACACACACACACACACACACACACACACACACACACACGCACACACACACACACACACACGCACACACACACACACACACCTCTTTCGGTGTCTTCTTGATGTCTGTGTTGCCTCCCCAAGTCATTAAAATGCTGTTAAGATTCCTCAGATGCCACTGGCTAGATTGTGTCAGTGGTCACTTTATCCGACTTGTGTATGTGTGTGTATGTGTGTTGTATAAGAAATTTTGCTGTGTGCATCAACATAAATATCGTGATACATAAATATAAGTGAAGAACCATTTAAAATCATTCTTACAAAAATACCCTTTTACCATGCATGAATTATTGTCATCCTTATTGTCAGCCTTCTGAGAACCATCGCTGAATACACTCTGCCTGTGTTTTGTAAGTCTTCAAATCAAGATAACAACCCTGCTCATCCAGGAAGTCAAGCCTGTTGAACTGGATATGAAGAGTGCCATCATTTTACAGAAACTATAACCTGGGACGTCAGAGGCTTGGTGTGCTAAACTGAGTTCTACAGATAAAATGATAGAGACTGGTGGGAATGGTGGAGCCTGGGAATCCAAGAAGACAAATATTACTGGTAGATGTACTAATGAGTTTTACAGGGTCAAGGCCAAGGATAAATCAGTCCATTTTCATAAACTGCCAATGTAACGGAGAGCAGTTCTGCCTCGCTGGCAAGTGGAATTGAAGAGAGACAGTCCTACGATGGGCACTGACTCAAGGGTTTGGAGTGAACATTTTTTGGAGGAAGATTATATAGAGGAGAGGACCTTTGATTCAGACAAGCTAGCGGTTCAACAGACCAACAGACTAAAGCTCCGTCTGTTTTCTATTTGACTGTGTATAACGTTTTCTCTACTGACCGCCCAATATACCATGACAATAGTGGTACAAAGGCATTAAATACATCTTTTACTCCAAACAGCGGCATTCATGAACACCTGTTGCTCCACCCCAACACACAGTCTGACATCTGTCCCCTCGCCTAAAGATTCTGCATCTCTGCAGCACAGGATGTATGTGATAGGAGCTTGGCTCTACAATATAGCAGCTAAAATGACATGAAGATCAGTTTGAGGTGAAGAGGTGACCAAAATGAACCACAACAACTAAGCATCCGGGTCGGAAGGTATTCATGTTAAACTCATGACATTCCACACACATTTTCACGTTTCATGTCCCCTTCAAGGGGCACTATAAAACTAATTATCCTTAATGGGACCACCTTGAAAGTCAGGACCCCTGTAGGTTTTCTATAGACCTGCTATGACCACTATTCTCACTTCCCCAGGCCAATTGACGTAGAGAGGTTTGGGGAATGGCATAAAATGCTAAGTCTTCCCAGTAAGAGGGCCCTTCGTGGTTTATAGGGCAGCGTTTGCTCGACTTTTATTGGAGAACAGACGGTGGAAACCCTCTTGTCTAAGGAATGTATTCTTTGTTGCTCCTATTACCCCCATTTACAGCTTATGGAGTGGCACAGTTCATTCACTGTCTCAGTCGTTCAACACTTAAGTACCTGGGACAGCTTAATGTTGCGTTAGTTATCATACTTAAAAGAGGTTTCTTCATTTTTCATCATGGACATTCTATTCCTGACTTGTTGTTCATTTGGAGTGATCTGAGTAACAATTTCAAAATTTGGTCAAGTATTGAGCACAGTGGTGCACTACAAAATGGAGGCAGTCAGGACTATGTTTGTCCTCTATGAGCATTATGTCTGTTAGATTGTTGTCATAATGTTGCATTCACACCAAAAGACACTAACATTTCTTTGAAACTCACCAAGCAGCTGCAGGGTTTATGTGGCTTATGTTCTTCACTGCCTGGTTGAAAAGCGAAAGTGAAGAGAAGAAGTTGCAAAATAAACTTCAGCAAGGTTGAGCAGAATGAAACAGCTTTTTTTTTTTAAATTCTGTGTGACTGATGGACTTTTAGATTATTTTAAGCACTTGAAAAAAATGTCTCCAGCAACTCGCTCCATGGATGTACTCCCTTTGGTTTCCAAACTCAGCTCATATACTGCAGCAACACAAATCTCATGAGACTCTTGGAAGACTCTCGCAAGATTTGAGAAGCCAAAAACAACTAACTAAAAGTTAGGGAAATCCTGTCCTTGTTAAAAAAATGTGTTGTAGCTACACTTTTCAAAACACCATTCAAAACTTTGGGATCACCAGACAATTTAGTGTTTTCTATTAAAAAGTGATACTTTTATTTACCACTATGACTCGTAAAATGAATAAATTTATATTATTATATTACCTCTATACGCCAATGTAGATATTGCACCAAAAAAACTGACCTTGCAGTTAGAATAGAGTAATTTACCACATTAGTAATGTAGAGAATGTATTTTGATTAGTTTTGAAAAAACAGTGCTTTATTTTTAAAAATAAGGAAATTTCTAAGTGACAAACTTCAGTCCAAACAGTAGTGCATATTTTGCTACTAAAGTTAATTTTGAACACAGAAACAGTGACAGAAAACGTATAGTATGTATGAACTGTGACTTGATGAGTATTACAAAGGCAGGAGGTTAGGGTTAGGGAATGCATGAGGGTACATTTACACTGTATGCACATTAACGACCCAGACCCCTGACAACACCTTAGGTTTTTTTTTTTACAAATTCTAGAGAAAGGCCCTATCCAGTGATTGATGTCACTTACATGATTACATGTATCTGGGAGTTGACATCAAACCTACACAGAGCATAAAGGCCAAGGTCAAGGCTAGGCTTCCTGTACAGCAATGATTCCTCTTTCCCTGTTTCTGCCAGGAACACCTGTCCCAGATAACTGTCCTCCCTCTGTTTGATTATGGCGATGTTATCTAAAGATCAGCATGAAAGGGAGCTCCCGATCGATAAGATGTGCTTTGTCATTCTGCCATCCGTTTTGCCACTAAAGCTACTTACCAGGCACATCACTGCACACTCTACTCTTAAATGAACTGTTCTTCCCTTGAAAACTATGTGAAATCCCCTGCTTGTTGACAAAACACTCCAGGCCTCACCCCCATCTACCTGGTACACCTATGTTCAACCCCCACATACACACCTGTTCTGCTGCACAGAATCTGCTGAAGGCCCCAAAGGCACACTCATCTCCGGGTCACTCCACCTTTCAATTTACTGAAAGCCCTGAATACGGAGAACGTTATCTCCATTTGCACTTTCAGGGACACTATTAAGAGCATGCCAACACATACTTGCAGATGCTTTACATGATTCTCTCAGCACAGTCACTCCCTTTGATTTTTTTTGTGGGTGCTTTACCCAAACGACATTCCCACAAGAGGTCTTTTGCCTTCTGCCAGGCCATTATTGTGAATGAAAACATTTTTATTTAACTTGCCTGATAAAATAAAGGTTGATTGGTGACTGATTAGATACAGGAGGAAATTACCTAGCTGAGAAATTACCTGATTTTGGAAGATGTGATTAAGTCAGGTGCTACAGGTCAGGTACAAAGTAACAGAAATATTGGATTGGAACTTTGTTAGCTGATTCTTGCAGGTCATGTAGTCAGTTTTGTAATGTTCAATTCTCTCCATTCTATCAAAGGTCAGCACAGACATTCTTTGTATTTATTCATTCATCTTCTATACCCGCTTATTCCTCATTAGGGTCTGCTGGTTTTCTGCAGTAAAATGATTTTTTAAAATGACATGTAAACAAGAAACACGGTTTCTATCATCAGGGTGGTGGATTTCCCCATCTACTGTATGCCAATGTGTCAAGACAAGACCCGAGGTAACATATTTAGTTTTCCTCCACCCTGGGTTCTTTCTTCAGTAACTGTCAAGATGGCAGCCAACCTTATAAACAAATCCAACTTTGGTCCTTTAAAAACAATGAACGAAAACTGGGTGATGTAACAGATGCTGTGTCAATATTATTTTTTCACACTATGGTCCAGACTGTTGCATCAGACAGAAGGCAAGGGGCCTCCTTGTCTTACAAAGCGGATGGCGTCCAAACTTTAGTGTTATTGGAAGCTGTCTACCCAGGAGACCAAATAAAACTCAGAGGAAAAAGAGTGCCGGGCCATTGGTGGGTGGTCAGCACATGCCGCTATTCCCTTCTGGGATGCCCATTCACCCTCTGGTCAGACTACGCTGGTGGTGTGTTTGGGCGAGGAGGCTGTTGGCATTAGTTGGGCGGTGGGGGTATGTTGCTGCAAGGGGTGGTTGTTGCATTGGCTGGAAGCAGAGAGCTAGGTGTGGCTCTGCCGCCTCAGAAGATAAGGCTGCAGTGAATTAGTGATTACTGACTGTATTTAATCTTTTCCCTGCTGTGAGGCCAGCACCCAAGACACACACACATAAGAACTGGACAAGCCTATAAGGGCGAGTTTTGCCCTTCAGCCTACCCACTCTGCAGGGTTCTGTTATGCTCCATGCCTAAACAACCATATTCTGGTGCATGATTTTTTTTCAATGTATAGCTTGGGGGTCATGGTGTGCTATAGTGAAAGCTCACAGTGTGGTGCTATTTAGAATCACATCTGTCTGCAGAGGGCATTAACATCCCTGAATGCATGTAAGGCTTATAGCGACACCCAGTCAAATGAATTAAGCAAGGCTGCTTTAATTTCACAGAAACTTTAAAAACAGTTGTTTTGTTGTTTTAAAGTTGATAAAACAACAACTAGTGAAGGTTTATATTAAGTTAAATGCTTATGGATGCGATCTGCTCTATGGCATTAGACAAAAACAGGTAATATAATGAATTGTGGACCATTCCAATCTGGATGAATAAACCCACAACAAATGAGTTTTAGAAATGAATCCTCTTTAAATTGAACCAGAGCAGCGGTCAGGCTGAAAAACAGGTATTAGAACACGTTAGTAAGCTCCTCTTTCCTCATCCACAGTGAAATCTTGTTGGACTCGTTTAAACGATGGACATAAGTTGTAAGTTGAGCACCATGAGGCCTGCTTCAGATTCTGGCATGTAACCCTGGGTACCCCTTTATTCTTTCAGGCTCTGGAGTCTAACAGAAGACAACATTTTCAGATGTTTGCATTTAGTGAATGTGTAATTATAGCATATTGTGTCTGGCAGCCATGGCAGTAGGCGCCTGTCCACTCGCATTAGGTTGACTTAATTGTGTGAACATCTCAAGACAGAACTGGCCTGATTTGGCCTGGGGGAGTGGAGTGTAAGTGTGTGTTCCAATGTGTGTGTGTGTGAGAGAGAGTGTTACTATGGTTAGATTTATAGAGACGTAGTCTATGAACTATGTTAGCGATGGTCTTAAAGGTGAGTTTATTTTATTTCTTTGTGCTTGCTTATATTTCCAAATTTATTGTAAATGTATGTTTGAATGTGTTTTATTCAATAGTTACTCTGTAAATGTTAACAGTAATATGTTTGTGTATCTTTTGTACTAATGTGTGAGAGACCATGACAGTTTTTACTACACATATTTTATTTATGTGTATCTGTATGTTCAATTGTGTGTAAGCCCTAGAGGTGTGTGTGTGTGTGTGTGTGTGTGTGTGTGTGTGTGTGTGTGTGTGTGTGTGTGTGTGTGTGTGTGTGTTATGTGAGCTGGCTGGGAGGCTGAAGCAGTCAGCTATTAGCATGGTACATGATCCCTGGTGAATTGAAGCCTTATCAAAGAGAAGCTGGAGGATTTATGTGTTGAGTTCCTCCCTCCTCTGAAAGCGACCTTGTCCCTCCCTGTTCCTCTACACTCCTCCATTCAGACTCCAAAATGCCTCAGTGTAGTGCAACGCTTGTAGGAGGACGCTTAATATATGCATGCACACACACACAAATACAGATGTCCACCTAGCACCAGGCACATGTGTTCACACAATGTACATGCCCACATGTCCTTCTACACCAAGATGTTCATTCTAGTTAAAGTAGCAGCTCAGGCATTGGAAAATAGTCCCCTTCAAGAAACATTAGTTATTAATGTGGAAATAGAAAAAAAGAGTTGTTTCAATATTAAAAAAGAGAAATGATACATTTAAGTGTTGAATTATTTAGATAAATGTGAAAACTGTTGTAATGTTGTAGTGTAGGCAGCGGTGGAGTGGTTTCATTGTATAACCAGAATGACCATCTAAAATATGATGATGGCTAACTGTTTATGAAGTAAAAAAAACAAAAGCTCCACTTCAACTAGTTATAGTATTCAAAATCTACTTTCACATGCATATTTTAAATCAAGTAAACTGCATGGCAGCAACTTGTAAGACAACAATACTTCATTGTTCAGGCCAGTGTTAATTAAATAATATGGCTGTTGAAAATATAGGAATGCATTGTGTTTTATGATCTTAATTGCGTTTTTGCAAATCTGAAAAGTAGCACAATTGCTGCGGTTGTTAAATAAATAGGTGTAATAAGTAGAAATATTTCCCCGTGAAAAGTAGTGGCTTAAATAAATACAGATTTGATACAACAGGTCTGACAAGACCTATGCTGCCCTATTTTGTATATGAATACTATGAGGAATAAGCTTTTTCATTCAGAGGAAAATATTAATACAAAAATCACAAGTGTCCAGGCAAAATAATAAAAATATCAGACATAGATGGAAAGAGTTAGCTTCCGCAAGTCTATATATAGAGCTCATTTCAACAAATACTGAAAGTGTTTCCAGAACTGATAATTTTCTCTCATTTTAACTCATCTCATTTTACAACCGGACGTTGGTCTCAATCAACATTCATTCATCACTGTTACAGCCCTTGTGTGGGAGTGCGGGAGTGACTGTTTGGTTCTTCAAAGTCACCGACCACTTTATCACTAACCAGTCACTGTTTGCCCTCCATAACAAATAGAGATACTGCAGTTATGACCGAGAAATGTGTCTCCACCTGGTAACCCTGGTCACCTTGTCATGCTTTGTTTGCATGTTATATTAATGTTTTTGTGAATTCAAGACCTTCTTAATGGCATTTATACAAACATGAAAGCTTTTATTCGCAATTTACAACACTATTCAGTAGGTCTTCCTTGCAAAAAATTGTCATGACTCACTGGGAATGTGAAGATTAACTTTGCACAGGTTCACAAGAAATCATAATGTCAGTTCCTCATTTAGAAACCCCAGCAGCCCACTGTAGATACAGGTACAGGAGGCTACAACAGCAGCAGTCGCTCCTCAGTAACATGATGACATCAGGACGGGGTCCGATTGATACAATCTTTTAACATTTCATCAAAATGGACTGAAAAATCTTAAGTGAATATATCTTGTTTTTGGTACAATTAGCCCAATATTGAGTCAAATTATCTTAATGCACTGGTAGAATATTTTGCTTATTTAAATTTTTTTCCCTTCATTTTTGTCAATTTATTTATTTATTTTTTAAATAAAATGTTATTTTTTAAAAAAACAAGACCAGTTTTGCAAATGACAATCTATAATTGTTCATTAAAATAAATAAATGCCATTTTCTGATGGATAGGTAGTGTACAGCTTTTTTTGTTTACAGATTTACCAAACAGTAAATCTATGGGCTGTATAAGCAAAACAACAAGCTGAATGATGCTTAAATGCTCCATTGAGTTGATGGGATGGCAAAATCAGAAAAAAACTGGTTTTATCTCCACTATATGAAAAGAAAAGCTGGGATCCATGAAAACCAGTTTCCTGTGTATAATTATTCACCTTTTCAGAATTGACTGCTACATAACATTCTGTCAACATAAAATGGTAAAATAAACTTTGCTTGGTTTTAATATTTTATAAAATCTAATTCTAAATAATGAAACTGAAAGTTCAAATTCAGTACAAGTCATTTACCTAAACAAACACAGCCTGTGATATATGATTTATTTTCCCGCCACGAATAAACAAACTTGTCTTCACATTTTTTCAACCTCTCTGCCCTACTGAAACACCCCAGTGAAGAGCGGTATATGTAATTATCCTGACAGCACATGAATGCACAATTATTCACCAAGACCCACAGGGATGTTGAAGCCTGACAGCTATGACTGAGTCTGCCTATGTCTCTCTGGATGATTGTCAATAGAAGGCTGGCTTCTATCAACAGAGCCTCTCTTTGACTATAGGAGCTGCCTATTGGACATGCCTTGGAGGACAGATGCGCAACAAGTGTTTTAGTGTCGCTTCCGCTGCTCATGAACACACACACACACACACACACACAGAAACAGAAACACACACACACACAGATGGACAGATTGATCTGGTGTTAATCAGGCACATGCCAACATGATGCCTTTCTGTTCCTCACAAATGGCTGGATGAGGTTGTGTGTGTGCATGTGTGTGTGTGTGTGTGTGTGTGTGTGTGTGTGTTTTCTGTAGTGTGGCGCACAGCCTGGCACACTGCTGAACAGATGTAAATCCAACAAGCCTGACATTCCCGCCAAACTGACCCCTAGAGTGAGCCTTCCCACCCCCAGCACACACACACACACACAGCTCACATACACGCCCCCCCACTTCTCTCTCCCGCCAATATCCATAACCTCAACACACACACACACACACACACATACAATCTTTGAGCGTGTTACATGTCCAGCCCCACATTACACTCCCCTCCCTCACAGAATGGGAGGTTATGGACACACAGTGGCCTTGTGTCAGGCACATGGCAGGCTAGTGTGTGTGAGAGTGTGTGTGTGTGTGTGTGTATGATCAGGCAGGTGCTTCTTTTGTCTCAGAGACAGTAGCGCTCATCCAGACAATAGTCCAGAATGGACAGTTGCCCTCTTCACAATATCGTGGCCCATCATCCCCGTGGCCCGGGGCTTGCTGCCTTGTCATGTTATTAAAGCCTCAGCTAGAGGGGGTCTCTGACCGAAAGACAGAAAGATAGACGGGATGGCTGGCAAGCAGGCTGTTGAGAGGATGGCAGTTCCACGCATT
Organism: Lepturacanthus savala; assembly: GCA_030544235.1. Classification (NCBI taxonomy): domain Eukaryota; kingdom Metazoa; phylum Chordata; class Actinopteri; order Scombriformes; family Trichiuridae; genus Lepturacanthus; species Lepturacanthus savala. The sequence goes on along the minus strand of CM060462.1, from coordinate 22,729,313 downwards.
TGTAATTGAATAGGATATGATCTGATTTAGTGGCTGATGCTTGTTAGTAAACTGTGCTTCATTTCCCGTTGGAGCACCTGTTATAATGAGCATGTGATGTAGAAGCAATCTATTTATAGTGATTTTCTGTTGAGGCAGGGATGAAACCATATGAGGCCAAGACAGTTGTTTTTAATTAAAATATGATTAATGTGATCAGCGATGTCCACCTCTCATTAGGTTGAAATGATTTTGCTTCAAATGTTAAAGGATAATTCCTTATTTTTGTAGTTTTGGTGATTGTTACTATTTGTACTGAGAGCATGGCAAACAAGGTGAAAGAATGAAGTGAAAGAAGATCAGATTTTAAGTTAGTTAGTCTAATCTATTTGGAAAAAAAATAATGGCAAATAAAATTGTTATGACTGTATAAAAATCAACTTCCAGATTCTATTTTGACCTACTATACTTGCTTTTTAGTTTTGTGTACTGTGTATTAAAGGTAAAGTGTCAGCTTTTTATTTTTACCTACAAATTAAGTGATTTAGACAATATAGTTTGTTTACACATCTGTTTAACTTTGTTTGGACTTGGAGTGATGTCCAAAACTATAAAAGTCTGACACAATTTGTAATAAAGCAGCCTATTCAAAGCAAAAGGACAAAGGTTTGCCATTCTACCTTAAACCAGAGCCACCAGAGTGTTAATGTGGGTCTACCTTAGTAGATACTGAATTATTTTAGGTTTTTACAGAAATCCTAATTAATTAATCAATTGATCAAAATGTTAAGGCATGCAATGATATAATAAAAAGCAGAAGCAAACACAACTCCAAATCTTGAGCATTGGACCAGGTGTATGGTTTATGGAAAGAGTCAAACAAATAGGATATTGGCACCAGAAGATAAATGTATTATGGCCATGAAACTATTTTGTACTATTTTTGATCACTGAGTGCGGGTTTCCTGTTTGACCTGTAGTGCATGTACCTGGGGGGGTTTAGGTAGCCCAGGGGATGAGCCTGATGGCCCTGATGCTTGGCCTGATTGACCCGTCTGGTAGCCACACAGTTTTCTGCTGTATAATTATATATTTAAGTAATAAAAGCAAAAAGGGACAAAAGGCAAATCTGGGGCAGACAAAAAAGTATTTTTCTCAGCTTGTCCGAATCCGACTTTTCATCCCTTAATTGTTCTTCATGGTTGCACCGTTCTTTATTCGCTACTGTGTCTGTTGACCACTGCAGAACGTGACCAACCACCTGTTGCCCAAATGGCAGGCATGTGTCCAGCCTGCGGTCACCGCTGCACAACAATATGGATCCGAGGAAAAAAAGTAAGAGGGCTTCTTCCCCCCTCGTCGCCTTGTGTTCTCACGCCATCCTCCTCTTCCCACACACCTCCCTGACCTCATTGCATTCACTTGATCAGCTTCTGTGTGTGTGTGTGTTTGTGTCCTGAAGCGTGGCCATCGCGACGTGGCGACCACTCCTCACCAGGAGGCCTCTATCTCCTTGCAGAGCTGACCTGCTTCTCAACTCATTAGTAACATCCACGCACACACACATAAAAAAAGCTTCCTATTACAAATTTCACAGCTGTACCAACGCTGCTGCTCGTTAAAACTGAAGCCGTGCGTTTTTTTTTTTTAGGTGTGACTGCATGTCGGCGTCTTCCAGAGTGAGCCGTGATCATCATCATTATGTCTTCATTGGTTGTCTACAACGAGAATTCAGTCTGGCCTCTCCAGGTTAAAGCTGGAAATTTAATACCAGCTCATTGGAATAGGACCATAATACACCAGCGTATTACATTACACTTTGTACTGTTACAAATTAGACAAAAAATTGTCAAAATCACTGTATTTTTTCAAAAAACATATGGTGCACTATGTTATAGTTATGTTATTACATGCATGACTAGGTGTTAACCGTATTTTCTAATAATTTAGAAAATATTGGCTTTTCTTGTTGTAGGCAGCCTCCTTAGCATAGCGCGTATTGTGTTGCAATGCTAAAGCTAACATTACCTGCAGATGTGAAAAAAGTGGCGAAGATCTTAGTTTTTAATATTCTAGGACATGTTTATGGTGGAGGTGGTGAAGCAAATCGCTTGTGTTGTCTCCTGCGGCTACAACTTTAGCCCGACATTTACAGATTATGGTTGTTTGATTCGCGTCAGATCTAAAGTACTTCCAGGCAACCTACAAGGTGTGACATTAAAGGTTTAGACACAAAAACTACATTGTTATTATTAGGAAAAGATCAAAGCAGCAAAATGCAGTAAAATGACTCCCAATTTCACTGTAAATGTTCTGATGTTATGGTGCTCCTCACCATTTTAGGGTAAAAACATGAAGCGAACAGCGGTCTTGCACAGTTGACTCCGGCTGCTTTTAGAACTTTTCTAACATTTTGCCGTCTAGATGGCGTCGCTTCTATCGGATGATAACACAGGTATGAACCTACAAGCAGGTGTCGGCCCTTTTGACCCATATCTATCTACTGATAGCGCTTCAAGTGATAACATCTGGAGCAGGTGCCGTCTTTGTGTGAGTGGATTATATGGGATGGTTTGTGCTAAATACTGCTACTGTCAGCATTTTAATGTCTAGACTCACAATGATGACTTTCGATATGCAGCAGGTGAAATGTGTCAATTCACTGTCTTGGTTTAGCATGTTATTGTGCTAACATTTAGTACATTTAGGCATTAAATACTGAGCATAACTGAGTTTGATGTGTTGAGTTTAGCAGCAATTTGATCATAAACCAAGTGTTGTAAAAATATAAACACTTAATCTTGTCCCAGCCAGTTAATGTGTGTTCGGTTTTCAAGATCAGCTCACATGTGTTTGCAGGTTGTGCTAATGCCTGTTAGCCTTTACTTCATAGACTTTAATTGCATCTTTTAATCATTTTCTCACCAGTAACATGGATTTAAACATGTAGTAAACCAATGGACAAGCATAAAACCTCCCCAAAAAATCAGAAGATAACCCATCCCTTTTAGTACGTCCACTGACACACACACACACACACACACACACACACACACACCATTGTATATATGCACCTGATGGACAGATTGAGGACAAACACACATTGTCAAAGGGTTAATTGGTGTACCGGTCAAGCAGATTTCGGTCTCTCTGGAATGAACATACAAATGTGTGTGTGTGTGTGTGTGTGTGTGTGTGTGTGTGTGTGTGTGTGTGTGTGTGTGCACGTGTGTGTGTGGTGTGTGTGCACGTGTGTGTGTCTCCCAGTGTAAGAATCTTTAAACATTTTTGAATATTGAACTTTAAGGGTCTGAGTTGTTTTTATGGTTTAAGCTAGAATTTGGTGCAGATTCACTGATTATTTTGGTTGTTGTAAACAGTATTGGGTTGCATGTGCCTGTGTGTGTGTGTGTGTGTGTATATGTGTGCAACAGCTCTCCGTGCCTTGACATGAGACCTGCTGAAGCTCGGCAGGTGGCTGGCAGGCTGGACGTTGTAAGTGTGCAGGTCTTTATGAGCGAGTCATGCTTCAGCCTCACGCTGCTTCGCTCACACACCAAATGAGATTCGGCTCAATTAGCTGGAGGGAAACAGTGTGTGAAACCAGCCAGAAACACTGTAGTGTCATCAGAGAACAGAGCATGTGGTCAGCGGACAGCATCACGCTTGTATGCAAACACTGTACAAGTAATCTCAGATTTGATTACCGGTTTACATTCTTGATGCATTGAAGTGTCATGTTGCGTGTGTCTCATTATCTGCAGCTGAGCATGAAAAAAATAAACGACATGTCCTTCATTTCCTTTCAAATGAGCTAGTTTTTACATGCTTTTCCCTTCATTAAATGACCTGCAGGGTGAAGCCTCCTCTTATCTGTATCCCGCTGCCTTCCTGATCTCTAAGACCCATGGGCCTTCTTCTGTAGATGCATACCTGAGGCAAAGTTACCCCTCATGTAGCATGATCCTCATGATATAGATATAGTTATATAGTAGAAATGTTATTGGCTGTTGTCGATTATTGTAAAATGTTTATCAGGTGTCCTGGTTGCTCCGCTTTAGCTCATTGACTGACCAGTTGATTACACCTACTGCTACTAGCCACATCAAATGCAATCAACTTCCACAGCCCTGTGATCAATTCTGGCATTATGAAGTGTATGTCAAATTTAAACACACATGAATAGTTTCTGGGACAATGTCAAATTGTAATGTGGTATAACCCTAAACCTAGTACCAAATAGTTTAACTCTCTTAAAACGTTTTTAAAAAGTGGAAAAAAAACGTGCTAGTGTTATATTCTATATGGATTAAATATTTAAAATGTACAACATTAAGTTAAATTTACACCATTAAGTTACACTATTTGATATTTTTGTCAAAAATATATTATAATCCGTGCGATATTTGTAAAAAAAATGGTAAAAATGGACTTCCTAATGACATGAAACCAACATTAACACAAAATCTACATTTTGAGAGACCCGATGAATGATGATGAACTATTTTTGAAAGTTTTTGACTTTCTTGCCAACCATTATTTATCACTCACTTTCCTATTCAAGCGGCTGGGGAGACGTGTCCCAAATTTTGACTGGTACTGTAAGTGTTTATTAATTATTTATCAACAACTACAACTCTTCCTGTGGGTTCCTACAAGAAAAGTATGCTGACAATATAATAAAACATGAAATAGTATAAAATGTGTCTTTATAGTATCAAATGTGTCTTTAGAAGTTATCATTGTTGAAGCAAATACTGGGCTACTATACTTTAAGATTTCCGTATACCTGCTTGTAAATACATTATGTCAAACATTTAATTAATTTGTTTCTGTCATTACATTATCATTATTCTGTCATTGTCATTATTATCCACTGCTGCAAGAGGGTTTGATTATAATTATAAAAAAAACTGTACTAGGGCTGCAGAATGATGAACAGACATGACTATGGCAATTTAGTTTAGTTAGTAATTTTAACACCTTCCCTACCCAGAAACGTCTTCTGTCTATAAAAGTAAAGGTAAGACTGCAGAGTGCACAGGGTACAACATACACTATATTAGATATGTTTTATGTATTTCTCACACACACTCTTACTATAGACATACACATGGCTGCATTTATCCAAATGTTTCCGTATTAAACCCTCATCAGATATCAATACATTAAAAATGTCCCATTTCAAACTATTTTAATTGTATCAACATGACAGTGTGTGTGTGTGTGTGTGTGTGTGTGTGTGTGTGTGTGTGTGTCCACGCTAACCAGACTCATGTCCATTGTCCTCCAGAATCTGTCCTGCTGCTGCCTTTGTCGACTGACATGACTTGCAACCACCCTCTCTATTGTATCTTCTGCACACACACCCACACACGCACACATACACACACACACGGTTAAAGACATGAGTAAAAATCTCTCATATCCGTATATGTGTGTGTATGTGCGTTTTTTTTTTCTTTTTTGAACAACGAGCCATCGGAACATAGCGAGCCTCATCTTTATTGCCAGGTGTTATGTAACGTTCCACAGTCTCTTAACTCCTTATTAAACATGAGATGAGGATGCAGCCGCCGCCCTGAGCAAACTTCCTCTGTCAGTGAGCGGTGGTCGGCGACAAACGGAACGCCACTGTTGTACAAAGGTGGTGAACTTCCCTTACAGGCAGTCAACATCTGCAGCGTCGGGGGGGAAAAACCAACAGGTGACTGGAGACAGCAGAGCAAACAGAGGAATACAAGAGAGGCAAACATCCCACGTGCCTCAACTGAAATTTATATATGATATGATATAATGATAATGAATAGAAATATCAGAATCAATTTTTATTGATGTCACCGAGCAAATATAGCTAAAATAATGCAAAATATTGTGTTTTACTACAGATAAAAAAAAAATTATATATATTGAAAACTTAAAACAAGAACAAATTGACTCAAATCAGAAAAAAAAAACTTGAAATAAGCTAAATTATCTGCAATGCAAAGTTCAATGATTACTAAAATAAGAGTTTAAAGATTAATTATTTGTTCATAAAATCATAGAAATCAGTAGTAATTCTTCATTATAGAATATGAAGAATATATATTGTGTAAGATGTTAAACAGAGATTATAAAGCAGATCAAATCTAAATTAAATATCAAAACAGTGGTTAGTTGCAGCCCTACTACTGATATTATATTAAACTATTTTCTTATTGTATTGATGATGTGGATATTGATGATATATGGTATATTGATTCTGTAACACTAACATTGTGTTTTAGTATAGATAAAACTACTGCATTTAATGTTGTATCCAAGGTTTTATCATTAAATATATGAGTAAAACTCAATGCTGCCTTCATATCAGTTTTTTTTTTTTTGAGGGGGAGGGGATTTTTACAGGTTAAGACTCTCTGTTTTACCAGACTGTGGAAAGTCTGCAAGATGTAATCGATTTTCAAAAAACTACATGAAAACTTACACTATAAAGTGTAGTCTGTGTTTGCTGAAAAGTGAGGGTAAAATTGAGATTTCCAGTTAATGTATGGTCATGAGTTGTAGTGATCATGGGAATAAAAGCATGGATATAAGTGGGCCAAATGAGTTTCCTGTTCAGGGTGTCTGGCTGTCCCAGACAGAAAGGCTGAAAGGCTCGGACATTAGAGTTGGTTTAGCGGGTTAGCATGCTAACATTTGTTAATTAGATCCACATACAAAATACAGCTGAGACTGATGGGGCAGTCGCGAACCAAATTACTAGACAGAGTCGGGAAAGTGAAAGCGATGGGAGGGGGGGGGGGTTCGGGAGATCAACAAAATTATCATAACGCTGTGAATTTCTCTACAAGGGTAATTACCCAAAGAGATGAAAGAGCACAATGCAAGGCTGTCGAGGGCATGATCTGGAGGTTGTGAAGGTTATGATTTTATTTGTTTACTGTGGGACATTAAATCCTGTATCAAAGGTGACTGTAAGTGACTTTTGCACCATCATGCACATGGTCAAGTGACTTTGAAGTGCTGCTTTCACTTTTAAATAGGAAATTCTCCAGCGTTCCTGACTCTTTGTCCTTGATTATCCCCCGGTAACCTGCATGTGTAGAGGAAGCATAATGATGGATCACAGATCCCATATCATTAATACCTACTACATCTACAGCCTGACAAGAGAATTTGACTAATGGCTGATCAACACCTCATCAGTTAGTGTGCTATTGTTATCCATGACAGAGAGACAACATCACATTTCTGAATGCCAACAGCTACAATGATGTTACAATCTGTCGAGTTTCTTACACACATCAAGATGTATATTTGATTTAACGACTGGTGGAAAATAATACTGACAGACTGCCAAAAGGAAAAGCAATTAAACAATAAGGAGTGCAAGGGTCAGAGGTTAGTGCCACCACAGTGGTGCCTTCACGCAAAACCATAATGTAAAAAAGATAGGATGTCGAAAGACAATAGATTCTTACATGAGAAACTGGGCTGAGTCATTGTTAAGGAAAAGTTTAGTCAACTAGATGATGTAGCTGGTGCAGCCACCTGCTGCAGAAATACACCATTTAGTGTGTGCACATATTTACCAACATTAGCATTTAACACAATAATATCAGATATTGTGAGTGAAAGATGCATCTACATCATAAAACAATCTAAGTAGAAATAATTAGTTATTTCATTTCCCATTAATTTAACAATGGCACAAATACACGTTTCCTTCTTTTTTCTCCAATATGCTTGTATGTGATTCATTCAACTATCACTTTCTATAACTTTCACTATTATTCTTCAAGAAAGGACTGTCTCTTTTATCTTCATCTTATCAATTCAATAATTTCATCTTATCTTACTTGTGCCATAAAAGCAACATATGAAATGGTGTAGCCGCTTCTGTATGATATCTACACCACAGTTCATACTGTTCTGCTGACCTTTACTGTCATTAACCTTCCCACGCTGATGTTTGACACTAAGAATATATAGCTGTGTGTTGTGAATAAAAAAATACACACACACTGTTTCTAAGTCTAACAAACTGGACCCTTTGTATTTCTATGGATTTTGGATTTTATAATAATATGCAGGAAACAACAAGTCACTATAATTCTCTGTATAACGATGTGTGTTCCAGCAGAGCAGCATGGTGGACTGGGCCTGTTTTAGTTGTTCTAAATGGGTCATTTGTGTAAAATAGTATTGTTGTTATAATTATAAGCACTTAATATACTTCTGTCATTAGAACTATGTCTGAGGTATCCTTATATATACTAAAAAACACTGAGGACGTTGTTGGTCCCTGCAGTGCCTCAGAGACTGAGATCAGGGTTTAAAAACATCTTGCCAGCATAGTGCAACCTGTAAAATACCATTGTTATATTTTACTAACATTACATTGAAAGCAGTGTACTATTGATGCATTAATTTACTCATTATAAATGATGTAATCTTAGTTACATCATTAATATTTTTGGAATGGGGAGTCAGAGGATAATTAACAGATAAATGAAGGCTGGCCTTTAATTTGCAATGAGGGTAAAACATTCACACGCCTTTCAAGCTTTTGATTAATCATAGATTGTTTCTGCTCCTTATAGCAAAATATTGCACCAATATGCACCTTAATTGAAATGTTTTGATTCAAATCAAGAAGTATGTGTATGATGTTTCATACATTTCAAAGTTTTTCTAACCCCCATCCCCAAAAAGATCCTAATGTTAAACCATCCAATAATTTATCTATTTATTAAATTAAAATCTGTGGAAATCTATTAAATAGGTCTACCTGAATGTTGAATAGGGATACCTTAATTTGTTTAATGATTTACTTGAAAACATTTAAGATCCCCAGGTTAACCATTTAAGCCTATTAAACCTATTTTTTCAGTTTTCCTGCTATAAATGAGAATAACTAGGGAATATCTCTACAACCATACAGGTTATGTAAATGTAGTGGTATCAAAAGAAATGTCCAACATGTGAGGTAACTACAGAAATGTCAGAATCAATTTATGCTGCTGTGACAGAGAAAATATAGTTAGAATATGAAAAAAAATCTGACATTGTGTTTTACTACAGATAAAAAAATACTTTATTTATAACTTAAAACAAGACCAAACTGACCAAAGTTCAATGATTAATAAGATAAGAGTTCAAAGATCAATTATTTGTTCATAAAATCATATAAATCACACTGAGGATCATTACAAAACATGACAAATATATTCTGTAAGAATTTTGATTATAAAAGATCCAATTAAATAATCACACAAACAGCTTAAATCTAAATTAAATATCAAAATAGTGGTTAGTTGCAGCCCTACGACTGATATTATATTTTTCTTATTGTATTGATGACGTGGATATTAATGATATATATTGATGTTGTACAGTAACATTGTGTTTTACTACAGATAAAAATACTTTATTTAGTGTTGCAGCTTAATTTATATAAAACTCAATGCTGTCCCTGTATCAGGGGGTTTAGGATTTTAACAGGTTAAAGCAAAGTCCAAATCTGAACAATGCAGATAATAAATGAAATTGTCAGATAGTGATGTGTGAATCAAGAAGAAAGCTGTGCACCACTTAAAATCTTCTTAACATTATAATTTCCATCATTACATAAACGCCTTAATGACCCCTGCAGCCACCTACACCAACAGTAACACATGAATGCAGGTGTTGTGCGTCGGCCAGAGTGAACAGAGAGTGTCAGCTAGTAGGCGGACTGGGTGGCCTTCAGCTCCGAGACAGACCAGCAGCCCCCACGCGAACCCCTGGCTGGGAGTGGGGAGTGGAGGCTTCTGAGGGCTGCTGAGTGTATATATGTGTGTGTGTGTGTGTGTGTGAGAGAGAGTCCTTTTGTACATGTGAGTTCCTGTGTGTGTGTATGTGTATAGAAGATCAAGGGTAACCCCTGGCCATAGAGGAGGTCAGCAGTGTGACAGCGAGGCTCTCCTAGCGACGGAGCCCAGGAATGTTCTCAGGGCCTCGGCCAGGGGAAGTCGGCTGCCCTGGAACAATCACACAAGAGTTAATATTGGCCCTGCAGGTCAAAGGTTAAATGCCTGTAGGTCACAGGATGGAGGAGGGCTGCAACCAGACACAGGGGAGGGGAGCCAAAAACTGGGGCCGTGCTGGTATATCTGTGTGTGTGTGTGTGTGTGTGTGTGTTCCAGCTTTATGCTCTATGTTGTCCTGTCATCCCAGCAGCCTCTATAGCATAACACAGGAGATGGAGCAGTGATAGAACGAAACCATTACAGACTGTTTTCTTGTAGAGTCGCTTCAGTGTGTCATGGATTCCTGTTTCGCCTGATTACTCACTGCAGAAATAAACAGAGCGGGTTAAAACCTTCTTTGCTGATTTTAGTTAATAATCTTTAATAATCGATATAGATTTGGGATTTCCTGACGAACGACCCCGCATGGAAACTCTAACTTACCAACAATGGCAAAATGTCTTCAACACTAATCATATGATCTGAGTGGGGAGGTGCTTTGATTACTAGCTTGTTGCTAACATTGTCTGCTGTTTGTAGCTAGGCACAATTTTTGCAAAATAAAATGAAAAAAAACAAAGAGTGGGTGATAGAGGCTGCAGGGTTGAAACCTATGTGGAGCTGACATTCATTTTTTTTTAATATCAAGATATTGATTAATGCAGCTTAAAGGTTTCATTTGCCAAAAAAATCCAACCAAATCAAAGTTTGCCATATACATGATCATAATACTGATTCATCTTTTGATTAGCGTTTTGATGTTAGCACCATGCAGGCACAACAGCAGAAGATTAAAGAAAACATTGAACAATTTGTGTTCACTGTGTTCCAAATTATTATGCAATTTGGATGGTATTGTGTATCAGGGCTCCTTGGATCATTGAAATCAATCTCAGACACCTCTGATAATTAGTTTGTGAGGTCAGCCCAATTAAGGTAAAACTACTTAAGAAGGGGTGTTCCACATTATTAAGCAGACAACCATTTCCAAGCAATATGGGAAAGAAAAGAGATCTATATGCTGCCGAAAAGCATGAAGTAGTTCAATGCCTTGGACAAGATATGAAAATCTTAGATATTTCATGAAATATCATTGTACTGTTAAGAGTTTGTGAGTGATTCAGAGCACACACAGGTTTGTGTAGATAACGGCACAATGAGGAAGGTTTCTGTCAGACTAAAACATCAGATTCAGAGAGCAGCCGCTAAAACGCCGTCACAAACCAGCAAACAGATATTTGAAGCTGCTGGTGCCTCTGGAGTCCCACAAATATCAAGGTGTAGGATCCTCCTAAGGTCAGTTATGTGTAAAACCTCTATTCGGCCACCCTAAACACTGCTCACAAGCAGAAATGGCTGCAGTGGGCCCAGAAATATATGAAGACTAATTATCAAACAGTCTTGTTCACTGATGAGTGCCGTGGTCCAGATGGATGGAGTAGTGGATGGTTGGTGGACGGCCTCCATGTTCCAACAAGGCTGCAACGTCAGCAAGGAGGTGGCGGAGTCATGTTTTGGGCCGGAATCATGGGAAGAGAGCTGGTCAGCCCTTTTCGGGTCCCTGAAGGTGTGAAAATGACTTCTGTAAAGTATGTGGAGTTTCTAACAAACACTTTCTTCCATGGTACAAAAAGAAAAAACATGCTTTACGTACCAAAATCATCTTCATGCATGACAATGCACCATCTCATGCTGCAAGGAATACCTCTGCATCATTGGCTGCTATGGGCATAAAAGGAGAGAAACTCATGGTGTGGCCCCCATCCTCCCCTGACCTCAACCCTATTGACAATATTTTGAACATCCTCCAGCAAAAGATCCATGAGGGTGGGAGGCAGTTCACATTCAAACAGCAGCTCTGGGAGGCTATTCTGACATCCTGCAAATAAATTCAAGCAGAAACGCTCCAAAAACCCACAAGGTCAATGGATGCAAGAATAGTGAAGCTGATATAAAATAAGGGGTCTTGTGTTCAAATGTAACTTGACCTGTTAAGATGCTTTTGATTGAAATAGCTTTTGATTTCAGTAAATATGACCTCCTAATGCTGCAAATTCAATAGATGAGCATTTTCAGTTCACAACAACCTATAAAATGTTCTAAAAGGTTGTTTTTTTAATTTTTGAAAAATACTATTATCATTGGAAGTTTTGTTTAATAACATTCAAATACATGAAACTAACAGTTGATGACATGAAAATTACACTAACTGTTACACTGTCATTGTCACTGTTACATTGTTACACTGACTGACATCGACAATTTAGGAAAATCTGAGAAAAATATGATTTGCATAATAATTTGGAACACAGTGTGTTCCAAATTATTACACAAACCCTGTTTCCTGTCCTCCTGTCACTACAGAAACTAGAGATGTTGTGATTGGTTAAAGCCGTCGGAAATATTAAACTGGGATTGATCTGAGAAACAGGAATCAAGTACAATCACTACGGAAGAAGATGGCAGCTACATGAACCTGGGGCTGTTACTGTTAACTTCCACTCCTGTTGTGACATCACAACAGGAGCTGTTTTTAATCAGCTCATATTCAGCCAGGTTTCACCAGAGGAGGCCAGACCACAACGGAATGAGTGGGTGGTCTTATTTCACAGTTTGTGTTAGCAGGAACACCAGAGACCTAAATATTTACACACAAGCAATGAACCAGTGTTTTTTTCTTCTTCTTCTTTTTTTGTAATAGGGCCCCTTTAATTAACTTTTGGAACTATAGACCTTGATATCAGACTGAAATCTGACCCTGGTTAGTTCTAAAGAAAGCTGAGTACAGACTGTTTATCCAGAGGTACAAGGGGTGTGTACAGCCGCTTGAAATAAATGTACAGGTTAAGGTTTCTGAATAATAATTCATTTAGTACAAAGTGACCAACTTGTGTACAGATTATAAAGATGATAAATTCAAGATTTAAAGTGTTTGTCATGTTCACAGTATGTAAACAGGTTTCCCTGTACAATGAAATTCTTACTGTCCACAGATCTGTCCACAAGAATGCCATAACAATAATAATAATAATAATAAGGTAAATAGAATAAAATAATACTGAATAACATAATAACATAGAATACAAACTATAAGTAAGCAAGTAAGCATAGATTTCCAAAAAAGCAAAAATCAGGCAAAAAAGGAAAAAGGTCTACATTTGGGAATGAGCAAGCATGTCTGCCGCGGGGGGCGCCATGATTTCACAACCATTTAAAAAAAATACCCATAAAACATGTGAGATAAATATGAATGTGTCATATAGAGCTGTGGTAATATTCCTATGTTTACTGAAGGTCATTCATTCACTCACATGACCAAGCTTTTCTCACATTTCTTTTTTTTTTTTCTCAAGCCTTTATGACTGCATGCTCTCTCTCTCTCTCTCTCTCTCTCTCTCTCTCTCTCTCTCTCTCTCTCTCTCTCCCTCTCCATTAAGTTGAGTCATGCATCCGGGTGAATGTATTTTATTTGATATTTGGACAATGTATGGAACTTTCTCAGCCCAAGAATGAGACTACACCCTCTCTGTCTGTGTTCTCCTGTTCCACACCCCTCCTCACTCCCCTCCCCCCCACAGGCTCAGGTTACTGTGAGAGGAAGGAATGTATGAATGGACGGCCCTCCGTGCACATGCACATGTGTACAAGCACAGCCACACACACACACACACACACACACACACACAGATGCCCACGGCTGCTCAGGCCTCGTTCATTCACAAATATCTGGCAGAGCCTGTCACCTGACCTTGTCCAAACAGAGGAAACCCACAAAGATAGAGCTGTTGACTCATTACAGAAATGCTTTTAAAAGCTGCAGCACTTATCAATAAACAGTCCAGATATGGAATCTTTGAGCTGCGAGAGTGGTGCACTATCAAGAGTCAAAGACAGAAGACATGAATTTGTAATATTGACAATTCCATGATTTGCCAAATTTAGTTCAGTGACAACACACTTGGATACACTGAACAATGGTGGATCTCTGCAGAGTGGGAGTGTTTGGTTTAGGGGAGTGTGGGTTGTTCACCATTATCTCTTTAACTGGAGCAGGAACAACATGATCTTGAGCACACTAGTAATCACGGATGAATGAAACCCGAGGGCTTGTCCACACCTCCGCTGCTGTCGTAGGTGTGGAGCTCAACCAGGTCTGGTTGGTTTTAGGTTGAACTAGAAGCTCAGAATAAGATAAACTAGTAAATCATTGTTGAATAATGATTCTTTAAATTGGACCTATTATGAAATAATAATAATAAATTCTGCTGGCTATGGAAACTGAACTGCATGTTACTATACTATTACTACTACTACTACTATACAACTCAAGTAAAATACCAATGGGTGGCCTTGGGTTATAGTGTTCTTACATTAGGAAACTACAGTTTGATAGAACATTCATTCTATATAAGTTATTCATAACCTACAGTCAGTGCTTTCTATGCACACAGGGAACATTTTTATATGTATGTTTTTGTACATTACATTTTGTTTGCTATTGCTATTTTGTTATTTTATTACATATAGTTTGTTCTTTATATTCTTATTCTATACGTCATTATCGTCATGCTGCTGCTGCAAAGTAATTTTGCAGTTTTGGATTAATAAAGTTTATCCATCTATCTATCTATCTATCTATCTATCTAATTTTGTTTGTGTTGATTTTTAACATAAAGAGTCATATTTTTTTCTTTGGTGTCCATCCTTAATAATTCAAAGCCAGTTCTTCACTATAAACCAGTAAGTCATTTTTACATAATGATGATGATGGTTAATACCATGATTAATACTTTTCATGTTTATACTCTTTGTTAGCAGATTGCTGTAAAAGTAATGCAGATAAGTTGTGCCTAAACATTAATGTCATTGTCAAACTAACTAACTGATGATCTGCTACTGAAACCGAAGGATGCATGGCCAAATGAACATGAAAACACTGAATCACATTTATTTAATGCAACACAAAATATTAAACAATGTTTTTCTACTGTGAGAGAAAATATGGGATAATATGCATGCTCAAAATGGTCAAAATATTTTTTTTTCCTTTAACTCAATATTAATTTAAATTAAACTGTAATATCCATTACTGTTCTTTTTGTCACTGGTAAAATGACCAAGTAGCTATTTGACATTATCAAGAAACTATTGTGATATAGTTGAAGCTGAAGTAGATGAAATCTATATTTATTGATTGTTTTTTATTTGTCTCCATCTTTGGTGTAAATCTCTCTTAATTAATTTTTGCCCGGTAAATCATTAGTTTTTTCTCCTGTTAACACACAACAAACTTGATAAGCTATTATACTAATACATTATTGATTTCCTGCACCAAATGATTTTTTTCCAGGAATGTGATGAACGTTTCTTTTGTCTGCATATGTTAATATGTACTATTTATCTACATCCATACACTCTTACTTTCTTACAAAACCACCTCTATTCTTTTCCTCCACCTTTACAGCGTGGGTCATTCCTCTACCCACACCTCAGTCATAATAATGGTGATTTCTCTCACATGCACTGTTTAATTGCTTCCCCACTGCACTCATTTGGCAAGCCCTTTGGTTGTGTAAATGGCTTTATCAATGCTAGCAGCCTCATGTGAAATTCCGAGAGGCGGCAGATAAAACACAGCGGTGTGTGTGTGAGGCTTTGCTCGGCCCCGGTGTCACCTCCGCTACCTACGACCTCACATAATCAGGAGGTAGTCCATCAGGATTAATGGCTAACTATCTGGCTGCCTGAGCGGCACTTCATTTACAGGAAATGAAAAGTGAAAGCATCAGATTTATTTGAATCAGACTTTATTGGTCATATAATAGTCAATCACAGATGTGGGTTGCTTGCTTTTAGACTCAATGGTCATCATAAATTGTCAAAATATGTGAATAATGTACATTGGGCTGCTTGTAGTTTTGCAAGTCAGTGCACCATGCATTGTAAAGAGCTAAGGTTGTATTGATTGTTGTAATGTGTGCCTGCCTCTAGGGGGAGCTTCACAGTCAACTCACAATGCAGAGAAGGACAGAAAATCATCATCATGATGATTTATTTAAATGTTCTTATCATTACATTGATTGCTTTTTTATAATATCAATTAAAGCCTATCTCTTCTGCTCAGTGCAACAAACTGGAGGGTTTTTAGTTGTTGAAGCTGCTGATAACTGATATTAAAAATGAAAAAGACAGCAATAACTAAAGGTAAAGTTCTCCTTAGAAAGCTAGATTGAATACATCAGATCTGTTGAGTAAGGCCCCGCAAATAGAGCTATTTATTAGTAGGCAAATGAGTTATTATTATCAGTGTATATGATCTATGTGATATGCTTTATACTCCATTAAAAGTAGGTTGTATTCAAGCTAAAAGAAAAACTTTCATAAATCAATATTGTAAAACCTAATTTAAAACACCTGCACATTACAACAAGCTGGGCTTTGAATTGTCTACAGTATGTTCAGTTAAACCGAAAAACCAGGGATTTGTATGGTTTTCCCATGATTATTTATATATTTATTAACTTTTTAAACATACATCCAGTACATCTATAACAATTAGAATAGGCAATTTTATAATTAAGTATAATTAGCCTAAATGTGGTTAAATTTAATTTACTTTTGATTTTGTGATTAGTTGAACTTTATAAAACAATGCAGAAAACGTGTTTCCTGCTCTGTCGTGTTTGTTTTATTCATGTGGTAAACTCAGCTTTATGTCAGCACAGGGCCAGCATGGGAGGATGTATGCTTCAAGCGCATCCGTTTTTGTTCAGAGGAAGCTTTATCGCTCATATCTGTCTGTCGTCAAGTGCTGGCCTGCACAGAATGCTGTTAGCATGTGTGTGTGTGTGTGTTGTACTGGGAGAAAGAGAGTGTATGTCTTTCTAATATAGTCAGATTCCTCTACTACCTCAGCCTCCGCCCACATAAACCTACTCCTTCCTATGGCAGGCTGGTGGTGGTTTCATGTGTTGGGGGATGCAGGCTTTTATTGCATAAGCAGACAAAACAGTGAGGGATGGAGGGGAAGGGGGGAGGGAAAGAAAGGAAGGGAAGGAAGGAAAAGATAATGTGAGAGACGTGTAGTGAGAGCGTTGAAGGGCTTAACGATGTAACAATCAGAGGTAACAATCCACAGCACTGTGTGTGTGTGCACGTGTGTGCACGTGCATGTGTGTATTTGTGTGTGTGAGAGAGAGAAAGAACGTTTTTTTTTTGTTTCAATCCAAACTGATCAGGGTTTTGGCTTCAGATTCAAAAGATTAAAATAAACCCATTGATGAGCTTTTTTTAATTTGCTGATAAAATCAATCTGGAAACAGGCCTTTATTTCACTTACTGATGCTGCATGTGAGTTTGTGGACAGTCAAGCTGCAGCTACACAATGAATATGTCACCAGATTGATCATTTGAAGCTCCTTGTATCCATAAAACACATGTTTAAAATGTATATGTTGCATCTGTAATTATTTATATATTTGATTATATATTATTGCTTCTAACACATACAATTCATTTGAGCTACATTATAAACTATTGCAGTGTGCAGGTTTCAATTGTTCTTGAATTATTATTTATTATTTTACTTTATTTGGCTTAAGTTAAATTTCTTATAACTAACTTATAAGTTAGTAGAATTTACTGTTGAGTTGCCAAAAATCAGAATTAAGAGTTGTGAAATCTCAGAAGCAAAACTTTAAATATTTAGTTCAATTGACCAACTTAAAATTTTATCATAGCTTGTTGCCTCGAAAGTTTGAGTTGAACTACCTTTCCTTTTTTCTTTTAAATGAACCTTTACATTTATATCATTGCTGTCTGTGTGGAAGATATCATACCAGTGGAAGATATCATTTTAGTGCTGATTTTAATTTCCACAGATTTGATCATCTACACTACATTAATGCGCCATGAATTTATTTGTTTTTTGGCCACCTCGATTCAAAAGGAACACAGCAATGACATATCACCATATTTATTTTATGGAGTACACGCTTGCTCATTTCCACCTGTAGCAGACACAGAGCTTTCAAACTGGTTTAGAGGTTGGGGTTTTATTCCACAGGATTAATAAGTCCAATAATAGTTCTACTTTTAGCTCTGTTTTGTTCTATTTTGCTAAAAATATATGTCTCTTTTACTGCTAAACACTCCATGATGTCCACCAGCTATTTAGTAAATATGTCTTTTTGCAGTTTGGTGATGGGCAGGTAGTCTACAGTGGGTTTAGTGGATTTTTTTTCTGAAAACTGCTCCTGGAAACAAGGTTGATGAGAGCGGCGAGAGCGAACCAAAACAAAGAGCTGAAACGCTCCATAGGGTTGATGGGGAAATGAAAAGTCAGGAGATAATTCTCTGTGATTTTGCTACTACAACTGACAGACATAGTCATTTGACCCATTGCAAATACATCAAGTTCAGTAGGTTTGGGAACTTTGGGGATTTGGGGGAATTTTTGGACACTAAATCAGGGAGTGTAGTCCATTTCAAATATAGTTGCCTAAACCAGCTATCCACCACACCAATGCAGTTTCATCCTGTCTGAAACCTCTGAAGACCTGCTACAGATCAATATAGAAACAAACAATGGCTGCTCTATAGAGAAGATTACAGACCCAAGTAGAACCATTAATGGGTCTCAAGAAGAAAATCACCAGTTTTGCTATGAAGAATCTCTGGCAAACATCGTTTCAGTATACATGAAAGACAGACCTTCTGGGGGGAAAAAAGGGGATGGCCACTTTCACTCAAACCAGAAGCTTTAAGGCAGTAAGGAAACACATCTTCCCCAGGCTCACCCTTCATTTAATTTAATTTGGGGCTGAAAATCAGGCACCTACCATATCGCTTTTTGGGTAGCTTGAGCTTCAGGAAACAGTGGAGGGGGGATAAAATTGCTGTGCAGGAGGGATCAGATTGGTATCAGGGCTCTTCCTGCTTGCTGTAGTCAGGGGGTATTAGACATCAAAGCGGCCTCGGTGCAGAGGGCTGCGAGGTGACCTGAAGGGTCAGCGTGTGTGGTCAGGTTTTGTCCA
Source organism: Lepturacanthus savala (assembly GCA_030544235.1). Classification (NCBI taxonomy): domain Eukaryota; kingdom Metazoa; phylum Chordata; class Actinopteri; order Scombriformes; family Trichiuridae; genus Lepturacanthus; species Lepturacanthus savala. Next base: position 22,710,304 of record CM060462.1, on the reverse strand, counting down.
AACTTTCAGTCTTAATTGAGTCACTATGGACAGTTTAAAATTCAACAATCTCATGTTTAAGGGGTTTACAGTGTAAGTATTTTAAAGCTCTTTCCATGAAAAAGATCTACATTTTACCATACAGATGGAGAAATTCTGACGTAATTTAACCTTCAACAACTTCTCGGCAGCTTTTGTTTCAAGTTCCATTGGAACAAACTTCAGCAGTGGTGTCACTCATGTCTTTTTTGTGAATGAGTGAAAAAAAAGGTCACGTGCTGGTTGGTAGAGGAGAAAAAGTGCATTCCAGTTGGCTGGAGGGACTCTGGCTGCGAGCGTTTTGATTCGTCATGTCAACAGGAGGCTGGACAAGGTTCTCCAGAACTGTTGCCATGTGAGAGTGGGATGATCTGTTGTGAATGGACGCAGAACTCGAGTAATCTCTACTTGCTTTTCTCTTTGTCTTCTGCCTTTTTTCCCCTTCTTTTGTCTCCTGGTTGGAAGTTTTTCTTTTGTGCTGTCCCCTGCATTGAAATTTGCTGTTTAATTCCAAATGAATGGATTCCCAATACAACTGATCAATTCTCCTGCCTAAACACCCAATGATTGACACCCAAAATTACAGATATGACCATTTTAATTCAGATCGCCATTCATACTGTATACCAAAACCACATCAGACACTAAATAATAACAGCTTTAACAGAGGTGGGGCATCACACTGTGTCCCACCCGTCCTCTCCTCATCTGACTTTACTCCTCCACCCCTGATAACATTGTTATCTACGAGGCAGAGGGAGGTGGTGGTCAAACAGCTACTTCTCCACATTTGAGATGCCCTGACACCAGACCAGAAAGGTCCTGATGTTCTGTAAGAGGTAATCAGGTTGGTGTTGTAGCTAAAGTTACCAGGCTTCAAAGAGCACAACCACACAGAAAGAACATGGAGGAGGAAGGATCACTAACATCTGTGGGTGGAGGTTACAGCTGTTATGATCTCATATCAAATCAAAATAGAAAAATGTTGTTCATTATAGTCCCTCAGGCAGAATGAGCAGCATTACCTACTCATTACACAAACATTGCTGTAAGCACTATCAACTATGTATAGAGCTCCCCCTTTTTTCCTTATCATTTTCATATTTGAGATAGTTTGTCAGTATTTATATATTTGATTACCATTTCATCGTACTGGAGCTAATTAGATTTGGCAATTCCTGAGGCATATTTCCCGATAGCAACATTCCATTACATTTAAGATTGCTGGATGAACAGCAGCCTCAAAGCTAAGTTGCAGTCATTTTTGTCTCTTAGGCCTCATTTATAGTTCTGCGTATGTAGTTAAGAACGCAAACCGCCCATGTCATAGGCACCTCCAAAAAATCCGATCTTTGCGTTGTGGTGACACAAACCGCAAAGGCTGTGTTAAATGGTTGTACATGCCACCTCCACAAATGGTTTCTCTGTTGTCTCTGCTTTGACATTTGCAATAAAAGCACTTCCTGTTCGATATTGATGAGCTCGAAACACAATCTCTCTATCCTGGTTGCCATTGTTTACTGTAAAGAAAAAAGCAAGAATTTGGCCTAGCAGCATGGCGACGAATTGCAGAGTGACGCGTTCATCCGACCCAGAACTTTGAATGCTCAATGCCTGCATCACGTCAATGGCATAGCTACGTGCCCAGAGGTATAAACTAGGATTTATGGCCATTGAGGGGAATGGGATGGGCTGAGGTGATTAGGGAATGTGGCAGGAACCTATACCATTATGCTTCCAGGGTAAGGCAAGAAATCCCCCCATGGTCAGGTTAGAACTATTTCAAAAGACTAAAGATCTTGGTAGGCTTCAAACAGCGGGACTTATGGAATGTCTAACAGTGTCTGCAGAAATGGGAGTGGCCAGCATCCAACATTTTTTTGTTATTCTTCAAAACAGACAATCCAACAATATTTTCACTTTGCCTTCAACTGAGGTCATCCTGAACAGATATAAACACCTTTTCCTCAAGATGTGGCAGAAAAACTTGTGGTATGACGTAGTCGTTTGTAGCAGACTGAGACTTTAACCCAGATGCTCACATTTACACTTTAGGAGCCTTTTGAACTGTTTGACTAAGTCAGAGCAACAAGAGATATGGGGGGGGGACCAGAAGCTACGATTCCAGAATCAAAGGCCTCCTATGATGTAAGCTAAGACAACTCCATCCCAAGAAAATCATTTGAAATAATAACCTGAACATCCATTGCAGGAGATCCATTTTGGCAACTCTCAACGGTGTATTTTCAAAACACTTTTAGAGAAACTGCACTAACTACCTTACCGTGTGCTCTCCAGCATGACTTTACAGAGGCAGCTGATTCCCACAGGCCTCAGTGAAGTCCACGGGTTAGCGGGGGATCCCCTGTCCATGAAGACATGTGTGGTCCCTCCGTCATCCTTTTCTCCCTCCCCCTCCGTGGCACTGTTTCACTGGCTGAGGCTCCCCTCCAACAATCAGGGCCTTCATGGGGGCCATAATGACAAAATGAAAGCCAGTTGTGCGTCTGTGGAGGTTTTAATGACTTTCAGAGCTGCTGTGGAAATGCTGGGCTCAGTCCAAACACACGCTGCCTGCTGCAGAAAGACAAAGAAACTCAAGGGAACTTTGCAGGCTTGATGCTGAGGTTCTTGTTCCTGCAGATCTTGTCTAGTTGTTTTATAATGTTGCTACTGATGATTACAGTAATAAGGATGAGAATTGTGAGGAAGATAATGAGGAAAGCGTAGTGTTTGAATTTGGGTTAGATGTGCCACTCATTAATAATGCACCAAAATTATGAATAACTGATTTATTACGTTCCAATTCAATGTTTTCTCTCCAAACAACAAGTGAATGTGGTGAACCTTCACCTTGCTGGCAGCAGCCTGTGAAACGCCTCTTTCACCTGAGGCCACAAACAGTTTTGCTGTTAAATGTTGATTTTTTGTTGACCTACATAAATGACAGGACCTTCCTGTTTCACTTCCTGCCAGCAGAGTGGATGATGAAGCTGCTGTCTCAAAGAGGCGTTTGCCAGGTCTGCACACGGCTGCAGTTTACCGGAGGTGTTGACCCGAGGCTTATACCGCTAACAGTACAGGTGGGAAACTCAAACAGAAAGATGATTATTATTACTACTAATCAGATCATATGACACATCTAAAGATAATAGAATATATACCTTCAAATAACAACACTCTGGTACACATTGTGCCATGCCCAGTTATACAAATGAAAAGTGACAAATGCAGTTGGGTGCAGTACTGGGTTACTGATAATATAGCTCTACTTTCAACAGTAGCATAAACTGCATATGGGTGATTCTAAGTGCCTGTCATTGAGGGGGAATATTTTATTCACTATGCATTAATTAATAAACACTTCTTTTCTTATCCCCTAAATGTTGTCACTAGCGATTGGTTTAAAGATGACAGCTGAGGCTTTGTGATAGTGATTCAGTGTGTCCAATCTATGGTGAAGTACCTTAACAAAGAAACTTTGAAGAGAGAATCTCAAACCCTACCTACTTTGACGCCTCCACACATCTGAAGCTGTGTAAATTTGGCAGGATTGTTGATTTGTCCATTTTGGAAAATTGCAAAAAAATTTGGTTTCCTCAACTCTCCGGTAGGATGGTTTCGGACACAGTTCAACAATCCAACGAGCCCTTATTTTAAAGTATATTGACTATTCTATTGGACAAGAGTGTGGAAGGAGTATAACTTCTGCACCATTAAGGTCAACATCTGAGTTCATGTTTCTGGACATTCGGAAAAACTGTAGGTCTTTAAGGCTTTACATTAACTGACAAATCCTGTGATATTTTACAATCAACAAATGAAGTCACTTCTCTAACAGTTCTTATGACTTTTTAGTGCATAACCTGGGACGTATGGAAACACTACATCACCCCTTGCCTTGGCAAAGCATCCACATAAGAAATGTTAGCTGGCTATAGGCTGGATCCCAGTTGTGTTATAGACAGTTTTACTGTATAGTGGTTGGCTGTAGTAGTGGTAAGAGAGAGGAAGATGACTGTTGTGTCTCTGTGTCTCCAGCATGCCAGACAGACTACATGCTGCTGAAACTCGACTCCTAAATTCCAGTTGGCTTACTTATCACTCAGTGGTGGAGCGACGGGGAAGCAGAGTGAGAGAGAGAGAGAAAGAGAGAGAGAGAGAGAAAGAGAGAGAGAGAGAGGGGCTGGGGTCAGAGCATGGGGCTGGATGGCTTGACCAATCAGATCAAATATCAAACAGGGTAAATCCAGCTCTCTTCACTAAGCTGTCTGCAATGAACAGACTGGAGTGAGGTGGGTTTACAGAGGAGCTGGGGGAGTTCAGGGTGGGAGGTCAGGTAGGCTCGGCTACTGCTGGACAAACACATACAATACACACTATATCTGGGTCAGTTGGCGTGTCCACAATGGCAACTTCCACTCTAAATAAATGTGTCTATATACCTGCATGTATTTCTATAAGTGGAATCCAATCATTTCATGGATTTAACACAGCTCAGTAGCTTTGATAATTATGTCTATATTAACTCTCCATTGAATGAAATATTACTTAGACGTGGTAAGAATGTTTTGAATGTTTTTATTACTTAGAATGACCAAAAAATAGATATATTTCAGAAACAATAAGAAAAAGTTGTAAACAGTTTTGGATAGTTTCATTCTATGTAAATCAATGGGACTCTATAAGGTTGTATGCACTAGGAATTTCCCATGTTTGCATATAAACATGAAATTTAAATAAGAAATTCAATTAAATTTTAGTTTATCTTTTTATTTGGTGAAATTTTTCCCAAATTATAAATAAAAGACTGCCTTTGGTTTTCAAATGTCTATGAGCAAAAGGGACTGGCAAACAGCATATCCTGGTCATGAGATCTACAAATTGTATGTCCTTCAAAATAAAAGCATTTTATTTAGCAAGGTGGTAAGAATTTAGAGATCCAGGTGGAGATGAGGATGTTTTTAATGTGCTAACCACAACGTTTTCCTAAACCTATTCAGATCTAGTAGCTGCCAGATATTGTAAAAACTGAACTGATGACATCAAGTGCTTTTGCAGGATTTTCTAATATATACTTATTTTCTTGCAGGGTTGAATTTACATTATTTCTGTGTAAATTAAATCAGTGATTTCCTGCCATTTCACGATTTTTCCTACCAACTGGATTCGTTGTCTGCTTGTATACATGCTAAGCTGATTTTAATCAATGTTCACAATGCTGTGCCTAGTATTTTAGGATAATTCTGGAACATTCCAAAGATTTCCATGAAATATGTTTAATGCTTAATTTAAATCCAGCAATCAAGGGGAGTAATTTTCTCATTTGAATGAGGGGAATGCAGCAGAGGGGAAATGGTTTCTATCACAGTGGTGGTAGGGGTATGAAGCGATTGCTGCCCATGTGAACATGCACAGATTTTGCTGCCACAAACGTTGACCATGCTGAACTTCTGGCAGAAACCATCTGGCTCCAGGAAATCACATAAAATGGGGAGAGCATCACAGAGCAATCATGGAGGAGCTGATAATTCTGATGTCTGAGTACCCGGAGTTGTATACAGAGACAAGCTGGTCCTGGGAAAAGATTTCCACCAGGTTTAGATGACTGGTAAACTGTCCAAATATCTATAAATCTTTGGTAATTTCAGTCATTTCCATTGTCTTGCTACATTTTACAGGTTTTTGACTTATGGGTTGTACCCTGCAATGATTTTCATCTGCCTGTCATAGCAGCCTTGAACTGTAGCGGCAGCAGCCACCTTTGAAAAGGCTTTGCTTTTTTTTTTTGGGAACCCTCTTGCAGGTTGGAAGATTGTCAGGGAGCTCACAGCACGGCGGTGTAAAAGCCCCTTGAGAGCAAATGTGTATGAGTGTGTGTGTGTGTCTGTATGTGTATGTGTGTGTGTGTGCGAGTGTGTGAGACCCATAAACCGGATATGTCTCATGATTTAGGACTGTGCAACTCCGGCACCCCATTCTGTATCCAAACATAAATCTAAAATCTTCCTTCACACCGGCAACTAGACCCTTCTCTACAGGCCTATCATTAACACATATGTGCACACATATATGCACACTTTCCATATAATCATAGCAGAGCTTAACATATTGTAGCTTTCATCTGTGTCTATCTCTGCTTTCATGGTAATAAGAGTAACATGCCGAACTGCAAACAAAAGTTTTTTGGTATATGCAAGAATGTTAACAAGTTAGAATGCTTAGGGTTACAGTACAAATAATAACATCCCAAACTAATAAAATATTTATCTTAGCATGACTCATGCTAGAATCTTACATTTCTACTTAAATAGTTCAGGTTGACTTGGGGAATATCAGTTGATAAAACAAACTCAGGGGTCCACTTACTCACTTTACCCCACCAGTGATAGGATCTAGGAAAATGTTTTCCCCCACCATTTAAAGGATATTACACCTATTAGCAGGGCTGTGTACATATAAATGATGGGGTTTTTAAGTGTGACTCAAAACAAGAGTTAATATAAACAATGAATAAGGTTTTTCTCCCTGTTATCTTTCGTCTTGTTCATACAGAGCATTTAAATATCGTTCAAATGTGCTTTCGATAAACGTGATGGGGTCTGAAATCTACAGTGTCCACACTAGCCATGTTTCAAAGTTTTTTTTGTAGAACTTCACCATTTCCAGCAACCTTTTCTATTTTCGTTACTTCAAAATGTGCATTAAAACACGCTGATGGATACACAGCTACAGTCGTTTTGTGCCTTGAATGAGGCTCCAGCGATCTGATTTAATCATATCAAGTGGATATCTGCCACTTCTGTCTATTTCTTATTCTGTCTCTTTAGCATCAAATTCCCACTTTGTGTTTCCTTGGACAGGCTTTCCCTGTTGAGATACAGTTTGCTGTGGTAAGTATAGTAACAAAAAGCAGGATTTGGTCACTAAAAGACAAGTCCCTGTTTGCTTACAGAGCATTAGGGAGGCATCTTCTAATGGTCTAATGGAGTTATGATTACATAAAGAAAAACTATTTCAATCTTCAATGGGCTCCTCCTCAAAGTTCAAAGTTAACTTTAAGTTATCTTTAATGTCCTAATTGATTTGCAGCCAGGACATCCAATAAACATAAAATTATACATAAAAACATAGACCAATCAACTGTTAGTTAAGAACAACAGCATTGCACAATGATCAGAGTAACTTCAAATGAAACGACAAGGTTTGTTCATACAAATTCTCTATCAAATAAAATATATATGATATAATATCATATTAAAAAAAGGTAGTGCAAACTAACCTTTCCCAGTTTGCTACATATTATCCTCACAACTCAAATTCCTCCACTGCCCATGCAGTTTTGTTTCTTGGACTAGCTGCTTCAGAATTATACAGATGTGGTCTGTTAAATGTTGTAGATTATTTATTCTGAATCCAATGTTTTTACACATTCTCAGGTGAGCCTGGTACATGCGTTACAATGATAAGTCAAAATGTCATTGTAGGTAGTCGTATCAATGTTTGTTTAAGAGAAAACATAGTTTCTGCTTCATTTAAGAAGTTGATGACCCTAAAAACATGGAAAATACCATTTACTTTGCCTACAAAACACATAATACCAGTATGAATCAAAAGTAAGTTGCAATTAAACTTCCATTTCTTCAGGGTGCAAAAGGTTGAAGTCATACTTTCTGTATGTCCTGCACAAACACAAGCACAAGCACGGAGAAGGCAGACAATGATGATTTAGCATTAGTGTATGATTTAGAGCCAGGTCACACCACACATATGTGTTTTGAACTTCTGTTCAATAGCTAAAATAGAAAAAAAACGCTGTAAATTTACATGAAGTAGGTCAAGCATGTGGTTTGAAGTGGGTATTTTCCTCACCCTGTCATATATCTTTCCTGAATATCCCCCTCAGGTTTGACCAGTGCAGCCTAATGGACAATAATCTCCCTGTGATCAATAAACTGGTTAGGATGTGACTATTTTCTTTGTTTTAGTTAGATACAGCACTTCTACATCAACTAGAGACCATGACAACTATTCAGCATGGGCCTGTGGACAATACAAATCTATACTACCCCCAGTGATATGCCTTAAAGTAGGATTATGCACCTTTTGAAAGAAGAAACATCACAGTTTTACTCCTTGACCTTACTTGGTCTGTTATGACCAGTGTTGGAAGATGCTGCCTAATGATAACAAATTTTAGTTAGATATTGCTGTGATTATTTAAACAATGTGCTTTTACTTCATTTTACTGACAGAGACTTTTAAAGTCTACAGGAAATGAATGCTTCACACTCAAAAGATCAATATACAGATTTTAAGTGTATGGATCTTCTCAAAAAATAACAACAATAAAACTGTATTAGAGGCATTCCTCTGCTGACAGTGACCTATGCCGCCAAGCTTTAAAGACTTTTAGGAGTGCCTTATCGTCGTGTTAAAAGAGTCTTTGTTTAGAGAAAAAGCCTTGCTAATCCAGCCTGTGTCTGTCATCCAAAATGGTCCTGAACCTGTTTCGACTGACACCATGTTTGCCCCAGCAGCTTTTAAATGTAACCTTTCCCAAATGCCGGAGTTAAAGTTTAGTAGGCCAAGCCTTCTAATGTGCCTGCATGGGCAGGAATGAACTAGCTAACAAGTTGCCTGTCTTTCACTATATGGGAAATGATAGCACATTCCTTTTAGTTTTTCCCACACAGACGGAACAAGCGTAGCGCAAGAGAAATGAATGCTATCTTATCAGACTGTGCACACGAGGAGATGCTTATGTTACACCATGTATGTCTGCATTGTCTCCTTTGTTTTTATCTGCTTGCGGTGTGGGTCAGCAGGTTAATGCGGTGCTGTTGCTGCAAAAGTTTGGAATTTGCCGTTTGTCTCGATTTGGTCATATCCTGGAAGCAGTTACAGAAGGGACCGCATTCTTCATGACATAACATGCTTGTGTCAATCTCTTAGACAGACACAGTGGGAGTTTAATTTAGTTTCGAACTAGAGGATGCATGAAAGCTGATAATTATTAGAAATACATTTATCTGGAACACAATCTACTTGAATTAAGAGAAAACACGGATATGTTGCTGCTCCAGATGCAGTTAGACATTTTAGTGAGTTTGTGAGTTTTAGTGAGTTCTTGCACCACTTATACTGTCTGACGTTACTTCCTAAGGGACAAATCAAACATTTTCTCTCAAGTTCTTCCCTTTTAGATTAGATAAAAACATGTGTGTTTATATAAGTAACCCACTTTCTCCAGCAAGCTAATTTCTTACGAGTCATGTAAAAGAGAACCCTAGATATCATAAGTGAGGGAAGGGATTAAGAAACCTGAGTTGCCTTTTTCTGGAAAATGTGATTTCTCTGCCATGTATGTAACCAGTATTTCTGATCTGCTTTTTACAAGCCTGCGTGAAGACACACAGGGAGAGTAAGGGTGTTACATCAGAGCAGTTTGAAAGAACAGGTCATTATGACTGATTTACAGTACCGAGTTACTAATGCATGTAAGCACATTCTCCTTTAACCAGGTGTCTCTAACTCTCCTTTGCATTGTTTTAGTTGTTTGACTTCATTTTTATGCACAATTCAGTTACTGTGAATTCAGCTGTTCATATCAGTTCAGCTGCCTGGTGGGAAACCTCCCTCTAGCTGGAGGCTCTTGGCCAGCTGCTGTTGTTGCTTCCTGGTTGTGTAATAAGTAACAGACAGTGGGCTTTCCCCAGCACAACTGCACCATGCAGCCGAGGACAAGCAGGGGTCAGCATGCAAATACTATGCAAATCATGCAAAAATTATGGAAATGTGATAGACAAAGAAGGGCTTGGGGGTGCACATTATGCAACCTGGTTCATTTATCTCAGCTGGCTCAGCAGCAAAAAAACACTAAACCAACTTTATGGTTCTGCACTTTAGACAAACTTGTCTGAGACAGACTCGTATGCAGTGTTGAAACAACATTAACTTTCTGAAGATAATGAATTAATGATATGTACAGTATGTGGCCAGAGTTTCTGCCACATGTATCTGCTTCCTGGTCTGTGATTTTTGGATCATAACACAATAAAATCAGTCACCCAATGTTTTAAGAAAGCTGCATTTGCATAAAGTGTGTGTGTGTGTGTGTGTGTGTGTGTGTGTGTGTGTGTGTGTGTGTGTGTGTGTGTGTGTGTGTGTGTGTGTGTGTGTGTGTGTGTGTGTGTGTCAGGAGCAGTGGAGGACTCTGGGTTAGTCCAGTCTCTATTGTTGTCCTGTGACAGATCTGCAGGGGGGAATGAGTCATGTGCACGAGACAACAGCTGGTTGATGTATGTGTCCTTTACCTGTGAACCCAGAAATAATAATGGAGATGTCAACATTTCATGACCAGGGACAGATGCACACACGCCACTATTCAAACTTCATCTTATTGTTGGTTCGGTGATTGGTGTAACTAATTGGATGCAGTTTGACTAATGAATTGTAGAACTAATTAATTACAAAGATATCTGCATTCAAAACTTTCTTAGCGCCAAATGTGTCATCACCACCGTTGTTCTCTGATTCAGTCACACAGTGCTCCAACAACTTTAGGTCTAATCTAAACGTTATTTTAGCCACACTAATGGCATGGATCCAGGTATAACAACGTCCATCTGTTGCTAGGTCCACTTTGGTCCACACTGAATTATCTGGACAACTAGTGGATGGATTGACACAACATTTTGTACAGATTTTAATGGTCCCAAGAGGATGAATCTTATTGATTTTGTTGATCCTCTGATTTTACCTCAAGCATCAAAAAGAGGTTGCCATGTGTGAATCGTAGTAGACTACACCTAGTAGTGAAATTTGATGCACTAGATGCACTTTAATCTGAAAACTACAGTCCTTGTCTTCAGCACAAGGACAAAAGACTGTCAAGGCTGTGATGAGACTAAGACCACTTTGGTGTGGTCTTGGTCTTGTCTAGCACTAAAGCATTTATGTCTGTAGTGCATTAAAAAGCAAATAAAAATACTGGAATTGTGCTTCAGTTATTGCACACTTGGGAGTTGGGGGTAGGATAAGAGGAGCAGGATGTTAATATGATCTCACGAACCACTGCATAAAAGTTGACCAGTAGTTGTCGCTCAGATTGTAGAGTTGTTACTGAGCTGTCTCTACAGTTAGAGAGGTAGTGGTGGTCCTGCTGAGTTCCTCAGTCAGTATATTTGCAGGTAGGATCAAAATTCAAGTTTTTGCATCTAGTCAGACTTCTGTCCTCATCTCAACTACAGTTCTCAACCAGATGCACCAGTCTGGGCCGGCACTGTCCCTGAGAATAGGATACGGATATCCTATTGTTCCTATTGTTGTTGCTAGTGTGTAAATATATTGAATTAGTGCTAATGCTATATTCCATTCCATTTTTTCTTTACTTGGCTGGTTCTGGTGGCTTCTCTGCTCCACTCTGTCCCGTCTCTACTGTTGTGGACTATGTGCTCATGCATTGTCTATCATCAGTCCAACTAAGGCATATACATGATGGAGAAACTCCAATTCCAGTTGCATTATTTTGGTGTCTCTGAGTTGGAGACCTTTGATTTTAGCTGGAGTAACATGCTCACATGCACTTCAGTTGTCCACTTATAGTCCAATAAAGGTCATTTTTTTAAGAGTCATGTGAACGTATTGCGTGATATTCACAAAAACCTAAAATGTGACCTTTTCCAACACATCTCCAATTATGAGGAACTGATGCTGGTCCATGGATGCAGTAATGAAACTTTCAACATGGGACCGAATGACCCTCTCCAGGCATTCGGCTGCTATGGGGGTAGGAGCAACAGGCCTGTAGTTGTTAGGACATGTAACTACAGTCTGTTTGGGGATTAGTGTGATGGTCAGTCTCTCAGGACCCACCCGACACGCCGTCTGCTCCAGCTGCTTTGAGCAGATTGGTAGCATGAGGCTGCATCTTACCTCGAGTGGGCTTAGCATCAGTGTTCTCCTCCAGTTTGAACCTAAATCTCATTGTTCTTCCTGTCCACCTGTGCAAAGAAGCTGTTCAGCTCCTCATCCAGTGCTGTCTCACTATATACAGGGTAGGAGGTCTTCCCTTTATATGTATTATTATAGACTACTAGGTTAAAAACACCAGCGATAAATCCTCCATCATGAAGAGCAAGTTGCTTATCGATAGCTTTTAGTGCTATATGTACTGCCATCATGTAAACAATAGAGTATTCTCTTGTTAGATTCAAAATCCTGCACATTAGCAGTAAATATTCCAGAGACAATTGTGGATCAAGCTTTAATATGGACACATAAACCTCCTCCTGATTTCTTACTGCACTGCAAAAACTGAAATGTTAACAGGTGAAAATATCTTGGTTTTAATATTATTAGTCCAACATTGAGTAGAATTATCTTATTCCACTGGCATACAATTTAGCTAATTTCAAAAATTTCAAGTCCTTTCTTGATTTTCGTCTTTAATCTTTTTTTTAAGATAATGTTAGTCTTGCTTTCTTAAGGTTTTTTTCAAGGTTTTTTTTTTTTACCTGTTAAGATTTAGTTTCTGCAGAATGGACTGATGTGTTGTCAGCTCTATACATATACATAGTAGTCTATACATGGTCCATGGTGCTAAGTTAGTAGCTTTGTCAGGTGTGTTATGAACTAGCTATTATTCTGTAAGTTTCAGTCTGATTTCTTCCAGTTTGTTGTGTTTGACTGTTATATACTTAGAACTAAACATATTAGACATAACAAAAATATGTTGTACAGAGGACATCTTGGAACATGTGCCGCCATGTTTTGGAGTATTTAGATAGTGTTTCAGTGGATGCCATCGATAATATTAGTTATCAGATTGTTTTTATCAACTCATTTTTTGTTATATTTTTGTATAACACATGCAGATGAAATCACAACAACATATCTTGATTAAAAAAATCATCACAAATCATTTTACTCAGATGTGGCCACGGTCTTTCCTTCATTTTCTCTCTGAACAAACCCACCACAAACTGCTCCATGTGTACGTTCAGACATTTTCTCAGTCGACATCAAGGCATGCCCACACGCGCACGCACACACACACACACACACACAAAGGCAACACACACAGGCAACACACAGTCCACCCTTCCCCAGCCCACTGCAACTGAAAGAAGGCATGCTGCTGCTTTGTAATTTGCCACTTTTGGTTTTTCCCCTCCTCCCAGTAAGTGCCTGAGGTGACGCATGAGTAAATATTTGGAGAGATCGTGATGAGTAGGAACTGGCAGAGTTATGCCTCTCTGACTGTGGTGCGCTGACGACAGCCAAATACAGTTGTTTACAATTGCTACCGATACAGTTACATCACTGTAAGGATCAAAACAGCCATAGCATGAAGGATGGAGCTACACTGATCTCAAAGTGTTGTTTGTGGACCCTAATAATACAAAAGCCTCATTTTGATTGGCTAGCGCCAAACTTACTAACACTATAGGTTCCTAGAGGTTGTTCATAAGGTGAATTGTTCGTAAGTTGTTATATATTAAAACTCAATCTATAATTGCGATTTGCAATCATTTGAATGCCATCACTACTTTCTATTCCATAAGACTTACAGTACCAGAAACGTGTTCAATTATGTGGTCATTGCCCTTGTAAATTGTTCTGATCATTGACATCTTCACACCCCTGTCTTCTCATCTTCTCACCAATTATCAAAAAGTTGGACAACTTTTTGATAATGGCAACCTTTGTTACCATTGAGATTGCCGGGCATTTCTCACCACTACCTCAATCAATCATCACTTGCTTTTTGTCACTATATACTGTTTTGACACAATAAATAAGGTTAACTCCAACAGATGCTGTAAAATATCCAACATTCCGAAACCTGATGCACTGAGATGCTCAAAGTGACACATGTAAGAATGGACTGGGCGCAATGAGGGAGATGAGTGTTGGAGATGACGTATTGGATGTGGCAGGTGTTTCAAAATAAAAACTTTCATATATATATATATATATATATATATATATATATATATATATAGACACATCTCCTCTCCAAAGCTTCTCTCTGGAGCTCTAGAATGAACAGGTCTGTTTCATTAATATTAATCTGTGTTTCCTCTGATTGTCTGATTTAAAGGCACAACTTATGAATACAGGTTGTGTGCATTTTTATGTGGATCCAGCATTTTTAAACATTTTTTTATGCAGCACATATACTTTATGATTATAAAAGCAAACATAATCCCACTTTCTATTATATGAGACATTTAAATAGTATCTTTAACATAACTTGTGTTTTCCTTTTGCTCTTATATAATAAAATCAGTTTTTAAATGAAGATTTTAGCATGTATACAGTTTTGGTGTTAATTTTAAAGACGCCCTCCACAGCTGTTACACAAGCAAAGGCTTTCACATCACACAAAGTCATTTGATCCATTGTTGATACAAAAGGAACAAAGTGAAGCGTTAACTGGCTTGTCAGGAAGATGAAGAATGATGAACTGTATTTATCTCAGGAGGTTTGCTGACTCCATTCCTCTCAATGTTTCACAGCGACTTGCCACCACACTTTTGTATTCTTTACAGACACATTTTTGATTAATAATCATGACAATCTAATTGATTTGTTAATGAATGGGGAAAAGTTATCCACTAATTCCCTCTTGCCATAAATAAATCCTGATGAGGGAGCTGTAAAAAAATAAATTTGGATGTTACAATATTTGTCAAACTGAGGTCCCGTTGTACTAACGTTACATACCTGGATTGTTTTCAAGGTGTGCTGCCTTATACCTAATACCTGAGTTACAGTAGGAATATTGGCACAGCTTCATAGAAGGCTTTGGAAAAAAAACGTAAAGGGGGTGGAGACCAGAGAAGAGACTTGAAGGAACATGAGGAGCCTATATGCAAAAAAGGCTGTTGACATTCCAGTCATATTAGTGCGAGGGAGGATGTGTCCATGCTAGGAAATTAGGTCTCTGTTTATTTAGAGACAGATGTACAAGCATGAAGTTATATTGCTATAATGACACACCAGATGACCTTTCAATTATGTTCATTTGGACCTGAAGGCAGCCCTACAATGTGGTAGGCCAGTGGGAAAACACAAGCATCTTTTTTTTTTGCTTTTGTTTTTATGACTAATAGCTGAAGCTTTGGCTTCATCAGTGAAATCAGATTTTGGTCGGAATGAAAGCCTGCAGATCTGTGGGGCTTGATGGCACATGATTGGAAACCACTGGCCCAAACTACCAGCTGTAGTTGCACATTAACATTGCGCATCAACTGTTTTGTCTAGCAGGACTCACTGAGTTGTTTTGCTAATCTGCCCACTGGCTCTGTTGGAGGCAAGCATGGCCGGCTGTTATGTAGGAGGGTTTGCCACCCAAGAAGGCCATGATATGCCATCTGAGAAACATGGCACACACACACACACACATGCACAGGCACACACACAGGGTACACCAGCATGACATGTGTGTCAGTCATCTATCTGATAAGTGCCTAGTCCACACACACTGGGAGGAGCATATACCACATCTGGGAGGGCTTAGACAAACTGAGAGATAGAGGCATACTGATAGGAGAGTGACATTAAATATGTGTGAGAAAGTATTATATACATACTGAGTGATTATCCATCCATTTTCTATACCTTTTTATTCCTCACTAGGATCATGGGGGTCTGCTACTTCAGGTGAGAGGCAGGGATACACACAGACATCTTATATTTACATAGCATCTAACGTAACCGTCCATTGATGCTGATAAGATGAACTACAGAGTGGAGTGGTGATACCTGTTTGACAGGGGCAGTGGTGCATTTTAATAATTGTCATGTAGCTATGATTAAGGACACGTTCGGCAGGGTTTATTATTCATAGTTGAATTAATATTACCTGAATATACTGATATGAATTGAATTTCAAGATCATATGTATGTATGTATACACACATTAAATACCTATATATAAACACCTTAACGCTATTATATCAGCTAAAACCACCAATCTGTTTCACTGGATACAGAGTAAAAACTAATTCTGTCTTAACCAACAACATTAGTATTTGAATATTGTTTCTTGAATGACTTTTTCATGCTTAGAACTATACTTATAATATTTATGGAAGGATGGACTGAGGTCTGTAGGTTTTGAATTGTGGGAAAGTGATGAGAGCAGAATGAGAAAACTTTAAAATACAGTAAAAAAAAAAAAACAGTCAGGGAAAAAGCATACAGACAATTCACAGTGTTTCAAAAATGAGACACAAAAAACTCATCATGGAACATAAATCTATAGGCCTGTTTAGATTTTCAGGAATTAGTAAATGCACACAATAAGATACGATATATATATATATATATATATATATATATATATATATATATATATATATATATATATATATATATATATATATATATATATATATATATATATATATATATATATATATATATATATATATATATATATATTCTACACTGTACCCTTGTTTCAGCAGGAATATGCTGCACACCAGCCCGGCATTCTTTCTCCAAAGCAGTTTAAAAGTTCTCTCTTTAATATTTCTTTGCTCTGACTGAATCACCACTCCAAGATGGCAGCCATAGTCCTTGTGTCCCAGCAGCCAATGCTACATCTAAGTAATATCGGAATGGCTCGTTGCTACGTTATAATAGCCAAAACCATCACTTCCAAACTAAATCTCTATCAGCAGTAAACAATGGTGCAGTGCTGTGTCCATTGCTGTAACAGAAGCAACATTGAAAGAAATGTCTATTTACTGCTTTCCTGTTGAGGAAAAAGAGAAGTTGGCTGAAGTTAATACAATAAATTGTATCTCAAATTATGATCAATACAACTACTACATTAATGTTAGAGTTCATACCGTGAGATGTGCAAGTCTTTAAAATAAAGTCTTTATGTAATCCACTTAACTTTATTTGATCCACTTTATAAGGTGGATTCATCTTAACAATCTTTTTTGATTAAATCTGTGAGGCCATTTTTGGCAAAATTATATATGTCTAAATATACAGAGAAACATATATGCAGCCATCTCTGTTCACATTCATGCCAGTGGCTCACAATAATATGAGATATAACAGTCTGAACAACTTATCTTAAATTGTGGATGAATTCTCATAGTTTTGTTTTTCAAACCTTTTGGTGTATTGCATGTCTTTATAGCCTTACCAGGTGTTTTACAATCCAGCAATAAAGACAGGCTGCAATTATTACAGTTTACATTATCAGCAGGGGGAGAATCTGGAGAAAACCTACACAAACACAGGGACAACATGCAAACCCCACTCAGAAAGGTCCCAGATCAAGTCTTTGATCCTGTGATTTTTTTTGCTGTAATGCAACAGCTCTACAAACTGCACTGCTGTTCCACCCCAGAGTGATTATATTGATTATAATTTATTGTGTATATATGCTAGGAAAATAATCTGCATTATCATTCAAGGATCGGCAGTGAAAGTACAACATTGAGATATAGTGATAATCAAACAAGGTCATAGAACTGTAAAACTGCTCCAAGCAGTGCATGGTAATAAAAATGTGATATGACGGCTATAGAAAGATGAGCAGAGCAATCAGTGACAGACGAGGTTAAAAATGTTCATTAACCTTTTTTCTAATTAAATCGTTAAAGAAAACTTCATTTATTATGTTTGTGTTTGGGTCTAGAGACAAGATTCAATAGTGTTATATAATTTTTTGAACAACTTTTCTAATGGATTTTTCTGGGTTTTATTTGAAGATGTGATATCCCTAACATGATCTTTTTTTTGACAGTGTTAATAATCGGAAAATTATCTCATTATAGTTTTACACCTCCCCTCCCAAGGTTCTCTCTAAGAAAAATACTTAAGTCTAGAAAAAAACAGGGTGATTTTTGTCTGTCTCATTAATATTCATGAGTCTCTCTTCTAATTGGCTGAATTGAATAGTTATGAGGAGGGGTGGGTGGTGACATCATAAATTCAGTGAAGTACAAACAAGACATTTTGAGGCAGGAATGGGGGGTGGGGGTAAGGTAAATAACAAAATAGTCTTTCCATATTTAATCCACCCATGTTGGAAGCTGTTTGTCCGTCAAACAGCCATAAATTAATTGTGGTTAACTTACCTCGGGGGAACTCCAGTGTATCTTTCCTTTTTCCCTCCTGAACACCTTCAGGCTGCACCACATCCTACTGCGGTTAACCAAGAAGGCCTCAGTCTATTTGATATGCTAACGACCATTCATCTACACTAAACTTCCTGCCATAACTGTCACAGCCGGGTTGCTTCACTCTGGATTGCGCAATCTCATCTGGGTTTGGATGTGACTAGAACACTTTACATAATATGAGCGTTTACGCAAACACATGGACGCGCCTCTTTCTGTGTGACTTTAAAATGCACATGTTCACACCATGGCTGATAATAATATGAGGCAGTCAATTTAGCCGAATAAAGCTAGTTTTACAAAGTGACAGTAGGGTTTCCACCTGTAACTGGCCTGTGACACACACTAATGAATATATGCATATAGATGATATATAGTAGGCTACTTACTTGGGTGGGTGAATAGTTGTAATGCTATGAGTGGTAGGTGATAAATCATGGCTTCGCTGTTTGTTATGACAAGGGTGAATACCTCACCTGCTCAGGCAGGCTTCTCCTCTCTGATAAGGAGAAATTATTTTGTGAAGGCAGAGGAAGAATGAAGGAGGCTGATGATAACAAGAAGGTGACTCTGCTCTGTGCTGTGATGAGGACGACAAGAAAACTGCCATAAAGAAATATTGCTTTTAAATTACAAAATAGATCTGTTGGTCATGATATCCCTGTCTGATATGTGAGTGTTAAGTGTGAATGTGATAATATTATTAGTAATATTATGAATACTCAAAGATGCGTTACATGAGAAAAGGTTTTAGCATTAATTTCATAAGTGTATAGCAGTGGTGATTTGTATAAGACTGCAAGGGAATCTTAGCTTCCCCAAAAATATATATAAAAAAGTGGTCAAATATGTGCTATTGTGTTTACATTTCATTGACTAAATAATGTGCTGGAACGCGTTCACCTTTAGTTTAGAATCTGCTACTTTTCACAGGTCACTGATGCGACTTTCTTTTCATTCATTCATTCATTCAGTGTCAGTACATTAAAGATCGTTGAAGCTGAGCTTCAATTGAATTCAATGGGGAAGCAGAGTGGGCGGTTCCGCTACAGTAAAGCTAGACTCTTATTGGAGAAATGCTGAGGTTTGTCCCACCCACTGGATGCTCTGCATCTTTGGGGGTCTATGGGGAGTGGACGTGTGACAGCGAAATGAGCGAATCAGCGATCTCTAAGTATAAAACACCCCAACCGGGGAATGTTCTAAGTTTCATTCCGAGACAAGTTGATCTGGAGACTTTACAAATCACATTACTGATTTTTTGTTGTTGTTAAAAAGTACTTTATTAGCAGGATTTCCTGTGTTTTTGGAGAGTATTCTGGTGTTTGAAGACTCTGACTTCAGCAGCTGCAACTGTGAGCCTCCGCTGTCTCAAAACACTCACAGGAGGCCACAGCTCACAAGTAACAAGCTAACAAAAGCCAAAAATGAGCTTCCCCTACTTGAAAGACCAGCAACCACTACTGGTGTATAGCAACACTAATGGACCTATTTTGATTATGAAACTACATGGTTTTAGTGCAATCATAAGCATGGTTTAGGGGGTATGTCTGAGTTATTTTATCAGGAATGTCGCATATTGAATCCAAAAATCAAAAAGAAACCTATTATCTTCCTTTAAAATGTTCTTAATTGGCAATTGGAGTTTATCCATATTGACATTGAAAAGCTCATAGTGAAACTAAGGGTTAGTTAATGAGTCCACCCTGTGTGAGTTGGCTGCCCATGGAGAAAATGCGTCACTAGGTGAGTAACAACAGTAACAACCACGCGTCTTGGAAACAATGCAGGTTTTAACTGTTTTTCTGCAGTAGATTATCCATTAGTGTTCATGTGCAACAGTATAACATGGTTTCTGTCATCTGTCAATCATCAATTTGTTTGTTCTTTCAAATCTCTGGTAATGTTAAGCCATAATAGACAATCCCCCATAGGACTGAGACTTTGTCATTGGTTGGGGGTGAATGTGGCTCATTGACGTCAGGAGCTACTGTATTTACCAGTGGGATCTTAAGCCTCGTTTATACTTCTATGTACATAGCTATGCTGTCGACGCCACGCAGACCTTGTACATTCTTAGTTCTGCTTAGAGGGAACATGTTGGTCTGTGCAATCAATGCTTCCTGTTCACAGTAGTAAGCAACAAAACAAAAGAAATTCCTGCACAAAACAAAAAAACACACCTAAATAACGCATATACTGGACTTTATTTTCTTTTGCCTGTTTTTTTTTTCTCTATCATTCTTGTACTGGAATGTACCGCATGTGTTTTGGGGGGCAATTGTGGAGCAAATGTTAAAGCGTGAGAGAATAAAATATAAAAAATATAAAAAATATATCCAATAAACCCATTTACCCCTAAATAACACATATTCCAGACTGCATGTAGCAGACTTTTCATTTTGCCTGTTTTTCTTTTGGTTTTGTACCAGACTTTTTTGCCATGTTTTTTTCTTTTCTTACGGACTTTTGCCTGGTTTCCTAACCTACTCCTATATTCCTACTCCTTCAGACAACCAGGTGGAGTGAGTATGTTTGTGGCTCATTGATATCAAAGAGAAAATGCTTTTAATGCAAATGTTGAGGCGGAAGCAACACATAAGGCATTTACGTAGCTACAGACGCTGAAGTATAAACTCAGCTTTAGTTTCCAGGTAGGGACATCCAAGCTGGTTGAAGAGTGGAGGCTTGACAATCCACGAGACATGTCTAGAAGAAGATGAGATTCTTTAACTTCTGTCAGCCGTGCATGGTGAAGAAATCATAAAACAACATTCTACAAGAGAGTCTGTGATTTTCACATCAATTCCTGCTCTACTAAGGCACCAGCTCCTCCTCCCCTCCCCCCCCCCCCCCCCCATCTAAACCAAAGTGAGTATTTCCAGTAAGTGTGAAAACGTCTGAGTTGGACAATATCCTGTGGTGTGCCGCATGTGTAAAAAGGCAACTCCAGACAATATCCGGTCCTGATACTCCGGACATTGTAAGGAAAGCATATGTGAAAGAGGCTCTAGTCCAGAGATGTCAAACTCAATTTAGTTCATGGGCCACATGCTGTACAATTTGATCTCAAGTGGGTCAGACCAGTAAAAATGTACGTATAAATAACAACACCTATGAATTTCTCTTCCTTTTAATGCAAACACATACATATACATATTTATATGATTAATTAACCTTTACAAACTATTTACTGATCATAACTGTAAATTCTGTAATATCTGTCAAGAATAAGGAAATGGTCCATTTTTTGTCACACACTGTACATTCATCTAGTTGGGCTGGATTGGACCCTTTAGAGGGACAGTTAGTCTATATAACTCGTCTATATAACTAATGAACTAATAGAACTAATGAATGTTGTCAAGTTAAACTATAATATCACTATCACACATATTCTGACATATTAACACAGTGCATTAGAAATTGAATCTGGTTGCCATGGTAATGGACTATGTCCAATTATTAACCACAAACCCCATTCTATGGTTGAGAAAATCTCTCCTGTGTTAGTGAATTTTAAATGCATAAAAGAACCACTTCATTTTTTTTTTACTTTGTCAGGTGCCCATAGTTCAACAAAATAAATAAAAAAAATAGTGTCTTCACAAAATTATAAAATGCTCTGTTTGAAATTATGACCTTTGTGTTATTAAGGTCAGTTTTGATCCGGTTATAAAAATAAGACTATAAAGCATTAATTAGAGCCAAACCTGAAATCATAAGTACACTGACAGCCACGGACTTGTTCTGATCTACATTCTGTATCAAAGTTCTATTGCTAAAGAAAATATTTTTCATCTTATTTATTGAAGTAAATAAATATTTGTCAAAGTTGACTCGTAACACCATAGATGTCATTATATATAATAATATTAAAATAAATAAAACAAATTATTCAAGAGATTCTTTACAAGCACACCAAATGTCAAATGGTATAACCAAAAAAGAATGATAACTTTATATAAATTTATATATAAAAATAAAAATAAATATATAATCTACCTATAATATAAAACTAGTTAATAGCATGTGTTTTTCAATTTTAAAACCTTTATAAGAGTAAAACTATCGGGTACCGAATTTTTAGTTTTTGTCAACATATATATATATATATATATATATATATATATATATATATATATATATATGTCACCAAGAAATGAGAAACAAAATGCTTGATAGATATTGAAGTGTATTTCACAGCTCATTTAAGACAAGTTAATTAAGGATGTTTAAGTGAATCTTAAACTGAAAATTTTACTGTTGTTTTCATTTTTAACATATTGACAGTTTTTTTTTTTTTTTTTTAATCTGTTTTGTCCACTTCTACTGACCCGGGAGACTAAACCCCTACGAGTGGCTCTCAGAGTCAGCAGATCAACAGATGCTGCTGAGTCCTACCTCTCTGTGTCTGACTCTGATAAACAGGCTCCATTAACAGGCTGCGAATGTCGGTAGCATGACCAATTGAAAGCCACACTGAGAGAGTGTGCAGGTTTATAAATGGAGCTCTGTCACTGGCAGAGACAAAGACAGCAGACACAAGTGTGAGGCCTGCTGTACAGTAGAGTCACAGATGGACAGGAAGTTTAACCCAAGACAAACCTCCTGATCTTTCTGTTGAAAAAAAAACATGAAGACATTTTTTTTAAATCAGATGCTTTTCACACTTGTTGGAATCTATAAATGACAGTTGCTATAAGACTGTTGCAGTAAGACAGACGGCCAAGGTCCGTGCTGGGCGACTGACGGTGGTGAGACAGGCAGTAAAAAGGCTGTGAGTGACAGCAACAGACAGTCTGTCCAGCCGGTCAGTGAGACAGCCGCTCGGTGAGACAGGCCATAAAGCGCCTTGATTGACAAGAGGTCTTGTGGCTCGCGCCTCGGCACGCCACTCATCCGCCACTTCCTGGGCCCTTTGTGTTTCAAACACACACACACACACATACACACACACACACACCATCTGCTGTGGTAATTCACAGGCTGCATGCCGGAGCAGCACACAGCCTCCTCTCTCACTTTGCTTTCTCCTATTCATCCCTCCTTCGCTCGCTCGCTGTCTTTTATTTGGAAGGAGAAAGCCAGGCTATTCAGAACTTTTGTTTGTACTGGCCCCACACACTCACTCACACACACACACATACACACACACACACACATACACACACATACACACACGAACCTTACTTTCAAAAACAATCATTCCACTCCACTCATCAGAGGACGGCAGTCTTGGTTTACACTTTATCTAACCTCTCATATTTTTCATGAACTGCCGTGAACAGCCCATTTCTCATCACAAAGAGTGATCCCAGCACATCAAACTGACCCGTTTCATTTCAATTACTGGCCAGGAAATGATATTTCATCATTGATTCATCTGAGGAATTTCGTAAAAGGAGAAGCAGGTGGTATTCTACCAAAATGATGGAGTTTTCTTTCAGTTGTTCAGTATATTTAAGGACCACAGAAGATTCAGAATTACATGAGCAGAAACTTACAAATAAAAAACCTAAACCTGAACAAGTAAAGCTTGCTGCTTGATGTTAATAATGATAATGACCCTAAAAAATATCTCAATTGTTTTTTATCTGTGCAATCAGGACTGTTGAACTCGTTGAAAGTTATTTTTGTCTTTGGAGATGATCAGCTTCTTCTATGAAGAAATAAACCAAAAAACACATGTGCTTGACATTCAGCATGTGAGGAAACAGGAAATAAATGTGAATCCAAACTGTCATTGAATGATGTGTCAGACTTCATAAACCAGGCGGCAGAATTGCATCTCGAGTAATGTTTAATGATGAAACTGCTGCAAACAAATGTGAAGAACAAAAAAAAAGCCTTCATGCTCCAAATTGTATCAGTGCTGAGTGGAACACCATATGTGTAAAGACACATGATGGCCCCTGGTGTGATTAATTAAGGACAATGCTGCTGACCCCTGAGTGACACTGTCAAATGGTTATAAGCTAGATTCCAGTGCACTGAAGAGCTCTCTGTGCTCCTGTTGGTCACCGTCACAGAGCAACTAGGTGAGAGAAAGTTAAAACATTCAGATGCTGCATCCCTTTCTCGTCTTGGTGCCTCACAAATGTCTCGGGTTGATATCACGTAGCAAGAGCAGTCAAACTGAAAATGATAGTCAATAGGTCTGCTCGATTATGGAAAAAATCATTATATATATTGAATATTGCAATTATTCAAACGCTTATTTTTTAGTTACACAGTGCATTCACTCAGCATGAATGGTTTTGGGTTTTGTTTGAGATGGTTAAACAGATTTGCAGTGTTGACAAGAGTCGTGGAATTCACTTTGGATTCTTGGAACCTGAAGTGTTCCCAGATAAGAGAACTTTTCTGACCTTTTTTCTCAACCAAACCACTCTGTCCTCCCTCTGACATTTTACTTGCTCTCTCTCTCTTACTTGTCTTAAAAATCGGGTAAAGAAAAAATGTGAAATACATTTTTTATCGCAATTGAAATCACAATCAAAATTCAATTAATTGCACAGCAATTAATTAATTGAAAACACATGGGACTGAACTGATTCGGTCATGTGGTAACAGGTGATAGACATGGAAAAACAACCTGGAAAGTCCATTAATTTCACCAAATATATGACATGCTGGAGTCATTTCACATTTTTTTAATTCATTCATCCACAGAACTGTTTCACAGTGGGAGAAGTCCTACAACATCATCATCTGATGTAACAGAACAAATAAAAATTAAGATATCCCTGCTCTAAACTACATGCACCTCAACATGTATATCTCAGACAAAGCTGTAGAGACCATGACGTGCATCATCAACTTTTTTACTCATTCAAAAAGGCATTTCTGTTACCAAGCTTCTCATCATGATTTATGACTCTTAGATTGGACTGGGATTTCTCTTTTAAAGAAATCCTAGATGTAGAACTGGCTTGGAAACATTTTCGTGATGTTTTTACTTACTATTATAAATAAACATGCTGATTTCTGCAAATTCAAGGTTAAAATGTAGAAATACGCCATGGTTTTCCCCCTCAGCTTTCCAGTCTCCTAAATGATTAATTCCAGGCTGATTTTAGACAGCTCTGTAATCCTTTAGAGGTTTTTAGAGGTAGAATTAGAGAATTAGATTACCTTGCAAAAAAACACTTTTGAAATCTTGCAAAGTAATTAAATGTTTTTTGGGGAGTGAAACCCCAAACTGGTTGCCAGATTATATTGTAAAAGACTCATGTTGTCTAACTGATAGATCAGCCTTTCCTAATTGTTTTAATAAACATTTTACTTCTTGTGGTTCTTTATTTGACTCTTTCCTTCCGCATCCAAAGGGGATTGCACCACACCCCCCATACTAATTCTATGGCTCAAACATTCAGTCTTACGCCTCTTGATGTGATCTTTGGATCTTGTTAAATCTGCAGGCCCTGACAAGCCTGAGCCTTTGATTCAGCCATAAATTTTTATTGCAGAAGCTCTTAGGTATATTTCTAATCGTTCTTTGTCCAACAATGAGGTTCCTAACATCTGGAAATTTGCTGATGTTCTTCCTTTGTTGAAAGAAGGTGATCCCTCAGTAGCAATAATTGCAGACCCATCAAAGTCCTGTTTCAAAGCTTAAGCTTGGGTTTCTTTTTTACATATACATTTTGTTTTTCCTTGTAGGGTCAGACACATTGGATCTTGACAACTGTCTTACCTTTATTGTATTATGGAGACTTGCTCTATAAAAATACAACTGACCAGTACTTAAAGAATGTTGGACATGTACAGTACACCCATGTACTCTACGTCACTGCAAATTGTTCATCATAGAAAGATCAGTTAAAGGTATACTAGATGGCTGTTAACAATGACAGTATGACTTCATAACCAAAACCTGTTAAGCTGTCAGCCTGCATGTTGGTCAAAATGGCACTTCTTTTTCAATGGATTATCCTATTTTTTTTTCCTTCAACATATTGATTTCATAACACTGTTCCAATATCAGTGGTTATGTACTGCATAGTTTACACCACGCACATTCTCTCTGTGCATTCTTTCATGAATTCCAGTTCAAGTGCAGGAAATGGTGTACGCATGTTTCTGTACATGCACCTTTAGGTCAGGTGTGAAGATAATTATCTAGCGTGATCCTCTGGTTTGTTAAGGTAGAGATAGTAAGATAAAACAGGAGACAGGTTTGGTTAGGTTGGCTTCACTAATCATTGTGTAATTTTGATAAATTAATTTAATTAGCGTAATTTGAATCACATGCACATCTTAGGCATCATTCATTTGTTTTGTTCTATATGGTAAAGCACTTTGTAAAGTCTGAGTGCTATAAACTATATCATTGATCATTTTTCTGACATTTAATATTTATCATTGAGATATCACTGCTGAGGATTGCTTACAGGTAGAATATTTAATGGTAAGGAGGCTAGAAATAGTGTGGTTGCTCTCTAAAGGTACAATGTTAGTGTGCATTGGCTGCTATGATGATGTAACACAATCGGTAAAATTGTGTACAGAAAGTATAATAAGTATATCAGAAGTATATTTTAATTAGTATATAATTAAATCAAAATAGTAATTGTGTTTTTATTACCTTAGATTAAGTCATTTTGATCTATACAGATACATACATGTGCAACCCCATGTTCCTTCAGTAACCCGGAATTGACAAACCAAACAGGTGAACTGGAAATGGCCTTTTGCATTTTTGGCAGCCACGTCGTCAGATTATTGATTATTGGTTACAATCTGCAACCTCACCAATAGATGCTGCCAGAAACTACACCCTGTACCTTTAAGGTGTTTCTATATCCATTAATGGCTAACTGTGTTTAATAGTAATAACTGTGATTACCCTGTGATTACGATTTTTTTAAAACAGAATTACACATTCACATGATTTTATAAACCTGATGAAATAAAACAGTATGCAGATAGTAATTCTAATCCACAGTATCCATCACTTTACAGGCGCCTTATGAGCTAATGAATGCAAATATGACGTTTACATGATATTAAATCTAAAGGGGCACAAATTTCATGTTTGGGAAACGACTTCATAACACATCTAAAGTGTAATCAAAGCCAGTGATGTGCTGATAGCTGGTAAAACCAGTGGCTGGTTTCAGCTGACACGTCATCCTCAGCACATCAGGTCTATATGAAGCAGTGACTTTAACATGACTGTTGATGTTATGACCCTACAGAAATAGGGCAGACACAGTGGGTGTGTGCAGCATGAGAGGCTTGCTTTGTAAAATCCTTGATGCATTGTTTGGTGGTGGGGTGGCAGACACACGCACGCACACACACACACACACACACGGCACAGCTACCTGATCTTTCTCACCCTCTTGGTATGTGTTACCATTCATTCCACACTACTCCCCCGCAAGTCCCACAATCCATTATGCGTACCTGTGTGTGCATGCATGTGTGTATGTGTGTGTGTGTGTGTGTGTGTGTGTGTGTGTGTGTGCGTGTAACAGGTGTGTCACTTTTAGGAGAGGCTCAACACTGTAAATATGAAATATAACAAACACTGGAGTTAATGCATGCTCATTAAAACACACACACACTCACATCAATGATTTTACTAGCCACATATTAACTCTTTCGCCCACATATTATTTACTAATACATTAAATATGCTCATATAATCATAGACTTTTATCTAAACTATGCTGGTGCTCTGCAGCATTGCAGCCTGTTTTAAATGCAGTTGCTTTATTTGCAGATCTTAAAGTAAAAATAATGCATAAACCCAATTATGTAACCAAACTAAACAACCTCACATATTCACTCTATATATCTACATTCAGTTTTGGCATTAATATCAATAAAATCTCAAGAATGAAACCTGAAAGTTTCTCCTGAACAGCAAAAGGTGAAAACTCACCACTCTCTTTATTTTCTCCTCCACAGGCCACAAGGAGACCATGAGTTCACCTTGCAGGAATTTTGCATCACGTCCTTAAAATTTACCTACTGACATGGAGATCTGGCAGCTGAAACCACAGCTTACCCCAGAACCTTTGGATAGCATTCATTGTCCAGTTAGAGGGTAATTGAAAAGTGTCAATCAAGAGGATGATTCAAGAAGATTTCCAGTAATCATCAACTGTGCTAGCGAGGTGCTTTGCCAGTCACAGCTTTATGGTTTTGTGCTATCACATGACTTCTTGGCAGGAATATGGAAGTTTCTGAAACAAAGTATGGTCTGATGAGGGCAAACTGGAGCTATTTGACCAACTCGCTGAGCCGGCCAAGTTCGTAAACGCATATTTTTCTGTCCATTTTGGCCGTCCATCCAATTTAAAACAGCATTTTTCTTCCTCAGAAACGGCTCAAGTATTAAAACACTTGAAACAAACAGAATTTTGTAGAAATGCTGTCATATTAGTGGCATTGGTAACAGTAGCATGGCTCCAATAAAAGCAGGAATTGTCTGTTTTGGGATTTGCAGAAACAAGCTGAAACTCTTGCTCCAAAGCTACATTTTAGAATTTAGTCAGTTTAAAGTAGCAAAT
This sequence comes from Lepturacanthus savala, assembly GCA_030544235.1. NCBI lineage: Eukaryota > Metazoa > Chordata > Actinopteri > Scombriformes > Trichiuridae > Lepturacanthus > Lepturacanthus savala. The sequence continues at coordinate 22,681,602 of CM060462.1, read as the reverse complement.
GCTGCAAATCAGCAAAAATACCTCAGCTTTGATGTGAAGCTTCCTGGAGGCAGCGTCTTCCTGCAGGAATTCAAGAATTCAAAGATTCTTTATTGTCATTCAGTGCATGTACATATGATGAATCAAATTTGATTCCCTGGTCCCTGTGCAGCCCAATGTTCAGTAATAAAAAATATATATAAAATGGATAATAGATAATAATAGATTAAAGACTAGAAATAATAAAACACAATAAAAATGTGCAATTATGGAGTATGTACAATGCTATGGTCCAGTGTGCAAAACAGCTGCATGATTCTCTGCACAGGCCTCTGGAAACGTGTGAATGCAACGCATCACATGAATGCATCAAAATGGTTTTATTCCTGGTTGTGGTATCGCCAGCCTGGCTGTGGATTCCAGTGAACACATATTTGCAGGTGTGAAACTATGATTCATCAGATCTCCGTGAAATGAAACTGGTTTCTTAAGCTGAAATTCATTGTGCAGATCATGTTTCTGCTTCTCTTCCCACTCTACCAGGCCATTTACTGGGGAAAGAGAGCTGTGTGACTGACACAAGACAATCCCCGTTGCCTTTGTCCAATTTTGGTCGAATGCCAAAACCTCTCGAGGAATTACAAACATGCATCAGCGTATTCATACGGGCCGGAGATCTGCAATGCAGATCGCACTTGTCAAGATTAAAAGGCATCTTCATTCATTTAGCAAAAAGCGACGTGAATACTCCAGTGTTCACTTTATTTCTACAGTTGTTTAAGGCTGTAATGAATGTAATACTTTAGAGTTAGCTGTTTGCGGCTCTTAAATGCACAGATGTAGATGCACCACTTCAATTTAGCAAATGAGTTTAAAAAGGGAGAAAAAAACACAACACAATACAAACATTCAAGTAATTGTCTCACTATGGTGGAAAGCACTGACTTACTGAAAACAATAAATGTCGGTGGTGCAACATTGACACCGTGGTTCTGACATGTGGCCATTTGTGAGTCACATGAGTGTGGCTTTCTGCAGGTAGAGAGGTGTGAGATGCTGTCAGTTTACTCTAGAGGCGTCAGTAATGACCCTTCTTTACGCTACAACGATTTCGGCGTAAAAAGAGGAAGCTTTTGTTGCATTTGTGCCTTTCATTTACACGACATCGGTGTTGCAGGGACCTGAAGACGTGATCTTCTGTAAGCCCCAACACCTCAATCCTTTCTGTAAATGTGTGCACTCATGAGATGCAACTATTTTTAAGGGTTAGGGTCACACAAATCCTTCCTTTTCTGTCCAATTCAGCCTCTGAACCACACCAGAAGTACACCAGAATAGAATTTATCTGGCGATTTGTCAAACTGGATAAACAAGCAGAGAGATTAGAAAATATCAGATTGAGTAGATTCATGTCCAGATCCAACATCAAACTGTGGTTCGTGAATGATCACACACAAATCATCAGTCACACTTGTGTATTCTGTTCACAAGAATGGCGGACGTGTCTCAGGTTCTGTCTGTGCTTTCAACACTTTTGCTATCATTTGCAGCTTTACAGCTGAATTTAAGATTACAGCATGAAATGCAAGTAAATCTGCATATCATGTAATCTACGTCGATCTGCCTGTGTGTTTGAATCACTATCGCATTGCACTACAAATTGTTCAAAATGTTATTTCACGCAGGTATTTGGAATTTTGCTTATCGGCCACTACTGACCTGGCATGGTACTGCAGGCTTCTAAGCAAATCATACTCATGTTGAGGTCTTTGCGTAGTCTGTAGCAGAAACATCATGCCTCAACAGAGGAATTAATGGGAAATTCTGTCGGTTTTCCTCATCACCCTTGTTATCACTGAAACTAGGGACATGTGACATGAGCATAACGAATCACGGATAGACACCTTGTGATTGGTAAAACCCGATCGAAGCGATTGTATGTGTTGCATCATTGTTTTCCAAAATTCTCCATTTCTATTCATCTAGACTACAATGCAACCCCGGAGTTTTCAAATTGAAAACGGCTGCATTTTCAGTGGTCACTATTTCCTATGGAGTCGTGTGGTCACCAGCTATAAATGTAGCAAAAGATATAGATTATTACCTGAAAATGTGGTCGTGTGACTGTATCCAAAGTCGGTTGAAAGTGGCCTCTGGATTGTATAAATGTGTAAATAATGGCTTGGTGTTTTAGTTTGTGTGGAAAAGGAAACTAATAGAGAGACTGCCTTACTGGAGACTTAACAGATGGTGGCAGTAGTGCAGAATGTCATTGTTTTTCATTGGAAGATGAAGAAGGAGAAGAAACGCAACAACAATGGCGGACAATTTCATACAATTGTTGTTCTCTTTGTGGTCTACTAAGAGTAAAACGTAGCTATCTACCACCTTTCTTGCACTGAAATCGTTGTAGTCTGCTTGAAATAAACTAAATGGTAGGAAGCTGCTGTGGAATTGACTATAGTGACCATTGCTTCTTGTGTTGGTTTGCTGAATTAATGAATTCTCTTTATGATATTCTGATGTCTTATTCTTTATTGTTTTGGCATATATTTAACTTGTAAATGTGTATTAGATTATGATATAATGAGTTTGTTTAATATTTGACATACCGTAATATTTTTTATTATTAGCTCCTGAACCTTGAAATACTTGATATTCTGAAAAACATGATATCAGATCTTTAGAGTCCTAATATTATATATTAACACTAATATATAATATTATATTGTTTTTATATATTACACAGGCCACTATAACTGGAACTTACCTAACAGATATTAGTCAGTCTTCACAGCAACTGCTGTGTGGTCATTGAATAATTATGGTTGTGCACACTGTGTGCAGCTGTCTCCTGTTTGGCTGTGAAGCTCATGATGTCAGAGCTAACTCTGTCATGCTCCAAATCTGCTCATAACATATCTGACTGGTAACTTCACCCCAAAATATAATCTCATCACCACCGGCTCACTGTGTGCGCATTAATTCATAATATCAGTGGCACAACATGAAGTCAAACACCCTGCACTGCAATAACTGACATTTTAACAGGTATTTTTGGTACAATTAGTCCAGTATTAAGTAGAATCATCTTATCCCACTCGCAGATATAATACTCATTCATTATTAGTGATATCAAAAGGTGAACTTATTACATAAAAAAGAAAAGCGGCCATGTAAATAACAATGTCGCTAATTTACTGTGAGTAGTTTAATTTATCCTATTTCATTTTTCCATGATTTGGTTCAGTTTGGTTTTATTTTAAGACATTAAGACAAAAATTTTCTCTAAAAAAAAATCTAATTGTCTAAAATCAAGAAAAAAATTAAACAAGCTAAATTATCTGAAATTAATAAATAAGAACAACTAAATTATCATTTGTAGATCAAGCATTATTATGGACACATAAACCCATTCCTGATTTCTTAATGCACTGCAAAAACTGAAATCTTAACGTGAGAAAATATCCTTTTGTTTTTGGTACAATTCAGTTCAATTAGCGTTGAGTAGTATTATCTCATTCCACTGGTAGATAATTGATCTTCTTTCAAATATTTTCTTAGTCAATTTAATGAATATTAGGAGATGTTAGTCGTGTTTCCTTAAAACAAGACCAAATAGACCCATCTAATTGTACCAAAAACAAGATTTATTCACCTGTTAAGATTTCAGCTTTTGCAGATGAAGGAAAAAAACAAAAGGGGCATACTCAGGACCCTAAAAAACCTGTGGACTTTTCATATTATTGATTAAAAAATAAATACATTAAAAACCATTAGCTTGATGATTAAAGGGAATTCAGTTATTTAAATTGGATTAAATTAGATCAAAGTAACTACCACACAAGTGTTCAGTCTGTCAGTCACCACCATCGGCTCAGGTCAATGCATCTTGGGTTTCTGAGCTGTGGAGCCACTCAGGAGGCAGCGTTGAACTCGATACCTCAGGACTAACTTCCTCACCTTCAGGTCAGACATGCAGTCACAGCGGTGTTTGACAGATGCGTGTGAACCTCATTTAGGAACTGCAGGTAGCTGAGAGACGTGTGTAAATGTAAAGCAAACTGAGCCAGGTGTCGGTTACTAGCACCTCTATATGCCTACACAGCTATAAAGAAGTCTCACTGTGTGTGTGTGTGTGTGCGTGCGTGCATGCGTGCGTGCGTGTGTGTGTGTGTGTGTGTGTGTGTTTGGGATGGGGGGTGGGTTGCAGGATGATAATACAGATAAAGTGAATTAAATTGAGTTGCAGAGAAAAACATCTGTAAGTAATTAGTTAGCAGTGTGTACAGTAGTGTTTTTCAGTTCAGATAGTCGGAGTTGGATGGGCTTCAAAGGAAGGAAGTGTTATGTATACTGTATATAGCCTGCAGACTATTGTCTGACAGCCCTCTGCCTGGAGGGGTCAGGGGAAGTGTGTGTGTGTGTGTGCATGTGTGTGTGTGTCAGGTTGACAGTTGCCCTGATACTGTAGGAAGTGAGCCCGGCAGCGTAGACGTCTTCTTGCAGGAAGCTTGTTAGGTGGAAACACGAGTGTCCAATCAGGAATTATTTTTAAAGCTGTGTGTTGACTAATGTACAGCCCACATAAAATCCCCCTCTGCTCCACCAGCATTCTTTAAAGCCAAATAAAGCTTTCAATTCTACCCAGGCTGATCAGCGTGATATCACCATTTTCCGTGGCTGACAAATGGAAGTAACATTCAACCAAATTTCACACTTAATTTAAATATGTGAAAAGTTGTAAAGGCAAATGGTCATCAATTTTACAGCCTATACACAGTATGTGCTTTATAACTGTTGAATCATTTGTTCTTTCAGTTGCTCTATAAGGAAAATCCATAAATGGGGAACTTTTACGTATAAATGAATTTCCAATCCTTTCAAGTCGCAGTCAAAAGAGTTTGACACAAAGTTCTGATGAAGCCTCTCACCAGCAGGTAAATGTTTTCATGTTTCACAGTACATGTTTTTGTTAATCTTGTGTCTGTGGTGACACTGCAGCAGACTGTGAATGCTTCATGATCTACTTCCAGGTAGTCCTCTGCTAATTTGAATGTGAATAATATTTATTAAATATTTGATTAATTCATACAATTTTATTCATGAGTTTTTTGAGACTATCCAAGTGTTATCAGACCAAATGGATCAAATTCTGATAGAGAAGCTAGTTGTTTCATGGTGACTGTGTGAAGCTCTACACAATTTATCCTGCAGCTTTAAGTAACTTTAAGACTGGCTTTTGAATTAAGAGTATTCATCTCTCTATAGACACCCACTGCACAGGTTTGGGTTGTAGCTTTACACCGAAATTCACCTGCACTGAAAAAAGTTCATCCAATTTAAAAAGATATTTGGGCAAATTGTCAATGAAGTGATGACACGTGTTTAATGGACTGAAGATCTTGGAACTTCCTTTATATTTGGCTACACATTTATTGATTTTATTGATATGCACAGCACTTTATATTAAATTATAACAACTGTCCTAAATAAATAAATGTCGTAACTAAAATGTCCATTGTCCTATAGGGCATAAACAGTATGATCCTTTCAACTCAGGATTAAGGTGATTTTACCAGAAGTGACAGCATCATCAAGAGATGATTTAGGCCAAAAACTCATTTTCGTCAAAAAATGACCTTATTTTAATAGGGCGACGATATGACGTGACGTAAGTTTGTAATAGAGCCACAATTATAAAGACTTGAATGAGGATATGAACAATAAACTGTCTCTCTGCTGTGTACTTCCGCCTCCTTCACTTTCCTCCCTTCCTTTCCTCGCTTCCTCCAAGTCACTTTCTGGTAGGAGACAAGTGCTTCTGAGGTCTAGGAGAGGAAAAACAAACACGGAATGCATCCTCGGTATCTGACTAGATGGTCACAAGGCTCAAGGTCTGTCGTGTCACAGGAAAAGCATTGTGTTTTACTTCCCTGGCTACTGTTTTCTGCCTCTGAAGAAGAATAGCAGGGGATGTTGAGGAATACAGGCCTCCCTGTATTTATTGTCACAGACGACACACTGATCTGACTTCCTTTAGAAGTCGACGTCAAGTCGCCACGCGACTCTCACTGTATGTGTGTGTGTGTGTGTCCCAAATAGCCCTTTTCAACAGGAACCTGCAGGAACCTTCAGCGGTGAAAATAACCAGGAAGTGGGTGGTTCCAGGGTCCCTGTTTCTGTCTCCACCGGGGCCGTCATTAGCAAAGCAGCAGCTATAAACAATAGACAACCAACACCAAGGTTGTTTCATGTAGACGACGCTGAAAAAGCGGGGTTAAAGGTTAATATTGAAGATTTGGTGCTGAATAGTGTTATTGTTATGCAAAATAGTGAGATATGGCCGACCCTTTGAAATGCAAACAGGAATTGGAAGAATCAGTGAGAACTGCATGGTCATCAAAACATGACTCCGCTCATGACAGCAAGCAGCAAACATGACGCACATCATCACTTCAGTTTTACTCTTTTATGCTAAATTGTCTTTAACACATGTGACTGAACATACCTACACTAAAACAATAACATAGTATTTAGATTTAACAATTGAAGCAACCAAATGCAGCTAATTTGAAGTCAGTTTTTCACAAAGAATGTTCATACTTGCTTTCATATATTCATATAATATTCACTACATTCTAACCATAGAGAAAATATACTACTCAAATAAGTTAGCGATATTGTGAGAGACTCAGTGGATTTCATACATTTTTGGGGTAATAAATTAAACTAATGGAAATCGTATTTCTTTTCATTCATTATTAGTAATATCAAAGGGAACTTTTACTTATTTCATTAAAATTTGGACCAAACTGGAAAAGCACTTATGTAAATATCATATCCTTAACTTATTGTGAGTAGTGTATATATTTCAAATCTACTTAATCTGCTATGTCAACTTGATCTGTAGAATCAGAAGGCAAATACATTTAGTTTATGTACATTCGTTTAGGTTAGGTAGTTGTATGTTTCAGTTCAGTAAGTTTAAATGAGCAAAAAAAAAAAAAATTCAACCCCCAAAAAATAACTCATTTTCTTCATTATCTATCATTTCCCCTTAAATTCCTTTTAGTTTCAGTATGACTAATCCCTGCCTTGTGAATTTCGGAGCAAATGACATTGGTAAAATAGCATTTATGTCATGTGAATGTTATATCCCAATTTGCTTTATAATGTGATAAAAGGTTGAAGACAAATCCATAGTTCACGAGTTCATAGTGTCTCCAACTAGGCTGATTTCTAATCTCTCTCTCTTGTAATAAGCACAAGTCGTTGTAAGTCTTCTGTGTCTAGAATTCATCCCCCACCCTTTAGTTAGTTGTCTTGGTTCTATATGACAAGGCATGGAGCTGTTAACTGAGTTAATCCAGTGGTGGGAGCTGTCTACTATCCCACGCAGCCCTGACTCTGACAAGCTGCTCAGAAACGGCCAGGAAGCCCAGCTGCTCCACCCTAAAGTTCCTGATCCTTGTAAATTTCCCTGCACCTTAAAGGCTCATTCAATTTCCGTGTTAGCGTGACCATGTGGTTTGGTTTGCCTTAAACTTTGCCATCCTCCCATGTCCGTGTAGGGAATAGTTACGAGAAATATTCACATTCAACTAATATTAATTCTTCTCGTGCTTCTATGGTCATAATTAATCGCATCCTGATGCTGTCTTGTGTTATTAAATCGTATAAACACACACAAAGTGAATATCAATCATGTTGTATCAAAGCGTTGTTACATTTACTGCTTCCTTACATATCACCACTGTTAACTCTAAGCTCACAGTACTGGCACTCAAACACAGAACTGTTTTTTGCTTCACACTCCATTAGTCAGGACTAAAAAATGGGAAAATGTCTTTTTATATAACACAGCTCACACTTAGAACAAGCTGCAAAAAAGCATCCAAATAGAATCTTCACCATCACCACAGAAAGCCTTATCTCAAATTTCACTGCACTGCATTCACTTCATTTGGAATAACCTGTAAAAAAGAAAAGAATTAGAATCTCTACCATTGCTACAGATGTTCAAAAGCCTTATCTTAAATATCTTAAATTTCACTGCATCTGATTGTAACTTCTGCTAAATTCACTTCACTTGATTATTAAATCTCTGCTTTATTGTTCAGTTTTTCATTCATATGTCTTTTTTACATGTTATATCATGCATTTCCTTGATTCTTGTTTCGACATCAATGTAAATGAGGAGCCTCCTCAATGGTCTTTCAAACTAAGATAAAAGTTTAGAAAAAGTTTATGTCAGCAACTGTGCAATTTAAGCCAAGAAAGAAGTATGATTGATTGTACAAAATATACAAGGAAACCGATTGTATTAAAACCATTGTATTACATAATATGTACAGGAAGAGGGTAAAGGCTAATTTTGTTCCGCTATGCACTATAAGATGTTTTAAAATAGAAAGTGTCAGAAACCTGAGGCCAAAATTATGGAGGACTGAAACTGCCACAATAAAGAATAAATAATTAAATAAATAATGACTCAGTACATGAATAAATATACCAGTAAATGCCTGTATTTATCTAATTTTCCATTTAATTATTTTATAAAACAATTAAATTAAAATGAAATTTGAATTCATTTTCACCTCAATATCTGAAATTAAATAAATTACTGGGAAATAAAAGGGAAAATAATACACAAATAATAGGATATAAATGGTACTAAATTAAATAAATGTATCTATTTATTTTAAATGATGGCAGTCCCCTATACAAATGGTCCTACATTCTGTCATTGTGGAATTATAGTGAAATAAATTATTCTCCTTTTTTCTGGGGACCCCCTGGCACCTCCCCAAGGACCCCTGCGGTGTCCTCGGACCCCACTTTGAGAACCACTGATCTCAACACATCACACACACATAGGCACATGTCATTATAGTGTTTGAAAAATAGGTGACAGGGGTATAGAATATTCATTTCCTGCATCCTTTTATCCTAAGAAAACATCTACAGCTTGCAAGCATCCTGCTCCTAGAGCTTCTATAGGCACTTTAAGATTTAGATTCTGACTTTTACCAAACCAGTTTACAGAATTTTCTATTTCATTCTTTTTTTATTTAATCTAATTGCTAGGTTTACTTTTTGTTGTTCTTTGCATTTATGCAATTGTCATTGCTTGTTTTTTTGTGGATCTACAAAAAATTAGCACAGCAGAAAGCAAAGCTCCTGCAGAGTTTGATGACGACTCATTCATTTGAATCAGGTGAGACGGAGCAGGGAAATGTCTAAAACAGCCGTTCTCAACCGGTGGGCCGCGACAGCGTCGTTCTGCAACAACAAAGGCTTAGACTGTATTCACACAGGATCCGGCATTGTGGCACCTTCCCGCAGGGTTGCGCGGAGGTGTGGGTGTTTTTTATTTGCGCTAACGGCTGTGATAACAACCAGGAAATAAATTTAATTTTCTGCCATTCACCATCTCTCTACTGTCACTCAGGAATTGATAAAAATAAATGCCCTCTCTTTATACTCCCTAACGTAGGCCCAGTCTGATCAGTGTGACCCTGGTTATGCGATTGACCGCTGTGTCATTCTGTAACAACAAAGGTCTAAGGTATATTTATTCATGCCAACAGGAGTGATACCAACCAGGAAATAAGATTGATTTCTGTCATTCGCCAGCCGCTCCCTCTCTTTTTTATTTACTCTGGAACTCGTCTAGTTTCTTTTTCTCTTTTATCCTTTTTAAAATGACTTACTTTTAACCGTATCAAGATGAAGATAAATGTCTTCCTTGTCTTTGTACTCCTCCCTGATCAGTCCGATCCCGCCATTTACATCGACTGCAGCATCCCGTTGGGCTGCATGTCTGCAATAGTTGATTCTGTTTCAACTTCTGTAGGTTTTTCTGGCAGCAGCCAAAACACACGACTCCCATTCATTTGAACAACCAGTTTTCCTACAATGCTCAATCCTGTGTGAATGCGGGAGTGTATATATGTTTTCCTCTGCATATTTAATGACAGAAACTTGGAATTTTAATGGCAGTCACAGCAATGAACAATTAAGCAACATTACCCAAGAGGTTGTTCTTTAACATCATATACCGTAAATTACCAAATAATAGCCCGGGTGTTTATCTGTTTCAATTGCTTAATCAGGCAGTAAATTGGGACAGGGAATCCCTTCGTGACAAAAATCATGTTTTTCATACAGTATGACTAATGTATAAGGGTCAGTGACAACGGTTGGCAAGATGAGAAAGCCAAAAAAAAAGATAAAATATAGTTTTAAAAGCATTCATCAGGTCTCTCAAAATGTTTCATGTCATTTGAAAGTCATTTGTATAATTTTTTAAATAAAAAATACACATAAAATATGTGAGTTTTTGACACAAAATGAAAAAGAATGAAGCATTATTAATAATGAATTAATTGATAAAATATTGAATCCACCTAGAATATAAAACTAGTTCATTTTTTTAGTTAAACTATCATTGTCCATTGTTTTCCTCTGCATATTTTACAGGAGAAAGTTTTATTTTTATGCCGTACTTATTTTACTTTTATTTTTTTCACTGCAATCAACAATTAGGTAATATTACCTAAGAAGGTGTTCTTTAACGCCATTTGAGTACGACAGTGACCCGAGTCACTTGCGGAAAAAGAAGAAGAAAAACATGCAGCATCAGTGGTCATGTCTTCTTCCTTGACATTTTTTTTTAAATAAATGTAACTCAGTGTTTATTTCAAACAGGTGGTTCCAAATATACACCTGCACCGGGTGTTTAACGGGGACCTGGTGGTTAATTGAAACCTGGTTATTATTTGGTATGATGTCCATGATCATCATTAAAGTCATTAAAGTTTAGAGTGTGTGGATGTGTGGAGTGAGCAGACTCTCATGGTGGCCTCCCCCCTCCCACTCCTCCACCCTCCCAGCATCCTCTGGAGCCACAGTGTTGTGAATGGAACAAGTTTATTCAGCTCGGGAGCCTATTACCCCGTGCACACTGAAAGGTCTCTGAAAGGCCGCCCAACAACCCATGTCAGCACATGAAAGTGATGACTGGACACTGGGGGCAAAATGTGTGTGTGTGTTTCTGCGTGAATGTGTGTGTGTGTTTGTGTGTGTGTGCCCTATTGGGGAAGGGTGCCTGCACTTGAACCGGGTCCTTTCACTCGGGTTAGGGGGTCTTGTGGTCTTTAATGTGACCATAGCAGGGCAGAATGACCTCTGAAGGGCTGGCCGGTACCGCGGCCTTAATCCTCCTCCTCCTCCTCGTCTTTTCTCAATTCTCTCCCTCCTTCACTGTCAAAAGAGGGCTCTGACTTTTTTCTCTGTCCTTTTCTTCTCTCCTCGCTGCCCCCCATATCGTTAAACAGGCTTCTCACTGGTCAAGGAATGTCTTGAGGGTCTTTGAATTTTGCGAGGTTGCCTTCAAGCACAGAGGAAAGTTAGTGAAAGTACATGGTTCTCTGGTAAACAATTTTCCAAAAGTGTTGTTGAAACTTGGTAATTTACTCAAACTGATATGATACATTGAGTTAGAAACCAGACTGACCAAATGTTACAAAGGTGCAAAGAATACATGGCATTCGACTCTCAAAAATCTGATTTACATCCTCTTACTCTATCTCTCTATCTGTCTCTGTAAAGCACCACAGCATTTAGGGATTTCCAGCATTGACTAAGCTACATTAGTCAGTCAGTCAGGAACCTAGCTAACACAAATATTAGGCTGATGTCTGAAATCATCAGTTTCATTTTGACTTTCTCCTCTACCAGTTGTGCAGTAAGTGTCACTGAACTTCCCCTGAAACATTAATCCAGGCTTGACATGCCTTTGGCTGCTAAGAATCTGAGAAAAACAAAGAAGTTGGGTTGGGCAGAGATAATTTGTTGTGCTGTTATGAAAAGAAAAGGCACCCACACACAGTGTTTAAATATTAAAATATATATTTCTATAGAAGAAAATACACTGTAGTTGTCTATAGCATGTTACAGAAGGACTAATATAACTAATATAACTGTTTCAGGAACATTTGCAGCATTCGAAAAGGTTTTATAGCAGAAAAGCTGATGAAACGAGTGACACAATTTATTAATTATTAGCAACCAAATATTTTATACCCTGAATCAAAAACAGTCTAAAAGTGCCCCATTCTGAGGGTTTATATTTATATATATTAAATGTTAGTAATAACATTATAACGTAATAGTATTGCAGATGCAGTAACAAGTAGCAAAATCACAGCTGACATATCAAATATGATAATTTATCAATCTGTTTGACCGTTGATTCAATCAATGATCTGATCTAAACTGATTCCACCTGTTGTTCATACACGTGTTTAACCTGTGATTCATGAGAAGGCATGAAAATGATCAAATTGACTTTGAACACCTGCATCAAACATCAGAAGTTTCACTCACAATCAGGATTAGACCCTAAAACATAGTGTTGGTCCCATAGTGACTGAAACCTTCAGGCTAAAGTTGTTTTCTGAAGAAATACAATTAATTGACTCAGGGTATCGGAGCAGAAAAAACAGATCTGAGTAGGACTCTGTGTGCTGTAATGCATATTTTGGTAATGAATCTCCATTTCCTGAGAGAATTCCCCCCTTACCTCACTGGATCTATCTCATTTTGAGTTGATGCATTTAATGTGATAACTGAGTCAACACAATCCCACTTAAGTTACATTTTGATCAGAAATAACTGTGGCTAAAACATGCATACTGTGTAGTATATAGCGTCCAGTATGTTCATTTGCAAGGTTACTATGGAAACATGGAAATGATGGTGAGAACAAGGAAGGAATTATGGTTGTATCAGAGAAGACACTGTCCCACTCCCAATGATCTCCTGCCAATGTGCAGAGTTTGTCATGGTGGGTCTTCTTTTTCAATATATCCTTTTTACAGCAGTGTTCCAGCTGCTGCTGCTGCTGCTGCTGTGTGTGTGTGTGTGTGTGTGTGTGTGTGTCTGTCTGTCTGTCTGTCTGTCCAGTATCCACTTTGTAAGTATCCATTATCCAAAGGAAACTGCACACATGTCAGCAATGAATTTATACTTAACAGCTGAGAGGGAAAGAAGGCAGTGTGTGTGTGTGTGTGTGTGTGTGTGTGTGTGTGTGTGTGTGTGTGTGTGTGTGTGTGTGTGTGTGTGTTGCAGTAGCCTGTGTGAGAAAAGATGACACTAGATCATGTTTCACCGTATAAAACAGGAGAATCTTTTTCTTTTTTTTGATTTACATAACAATATTAATAATGGTTTTGTAAACCAATATCAGTTAGTTTTGGGGACCCACAGTAATGTGGAACACATTAATCCTTTGATACAGGTCCTTTCACCAGGTATGGACATATATATATATATATATATATATATATATATATATATATATATATATATATATATATATATATATATATATATATATATATATATATATATATATATGCCATGTGATTACATTGATTTTTCTTACAATATAAAGTGCCTGAAGTACACTTGAGTGGACAAATACATATCCATTATTATAAAATAAACATAGATTTTTCAAAGTTTCTTTTACATCCCTAAAGATGTAACACTTATATTAAACACTAAAATAATCCAGACTGATCTTTTCACAATTTATGCATGAGAGGGTTAATGGACATTTATTATTTTCCTATTATTTGTAGAGCTTTAGTGGGTATTTTGTTCATTCACAATCTGACACGTGTTCATTTACAGTCTTAAAAGCAATATTCTAATTTATTAAAGGGGGATTTGAGGGACCATTACGGGATGGTGTGTGTGGAGTGTATGTGTGTGGGGTGTGTGTGTCTTTCAGTAGACAGAGATGGCCTGCAACATGCATATTAACTTGATGGACACAAGACCCTTATCAGGGCAAAGCCGTATTCACAAAAAACAGGACCATATGTGAACAATAACAAGCAATATAGGTTACATCTATGCTCTGTAACTTTTGCTCAACAGAATCTCACAATCCAGATTTTGACTTAGAGCAGATATTCTTACCAAACACATTGTATAATTTATAACATACATATCATTTCAGAGAAGTTAAAATTTCATCACAATAATCGTGATTCCCAAGGCCAGAATTAACTCCAATGCTCGGTATAACGTATTTAAATTCAATACTAAAGGAGTTCCTCTACTTTAAACGTTGGACATTTTAAATTCCATCTTGTTATTTTAAATGTAACTTTTGCACGCGACCACTTCTCAAAGGTCAGCTGCATTGTCTCACTAAAGAATCCCTGTAAAGTAGCCGAGTCTTTGGCAGAGAACTCGGGCCTTACTGGAAATTACTGCAGCAGAGGACAAAGCAAAACCTTTTTATACCATTCACGACCCAAACCCACCTGGCATAAGGATTCAATGGCTTTAGAGAATGACTTTCTACAGGAAAACCTCAACAAAACATGAAAACAGCACATCCAGGAACAGGTTACAACATGGTGAGGTTTCTGGAGCCGCTGGTTCCTGAGCATTCACCCATTTGTTAACCTGAAAAACTTCACAACATGGAATATTTGTCAGAAAGTGTATTTTTGAAAGCTGATAGTGAAAGTTTCTCTATTTTTGAATTTTCCTGAGTTTATTAGAAAGAGGGAAGCGTGCTACCTGGAAAATGAAAGTACCTGAAACACCTGCAACATGGTTTGCATATTAAATAGTTTGCCAACAAGGATGCCCTAGACTTTATTTACTAAAAACAACACTGCTGCAATTCTAAAACCTGATTATGTTGAAAAACTAGTTTATCTGATTTATCTTGTGCATCCTGCCAGGTTAGAAGCTCTGTCAGGTAATGTGCAGTGTGCAGCATTAACACCAGGAGCAGCTGTCTGTGGCGTGTGGGTGTGGATGTGGATGTGGACTGTTTACTTTAGCTGACATGTCAGTTAGAGCTGGGGAGCGTTACACCTTCCAGCTAAGAACACTACTTCCCTAAATGCAAATTTTTCCAGCGAGTATATGTGTGCGTGTACCACTGTTTGCATAATGTGTGTGTGTGTGTGTGTGTGTGTGTGTGTGTGTGTGTGTGTGTGTGTGTGTGTGTGTGTGTGTGTGTGTGTGTGTGTGTGTGTGTGTGTGTGTGTGTGTGTGTGTGTGTGTGTGTGTGTGTGATGTTCCACACACAACTGCAGACAAGGCTTTGATACAATTTCCACAATTTCATTAAGTGTTTGCGTAACAGCTCGGTCTCCACATTCAGACGAACTCTGCAGACTGAATTTTGTAAAATGGTCCACCACTGGGAAGTTAGAGAAGAGAAGGGTCTAGCTAGTGATTTAGGGTCCTGTTGTGGTGGCAGTACCAGGCGCCTCTCATTGGCATTGAGCGGGAGGGAGCATAGACCTCAATGAGGGAGTTCAGATAGGCGGGACCTGTCCTGGTTGCTGTTTTGTAAGCAAATGTCAGGGTTTTGAATTAGCAACTGGGGGCCAGAGGAGGGTGAGGAAAGTTTGGATGACGTGCTGTTTTGTGCTGGTTGATACCGTACACACTGCCACATTCTGAATCACCTGTAGAGGCTTTTATGTACATGTGGGGAGACCTTCCAGTATCCAGCCGTGGTACTCAGAGCCTATACCAGGAGTTGAGCTAGGGTCTGATCTTCCTGATGTTGTACAGGGCAAATCAACATGACTGAGCTGTTGAGGTCACATGAACCTAAAGGTTTCGAGACTTGCCCCTCCAAGATATTATGATAGACCTCCCTGAGCGGTAACCGAGTAGGATTTAGTGGTTAACCATGTCAAAGAGCTGGGGACAGACCAGCAGCTCCAGCTGAATGTGGTGATTCCATTCTTCCATTCCTGACAGGAGAACAGTCTCAGCAGTCTCTACTTAAAGACAGACCGATTCAGATCATACAGGTTGTTCTAATAAAGGAATCCAATGAATTACACAGTTACAGACAGTTTGGTCAAGTATTTTTGATAAGAAGAGCAGCGTGAAACGGGTCTACAACCTTTCAACCTGGGCTGGGATGACCTGTGCTTGCCTAAATGCTTAAGCTATGAGTAATTATTATTAATGATTGCATAGTTCTTACCTTTCTAATCATTTATGCTTTTAATCACTTTAGATTTGTCTTTACCAGAGTCGTAAAAAAAGATCCTATCACAGGTAATGTTGAGCGTATTTGTCTGCAGAGTTGCATGCTGTCACTTTCTCAGTTTATTTTATCCTTTGAAATAATTACACACTTCCAACCCCAGATATTACATATTTAATAACTGCTGCTGCCAGTTTGTTTAGACTGTAAAGTTCAGGTGACTAGCATTCCGAGGTGCTTCCTGTGTTAATCCTCCAACCAAAGAACCAATGAAAACTTGGTCCACAAATACTTTTCTCATTGACTAATGTTTGGTTGACTACTAGGGGGCAGCTCTAGTAGGGAGAATACTTTATACTCGGGTCAGATCAAGGTCAGATCACCTTACGACCACAAACTACTCCAGGTTTGGCCTGAGACCACTTCTTCCAAAGTCTTCCAAAGAATATCAAAGTGTATTTTCTTCTTTTACAACTGCTGTGTTCAGATCTGTCTAAACATAAAGTAGGAAAACCAACCATACTCCAACCCAACTCTACGAAACAACACAGGTTTGAACACCTGAGAAAGCAGTCATTTAAACTCTGATGCAGACCACACAACTGCTGTGAGACCACCAGACCACAAGATCTGTCATTTTCTGGGGGTGTTTTCCAACCTGTGTTGTTTCATGCACTTGAATCAGACTCAGGTTGGTTTTACTCCTTAGTGCGATTCGCTTGAGCAGATCTGAACACAGCAATCGTACTCAGGTGCAGACCAAAACAACAGCAGTGAGACCCTTTAGAGGAAGTGGTTTGTTTATGGTTGGAACATGATCCAACATTGATTTGATCCAACTACAAGGCATACTCTGCAATTTTGAGCTAAACGGCTCCTGTGAGGTGCACTTTGCATGCTGGGATGCTGATAATGGACCTTCTTCCTGCATTTAGACACATGTTGAAAAGTAAGTAGACACAAACATGTTCAGTCACATATAAAACCCCAAGGATTATAAATACTAAGGGGCTTTTTAAACTTTTGTAATTTAGTCCGGTTGACTTAGACTCTTGTTGATTTTCCTTCTTGGTATGAGTCATTTGATCTTAACACATCATTTGTAGTTGCATGGACCAAAACACCTGGTTGAAAATTGCCTAAAAAATGATTGATAATGTGAGAAACCAGGGTTTAAGGCAGATTTTTAGTAACTTGTCAATCTTCAAGAATCACCTCTGAAACTATTAGGTCAAAAGATTGTCACAGAAAAGAAACCTTTAAAACAATCAAACTTAATGCAAATACTTTAAAGAAATCTTGTTGACCTTTCTCTTTAAAGAAACCACTATCTGTTTTTTTTTATTCTTCCTGCACACATCTGCCCAGATAATCTGGTTAAAATGGTTGTATCCCTCTGATTGGATTCAGCAGCATCAATACTGCAATTAAGTTTGAAGTTATCTTCCACCTCACTTAGTTTCAGCTCAGTAGGCTGCAGAGGAAAGATCCTCCACAGGGTTGCAGGACTCAGACAAAACAGTTTAAGCTGCCAAACAATCGAGGGCCAATGGCGTTTAAGACTTAACTACAGGGGGTGGGAACTGGGGGGTTTCAGATGAGTGGAAGCTTTCTGCCATGTGGCTGTGATTTGGTTCTACAGACAGTGTGGAGGTCGAACATGAGGACAGCTATAACCTCGGGGCTTAAAGCAGAACATACTAGAAGCACATTAACAACGGGCATGTTTCAATGTGTTCACTTTGGGATCACACTCATGTGTCACATTAACTATGCTGATGTATCTGGAATCTACTCTGGAAACGTTAGTTGTTCTGATGGTCGTCTTAATGAGTAAAGACACCCTTTGACCACTAATCAATTCCTCTCTACTCATCATCGCTGGCTCTTATTAAATGTTGACACTTCCACACACAGTGTTTTGAACTATAGTAGCATTCTGCTAACACATTAGCACACACCATGACTATGAAACCAGATTACTGAGGAATCAGGCAAGAAATCGAATGACACATGAACATTTGTTGCAATAGTCAGATTTCTGCAAACCCAGGTCTTCATGGAGTCTGTCTCTTTCCCCTCAAATGTGCCTCAAACTAAATGCTTGTTAAATTATCAACTAGTGTATTGTACGTGTACATATGTTGACTAAGGTACAATGAAACTGTATTTATGAAACTAAAGTAAAGTTGTTATGATGTCAACACAAACAACACCTCTAGTATACAAATCTGTGTTTAACACAACACTCAGTTTACATTTCAACTGTTAGAGCAAGATGAAGACAAGGTGAAACTTTTCATAGATCTGAGGCATAGCTGTTAACTTCTCACTAGGTCTCAGCTCTCATGACCCCTGACCTCCACACACACACAAACACACACATACACACACACACACACACACACACACATACTAGCCCCTTTTACATAGCCTGTCCAAGGCAGGATTGTTGCAGCATTTTTTTCTATTTCGATGTTCTGTATAAAAAAGGTACAAAGGCTGTTGTTCTACCATCAACCCGGTCATATTCCTGCATCTGCGTCTTTGTATACGGGACATCTGGTATGCCGCAACCAGCCAGGACAGGAGTGGGACAATATGACAACATGCTATGTGTGCGACCCACTTCTCTTCAATTTATCCTTTTTTTTCCCCCCATATACATAAAGCTGACAGGCTGGTGACACACAGCATAGACACAGCATAGACAATTGTGAGCTTAACGTGTCAAACACTGCAACATCAAACCGAGCGTGGAACCCTTCTCAGTGTCACTACATATTGGACCTAGCTGTTGTCAAATAAACTGCTATCCCACAGCTTATTTGTACTCGGATCGAGTGGTTTATTAACTTCTTAATCTGTTAAATTAAAAAAAAAACTGATATGGGGACAGCACTGAGTTTTATTCATATATTGCATGAGAAAAGCTCAGCTGCAACACTAAATAAAGTAGTTTTATCTGTAGTAAAACACATTTTTACTGTTACAGCATCAATATATCATTGATATCCACATAATCAATGCAATAATAAAATAGTTTAATATAATTTAATTTGAGCAGTTTGTGTGATTATTAAATTGCCTCATTTATAATCTCATTTTTAAACACTGACAGAATATATTCTTCGTGTTCTGTAATGATCCCCGGTGTGATGAATGATTTTACGGACAAATGATTGATCTTTGAACTCTCATCTTATTGGGTTTTTTACCTGATTTGGGTCAATTTATTCTTGTTTTAAATAAAGCATTTTTATCTGTCGTAAGACACATTTTTAGATTTTTTTTTGCAATTTTATAACTATATTTGCTGTATAACAGTAACATAAATTGGTCCTGACTCTTCTGTAGTCACCTCACATGCTGTAGATTTCTTTTCATACCAGGTTTAAGAACATAACCTTTGCGGTTGTAGAGATATTGAATATTTATTATCATCATTGTTATTATTGACTAATAGGCCTGGAGCTTAAGTGGTTAAAGACATCATAGCGTGGGGAGTACAGAGTTATTGACTCACCCATGAATGTTTACTCTCCAGGCAGAGTAATAAAAAAAGAGCGTTGTGAGAAGATGAAACAGAAGGAGTGGTTAAAAACATGCAAATAGTCAAATACTCATTTTGCTGAAGCAAATAGTTGATGTCACACTAGACGCAGATGCTATTGCATCCCAGGTCATGTCTCTGATTCTGTAAGTCCAGCAGCATGCTACCTAACATCACACAAAATGCGGCATCACACCGGCTTTGTTTGGTTCAGTGTAAAAGGGCAAAGGCGGAATAATGAGGCCATTATTGTAGGATGTGTGTGTGTCTATGTGTGTGTGTGTCACAGTGTGTTTGCTGTGTGTGAGTAACGGGGTCAACAGTGTTTTCAAAAGGTCTCCCTTTTAGAAGCTTGGAAACACCCGGAGTAGTGTGGACTCTTAAGTATAAACGCAGAAAAAGATATGTTTCAAAAGAAAAACATATTCGTGTGACTGTAACCTTTGTAGAGACAAGTTTCCTCTCAAAAAAACCCATCATTCCAGTCTCTGCATTCCTGTCTCTTACGTCTCTTCACCGTCCCTACACCCATCTGTCCCTGCAGCTGAAGCCTGATCAGTTTGCTGAGTAGCGCTCGAGCTCAGAGATGCCTTGGAAGTGCATTAAAATGTGCAGTTTGTCTTGCATTAGGTGGCCAATAGAATGCTTGTGTTGAGTGTTTAGGATCCCGCCAGGTGGTCTTAGCCTCTCTGCCTTCACATTAGGGGTCCAAGTGGTAGGGAATGACTGGGGGTTGGGAAGGCAGGTTTGGAAGAAGTCGTCAAGGCTTGTGGCTCTTTGTCACAGGATTTTCAGCTATAGTTTCCCAAAACTGAGATCACTGTTTGCTGGACCTTTATTCAGCTGCAAAACCAATATTTAGACAGTGACTGAACACCTTAACTAGACAAAATCTGTTTGTGAAGATCTAGGAACAATTATTTCACTACATTATGTCATTTTGAAAGACACCATCAGAAGTGACACAGTTCAGATGACATTAATATAAGGCGACTTCATTATAACAGGAGGTTGGATGGGAAGATGGAGGACAACATGTTGTCCTCCAAAAAATATGTTTTTTTTTTTCAACATATAATCTGTATAGTATATGTTTTCAACAACATAATTAATTTTTAATTATTTTTTATTTGAAATGGTTTTGGAGAATGGTCTATAACAGTGGGTCAATCCATTCTGAAGGATGGTACAAGCTTCATGGTCATTTAATTTGGAGAACTTGTTGAAAGATGTGCTGTGTTTTCTATGTTATTGTGAAACAGTGTGAATAGAGGTCGTCTTTGTTGTTTGTTGGCCGATAAAATATCAAACCAATAAGTCTGGGTTAAGTTTATTAGTCTACTGCATAGCAAGGAAATTAAATGGTATAATATGGTGATGGGAGAGGAAGCAGGATACAGTCTACATAAAAAAAAAATGTTACAACATATAGAGCCTAAAGGTCTGGTTATACTTTCACCACAGACAGTCACACAGAGATTACTGAACTTTTTTCGTCATTGTTTCCTCACATCTGCACAGTTAGAAAATATTGGATGTACACAGATAAGTGAAAGCCACCCGCATCCACGAGAATCTGATGTTGCAGATTCTCACTGATGCATCGAGCATAAATCAAGTCAATCACAAATCACAGATTCGCCACAATGGGTTTTACAGTCTGTAACAGAAACATAACATATCTGTCCTTAGACCATCAGATCGTACAAGGAAAAAAACAGGAAAAAAAAGAGGAAGAAACATCAGGAAGAGTAACAGGAGGAGAATCCCTCTTCCAAGCCAGACAGGCGAGTAATAGATGATGTGTGCACGGAATGGAATACAATACATTTAGAGCGGGGAAAGAGTTGAGTCTGACATTAATTAGAATAACAGAAATATATTGATTCACGATGTATGTGGAGGATGAGGTGACAGCATCTATTGCAGCTTCCAAGTGCCGCCACAAATCAAGCATATACTCTCCCCTTCCAGTGACCTCATGGGACCTCATTTTGAAAAAAATAATATGTATGGGAAATAAATCATGAGAAAAGAGCAGAAATAATTTGTGATGGGAGACCACAGGAACTTGATTGCTTGTGTTTTCTGATGTCGGTATTGATTTTTGATAGTGAGAAACTACGAAGTATCTTTCCATTAACACACATTTAGCAAAGAAAACACAGTTGCTGCTCTCTGTCATAGTGAATTAAATGTGACAATAACATTGCAGTGGTTTCTTTTTTTAATTTCTGGAATAAGATAAACTCTCATATCACTGCTCTCTAAGCAAAGGAAAGACAGCAAAGAATGTATTGTTATGAAAGTACAATGGGAGAAATCTAATGTGAAACCCTGAATCAATCAGAGATTGTGAGTGTTTTCAAAGCTTTATAAGAGACTAAAAGTGACCTTATGTGTATAAGCAGCCCAGTTTTAAGTGAGTACAATAATGTTGATAAATTGTTAGAAAAAAGTAACCGCTATATATTCTGAGCTGAAAATTGATTATTGAAGATACCTTTCCTCTAAAATTCAATACACAGCCTCTGCAATAAGAAAATCTGCTTCCTGAATAAGCAAATCAACAGGAAGTCAAAAGGCATTTTTCACTGCTGCTGAAAAGGTAAAAAAAGTACCTCATGATATTTCTTAACTGACATTCAAATTCACTGGAGATAGAACAGAATGCACACTATACTACATCCTAGATACAGTGCATGTATTTTAATAACTGGCACGTAAATGACTTATCACTGATGGCGTCAGCCTCTAAATTTACTTTCCCTTTTATGGCAGCAACAGACCCAAACATCCTGTTACATATGCAACAGTCTGAGGTCTAAAATCCAAAGTTTCTGACTTCCCTTGCGTACCAGTTGAACCCTGGTCTCCATATTATTTTTTCATCCATCTGCATTTTTTTGCATATGAGATCCCTCTTTGTTTCTTTCCAATGAGTTCTGTAATTATTCTTAGAAAATGCAGCTGCATTAATTACCACGCCTCTTGTCCAACTGTAGAAACCGTGTGTTATCTGTGGTTGACCCCACACATTGTCCCTGCCCAGCTGGATAAACTTACTGTAGATAAAGAATTTCTGCTTAACTGAGGAGGGACAGCAACTAAAACATGATAACACTCGCACTGACGGACCTGCTGAGGGCAACTTAAAGGTCCCGACTGGGTACGGATGGGTGTGGCTTATTTACATTTGAATTTAAACAATATAGGCCGTACAGCTGCATCACATCTCCAAGAAACCATTTGGGCCATTGAGGCCATTAAGCACAGGAAACCCTAAAGGGACTGAAAGGCCAAGCATGCCTGAAATGTGGTGACGGCGTCCTCAGGGTTACTCCAGTTTAGGCTCGAGACACCGGGTCATGTCAGTAAAATGCAGACGCATGACGCGCATTTATCATCCACCCAAGCAAATGTATCCCACAATTCATCACGGTCTAATACACAACCATTGCAGTTGTTAACCAACAGAAAACTTCCAGAATATATTTTTTTTATATACCTTTTATCGACAGTACATGCAACATGCTTGTAGAAAACTCTATTTAATTTGTCTATTAATCATAGAATTCCTGCATGTGCATTTACTATCACTTAAATCTAACCTTGTGTGATCCTGCTGTGGAACTTAAATAAATCCAACAAATGGATGAGCTCAACTGAGCATTGTACAGTATTGTTTTAGCCTCGGGGATCCTCTCATTGAGTCGAGTGAGCAAATGGTAAGAATTTATGGACTTTGTGGAAGTGAAATATGTGAAGTTCCCTTTTATCCTGCAGCCTTTTTTCTCCCTTTAATCTTTTTTTTTTGTTTTCTCTGTGTGTCTAACGATGCAGTTTCTCAAACTATCCCTTTGTCTTTATGCTGCAGCCATGGGACATGAGTGTTTCATTGTGTCAAATACCGCTTTAATTAAAAGTGATTGTGAAATGATTATTCCAAGACAACGCTAGAGATATACTACTTTTGGGTAGAAGAGGGGGAACAATGTGCCTTTCAAAGCTAAAACAACACAAGTCTGGTTTTCACTAGGGAACTTTTGCAGAAATGCTGTGTCAACTTGTCTTGTTGCAACTGTTCAACACAGGAATGAGATTAAAACAGTTACATGTGTAAACAGAATGCTTTTTGTTTGAAAGTTGTGACGTTTAAATGTAGTTACAGACATGTTAGCCTTTAAAAATCTATAGTGTGACATGTGTCAGTGACAGAGAGGAGCAGAGACACATAGATCAACATCAACCTATGGAAGAAAAGGCCGTTTTTATCTGTATGACTGAGAGTAAGGGACTTTTGTGAATGGCCTGAAGACCCAACCCAGGCTCTGCTGCCATTGGTCCACTGCTCAGCCAATGAGAGGCTTCCACTGTGCATATTCATTCATGAAAAGGCAGTGTGGTGGGAGAATGAAACGGGAGGCACAGAGCGCCTGTGTGTGTATCGCAGAGGGGTGGTTCTGTGTGTGTGTGTGTGTGTGTGTGTGTGTGTGTGTGTGTGTGTGTGTGTGTGTGTGTGTGTGTGACAGGTGTGTCACTTCTAGGAGAGGCTCAACACTGTAAAATTCTTCTTAATGCACTTCTTCATTTTATCACCACTAAAATCCTCTCTGGTTCTATCACTTTTTAACCTGATATTTATTTTAAAACACTAATGTGTATGCATCAATTAAACACAAAATGTATCCACTAAACCTATTAGAACAGTGACATTAAGAGTGATTACAGCTTCAATAGACTAGTAGAAGGAATTCTACATTTTCTGCTAATGTACACTGTTATAAAATAGACAATACAGTTACACAATAGAGATATCACATAAAGACTTTGTGCATTTATTAAGATAAAGCCAAAAAGGATCTGTTTCCACATTGCTTATGAATTATCTTCAAATTTAAATCAACTTGGCATGAAAAGTAAGAAAAAAAAATGACATCTGGGAGATATCGGAACTACAACAGAGACGCAACGCAGCCAAATCCAGCGGACATCCAGGGTCAGAGTGGCTCCAAAGGAATGTACCTGAAAGAATGTACACTTGCTAGAAACTGGGAATTTTTTGCTGTTGATTTTCTTTTTTTTTTGCACATCAAAGTATTCCAGTGGATTTTCCAGATTTATTTGGACGTTTTTATCTCATTATCTCTGCCTGTTCGGTGGAATTGGGTTGATTCCTCCGCAGATACGGGTGTCTTTTTCCACATTTGTCAGCTGCCCAAAAATAAATAATGAGCATTAACCTTATCTCTGCAGAACAATTCCTTTTCACTGATTGTGTGTTTATTATCGCCTGTGGCTGTTTTGTCTGTTTATACTCCTCCACACTGGTTTAGACGCTGTTCCATGGTTGTTTTCCTTTTTTTCATTTCCATTCTTATGCAGGGCGTCTCTTCTGACCATCCGGTCCAGTGTCCCCCTTAGGCATCCCGTGTGTGTGCGTGTGTGTGTTTGTGTGTTAGTTCCTATCACTTCAGGATGCTTTGGTCTCAACAGTGTATAGCTAGTAGTGGGCCAGAATGTGGCTCATTGTCTTAGTCTCATAAAAGCAAAAAGAAGGCCTGTTTGGAGGCAGTTTCCTGCTGATATACAGCTTAGGATGTGCAATCTGTAGGTTAACCAGATAATGGAACAGTGCAGCTTCTCTGTTTTGGAAAAACACATTTTATTCCCAAGAAACAATATGGGTATATTTCTTCCAATGAGCATCAAGCTGTTGCAAAAAACAGAAACAGAGACATTTGTGCACATCCAACTAGTCCATTATACTACAGTTTTTAACACAGTGTAAATCAAAGGAATGTTGGAGACTCACCAACGTGCCACAAACTCTATGATGGCTCAGTTTTCTCCAACAATAACTCAAAAAGTACTGGATGATCATAATCTTGGCTCAATTTAGAAGCAGCTCAATGTGGATATTTCTGACTCAGCAGAGTTTCCTAACATGTCTCCCTTTACGTGGTTGAGCCATCAGAATATCAAAGGCTTTGTTCAGACTGCTGCCTGAAGTGACCCAAATCCATTTTTTTTTCCACCTGTTCTATACTTAAACAGCTCTGTTTGCAGAGGAAGACGGATGGCGATGCAGTTGAAAGCTTGTATTTTGTTAGATGTGTTTAACCAAGTTCAACATGAGAATTTAATTGGGTGAAAGTCCTATATCAAGGTCATTGTGACAACTGAAAACACTCAATATATCACTTCAACACACTTCAATATATAGATATAATGAAGAATACTTTGTCAAACTTAATCAAGTAGTGGTACTTTTTATTTTAAATCTGACAGTAGAAAGACGATAGGAAGTTTCTCACAACAAGGAACGCTAACCAGATGCAACAGGAAGACATTGCTATCCAAACCTTAACCATAGAGATAATGACTCAAATAACACATTGTTTTTGAAGTGTAATACAGTTTTTTAACCTGCAGCTTTTTATATTTTTAGATTGGATTCTGTAACAGTGGGGCATCCGAGAAGCAGCCAAATAGTTCCCACGAATGAATGTGGGTTCCCAGGCTGGATGAAGACATCCGAAGCCGCGTGGCTGTTGACACCGTACCGGATGGAGGTGAGGAGGCAGCTGGTAGAGCTGGACCCTGTCTGGACACTCCTGGGATATGCCTGCGTTGACCCTTTAGAGTCTTCGTCGCTTGGGGTCAAAGAGGATGGTAGTATGCCTCTGAAAGGATGAAGGGGTTAGGCTAGGCCCCCTCCACTCTTCTCCCAGCCCGCTCTGCACTGTCCAAGTCTGGGTGACCTCCAAACCAAACTATCAGAATGTCCCAAGCAGCCATGGGGGGCTATTGTTCTTCAAAGTAGGTCAAAGCCCGCAGCTATCACAATCAATTTGGATTGATTGGAGAACAGTGGGGACGGAGTCGGGGGAGACACAGGCTGCAAGGCTGATCACACTTGTTGATATAAACTGAAGGAACAGGAACTAATGATAGTATTCTTTCTATTCCATCACCCTCTTTCTCATCCTCGTCCTCCCTGAAAACGTCCAGGCTCCTCGTCCTCGTCATCATTGTTCTTCCTCCTCCTTCTCCTCCCCTTTCTCCTTACCCCAACGCTCCCCCCTGCCTCCTCCTTTTGTATAGTGTAATTAGTCATGTAGGACATATGGAGCATCATATTACATAACCCGACAGCAGCTGCACCCGGGCTAGATCCAAGATAATGCAAATCAGGGGCCATGTTTCTTTTGGCGCAGCAGATCTGAAGCATTTAGCTGTGTCATAGCAAAACTTTTTATATTCCATGTCTCTTCTAGAACAATGACTTGCTGGTGGTGGCCTCTTCCTTTCAGTGAGCTAACAATGAAGCTAGCGCTATATTCATAGACTACCACTGCTCGGCCTGTTATGCTGATGTTTCTTTAGCATAACATAGAGTTTAGTGTGTGATTAAGTGCAGAAAGAGGTAATCATTTTCTAAACTATTTGCAAACAAGGCCAAATGTTTCTTTGTTAATTTCGCCGTGGTCATGAATAGGCTTTAATGTATTCACATGGTTATTAACTCCAGCTTGAATCTGATCCTATGAGAAGATGTTTGTAACAATATTCTTTAGTTTTTTTTTTATTATTATTTAGTCAAATAACACTGCATCTTTTCAGTTCTGAACAAAGTTAGGTGAAATAGTTTTTTTAATGCAGAAATTATAATACATCTGTAGCCAGCTATGAAGACATTTTGTGATTTGGTGGCACTAGATATCAAAATTAAACATTGTATTTATAGTAGAAATCAAAATAAATAAATAACCATAGAACAAATGACGAAAAAAGCACAGCATAAACATATATATACAGAGCTTTTGGGGTTAAAATATGCTGTCCTGCAAAAGTCCATACATGTTTTTTCATTGATTCATTCATTAATGCATAAAAACATTTTCTATGAAATCTGTCTCATCTACTGACTTCCAGATGTGAATAGAGTAGCAAAAAACTGAACTGTTTCTTCATAATACAATTACTCTGATTTTAATTCTGTCATGATTAACATATTAACACACAGCCCCAGTAAACATTACAAAAACTAAAATATTAACAGGCAAAAATATCTTGTTTTTTTTTGTATAATTAGTCCAATATTGAGTAGAATTATCTTATTGCACTGGCAGATAATTTAGTTTTCTTCCTGATTTGGGTCAATTTGGTCTTATTAAAAAAAACAACACTAACATTTATATAAAAATTATCTAAATTTCTACTCCATATTGGACGAATTGTACCAAAGCCAAAATAGTTTCACCTGTTTCACCAAAATTTGAGTTTTGGCATAAAAAAAAAAATAGAAATGAAATGCAAATAAATAATAATATACATAATAAATAGTCTGTCTATCGATCACCATTTAAATAGGGACAATACGAATCTATGTATAAACAAACTTTTCCATAATATTTATAATATACCTATAACATTTAAAGTTGAGTGTGACCCAGTATAAAAAGTCAGTCATATATATTTGCAAATGCCCTGATTGTGTGTGTAGTGTTTGCAGCTAACCAGCTGTTAGAGCAGTCTGTGCTTGTTGGAGAAACAATGCTGGGGCTTAACACTCCCATGTCTGGTATTTACTGCAGGATCCTTAAATTGGCAACAAGGCGAGGGCCACCATCACTCAGCCCAAACATTTGGTTATGAACAGTGGTAAGACCGGCCCGACTCGAATTAGCTCTCTCACCTCTTTGTTCCTCACTTAGCTAAAACCATAATCATAGACTACTGGGTTCATTAGCCACGTATTATTCTAAAGGCCGGGTTAATCCTGTGGGTCTGTTTCCTGGCTTCTGCCACCATATGGGCCAGACACTGGAATATACCGGCACAATGGCACATCCGATAACCAAAATGCGCATACAATTGGCACAGGTAATATATAATGCTCTTATGTCCGCTGATTAGGTGGTAATCTGAGAATGTTTTTTTGTATTTGCCTCCATCTTTGATGCTGAGTTTGCAAGCTAATGGCAGCGCGGGATCACAAATGAATTATCTTGTTGTCTTGAGCCTGTTTTTCCTTATACTAATTTATCTTTTTGGGATGAATAACAAATGATGATCTAATGTTAATTATTAAAGGGATTTTTTGGGGGGCTTTTTTTCCTGTTGAGGGATGACTCCATCTGCCAATGCTGAAAGAAATGGAAGAAAAAACATGAATTCATGCCAAAGATTTCATATGAAATGTGTTATTTCAAGTCCTTACTTTATTACATTACATGGTAAAGATCAATATGGCTGATTGTGTTCCTATATAAGTGATAATAAAAAAAATGAAAATAAATGACTTTTGAACTGTATGTGCCTGCGGCCTCTAATGCAGTTGAATTGATAGATGTGAGATAATCAATACATCCAGCATCTGTGGTTCCAAGGTTGACTGTTACACTTATTATACTGTATGGTCTGATAATACTAATTAAAAATTCAATAGCTTGTGTGTCCTTTGATTCGCTCTTTAGATCAACAACTTTAATCCGGCCAGGCTGAAGCATTAATGTCATCTGATGGATTCCTGCATGTTGCTGATGACTATGGTGTGTGAGCATATTGTATCAGTGTGTCTCCTGCTTTCAGCATGGTGGTCCTCACTAATTCTTTAGGAGCCATTGTTTTATAGCTGGTGGTATAACAAGCTGCTGGACTTGTTGCTCTGCTTCCATATGGTGAGACTCCTCTGGTTTGGGCGCTGTCACGGAACAACGTCGTATGCAACAATCATAATGAATGAGAGTTGATCATAGGCATGCACGGGGGGGCAAAGGGGGGCGGCCATGCCCTAATTGTTAAAAAACATCCACTAAAGTGCCCTTTAAATTAAAGAGCCCTTGAATGTCTAAATGTGCACTAAAGTGCCCTTTTAAACATCTAAAGGTGCATTAAAGAGCCCTTTCAAATGTCTGAAGGTGCACTAAAGTGGCCCTTTCAATTTCTAAATGTGCAATAAAGTAAACTTTTAGATGTCTAAATGTGCATTAAGAAAGACATTTTAAATGTCTAAATGTGCACTAAAGGGCTCTTTTATATGTCCAAACATGGACTAAAGTGCATTTTTAAACATCTATATGTGCATTAAAGAGGCCATATAAATGTCTAAATGTGCACTAAAGCTTAAATAACCTTTTTAAATATAATGTAATAAAGCGCCCTTTTAACCATCTAAAGGTGCATTAAAAAGCCCTTTTAAATGCCTAAATGTGCACTAAAGTGCCCTTTTAAATTTCTAAGTGTGCAATAAAGTAAACTTTTAGATGACTAAATGTGCATTAAAAAGCCCTTTTACATGTCTAAATGTGCATTAAAGTGCCCCTTTATGTCCAAACATGCACTAAAGTGCACTTTTAAATGTCTAAATGTGCATTAAAGAGCCTGTATAAATGTCTAAATGTGCACTAAAAAACTGCCCATTTAAACATCTAAATGTGCCCTCTTGTGACTCTACTGGGGCCAAGAAATGCTATGAAACATTACTACTGCAATTACTTTCATGTTGGGCCCTTTTTGTGACCCTAAATGTGCGCTAAAGTAACCTTTTAAACTTCTAAACATGCACTAAAGTGCCCTTTTAAATGTGCACTAAAGTGCCCTCTTGAGTGGTGAAAACACACATTCTGGGACAAGAAATGCTATGAAACATTACTACCGCAATTATTTTCATGTTGGGCCCTTTTTTGCTCCACAGATTT
This sequence comes from Lepturacanthus savala, assembly GCA_030544235.1. Lineage (NCBI taxonomy): Eukaryota > Metazoa > Chordata > Actinopteri > Scombriformes > Trichiuridae > Lepturacanthus > Lepturacanthus savala. The sequence continues at coordinate 22,651,316 of CM060462.1, read as the reverse complement.
TGAGCCCAAACTGCATCTCACAGAACCAGATGGATTATCTGGCTCTGACATGGTGTTAAAATGTAACAGAAAACAGGAAATGTCATCAACTTCAAGCTGAGGCCCCCCAGAACCCCCCCCCCAATGGGATTGTTTTCCTTCTTGCATCCATGTCTCTCTGCATTCTTCAATATCTACAAGTTAAATCTACACAATTCTGATCACTGATCCTCACTATAAACTACCTTGAGTAGTCCAGTTCGACTAAGTTAGGTTTTAATAACCTACAATTCATCTGTAAAATACATAAAATACACTTTTTTTTTCTTTTCACCCCACCCTTCAAAAAATCTCTGCATGCGATTGGAGTTGATTTGAAAAACAAAGAGTGATAAACTTATGAACTCTACATTTAAGTATATGTTCAGAATTTATTCAGATTGACATTACAATAAAACTCAGCAAAAACATTAATAATATGAAGAAATAATTCACAGATGAGAAGGTTATACAGGTCAACGATGTCTACGTTAATCAGAAATATTGAGTAACAGTGTTGCCAGTGGCAGAAATAGCCTATTCTACTGTATATTGTTTCATTACAATATGGGGTCATTATTATAGGAGTGGCTTCTAAACAATACAGACAGTATTTCCTCTGGCTATTGTCTTACTGATAATGATATGAGATTTGAAACATGTACATGGTGAAATGAAAAGCTAGACTAGGCGTCAGTGCAGGGACAAAAATAAACTGAACAATAAGAATAAAATGACTCATAAACTCCCATTTTTTGTTTTTTGAATGCACAGACAAATGATGTTGTCCTGCTGATCGCTGCTCCAGATAGATTATAGAACGCTCCTATATGTTGTTCTGGAGTCACGTGGTCAAACCACCAATTTGGTGTTTAATTTGGCTTTGTTGCACTTAAAGCTAAGGGCCTCCCTGGAGACACTGACCACAAATCACAGAGATAAAACAAATACTACCATAACTGATAAGAATGAGACTAAAAAGTATGAACATTGGAAAATGAGACAAAAGAAATCATAATATTGTCTTAAACAATCAACTTCTTAGGCCAGTTTTCCTGCTATAAATGATAATAAATATGGAATATCTCTACAACCACAAAGGTGTGTAAATGTAGCTGTGCCAAAAGAAATTTACAACTTAATTTATGTTGCTGTTACAGAGTAAATATAATTAGAATATTGAAAAAAAAAAATCTAAAATTGTTTCACTACAGATAAAAATATGTTATTTAAAGAACAATTATTTGTCCATTAAATCATAGAAATCACATTGAGGATCATTATAGAACATGAAGAATATATTTTGTAAGATGTTTAAGGAAATTATAAAGGATCCAAATTAAAGGACCCTAAATTAAATATCAAAATAGTGGTTAGTTTCAGCACTACTACTGTCATTTAATTTATTTAATATAGCTGTACTATACCTAACTTTACTTGATGGATGGCCATCCAGCCTCCCTGAGCAGATTAATGGGTATAAGGGGGGATAATCCATGTGGATGTGTCATCTTGAAAGTTGAGAGCAAACAATGGAAAACTTACTGGAGATGATCCACTGGGTAATTACATAAAATCCACACCCACCATCCAATGACACACACACACACACATAAAGTAGTGAGTCATGTTCCTAATCCCCATGGACGGGTTCGGCAGCCCATCTGGGACAGATGGGCCAGGTTGGCGCGCGTTTGGCATTAGCCTACGCCCCGCCGGTTGCCCAGCCACGACCTTCCTGCTTTTGATCCTATTAGCAGGTGAATGAGGAGATGGACATCAGACTGACAGTCCGGGGACTAGCCTCTGTTCGGCCACCTGACCCGAATACTCATTAGCCACCACATATGCCGCTCCAAAAAAAAAAATAAATAAAACCCGGCATATTGCACAAGCCTTCGACTAATTCCCTTCAATTGTTCCTAGTGTTTGTCGTCGCTCGCCGGGGAGAAAGACGATGAAGTGAGGTACAGGCTCTGCAGGGTGAATCAATAATATGCTGGAAGTGTCAGTAAGTATCAGCTCAGCGGCACCACTGTGACAATTAGACCAACAGATTGTATTTACTCGTTAGATGCGCCACATTTGACCGCCGTGTCGATACGTTACACAGAAAAATCTTGTGAGGTTCACTGGCAGGTGTCACAACTTACAGCCTCACGGCTTTGAAGTCTTTATCAATCTAATTAATTAACAATCAAAAAAAAAAAAAAAACACAAAACAACTGTCATCAAACAACTTGCAGCAACAAACAAGCAAATAAATGCAGCAGAAGTGGAAATAATTAAGTATACACAAGTACAGTTTTGAATTAATGAGGGAAATAGGTTATTTACAAGAGTGTTTTTCCTATTTGGTCTGAATTTTAATAAAATAAGTAAAAGTTCCCTTTGAGTTGCTATTATTAAAAATGAATGAGAAAAAAAACACCATTTTCATTCGTTTTTAATAATTATTACCCCAAATGTATGAGTCTCTCACAATATCCCTAATTTAGTAGTGTAATGTAAAATATATATATATATATATACACATATTTATATTGCTTATAAATAGAAGAAACTAAATTAAGGTGATTTCTCCTGTATCCCTGCTTCCACTGAAGCTTTGATGTGCATTTATATTTTTTGCCCAATCCTTGACTTAGAGGACTTAAAGTTAATTTTGAAATTTAATTACTGACGCATCAACACACGTCAATGTTTTTTTCCACAATAAGCACTTTATCTGTTGATATTTGAGTACAGTTTATTCTTAATTACAGATTAAAGCCTCTTTCACAAAACATAATTTAGACTTGTTTTAGCAAGACAAGCACTAGTGGAGCTAATTCTGTTAATTGTGGTTCTTTTTCATTTCAGTTTCCTGGACCAGGCACACCTACAGAAAATGGAACGCAGCCATCAGCTGTGCATTTCCTGCTGTGACTCATGAGATGAATGTAATATATTATTTTTAATTAAAGAATACATGCTATCAACCAGTTTTCATATTCTAGGTTCACTAAATATTTAAAATGTGCCATTCTTTTTGCTTTTCTTGAAAAAATGACATGAAACCAACACAAACACAAAATGTACATTTTAAGAGCCCTGATTATTCATATTATTTTAAAAAGTTTTTGACTTCTCATCTTGCCAAACATTTGTCACTGATCTAAATACAACACATTGCTTTGTGGGATTGTTAGATGAACATTTTTAGGACACTAATTGGTGGATGAATTACATAATAGAACATTTGGAGAGAATAAGTCCATTATTCCATTGATTTAAATGCATTTTATTGTCCTGGGAAATATATTGGGCATTTAAAATGGGATTAAACCATTCCATTCAACTCAATGGGATTAAATGGGATTCAACCATGATTAATGCTGTTAATTACACCTGTGCTCTTCCTGCTGTGACAAGACACAACATCTGCTGTGATTGGTCCATCAGAGGGTCACAGATGTGGATATTTTGAGCTGTGCAACACACGAATAAATCAGAGAAGGTTGAATTGTTTGATTCGTTGGGAAATTTATCATTCTGTATCTTTATTAATCTCCCAATGTGAGTTTTGTCTTTCAAAGGCTTTTATGCTCACACTGATGGAGTTGGGCATTAACACTGTCCATGTTTTGGCCTTGAATTTACAAAAAATAATATTCAGAACAAATGAGCATTTGCGCCATTTTAACTCATAAAATGCATATTTTTATATATTTGGGGGTCAATATTAAAACCAGATTGATATGTTTCATCAGCGTACAAGATTTAGTTTACATCAATCTGTATTACTACTTTCTCACAAATAAAAAGCCAATTATAAGTAATGTGCCTAAAGACAAGAATAGGGAACAGGGAATATATATGAAATGAAATATTAAATGAAGTTTAAGTAAAAAATACCAGGTAGAATTGAAAGAAGAAGATCAGTCGATCTAACAACCAATATCTCAGGAAACAAACTCTCTCTATGGAGCATCTGTAGCTGCTCACTCAACACATTTGATAAGTGACCAAAGGACCATTGAAGGGAGATTTTAGTACTGTATAGTTTGTATTCCTGCTCCTTTCCTCTGAAGCATTTCTAATTAATTAGGAGATTACTGAGATTATAAAACTGGCCTTTTTTCAATAAATCAATATCAATCCTTCTCTTTAACCTACTTGTCCAGGCTAAATAGCTGCTGCTCCTCCCAATTTTCCCCTGGCACTTTGTTCACCATTCTACATTTATTTCAGTTTCATTCTATTTTAATTTCATGAAATAATTATACTTTATTTTATGAAAAGTACCTTTAGGTGCCCAGAAAAGTTTTATACAAATAAAATATATTATTGATATTATTATTATTTTAATTATTATTACTATTTCAATACAAGATTAACTAAGCGGAACATTAATAATAATAATAATAATAATAATAATAATAATAATAGCTTCCTCACCGGCTGCTTAGCTTATCTTGGGCTCCATATATCAATAAATTTACACTGTAAAATGTATTATAACCCCTTGTAAATGTTACATATTTTTTATCAGGTTTATTTGATAGATTTTAACGTGTTAATAAATCATACTTGTGTTTTTTAATTAATTCTAACATGCACCAACCTTCCTTAAAACAGTAATTAGAAAAAAAGTATGTACAATTTAATTGTAACTACACATGTGCAGACAAGTGAAATGTTTGGTTTGGTTCATTGTCTATATGTGAAATTTATTAAAGTTTAAGATACAGAAAAATAGCTCAAAGTTTGAATTAGATTGGATTTAACTTAAATATGTAGGAGTTAAACATACATTGACTGAATCTACATAATTTATTTTAGTACCAAAAATAAGAAGTATTCTATTCCATCCAAGTAAGTAATTGCATTCTAATCTATTTCAGTAGAAATCTCTTGGAAAATTAAAGTAAATTCTACTCAAAATAATTATTGTACAAGTACTGAAAAATATAGTTAATCTGTTTAAAAAGTAAAGTACAATCAAATAAGATAAAATAACTATCACGCAACCACATGACATAATAAAATTAAGTAATTTCAACAAAACATTTTTCTCAATACACTTAGATCATAGTTTGCTTCAGTTTCATGTTGTATACAGATGTTTTTTCTTCTTTTCTTAATGTGCTTTCTTCATATTGTTAATCTTTTTTGCTGTTTAAATGATCTGGTTCCTTCCTCCACCGCTGTTATCCATGAACGTAGAAACACACATCAAGTGTTCAGCAAACAAAGAAGCATGCAACACAGAGTGATATATCAACGCACAACCTCTGCACAACTTTGATTTGTTTCTTTTTTTCAGTCCAGACATACTTTAAGAGCTCTCTATGCATCACTGCTGGTTATTGATGAGTCCCAGAACAGGAAATTACAATCCCCGGGGACAGGAAGTGTTAGAGATTAGTGAGACCAAGTCACTGTTGTCTTAATTCTTCTGTTTTCCAACGTCTACCTGGGAAATAAAAAAGTTAAAAAGGACACTTTTTTTCCATGTCACTTTAAGATGGTGTGAATAGGCACAGAAATATGATTAGAAGCTTATTTGGTGACATTAGAGCTGCACATTTTTCAGACTGTGATGTGGAGTACATGGATAAACGTCAGTATCTATTCTGTTTTTGTTTTGGAAAAAGATTAATCTATATCGACAACATGGATCAATAAACTCACATTTTCCTTCCTTCAGAAGAGGAATCATGAGGAGTGTGATTTATTTTCATTGGAGAAGAAATCTGTGTCGACTTAAGTTTCACGCTCACATGCCAGGTTTGATGCTTTAAAGTAATAAAATGACCTTTAAAAACATCTTTAAAGGGGGTAAGTGTTATTTCTAAAACGTGTTCAGGTGGATAACAATGATCTGACGTGTCCTCTGGACATCGATGTGGTCAAAAGAAGGAGCAAATATACGAGTGTGATGTTGCAGCTGCCAGATTCTCTGCAGCTCTTTTCCCTACATTTCATAGCTCCCCCCCTCAGAAACCTGGCAAGTGTGCCGAGAACAAACCTCACATACATGCACACACACATCCACACACTGTGATTAAGGCCTGGGCCTGAGATGAAAGGCAGCAGGACCAATCATACATGAGTTAGGGGCACCATGGGAGGAAGTGGGCGCGCCAAAGCCATTCTGGGCCGTCTAGCTGTTACTGTCGAAAACACAAGGCTCCCAGAAACAGAAACAAACCATAAAGACGATGGAAGAGGAGAGATGGGAGAAGAGAACGCGGCGCAGTGGAAAATGTTAGCGTAATCAACCCGAGTCTTTTCCTTCGCCTGTTGAGAAACGTGACTTAGCGCACATCTGATCGATGCTTTACTATGAACTGTTGGCCATTGAAAATCATTGTGTCCATTTCTGTGCTTATTTCAATGCATGAGAAATTAGAAATATTTTGGCGTATTCTTTATTTTACATATGAGCTATGATTCCAAGTCATTGGCCTCATAGCATAATTGCTTAAGTCATGTTCAATGTTTTTGCAGAAGAAGAAAAAAAATCACATTTTTTTATTGGTTTTACATTTACATTTATTGGTATTTTGTATTGATATTTTAACAATATATTCAACCAGATGTGTGAACAAATATGTAACAAATAAGACTCATCATCAATTGTCTAACCAATAAAAAATGACTGCATTGACTTAAGCATTTGTTCCTTATATAACTGCAAATTATGCACTACCATGCAAACGTTTAGGGTCACCCAGACAATTTAGTGTTTTCCAACAAAAGTCACACTTTTATTTACCACCAAATGTTATTACACTAGCCTTCTGATGCAATGAGCACACACATTGTACCATTAGAACACTGGAGTGATAGTTGCTGGAAATGTATACACCTATGAAGATATTGCACCAAAAACCAGACATTTGCAGCTAGAATAGTCATTTACTACATTAGCAACATATAGAGTGTATTTCTGATTAGTTTAAAGTTATCTTTGTTGAAAAAACAGTGCTTTTCTTTCAAAAAATCCAAAGTGACCCCAAACTTTTAAACAATAGTGTATATATCATACCTTAGAGCAAAATGTCATTTTAAGTTTAAATACACGGTTCATAATCCCTTCAATTGACAAAAATTGCATTTAGTGTTTAGAAAACTGAAGAAATATAGCTGCTTCTTCCTCTCTGCCATTTTATTTGTATCAAAGCTGCTTAAATCAAATGAATGACTTAGGCAGATAGTGTTTTTGGATTCTAATAATTGTTGTGATTGGCCAGTGGCATAAGCAGAAAGATAGGATGATGCAGCAGTGGTCAGAGACTAAAGTTATGCAAATATGTCAATTTGGACAAAAATTACTTTGGCAAATATTCTATGAGGCTAACGAACTATATGATTGTTTACCTGCTAAACTTGATGAGCAGTGCTGATTTCCTCATGTAGCCGAGCAGGTGCTGCTGTTAATGACTCGGTCAAAAGATTTGATAATTATTTCTCCACATTTATCTGAAATGTGAACAGATATCTTTATCTACTTAAGATCTTCTTTAGTTAAAAGGTGGGACTGATTTTTTTTTATTTTCTTCCCCTTGAGATGGTACCATTTGAAAACCCAAATTGTTGACATGTATTTTGCAAATTTTTTCCACCTATTTTTTGGTTGTGGCCTGGGGTGAAGGGGATGATGAAATATGTGGACTGCATTGGAAAAATTTGAAAAAAAAGAAAGTTGTACTGCAAAAGATATGACTGATATGACTTAGTCAACTAATCCCATGAATACACTAAAACCAATAATATCTTAGTGCAGTTTCTCTATTCTGAATGTAATATTTATCCATTAGGTTTATGTTTGTAGTGAGATCACTGTTTAAACTTTGAAAAAATGGGTAACATATTGTTTATTTTTTTAAAAGGTTCAGTAATTTCCTAAAACAGCTGGACTCTAGTAAATGTTACTCACGTAGAGGAAACTGTGCATTTATTGAGGACTATTTTCATTCATACACATTAGGTGCTCTAGTGAGTATTTCCAGCAGTTGATTGCCATTAAATATCATGAAACGTGGAAAAGTTGACAGGTATGCCAGACAGGGTGTGGTGATTGGGCGCCGTTTAGGGATTTTGGCAGCACCTTCACTCAGTTATTATTATATAGTAGATACTCTAAAGACACAAAAAAAAAATCACTAAATCTAGAGACTCGTGAAATAATTAACTGCACAGCCACGTTTTCAGAGAGGAAGTGCACCAAATCTCAGGAGCCACCGGGGATTAAAACAATCTTTTTCTTTGTATGATAATCGTGTGCAAACAAACAAACCGTGGAGCAGACATGCAGCAAACTACTACAAATGCTGTGCAAAACAACATGGGATGGGTTGGGTCTCCTCGACGTGCTTTCCCGCATTTCGGTGCTCTTGATGTGGTGATGGAGGAACCACAGAGTGGGTGGATGAGATGGAGAGTAAAAGAGAGAGAGAAAGACAAACAGAGGGAGAGAGAGGGGGGGGATTTTCAAACACGTGCTGCCATGTTATTTGTTGCCCTTTTCTAGGATGAATGTAATCTTAACTGTACACTGAAAAATGTTTTGTTGAAATTACTTATTTTTATTATGTCAAGTGGTTACACAAAGTATTTTACCTAAATCTAGATGTAAGTTGATTGTACGTTGCATTTTTAGGATGTAATCTAAGTGCACTAAATAGTATGATTTGTTGAAATTACTTAATTTTACTATTTCAAACACAAAATTGTGCTATATATATATATATATATATGTTTATGTTCAGTACAGCATATTTTAAGTAGAATTTTGTCTACTTTCTACTTAAATACATTAGAATAAAATTACTTATACTATGTTATTTTTGGTATACTCAAATGAATTAATATTTTAACTCCGTTTTAACCAAATATTTTACTTGTTTGCACATTTAAGTCTAATTGCTTTTAATTTTGTTGAATTAGCTTCTTTTAAGGAAGGGCAGTACATTTTAGAATTAATTAAAACAAACTGAATTATGATCCAATAGCACATTAAAATCTGTTAAATAAACCAGATAAAAACATGTAACATTTACAAGGGGTGAGGATATTTTTTTCAATGTGAAGTTATTGATATATGGAGCCCAAGATAAGCTTAGGAGCCAGTTAGGAAGTTATGATTGGGTGGTAACTGCAAATTCCTGATAACCTCTAGTGACATTGGCTGTCAAGACACTGGGAAACTGCTGCCATCATTTTGGGGGGATTATGTTACAGTTCGTAACATAAGGCTGGGAATACAGGACAAATCAATGGACGATCCATTGTTTTGTTTTTTTGTCAGACAGTGGATGTCCTTGCGTATTTGCTGCCACGTGCTGATTCTGCTCTGCAATCAATATCACACTTTACCATGATTCTAAACAGTAAGCAGCAGAGCATGTTTAGTCAATGACAGAGCAGCTGGGATCAATACAGAGGCTCAGGCTCAGAAGGTCATTTCAGGATATGTCTACTGATGTTTTCTTTTTTTGTGTGTGTGTATTGTGTACATGCTGTATGTATGTTGACGAAACAATTTTCTTTAAAATGCTTTTACTGGTTTATAAAGCACTAAATGGTCTAGGGGCTGAGTATATCTCTGATCTGCTGATCCCTTATGAACCATCCAGACCTTTTAGATGGTCTGGGACAGGTGTGAGCTTTGTTACCTGCAGGTCTGCTATATATATATATATATATATAGTCAGTCATTTTCTATACCTGCTTATTCCTCATTAGGGTCGCAGGGGTCTGCTGGAGCCTATCCCAGCGCTTTACGGCGAGAGGCAGGGATACACCCCAGATGGTCGCCAGCCAATCATGGGGCACACACACCATTCAGTCACACACTCACACCTACGGGAAATTTAGAGTCTCCAATTAACCTCAGCATGTTTTTGAACTGTGGGAGGAAGCTGGAGTACCCGGTGAAAACCTGGGGAGAACATGCAAACTCCACACAGAAAGGTCCCAGACCCAGGACCAAGGAGGTCTTGAACCTATATATATATATATATATATATATATATATATATATATATATATATATATATATATATATATATATATATATATATATATATATATATATATATATAAAACATACTAACATCTATGGTGTTAGGGGTTAATCTCAACCCATGTTCATTTACTTCAAGTTGGCTGTCAGTGCACTTATGATTTCAGTTTTGGCTCTAATTATTGCTTTATTGTATATAACAACCCTAACAAAGGTCATGATTTCAACCAGAGTATTTTATAATTTAGTCAAAACACTATTTTTAGTGTTTTAGTGTTCTAGTTTTATTCTGTTGAACTATGGGTACCTGACAAAGCCGAAAAGCCTTAATGCAAATTAAAACAAAAGTGGTTCTTTTATGCATTCATTGTTGCATTTTATGCAATTTAAAACAGGTCAAAGACTTTTCTGTTATTGTGGTTATTGTTTCCACTGCACTGTAACTCTGTTCTTGTTTTGTTTTATTTTCCCCTTTTAATCCACTGTTTTTTAAATGATATCTTGCTTGATTTTTAATCTTTCTTTAATTTTAATTAATTTATTTCCCTTCTTTAATCAACTGTTTTTAAATGGTATCTTGATACTATTATTGTTTTATGTAAAGCACTTTAAATTATCTTGTTGTTGAAATGTGCCTTGCCTTAATAGGTAGAGGAAATGTCCAAAAGGATAAAGGATAGGGGGAATAGAGGTTACAATACATACAATATAACTACAATAGGACCTTTTTCTGCCCGTATCATTCCTGTCACTATCAAATAAAGACAAAACAGCATAGAAAAGGACAAGGGTTCATCATTCCTGTGGTACAAGTGGAAGTTTTAACTCAAGCAAGGAAGTCAGGAGGTCACATAAGACATCAGGACTCGTCCTCTGGTGGACCATAAATACTCCTGGAAAACTTAAGACACTGCTACGTTCACCTTCCTCACCTCTGAGTATCAGACTGAGAGACGGACGCTCTGATTGTGCCTCATTGTAACTTCTGCAGCTTCAATTGATGGCTGGAGCACACAAATAATCACATCCTTACATGGCTTTTTGAAGCTCATGTTGGTCCGTCGCTCTGTCATGCATGAAACACAGTGATACATCTCAGCAGACAACCATTCGCATTATAGTGACAGCATAATGGCTACCAGACTGCTAGCCATGCATTTACCTGTAATCTCTGCTCCCACTAGCTCTGTCTCTCACACACACACACACACACACATACACAAATGCAAGAATGTGTAGTAATAGTAGTGAAAACATGGGAACATGAGGGGTCTCCTTCAGTAGGAGATACACACACACGCACTCACACACATATATGCAGAAACACCTCATTGTTTTTTTATACCACTTCAACCCCCACTCCTGTGTGTGTGTATGTGTGTGTGTGTGTGTGTGTGTGTGTGTGTGTGTGTGTGTGTGTGTGTGTGTGTGTGTGTGTGTGTGTGTGTGTGTGTGTGTGTGTGTGTGTGTGTGTGTGTGCGTGTGTGTTAGGTCAAGGGGAAAGCTGAGGTAGACCACGGCCCAGGGCAATGAAACTCCATCCTGACTAAAAGCAGTCGGCAAAGAGAAAAAGAGAAACTCTCCCAGGATGTCCTTATTGAAAGCGTGTGTGTGTGTGTGTGTGTGTGTGTGTGTGTGTGTGTGTGTGTGTGTGTGTGTGTGTGTGTGTGCACTTCAGAGGTGAGGGTTTAAACCAAATGGTGGTGAGGGGGAGAGGTTCCATAGCTACCAACACTATTAGTACAGCTACTACTTTTACTGCTACAATTACTGCTGCTCTGATTTACGTTTAATTCTTTTGGCAGCATTTTAATGAAAGAAAGAACCAGAACAAACAACGTGTTTAATCCACAGAGAAATGCCTGTTTTCAGAAACTGCTCTTTAATATGAACCATCAACTTCTGAAATGTTTGTGATGTCACATCTATACAGTTCACCGCCATTCAAATCCAAATCCAATCAAAGTGAGATTATTATTGTCTTATTAATGTTAATGAGACAGACACAAAACAACCTGTTTTTTTCTAGAGCTCCAGGGAGAAGTTGAGAGATGTAAACAGAAAGGGAGATAGATTTTGTATAACCACATACACCATAAATCAATATATTTCTTCTAATTAATGTCACACTCAACTCTATTTCTGTTCTAAATGTATTGTTTCCATCCTGTGCACATCATTTATTGCCATCCTGTCCATCCTGGATCCTCCTCTGTTTCTCTTCCTGTGGTGTTTTCCTCTTTTTTCTCCTTTAAATGTTTTTTAGGGAGATTTTTAGATTTTAGATTGATTTGACAAATATATCTTGTTAGAGAATTCAAGGTTTCAATTAAAACCCAGGAAAAGTGTATGTGACCTTTAATACTATGTATTTGCATCCTGAAGGGGTGATGATCCATGTGTGTTAGATTTAGAAAACAAAAGCATTATGGTTCAGATCAGTGAAAGACTTTTTTTCCGTTAAATGTTATTATACAAAACTTTAGGAAAAACTGGGTAGAAAAAAAATCCAGCCATCATATAAAGAGGGGAGATGACATCAACATGGTCTAACATAACAGAGACCCTCAAATGTTTGACTCGTTAAAAGCGAAAGTAAACATTCATGACATTACTGCTGAATGCAGATCTATTGTTAAAACACATTTGAATAAAACAGAGGATGCATCAGTCAAAGGATGACAAAGCAAAGATAAGGAAAATTGTATTATAAGAGAATGAGAAAAATAGTAAAGTAGCCTACAGATTCATGCAACAGATAAGAGTCAATAGAGATGCTAACCTGGGTTCTGCTTAGCTCTAGAGCTCTAGTCCTAGAAAAGACCCAGACATCAGGCTTCATCCATGCTGATATACAGACGGGGGTTAATTAACCAGCAAAACTTGTTTGGATTAACTTTCCACACTTCCTTTAAGTCCATTACTGCAGAAAAGCTGTAAGTCTAAGTTGTTAACTATTACTTGATTCCTGAAAATTAATATCTTTTTTGGGGGTCAGGTAGTTAACTGATTATTTTTGTACCATTTAAATGTCCCATATTCTACACTTTCCTGTTTTTACATGGAATTTTGGCACTTCTTTCTAAGCCTCTCCTCCTCCTCTTTAAATGGCTGTGGGGGTGTTGGTGGTGACTGTATAGTTGTGACATCACAACTTCACATAAATCATGACTGCTTGTTTTAAGGCACAGTTTCTGAATACAGGTTGTGTATGTTTCTCTGTGGATTGAGTGTTTTTTAAACATGGGACAGTATTAATACACTCTCTCCTGTCATTTATACAGTAAATTATATATAGGGCTCTGATAAATCTATAAGGTATTCATTGGAATTAAACTGCTTAAATTTCAATAAAAATGTAAAAATGTGTGTTCTAAAACTTTTGAATTGTAGTGTATATATACATTATAGCCTAATTATGATTCTGTATGACAATATATTGTGTATTATATAGAGAATCTTGGCCTCAGCATTTGAAAATTCCTGGCTATGGCCCTGGATTGACCCATGTGAATCTACTTGGGAGCTGTAGGCATCCACAGTTCAACACTCAAGAATGACTCCTGCAATTCTGGTTGAAGAAAATTCCACAGGGAGACTCCAGGGTGCAGGGGTTATAGAGTCAGTCCTCCCCGGTCTGGGGACACCTTCCCCAGGAAGAGCCACTGCGCCAGGTTGTGGTTTGGGTAAAGAATACTCACACCACAGCTGCATCTGCATGGCAGGGCAGTGACATAATTTGGATGGAAGATCTTCAAGAAAGCAGATGCCACCCATACTCTGGAAGGCATCAGAATTTCACCTATCCACATGTATTACATTCTTGTTGAATGGAATGTTAACTATCAGCCCCACGGCCTGTATGTCAGCAAACACTTAACGCAAGAAGCTTTTTATTGTAGATGTAAACAAGCACAAACAAGCAGAAACTCTGTGATATGGTGTACGAGGTAATAAGGATCTTTAAGGGCATGTTGTCAAATTAGAAGCGAGTCGACCTCTCTTTTTCTTCCACCTCCACTAAACCACAAGTCTTCCCAGCCCACCTCGCTGCTGCACGTTTAAACAATAAACAAGTGCATTTTCCTGCTCACCAAAACACTCCCACAGTTCCCCTCTAGCTAAACAAATATGAAAAGGTCAGTGACTATTTGTGCATTTAGTGTCATCCAAATTTAGAAAAAAAAAAAAAAGGACTCCTCGAACATGAACTGTGATGGTCCCTGTCAGGAATGCAGATTACAGCCTCTCGGTACAGCGACTTGCAGGAGAGAAAGGGTGTGGCAGCTTTTCAGTGAACTGGTGCAGTGCCTGTTCAGAAACGTGTCTGTTCGGAACAGGACGATTTCTCAATGTCTGGAGAGAACCGGTGCTCGTCCCCTGAACGCCTCACATGCAGATTATCTGCAGACGCTGCAGCTCTGAGCTGGTCCAGTGGATGAACTGGAACCGACTGTAGGCCTCATTCCAGGTTTCTTCACATCCTGTGTGAGGAGCAGGAATAGTAAAGCTTAAGTTCTTCTAATTCATTTTCTAGAGTACTTCTGTGGACGTAATCCCCCCTCTGACCACAATGTGGGTTGCAATGGTGACGTGGCGCTGTCAGCATTTACCCTCCTTTACTCCACTGGCAGTGAAAAAGAGAAGCAATATTATAGATAAGGTATTTCTATATATTGTTCCGATCTTCACTTATTTTGGCTCCCAAGAAGCCACTTTACTTCTACTAAATTTTGGCTTCACTACTTCACTTATTTTGGCTCCTAGAGAGCAGTTTAGCACTTGTTTTGACTCTTAGAGTGCACTTCTAACACAAAATTTAGCTCCTACAGGGCATTTTAATGTTTTTTGGCTCCAAGAGGGCAATTTAGCATGTGTTTTGGCTCCTAGAGGGAACTTAAGCATGCATTTTGGCTCCTAGAGGGCACATAAGCACACATTTGGCTCCTACAGGGCACTTTAGCACACATTTTGAGTGTCAAGAGGGCATTTTAGCATGCATTTGGCTCCTGGAGGGCACTTTAACACATTTTAGAACCCAAGAGGGTACTTTCACATGCTTTTTGGCTCATAGAGGGCACTTAAGCACACGTTTTTCAACACAAAGGTGACCGTCCCCTCCTGTGCATGCCACTGCAGAACAGAGAAATTGAGAGAGGAAGTGAGAAGTATTGGTATTGGTAAGGTATTAAGCACATTCTTTGCATGATAATAATTTGTTTGTTTTCTTACAAAAAAAATATTTTCTGTGTTCAGAATGTTCCATCATATGATCAATAATGAGGCACAAATGTAACTGAACTGCAGTTTATCTAATTGACTATAACTCAAAGCAGTCAGATCTCCTGAGATGGTGCATGTGAGGCCTTTAGGGAGCTTCAGTAAATTGTAGCATCTTCTGATATAGTCTGCACGTGAGGTATTTAAGGGACAAGCACTGTTCTCTCTAAGAATTGGAGTGGAGTCGACCTGTTCTGAACAAGCATGTTTTAAACAGCCACTGTAATAACACAGTAAATACAAGACAGAGCTCAATACAAAGTTAACTTAACTCAACCAAACTTGATAAACACTGCATTAACACACCATGGTACTTTCTCGTTACCATTCATACAATAATAAAGTATATTCGGTCCAGCAAACACCAAGTCCCTTTTATTAACATATGTCAGTTTGCAGTTTCATCTTTCATTTTTCATCTCTTTACCAGAAGTCAAGACCAGCATGTACAGAACTGCTATTACCATACGGACTGACTGTAGTCAATGTATTTAGGTTCTGGTTGAAAGGTCACATTCCGTTGCTTCCTGGCCCACACCATTAATATTTATAAGAATTTGATGGCAATTGCATGCGCACAAAGGAGCACACACAAATTCTTCAGTTACTTCTTAATGTTTTAGAACTGGCACAAACCAGCTAGGCTCTGCTATACTGCAGACGAAAAAACTGGAACAAAATATATGAAATCTATTAATCAACAACAGGCAGATCCATAGACATATATTGGACTCAGTCAACTTACAACTATCAGTTGCAGCAGTTTACACTAATAATAATTATTAGTTAATGGCTACTAGTTAATAATCTCAATCCTTTACTAAATAATGATTAAAGTATAATTTCTTCAAAAGGTTAATTTTTCTTTAGATTCTTTTAATTCACTCAGCATTTTAGTTTTTTTTCTGCGTTTATGTTTTCAGTTTATATGTCCCAATTACTCACATACCTGAATTCAAATGGAATGCAAGATATAGGTCATTTTCTTTATTTTCTTTTTACGGCCTGTATGTTATATTTACAGAACACACCTTCACCCCGGGGCTGTAGCTGCAGGGAGTCATTATCAGCTCCAAATCTGCAGTTTGGGGAAAAAAAACGGAAGCATTACTCATCAAACAAACTTACTGAGAGATTTTCTGAGCTAACTGCTTGGAGGTGTGCTGCTGCTAAATGAGGAAATCCATTGTATAAATCATACCTGGTGACAAGTAGGTCAACGCCTATTGAAAAGGATTTTAAAGTGTCATAGATTAACAATGAGTTGGGAATTAATCAAAACTTAGATTCAAAAATGAGATGTGACATGGTTCAATTTTTAAAGTGAGAGTTAGAGTTCCATGTTGCTGAAATAAAATCCTCCAGGTCATGCTTGGACAGTTTTTCAGGGATATTTTGCATACTTTGAAAAAATATGCAAAATCTATGTAAGAATATGCAAATATGATGGGGAGAGTCCAACTCAAAGACTTGATTTTCCAGGTGAAAAAAAATTCCCTGATTAAACAGTCTGCATGCTTGAAGCTTTTGAAAGCAAAAGGTGTTTCTTATCAGTGCAAGAGGAGAGGAGTTTTTTTTTTTTGTTTTTTTTTTTTTTGGTGACGTCAGGGTTAACTTGCACCTAGAAGTGTCATGAGATGGTGAGAGTGTTGCTTTTCCGGTCTGCTGCTTTTCTACAGTTGGTATATCCCTTTCATACAGAAGACGTATGCATGCATTGACGTGTTTGGGCTGAAGTGGTCGTAGCTGTCAGCAGAGACTCCAGTCTGCTGTGCAGCTCCATATACTGGAATCTGACTGAATTACATTACACGACTATCAAATAAAGTTTCAATCTCTCCCTCTCTACGAAAAAAAATGCATGATAGACTGCACATTAATCACAGACTGGCTCGTGATACTGAAAGTTTGTCATGAGACACTAAATGTTCCCACTGATGGTATATTATTGCCTTCAGGGTTAACAATTCATAGGTTAATATCTACTCAGAGGTTGGAAACATTAGAATAAAAAAGAAGTGTAGCATTCGAATAATTCAACTTTTCTTTTAAGTTCATTTCAGACGTTTTTGCCATCATATCAGAGGTGGTGACCTGATTAATCACTGCACAGATTGAGGATATTTGCCAATTTATCGAATACACAGTGATAAGGATGCGAAGACATGCCGGGAGGAGATAGGGCTGATAAGACCCCCATGGAAACTCCAAAACCTCACTCTTGTCTTTCACATACATAAGCACACACATTCCCCCGCTGTGCTTTATCTGCAGCAAGGTACACTGGAAGGTTTGACAGGAGGATTGAGACGCAAATGACTGTAGGCATCTGATAGTGGCAGCACACGAAGAATCACACATGGATTCAGCTCAGGCTGCAGATTTCAGTTGGTCCCAGCTGTTTACAGTAAACATCTGTTATTATTATCCATATTCCTTAAATGGGTCCTTACTACTACTGGCACAGAGAGGGGAAATAGCTGTGTCTCCTCCAGGCTAGCCATTCCAATGGATTAGCTTTTGCAAATCAATGCAATCTTTTTTTCCATTAGCATTTCTGAAAATGTGAGGTTTACTGTCCATATTGGTTGTTAATAGATATAAACAACTACAGATCTGGAAAAAAAACTGCAAATTATCAGTTTGTCTGATTTTACTAATTATATGGATGGGTTTGGGTAAAAGGAACATTTTTTTTGAGTCTATAAACTACTGACAACATTTTATATTAGCGTTTACAGCATTTATTTGCAGAAAATGACAAATGGTCAAAATAACAAAAAAGATGCAATGTTTTCAGACTCCAAACAATGCACAGAAACAATATTAAATTAAATTAAGATTAATTTAAAACAACATAATACTAATGTTTGCGCTTAAGAAGAGTTCAGAAATTAATATTTGGTGCAATAACCCTTATTTTTAATCCCAGCTTTCATGTGTCTTGTCATGCTCTCCACAGTATTTACCATTTACCTTTTTTTTCCCAGAGCTGTAAATTATAATATGAGCGATGTTGAGACTTCAACAAAGTGGATACGCCACTTCATTTTGTGTATTGTAAAAAGAAAATCTCACATTAAATGTTTTCACTGAGGGGCATTATATGGCATTGTAAGTGTTTCTCACTTATTCATGACATCCACCCTTTCTTCTAATGTAATGGTTGCAATTTGTTTGATGTGCACCCCGCTGCAACACTTCATACGAACCAGTCATGTTTATAGCTGTTCCGAATTGCCACACTCAAAGGTAGGATGAATAGCCGGCTGTCATGGAGAGGGACGAACACAATTATCATTCAAATGGGGACGGCGGCGCACACCTTTGCGCAGTCTCCCCTCACAGCCATTGACCGGGGTCGCAACCCGTCTGCGCCGGTGGAAAAGTGATGCAAGTAGTTGTGAAAAACAAAAGGAGAGAGTGAAGTTCAAAAATGAGATGACTCTCTTCCCTCTCCACGTCTGTTTCAGAAAGCTCGTGGAAATTTCCAGAAGCAACTCCCAGTGATCCTGAACGTCAGAAAGGTGTGTGTGTGGGAGGGGGCTGAGGCGGAGTTCAACAGTGTGACAAGCACTTTATTTGAAGTACGACGAGGCCATCATGACATTTGGCCCTCCCTGTCTATTCTTACAGCGAACCATTCAAATAGCTTTAGCCTCCCGGGCTGGTGACGCTTCACATGCAAAGGTCTCGGGCTTGTGGGAACTAGTGTTCCTCAAAAGCTACTAAAGGTTAATGTGCTGAATCTGTTTTTGTTTTTTTACTTCTGGTATGAAACCTGCTCACTTTATTATATATATATATATATATATATATATATATATATATATATATATATATATAGGGTCAAAACTGTCATGTAGTGTAACCCTAAAAACTTGGTGCCGTTTAACTCTCTTAAAAAGGTTTTAAAACCTTAAAAATGCATCCAATCAACTGGTTCTCATTATTTTCAGTTGCACCGTTTAGCATTTCTTGTCAAAAATCGCACAAAATCATGATTTTTTTGTAAAAAAAACAAAACGATACAATAGATTTTTAATAGATTTCTGACCCCTATGTTCTTAGCTTAGAATATGGGCAGAAACCACCCAGAATATTCCTTATCTTTCTGAAGGATGAATGAAAGAGCCTCTCTATAGCAAAATGCATTGAGAATGTGAAACTAGCAGAGCAGATGCTGATGCAGATGTGGTGTGGTGATTTGCTGTAGCTCTCTGTGTTAAAGTCGTCTCTAGCCCTGCATCGGGGAAAAGAACTGTAAAAATCTATAAAAACTAAATTAAAAAAAATACAACTCTTCTGGAAATTCTTTTTTCCAGAGACTCAAGTCAGCAAAGCAGCTTTTGTTTTGGTTGACATGGTGAATTTCCATGTCTTATGCTGCACAGAACCCTTGCCTGAATTTACATTGGAGCAGTGAGCAGACCCACTAATTGCCATGTTCTCATTCAAATGAGCTAAATGCTGTGAGGTATCCATTGTTAACTTTAAGAGCTCAGGATTAAAGTCATGAACTTTCATAGATGAATAGATGATAGATGAATTCTTTATTGATCCCACTAAATTAACCCACAAAAACACAAGAAAGAACAAAATCAACGAAAGATGGAGAAAGTTGCCCAGTAAAGATGAGAATAGAAATAAGGCTACATACAGGACTATAAAAAAATATAAAATATAAAACATGGCAAAAATTACATAGTACCACATAAAAAAAGTATCAGGAATCAGGTATAGAGGTATAAAAGTGCAAAAGCAAAAAAAAAAAAAAAAAGTACAAAGATGCAACGTGGCCATGGCGAAATGGTGCAAGGTTGTTTGGTGGTGTCATATGCACAATGGGGCGACTTTCAATTTCTTGTATCTTGTAGCTGTTGCAGCTATGATCGCTAACGATCTGATTTAATTAATCCAACCAAACAGGACAAACACAAACAAATCAAAACACTCCCTGTTTGATGTGACTGCTCTGCGTAGTTGAGCGCAGGTATGTAAACTGCAACTTGAAATGTCAAAGTAAAGACCTGACACGTTAAGTCGATGAAACCGTCACGTGCTGTGACACCTCTGCCTCCATTCAGCCGGTTTGTGACCGACGCCACTGTATGACAAATATTAGCTGGTCACAGCCTGGCAAGTAGTTAGCATGAGCCTCATTCACGGATACTTGTCAAAACAGCACCCTGTAGACTCAGTGTGTGTGTGTTAGTGTGTTAGTGTGTGTGAGATATGGCACGCATGCATACCACCCCCCCAAGCTCCCACTGACCCATTGTGTCAGGTTTTTTCCCCTTATCCTTGCCCTTGGCCCTACATGGCCCCCGAGCACCCACCCATCTAGCCAGAACAGAGGTGCAGTTAGGTCAGTTGTGGTGCAGGACACACACACACACAGACACACACACACACATGCCCAGATTGACCCCCGCCTATCTGTGTTCGCGGATCACTTCACAGGACAATCTCCCTATCCATCTTTGCAGGGTCATTGTGGACCTGCCCTCAGCTGAGAAAGGAGCTTCATTCACAGGGAAATACCCTCTTTCTCTGCCTTCCCTCTTTCACTCAGTCCCCTCTGGATGATGGCTGGAGGAAGGGAAGCCCTCACACAGATACTCCGTGTGTGTGTGTGTGTGTGTGTGTGTGTGTGTGTGTGTGTGTGTGTGTGGAGGTCATATTTAGAATATGAAGAGGCATCAGGACTTCAAAGCGAGACATAGAATGAGGGTGAAGACAAATGTCATTTCAACACCCCTGCAAACTCACACACAGCGTTGCTTTTCGGCATTTAGGCTCGCGGTTGGTTGGAGGCAGGACTGGAATATTTCCTTGTAACAACAAGTTTGGAAAGTCAGGATGCCATGTCTTCACACACACACACGCATGCACGAACACACGCACACACATTGCTATGGTTGAAAAACACATCCAAACTATAGAAGAAGAAGCTATGGAGGCACTGAAGAATTACCAAACACGTAACAGACAAGTTTTACCTCGTAGTTGCAGGTATCCCAGACGTTCATGCTATAGTCTGAACACTGGTGTCAAATAACACTTTTATAGGTTATGAATGGAATAGGTTATGGCAGAATAAAGCAGTTGAGTGTGTGTCTGTAATATGCACAAAAATGGGCTTATATATATAGTTAATGTCAAATTAGGTTTAGAAAGTGCACAAAATAAAGTAAAATTGGGGAGCGGGGGTTACAAATAGCATGGGGGAGGGTCTGAGGAGGGTGAGATGAGTGAGCACACACACAATCACACACGCAAACACACACACACACATACCAGACAAACCACTGAATGAATGAAAGGCAAGACTGGGGACTAGAATGAATGAATGGTTGAGACAAAGTAAATGAATGAATTTGATGGCGAAATTATGCTGTTGCAATTTGCAATTCTCATTCAGAAAACAACGTAACCTGGAGATTAAAAAAAAGTGAAAAAAAAATGTGTGAAAAAGTGTGTTTAATGGCCTGGAGAAGCCTTCTTTTCTTCTGTACAGTCACAGTGAATTTCATATTGTGATATCTGCAGTGTCATCTGGTATGGAACTTAAATTCCTGCAGTGAGGCATTAACTCTTAAATCAACCATTAACTGAAGTATTAGCTGGCACAGAATGCTTGGAAAAAGAAATAAAAACATCATGTTTGTTTTAGTCCATTTATGAAGAAAGATAATGGTTAAGAGCTATAAATTAAAAGCACTGAAACTCAGGAAAATATCAGAATCTGATTACTTTAATTATAACTTCTAGCTTTCATGGAGGGAAATATGTTTTTAAGTGTTTAACATTAATTAGAAAGATAATCCTATAGATATTACTGTTGCCATTGAAAAAGTATTGATGTGTTCATGCTGCCATAGCATTTCAATCGTCTATCTTTTCCTGGGCCATATATATAGAACATTTATTATAATGTTATTTATACAACTTGTAAAGCCACATTTCTTTAACCACCTCCACTGCGAGGACCCATCATTCTTACACTTTCTATTACTATTCTTCACATTCACACATCAGGATGAACCGAGGTAGTCATGCAGATTCAACAAGTGGCTGAAATCAATGTTGAAGAGGTGATGAAAATGAGGGCACAGGCTAGTCACATGGCAACGTAAGTGAAAGAAAACCAGGGCGAAAAAGCAATGGCCTTGATGTGGTAAATCGCAGCCTTGACATATCATTTATTTTCCAGCCGCGGGCTCCGAGGTGGTGTGATCAGTAGTCTGCACCAGTCTGTTCCCTGCTGGTTTCACTTCAGCTCTGCTGTCCCTTTAAACACTTCCTTCCCCTGTTACCATAAAGCTGCTAGAAGAGCCTCCCTGCAAAAGTCACATGCTCCAGCTCCCTTTGTTTCCCACAGAAACCCCTCTATCTGTGCTGGAGAGGACAGAACATACCATTGAGAAAAGAGTCATATCTGCGTAAAATGAAGCTGATTGTAATATTCGGGGTTTTTTGTAAACTTCATCTATCAGCAGGATATATACTTTTAGATTTCCAACACAATGTCACTTGCCAAAATGTCAAATAAAGAACAAAATTAAAAAGTGGAGAAAAAAGTTTCCCCAAATAGCTTTTTGTGCTATGAAATACCAAAAGAATTAAAGATGTGTTGTAGTAGGCAATTAAAAGATGCGGATAAATAAGCTTGAGTGATTTATTAAATTTATATTATTTTATATAACTATTATTTTATTCATTAGATGTAAGAAAATAAACAAGAAACTGCCTTTCAAATGAAACTTTTACGTAGACAACAACTTAGAAATAAATTATAGCTTTTTAATCATGAATAGAAAGTGAATGCAAATGCTTAGAGAGTAAAGGAAATTTGAAAAAGAAAATCTGAAACTTTACAACTCAGTTGAATATGTAACTGCATGTTGAATACATATTTTGCATGGTAGAGTCATATTATATATTTATACTCTCATTATAGATAAAGAGTGTTATATGTGCTGCTGTGACTCCAGGCTCTGACTACAGAGGTGTAACCCTCTTCAGGCATTACGGTAGTCCACCCAATAACCCAGAGAGGAATTCCAGGAATGTGAAAAGCTCTAATTCATATTGAAACTAGATTAAAATGTGCATAATGTAACACTAAATGCTCAAGTCTGGTTTTACTCGAGTAACTAAATGCAAAGTGTAATGGCAGGGGCTGTGAGTTATTGGCAAGTTTGAACATCAGAGTACATGGCTCCTGCTGGCTTCATTGATTCGTCCTCTCCAGTCTTACTGAATGGTTTTCTGTGTGTGTGTGTGTGTGTGTGTGTGTGTGTGAATAAAGCAGCAGAGATGTACATGCTGTCAAAAGGCCTGTATTGATTATTTGAACGACCATACTAAGTCAAGGGACTTTGATAGTGTTGTTTCATCAATACCATTGTGAACTTTTCCAGTGCACTGAACTTTTCCCCACGTGAAAAGTTACCGACATCTGCCTAGTAACAGCAATTCCTCTCATTGGTGCAACTCCAGTCTCCTCCCGTTTGTGTGTGTGTGTATGTGTGTGTGTGTAAGTGTGTGTGTGTGTATGTGTGTGTTAGAGAAAGTCTTTAAACTTTAGTATTTGCACTCAAGTATAATTTCATCCTATACAGCTTTGCTCCTGTCTTGTATTTTATGACTAATATGTACTGGTCATTATTGAAGGAAACTACTTCAACTCTGAGGAAACAAACTGCAAACTTTAATATTCACCCCATATCATTTAATGTAGTTACTCATTTATAACAAGTTTATTAATTTATCTCATATAAAGTACAGTGGGGCTCCTGTTTATATGTTGAAACAGACAGAATTCAATCAAGCAGAGTTAATTGAAATATGTGATTTGATATATTGATTAACTTTGATGAACTTATCCACATTGCCCATAGTAGAGTAGTTTATAGTATTCAATTTTCTAGTTGACTTCACTATTAAATGCCTATTCTACAGGTAGAAATAATGTTTAAGCGTGCTTACTAACAGATCTGCAGGTGGTCAAACCTGTTATAACACACTCCAATGAAATCCCCATGCCCTTGTGTTATTTGGACAACGAATAAATGGAAATAAATACAGCAGCGGTGTGTGGGTTTCAGGCTGCTGCTATTGTCCCATGTGCTCACCTCATGCTCGGCACAGCTCTTTTCTCAGAGAGGAGCTGCTGCTACTTTCATTGAGTCAGAGGAAGGAGGAAAGAAGGGGGTGAAAGTCGTTATCGCCCCCTATCGACGCTGAGCGGCCAACCTCACCCCCTCCCACCCCCCACCTCCCAAAAAAACCAGCGACAGACGTCCCCCAGACTCATCCCCGGACCTCCCACCTCCTCAGAAGCTACCAGGCTAAAGGAGGAGGGAGCTGAGGCGGAGCCCCCACCTCCTCCTCAACCCCCCCTCCCCTTCCATATATATATATATTTATATATATATATATTATGTAGAATCCCCACCTCGCGCTCTCCCCAGCAGTCTGCCGGTCTCTTTGATCCCCCCCTCCCTCTTAACAACAGCTGACGTCACCGCTGGTCCTCCTCCTCCTCTCAACTCCTCTCTTGTGTGTCTGAGCGCGAGGCTGGGTTTTTTTTTTTGTCTCGCGGGGGGAAGCGCTCTGTTCTTCAGAAGGACTCGCGCACAGCAGAGGAGCAGCAGCACGCAGCAAGCGAGGAGGAGAAGAAGAAGAAGAAGAAGGAGACTAAGAAAAAGAGATTTATAAAAGAGAAAAGCAAAAGCCGACTATTCTTCAGCCTTCCTGTTCTGCTGTAGCCTGCTCTCCCTACAACAGACTCTCTAGTACTCGCAGCTTTTTTATTCCGACGGCGGTGGTAATTTTTTTTTTTTAATAGCGAGAAGTAGCCTGACTATGGAGGACCAGCTGCTGTGCTGCGAGGTGGACTCCATCAGGAGAGCCTACCAGGACGTCAACCTGCTCAACGACCGAGTCCTGCACACCATGCTGAAGGCAGAGGAAAACTACCTACCGTCGCCCAACTACTTCAAGTGTGTTCAGAAAGAAATTGTGCCCAAAATGAGGAAAATAGTTGCCACCTGGATGTTAGAGGTTGGTTTTTTTTCTACTTTACTTTCAACTTTTTTTTCCTTCTGTGCTCCCCGAGTTTTCTCTGATAACTTGTCGGTAGTGTTCCGCGGGGCCTATCCGCACACCCACATGATAAATGAGTGTTAAAATGAAGGTTTTGCGAGGTTAATGTCTGTTATTTCACTGTGCATGACCTACATAAACGCTCTGAAAATGAGTGCTGGGTGGTCCTTCGGCTATAAGAGGAGATATAGTGATTGGCCACAGACTGTACCCAGTTTCCACCATGAATAGTTTTATTATTGATTATTTGCTCGTTTATATTTTCCAGAAGGTTATGAAATGTAATAACATGGGGAAAATATTCCAAAATAACAGCAATGTACACGTATGCAGTCTGGCCCGTGCCAGTATTACGCGCCATCTTTGTTGTCGTATATGAGAAGGATTTTAATATCATTAAAAATCTATAATATCGGCAGCAATGACAGTAACTGTGTTAAATCATCCAGAAATGCGTCTTTATCATAGGGTGGTTACATATTGTCTGCTACAGCTTGTTCGACTGGTATCAACTGGTAAAGTTTGTTTTGCTTCGCGAGACTCGCTGCTGTCTGTGAAGGTCGCCGAGAAAAAAAGGGATTTTCTTAAAAATGCGAAAAGATCACATGGATTTCAACAGTCGGATTTGATAGCTCGGATGTTTTTGCACATTTACATGAACTTTTGGATTGAATTGGTTGCGGTTTTATATTTTTAATTAATTTCTAAAGCGGCGCATCGGACAGTCGGAGGGGGAAGTGTCGCCTGCAGCACGTGAAAAAGCCCAGTCTGCGAAATTAATTTGTTTTAAATCCATACGTGTCACAATTCGACACATTTGACTCTCATCCGATCAGGCATACAACAAGGATCATTTACATGCCACTTGTGCGCAGCCTGGTAATTTTTAAATATTTCTAAATATTTTTTGAAAAGATGACGAAGTTGAAATTAGAGACTGAAACTTGCATCGACGCCACCTTTGTGTCTCAGTCAGAACTGACTGCAAACTAATTCCCGACTGTTTTCAACACCGCTACAGTCTATTCTAATAAATATAGGACATTTTCACTCGGAATGTTTCCCCCTGCGTGTCGAATGTAGTTTGCTTTAAAAAAAAATCGCGTGCAACACGTGGTGTTTAAACTTTAAAATCGAATGGATTAAACGCAACGAAAAAAAAATATCCGGCTACATTTCTTTTAATTTAACTTCGGATCATTGCAGCTGTTGAATGCAAACATCTGTGCGTACAATAAGGCACGGAGCCAGTGGGGGCACAGGCGTAATAATGCATATGAATGGGGGAGTTCTCTTCTTTTCTCTTAAGTGCTTTTCTCACCTCCCAGGTCTGCGAGGAACAGAAATGTGAGGAGGAGGTTTTTCCGCTGGCTATGAACTATTTGGACAGATTTTTATCAGTGGAGGCCATCAGGAAAACAAGACTACAGCTGCTGGGAGCTACATGCATGTTTCTAGCATCCAAGATGAAGGAGACTGTGCCCTTAACGGCGGAGAAACTCTGTATCTACACCGACAACTCGGTCCAGCCCGGAGAACTGCTGGTAATTGAGTTCTGCAGACATGGATGTTGCATAACACATACAGTACACGAGCACTGGAGTCCACATGACCAGAATACAGGGTTTGCACTTCAACTGCTTTGTCACCATGCTCGGGAAAGTAGTATTGATTGTACCGACGTGTCATATTTTGGTTAAAAAAATATGAATAAAATATAAATGTAGCCTCGCTTGCAGCAGCAGCGACTGAATGGCTGCCTGTGACTTTCCCATGGTGACTGGAAGGCCTCTCTGATTTCATGAATGGTCTCAGTGACTGCCAAGAAAACGCTGCACCACAGCGACACCTAATGGCCACAGAGCAGAAGTGCAGGCTATTGGCAATGATAAACTGATCATTAAGAACTGCAGTCGCACACTTTTCTTTTATGTCTGCCGTGACATTTATTTTATGTGCAGCTGTTTCCGCGGGTTGTGATCCAGCCAAGGGTGTAGATAAGTGATGTTTGGGATACGGCTACTTGGAATCACACTATAATCATAATAAAGGTTACTGAACCTGTAAATGTATACACAAAAGAGATTAATACATGGATTTTATAGTTTAGTATACAGATGACTGTTTATATTTAGTATTTAAAGGTAGTAAATGTTTGTCTGGGGAAAAACGTTAATACTCAACTAGAAGAAAAGCTAAAAAAAAAAAAAAGGGACCATTAGATGTAAGAAGGGATTAAATGGCAGCTGCAGGAACTAAATGTCACAGCAGACATAAGGAGGAGAAGGCTGTACGTGGTTCTCTGAAGGTGAGTGGGTCAGTTTGAGTGAATGCCTCTGGTCTGGTCCGTCCACAGCAAATGGAGCTACTGGTTCTCAACAAGCTGAAGTGGGACCTGGCTTCAGTCACGCCTCACGACTTCATCGAGCACTTCCTGTCCAAGCTGAAGATCTACCCGTCCACCAAGCAGATCCTCAGGAAACACGCCCAGACCTTCGTGGCCCTCTGTGCTACAGGTAGGAAGCACACTATTATTTCTGCAAAGCAAAAACTCACTTTTTTGGATTTCAAAACCCTGCATGTGTGTGTCAGCGTGCTCTGCTGCTTTGACTTTGCTCTTGTTAGAAGTCAGGAACACGGTAAACAAGTTTCCCTGTAAAAATAAAGAAGGAGATAAAGAACTGCAACCTCAGTCTGAGATTACTGTGTTTTTTTGCCCTTTTCAGTCAGGTTTTTTGTTCTGTTATCCTGCCGTGTTCTTGTTATTAGTTAATAAATGTTGAAGGTTCAGAGGAGCAGATGTGTGTCATTCTGTGACGATCAGTCATGTGTTGTTTTTCCATGAAAAGACTGGGATTTATTACTGTAATTTACCAAGTGGTAAGTCAGTAACTCAGTCACTTTGTGCTATTCAGATGACTAGGAACTTGTAGAGTATAATACTAGTTGACCTGGGTTTAATCTTTTATTCAAAGAAACGCAGATGTGGTGTTTTTTTTAAATTATTTTTAATCTGAATGATGCTGTATCCTGACGCCTGCTCCTGCATTTCTGCAGATGTCAACTTCATCGCCAGTCCTCCCTCCATGGTGGCGGCGGGCAGCGTGGTGGCGGCTGTTCAAGGCCTCTACCTGAAGAGCCAAGACCCCTCCCTGTCCTCCCAGAACCTCACCAACTTCCTGTCGCAGGTCATCCGCAGCGACCCGGTATGACATGAATTAAAAAAAAAAAAATCAAATAAAAAGCCACTGTCGTGTTTTGGGTTTGTGTTGACTGGATGTTGATCCCCCCCCCCCTCCCGTGTTTTGCAGGACTGTTTGCGGTCGTGCCAGGAACAGATAGAGTCCCTGCTGGAGTCCAGCCTGCGGCAGGCTCAGCAGCACAGCAGCACAACGGAAACCAAACACGTGGACGAGGACGTTGACCTGTCCTGCACCCCGACAGACGTCAGGGACATCAACATCTGAGACGGGATCGACTGCCGCGTCGCACGATGAACCTGACTGATCGAGGGGAGAAAAAAAAAGTCGTAGACGGGAGGATCGGCTGGTGGACCCGGGGGAGGGGGGTGCCTCATCTGATGTCAGCCTCCCCTCCTCCTCCTCCTCCTCCTTCCTCGGTGGGCTGCTATCATGGCCGACATGTCACTCGCATGCCCGCTGTCCATTACAGCTGCCACGACAGGGCACAGCGCCCCCTCCCCCTCCATCCCGCTGCCCCACAACAAACCCCCAAGTCACATTTCCTGCCAGTGTCCCCTCCCATCCTGGGAAAAAGAAACGAACACTACAGAAATGTACTCGAAAGAAAAAGACACTGAAAATTGATGATGACCTGTGTGGGCTGGAGTTTAAGCCACAAAAAAACATTTTAGTAGATTATTTTTTTTTCTTATTCCCTGAAACATTAAACTAGGAATCTTTGAATTACCACAGACTCAACTTGCCTACTAAAACATCCCAAAGTGTCATGTACAGTAGGTCCTTGTAGTCTGTCGTCAGGTTTTTTTACCTGAAACCTGACTTATTAAAGAGAAGAGGCTTTTTTTGTTTTAATTTCTTTTCTGTTATATCTAGAATGTTTAGACTTCCTGTCCAAGCTCCCATGTTTGTCTTGTTGCAGTGCAGACATTCATATATCCCCGCTTGCTTATGTTTAGTCACTTTATCATATATCATTTTAGACCTCTTTATCCATTAGTCTTATACCTCTTTTCCTTCAAGCTTTTTTTGTTTTTTTAAACCAAGTGTAGTGTGAAACGCTCTGTTTTTATGACCCCAGTGACTGTGGATTGCTGATGTTGAGGTTGAGGTTTGGACAAATATGATTCTTTGTTCATTCCTCGACAACATTCGCTTTACCCATTTCAGCTTGCTGTAATTTGATAAGCTTAAATCAACGCACACGCAAGCAGAGCAATCCACAGTCTGTTGTTTTCTTTCTCTGTGTAGTTATACCTAATACCATTCCAACTTTTGTTTTCTAAAAAAAAAAAGCACTTTTGGTCAGCGCCGCTGGCTCGTCTAAAAAAAAAAAAAAAAAAAATCACAGTGATAAAGTTTTTAAAACAACATGAAAAATGGAATGGAGGTTTGAGCAGGAGTCTTTTGGTGATGGAGTCAGGGCAGACATGCAGACAGTTGCACCTGCAGAAATTTTTTTTTTTAAAGAAAAAACAAAAAAAACAAGACTGAATGCTGCTTGACACACAGAGCCAGTGGCTTGCTGTAGCTGCCTTCCAAGTCTCAGATAGGAGTCTTAGTTTAACAAACATTTCATAGAGGCAGAGCTGCTCGTATCAGAAATATCATTGGTTTAGTTAAAGCTCAGTGTGCAGAGCCAAAAGCTGGAGGTCCGAAGGTAAAGTAAAGAGAAGTATTGTTTTCATAGCTGAAATAATACGTTATTTTTATAGAGAAAAACAAGTATTATTTATTTTTGTAGTTGCTAACTAATGGCTCCACTTATTGATGTTTAACTCGAGCGGTAAAGATTATTTCTGCCTCCAGAGCAGCTCCGCCGTTGAGAAACGTTTAGAAAAGTAAAACTCGAAATCACCAGGACAACATCTCCTCCATTGCTCCACCTCAGTTCAAATACTGCTCATGGATTCTGGGAAGGGGATGAAGCTATAAAAAAAATGGAAAAAAAATGGGGGAGGAGTGTTGAGACTATTGACGTGATTTTGCACAAACCTAAAAGACGTGGGCTACGTTTCTTGGGGATAAAAAAAATGAAAAAGTGGAGAGCAAAGCTGGAAAGAGTACCGAGGGGTGAAATGGCGTCAAAAGTGGCAAAAAGGGTGACGGCTCGACAGCGAGGTGCGTCTTAATGCTGTAGAGTTCAAATCAGGGTTCCTACATAGGACGGGAAAGTTGTTGTACGGGTGGATATCGGCTTAAACGAAAATGAAGATGGACAGACAAGAAGATTCTCTTCAAACAAATTGAATTCTGGAAAAAACGTGTCAACTTGTGTAGGAACCCTGCAAATTAGGTTTCTGATTGTACATTAAGGATAGAGAGTAGGAGAGAAACACTCCTTGTATTCCGCTGCTATAGAAAATAAATCCCACCTACATGTTTTAAAAAAAAAAAAGGAAAAGGAAAAAAAAGACGTCAAAAACCATAATGAATTTTAAAAAAACGATGCTTTTCTCCTGTTATTTGCTGCTACATTTTTGGTTGTTTTTTTTTTTTTTTATACATATAAATGTCAATATACTGCCATTCTAGGTTTGAATTTTCTCATAGAAAATTGTGTTATTGACATCCTCATTTGTTGTTTTTATGTAGATTCTATGTGATCATTTTTTGTTTATAATTACATATGATTTTCCATACTATTCCAAAAAAAAAAAAATACAAGGAAAAATGAGACAATGTACAGAAATGCTTTCATCCACAATACCTCATGTGACAGTCAAGATCTATTTCTAATTTTAGTCTTTTTATTTGTTTAGTTCTTATTCTATTCTACTTGTTGGTTCAGTGCCTACTAGCTCTGTTAAACCTGCGTGAGGTGAAGCATCCGTGATGGAAACCAGCGAGTCCAGGGCATGCTTTGATACTGGTGCCATAACAGAAAATGGGATATGTATAACTCTGTTGAGTGTTAAGCTGTCTCGGTGAAAGAGACTTTATCCCCCCTTTAGGCCCATAGCGGCCTTCCTTCCTTTCCCCTTTTTATATTTATAAAACAAAGCTTTTTGCTCCAATTTTCAAACTGTCAGTGAGTTGATTTGAGTTTGTAAATAGATTCGGTGTCATGCTTGGTAAGCCATAGACTGTTTTTTGTTTTGTTTTTACAAATCATTCCACACAGTTGTGTCTACTTCATGCCGGTTGCCCGCAACCGGTACAAACAGTGTATTCATATTTGTGTCGACTACACAATAAAAACATGAATTAGATGGAGTCTGGGGAAACGAGCTGTTTGTTCCTGTCTGTAGGAGATGATGCGTGAACGAAGTGGTGAAAATGTGATGCTGTTGATAGCGAAAATCAACAAAATCTAGATATTTGGCAGCTTTAACGCTGCTTTCATGTGCATTTTTTCAATAAGCTCCGGATCGGAAAAATCAGAGTTTTCCATTTATAATTAAGACTCCGGGTTTAGAAACTGTTATAACTTGGAAATGACGTGAACGCTGCATTAGTCCAAAAACTAAACTGACAATCCCATATGGGTTGAAACCTAATAAGCTAAAATGAAAGCTAATACGCAGCTCCACCGTAATCATCAAATATGTAATATTTATAACACTGTGATCATTACAAATTCACATATGAGTATATTTCAGATGATATATTTTGATTATTCTTATTTTTTAATCCCATGAAAAAACTTCAACAACATCTTTGTCTTTCAGTAATTTAGAACTACTTATATTAAGGCCTGCAGCTTACAGCATAATTTCTCCCAGGGTAAACAATGGAATTTATTTGTACTGATATTATTATATTTATTGTTTATTTTAAAGGGACAGATGGTTTTTACGCATGATTTTAATCAAAGGCTAATTTTTTGTGTGTCACAGATATTATCTGAAAGCTGAAATGAAAAGTATGAAAACAGTTAACAAAACTAAATAACTAAATAATAATGTCTACATTGTCCATGTCCTGATTGTTGGTTAAAGAGAATATGTGAATACAGATCCAGTAGTACAAAATGATTTCTCTTTAAACATTTCTCCCAAATGAGCAACAATTGCTCAATATTAGAATAGCACCCCGTATTAAAGAAATATAACTGTATAAATAACTTCTCTGATAATTCCAATGAGGGAAAACCTTCACAATTTGGCCCCTTGCACATATACTACTCACAATAAGTCAGGGATATTTTGAGACATTCAGTGGATTTCATACATATTTGGGGTAATAAATATGAAACGAACGAAAATGATGTTACTTTTCATTTATTATTAATAATATCAAAGGGAACTTTTCGTGTTACAGACCAAATAGAAAAATCACTCATGTAAATAACAATATCCCTAACTTACAACATACATATGCTGCATATTGTGGGATGAAATCTAAGGCTTTGGCTCAATTTATTATTGCGCTTTGATAGAGTTGGAGACATTCTGATGTAGAAGTTTTAAAACAGCTGTGCCAAAAACTGACATTTAGCCAAACAGAATGTGCTGTGTTGGCTTCACAGCTGCACAGTCATCACGCCTGTTCCTCTTTTCGCTGCTCATTTCCGACATGAATGGAGCTAAGACCAGACTTCCCTTATCTGTGAGAAGACATGAGCTCTGACATTATTCAAGCAGAGGATAGAGACAGTGAGGTCATGTCCACATGTGAAAATACCTGGTTTACTCCTTGTTTTGTCTTCTCATCCTGTGAAAACTCACGTTGTAGAGCAGATGAGGAAATGTTAGGGGATTTCCAGAAAACATTAAGAGGACCCCCCCCCCCCACTTCTTCTTAAAGGGACATTTTGCTGTTTTCACCCTTATCTCTCACTATTCAAATTAGGGATATAGTGTGAAAAACAGCAACAGTTGTTTTTTAACCGGTTAAAACTAAAGCTAAACCCCCTGATAGGCAGCATTGAGTTTTATTGAGCTACAATACTAAAAGTATTTTTATCTGTAGTAAAACACAATGTTACTGTTACAGCTTCAATATATATCATCAATATCAACATCATCAATAGAATATGAAAATAGTTTAATATAATATCAGTAGTAGGGGTGGACCTACCACTATTTTAATAGTTAATCTTGATTTAAACTGTTTGTGTGATTATTTAACTGTGTCCTTTATAATCTCCTTTTTAAACATTTACAGAATATATTCTGCATGTTCTGTAATGATCCTCAGTGTGATTTATATGATTTTTATGGACAAATAATTAATATTTGAACTCTTATCTTATTAATCATTGAACTTTGCATTGCCGATAATTTAGCTCATTTCAAGTTTTTTTTATTTTATTTTTTCCTGATTTGGGTCAGTTTGATCCTGTTTTAAATAAAGTATTTTACCTATAATGAAACACAATATTATTTTTTTTTATTTTTTTTTTTTTACAATATTCTAACTATATTTGCTGGGTAATAGCAACAACAACTCTTCTTTAGTCACCTCACATGCTGTAGATTTCTTTGACACAAGGTTTAAGTCCATAACCTTTGTGGTTGTAGAGATATTCCATATTCATTGTCATTTATAGCAGGAAAACTGAAATATAAGCCTGGTTCTTGAGTGGTTAATGTTAATGTCTGTGTCTCTAAGGCGCAGCTTCAGAATCCAGTGAAGTCATTTGATTTTAGAAGACTACAGCCGGGACTGTAGTGCTGCCTTCAATGAGGGTAAAATGTGATTCTCCCAAAACACTCTCAGGCTTTTTTTACTGTCTACAGCAGGTACGTTTGTGGCTGTTTCTTTCTCTGTACCCAGCGCCTGTGTAACATAATCACATTGTCAGTAGCAGATTGGATGAGACATGCATTGCAATGCATTCTGGTTGTTGTAGTATTCCCTACTATGAGGAATCTGCAGCCAGTTTTCTCTAGTCATAGGGTACAGATTTAAAAAACCGACTGCACAGTTTGCACACATAGACACACAGGTGACCTCGTTTTTCATATCCATCATAATTATTACTATGAATTTGTCCTGAGAAGACACAAAGGAGCTTTGGGGCACTCAGGAGACTTCATATAGTTATACTAATATGCTCTTCTGATACGGGTGAATCAGAATCCAAAAAAAGAAAGTAATTGGCCATAACACACAGAGGCCTACGTGTTTTTTTAACATATTCTTGCCATGTCATAGCAAAGGACTAATATACATTTTTTTCCGAATCTCTGACTTTATTCTAACTCTGTATTGTCAACCTACACAGGTGATGATCACTGGTCATAAACAATAACAGGTAGTCATTTAGAGTTTAGTTTCTGGTATCTTTGTCAAAACCATTTTACAGCAGCACCTATGATCACATACAGATGGCTGAAAATCCTCAATGAATGAGTAAAGAAACGTTAAGAATGCACATTCTTCTGTTTTTCTATCAAACGAATCCACGGTGGGCAACAAACCGGACTCAGATTCAACCATCAAGTCAAATAAGGTTTTTTTCATTTTCAACACTGTGCAGGTTGTGGAAACACATACAAGGTATTTTCAGGGGTTTCTGTGCAGGGCTGCTGCTGATTGAACCCATCAAAGCCAACCACCATCATACCATCAACCCAGCAACCCAAAGACCAGTTCTGCCATCAATATCTGATGGTTAACCCCTGTTACTCTAGTACTCAGCTGAAAAAATGACATAGTTGCAGTTATATGACAGAGTAGAGTTGGTCCCAGTTCATGAGACACAGTTGAAATGCAAGTAGAGAGCTGTGGAAGTTGGCAACAGTTCTAACTTTTCTCTACAGATCACTTATCACTCATGACACAAATACTTCAGTCACTTCTTATGTGTTCAACTGAATTCAACACAATAAAAGACCAAAGTCCAAACGTGCACTATTCACCCATTTTTACTACAGGCAGGTTTATTTGGACCAACTTTGCAGAACTGATCCAAACACTTTTGCCTTCAGACCTGGTTTGATGACACTTGCTTCGACCTGGTTTGTTTCATTTATTCTGAAGCCGTCCTGCAGTGGAAAATAAAGACGCTTCATGTTGTTGTTTTTCTTTTCATTTGTCACATCTTCATATTGAAACACAAGGAAAACGACACACTACAAGTAGCGCTGATGCATGTTAAATCTGAGAAATGCACGCTGATGAGTTTCGCTCAAAATTCTGCATGAAACAGACCAACAGTTTCCATGCGGACACATTTTATGACGGCTTGTGCTTTCCCTGCTGCATATCATTTCAAGTTAGGTTCACGCTTCCAGTATTGCTGTTAAGTCAAAGTGAACACATGCAAACAGTAATACACACATACAGTACTTCTGTTGTTGTGGATTCCATGTCCCCCCCCCAATCTTTTAAATACAGTTTCAACTGCTTGTGTTTCAACTTGTATATTCAGCTAATTTCCTCCTGCCCACATTTGAGTAAAGAACAAGAAAGTTCTGTCTGAATCCTGAAAGTTATTGTTTAGCTAATGATTAACATGAGTATTTGTGTGTGTGTGTGTGTGTGTGTGTGCGTGTGTGTGTGTGTGTGTCTGTGTGTGACAGTACTCATTGATTTGTTATGCAAGGAATGTCTTTGATGGGGCTTCAGTGTGGAGGAAAAGGCGTGAAAGTCTAATCCTTTCCCACAGGCCTGCCAGCGCCAGCTCAACCAGCAGTAGACAAAGACCCTCAGCACACACACACCGACACGCACACACACACACAGACACACACATACACTATGTAACACGTACAACAGCCTGCTGTTGTGTTACACCATGCTTTCACTTTTTCAAACCATGTGGCTATCTTTGTCTTCTGATATTTTCATTTACCCTTTAAATAAACTTTTTCTCACACTCACACACCTATACCTGTGTAGGCCACAAGCAATTCAATAAAACACATTTTACACCAAAGGCACTGAGTAAATACACTGAAAATCGTAGTACTTTCACCTTTTCACTCTATGAACGGAAACATCATGACTTGGTTCATTCATTGGTTATTTTAGTGTTTAAATGAGACACTTTTGAAGATATTTGTAGGATTTGACTTTGCTTTCCTTTCCACATAAGTTGGACTAACTGGGAGGTCTCATTGTCTTGTTGGATGCTGGAGTTTCTTGCATCCTTGCATCTCTTTACGGTGATGCTGCCATGTTTGAAGATCTCAGTAATTAACTTGCAGAGCACAATGTTTTTATAACTAGTGGCAATGATGGATAGGACAAAGAAAATATGATTTAAAAGTTGGAATAAAGTAGAATCAGCCATTAAATGAATGGTTTTAAAAACTACTGACACTGGTATTTGCAGACAGACAGATAATGGAAACTATTTCCACCTAATTATAATAGGACCAAGAATTAGCAAGAAATTGTTCTGCTGAGCGTATCATTTTAAATGTAGTTGTACCTATCCCATTAAATTGGGTCAAGTCAACTTAAATATACACGTTGAACTATCATTTAAATATTATGACGGATTAACTCTTTCTAATCAAGCTGAAACAACCTTTTAAAAGTTATATTGGATTTACCCCTTGTAATTAAGTCACAGTAACACAAACACATTATGTTGTTCCAACATATTTACATTTATGTCACTTAACAACACAATTTCTTGCTAGATTAGCGTGTAAATATACTTCATGGATCCTAAAGAGAAATTAAGTAGCTTACACAAACGCATACTATAAAAAACAATAAAATTACCTGCAGGAGGAGAAAGTGACTTAGTAAAGATGAAGATGAAGAAAACTATAATACAATAAAATATAAAACAGGGCAATAGTTACAAAGTAGCATACAAGAAAAGCTTTACCAGTGAACCTATATATATATATATTCAGGTTGAAATCAGGTCCAGGGTGTACTCAGGCCGTGTTAACATGGCAGTTTGCGTTGAAAACTGAAGTGAAACCGAAAAGGCTCCTCGCCGCTCGGCGCTGAATCAACTCACACTTATTTGACATGCGATAAACTATTCCGGTCTTGTCACAGGTAAGTGTCTGCGGTCTGAGAGCAGGGAGAGACATTACTGCACGGACCACATCAAACGCAGGGGGAAGTATTTCCAGGATGCACTCTGCTGGAGGGGGCTCCTCGCCGAGCTGCTGCGCTGTCTGCTGCTCTGCTCTTTGATCATTACAGGTGTTTCACAGAGACAAGAACTTCCTGCAGCGAGGATGTTGATTGTTTGCTTATGTTTTTGCACACTTATCTATTTTTTTTTTTTTTTTTTATATCTTAGGACAATATAACTCTCCGCCGGAACCAAAAACACAAGGACAATCCCTGCACCACCTCTAGTACTACTGAACAATAGCTCTAGATACATGAGGATATAAATAATAAATAAAAGCAGAGTGTAAATATCTGTGATATTAGAATGTACCATGCTGAAAACCATGGAGGACAGAAAAAGTTATAAACTAGAAGTATGTAAACTTTTTTTTAAATTACTTTAGCACTTTTATGAAACTGTGGTTACAAAGAAAAAGAGGAAATACGGACAGATATAAGTTTGTTAAAAAAAAAAGGGGCACAAAATGTACAAACCACTGATGATGACTTCATAACTTTTAGAAAAAAACTACAGACTTTAATACTGTGGAAAAAATGTTCTGACCCCTTGTAAATATTTAATGTTTTTATCTGGTTGATTTAATAGATTTTAATGTGTTATTGAATGATACCTGTTTTTTAATTCATTGTAATATGTACTGCCCTTCCTTAAAACATGCTAATTCAACTCAATTCAAAGTAGAAATAAAGTATGTACATATTAACATCTTCTACACATGTGTAGACAAGTAAAATATTTATTTAGTTTATTATCTAAATGTTACATTTATTGAGGGTTAAGATACAGAAAAATAGCTAAAAGTTTTTGTTAGATTGGTTTAAGTAATAAAATTAATTTTTTTTATTTAAAATGAAGTCATTTCAAACTAAATATTCGTTTCCGTGTTCCATCTGCCTAAAATAACGCAATATGCAAATATGCAAAATAACAAAATAAAACATGGTTATAAACAAGAACTTGGTAAAAACCAACTCACATATTGGCCCCTTGGATCATTCATGTCATGTGGAAACAAAACTAAAAATAAATATAGAAACCATGTCGTCATCAACAAACAATGCTGTTCAAATATTGATCACAGAACTGAACCTTTATTGAGAAGCATTATACTGAATATCAAGTTCTATTCAGCGATAATAAAAATCTGGCAGAATTAAACCAAAGTCTGTAGTTGTTATTTTCTGGATCATTTATCAAGGTGGAACAGCTGCCATGTCCTGATGAGCTCATGTCATCTACAGGTGAATTTATTTCCATTGAAATCAATAGTCCAATTAAAAAAAAAGTCTGAGTCTGCTGGTATTCTATAACTTTCTTACTGTACATGTCCTCACATGTAAAGATCAAAACCAACAGTTATTTGATCTGCTAAATACTACGGTGCATTCAAAGCCGGATACGCCAGATCCTGTTTCTGCTTGAGTGAAGGTTTTCTTTTGCCGTTCCTTTGTTGTTCTTTTTAAAACATTTGTATACAAACTGTGGATTCATAATGAACTAATAATAAAATAATAACGCCTATTCCCATTCATATAACATGTAAATGTCTATACTAAGGGAATAAAGTCGTCTATCGGAACTATGTGTGTTCACTCAGAGTACGCCATGTGTCTGCTGTTATCCATGGAGGCCCCACCCCCCTCTCCTCCTCCTCCTCCTCCCCTCTTCATCCTCCTCCTCCTCCTCGTGGAGCTGTTGGTGTGCTTGTGGTGAAATCCGATGCCTCCATTTCATTCAGAGGGCTTTTCTGCTGCCGGCCGGCCGGACGGCTGCATTTGTCACCACTGCTTTTCATGTCACCACTCACCACCTGCTCCCCACATTCCTCCACATTCTCTCAAAGACCTCAGTCCCTCCTCCTCCTCTCCCTCCTGCTCTTCTTCCTCATCGCTCTCCCTTCCTTCCCTTTCCTCCTCCTCTAACTCCTTCGCCCTCCTAGCACGTTCTCCTCCTCTTCTTCTACCTCCTCTCCACTTTTAAGCCGCTACATCACATCCATTCCTTCTTTTTTTCCTTTTTCTGTCTTTTCTTCATTTGATAATTGCTCACTCCGTCTCTGCCTTTGATTTTCTTTTTCTTTTTTTTGACTTTAAGAGGGTACAAGTCGTACTAAAACACTCATCTGAATGCAGCCTCTCATTTGGCCCCTGTCACCCTCCACCTCCCTCTTTCTCTTTTCTCTGTTTGCCTTCAGAAGCTGCCGACTAGAAGACAGCGTTCACCTGCTGCCTGACACTGCATAAACCAGCTGCTACTGTACACCGCCCCCCCCGCCCCAACACACACACACACACACGGTCCTGTTGGGTTATTGTCAGGGTGAGTTTGGACATGGAATTGAAAGTGGCTGGCTGACAAAGGCTGAAAATGTCCCTTTAGTCCTCTCTGTACCTCCTGATGCTATTGTTGTTATTGTGTGTGTGTCTGTGTGTGTGTGTAGCATCTACACACTCTGTACATACACTGCACACACACTGTACACAGGAGAGGTCATGACCTGGTTTGATCAAAATGGAAGAACAAACATCAGTAGAAACACTGTTTTTAGGCCGATATGAAGTTTACTCAAGTTAGATCATAACATGCTGAGACAGGTTTCAGCTAAATGCTAACATCAGCATGCTAACGTCCTCATTATGACATCACTGATGTTTAGCAGGTACAATGATCACTTCTATCTTCTTAGTGCAGCTTGTTAGCACGACATCTTCACTTATTAACACCATACATGTTACAACTGAGGATGAAATACACTATTTACTTTTGTTTGAGTACATTTTGCTGCAAAAGTCAGTGACTGGCAGCTATATTTTTAGTTGCATTTTAAGGAATTTCATGGACTATTACTTAAAGATGATGCTGATCTGATAGAAGATGGGTGTCAAATATGTGGCCCGGAGGCCAGAACTGGCCTGCTAAAGGGTCTTATCTGGTCCACTGGATGCCTGTACAAAGTGTGATTTAAAAAAGGACCAGTTCACTGAGAATCTTTCAGAGTTCGAGGGATAAAATATGTAGCTAGTTTTGGTTTGTAAATGGTTTGTAAGACAGGAGATAACTTCACTCAGAAAAAATGTGTATGTGTTATGTTTATTTTTCTTGGTCAGGCCCACTTGAGATCATTAAATGTTGCCCATGAACTAAATTAACTTCAACTCCCCTGTGACAGACTGTAGTTAAATCAGAGATGAACACATTGTTCAATAGAAACCAACAAGCTCAGACAATTCCCTCATCTCCATGTGAACATATATCTATAACAATAAATATATGTGTTGTTAATGTTTAGTCATTAGCACAGTATATAATAGTGATGTGAAAAGTCCACCTGGTCTAATGTTAATGTCATTATGATGTAATGACTAATGAAACTGAACTACTATCAGCGAACAAAACGTATTCACCAAATAATTCAGCATATCAGCTATTCCCATAAAGTCAACATAACCGCTGCCAGGAACAAAGATCATCTCCACTTTAAGTAAAAGCGTGCCAGAGAAAGAGAATCGTGTTTTATATCAGAGTGACAGCAGCACCATCCTGTGGATGAAAGAAGCATGTTGAGCAGAAATGTCTTTATGTACTTGCTGTAAAAAAAGAAATCAACATTAGTTGAGTGAGAGACTTTAATTTATCCTACTTCAGAATCTAAAGTTCATCCAAACCCTGATTAATAGTATGCATTTACTTATTCTGTGCATTTATTTACTTCTGTGGAACCTGCTGCACCGCATGGTCTAAAATAATCAAATTGTAAAGACTAATAATACTAATGTTTATGCTGTTTTCAAACCTCCAATCGAGCCAAAACAGACCATAACATCTTGGTTGAAATATCACAACATGATAATCATTTTAGGAGCTACTCTTCCTGCTTTGATACAATTATATAGATGCTTTATTGACTAATCAATAAACATTGGGCTAAAAATTACTATCAAGAGTTTAAAAAAATAACAGTCACAAGTTCCAAAAGAGCAGGATAACAAATACTGATTTTATTCAAATAGCCCGGCATGTTAATATGTTTTTAATATTAGAAAAGTAAATTTACTTGACCCAATTCTAACAACTACATACTGTAGCTTATAGTGCAATTTACCATAAAACATCATTCTTGAACATTGTTCTTGCTGCTTTTATTAGATTTGTTTTAGTTTGTTCTATCATTTAAAATATAGATATTGTATAACAGATCTAATATATTTTGGTAAATAATGGGGTGATGGTAGTCCTAATGTTGGTAAAGGTGATGATTCAGTGTTCATTCAGTGGTACAAATAACAAAACAAACTACTTGACTCAAAAACTGTAGTTGAGTAAAATCTGACACAGAACATAAACACACAGCAAGTCATGTTCAAAGATTTTATTTATGCATTTTGTGGTTATGTCTTTGTTCTGTTAACAATGTCAAACCCAACAAAACTCATCATAGGTTTATGCAGTTTCAAACGTTCAAGTTATTCTCTGTGAACATCACTGCAATGAATCCATTCTTTACCTGTCAACCAGGAAATAGAATGATTTATCTTTCCTAATCTCAGTTTCTGGACTCTGGACAATTCTTTTAGTCAATAGGTCAGTCAGACAGAAGTCCTCCCTTGTCTTCAGCATCTCAGCTCCAACTGCAGAAGTCTCCTCACGTTTCTGCACTTTAACACTGGAGGTTTCCTGCAGCGCTGTGAT
Source organism: Lepturacanthus savala (assembly GCA_030544235.1). NCBI lineage: Eukaryota > Metazoa > Chordata > Actinopteri > Scombriformes > Trichiuridae > Lepturacanthus > Lepturacanthus savala. The sequence goes on along the minus strand of CM060462.1, from coordinate 22,609,003 downwards.
CATTTTTCATGTAAAAGCAAAGATTTCTCTCAAACTCAGTCACTGCTTCACACTCCAAACCCTCTAATGAACTCACTGCAGACCAGTCAGTGTTTGTGTGTGTGTGACACCAGGCCGCCTGGAAACACACGGCTCCACGGCCTCGTCCTGAACACACGGGTCAGCTCTGCTCTTCCTCCTCAGGAGGGATTCAGAAAGTAGTGCCTTCAGATGTTTTGACGTAGTCCTTGAAGTCAGTGGGGACGTTCAGCATAGAGCAGACCTGGATAACACCACACAGCAGGCGGCTAGTTAGGAGAGTAGCATGGTAGGAACTCATAGAAAATTCCATGTTTAAAATCTCTATCCACTGTTCTTCACCGTACAGAATGACATGTGCACAGTTTGTTTTTATATGCTTTCTCTGTGCTCCTATTTTATTGATGATTCTGTACAGGTCAACAAGACATCTGCAGATCTGAGAAAGTCAAATAAATCACCCGTTAGCAGCTGGGAATTCTTCATTTTATAATGTGACACTGCAGACCAATACAATTGCTTTATTTCCATTTTCAGATTAGGAATGTCTCCATCACATTTTACTCCCCCGATCAGAGTCCTTTAATAATGAGTATCTGCTGATCTCTGATCTGATCTGATCTAAACAGCCACAGTAGATCACTGATACTGATTTAATTGTATCAAGACACGTTGAAATAAGAGGTGTAGTAGCGGACTGTGACTTGAGACATTTACAGAAGTTACTTTGTGCAAATACTGAAGGGCATGCTTCACTACTACTAAATTAGCCATCTTAATTTATGGTTATGATATGAGGATTCACTGTAGAATCAATCAAACTATTTATAAAGCACTTTTCATACATGTGAAATGTCACACAGAGTGCTATACAAGTCAAAACACCACAACCACCCCCCCATCCCAACCACACACACACACGCGCACACGCACGCTCCTCTAGAGAGAAGATGTTACGACCATTCTGTTAGTAGTGTTGATAAAATCCTCATGACGTCATATATATGCAAATCTAGTGACTTTTTCTGCAGGATTTAACTACTTCAGCTCTAAATGAACAGGCTGTACACAAACATGGATGTAGTGAAGTGTGATGTCATTCGAAGGTTTCATTGGAGCCAGTTTTAAGCCCAGAATCTGCACCATCTTTTCTGTTTGGAGGTGGTATGTCAATCATGGCTAGGATTTCATAGGTTTCTGATTTGTTACATTGGATGTTGGGTGTCACATCATTGCCAGCACATTAATTAGAGAGCCTCAATTTACAGGAGTGGCTCATTGACAAAATGATTAAGTTTGTTTACTTGTTTGTTACCTACCTGCTTGTCCCTCATTCCTTAACGTTAAAGATAAACTGTACCTGTCGAAACTTGGCACGAAGCTTCTCCATGTCCTCCTTCAGCTGTAGGGAATAAGGGTCGTCATGGGGATTTTTCTGGATCATATCCAGGAGAGCATCCACCGCTTTTACACGTTTCCTGACAACACACAAAATATGAGTTTGATAAACACACTGGATTCAATCTGAACTTTAAGAAGTCAAACCCAGGGTTCCTACAGGTTTCTTCAAGTTATATCAAAGTCTTTTTAAGACCATTTCTATAAAACATAATACCCATTTCACAGAACCTACCAGCCGAGAAAATGTTTAATTTTGATTAATATTTGCAATAAATGCATACTACATTGGCAAAACCTCACCTGTAGTAGTTAGGGCATTGTAAATATGATTTACTACAGCAAAAAGAGTAGGGAAAAGTCATTTTGTCTATTTTTGGTATTTTATGTGATAGTTGCGCCAGTTTTTATTTAGACTACGTATTTAATCAAAATAGTGGTTGACAAATTAAACTTTTGAGGAGCATAAGATATTTTTAAGGCACCGTTTCCAAATTCATAAGGTCAATGCTTTTAAGATTTTTTTTAAAACCCTGCAGGAACCCTGTAAACCTCCAGACTTCGAAAAATTAAAGCCATATGTTTCATCATAAATGAAATGATAGAGATGATAGAAAACAAGATGATAGAAATGATGAAATAACATTTGTAGGAGAAAAATAATTAGGGGAGGCCATACCTTGATTTGACATCTGTATTCTGTTGAAGGATATATTTCCATGTGATGGCGAAGCCGTGATAGAAGTTAATCTGTCAGGGGTTAGAGGAAAAGAGATGGTGAACAAACCCGAGAGTCAACTTATTATCAGATGGATGTTTGGTAATAAAATAATACATTACACCACCTTTCAAACGTTTTAGAACACCTTGATTTTTTTATTTTTTATTAAAATTGTCATAGTTTAATGTGTCATGTGACAGATGATGATCTGACAGCCCAGAGGTACGATGTGAATTATCTTGCTGTAGGATGAACTCCTGACTAACTAGGTCTAGATCATGGGGTTCTGCTTAGCTCTAGAGCTCTAGTCCTAGAAAAGACACAGACATCAGGCTTCATCCATGCTGATATACAGACGGGGGTTAATTAACCAGAGAAACTTGTGGCACTTGTAGGAAATGTTTAGATCAACTTTCCACACTTTATTTAAGTCCATTACTGCAGAAAAGCTATAAGACTAAGTTGTTAACTATTACTTGATTCCTGAAAATTGATATCTCTCTTTTTTGGGTTGTCGGGTACCGGTAGTTAACGGGTTATTTTTGTACCATTTAAATGTCCCATATTCTACACTTTCCTGTTTTTTATAAGGAATTTTGACATCACTAACAAGATTTTAAATAGCAAAGATCATCTCAGTATAGTTTTACACTTCTTTTCTCAAGCTTCTTTCTGGCTGTCGGGGGTGTTGGTGGTGACTGTATCGTAGTGACATCACAACTTCATGTAAGTCATGACTGCTTGTTTTAAAGCAAAGTTTCTGAATACAGGCTGCGTATGTTTCTCTGTGGATGGAATGTTTTTTAAACATGGGACAGTATTAATACACTCTCTCCTGTCATATATACAGTAAAATATAAATAGGAGTCTAATAAATCTATATGGTATTCATTGGAATTAAACTGCTTATATTTCAATAATAATGTGCGTTCTAAAGTTTTTGAACTGTAGCGTATGTCACTGAACTAGAGGAGAGAACAGCAGAACAATGACAAAACAACAGCAGAACAACAGCCTAACAGCAGGTACAGTCCCTCCCCTGTTATGGCCCCATCGCCTTTCACTGTTGCCTCACCTCAGTGGACAGTTTGGCTCCATGTGAGGCCCCATGTCGGCGACCCTCTGCCAGTCCTCTGCGGGTCCCTCTCTCGTAGCCCTCCCGGAATCCGTCCCCGCGGAACCTTTTTTTGGAAAAACACAAAGAATTATTGATTGTTGATTGATTGTTATTCTCTACATTTGATAAGAATTTATCAAATGTAGAGAATATTATATTTAAATATCATTTCAATGACTGTGGACATACATAAAACGTGCGTCACTTATGTAACATTAAAGAATAAAGTGATTCAGGCAAGGTTTGGAACATTCTAGTGTGACTTTAGGCAACTTTAAACCTGGATTAAACTGTCCTTTATTTCCATAGTGCAAACTCAAAACTTACATTACCTGGAGTAAATCAAACAAACATCAACTCCCTTTTTCATTACATCCCCAGGTCTTCTTTACTTCTTTTTATTGAACATAACACATTACCATCATGCAGTTTTCACAACTTTTTAATACCTGAGATGTGGCAAATTGAAGAGGCATCAACATGTTTAATGGGCTGTAGATCCTGGAACTTCCTTTCTTTATTTATATTTGGCTACATATTTATTGAATTTATTGATGTGGACAGTACTTTAGATTAAATTATTATTAACGTATCATAAAGAGTATCATCCTTTTAACTCAGTATTAAGGAGGTTTTACCAGACGTGACGGCATCATCAAGAGATGATTCACATTCACATTCTCAATGATTTAGGGCGACGATATGAAGTGAATTTCATTATTTCCCTTTTAACAGACACACACGGCGCTTACCTGTCTTCCGCCATCAGAATACTGTCGAACATGTCGTCGTTCTCAAAGCTGGCAGCCATCTTTACACTAATTTACAGGCGTGTAATGAGTAAACAGCTTCAGAGAGTCCCCACTCTCCTGTGCGGCTCACGCTTTAATCAAATTCTTCAATACATCCGGCTGAGTTTCCTGCTGCAGTACCACAATGCTGCCCCCAGCGGCCGGGAGGGGAACAACCAGCCGCCAGCTGTAGGATAAATAAATAAATAAATAAATAAATAAATATTAGGAAGGAACTGAAAGCCTCACAAAGGACATTAGATAAATAAAAATGCAATTGAAAATGCACTATAAAAATGGCTGTGAAATCTGCAGTTATTTACTCTATTAAAAAATAACGTTACTGTAAACTAATACTACAGTAGGTTGCTGTATTTTTTACAATAAATTACAGCAGTCAAAGTATTACTATAGAAAATCACAGGAGCTAAGGCTTTACTGTATAATAATACAGTTAATCACCCAGTACTGTTAATACAACTGAAATCACAATATTGATTGATTGATTTTATTGTACTTGTATTGTGTTTTTATTGTTAAAGCTGCACTTTACTGTGTTAAACACAATGGCGTTACTGTAAACAAATATTACAGTAGATTGCTTTATTTTTTACAATAAATCACAGTAGTCAAAGTATTACTGTAGTAAATCACAGACGAAGATTTTACTGTATAATAATACAGTTAATCACCCAATTCTGTTAATACAACTGAAGTCACAGTATGTAATTGGTTTTATTATATAATTAATCACCCAATACTGTAACTGTAAATACTATGGTATATATACTGAAATCACAGTATTTCATTTTCATGACTTTCACAGATTTTTACTGTAAAATAATCACCCAGCCTGCCGCCAGCGGTGGGATATATAAATCAATATTAAGAATGAAATTAAAAGACTACAAATAACAAATTTGTGGAAATGCAATTTAAGATGCACTGTAAAACTTTGCCTTGAAAGCTGCAGTTTACTGTGTTAAACATAATGATGTTACTGTAAATAATTGCTGTATATTTTACAATAAAAATACAAATAAAATAAATAACAGTAGTCAGAGTATTACTGTAGAAAATCAAAGAGTTACTGTATTATAATAGTTATTCACCCAATACTGTAATGCAACTCAAATCTGAGTATTTATTTATTTTATTTTACAGTTAATTACCTAATACTTTAAATAGTATTAGGTATCATATTGTATACAATACAATCTAAATACATTTCACAGAATGTAATTGTTTTTGTTTATTTTACAGTTAATCATATAATACTGTAAATACACCTGAAATTACAGTATTTGATTTACTTAGACTTACAGGATTTTATTTTATAGTAAAGAAACAATACTGCTACCAGACGTACAGTACAGTATGTCTACTGAAAAAAATAAATAAATAAATAATACTAATGGGGCGACACGGTGGCGCAGGTTCAAGACCTCCTTGGTCCTGGGTCTGGGACCTTTCTGTGTGGAGTTTGCATGTTCTCCCTGCGTCTGTGTGGGTTTTCACCGGGTACTCCGGCTTCCTCTCACAGTCCAAAAACATGCTGAGGTTAATTGGAGACTCTAAATTGCCCATAGGTGTGAGTGTGTGAGTGAATGGTGTGTGTGCCCCACGATTGGCTGGCGACCATCTGGGGTGTATCCCTGCCTCTCGCCATAACGCTCTGGGATAGGCTCCAGCAGACCCCTGCGACCCTAATGAGGAATAAGCAGGTATAGAAGATGAGATTCATTTCTTCTTTTGTACAGTCAGGAGACACTGACTACAGCAGCAGAAGAGATGAGATCAGGGAGCAGCATCCAGCAGGTGTCCACAAAATACAGGATCCCCAAATCCACCTTAGTAGACCACAAAAAGGGGAAATATGAGTGTGGTTCCCTATTATCTGTCCCTGCTGCCTGGCCAGTGTTGCATATGCTTTGGACGGCCACAAAAATAGTTGGTATAGTTATTTGTAAAATAGCTCCATGACCACAGAGCTGTTTTACAAACGGCTGGAGCATATTGTAACATACTGTATGTCTTCAACTCCCTGAAGTTGGTGTTCAGCTCCTGCAATTCTCTATCCTGAAACATGCTGATGAGAACATCATCACTGCCACAAACATGTCTTCTGGAAGGCAGGAACCGATCTGCTGTAAGTATAACACAGGTTAGGTTATTCATTTTATTCCCTATAATTATTCCTATTAATTGTATTATGCAACTTAAATCTAAGAAGAAAGTTTGATCATTAATGATGTCTGTTTCTATTTGACAAATTTTGTGCTTACTATTTCCTCTCTGAAGTCTGTATTTTTCCGCCAAAAATCTCCAACTCTATATTTTATTGTGATCTAAAAGCTATTAAATTTAAAACATGTTGGATCAACTTAAATACTTGCATTCAGGCTGACAATTATTAAGACTCTGAAAAGCTCAAATGTTGCTTTGAATTGATGTAATTCTGTCAGCAGTTGACTTAACTTAGAAATTCTAGTGGAAAACATTTCCTTAATGTTTTTTTGTTTTAACCCAGTGTTTCATTTATTAATGTGTAGCAGACTGAGGTGATAAGGAGCGTTCAAGAAGCAAAACATAGTAGGAACTTTTATTGTCACATTGCTTTATCTTGTTTGATGTTTTTCTGATTAAAAGAGAAATGTTGACAGACCACTTCCTTATATCTATTGATAGTATTCAGTTCAGTTGGTTCAATCATTCTTTAATTGACATATTAATTCATATTCTTATGCATACACTTTTCCAGGGAGTTGATTAGGAAGTCATGCTGCCAGGCGTGAGATGTGTTATTCTTGTTGCTTGGCAACAAAATCATATATTCTTAACACACATTAAAGAGGAACTGTTCAGTTTGTATGTTTGTGCCATGCTGATAAGCAGCAGCTTGGTTTGTTCTTGTTGAGGTTAACCTGCCTACTTCCTGATATCATCACAAGTCATAGATGCACACACAGACAGTGAGAATAACATTCTTTAATTAATATGTTATAATCATATGAATTTAACTTGACTCACTTTTTTACTGCCCCAAATTACTTTAACTTTAAATTAATTTTTTTTAGTTTCTACCACATAAAATATCACACGTCCTGCATCAGACGCCTCTTCTTTCATGTGTATTGACACATTCAGTCTGGTGAGAATGTGATGACTGCACAGTTACAGGTAACCAACATTCATGGATGCAAGAACATAATACAATTAAATGTTTTGACATGTTTATGATGTGATATGACTAAATTCAATGGTTTTATGTTCAAAGGATTTGCATTAATTACTTATTGTTTATGCAATTTTTAAAATGGCCTTTTCCAGCCATAAAACTTTGCACATGAGAAAAGATGATGCATTTCTGCAGTGGACAGGAAGCATCAATGTGAGAATGTTTGCTGTGGTCTAACCACCTGTAGGCCTCTGAGCTTTGTGTGAAAAGGAAGGAAACACAGGGAGGGTTTACTCAGACGGATGAATTCTGATCACTTCTTTTATGAAATGTAACTTCTCTTTTTCTCTTTGCATTATTATCACGCAAAGTTGAAATGTTTGTCAGACTCAGAGCAGCTGGTGTCAGTGCTGGATGTGAGGATGAGGTCCACTTTGACCTGTGTGCTGGGATTATTCTGTAAGTACATCACTGACTTTCTCTGTTTGCCAGTTTCTCTGAGAGCTTGAACACAGCTCATAGTTTTTACTTCATGGTTGTTTTTAGGTCAGATGTTGGTTGGTGACTTGGCTCAGTTTAGATTAGAGGACTGTGTTAAATGATTGTTTTTACCTCAAATATTGTACTGCACAATACATGGATGATGTTTAAGGTGTTGTTGAGAGTTGGATAGAAACCTTATTTTGGGCATTTGGGATTTTTACTTCTGTCATGCTGGTACAATATATTTTAACAGCTCAAAGTCTTGGTTATTAAATCTTGTAACAGGACAAACTTCCAGTGGTTTAAGCTGCTGTTAAACATCATATTTTAGATGATGTACAGCATCTCTCTGCCCAACAGAGTTGACAAAACTCAGCTGGACACAGAAAAAGTCATAATATTATAAGATAATATAATGTTTGTTTGACTTTGTTATTTCATTAATTGATTCTAAGAGTGGACAGACAAGGTCACAGGTTCAAGGCCTTGGACTGGGACCTTACTGTGTTCTCATTGTGTCTGTGTGGGTTTTCTCCACAGTCCAGAGACATGCTTCGGTTTAATTGGAAACTCCAAACTCCCTGTAGGTGTGAGTGTGTGAGTGAATGGTGTGTGTGACCTGTCTGGGGTGTATCTCTGCCTCTGGCCCAAAGGACACTGGGATTAGCTGCAGCAGATCTCTGTGACTATAGAGAGGAATAAGTGGGTATAAGAAAGGGGAGGGATTTTAAAGCTTGTTGATTTTTTCCTCTGTTTTATGTTTTCTTTGTATTTGTTTCAGTGCTGAACACACTCTGCTACAGACACTCTGAAGGTGACCAGTTATTTTTCATTGATATAAATATTCTCTTATTTATCCTTTACTACTCTTAATCACATTTCCTTGTGTCCATATGTTATTATATAGGCATCATTTTATTTTCTTCTACATATGAATAGTGATTCTGAAATGACAGTGAGATGAATGTATATTTACAGATATGTGTTTTGTTTTCATGCATTCATTTGATAATTTTCACATATGTACATAACAGGACAGGTTCGTGGCTCTACTGAGGGATCTGATGAAGAGGACAAAACACATACAGGTGCAGTCAATTAAAACAATAAACACAACTTCATTAAAGGTCCCATTTCATGCCTTTTCTTAGGATTTATTTACAGCGTTGTACGGCTGCCCTGATTTATTTTGGGCAGTGGGCATGAGCGCTAAAGCGATTCACAAAAAGATGTGAAGTGTTTACCACACATAGACCGATATGTGATGAAAACCGAGTGGCACAAATTAATTCAGCCTTTTTTTATGTAATATGACAAACATGTCAATGAGGGAACACTTGCACTAGCCTGATGTTTTCAACCAACCCAAACACAACTCTGACCTCGAGTTAAACAGAGAAACAACCACCACCCTGAGCGGAGGTGACACGTGGTTACTATGACAACCACAAACAATACCGGCAACCTCTAGATAAGTTTAGAGTTTAGTTAAAATTATTCCAGACACTCAACTTCTTCGTCTATGTCACATGCACATTAAAAAAAAAGAATTGATCACAGACTTCATGATCAATGACCATGACTGAAGCTTCGAAGCTTTAATTTTTATTTTGGTCAGCCCAACAGTTTTAATACATGATCAATTTGTAGTACATTTAGTTTTGTTTTTGTTCTTTTTTAACAATAAAGGTCCCGTATCTGTTCTTTTGTGGGAGTTATGTGACGTTTTGATGTCCCTAACATCATTTATTTGTGGTTTACTATGGAATTTTGACCCAATATAGTTTTACAGAGCTCTCTGAAGTGCCTCACTGCCTAAGAAGCACAGGTTGTTTCTGGCCTGTCTCATTAATATTAATGAGCTTCTCTTCTGATTGGCTGATGGTTTTCTGAGTGACAGATGGCTGAGGGCAACTACAGGTGACAAATTACTGGCTCCTAAAGCAGTAGTGAATGCTGGATTTACAACTGTGGCCCTCTGACAGGGTCAGATTCAGAGTCATATTTACACCCTTTATGAGCAACAAAAGTCGTATATGACATGTGGATAACGTAGTCCTGACATCCTTCTTTGCAGCATTGCTCTTGTAGATTGTTAACTTCAACTCGCTAAATGAAAGTCACAACTTTCCCTTGGAAAACTGAAAAAAGTCAAAGTTTCTAAATCCAGGCTGTGTACATTTCTCTCTTTATATTTTGTTTGATGCTTGGGTCAGTTCTTATATAACCCCTGCACCTTATCTAGCATAAAGAAAGCCATGAAAGTGGCTATTTGCATGATATAGGACCTTTAAATGTTTTTTCTTGTGATACTGTTTGATGTTTCTGGAATAAAGAGTGCAGGAAGCTGAGAGATTAATGCACTAATTCACATTTACATGTCGCAGAAAATAAATCACTAATGATGCATTTAGAAAGAAATGTTGTAGTTTGATTATGAACATGTGCAAACAGAGAAGCTGCATTTGAAAATAATTCAGTATTTTTTCCTTGATTCAATTTAATTTGTTGAGTTCACTTTTAGACAATTTTCATTAGTTTTAAAGTAGGTCGACATTTTATTCTGATCAGTGATGGTAGGTGAGCTTCTTTACTCCAGTGGCTCCCCCCAGTGGTGAGGAGCAGGAGAACACACATCATTCACTTTGCTACAGGACTGTGATCCTCAGTTTATTACTGGACCAACTTTGTTTTCATGGTAGAAATGTTCTTCTCTTCAGGTGAATGTTCATAATAATTATGTCTGTGAACATTCTGAAATATGAAACAATGCATATTAACTACAAATACAAACACTATCTTTTGTTTTCTTATGTTTGTTTTAAAAACCTTAACATTTTGCTTGTGTGTGCATGCTCTTAATAATGGTAAAACAATGTCTTTTAGCTCTTTAAAGAATCGTTATATCAGTCTTTTTTTATCTGATCACTAAGGTTTTATGTCTCAGTTTAAATGAATGTCTCTGACGTGTTCTTGTTACTTTTCTTCCTGCTGATTTTATTACTTTAAGACAAGTTTGATGTGTTTTTATACTTCTGTTGTTAAATCTTTTTTGTTTTTGTAGCTGTTGTGTCTCTATTGTTCATTAAAATGTAATTATCAAAATAATTGTGATAACGACACTAACAATGATTATCACTGTCTTTCTTATTTTCACATATTATTTGTTTCCTAATTAGTTTGTTTTCATGTGATCAGATCCAGTTCAGCCCACTGTGACTCTGGAACCCAACTGGTCATAATAAACATGATGATTGATATTGTTTTTATCTGTTGTGTTTATCAATATCATCTGATCTCACTTGTTCAGCTACCTAATAACTCAGTTTACTTATTTTATTACATTTATTTTATTTCTGAAATCAATACTTTTATTGTCTTTGTTCTAAACTGAACAGCAAATAAACCAAAGGCCAAACTGAGAGCTGACAGAACAGAGATTCCAGTAGGAGGCAGAGTGACTCTGACCTGCTCTGTGGACCCATCATCATCTGACTGGAAATACGACTGGTTCAGACAAACCTCAGACTCTGGTTCACCTCAACATGTTTCACCTGTTGAATCAAACAGTGTAAAAGAAGTTCATGAAGGAGGCATCTACTTCTGCAGAGGAAGAAGAGGAAACCCAGACTTCTACACATATGAGAGCAACAAAGTCACTTTTCAGAAAACTGGTGAGTTCATTAATTTGTTTTGTAATAAAACAACATGAATTCTTTAAGATCTGCAACCAGCCCCTGAAGTGTGAGGGAGATCAACTGTGGCACCATCAGGAAAAAAGACAAAGTGAATGAATGAATATAGACCAGTAGAATTATTCTAGTGATGATGGAGGAAACAGAACATGTGTTGGACCCTCTCTAGTTTGTGTCAGACACAAGACAAAAGTAGAAGATGTTTGTTGCTGCTCAGTTTCATTAAAAACTTCTAGTTTTTTTAATAGAAAGATATGTGTTTATTGTAAACACTTAGAATCTTGTTAAATGAAATGTTCTCACTCCTTTAATAGAAAATTTCATTTAATTTGTAATTTTTCCAGTAATCTGCTTGATTAATAACTAAGACAGCAAAAACTCAACAAGAGATTTATTCTAAATGCTTCATGTAGAATGCTACAGGTATAGATTATCTCTAGGAATGTTGTCCTCTGTATTACATGTCTATCTGACAAACAAAATCTGTATTTTATTGATTAATTCATATTTCTAGTTCTATCCTGACTGTGTCTATTTGATTTGAAGTTTCCAACAAGGCTGTTGTGACTCTACAACCCAACTGGCCTCAGATATACAGAGGAGAGTCGATCAGGCTGAGATGTGAGATCCAGGGAGCTGCAACCACTATATGGAAATATGAATGGAGAAAAAACAACAAGGACACATCTGGAGAAGATGATGAATATCTGATTATCAGCAGGGCGACTGAGTACCACAGTGGAGAATACAGCTGTAAGAGAAGAATAAACTCATATCTGTCAACTCAGTGGAGTGATGGCATCAGATTGACAGTGTTACGTGAGTTAGATCATTTATTATCAATAATAAATATGCAATGTTTGTACTGTTTTCATATGTTGTTTATCAATATTATCTGATCTCACTTGTTCAGCTACCTAATAACTCAGTTGATTTATTTTATTTCTGAAATCATTATTTTTTATTGTCTTTGTTCTAAACTGAACAGCAAATCAACCAAAGGCCAAACTGAGAGCTGACAGCACAGAGATTCCAGTAGGAGGCAGAGTGACTCTGACCTGCTCTGTGGACCCATCATCATCTGACTGGAAATATGACTGGTTCAGAGACGATAACTTCTTTGATCCATTGAAGACACAAGATGCTGTTTCTCAACGAACTGGACAAATCAGTGTCTCACAGGAAGGAGTCTACTCCTGCAGAGGAAAGAGAGGAAATCCAGTTTACTCCACAAAGTCCAGTGATTCAATCAGGATCATCAGAATTTGTGAGTTTAACCATCTATAAAAACTGTTCATTCATGATTAGTGATTGAGATTAAAGTTAAAAAGAAAAAAACAACATCCAGACTATTGTAATTTCATTGTCTATCTCATTGTTCACTGTTTTCCATGAACAGTCCCAACTAAAGCTGTTGTGACTCTACAACCCAACTGGCCTCAGATATACAGAGGAGAGGGGATCATGCTGAGATGTGAGATCCATGATGCAGACACAGAGTGGGAGTATGAATGGAAATCACCCAGATACACATCTTCAAAACTAAATGAATATAAGATTAGTGAGGCCTCCTCATCCCACAGTGGAGACTACAGGTGTAGAGGAAACATGAAAAATGCAAAACATACTTCAACAGAGTGGAGTGATGTCATCAGATTGACAGTATCTGACAGTAAGTCTGAACATATTTAATTTATGGTGAAAATATTAACATTTATTATTATTATTTATTATTCTAGAGATAATTAATATTATCTCTAGAATGATACATGTTAGATAATATTTATTCAGTGTTTAGAGACTAAAATTTACAACATAATATGTTTTTATTCTAAAAACTCTCTTTCCATCAGAACCAGTGGAACCTGTCCTGACTGTGTGTCCATCATGGCTGAGTCCTGGAGACTCAGTAACTCTGAGCTGTGAGGTTGAACATCCATCTGCAGGATGGAGGTTCTACTGGTATAAGGCTGTTCCCAACCTGTCACACACCTACAGCTATGAGCTGCTGCCTGGTAGCACCAACGGGAACAAACAGAATTCCTCCATCATTCCTGGACCGACACACACAGCAGGATATGTGTGTAGAGCTGGAAGAGGAGACCCAGTGTATTACACTGATTACAGCAAACCTCAGTTTGTTTGGTCTGGAGGTGAGTTTGTCTGTTTGTGTTAGTCTCCTCCTGTCAAGAAGCTGTTGTGATGTTATTATCTGGGTTCATTATTCTTTTGTGGTAATTACATCTTAAAACTAATCTTTACTGCGGCAAATAATTGACTGTACATACATGTTATCACTATCAGTCTTTACATATTTCCTCATTTGAAGAAAAATAATTCAGAAAACAATGCTATCGATCACACTTTACATCTGTTCATTGGTTTTTATTATTTAACTCTACTGGATCCTCAAAACTGTCTAAATATCTCATGGATCCACCGTCTTCAGTGTCTCCACCTGGCACATGCAAATATCTGACCTATAAAGACATAATAGCAACTTTGAAGACACTGTTCTATTATTTATTTTATTTCCTGGAAATGGTCAGTTATGGAAATGCAAGGTTTCTGGCCCCTTTTCTTCTATTCACATCCTCAGCAATAAATAGCAATAAAAGTACAAAACCAAGGATTATTTATGTTGTGATCTCTTTAATTGTAATACATTTACTTGGTTTACTCTCTCATTCCATGTTGTTTTCCAGATGTTCATTCAGCAGTGACCCTCACAGTGAGTCCTGACAGAGTGCAGCACTTCATCTATGGCTCTGTTTCACTGAGATGTGAAGGAAACTCTACTGAGAGGAGACTGAAGAGTTTTCCTGAGGACCACAACTCATTATATTGTTGGAGGTCAACAACTGGATCCACCTGCAGGTTCTCCAGGTCACATGATGCAGTGTTCTGGTGTGAGTCTGGATCAGGAGAGTTCAGCAACGCAGTCAACATCACTGGACAGAGTATGTTGTCATTACATTTTATTTATTTCATCTTGTATTTACAGTTACAGGACACTAGGGTTACATAATTATGGGAATTTACAAAGATGGAAACTTTCCATGAGAATTAACAGGAATAAGTAGGAATTGTGGGAATATGTGAGAGTAAAAATAAATAAATCCGAAATCCGATTGTTATTATTAATATTATTAAAGGGATATTTCAACATTTTTGAAAATTCGCCCATTGTCATAATTCCCATAGTCATAGCAATAATTACTTTACTTTTTTATGTTATTATGTCATAGTGTGGTGAAGTAAGTTTTGATAATATCATGGGGTAAATATATTTGATAAATATTATTATTGTTTAAATTGCAAAAATGAAATAAAAACTTATTCATACAGTAGCCAGCTGGTAAGTTAGTTTCTAAATGTTGAATATTTTCAAAATTTCCCAACTTAATTTTCCATCAAAAGTGTCTGAATATCTACTGTAAATTCATCCTTTCCAACCCTACAGGACAGATCTGTAATGAATATGAAATGTTGGCTGTTTGCTCAGCTGCACTGATCCTGTGAAATAAATGAGTTGGTCATCAGCTGATCTCTGACTGAAACTTGATGTTGTTTGACTGTTTTACAGCAGCAGATATTATCCTGGTGAGTCCTGTGCATCCTGTGACTGAGGGAGATTCTGTTACTCTTGGCTGCAAACTGAGGAGAAGAAAGTTTCTGTCCAACGTTCTCTTCTATCAAAATGACAAACTCATCCAAAATGATACCAGAGAGAAGCTGAACGTGTCTGCAGTGTCAAAGTCAGACGAAGGATTCTACAAGTGTAAAATCTCAGGAAAAGAATCTCTGAAGAGTTGGATGTCAGTTAAAGGTGAGTAGGATTAAAACAAGTCAGGAAGAAATCTGGTCAAATACTTTACAGAAGATAAAATTTACTTGTTTATTTTCAGCTGATTTCATAGATTAAACTGTTTAACAAAACTTGTTTTATACTGTATATAAGAATATTGAATACTTAAACAATAATTATAAAATGCATTACATTTAGAAATACAAATAAATTATTAATCTATTATAAAGTTACATCATGTACATGTCTATACATGTATGTATATTTTGTGTTTAGTGTTACATGAATGTGTGTTTTTATGATTTCTTTTGACTAATTTTCACTGAAACACTTTCAAAATGATGTTAAGGAAAACTTCTATAGAAGTCAGTGAAGTTGTGATTTATTCTCTATTATAACAGAGTCCAGGTCTGACAGGTCTTCATTTCCTCTGCCATTGATTGTCAGGCTGCTTTGTGGAATTGTTCTTATTATTCTCCTGCTCCTGTTGTGTCTCTACATACGATCCAAGGGTGAGACTCTTTCTTTCTAAATGTTTTATTTTATAATTATTTAATTATACAGACGTCATATTCCGATTGTCATGATATAGAAAAACAGAAGAGTAATTCTCAAAAAACATGTAACAACATATATTTATTCTTCACAGATTTCCGACTCACCAGGTTGGTACAAAACTCTGATGTTGAACATAACAGCAGAACCTTCATGTTCATCATTAAATTAATTGTCTTCACCAAATGTTTCAGGCCGATCCAGCCTGAGAGAACCAATCAGGACTCTGCTGCAAATCACATGATCAACCTGAATGAATCTGAACATCACGTATACTCCACTCTTCTCCATGGTCAGTCTACAAACTCATCCTGATTCATTCTGTGATTTTCTTTTCATAATAACTATTACTCGAACGTTTCTATTAAAGACACTAGAACATTTATGATTTTCTGTAATTTCACTTATCCAAACTATTCAAATTTAATGAATCAATAAATAATGTGAGAATTGTTGTTTAAAAAGGTATTTAATTTGCATCATATTCAATTAAAATGATGAATTTGTCCTCATCTTGATTTTCACTTTCTGCTCACAGGTGATGCTAATATCTATGAATCAATTGAAGGCTGTGGAGACTATGAAAATGGTGCAGTATAAACATGAACATGAACCACAACAGTTGAACAATTTAAGGGGAAACTACTTAAAAATAATGTAATAATAAACATCTTTTTCACAGATTCACACTTTATGAGGTTGGTACAAATCTATCTTCTTTAATATTAAACATAACGACAGTATCTTCATGTGAATTATTAAATCGCTAAATGTTTTAGGCCGATCCAGCCGGAGAGAACCAATCAGGACTCTTCTGCAAATCACATGATCAACCAGAATCAACCTGAACATCACGTGTTCTCTCTTCTCCATGGTCAGTCTACAAACTCTTCTGTGTGATGCTTTGTGAACTCGAATTGAACTCAATGAATCAATCAAAGTCTCTGAAGACACTGAAAATGGTACAAATATATGAGTATAAACCTCAACATGCAGCAGTCTGAACTGCAAGAGTTAAATAATTTACGTGAAAATAACTAAAGAGAAAAAAAAACTAATGGTTGTGAATTTGCACAACTAGCAGAGACTTTTTTCAGGTGACATTTGCTTCACTCCTGTGCGAATTCTGACAATTTGTCCGAAACTGATTTCACACAATTACAAATGTGATTTCCCACACAGATAAAGACAGTTTTACAACTCTCCACACATACTTGCAAATAATAAAACTATATTATACATAAGAAAGACAAACTTTGTTCTAAACACAGTGGAATGTATGTAATGTATTATGTGTTAAATGTCATAATTACAAGTCAAAGGTATTTGTTTCTGTCACTTTATCACTTCTCTAAGATCATGGATGCACATAAAGTTGTGTTCATTCATTCATATTACAACATATCAGTGTTTTACTGAGTCTTAACATCAACACAAAATCAAAGTATTTGAGACAAAATACAAATAAATTGAACTTTCATTGATGACTAATTTGTGTTGATTCTAATTTTGCTTTCATATATTTTAAATTCTACATATTCTTTCATTTTCATTCTACCTGCTAATCCATCCATTCATTCCTTCATCCATCCAGCTGAACAAACACATGCTGACGTGTGGTTTCTGTTTTAGATGCTGATGTAAGGGAGGCTCAGGTTAACCGTCACAATAAAGACAAAGCTAAGAAACACAGAGGTCAGTAAAGTCTCCACCCACCATCATGTTGGTCTTGTCATTTATTTAATGTGCTCAATATTCACTAAATTGTAGGTGTTTGTGATCATTTTTCATTAAATATCCTGTTTTAGAATGTTTACATCATGTGTGAAGCTGAAGAACAGTATTTCTACATCAGTATATTCAGTATCAGGCTGTAAACTCATTCTGTAAAAGCCATAATACTCTGCTGTGTGACTGCTTTGATCACTGTGGACATTACAACACTTTGATTCTTTTATTATCAGTGGGGACATTAACCCTGATGACCCTTCAGCATATTATCATTGTTAATTATGACATTACTGTTAAATGATTTTAACTCATCATCGCTCCATTTATAGGAAAACTGACTCCTGCAGCAACTGATGAAACTCTTCATTCTCAAGTTAAACCAGGAACATCTCGTGGTAATAATTCTGCCTTATTGTGTGCAGACTGTGATGATTAATTCTACTAATGATTAAATGTTATAATTTCATGTCAAAATGTATCTTTACACGTTGAATAACCCTACACATGTTTTAATGTGGTTGTCTTTCAGGTCTGTAAAGAGCTGCATTTCATGGAACCATCATGTTTCCTCTGCTGTCTAATATCAGACATGCTCACTGTTTTAAACACTTAGTTCTTGACAGAAATGTGAAGTCAGTGAGCAGCTTTCAGGGTTCGAGAGATAAAATATTTACAGTTTTGATGTGTAAACGGTTTGTGAAGCAGGAGATAACGTAAAGTAAAAACTGTTCAATGAGTAAATGTTTTGAATTTCAATGCAACAAAAGACTGAGTGAATATGGAATATGGAGACATGTTGTTTAAATTGTACTTTTTGTCTGAAATCAATTCTTCTGTTTTGTAAATTGAAAGTTAATTAATTGTATTAATTGTGAGAAATTTGAAGGTATTAATTTCGGTAAATTTCTATTAATCCTGCCAATTTGAGATGAAATTGTGCTGTATGTAGCCCATGAACTAAATCCAATGTGACTCCCTTGAATTAGTTGAATTGTAGATTTTATCAAATAATTATATAGTAATATATATTTATATATAATCATAAAACACAAGACTTTTTCCATTTATTTTTCATGCATTGTACTATAAGTTCTTTTCAGTATTGTGACTTTAATTTAAAAACTTTGCTTGCATCCAATATCAATAAGCAGTAGCTTGTCTCACTTTAAAATGATTAAACAACATTACCCAGATGTTGATGCAGCTTTAAAGTCAGAATATTATTCAGTGTTAGAATAAACAAAAGGATAGACAATAATTGCTTTTGTATAATAAACTGCCATCAACTGCTTCTTTTGTTATTATACATTTACTGTCTATTTACAAATGAATTTACCAGAGCTGTATGTGCTTTATATTTTTTAGATCAATAAACTATTTTTTGTAGATATATATTGTGTATATTAGGGGTGTGACGAGACGCTCAGCTCACGGGACGAGATGAGACCCGAGATTGGGTTCACGAGAGCGGGACGAGACGAGATTTTAAGAAAACTTAATTACAAATTATATGAATGCCTGGACAACAGACTTTTATTTAACTGAGTTGTAGTGATGGGAATTGTCGTTCACTTTGAAGAAGTAGTTCAGTTCAGATCGTTCAGTAAAAAGATCTGTTCATTTCGTTCACCCAAAATGCCCAAAATGCTGCCCCCTAGTGTATATTCATTTATTTTTGTTTTATATTAATATATCATTCTTTACATGTTAATATAATTGATTGATTCATTAAAATAGATGTTACTACTTCAAATCTTATACATGAAACATAGGGGTGTGGCGAGATGTGATTTGACGAGATTGCTCGTCGCGTTAAAATTCTGTCTCGCGAGATTTATCCACCCAGCAGCCAGAATGACGGAAAACACGGGTATTACTATTGACGACGCCCCCGCCACTTTTAAATCGTTTGTTTGGCAGCATTTTGGGTTCCCGGCAGAAATGATAAACGGTAAGACACGGACAATATGCAGAGACTGTATGAAAACAATGCCGTACAGCGCGGCGTACGGCGCATGCGTGGTGTTCCGCCGAGCCGTTCACTGAACTACTTTCCTCGAAGTGGGTGCGAACCGTTCACTGATCTGCTTGCCCGTAGGTCTGAGCCATTTAGTGAACGGCTTCCCGTGAAATAGTTCTGAACGAATCCACTGAATGACTTTAAGGGGAAGCCGTTCAGTGTACGGTTCGTTCTTGTACTGTTGGTGTATGTGTCGTTTTTTTTTAAAAATTATATAGCTTTTTAAAACTCAGACATTTTACAGTAAAGGTTGGTTAAAAACAATAACAACTCAAAGTCACTTTACATTAAAAGCTAGTTAAAATTAGTTAAAAACATTAATACTGATATTAATAATAATAATAATAAATATTGTTATAGGTATTACCCTTATTAAAATAACCAATGAATCAGAAATCATTTTTGTTTATTATATTATATACATATACACACACGCTCTCTGCCCCCCCCCGTGCGCGCTGAACGAAATGAACGGATCTTTTTACTGAACGATCTGAACTGAACTACTTCTTCAAAGTGAACGACAATTCCCATCACTACAACTCAGTTAAATAAAAGTCTGTTGTCCAGGCATTCATATAATTTGTAATTTAGTTTTCTTAAAATCTCGTCTCGTCCCGTGAGCTGAGCGTCTCGTCACACCCCTAATGAAACATGATATAATAGGATTTCATTCACAAGTCTGACGCTCCAACAGTGACACAACACCTCAGTCTTAAAATGGCTGTTTTAAAGTTATTATTTATTATAAACATGTTATATAACATCTGTTTGTCTGGTTAGAGACTGCACACATTTGTATTAACATTAACTCATTAAGCCTGAACATGATTGACAGATATCATGCCAATGTTGTCCATTAAGTTAATGTTACTGTCAAACCTTTTTACATGAATTCTTTAACTTTAAAATCAATATGAAACGATGTCAGTCAGTCAGTCAGTCATTTTCTATACCTGCTTATTCCTCATTAGGGTCACAGGGGTCTGCTGGAGCCAATCCCAGCGCGTTACAGCGAGAGGCAGGGATACACCCTAGATGGTCATCAGCCAATCGTGGGGCAGATTTATCGTGGCAATTTAGAGTTGCCAATTAACCTCAGCATGTTTTTGGACTGTGGGAGGAAGCTGGAGTACCTGGTGAAAACCCACGCAGACACAGGGAGAACATGCAAACTCCACACAGAAAGATCCCAGACCCAGGACCAAGGAGGTCTTGAACCTGCGACCTTCTTGCTGTGAGGCAACAGTGCTAACCCCTGCGCCACCATGTCGCCATGTCGTATTAAAAATTATAAAACATAATCAGTAAACATTAAATAAACAAAAATATTTTTTTTAAGTTTTAAATAAACTTAAGAAAGAAATAGGAACAATTTCAGATTCTAGATTCATTTCTGGGCGACACGGTGGAGCAGGGGTTATCACTGTTGCCTCACAGCAAGAAGGTCGCAGGTCCTGGGTCCTGAGTCTGGGACCTTTCTGCCACAGTCCAAAAACATGCTCAGGTTAATTGGCGACTCTAAATTGCCCATAGGTGTGAGTGTGTGAGTGAATGGTGTGTGTGCCCCACGATTGGCTGGAGACCATCTGGGGTGTATCACTGCCTCTCGCTGTAATGCGCTGGGATTGGCTCCATCAGACCATGTGACCCTAATGAGGAATAAGCGGGTATAGAAGATGAGATGATTGTTATTATAAAATGTAAATAAAGTTGTCCTATAATGACCCTTGAGGAGATGCATGTACTCAGCATAAAGATGATCATTATAATAAATACCTAAATAAATTGTGATTTAGTGAATAAATATACAAAGATGCAAACAACCACACTAGTGACTATTCAGTAAAAGCACACAATTTAACAATTTTTTTTAATCAAATAATCGTTCAAAAAAGGGCTTGGATTTATCCTGATCATAAAGATCTAAAACAGTCTCCTATATTTCTCAGACCTCCTAATTGTGTTTTAGATAAAAATCCTCCTTAAGTAATCTTTTAGCTGAAATGTGACATTATAACAGCAGAGGGCAATGTAAGACAAGTGCAGAGATGAAGTTTCTCCAGTGCGGTGTGAGTCTTTTTGTCTTTCTATCCCATCAGGGATAGAGGATGGTAATGGTGCACATGGACAGGTCTGATTACATATCACTGATGTTGATAAAAACAAACATTTCTAAGAACAATATTTTGTATTGATGCTACCAGGAAAGAGAAGGTGCCACTCTATGTCACTGAACCTCCATGTATGGGTGTTCTTTCTACAACAGCTGTGAAAACACAGCTGGAGGGTTCGGAGCTAGTGTGATCACACATATACAGATCAATGATTTAGTTCAACAAACATTTCTCTGAGCCAAAGTGAGAGAAAAAAAAAACAAAAACATGATTTTGGTTTAATATTGAAAAACTCAACAGTGAATTTGAACACCAGGCAGTAAGTGAACTTTATCAACATTTAACTTAAACTCTTAAACCTCTAGAGACATAGAAGACATTATATATCTGTCAATTGATCTTTATGTGTAAAATTATGAGGTGGTACATCAATTATTTCATGGCATCAAGATGAGATTTGTATTCTGTAAAAAACATTACATGCCCAAACTAAACCGGAGTAGAAGGGTCTGAGTTAACCCATAAGAACCTAGACCGGATTTCTTCTTAAAGGAAAATTGCGGGGGATATAAAATTGACCAAATAGACACAAATAGACACAAACTTTTTTTGAAAAACTATCTCCCAGTATCAGAGATCTGTGATGTCACTTTGGGCATTTGTGGTAATTCTATTCCTCACTAAGTAACTTTGTTAGTTAGGTTTAACAACAGATTATTGGAACAACAGAAAGTATATTAATTAAAAAATAAGCAAATGAGCTAAATTAATTGAGCAGCTCATTAACATTATTCTTATTGTGACTTATACATCAGCCAAGGTTTTCCATCACTATTTCAAGGTTAAAAGCTCAATGTAACAAAAATGACACCATAATATTTTTCTGACTTGTTTTGTATCAATTTATTCAAAATTGTGGTCAGAACAGGTTAAATGTAATATAGAACATGCTATTAAACCATTAACATTAAATGGGCTGAAATATACCTTTAGTAACAAAGTTCCTGCTGTTTGAAATTAGTCAGTCAGTCAGCACTTTGTGCTATATTTTCTGTGCATGATAAGTGCTTTGTAAATAAATATTGATTGATTTACTGATTGATTGATTGATTAAGCCCTCTCACACTTGTCACACACTGTCACATGACCACACCAGGTTGTTTAGTATATGTCATTTCGGGCCTTCATCATTTTAAGTTAGAAAATAAAGCTTATGTGTAATTTTCCAGAACATTTGAATGGGTGGTTCTTCTGAGTGTGTTCTTCTGAGGTTCTTCAATGCTAATGAGTTTTACTTTTTTACTGCATAAAATAATAATATGGTCATATTATTATAATATTTTGAAAATAAGGGTAATAGTTAAACACACTTTCCCCTTCAGCCATGCCTAAATCTGTGTTTCAGTGTGCGTAATGTCTTTTTTTTTTTGCTACTGGGCACGTGTGGACTCAAAAACAGTGGCAGCAGTCCAGAGCAACACAGCTGTGCAAATGGCAGCTGCTCTGCACTGTTTGTATGCACTGGGTGTTTGGTGCAAAGTAAAGGAAAAGCTTCACTTAAAGTACATTGTGATGCTTTCCAAAAAGAGTGTAATTCAGTTATAATTCAGTCAGGACCAGTGCTAATACCAAGTCAAACAAAGATGTTTATCTTCCGACGGGAAGAACAACTTCAGTTCTTACCTGAACCTATAAATTTATCTACTGTACCAGACACCGTTTATAAAGATGTATGACGTCCATGATTCTGTATCAGTTTCTGTTCATCTAAACATAAATCGAAGGTCAGAAGGGATCCCCCATACTTCATAACATGTTTTTATTGTGCTTTCACTTTTGGCAAAACAGATGTAACAGGCTACTGGCCAGACTCTAACAGATAACAGAGTACAACCCTAATGCTCCAGTTGACAAACATCTGACTTGACTTAGTTTGTAATTTTCTTGTGCATACATAAAAAATAAATGTTGTATCTCACTGCCTGCAGCAGTGCAACAACAACAGAAACAGTAATGATAGCCGATATATCTTAAAAGAAAAAAAAAAAAATCATACCCAAAACAGAACAGTCAGCAAAGTGCGTCAAAATGCATTTAGAGAGAAAGTGCATGTTTCAGATAATTGTTGAAAATGAGTGCATGTCAATGAGTGACCAGCACTGACGTGGGAGATAGAAGACGGGGGTGTGTGTGTGTCTACGGTTTACTTTCCAAAACATTTTGTGGTATTCTATTAAAACTAAAAATAGTTTATGCTACAGTGTTACCTTAAATTCAAAGCTAAAATCTAAAGAATATTGCAATGTGTGTATGTGTAACATCATATACGGCAGTAGTACATTATTAAACTATCAATGTGACTTATTGATTGAAAAGGTTTAGGTCATATTGTCCTATTGACATCAACAGGTAGATAATCATCTGAGAGCAAACCAAGCTTCATATCATCATATTTGGACTAAGTAAAGCTTAGGCTTTGAGAATCATTCAAAATCCAGCAATTATTCAAACTCAGCAGACTGTAAAATGTGGGGACAAAAACTATGCCAACACACCCTAAGTGCATTCAGATTTGAAACACGTATATGAAAGCTCTGTTTTCTTTAGCAAACCATGTACAAAATTCTCCGAGAAGTGTGAGGTGGGTGTTGAGGACCCAAGTAAAAAAAAACAGGCAGGCAGGAGAAATTGGAAATACTTTACTCAAAGAAAGTCACTGGTGCAAACTTACATTTCATAATTTCTGGACTATGAGTCACTAATTTTTCCCCATAATTTGAACCCTATAAGCAGCAGGCTACAGGTTGGAGGCCAGAAAAGTAAGTGAGAGCCAGTTTGTGCGAACAGTGTCTCCCAATATCTTTCATATAATTCGTGATAATCCCCTCTATGCATGAACTCTTACATATGGTAATTAAACATTAAAACACCTGCAGCTTCTAGTCCAGTGCAGCTTGTATATTGCATATATTCAAGTGCACTTTATAGTCCAAAACATACTCGTCCAATAGTGAAACTTTTTAAATGAATACCATTCATACCTTATAGTTCTTTCTATGGAGGAGCAGATGGAATTAATATTATTTTGAGGTAATTGAAATTGTATTAGGTGGGGGATGTCTTTAAAAAATGTAAAGCACTTTGTGCTTATTATTTGTTCTCAGTCAGTCATTTTCTATACCTGCTTATTCCTCATTAGGGTCGCAGGGGTCTGCTGGAGCCTATCCCAGCACGTTACGGCGAGAGGCAGGGATACACCCCAGATGGTCGCCAGCCAATCGTGGGGCACACACACACACCTACGGGCAATTTAGAGTCGCCAATTAACCTGAGCATGTTTTTGGACTGTGGGAGGAAGCCGGAGTACCCGGTGAAAACCCACGCAGACACGGGGAGAACATGCAAACTCCACACAGAAAGGTCCCAGACCCAGGACGCAAGGTGGTCTTGAACCTGCGACCTTCTTGCTGTGAGGCAACAGCGCTAACCCCTGTGCCACCATGTCGCCCTTATTATTTGTTCTTCTTATCATTATTCATTATTATTAATAATTATTATTATCAAAAATAATGATGTTAAAGTAAAAATAAGAGACATATTGTGTCCAATAGTGGAACTTTTGAAATTAATATAATTCATACATTATAGTTCTTTCAATGGAGGAGCAGATGTAATTAATATTATTTTGAGGTAACTGAAGTCGTTTTATGGAAAAAAACAAAACAAAACGAAACATACACTTATAACACATGATGTAGGTCAAACTTGTAAGATACAGTATATCCTCAAATGGCCACACTGGAGCTGAACGATAGTAACCTCTGCCTATGTCACAGATCAGGTCAGAGGTTATCCTACCGGCGATAGACAGAGCAAACGGACAACTTCAAATAGGATGTACAACGACATATCATACAGCACTAGCCCCGCCCATCCCCAGGTGAAGGGCATGGCCGTGATAGGCTGAGCAAACACAAACAGGATTATTCTATTTGCCCGGTTTGTTCAGATGAAAAGATGACATAAATGTCTTCAGGGGTTACTGAGTTTCTGCTGATAAACACACTCACTCATCTACATAAACACGCCGGGACGTAATAACAAACACTTTTGGTACGCCCCCGTGTTCTTCACCAGAGTGTGACCACACATCGTGCCAGAACCGCTGCTGGGGACACGTGCACCATGTGTGAGCAGCTGTGTTTGTAAATCGGGAAAGTGTTGCAAAATGCATCCAACTATCAAATCTGAGAGTGTTTATCCATCATGTGTCAGTTAAGGTGAAGAATAATGAGATGTTTTTGAAGCGAGTACACACTGTAGACCTGGTTCCAGACCTTTGAGTCTGCCCACTCCACCGCAGGTCGTCTCCTTTTGGGGCAAATCCAAGGTAAGTCCACACCAAGTCAGTAGTATTCCAGGATATGTTTAAATCAAACCAAGTCCAGCTGCAGGTCTTTTGGGTCAGTGGTTCTCAAAGTGGGGTCTGGGGACCCCCTTGAAGAGGTGCCAGGGGGTCCCCACAAATAAATTAGTCCCCAGAATAATTTATTTTCACTATAATTCCAAAATGACAGAATGTAAAATTATTTGCCATAATAGTAAATAAATGTATTTATAGTAGCATTTATTTCCTATTATTATTATTAATCTTAGCACATTCATTTATTTCATTTAACGTTTTATTTTCCACCAATATTGGAGTGAAAATGAATTGGGTGAGTGAATCACTATATAAATAAAAAACATTTAAACATGAATAAATAAAACTGAAAATCAAATAAATGTGAAAATAGTGCAAAAATAAATTAATTTCATAGATTAGTTAAATGGAAAATGAAATAAATATGGACATTTACTTGTATATTTATTCATGTACTCAGTCGTTATTTATTTTTTCTACATAATTTTGGCCTTAGGTTTGTGACACTTTCTTTTATAAAACACCTTAAGCACAAATTTTATGAGATGAGTTTAAGGGTCCTTGATGCAAAAGTTTTAAGAACCATGGTTTAAGTTATTTAGGATATCAACTGGGACAACAACTCAGCAAAAGCTTAGTTTAGCCTGGTCACTCTGAAGATTATTTAAATTATCACTGGATCTCTAGCATTAACCAAAACTTTCAAATTGTCAGGCTGCTCCAAAAAGCTTCTAAGAACTCTCCAGCTAATCCAGAACACTGCTGCACATAGCAGATATAAAGTCTTTTCTCTTTTCTGTAAAAAACAGCAACCCCCTCCCAAAAAAAGAAAACATATACAGGATACATACACACATAGAAATCTTAACTTGATCACATGCGTTGCCATGGTAACAGAGATACATCCTCCCTGCGTTCAGTATATTTCAGTCTTGCTCACTAGATGGCAGCGTGTCATTGGGGTTGAGGATGAGTGGACATGGAAAACATGGAAACACCATCAGTCACCTGGTGGATTTGACTTCTTTAAACCTTTAAACCTGCAGCATGAGTCGTTTCAGGAGGAGAATCCTTTTATTCTGGGATCTCACACTGGAGGATTCACACTATGGATTCAAAAAAACAATGATTGTGTTGGGCAGCACAGCAACTCACCTCTGACACGCCTCATCATCATCATCATCATCACCAACATACTACATATTTGCATCCAGCATCCCTTCTGCCACCACATCAACACATCTACTACAACTTGTAGGCTATCTTTGTTTCTAATTATAACTGAGGCTTTTCTATAATTGTTAGACAATTGTGTTAAAAAACTCAGCACAGATAATTTAAATATCCTGACCTGGCGAAAACTCATTATCCTGTAGCAGTATTTCCACTTTTGCATATATGAAACTGAGAAATTTTACTACTACAGTATACAAATATTTATTTCTAAATCTTACTTAAGTAAAATAAGAGAAGTAATTGCAAAGCTGTATTAATCATATATGCAGTGTCTGTAACATAGGGTCCTTTTCCTTTTTTCTTTTTATACAACATACAAAAGACAGTGGCTTTTATGCACTGTTCAACATAAAAAGACAACCTGTTCTTAAACATGCATCTGAAAAGTAATATTCCCCTCTGGATTGAAGTAGATTGCCACAACATGGAAATACTCAAGTAAATGACAAGTACTTAAGTACAGTACTTGAGTAAATGTACTTTGTTACATTTCCACCTCTGTTGGGATCTCTGTGGAATCAAATGACACGAACGTTTCAGCGGAGCGGCCTCCCTCCACCGCTGAGGGGTTGTGAATAAACGGAGCTGCAGGGTCTCACCGCTGAGGGCTACTGGGAGGTCTCTTCAGATTCCTGCCTGACAGCGAGGGTCCTCCACTCTCTCTGGAGAGCTCCTTCACCTACAACCAGCAGAGAGCATGGCCCGAGCCCCGGTTACACACACACACACACACACTCAATTATTCCAGACAAATTATGGACACTGGGGGGATGCTTCGGCCTCCATGTGGTCTGGAGGGGGAACATTTAACTCATTGTTGCCCCCTAATCCTCACCTCCACCCTTCCTGTGACCCCCGCTGCCAGCACCCCCCTCCACCTCAAATCACTCCAACCCTTCACCCCTTCACCCCCTCCACTAGAAATATGGGGCTATATTTCACTCCCAAAAGGTTTTAGGTCATTTTGGATGAGTGTCTTTTGTACCTACATTTTAAAATAAAAACTAATTTTAATATTTAATATTTTAATTATAATAATTTTCTTTCACATTCCACAACGTGGATAGAAGGTTTTAAGCAAATAAGTTAAGTTACCAAGTGTTTCCTGTCACATGACGCCATCGACTTCCTCCTGAGAACATGGAGAAGACAAACCCTCCCACCTCCCAAAAATAATAAAAATAGATACATAACATGACTGTTAGTGACTAACCTGAATAATATGCATGAAACCTTTGAAAAATATCTGGGTTTTAAGGGGTATAAAATAACATAGACTTAGCAGCTCTTAGGCCTAAATGGGTTAATGTACATTAAGTTTGTCTCAATGTTTTTTTTCTGTTTTGCACATTTTCTCACAATGATTTTGATTTTCTATGTCATCAGACTGTGAGGCTAAAAGAAGGAGAGAGAGAGGGAAGAGGTAAAGGAAAATCGTTGATTGGCTGTAGGGAGGTAGGGGTCAGAGGTCAGGCTGGGGTGAGCCGTGATGGGCGGTAATGAGAGACCGACCCTCATTAGATCTAACTCCTGATGAGATGACAATGAAAGCTGATGAGAACAGTCAGGTGTAACGAGCGGCACAACAACACTGGTCAACACACTGAAATAACAGGCGGGAAGGAGACAAAGACTTCACTTGGCCGCCATGTTCACATTTTAGTCCATCAAAACTGGCTTGGAATGTCCTAAGTGCTTGTGTCAGATATTTTATTTTGAATAGTAACCTGTCAGTGTAATGTCTTAATGGATGTAAATATAAAACATCATGAGGAACATCATAATTACAAGCAGCAAGCATGAAGTTTACATATTCTACTATATGCTGTATAGAGAAAACTGTTATAATTACAACCAACATCATACGTTAAAATCAGTAGATGTAAACTACAAAAGTAAAATTATTATTACATTTATATATGTCCAACAAAAGTCAGTTTTCAGGTTTTAATTGAAATCATTGTTCTTATGAGGTTAGACAAGGGCAATTAAATGGCATAATACATGTAAATCAAAACCTCTATTCAAGAAGAACATGATTTTGTGCAGATATTGTAAAATGAAGATTCGAGAAATCACCTCTACAAGAGACTTGAAAGATTAGGGGCCCCATTAAAGTGCCGTTGAAATGTTCATGGTGCTGTAGTACCTTTGCCTTTGCTAGTTTGCACCAGCGCAAGTTTCAATTTCAACCCCAGCGCCTGCACCCTGTAAATAGCATTGACAGCTGCGCTTCGACTTGCGCCAGAGGGCGTGTCCCAGGCGTGGCTTGTCACAATAAAAGCACGCTGGTAATTTGAGGACAAGTGAGAGCAGGTTAACGCTGTGCACTTAAGACTTAAGCAGGTTGTACATGCTAAAGCAGCGGCTCATGCGCTATTTAGAGGATGCGTTAGAAGATGCGTTTTATGCCTGTCAGCAAACATGCGCTGAATCTGCACACAGAGCAGAAACATACCCAAGAAGAATACCCAAGAATGTCTAAATAATTACAGGCTTTGTAATTCACATACAAAATTTTGCCACAAAAGCAACATTTATTTTACTTTATGTAATTTTACTTTATGTAAAATCACAGCTGTGAATTTTAGTGGACAACTTAAATAATACACACAGGCATGACTTAAACTCTTTTAATATCTGGAAAGATGTCTTGAAGATTTTTTCAGTGTTGACATTTTCTCCCCGATGAAGCCGATTTTGCTATTTGGGCTTATTTTCTTTGTAATTAATTAATCATAATTAATGCATTAATGTCAAACACTAGTATGTTTTTGCATGTGTTGAAAATATTTGAATAAATCCAACTTGTACGTATGACCCTCTGTGGAGTACAGAGTTTATTGTGTATTGTATGTATTTTTATGACTTCTTTCTATGTACTAATGTGTCTATGTTCTATAATGAACCTGGCTAAATAAATGATAAATAAAAAAAAAATAGTAAATATGACTTGGTAATTAAATGACCTAAAATCATGTAAAACCAAAGAAAAACATTCTGAACAAGCAGCTGGTGGAATAGAGTAAAACACTCTTCAAATCCAGAATAAATAAAGATGGAAATATTGTTGTAGTGTTTTAAAGTCTTAATTGCTGGACACAAGATGTCTTCTATTTCACTATAAAGTCAACTTTCATTGTTTGTGAAGTTTCAATATCACTCTTGTGTGAGATAAACATTGGATTATTAATGACTTCCAAAATAGTTGTGATGTCACAAATCTCAAAGTTGCATGTGCACAAGCCTAGGGAAACTTTCCTTCTTTAACAGTTGCATGTGAAAACAAACTCTGCACATACATCATTCTGCACAGAGAAGCTTAAACATCCAGCTGAAGTAACAAGAAAAAAAAAACGCATTTCTGACTGGAGGGGGGTTTAATCAAGCAACAAATTAACGCAATCAATCAAACAGTACATTTGATCCAGGACCTCAAACTCACCACAGGTGTCTCTACAGCTTCTATAGAACAGGCCTGGATAAATCAAGTTAAAACAGCCTGGATTTAAATACTGTTGGTTATTGGTTTAACATTCACTCTGCTTTGGCATCCTGTCCAATCCTCTATTTAACTTTATATGACAACATTGATACGCTCACCTCAGAGTCTGATTCCCCTGTGGGTGCGCACAATTATCCCTGAGTGCCCGAGCTTTGGAGTACCCATGAATTTGTTGCACTGAACTATCTGGGTGTGGGTTTGGACCACGACCTAGAAAACTGTTGCTCAGTGGACCTGTGCATGGGAAAATAAGGGGAGGCTGACCAAAGTGGAAGTTAAAGGAGGTAAACGAGACAGTTTTAGGGGGGCAGTTTAGAGGGATTTTGAGGGGTGATGATTAAAGCTTAGAGAAGGAACAGAGCAGTCGTTGATGAGAAAGAGTCTGGTACAGCATGTTGCTCAGAGTAGGAGTCACCGGTCTGCTAAAGGAGGATGAAGAAGTAGGTGAAGGAGGGAGCTTTAACGGAAAAAAGCAATTCAGTCTTTTTGAAATTAAGCTTGATGCTTGATGTGAGCATGAATGTCAGAAGATGAAAAGCAAAGGGTTGACAGCCACTGTCATTGCAATATTAGAGGTAGGACATGATGACAGAGGCAAGTGCTGTAGTGTGGAAAAGAGGAAGAGGAGTGGCTCCAGTCATGAGCCGTGGGGAACGCCAACACTTACTGTATGTGTACTCATCAACTCTTCCAGGTTTCGTGGGAGTTTTCTAGTATTTCTGTGTGTCATCCTGGTTCAAAAATATCTTCTTTTTCAGACCAAGAAGAAGATGAGGGTATAATAATAAAATGTGTAGGACAAACACCACACAGGCCACACCTTATGAAGTTAATATGGCAATATTAGCATTTACCGTTTCCAATCCAATCTTTCTATTCACTCTCCTATCTCTGTTTTGGTCACCACCAACTACCTAGAAAATTATCTTGCTGTTTAGTTGCTAAATATTCACAAGCTAATTGCTAAGTATGTCTGTGTACAATGTGGAGCTGGGCAGGTAGTGTACAGTGGGTTATTGGAACTTTTTCTTTGAAACAGCCGCCTGCTCTTGGAAACAAGTTCAATAAGACCTCTGAGGCTGAGCCAAAACAGTAAATTTAAGTGCCATAAATCCGATGAGCTTCAAAATGCTAAAATATATCATCAATCTGAGGGGAACTGCAGAGTTAGGGGATAATTGTCTGTGATAATCACTACATGCAACTGCTTTCACACTGGTCATAGTTATTTGATCCATCCGATATGAATAAAACAACAACTATTGATTTATTATCACAATTGTCCACCTGTAGTAACCTGCTAGTCAGTGGAAAACACTGACTAGCAGGCTTTTTTACTAGGACTAGACTTTTTTTACTTTTTAACTAAGGTGCTTTCACACAAACAGAGCCTTTTGGGACTGAGACCTCCAAATAGGGGTCCAAACTTTGGTGCGGCCCCTCTGGTGAGAACGTGAACTTGGGTCCAAACAAGGTGATACCAATGAGTTCATACCTATCTTGTGCGCCTTTGGAACAATGTTCGTCCCATATGACCTCATTTTGGAAAATAGTGCGTCTCCTCTGCCTGAAATGACAGGCTACGTGTCTTCGGTGACTCTGGTGCATCCGCAGATTGTTCTCCAGACACAGCTGTGACTCATTTTGAAATTGGATACTTTGCCAATAATGGCCAATACAGAGGATGTAATTCACAAAGATAAAAGCAAGTAGCAATGTTCAAAGGTGTCTTGCCATGAGTCAGAACTCATGCTAGATTATGAAAAATTATGAAAATTATGAAAATTTGATTAAAATTGATTGATTGCTAGTCAGTGGAAAAGATTTTCTTTTCTACACTTCAAATTGCATTAAAAAACTACTTAATTAAAGGTAATTATTTATGCTTAATCTCCAGTTTCTATAAATGCTGCCAGACACAACAGCTCATGAGTCTGTTTTTATTTCAGCTGTGACAGGGAGCAGAGGTACGACTGGTTCATGGGACATTTTTACTAAGTGGTTTAAATTAAGAAATTGCTGTGAGGAAGAAAAAAAAAACTCCGACTGTACATCACCTAGTGAGCTCAGTGGCCGGGTGACGGCCTCAGATCCTCAGATCTCTGTTACAAGCAAACAGTCAGGTGATCCTCCGTTTCTGGCTCATTACTGACTGTATCTCCCGGAAGGACACACTCAGGTGGCAAACATCAACAATATCCATGTTTTTTGTTGTTTCTTTAACCTTTTTTTCTAACAATTGATCCTTTCTTTTAAATATTTGGAGCTGCACTGAGAGCTGTTCAGTTTAACTGGAAAATCCAGCCAAAAAAGTGTAATGAAATCAATTTCAATCCAGTCGCATTGCATCAAATGAACAAATCCTGAAACGGGACACCGTTTCTAACTTGGCTGTTACCCGCGCCGGCTGATTTACGGCGGCTCCTCCTGTGACCCTGCTTCCTGCCGCCAACAGCTTACTTACCTGTGAGTGACAGTGCTGCATGCTTGGCTGATACAGTCTTAAGGTGCGCTTGATGGATGAGCCGACGTCCCAAAGATCTGTTTGCCTTGTTGCTTTCAAAAGGCCCCGGTGTGACCCGCTGGCACGGATCAAGATGTGAGCCTCGCTCTGACCACACCGGAACATCAACAGGTTGTGACCCCTGACAACAAGATCCAACATCATGTGGAGACTGCACATCAATAAACACTTTGAAACCGCACCGCCGGCCTCGACAGCCATCCATGGCCCCAACAAAGCCTTGCAGTGACACAAAGACAACACAATTGGAAAACAGGAATGCATGAGTTGAGAAAAGGAAGGGCAGGGTGAGAGCGAGGGGCGATGTTGGGTGGGGGGAGTTTAAGAAACAAATCATTTGATGCAGAAGCTGAGCAGCGGCCACTTGACTGCTCGGAGGACTATATGGACTGTGACTTTCAGGGCCTGTTTGCTCTAAAGTGATGCAGGTTTTGTAAAGGTCCTCTTAAGTGACAGCTTTTTCTCTCTTTCTGTCGCTGTGTGGTGCAAGGGACCCGGCTGGGGCCCCGAGACACTTATATCACTGGGCCGTGACAGCTACGCACATACACCAGCACACAACACACACACACACACAGTTGTGGCTCCAGGTCTTTTGTTGCCGGGTCCTGGTCCACTGATCTTCCTCGTTGCTGAAGGACAATGAGAGGGCAGCCAGTCAAACAGGCAGTCAGTCAGTCAGCTACTGTCTGCTTCCCAATAACATAGCAGGCAGTCGCACGGGCAGAACTAATCTGGGAATGTCTCTCCTCCAACTGTTTTTCCCCCAAAAAAATCACTAAAATCCTCTTCATATAATGCTGGTATGATTACAGGGACTTCATTGAACCAATAATTTACCCCCAAACCACTAGATACAATAGAACAGCACATTAATCTCTTGGAAACGCTAAAAAAGCACAAAGGCAGAAATTGCATTTATAGCCTCAACTTAAAAGTTAAAAAATTAAAAGTTAAGTTAAGATTTCCAATCACAGTTTCAAATGTGGAAACAAACATCAGTTAAAGGCTAAAGAATGAAGCCTGAATAAAAATGTATTTTAAAGCTCATCTCAACAAAGTTCTGAGTCTATTGTTCTGTCAGATAATTTAAACCAATCATATGCCTCATATTTGTTAAGCGTCTTTTTATAAATTATTAATCACGAGTTAAGTAATTGACTACAGTTGTTGGAAGAAGTGAGTTGGAAATAGAATCATCTTATAAATTAGAAATTGTTAATGTGTGTTATAAAACTGTCGCCTATACATTAGACATGGAGGAATGTTCATTTTCCTTTTAGCTCTGCTTTGGTCTCAACCAACTCCTGAGAAAAATGTCTCACATATTCATTCACCAGTGAGTCGCTAACTGTGTCTGTTTGAGCTCCTTAAACTTGCAGGAAACTGCAGAGCTGGAGAACATTGTCTAGTTTATAACTACAAGAAGAATATGTTCCACCAGAAACTGAATTTGAATCACATAAATTGAAACAGCATTTTTTAATTTAGAATTGTATTTTTTAATATGAAATTTTATCTTTTAATTTGAATCAATGCATTAAAAAACTGAATCTGAATAGTATTTTTTAAATTGAATTTATTTCTTTGGAACTGAAATGTAATACAATTTTAAGTTCCAACTCTTTATATATTCTCACGTTCAGTTCTCACAATACAATTTTAATTTACAGTGACAAACATTTGGGTACTTTAAGAATGAAGGA
Organism: Lepturacanthus savala; assembly: GCA_030544235.1. Classification (NCBI taxonomy): domain Eukaryota; kingdom Metazoa; phylum Chordata; class Actinopteri; order Scombriformes; family Trichiuridae; genus Lepturacanthus; species Lepturacanthus savala. Next base: position 22,573,977 of record CM060462.1, on the reverse strand, counting down.
AGTGCTCAGATACACAAGGTCTCAAAATGATTTTTTGAAAAAGTCATAACAAGTCTAAAATCTATGTTAAATGACCATTACTGTATTAGTTCCAGCTGAAGCCATGGTGAAGCCACTCTCATTCTTCCAACATGTCTAGGCCTGTGTATCTGATTCCGCTTCCTTCATCCTTAAACTAACGGAATTGCATTTTGAGAACTGAATTTGAATTTTGAGAAGTGAACGTGAGGATATATAAAGAGTTGAAATGTCAAATTAGATTCCGGTTACAAACTAATAAATTCAATTTCAAATTATAATTTTGAGATTCTTTTTTTCAATGCAATGATTCAAATAAAAAAAATAAAATAAAAAATAAAAAAAAATACAATTTTAAATTTTGAGACTCAAATTCAGTTTCTGGTTGCACATATTTCTGCCTAATACATACCAACCTGTTGGTACTGGTTAATGTGTGTGTATGTATGTAAATGTATACATATATCTTTGCATATTATTGTTTATATATTATATATTTTATACTATATTATATCCATTCTATTCAATAGCTTATTTTATAGCTTATATGCATTATTCCTGTATTATACTCTTTTTTATATAATTCACCATAATGTATATAATTAATGTATACTTAATAGGTAACTGGGTGCAATTTTTCATTTTGTCCATGTGCAATAATATACTTATTTACCTCCAACCATGTGCACTTATACAATAACCATGTAGCAATAACAATGGTGTGTACAGGCTTTTTCAATGTTATTTTTTATTTTCTCTATATGGATATTGGTAGGTTAAGGGTGGTGTTATTTACATATTGCTCTTTTGTTTGTGTATCTTAAGTTTTTTAAAACAATGCTGTATGTATGTGATGGAGCTTCGAGCTTCAGTTTCCCTGAGGAACCTCCTAAATGATTAATAAAGTCATATCTAATCTAATCTAATATGTGACTGTTTCACGCAGATGTTTACTGGGTTAATATTCTTTTACCATATAAGAGATGCTACTGAACTGATAATTGAGCCATTTTTAATATAAAAAAAATGGAAACTTCCCCTTCAAAATGTAAAACATATAATGGATGACCACTTCAACAACTTAACAAATATCGAGACTACATCAGCTGATGTTCAACAAAAACTGAGGAGTAATCAGAGTGAAACCAGTGAGCAGCTTTAAGAATAACTCGCTGTCCTTTTCCTCCCCTCGCTCCCTCCCTCCCTCTCTCTCCATCAATCTGAGGGCTCCTATTTGGGATGTCCCTCTTCATTTGATGTGGCAGCAATTAGCAGGGGGACTTTTGTCCCTTTGGGCAGACGGGCGGTCCACTCCACTGATCCCCGTCCATACGGGCTGAATGGAGAAAACTGAAGATAGCACGGCACGGGGATCAAACAGACCTGCCTCACCACTGTTATGGCCCCTCAGCGCTCTCCTCTTTATTGGAGAAGAAGGAAGAGGGGGAGAAGAAGGGAAAGAGGGAGGAAAAAAAGAAGTGAGGTGTTAGTTTTCCCATGAGAATGCTCACTGGGGGGGCACGGCTTCTTCGGGGAATTGGATTCATAAGGCATAAACGCCCTGTTTGCTCTGTAATGAATCATTTTGATTTTATAACATGTTATTAGACTGAGAACATCAGCAGCACTGAACCGTTATAATGCTGCAGCTGATTCTAGACCAGCTGTCGGGTTGCATTATAGAAAACATGATCCACTTCTTCAAATGGATAGATTTTATATGTGATGTGAAAACTGAAATCTTAACAGGCTTTAGCTTATTTCAAGTTTTTTTCCTGATTTGGGTCAATTTGGTTGTTTTAAGAAAATGAGACTAACATTGTCTTTAAAAAAAAAGGTTAATTTAATGCAGCTGTTAGATTGCATTATAGAATAATCCGCTTCTATAACTGGTTGGATATTTTATTTTGACGCTTTTCAGAGACCATACTGCAAAAACTGAAACGCATCTTATTCCACTTATTCCACTGACAGATAACTTAGCTCATTTCCATTATTTTCTGATTTGGGTCAATTTGATGTTGTTTTAAGTAAACAAGATGAACATTTTCTTTTAAAAAAAAGTGCATTCCTCTTTTAGCTCCATCCAGCAGCTGCGTAGAGTAGCCAAACTTTCCATTTTCATACCCTGTAGCTACAATAAAGGTTAGAGGAAGTGAAAATGTTCTTTTCCCACATTTTGTGATTGTTCCCTCCACCCCTGGAGTTGGTCTTAATCACTTCTATTTCTGTTTTGTCTTTGCTTCTCTGCTTCTTCTTAAATCATTATGTCCTGCTTATCATGTCTCTGTCTGCTTCTATAGAGCCTAAGTACTTCCGCCTTCCGGTGGATCCCATGGGACTTTGATTTTAGAAAAACTAGTGCAGTAGGAAGTATATATTTCTATAGAAAAGTGGAAACTTAGGTAGATACATTGGGTAAGACATGGACATACAGTGAGATAAGGAGAGACATGCAAATTCAGTTATTGTAAGAAAAAGGCTATAATTTATGTTGAAAGTTTGGATCTCCATATAAGTTTTGAGATTGTGCTGCTAAGCAAAGTAAAACTAGACTTATGATAAATGTCTCACTTTGAACTTTTTCCTGTATATTGTAACAACCTGGGCATGTTACTGTTATATCTGTTCATAAATGAACGAGGTTATCCCCAGATTCTGTTCTGTTAGGTGATAGTGCTGGGATTTTTGAGGGTCTGTAAATGCATCTTGGAGTAAGATGGCTATAGCCCATAGTAACCCATAGTAATGGATTTTCATCTTTCTCATATTACTATGGACCTACATGTAATAAAAGATGGAGTCTGTGGAGTCTGGAGATGCAGTTTAACACATCTCCTCTTTGAAGTACAACTGTAAAAATGTTAAAGTGAAAATGTGAAAATGTTAAAGAAAAGATTTCAGCAGTGTTTTTATGCCGCAGGTGGATGAATTAATTAAGAGGCTTCTTTTTAAATCCTACTAGTCAACATATGGTGCATACAGTTAAACGTCACATTACCACTGAAATCTAGTGGGGTATAAAGTCTTGTTTAAAAGGAAAGAATTCCAGTGACAGGGTGATAATGTATGATAAGTTTGGCATGTTTAGTTCAATATTATTCATTTCAATATCAATTAAGCCATATGAGACTTAAAGCACACAACCTGAATAACTTAAACCAACTTTAGCACCTTGATGACGGCTCATCTGTCTAAATAACACAACAGGTTCTCTGTCTCTCTGCAACTTTAGATGATGGTATTGATTCTTTTATTATAAATCTGTAGTTTACAAGAGCAAATATGTGTACATGCTATTAAATATTTGAGTTTAAATGTTATGTTCATTCTGCAGTAATTCTGTGATGTTTCATTTAGACATCCATAATATACATTCCATAATCATTTTCAATATTAAGAAAAAGAATAAAAGTGATTCATTGAAAATTTCTTGCATATTTGCAATGTCAAACATGACACTAGGGATTGGGATGTGGTGAGATGGTGCAAAATCTTGCATTAACAGGCATTTTTCTTTCCTAAGCTGTGGTTAAAAGATAAATTGCGGGTCACGCTGGTTTGGGTCCAGTGCTTTCAACCGTGTCAGTAAAGTATCCTCAGGAAGGAAATATAGTCCATCAGCAGTTCAACTGACTCATTATACCGTGGATGTATAAATAGAACTGAGAGGTGGGGTCCTGTTGCCTGTGAAAATTTCTCAGTGGTGCATGAAGCCAAAAAAGATGCTTCCTGATTGGTTGTGTTTGAAAGATTCATTTTGAAATTTAATAGATTACAAATTGCTAGTCACTCTCTTAAGAATCAGTTTGTTAATGTAACTAAAATTGCTTAAAAAAGTAATGTAACTTATAACAATTGATTACCGTAAATTACTAAATAATAGCCCAGGCGTTTATTTGTTTCAATCACTTAACAGATCAGGTGTTTATTTGAGTCCAGGCAGCAGTTTGGGACAGGAGATTAATTCCTTCCTGACAAAAATCTTGCTCAGCAAAACTGGGAAAAAAATATGATAATTTACTCAAATTCTTTTATCAAACCAGTATGACTACCGTATCTTACATTTTTCAAAAGTCAGATTACAGTACTGTGGTTAAAGTCTATTTTCCTCCGCATGTTTTATGACAGAAAGTTTGATTTTCATGTTGTACTTGTAATTTTTTCGCTGCATTAGAGCCATGGCATTTTTCCCCCTTTTCTTTCACAATACACTTGCAAAAAAAATTTCATTTTAAATAAATTTGATTTAGCATTTATTTGGGACCAGTGGTCATTTATCAAAATAACTGCATTATTTGGTAATTTATGGTACTTGGTATGGTATGATAAATAAGCACTTTACAACACTGTACAACAACGTAAAGGAAAAATGCAACTTAATCTCAAAGCAAGTCCACATTCAGGTCAACTCCAAGCTGGATGGTGACAGAACTATCAGTCTGTTCAGAATGCTCATTTCAGGAATTTATGTGACCATCTGATTGCTAGTACATTAATTTAACAACTGATTAACAAGCTCTACACCGTTCAGAAAAGTCCGAGCTGGTCGTAAACAGGTTGCTTAGCGATGAGCACTGATTTGATTGGCAGACGAGAGGGGGGGCAAATTCAAACAAGAGCCAATCAAAAACCACGCTCAACATTGAGCACATGCTGCCTAATGAATGGATGAAGCCTGTCAAGACATGAGAGATGGAGCCTTGGTGTGGCGCTCAAAGGGTTTTGCTGAAATATGCCGAGATGAGGTGAAAAGATGCTAAATTAATTTAATTACTTTAATTACAATTATTTTATTTTTAATGTAAATAACTATTCTCCCAACACAGCTGAATTAACCCAGAGACTTTCTGGACATTCCAAATTAATTATCACTTATGAATTGGGGGTCGTGATGATGAAAATATATACACCGTTTTACAGCCACTCCTTTTTCTCATGTGTGGAGAAATGAAAGAAAATTTTTGGGCACATAAGCATCACATGATGTTGTAATCCTACGGTTCGGCCACTAGTAATATTGGCTTCAAAGGCAGGAGCTGTTCCTGGGGGCTTGGATTATACAGTCTACAGTCTGAATAAGCAACAAACATATGGCTGTAAAGGTCAGAAATCAGCAGGGTTATACATGACACACCAGATGAAAAGAAAGCTAAAAGAAAAAACTCATCTAATGGCAATGTTAAAGGAGTGAATCACTTCTTTATGGCAAGCTTACCTGCATTTTAAAAAAATGGAAAAGTGCAAAACATCTATACAGAAACTGCATATCAATACAAACACACTGATGTGATGCGACTGATGTGAAGAACCTCAACAAAAGCACGTGAAATGCATTGATTAATGCCTTTCAAGCCTCCTCCAGATGCCTTCCCCTTTCTTCTTCTGTGGTTTTAATGGAAGGTTTCTGGATCCCGGAGAAATGTCAATCAGCTGTCCTGTGAAAACGGAGAAGAACAATTCTTCAAACGGCTGGAGGGAAATGGCAAGTCAGTGAAAACCACTGCTGTCTCATCAATAAAGAGTTTGGAGCATTGTTGTTTTACAGTTGGCAGGGGGTCGAGGACAGCCCTGAGGGGAACGGTGTGTGTGCGTGTGTGTGTGTGTGTGTCAGGATGTCAGCGGGGGACCTCTCCATCAAACCTTAAGTCAGTAATTTGCCACCTCATTACTAAAGTTCTGCCCACAGGGACTGTGAGAGAGACTCTAGGTGGTCAGGAGAGAGAGAGAAAGAAGACAGAAACTCTACTATTTTCCTCCATTTTCCACACTAAACACCTACACTCAACACTGTGCCTGATCACATCCTGAGCTCTGCTAATACGCTGCTTTTCAGGCAGCCAAAGTAGACAATTTACAGTAGAACTCACTTTGGTTTACATTTCAGCACATGCAGAAAATCTGCGCTTAAGTTTGAGAAGCGTTATCAGTGGGATGGTCAACTTTTTAGATTAGGTTCAGTGTAATGAAGTCAAACAGGGCAAGAAGCAGCAGTACAAACAGCCCAGATTAGACTCATTTATACGGAAGAGAAAACAAAGGAGAACTGTGAAATTATGCCACAAATTGTTGCTTGTAAACATGCATCAGTCTACAGACCTACCATAAATACTCTATTGTGTTTGCAAGGTTCCTAACAGTTTTCCTGCTCATTTTCAGTTTCTATCTCCAAATAAAGTGGTTTCGATAATCTCTCCAAACTGTCTTCTTTACAACCTGTTTCTTGTCTTGTCGGTCCCCAAATCGCACCAATTAATACGGCGAGTACTTTGTTACTAAAACTGGTAGGAACAGTGGCCAAAACGGCAAATGTGCACATGCTTGTGATGCTGACACCTGAAATGATTCATGCAGAGCTGCTGCAATTTGTCAAATCCACAAAGTTTGATTTTTATCTTTTAAACGAATCCATCTTCTTTGGCTTTTTTGCATAGCGTATTGTGTTGGAGAGATGTGAATCTTTCACTCATTGACTCCCTCTTTCATTTACTCATGTTATCCTAGTCTTAGTGTGTCTGTGTGCATGTATGTGTGTGTGTGTGTGACACAGAGAGAGAGAGAGGGAGAGAGAGAGAGAGAAAGAAAGAAAGAGAGAGGACAAAAGAGAGAAACCTTGCATCCAGTTACAGGTGGTGGCATCTCAATAGGCCCAAAGAGGAAAGAGCTGCCTTTGAATGCCACATGAAAGCACAGGGAGGGATGGGATATCTGGGGATACCTTCATTTCTCTGACGGCAGCCGTGCATACAAATGGGAAGCTATGTAAGGAATCTCCACTTCCTTGCTCCCTCTCTCTCTCTCATGTCTTTGTTGAGTCTCTCTGTCTCAGTGGAGCGAGCAGGGTCTGTTCTTCTGTGGTTTGATGCGCTCACTCTCCCATGCCACTGGGGTGTTAGGAGTCTTGTAGGACAAGAGTGATGACACCGAGAGGAGCACCACTGTGTGTGTGTGTGTGTGTTTGTGCATGTGTGTGTGTTTAGAGTGCAGGGGGTAGGGTGTGTGTGTGTGTGTGTATGTGGAGGAGGGGGGGTGTACCATGTCCAACCTATTCATCATTTGTCAATGCCATCTGCTGATCAATTAGGGGAGAACAAGAGAGACACTGACTCAATGCTCTAGGATGACTGGGCTGGGCCACACACACACACACACACACACACACACACACACACACACACTCCGCTTTATACACATGTGATCACGGCCCTCTGTATGAACACCCACACCGATGAGTTTCAGGTCATTCTTTATGTGTCCAGCTCAGATCTTCACTGATTTACTCCAATCTGGGTCTGTTTCTTTTAGCTGTTTTCCGCTCTAAAATCTCACTTTACATCATCTGCCCTCTGTCGTTTTATTAAATAATTATTACTGTAAATGACCAAATAATAGACGAGGCAATTGTGTTTTTCAATCACTTAACTAATCAGATTTATTTGAGACCGGGCGGCAGTTTAGGACGGGAGATTTACACTATTCACAATCATTAGGGATATTGTTATTGACATGAGTGATTTTCCTATTTGGTCTTAATTTTAAGAAAATAAGTAAAAGTTATTTTTGATATTACTAATAATGAATGAGAAGAAACCGTTGTCTCTCACAATATGCGTAAGTTAATGTAAATTAACTTTTATTACACCAGAATGACTACCGTATAACTTATATTTGTCAAAAGTTAGATTACAGTACTGCAGTTAAAGTCTCACGGCTGCTTCTCCTGAGTTTCCCCCTGCATATTTTAACCACAGAAAGTTTGAATTTCATGTTGTACTTTATTTTTTAGCTGCACCGGAGTCATGGTGATCGACAATTAAACAATATTGTTAAAGAGGGTGTTCTTTAACGTCATTTGAGTATGACAGTGATGCGTTCAGAAACAAGATGCTTGTGGGGAAAAAAGGTGAAGAAGAAAATCATGCAGCATCTTCTTCCTTGATTTTCTTTTTTATAAATAAATTAGACTGTGTATATTTGGAACAGGAAGTTATCCATCAAAATATACACCTGCACCCAGCGTTTAAAGGAGACCTAGTGGTTAATTGAAACTATTATTTGGTAATTTGCAGTGAAATGAATATGCAACATGACTACAGAGATATGCAGTAAAAGATTGCTGTTTTGTGCAAAGTTGTCATTACAGAGACCTTAAACTCTCGGTGCTGCAGGTGGGTTAGCTCCTCAGAAGGCTGTTAGCTAACTAGCATCTGGAGGCGACTTCCCTGAGAACGTTCAGGCAATGCTGGAGTATTTTTAGTCTGGTTATTGTTAATGTTCACAGCCAGGAGCAATGCTGTCCCTCCTCTTGTTACAGTTCTCTCTTGTCATTGTTGAGAAGCCATTTGGAAAGGTCCTGGTTACAGATCACTTCTGTAACTATCAACTTGATCTCATTGTTATAACTTTTTTTCATGTTTTACCTACTTTGTCATGTTGACATTTCCTCCTACTTTATTTCAGTTCCTCTTTACACTTGTTGCCAGTACTGACATTTTTACAGCTGAGGGCCATGCAGTGTGTGTGTGTGTGTGTGTGTGTGTGTGTGTGTGTGTGTGTGTGCATGGCCACAGTATAAGAGCTTCATCATCAAAGTCCTTCAGCCCCAAACACATCCATCTGCTGCAGCGCTCCACGCCCGGCTGTGGTTTGGCATCAGGCCCGGCCTTCCAATTTCCTTACAGTCGGATCAACGACAGGTGGAAGAGCTTTGAACTTTGCTGCAGGTGGAACGTCTTTGAACCTTCACACAGTGTCACCTACTAAAAGAGCATGTCTACGATATGTTCACACACATGTCAGAGGAGGACCGCTTGAAAGGACGCTCAGTTAGAAAATAAAGACGAGCATGACTGATATGTTTCACACAGACACAAGCACCAACTCTAGACTTTTGAGGTCATTCATTCACTATACAGTTCTGGAAAAAATAAGAGACCACTGCAAAATTATCAGTTTTTCTGATTTTACTACTTATAGGTATGTGTTTGGGCAAAAGGAATATTTTTGTTTGAGTCTATAAACTACTGACAACATTTCCCCCAAATTCCAAATAAAAATATTGTTTGGAGCATTTATTTGCAGAAAACGACAAAACATAATACTAACGTTTACACCTAAGAATAGTTCAGGAATCAATATTTGGTGCAATAATCCTTATTTTTAATCCCAGCTCTCATGCATCTTCATGCTCTCCACAAATATTTACCATTGATCTTGGGTGACTTTATTATTTATGTGTTGGAATTGAACAGACGTGGAATGGAATGGCTGGAATACATGTGGAGATGCTGATTTCAGAAAAAAATGATGCAGTGGTTTCTTATTTTTTCCAGAGCTGTATTCCTCGCTTGAAGACTAACATAAGACCTAATATTAATCTTAGCTGGAACACAACACATACACAGAAGTCACCAATTAAAAGTCACTGGGTAAGTAAAAAAACAACCCGGCCTACGTAAACCAGATTCATCACCACAGTTATTTTTCCCTCCAAACTTTCTCCATCTCAAGGTTTTGAGTTTGACTTCAAAGTTTGACTTCTGCTTAATTTGTATGAACCAATATGAAGGAATTCCAAAGTCCTCTGCTACTCTCAACATGAATGAAAAGGAAAGTTGCATTAATTATATTGAGGTTTATTTTTCATTATCATCTCAAAAAGTTTGGTCTGATTTTTGATAAATGTCCAGGATGCTCAGAGAAAAGGATTTTCTCAGTTTTCTTGTGAATTTATCTCATGACCCCTATGTGACCCCAACCCCAAGGTTACATGACTGTATATAAAGTCATTTAAACTAGCTCCGCCTCCAGCAGCTACAACACTCACATGCTGCTCTAACACTGGTGCATCAATGTTAACAATCTAATAATCTCATATATGGGACAATATCAAACATGTCATGTGGTGTAACCCTAAAAACTCTGTACCATATAGTTTAACTTTCCTAAAAAGGTTAAAAATATAGGAGTAAAAAAAAATTAATACAAAAATAAAAAATCACACATTCTATGTGATTTTTGTAAAAAAAAAAAAAAAAAAGGCACATATAGACTTTCAAATGACATAAAACTAACATGAACACAAAATGTACATTTTGAGAGATAAATGCTTTTAAAACTGTATTTTAAAAATTATTTGATCTTTTCTTTATTTGTTTTTGATCTTTTTCTTTCAATAGTAACTGTGCACAGGTGTTTATATGAAGGTTTTCACCATTCTATATGACAACATATTAACTGTGTATGAGTACACAGAATATTTTCAATAGCTCAGGAGAGCTTTTTAGTTGTGTATGTGAGGTTATAATCTCTCAGTTGTTTCAGTTGTGTACATAAAAGCATTTCAAATGTGTGTGTGTGGTTTTCAGTATAGTGTGTGAATGAGTTAGGTTTTAAATGAGCATGTGAGACACAAAGTAAATGTATATGAAGGGTAATTCTGAATAATGTCCCTAATGGCCCCTCATAAAATCCACCCCCCACCATCAACAGATGTGAAAACGAACCCTGCACATCCAACAAACATCCACTTCACTCTTAATAGAATCTAAACTAACTAAACTAAAACGTAAGCGTGGCTTTAATGAAGTTAAAAATCATTCCCTGATTAGTTCCTGTTGACCTGAACTCCAATTCTTTGTTGTGTGTGTGTGTGTGTGTGTGCTGTCAGACAGGAGGAATCCCACCCAGACAAAGACAATAAAACGCGGAGACGTTCAAAAGCACACAGCAGGCAGAAATAGCACGACTCTTTATGCTCTCCAGTGAACAGCTACAATGGAAACACGCTGGTTGAACTGTAAAGTCTGTGTGGCCTGAAAAAACAGCGGCGGTTTCTGAAGCTAGGTGGCACAGTAGCTTTGCTGCTTCAGTTCCAGCCCAGTTCTCCCAGTCAGCAAAGAGCCGGAGAAGCACTGGTGGATAAAGGGAGGGAAAACTATGTCCTCCAGTTACTGATCATCATTTGCTAATAACCAATTACGTAAAAGTGGAAATAGACAACTTTTTTTTGCTTTAATTCATTATAACACTGTGAAACTGTTACCTTAGAATTTACAGTAACTGGCAGCAATTAACCAGAAAGTTACTGTAATTATTTTTACAGTAAAAATACTGTATTTTTATTTAGAGTATATTATGTCTTTACTATAAAATCCCCCCAAAACAGCTAAATACTTTGATTTCAATTGCATTTACAGTATGTATTAGGTGATTAACTGTATAAATAAAATCAATTAAATACTGTGATTTCAGTTGTATGTACAGTATTGGGTGAATGACTGTATTATAATACAGTAACTATTTGATTACTCTGAGTTTCTACACTAATATTCAACTATGTGATTTATTGTAACATATACAGCAGTCTACTGTAATAATCATTTACAGTAACATTACTGTGTTTAACACAGAAAATAACTGCAGATTTCACAGCAAAGTTTTACAGCTTGAAATGGCTGTGGGTTTAATTGCATCACTGAACATCTCCTTTATAATTTCATTGTAAATGTTATATTCAATGACAATGAAAGACTATTCTTTTCTACTTTACAGGTGTAAACAACCAATTTGGATGGAATGCTGAAATGTAAGATACATGGAATTTCCAGAACTGCACAAAGATAAAAAGGTCTAGAGTGATTTAATGTTTTATTGTGATATAACAAATGATAACAAAACACAATATGAGGTTCAAAAGGAAGTTAAATGTTTTTCTTCTGGGACTCCCTGATTGGTTGTGAATGCTTGGTTCTTGATAATCTGTCTGTCACCAGGTGGAATCTCTTGAGAACATGAAGGGACAAGATTAGACGATAGACTAAATAAATGAAACCTTTCCTTTTAACTTCACCCTGACACCAACTCCTGCTGTCACATTAGTACTCACACATTGCAAGTCAATAACTTTTGCCTCTTTCCAAATTCAACACCAAATTTTGATAATATACCTCTTCAGTGAATATGATTCTTACTTCTCTCTTCTTTCCAAAGTAGTGTTGATCATTTCTTTACAGGTTTAGGCAGGAAGAAATTAGATAAATGTCACTAAATTGTACATACTGGACCTTTAAGATCAGAGGAAACACACATTGACCCGAGAACAGACGTCCACAGCTGTCCCGTTTGTCTTTTGACAGCAGAACAAACATCGACTCCAGGGGGTGAGCTGTTGTTGTCACTCATATTTTCAGGTATTAACATACTGTTTTAATTCTTTACTGTGAATGTCAGATATATGACACATATAATACATTTTGAGATTCATCTCGACTGTTTATCAGATCAGAGAAATTTGTAAAAACAAAAATATGCAAAATATTTAATGTGTCTTATGTAAGATCCTCCAAAAAAGACAGCAAAGAAAGCATTTGGATGAACCTCAAGAGAGAAGACATGGCTCTTTCTCTGCTATATACAGTATTTAACAAACATCGTCAGTATACAGAGAGGAAGTCCCAAAAGGAATACAATTTATTTCCTTTTGAAACTCATTTTGTGTTTTGTTATCATTTCATAGATTATAATAAAACATTAAATCACTTTAGACCTTGTTATTTTTAAGTTGGGGAAATTCCATGTGTCTTACATATCAGCAGTCCATCCAAATTGGACTTTTCACCTGTAAATTGCAAAACTTTGTTAAACACAGTAATGTTACTGTAAACGATTATTACAGAAGATTGCTGTATATTTTACAATTAATCACAGTAGTCAAAGATTTACTGAATTAAACACAATTAGTGTACTGTAAATACAACTGAAATCACAGTATTTTTTATTTAACAGTTAATCCTCTAATGCTTAATAAATGCAGTAATTACAGTAACTTTCTGCTTATTTAAAATCTAAATAATCAATTGGAAACCCATAATAATATAATAAATTTAGAATATAAACACCTGGACAATGCTGAAAGTGTAGATCTTCATAGTATGAGTGTGATAAGGTTGGTTTCCTGCAAAATGAGTGACAGAAAAGTTTAGATAAATATATAACAACTGACAAAGTCTAATACAAAGCCTTTAAGGTTTCTTTGTTAGAAAACAACATAGTTATTCTGATCGCTGACAGTGGTGTCAGTCAACAGCTGAAACCAAAAACCATTGGTTAAGAGAATGATCTCATACAACCAGACTCAAAAGGTGCCGAACGAGTGTTCAGTAATCCCATGTTGGATGTTTTTCTCCTTTAAACTCAAAGTGGTACGATATTGAGGTTAACTTTTTGTTCAGTCTTACTATTGTTATATGGACACATTTGAGAATATACTTTGTTCTAGTGGAGTATTGTAACTCACTTTTTTGACAAAAGTGAGTTTTTTGCCTCAATCATCTCAGAGTTTTTTGCCCATTTCAGAATAATATGCCAATTTAACAAGCTTTCATGATGGCAGCTGGTTTAAGAAGTAAAATAATTTCTACTGGTGAGTGATAAAGGCTTTAGACTATAATGTTTTATAGTAATTCAGTTTAAATTTAAAAATAATTCAATATAAAGTGCTGTGCATATCTATAAATTCAATAATATTCTATATAAATTCAATATAGCTAAATATAAAGAAAGAAAGGCAGTTCCAGGATTTTCAGTCCATTGTCAAGGCCTTTTTGATTGAAATGATAAATAAATGTAATATTCTCTTCAGTTGATAAAAACAATTTTGGGTGGTTTTCCCAAAACCTGAAAAAATGACTTAGACCATTTTGTTAATAGAGTGACGTTATATAAAAAGTTGTCAGTTATGTTATTCTAATTATAAACTATAACATCATATGTTTACTAATTATTAGAGTTAATTGATGTAGTAAAAACCTTTTCTTTTAAAGTGTGACATGGGCTGCATGTTCACACAATAAAAACACCGAGCCCTTGCAGGCAGATGAAACGTCATACCGTCATGAAGGCGGAGGGCTGTGATTGGCCGATCCCTGATGTTTAGTACCAGGGCAATCTGAGGCAATCTGAGGCATCTAGCCATAACTAAGTAAAGAAATGAGAGCATCAATGAAGAGAGACAGTAGAGAGACATAAAGGCAGTGAGAGAGAGGGGTTGTCTGTCTCTCCCACAGATGAAAGACAGTCAGCAACAAGGAGGAGGAGAAGCCTTTTCTTCTGCTGATGAAAACAAGAATCAGCAGGGCTAAAGGTAAAGAGGGCGTTCGTATGGCGGCGGGTTACGTTCAAAAGACACACCTGTTGTTTGGCCTGTCGCAGTCTATCCGTCCATCCCTGTCTGTCTGTCAGTCTGTCTCACCACATACAGACGCAACAAGCAAGAACTTCAAACAGGCTACCACACCCAGACACACACACACACACACACACACACACACATACAGTATCTAAGCATAGAAATCAACTGGTGGAGCATGTGAGGTGAAGTAAAGCTTCAGCAGCTATTTAGTAAGAACAAACACCAAGCAGCACCTCAGATATAGAGCATCAAAGTAGTAGAAATATTCCAGGATCTATCCTCAGGGTATCAAAAGACTTGAATGGTGATTCTGACAAGTTGGATTTTTCCTTAATGGAGGATGTACAAAAGAGTCATGATCAGAATGTGGACACCAAAAAGATCAGATTTCTTGAATGAAATGGAAATACAGTGATGGAAAAAAATATGAGAAACCACTGCATTTTTTACTGCAATCAGCATCTCTACATGTATTCCAGCCATTCCATTCCAGCGTCTGTTGAATTCCAACACATGAACACCTCATCCTGCTAAAAGAGGAACCAGGAGGTGAAGTCACCTAAGAACAATGGTAAATACTGTGGAGAGCATGACAAGACACATGAAAGCTGGGATTAAAAATAAGGGTTATTGCACCAAATATTGATTCCTGAACTATTCTTAAGTGTAAACATTAGTGTTATGTTGTTTTAAAATGAATTTGATATGGTTTCTTTGAATTGCTTCAGGTCTGAAAACATTAGATCTTTTTTGTTATTTTGACCATTTGTTTTGACCATTTTCTGCAAATAAATGTCTAAATGATAATAATATATTTGGGTTGTCAGTAGTTTATAAACTCAAACAAAAATGTTGCTTTTGCTCAAACACATACCTATAAGTAATTTCTAAAACTATAAAACTACAAGGTTTTCCTAGTTTTTTCAGTCAACAGGTGAGAGAGCAGCCAGGTTATTTTGTCAAATGAGAAACTTCAATGATGTTTCACCCTATCGTCAGAGGTTATAGGATATTGAAATGAAATATAATTAATTACGTGATATTACATGTGTTTTTGAAGTGGCAGCTGGAGCACAGATGTGACCAGGTTTCCTCCAAACAGCTGAACCCAAAAACTCATCAAAGCTTTCTGACTTTCTCCCGAACCAAGTGTTTTGTTTTTTTTGTTTGTTTTTTTTTGCCCAAACTGTAACCATAGCATCAAAAATATCAGACAATGCTAATGCAAATATTTTATAATGGCCATTCATATTCTGTTGTTTTGGAAGACATTGACAATGTTGTCCAATAGTGTTTTTTTTTTTTTTTTACCAATAGCAACAAGTGTTTTTGATAAATAACCAAAACATCTCTCTGGTCAGTATCTGTTAATGTATTTATCAAACTTCTGGTACCAGGAGACAAACAGAGGGCACACATTCCTGTCATGAGTTGCAAACAGCCTGCTTGACCTTAATGAATAACACATAGCAAGGTTTATATCAGGGGCGTTGGCTGGACTGTTAACCATCAGGGGCTGAGCCCAGATTCTTCTCCGGCAAAAAGCTTTTAAAAAACGTACTTACAAAAAGACTGTTTCACAGGATTTTTTTTTCTCCTTGCATGTGAAGGCTACGCATTGCTTAAAAATGTGAACATTGGAGGAGGAAGAAAGAGTTTGGATTCGATTCACCAGATGATCTGCACATGACTATTCCAACCACTTAATGTCTCAAACTAAATGATCGTCATATCAGATATGTACTAATCTCTGGAAATCTGCACGTGAATATGCAGAATCTGTAAGTGAGGGACAATTACTTAGCGACTGTAAACAGTTCCAGAGTCCAGTTTTGCCATCTGAGTAGTATTGACCAATCAAGTTTGATTAGGCTGTGGTTGCTATAAGTACATGCAAGTGGCGAGGCCATATACCTGCACAGAGGAGCAAGGCATTGGTCAATAGATCAAAAAGTCCTTAAAATAACAAACACAACTGGATGAGTTCTGCTACAGGGCTGTCAACTGTTCTCCACCCTCCAGGTTAACATCTTAAGATCTTAACATCTTAAGACTGTACAGTGTACAGTGGTATGTGGGAGCGGTGGAAGGGTCAATACTATAATACAATACAATATACAGTATAATACAACAATTATGGTCTCAAAGTCGTTTCATATTGATTAATACCAATGCACGAGCCAATCAAAGCATGGGCCCCAGAGACCTGCCTGGTTGGACGCACCCTTCTGCCCCCACTCTACGGCATCTCTACAGACTGAAACATCTTTACATCTGTACATACTGATAAATCATCATCAAATGGATGTCTGTCAGTCCTGGTTCATCTATAGCCTGTGCGTCCATGGGAGTGGATCTCTCCTTCACTGTGGTTCTCCCCGAGGTTTCTTCTTTTCCACTGGGTAGTTTTTCCTTGCCAAGAAGGAGGGTCTAAGGACGGGGGATGTCTAAGTCACTTTGGACTGAATTTTGTGAAGCATCATTGAGAGAACTATGTTGTGATATTGGGCTATATAAATAAAATTGAATTGAATAGATAGCCAACTTGGAAGATAATGAGGACTGAATATTTGACCACCTTTGGCTTGATGGACAGTAGTGTGACCCATTGGAAATTTCTTAGATGAGACCATCCAAATTGTATAGCCAATAGCCAGGGATTTCAAACAATATATGACATGTGGGAACTGTGCTACTTCTGCTGCGTTCCATTGCAGTTGGAATTCTGAAAGATTCAAGTCAGAAAGTCTGACTTCCAAGGTAAATGTGTTCCATGGTAAAACCATAGTCGGCTGTGGTAAAATTATGTGTTTTGGATGTCTTTGAGCATCAAGGAAAATTGCTGGGGAAGTACTTTAACTACTTGAGGGAGACAGAAATAGAAGCACCATATGCTGTAAATCATAACTTGCGTTCTTTAACGCAGCAGCGAGGGGAATCCTGTGAGCCGTGCAGGTGTCAACTCTACCTGCATCACATTCCCTTTTCCATAATTTCCTAATCTTCCTGCTTGCCTAAATATCTAGCGTGAAAAATAAGAAGCCTTGTGCGATGCCATTTTGCTTTGACAACATCCCCTTCAACTTGGGCTGCTTTGAGCCTGCCCGAGTTCCTGAGTCGGAATTCTTACTTTAAGGGCCAATCCACTGTACTTTTCTAACTCAGAGGTCAGATTGAGTTCCGAGTGCAATGGAACACAGCGTTGGGCATATCATTTTCACAAACAAGACTAAAAAATGGGGTGCGTCTTAAGAGGATAATGTCTTCGTTAGCATGTGTTGTGGAAGTAGATGTCTTCAAGCCAACAGGAGACTCAGCACTGACAAAATTGGAAAATGCAAATTAGGGGGAAAAAAGAAGAAAACTCATATTGAATAGATCTTTTTTATAATGTTATAACCTGCTAACAGAGAGATAAACTTATTTGAGCCTTGCAGTAGGTGTAGGTACAGTTTGGAAACATTTTTTTAATCCTTTTAAACAAATATCACCCATCACATCAAAATAAAGTACCGTGTGATAGATGAACCTCTACCCTGTCACTAGCTACACTCAGTTAAGACATTAAATGGATGGAAACTCCTAGGGGAAGGAAGCAACATCAATGTGCGCAGCACCAGATCAGAAGTGTTTGATGGTGATGCAGTGTCATGTAAGTTACAGACCTTCCCTGCTGCTTCACTAATTGAAACCCTTCAAAACCACACTGGCTGCAGTCTGAACCGTCCCACTGGAGCAAACCTCCAGAATAAGACCTCAGCCAAACCCATTGGTGCACACAGCCTCTCATCTCTCATTATTGTCCGCTCGTTCACACAGAGATGCTGACATTTAGCTTGATTGATCATTTGTTTTAGATATAATTTAATTTAATCTAACTTCATCAGATGATGAAGAACAGGTGGAGTTCAGTAGATCAATAACCGAAGCAGTGAGCTGCTCAATGGACTTCAAAATCAATAAAAGATCTTCATCAATTTGACAGCAACTCTGTATGATTTAGAAAACACATTGCAAATGCCAAATCACAAGACATTAAGAAAAAAACACTCTAATTACAGATTCTAACACAACGGAAGTGTTTCTAGAGGACAGCAGACAAACACTCACATAAACATATCAACATTACCGTGGCTCTAGAGCAGGGACACACTTAACATCGGTTTGCTTTGTAATTTCCACATCATTATATCCTACTCATGGAGAAAAATGAAGAGGTGATAGGAAAGGTGTCAAACCTTTTAAGTTTTTCAATAATTTTTCAAAACGTGGCATTAATTTCTTTGTGACAATCCGGTTGAAATAAAATAAAGATAAAATATAATAATACGGCTTCTGACTTGTATAGATTTACATTTAGCTGCAATGATTCAATAAAACAACATAACAAAACAAAACAACCTTGAAAGAATTACAATTTATTGTTAATATTGTTAATTATATTATTGAACATTTTGTCTGTAGATTCAATTATGTTTTTGGTGCCAAATGCTGTTAAAGGAAATGAACAAACAATCTTGGCAAAAAAAATAAAAAAAATAATTGAGATCGATGTTTGAAGACCTTTTATATCGACAGCCATGGTTATTGTATCAGACAGTATATTGGTGGAACCCAAATAAAAAGGTCCTTTCAGATCTGTTTCAAAGATGCAGCAACTTTTCCAACTTTAAAGTTAAAGCACTCAGATGTGGTCTAAAATGGAACAGGAAGTAGCCAAGAAGGACGTGCACGTGTGCGTGAACCAGCAACGTGCATGCACGCTCTAATAGACACTGATGCATAAAAGACACTCTGGTACACACAGTACCACCCGTACAGAGAGGAAGGAGGAAGGTCATGTTGCAGACATCAGAAACACATTCTAATAGAGCGGGAGCAACCACATCACAGAAGAGCAGACAGACTGTTCCAAGTAGACAGACCGTTCCAAGCACACACACACACGGACACACACGCACGCACACACACACACACATACACACACAGCAACAAAGCCAGGATAACACAGAGGGATTAGTGGTGAACAAGCGGACTGAATACCTTGATGCTGGTTCTTCATCAATTTAGATCAACTGGAGATCAAATGGAGCTCTATAGATTCATGTTCAATCCCACAATGGTAATTAAAGGTTTATTCACACACTTATCTAAAGCTTTGTTAAACACTAAATGAAAGACTGGCTATTTCAAGGGAAAACATTTCTCGGAAGATGAATTCATCTCATTGGTTGAAATTTATGAGGTGAAACCAAAAAGCCAAAGTTCTGAATATGTAAAAAATAAAAATCTGGTCAGAGGAAGTTAGCAGAGTCTTGATGAAGCGCTATGACCTGTAAGGTGAAGATCACATGGCCGACAGGAGGAGCCCTGTTAGCTTCAATGCTAGCTAGCAAGCTACTCCACTAGCATGATAAAGGACAATTTTACCATTTTTTTGTACATTTTTCACCCAGGATCCTATTTTCTGAACTTTGAGGGTGTTTTCATACCAACAACAGGTCAGTTGAACCAATTGTTCTTAGTCTGATTCATTTTTGTTGGTGTGGAATCATTAATCCCATTCTGATGCACACTAAAGTGGACCAAGACCTCCAAATGTAGGTCGACTGGGTCCACCTGACTCCACACCAATTTTTTTCATTTGGTGCAGACCAGTTCCTCTGGTGAACTCCGGTCCAAATGAGGGGATACTAATTATTTTTTAGCCTACCTTGTGGGTCTTTGGAACAATGTTCCTCTCATATGACCTCATTTGTGAAAATAGTGCGTCTTCTCTGCCTGAAATACACGCTATGCATCTTTGCCGGCTCCAGTGCATCAACAGATTGTTCTCCAGCTGCATTTTGTAATTGGATATTTTGCCAAAAACGGACAATACAGAGGATGTAATAATACACAGAGATAAGAGCAAGTATCACTGTAGCTATGTGTGACTCCATGGTGAGACAGAATTGTTGCTTATTTCTAGATAAACACTTAACTAGCTAAAACTTCATTTGCAGGTGTGAAAGCGGACCATGCTGGAGTGTATATGCGAATTAGTAAACATTGTATTGCCTGGTGTAGATGAAATAATCAAACTAATGATGTGAAAGCACCCTCTGTGTCAATGAGAACCACCTTCCCACTCTACAGCCAGGTCTGTAGTTAGCATGCTCTATGAGCCCAATGATCAGGAAGTGTGAGCAACAAGTCAGGTATTTTCTTTACTAGTGGAGGTTTATTTGCGCCACTCAGCTTTCATAGAAATAAACAGGCTGCACCCTTTGAGTCTGGTATCCAGTTCTCTTTCATACATCCATTAAGTAAACCTTTTCAAGTCAAGCTAGCCGTACTACTTGATAGCTTAAGTTGGTTCTTACATCATGAAATGCAAAATTCACATTGAATTCAAATAAAACTAAATTAATTGTTTTATTTTTTGTACGCTGTGATGCTTGAAAGTGTTGAGAAAGAGCGAGTAAAACCCCAGTTTGTAGCCCATGAGTGTGTGCGAACAACTTCTTTGAAAATACATCAGTCATTATTAGCATTATTAAGGTGTGTGTGTGTTTCTGTGCACAGTTGTGTGTGATGGTGTTGTAATGTTTCTCTTTGTGGCCCTGTGGGAGAGCAGAGGAAGAGTTTCACACAGGGTAAAGAAAGAAAAAGACTGAAGGGGGAGGCTGAGGTGACGGGGCACACACACACATCGCACTTTGAAACTAATGTCAGCCTGGTTTGGCACTGTGAATAGCCTCAGGCCTTGAAAAGTCTCCCCCCTGAATCACACACACACACACACCGAGTTACACCCAGGGCAGTTTAGACTGTGTCTGGTCAGCCTAATCACACAGAGAGGAAGTAGTCAGGAAGATCTGGTGCACATAGCGGCTCTGTGAGAGCACTGATTGGTCTGAACACACACAGACACACACACACACTCACACATACACACACTTACACATTAGTAACATGGCAATGCCTTTGACCTGGTTCCCTGTATTTAGAGACTCTGATTTCCTGACTCCACTTATTGTTCAGGTCCCAACCATGTCAACCATTCATGTCCCACCCTAAGCCTGCTTTACTCTCTGCCTTTTGCAACTGGGGATACCTGCACAGAGCGAGCAAGCGAGCTGGGGCCAAGCATAGAGTGAGAGAGATGGGGAGAGAGAGAGAGAGAGAGAGAGAATAGTATGAATGACATGCCAAACGGGGGCGGGGGTGTTGGATTGTGCTGCATTGACACATAAAACCAGTGTTTCTCAGTTTTCAGATGTCTCATTGAAGGCTCTGTCCGCTTTGATATTTTAAGTAGGTATCACAACAAAAGGGCCAACAAATGGCAGGAGCGGTGCTGGAGGACTATTGCTGCAGCTAATGGAGGAGTTAGTGTGTGGTGCATGGGCAAGGGAGGAGGAGAGCTCCTTCCTCAGGGACAGGTAGGGTTACCTGGGGAGGGATACTCACATACTCCCCCTCCTCCTGTTGCTGCCGGGCCACAGGAGAAACTACTACACAGTGTTATCAACACTATTTAGCATCTTCTTACCAAGTTTAGTGTTTAGATTGTCCTTTCAGTTTGTCTTGCTATGAACTTTTTATTTCTTTCTACGATAACCAGTGGCATGCAAAGGGGTGGTGGGCAGGGGGCGGGGGGCCTCATGGCCCAATTGTTGAAAAATGCATGCTAAAGTGCCCTCATTGCAGCCAAAATGTATGCTCAAATGCCCTTATGGCAACCAAAATGCATCCTAAAATGCCCTCTAAGAATCAAAACATGTGCTATAGTGTCCTCATGGCAGCCAAAATGCATGTTAAATTGTCCTCTAGGTGCCAAAATGTGTCCTAAAGTGCCCTCAAGGATCCAAAACTTGAGCTAAAGTGCCCTGATGGCAGCCAAAATGTGTCCTAAAGTGCCCTCAAGGAGCCAAAACGCATGCTTAAGTGCCCTCTTGGCACCTAAAAAGCATGGAAAAGTACCCTCTTCAGTGGTAAAGACATGCTATTTGCGCCTTTCTTTCCCTTTTTGCCCCTGCCCTTTGAAAAGTCACTGACAATGACCACCTAGAACATGTCATACAGCCATAAGAAAATTGATGTAATAAACAGTCTGGGTTAAATGTGTCATTTCATTCACTGATTATATTTTTGATTGGCTGGTCTGTTGAAAAATTACGGACATAAACATCCCAAGAAAACCTTTCTGACATTCAGTCCTAGGCAGCAAACTCCTTCAGAATCCCCAGAATCCCACTGGCTCAAGGGTGGAAACCCCTCCTGGGCCCTACAGTGCCGGCACCTCCTCTCAACCACAGCAGGGAGAAAACGCTGCCATTCAGGTGGTCGGGGTCACAGAAAACTTATGTGGGTGGGACTGTAGCCGGCGTTTAACCCCGATATTCCTCCGACGCTGAGCTGGATGCAGACATGGTTCTGCCCGTCCATGTGGTCGGGATCATGGCTGGTGTTCCGCCTCTCAAGCTTTTACTCAACGCCTACTCCGGTGTTTACATTTGGAAAAACCTCGACCCAGCACGGCAGCAGAGTTGGCAGGAGGAGCGCCAACATCCTGAGGAGTGTCCCCCAGTCCAACATTGTAAAACATTATTTACAAAAAGTGCACAAACCAGCGGAGCTGATGGGGCGGCGACTGGATTGATCTGTGCTTTCTAGAGTCCAGGGTGTGTAGAGAGGTTCCAGCATGTATGGGCTACAGTTCCAACAAGGATCCTTAAACTTTCCTTCTTGTCTTCAGTTATAATACAACAGTTCTTCAGTTAACTTTCTCTTTAGTCCATTTACACAACACTCAAGAAAATCAAATTACTGTGTTAATCTGACTATGGTTGGATTTTTAAAATGCATGCATACACCTTAGTCAGATTTACATCAGACCAGGTTGGACTTCTCATAGTCGAATTAACACACCTAGATAATGCGATTGGAATTAGATTTTCTCCGACAGAGAAGCCACCAGAAAAGTAAAGAGAAAAAAATGCTGTTAGTGCCGATTCAATGTTTTCACACAGTGCTAAACAGTTCTATTCTTAGCATAGACAGCACCGTCCTAGACTGGCTTATCTGTCCAGGAATTGCAGTTGAATTTTTTTTAAAGCTTATTAAGTTGTTTATATTCAGTTATTGGATTTTCTCAGTTGCAAGTAAACTGAGATAAGGACAGAAGTCCGACTAGATGTAAATATCGGATTCCAGGCATAGCTCAATTAAGCTCTGCATGTAAATGTACTAAGTGTTTCTCCAATGGAATGTTGGGAACAGCGGCAGCTAGAAGTTAGCAGTAGACAGCTAGCTAGTTTTGATTTGATCCAAAGATGATATTTAGCCTTAAGTTCCTCCTGATAAATGTTATTGCCTCTTCTTTAATGTCTGTTCTGAAGAAGTTTGAAGGTAATCATGCAAAATGATCCACTTTCCAGGTCTAAATCCAAGATGTTTCCCAGGAGCCTATTCCCAGTGCAGCTGCTCCTCATGTCACCACGGCAGCCAACATACTCAATAATTCACAGCAATATGAAGTAGGAATGTGTGAAAGAATCTGAAAGAAAAGCGACTTTTTGGGAGGTAGCTACAGTCTATGATCCAAGACGTTTAATGTTTATCATTTTTCATCAGGAATTGTCTGGTATTAAATATTAGAAGTGTAGCGTCTCACACCAAATACCTTTTCAAATCCCATGACATGATATAAGCTCCTTCTCAAAGTTTCCTGTAGGTATGAAGCCTGGAAACAGGAAGTGCCTTGTGTTTATTGGGAAATAATAAGCATTATAGTGTCACACCTCCTCACTGAGGTATGCAGAGTACACACACACAAACACAGACACACACAGACACACACACACGGGTCTGCTTTTCATTAGACAGCCCACCATGCTGCATCGTACATGTAGACCTCGTTAACATGAGTGTGGCTTCTGTCTACCAACAAATCACTGTGATTATCTCGTACCATACTCACCCAAAACACACACACATGGTCAGATCCTTCACCATCAGAAAAGGCGTCAGAACAAAAACTCAGGCTTTTCTACTATGTCCCATCTGCCCTTTCAACAGTGATCCCACCTGGTGTTTTTTTTCTTTCGTTTCAGCCAAAGGTGAAAAGTTTGCGTTCTGCTCCGTTAGAAGTTAAGTAAAGCAACATGGACCCACAAGTTGCAAGATAACTTAAGAGAAACTTGGTGATATCAGTAGATTGGAGATCTTGAGGCTCTCGTTTGTACATTAACAGCAGAAGTGATCACGTTCCTTTAGTAGCTTTAGTAGCTAAGTCAAGGTGGAGGATTGAGTTTTCTTACCTTCAACAATCAGACAGTAAAGATTGAGTTGATACGGATTAAAGTTTGTAATGCCTGATTAACATCCATAGCTACCTGTTATGCAGAAAATTGTGTTTGCAGCATCTGATGTTTGTGCAGAAGACGAGAGTTCAAGTTGGCATTTGACCAAAAGTCAGACCTCACTAATGATTTCCAGCAAATTTAACAGAGTAATGTTTAGATCTAACGGCCATCTTCCTCAGGAATGGAAACCAATATACATTCTGTAAATCAACCAAGTCTCACCTAAATTTGACTTTCACCACCCAGAGATATAAAAGTAATTTTAAAAACATCTGTTGTCATTAATCCAGAGTTTCCCAGAATCTTTTTTACCCGCATGATTTTTTTCTGGCAATGGTTTAAGTGATGAAATGTGTGAAAAGATGAATTCTGGATATGAACACAAGTTTAATTTAAGTATAATTCCAGGCTTTGGAAGTAGAAGGAACTCCTGCCTCCCAGATGTCAACATCTGTCTGTTATTAACAATAAATCCTTACAATTTATGCTGGGAAAAAACTGTATGAAATAAACCCAATTTTAAACCCAAGTTGTTTATCTGAATTCAGAATCAGGTCAGATTTCCACCAGATTCCCTGTCATTTGATGTTTAGTTTGATTCAGATTAATTCTCAAAAACTAACTCCACCATGGCTGTCAAAGGAGCTTGTTTTGATATTAGAACTAACTGTAAAAAATATTGTTTGTTGTTTATGACAGCCATGTTGTTCAAATAAATCTTTATAGGAACTGACAAGAGATACAACAAATTGGTTATGAGTCACAGGTTATCAGTGTGAACATCCACATTAGGACTGGTTGATCGAACTGTACATTGAGAGCATAGAAGTTGTACATTTTACCTTTCACTGGGCATATCTGTGTATTTTCAGTGTATTTATAGCTACTGCTTGGAAAACTATTCTTTCTGTAAACACATCTGCAAAAATTTGATATTTGTTTGCACCACTGTTGTCTTCTGGTTTGCTGCCTGTGCCCTAATTTCATGTCCTGCAATCTGCCCCCTGACTACTTCACTATGTCACCTCATGTCAAGTGTCATTACACACAACAATAGCCTCCAGCTTAGAAAGCACAACTTCACTGAACACAAACAAGTCTTCAACCACTCGCTCTGTGGGCAAGCGTGTGTGTGTGTGTGTGTGTGTGTGTGTGAGAGAACGGCTCTGGAAAAGGGGCACAAGGGGACACAGAGTTAAGAAGAAGGCATACGTGACCTCGTTTCACAGCAACACAAATGCACCACTTTAAAAAATGAGTTTTTCATGCCCGTCATGTGTTACTTTCATTTTTTTGCAGAAAAATAAGATACGATACAAAAACTTGTAGATAAATGTTCAAACTGATCCAAACTGATGTTAGATGTTAAACCAACGAGCTGCACTGAACTATAGGAAGCCTTAAACCTTAGCCGATTCTCCTAAAGGAAAAATGAACACACAGCGGTTGAACTCAAGAATTATCATGCAGCTATCAAGTCCCCATGTTGCTCCAACTCCATGTTGCTCCAACTGCTGGTGCGATTAACTCTTGCCGTATTCATGCTGCAAGTTTTCTCCCATGCAGCCTCCCTCCTCTCTGCAGACTCATTGTTCCTTCCTCTCCGCCCAGACCCTTTGAATCCCACCCAGCCTCATCATCGCCAGCCTCAAACTCCCTCGCTCAACCTGGTCTCCACTTCCCTTACCCCCTAAACCTCACCATTAGCCCACCCTTCCAGCCTTGCAACCACACATATGAGGCATATAAGTGAATGTTGTTTTTTTCCTTGAAAACAGCATGTGAGAATATCAGTTTAGCATTTGGGTATTGTAATAATAATATTATATATTATTTAATGTTCCACTCAAAAAGTGGATGTTACTTAGCCTAGTTTACTAATGTAAGCACCGACTGTAACTGTGTTAACTTTTATAGAAAGAAGGGAGTCTCCTTCAGGAAAATCATATGTTTTCAGGCAGTTATAGAATGCAAATACACTACTGAAATAAGACCAAGGGCTTGAATATGATTTTTTTTTTAACCTGATGGGGCTGAAACCAAGAGGAAATACTAATATTCACCTGCCTACTAGTAATACTCCATGCAGGTGAAAAAAAGAATTTGGGAAACTGCCCAGAGAGCCAGGAGAGAGGCCTGAGAGAGTCATTAACATAGCTGCACCATGTCAGCTGAAAGACAAAAGCAAACAGATCGCTGCCTCAAGTACCTTCAAGACAGATAACTGTCATCTGGCCAACTAGCTTATTGAGTGATCGCAGCCGCCTTCTGAAAGGAACGTTTAAAGTAAACCTGGGCTAGTGGGAAACGGTCATTGACTATCATTACACATTATTCCTCTAGTGACTCAGTCTTTCTAAACACAAAGACATGAGATTGATATCAATCTTCTCACCTCACCCTTGGATGGGAACTATTTTGGCTGGTAACCACATCATATCCCTTTAAAGGAGACCAATAGCAGTATGAAGAACTGGGGTAAAACCACCTCATCCATCTTCCACATACTTAGCCAGCAGGTTTTTCACGCAGCACCCCCTGTGGAGCAGCCAGGTTTTGTCCTCAATTGTCCAGTATCATGGGGAAATGAGACGACATTCAGTTTCAAATGAGCTCCTTATAATCAGCTGCTCCGTCACTGTCAGCTGTAGGGAGCATCCACCCATCCATCACAAGCCCCTACTGTTTGGTACATACCAAGGGAAGGAGGTTGTATGTCAAGTCAAGTCAAGTCAATTTTATTTGTATAGCCCAAAATCACAAATCACAGATTCTCCTCAATGGGCTTCACAATTTGTACAACATGTATGTGTGTCAGTAACAGTGTTGAATGCAGTGGCCTAACGTGCAACGTCAAAATGTAATTAATTATTCATTAATTTTTACTCTATAAAATGTCAGAAACTGCAGTTTAAAATATCCAGCGTAATTTCTCTTCAAAATTGCATGCCTTAAAAATGTAAAATGAACAATTTACAATGATATGAAACACTTATCTACACAATTGAGAAATTGTGAAGAAATTGTGTTTCAAACCTGGATGTCGGGTCCACAAGATGGGAAAAAAAAGAATATAAAAGAGCCCAGAGGTGGCGATGTCATCCACATTCCTCAGAACATTGTCCATGAAGCATTGAAAGATCTATGCCATGTTTTTGAGGCTGAATGGCCTCCTTAGGAAAGTGGGTCTGAACATCACCGCCATCCAGTGCGTGAATAGACAGATCCACCTTGGAAAAAAATCATAACCACATAGGTGAGCTGAGAAGTCTTGATCAATGCGGTCCAGCTTGTGGCTTCCAAGGGGATCCAGCATTTAGTTCATGAGCTCTGACGGTCTGCTACCACTGAGGCCCTGCAGCAAGAACACCTGGAGGTTTGCTCTGAGTTCGACATGTAAAAAGTTCTTAAACTGGTAAGCTTTAAGTGTCCCATGTTTTTCCTGCCTCAAGGAGGCAAACCTTCTTCAGTAAAGCTCACCACCCTTCCTGCTGTCCAAATAGATGTAACTGAGCGTAAATTGTGCCTGGCTGCTTCAACGAATCTCCATTTCATCACCACCTTACTCTCTGGAAATAAGGGTGAGAACTGTAGAAGCCAAAAAATGAACAAGGACGCTTGCTGCAACTTCCTATGGTTATTTAGTCACAAACATGCTCGATACCCTGGTGGTGCCAAAACATCCACCTTGGACACCATTGGCACTGTTGATGCCGCAGTAACCCACTGCCATCACAAAAGGAGCCAGTCAGCATAACACCTACAAGCTTCAGACCCACCGCTCTACAGATTTTAGTAAGTTATGCTAATTCACAAGGGGTCCGTTATAGTTTTGTAACAGGCAGGGGTGCCATCATACCTGAGACAAGGGGTTATGTTTAGCGATAAAGGTCATACACACACACCTATATATATATATATATATATATATATATATATATATATATATATATATATATATATATATATATATATATATATATATATATATATATATATATAGGTGTGTTGTGTGTTGCTTATATATATTTTCTTTGGTATATTTTTTTACATATAGAAATGTGTGTGTGTGTGTGTGTGTGTGTATGTGTACGTGTGTGTGTGTGTGTGTGTGTGTGTGTGTGTGTGTGTGTGTGTGTGTGTGTGTGTGTGTGTGTGTGTGTGTGTGTGTTCCTGTGTGTGTGTGTCTGTCACAGCCATTGATGGCCTCTAGAGTTTCATCCTTCCACAATCATTTGCCTGTTGGAAGGTGCAGCCGCTCTGCAGGCATCTGAAACCTGCAGCTAACAATCAAAGAGCTGTAGGAGTATAGGACAGACCTATCTGGTTACAGAGGGAGAGCGAGTGAACGAGAGACAAAGAGTGACAGTGCGAGAACGAGAGAGTAGCGAGAAAGAGAAAGCGTGTTAGAAAGAGAAAGGGAGAAAAACATTACAGAGGTTGTTATTTTCATCCATCTTCGGGTGGAATATGCTATGTCTTTTTAAAGTGAGTAAGTAAAAAAAAAATGTTGGTGAGGCTTCCCCAGCCCTCCGGCCATCTTTTAGCTTTTGCAGCATTTGTCAGCTCACTCACGTTTCCTCTATTCTGAATGAGAACCAATTTATAATACAATGAATACATGGAAGACACAGAAAAGCCCTTGGTGCATGTTGTTCTCCCCTATATCCCCATAAAGGGAAACCTTTGACTTGGATGACAGAAAGATCCATGGCTGCTGCTTCTTCAAATATTACTGTTCAAATATTTCAGTGTGTTGACGCCAACATGGATGACACATGGCCATTATTTGCTGAAAGCAATAATCCGTGGCCAGTTGTTCAGTTTTCTTTTCAGTTAACATGCTACAGTCATTTGGCACTGTCCCGTGACTTCAGAAGGAGATCTGATCACAAGAACATGTTAATGAATGAAAGAGCCCACCCGGTATTAACATGGCATCATATCTGAATCTCTCATCTGGATAAGAAAAGATGCATGCTAATGAAAGTAATAATGCACGATACGAGGATAAATATAAAGGGTGAGGGTTTAAATTGTGATCAGGCCAGCCAGGTGTAAATGTTGTCTACAGTGGGACCACAAGAAAGCTAAAGCTGTAATTATAAGCAGGTTTTTGATGATGTAATGTGCTCACACTAACAGCTGTGTGAGGCTCTACTTTGGTGCTCTGAGTTAAATGCTAACATTAATGCTAACATTCTTG
The DNA here is from genome assembly GCA_030544235.1 of Lepturacanthus savala. Lineage (NCBI taxonomy): Eukaryota > Metazoa > Chordata > Actinopteri > Scombriformes > Trichiuridae > Lepturacanthus > Lepturacanthus savala. The sequence goes on along the minus strand of CM060462.1, from coordinate 22,544,210 downwards.
TAAAGACAATGAAAATAACTAAATATTTAGCATGCTATAATGCTAACGTTTTCTAATTACAACTAAATCCAAAGTGCAACTGAGGCTAGAGGAATGTTGTTAGTGTTGTTAGCTAGGCATAAACCAAAATAATTCACACATTAAGAATTTTGACCCTCACTAAAGATGGGATATCTTTTCCAATCTAAAGACATATTCGTACTAAGCAAAGAACCTTGACACCAAGGACTTGAGTTTAAGACTCTTGTGTGGCACTTTTTGTTAATTTACTACTAAGAGCCTTTGTTTAATTTTTTTTTATTCAGTGCTTCAGTGTTAACTTTAATTAAAAAAACATCATCTTTCCCTCATGTTGTGCTTTGAGTTTTCTGGATAGCCATAAAATCCAGGAGGCTTCACGATTCCTATTAAATTTATTTACTGATGCAAATTAAAAACATAATCTTCAGGAGACAAAAGAAACCCAGAGGGAATTAGATGTGAATCTAACACATTCCAATACCATAAAAGGTTTGTAGACAAATTGAAAAGTTGTGTTTCTGATTGACTTTTAGCTCTGTTTCACAACTAAAACAGCAACAAAGTTAACAGTTATGTTCCTTTCTGTTCATCCAAATAAAGCTGAAGCCCCTAAATTTTAAGTGATACACTAATACTAATACTTCTTTCTAGAACATTTTCTATTTATAATTGTGCTGTTTTTACTGTGCTATGTTCTATTACTGTCTGCCGCTGAGCCTCTTCACCACAGGCCATTTAAGTAAAAAGCTAATACAAGTGGAAACGTTTCTTTCAATTATATTGTCAGAGTGAATTGTTATAAACTGTGACTCTCAGTTGTATTTGGAAGCTTTGGAAGTACCATTAACAAAATCAACATGGTGAAATTGAAGACTGAACTGGGCTGAGGAGAAATAAAAGGGAGGGAGAAAGAGGGAGGCAGAATAAAATAGTTGCCAATTTGTTTGCTGTGTGCTGGAACTGTACTAGACTTCTTTCTGAAGCGCCTGACAAGCAGGTGAGATCAAAGTCATGGGGACAAAAGAGGCTCAGCAGCGATTTGTCAGGAGACGAGAGGCAGCGGCCGGGTTCAGCCCTCTGATCACTGCCTCACCAAAGAAATCTGCCCATGAGAAAAAGTACAGCAGAAAGGGTTCAAAGGTCATTTTGATTTGCTCTGGATTACTGGTACCTCCTTTTTCCTCAGCTAAAGGGGGGGCAAAGAAAAGGACCTGGCTAATAACCTTTGTATTATTGCAGAAAAGAAACCCTTTTGTGCCAAGAGGGTTTTTTTGGGGATGGCGGTGGGGGGAGAATTTTGGGGAGGTCAATTAAAAAAGGAGCCCTGAAATTCTTGCTTTCATTCATGGCTGGAGGAAAGAAAAAAAAGGGAAAGTTAAAATGTATGCTTTGGGGTTTTGTGTCAGGGCACTTCACGTGGCTGGGTTTGGATTCATTTGTCAAGTGGATGGTGGCAAAAGGAATGACTGGAAATATTTCAGTTGGGTAAATAATTGAGAATTGGCTAAAAGGCTTTTTTTTTCTTGAAACGAAGGTATTGCTCATCGTGTTGTTTCTTCTGCAAAACAGGTGTGAATTCATCCAAAATGCATTGAAGGTCCATCAGGACCTGATCGGTCCGGCCACATTGGGAGGTGGTCAGGAATGCAAGAGTGCAGTGTAATGTGAACTTGAATGGCTCCCCGGCCACATTGAAGGACCAATTAGTCAACTTTGCATTGTGCAGATAGGAGGACAAAGCTCCCAAACACAGTCGATTTGCCTCTGCCAAACAACTCGGACCAGGCTCTGAAGTCTATACCCAAGCTGAGCCATCAAACAGCTGCAAGGATCCTCCTCCCATATGATTATTTGATATGTTTATTTTCTCTGTTTAGCTGTGGTCAAAGTTTCCCCGATTTAGCCTCATCCCTCTGTACAATAGAAGCTTTCAAGAGTCTCCTGACCTGAGTCTGATACTCAGGGCGCTATCACACAACTAGTTTGATAGTTTGGTCCACACCAGACAATAAAACTGAATTTTATTAATTAACTAATTAGGATAAAGACTCCAGCATGGTCTACTTTCACACCTGAAAACGAACCAAAATTGGCCCGGTTGACGTTTCATCAATGTTTATTTTCCGGTAGAAATAAACAACAATTCTGACTCGCTATTAAGCATCATGTTTGGACATTGATTCTTAATCTTGTTTTCATGTATTACATCCTCTGTATTGGCCATTTTTGGCAAAATATTAATTTTCAAAATGAGTCAAGGCTGTGTCTGTAGTCATCAACAATATATATATATATATATATATATATATATATATATATATATATATATATATACACACATATATACAAGTTAGGCTATGAAATATTAAGTTTTCTCTCGTTTGGACTTGAGTTTGCATTTTCACCAGAGGGAACACACCAAAGTTTGTGATTTGATGTAGAGTCAAGCAGACCGAGACCACCTCTGTTTGGAGGTCTTGTTCCACTTGATTTAGTGGATCCGAATGGATTGTTGCTTTCACACCAATGAAAATGAACAGAACTAAGTATGTTTTGTTCAAACGGACCATTTGGTGCGCAAACACCCTCTGTCCAATTGAGTTTAGGAAGGGTCTAGATTTACAGGGTCTTTTTGGCAAGGTTTCTAATACCTGAGTGGATCCGGATGTGTCCCAACATAGTCAGATCCAGCTCTGATCATGTGGTATGTCATAATTTAAGCAGGAGAAACGTTTTAGCAAATCAGTGACCCATGTAAAAGATTTATTCCGTCAAATGACAACTAGGAATTTGATTCCCAGAATAAATTGGCCACATAATACTTTGTTGAGGTAATACTTAGTCACTGAAGCATACAAACAAATTATATTTGGAATTGGTTTCTATGGCTTTAGTCATTTGTCAGGCTATGGGTTTGTTAATTGACGGCACATGCAGCTGCCAGTGCTGGTTTCTATAAGGGTCTGTTCATCTAATTATCCGCAGGTCTCTCTTGTTGGAAACATGATCGATTTATTACCCAAGCATGGTTCAAGTAAGTTTTCCACAGGTCCTTTTCAGATCATCCTTTGGCATCTTGGACACACGTTTAATTTAAATTACACCATTTATCAGTCACATAGTGTCCCTCACACAAACCATAGGAAAATATTGGATTTACCCAAAAATTTCACTGGTAATGTTGGATTTACTTGTAATTTTCACCCTGGCAAACATTTTCCATGCAGGAAGTACACATCTGTGAAATCACGAAATATCTTTGAAGATGCCTCCTCCTGATGACTTACAGGTAAAAAGAAATAGACCATTTGGACTTTTCCCTTGAGACTTGCGCAGGGAAAACCATGTGACCCAATGACGTCACGAATGGGGCTAACTCCATGAATTCAAACTCTACTCCAATGCACCTGAATAGACGATCTGAATTCGGCCTAAATTTTTGCTTTAGCACCATTTAAAAACAGAATTTTTAACTTCAACATTAAAAACACCACACACTGCGTGTGTGTATATGTGTGTGTGTGTGTTTGTGCCTCACAAATTGAGAGCGTTTGCCCTGCTTATTGCTGGGATGCTTTGTGGGCGGCGTGGAGGGAGCGTAATTAAAATAGTTTCTGAGAGAAACAGCACACCACATCTGAGGTTCCACCCTCTTCCAGCATTTAACCACATCAAGAGCGTCTCACTTAGAAACGGCCACCAGAACAACCTCTGATACACACAGTGTTTTGGTGTGTTGTCTGACTTGCAAGGGGTCTCGGAGGCATAATGCGCACACATTTGTAATTAAAAGAGCTGCCTTTTTCTGATCATTGGGGTAAATAAAGTGACAGAGGCAGCTAGCTGGGTGATGTATGGGAGGGGAAGACAAATTAACCGTCGACTCTCTGGGGGATTCTCAGCAGAGGCCTTCATAGCAGCGGTGGAGCAGCGCCAAAGGGCAGAGAGATTTGTAGATGATGGTGCTAATTACCAGAATGCAAACCATAATGTGACCAAGATGGAAGCAATTTAGGCAGTAGTCATTTAGCCTGCTGTTCTTCCGCCCACCGGCTGCTGCCTAGCCAGAGCCGGGGCATTAGGATGGGAAAAGTCTGGGACAATCCATTGCTCGGGTGAAGGATAAAGAATAACGCACAGGAGAGAGGTTGTGTGGCGTGGGGAGCACATGGGAGAGAGCCATGTGGGATCACTGACCATTCATTTGTCTTTATTTTTCCATCTTACATCAACAACAAAAAAAAAAGAAAAAGAAAAACGACCCATAGCATTGTGGGCAGTGGTTACAAGTCCGGAGGAAGAAGGAGCGTATTAGATGCTTGAGAGCAAAGAAGGCCTGGAACCTCTTCGGCACAAGAGGTTAAGGTCCGACTCCAGAAGTGACCTGCGGTGGCAGCCTGTCGCCGCCTCTGGAGCAACTCTGAGGATCCCTGAGTCACATGTGACCGTGCTGCCATCAGGGAACTTTGGTTCGAGGCAAATCACAAGTTCCAGAAACTCGATATTGACCCCGGCCTGTCATGAAGGTTTTACTGTGTACGTTTGGCGAGCACCTGTTAAACTGGAATGGATGTATTTATACGTTAGGTTAGAAGTGTGGACCACCCAAAAGTCAAATTGCATAACAATGTTTGTGGTTTATCTTGAAATATCAAGGCTGATGGGAATAAGCCAGACATTTGGGATATAAAGGTTGGGCCGAGTGGGTGAATGAGTGAGAAAATGAGATAAATCTGACTAAGTTTAACATAAAATATCAGTTAAAGGTTTTGAATTGAGCTGAATTTTTTTGCCCAGGTAAAGGTAGATTAGGCGTATTAATTCATCAGGACATCCAGCAGCAGTCTTACTCACCTGTTGCTGCGCCTGGCGCAGGCTCAGCCCGCCTGTATAATTTGGGATGTCTAATTGCTCTTTTAGGATATTTCAGAAGAGGAGTTCAGAGGAGAGAGCTGTTCCGCACTCAGCCACTGTGTAATTTTATCCACGCCGCAGTCCCTCTCTTCACACAGGGCTGATACCTTTTGCCTCCCCCTTTCCTTTGTATCAATTGGTCGGAGTTCAGCCTATTGTCGCCACAAGCTTCTTTTATATCTGCGCTCAGTCTGAGCTGAGGCTCTCAGTCAGATCCACAGGAGGGATTTCCAGCAGCAGCAGCAGCGGCGGCAGCGGGCGAGGAGCGGATCCTACCTCCGGGGGCTGCATGCGCTGTCAGCGGCGTCTCTCGGCTTGGACGTGCGCAGAGCTGGAGCTCTCCAGCGTCGGGGGACCGACTTTTTAATGGGACCCCGGGAGCCGGGCAGGAGTTCTCCGTTTTTTCGCCACACTCGTCGCTCCCCGGCCATGCTACAATGCTGATGATACCTCTGCTGGTGTTGCTGCTCAGCCTGTTGGATCCCGTTACGCCCCGAGCCCGCTGCGCCCCGGGCCAGGCTTGTGACCCCCGGCAGCGGAGGGACGCCGGGGGCCGCGGGGGAGTGTACGAACACCTCGGAGGAGCGCCGAGACGAAGAAAACTGTACTGCGCTACTAAATATCATTTACAAATCCATCCGAATGGGAAAATAGATGGATCGTTGGAGGAAAACAACCCATTCAGTGAGTGTTCGTTTGGTTTTACGCACAGGTTGCAGCACCCGCGAGAAAACGATCATACAAATATCAGATATGAATATGACATAAGGTGCATATGTTTAATATAGAAACAATAAATTAAATTTGTAGGCTATGTTTTTTCATTGATTTGTTAAATTGGATAAAATAACAAATCGACTTAATATATGTAAATTGTTGTGAACGATTTAGTGATTTTCAATTCAAAGTCTATTACTAAACTGATAAGATTAATCTATCATGATCTTTCATGGGTTTCACTGTCAGTTGCCTACTCAGTGAAGCGCGTCCGTGCTTCGGAACTGACTTGCGTCTGCGTGTGTGAAGCCATGTCATTGCATTGCATTGTATCAGCCCCGAGTATTTAACATTCAGGCGGGACAAAGGCGCTGTCCTAACGGATGTATTTATCTAATCAGCGGCCATCACAGCCTTTTCTACCAGCGCTCAATAGGCCATTGACTAATCAAACGCTGATTAAAAAAGCCAATACACATCGCAAATAGGGTGACAAGAGGTGGCAGATACCAGCGGAAATTCACTAATTAACTTTAATTAAGCCTGGAGTTTGTTTTTGTTTTCGGTTGTAATGCTTTAGGTTTTTATTGCAAACTTTCTGGGAGTGTTTCTTGCATATTTAATGATCTAAAAATGTAATAAAAATGATTAAAGCAACAGTATAAATTACACATGATTGAATTCTGTGCAGCATGAAATAACTGTGGTGTGTCTCTGTGTGTTTCAGGCATCATGGAAATCACAGCAGTGGATGTGGGTGTTGTGGCCATAAAAGGGCTTTTCTCTGGCAGATATCTGGCCATGAATGATAAAGGACGGCTGTATGCCTCGGTGGGTACACATGTCATCCCCTCAGCGTGTCACCTTCACTTCCACACTCGTAGCTCCTCTATGACATCGGGCCTAGAGGCGGCGGGTTAAAGGCCCTGAATATAGCGAGCCATAAAGATTAGGTTTCATGTGGGAAGTTTACCTGCTGTATATGTACATGTTTATCTGGTGTAAATTGTGTTTTTTTACCCTGTGGCTGATCTCGTGCCGATTCAGAAACATACGACGTGACTCACCGTTTCTTTCCTTTCTCGTCCCCCCAGGAAGTGTTCAACAAAGAGTGTGAGTTCGTGGAGCGGATCCATGAGCTGGGCTACAACACCTACGCGTCCAGGCACCACTCCACCGAGCAACCGCTGCCACCAGGGGGCGGCGGCGGCGGAAGCAGCAGCAAGCGGCGAGCTAGTGCCAAACGGCAGTGGTACGTTTCCATCAACGGCAAAGGCCGGCCGCGGCGGGGCTTTAAGACCCGGAGCACCGACAAGGCCTCGCTTTTCCTGCCTCGGGTGCTGGGCAACAAGGACCATGAGATGGTGAGGCGTCTGAGGGACGGTCCCAGCGCTCACCACCCGGCGCATCACCATGGAGGCCGCGGCGAGCGCCGGAGACGCCGGCACCGTGCCAGGAAAGGCAGAGGCCGGCGGCCGGATGACTGAGCAGACTTTTATGACTTTGGACCCTTGATCTCGGCACATACTGTAGCTTCATTGCAATGGAGGATGTGGACTAAACAGTTGGGATCCTGCTTCTGGATTAGCTGAAGATTCTGTTGTTGATGCACAGAGCGAAAAAAAAACTTTTAAAAAATCCATAGAAGAAAAAGGAAAGACCTGAACATGGCCACCCAAAGACACGTAGAAATCCTCCATTTGAAGAGACGTTACCACACAAGAGTATAATCTTTTATTTACTGATGTCCTAACTTCTTCAAAATGCTACTGTCTTGTAACAGATGTCTTGTTATAGCTGATAACTTCCAAACTATTTTGTAAAAAAAACTACTTTTGTACGATCAGTCGTAGAACATTCGGAGCAAAGAAAACTTTATAAAAGCTGGTTCTATTATTGTAAATACAGTATGCATGTACAGTGACTTTATAGCTTTTCATTCGTCAAAAGCTGAGATGACCAAGAGAATATAATATTTTGCTATGTCTAAGTGCTAACAAACATGACGAATATTGAAGAGAGGACTCTACACAGCAAAGCACTTTTTTGTCAGATTCACATTAAGAAGCAAAGAGAAAAGCCAGCGTGAGATGGGATCCGGTGTATTTTTGTGACACTCTTACAAATGTGATAGTCTACTGTCTGTAAACTGAAAGAAGTACTTTGTATATTTTACTAATGATATGAATATTTATTTGGTGCCTGTGTTGTAAGTTATTGATAAGACTATTTTCTGCATTTTACCAATGTTGCTGTTTTGTTTCATAGTTTTCACTCACCACCTGTGCCCTCTGGTTTCAACATAAAAACACAATGGTACTGACCCGACGAAACAAACGACTAATTTGTTCCATGTGACGACTTTTCTTTGATTTGTTCCGACGAGTTTTCACAGCAATCCAATCTGATTGTTTTCTTTGCAAAAGAAATGTTTTCTGTGGTTGAGTAGAGAGTGACCCAGCTGCAGAGACATAAAAGCGTTTGATTTCATTGTAATTTTAGCCTCTATATTGCAAATATCTCAAATAATGATTTGACATTACAACATCAATCTAAGTAACACCTAATTAGAACAAAAATGGTGTAAAAAGAACACCTCTTTCAAGATACCAAGAAAAGTCACGCGATTTTTCACGTTTCTAAGGTGCCGAGGTCGCTGGGTCTTTTAGTTTCAGTTCTTTTTTTTTCTGTCCTCTCGGCCGCAGCTCTTTGAAGGCAGTGTCGCCCCAAACGCACAATAGGACATTTTGTTTTTTAACAAAAGTGTAAAACAGCAGGATTTAACCCAACGCGCCTCCCCGCCCTTCCCTAAATCTAATGCTTTTTAACACTTCCGCTTCAAACGACATGACCAGATTTTGATTTAAAATACCAACGAGCGAGGATGAATGGCTGAACTAAAGACATGTAGAGTCTTAATAGGGACTTGTGGGAAAATCTGATCCATACTGTGTGGATATTCCCACTGAGGATTCAATACAGAGCAGCCTGTTGTGCCTCATTCCTCCGGTGTAGAGCTGTAGTAGACAGGTGTGGTTGTTATACTAGGTTAGCTAGGTTTATTACAACATTGGGGGGGGTGTTGTGCACTCGTGGATGTGACACCCCCCTTTTCTGCCTCTTTTTCTCCCTCTCTACATGCGACATTATCCCTTCTTCTCCTCCAGCTCGTTTGTTAAAGTGCCCACCTGTTGCCGCAACACACGGCAGAACAGGAACGACAAAGACGACAAAATTCACCACGAGCCGTGTTTGGACCCTTTTGGACGTTGGGGTTTTGCCTTGCCTCACTCCCATCTATAGGTAGCCGCATATAAAGCCTTGTCATTCTATACCTGCGGGCTGGGGAGGCTTCCTGGCCCGGACAATGGCTCCTCCCAAGGGGGGCCTGGGAAGCGATGCCGCCTGAGACTTTTGGGCTTTTTTTTGAAACACCGACCGAAAGCCGCGGAGTCCATAAACAAGGCTGTCCTCCCTGAAAGCAGAAACTGTGTCACACAAAGTGTAACACCTTTCGCTACGGCTCACCATGAATGACAAACTCTAATATTACTCAACAGGAATGCGGGACTCCAGAGAGGTTTGGGGCCTTTTGTGGCCCCTCTCTCTCTTTCTCTCTCTCTCTCTCTCCCCCAGTCTGTCTGTTTCATGTAGCAGCATTTATCTTCTGAATCTCTTCCTACATGCTCTTTTCTACCCTTGACATCCCGCCGAAGGATTCGCCCTACAAAGATCCACCGGCTGCCCAATAAAAAACGACACTCATCTGCGATATCCACTGGGCTGATGGGTGCGGGGATAAGGGCTCCTCAGAGGGCATTTTTGACATGAATTACATAATAGCTAAATCATCTTTAGTCCATCTTTCTGAAAAGGGAAACACAGAGGAGCCTTTTTTTCACCAGTGGCATTGAATGGGGCACATGTTTGCCCTTTTAGGTGTTCCATAGTGTATGCATGTTCAGGTATCTGGTACCACTTTGTAAGAGCTATTGTATCTAATAGATAAACATGCGTGCATTTTCAGGCTGCCAGGATGCAAAGGAATCTATTCATAATAGTAATAGTATAGTATAATACATTTATAAAAACATTTATAACTGCAGCATTACCAAATAGAAAGAATAAAAACAATCAAACACAACAACCTCAGTTCTTATTAACGATAGATTAGATAGAGATTAACGAAGAGCTATAAAATGATCATTAATTAACCATAAAAAGCTTATTAACCATTTATTAAGCAGTTATAACTAACATCTAATAAAGCCTTTACATTCTAGTATTTTCTATTTCTCTGACCTGCAGGTGCACACACACCTTTAACCTCTCACTCAAATGATTTTAAAATGTGTTTGTCATGTTATGTGTCTTATATGCTTAGAAAATGTTAATTTTATGTGCATTTTCTCACTGTTGAAACCAGTTCTAGGAAATATGTTGTCAGCCAGCAAAGTTACTTATATTTGAGTTTTTATTTATTTATATTTTTACAAAGATGTTACAGAAGACAATTATATACTGGGGGCAGGCCAGTGCCAAAACATTATTATTCCCCAAATATGCATTCAGATCAAAGTAAGGGCTTCATGAGAGTAAACTGGTGGCCTGTAAGAGTAATGGGTGTAAAAGTGTAATGGGGTCCGTAATACTTTAGAGCCTTCAGCTCATAGCAGGTGACTGCATTAACAGGAGTGTTCACTTGTAGATAGTGACCCCTAGAGGCAGATTAGCTGCCTCTCTTCCAGACGCTGGTGGCCTGCTGCCATCTGTGAATATGCATCTAATTTAACCACAAGTTTGGCAGAGCTGCTCAATGCCCTCTGCAGGCAGCCCACAGCCAAATGAACACTGGACATATGCAACCGTTTCATAGACTTTAGCAGCAACAAGTGAATAAAAGGCTATTCTTCCCAACTAAAGTAATGATTAGCATAATTATCTCCATTGCCTGAATAAACAAATTGTGTTCAATGATTTTGCTTGGAATTGTTGACAGCGTCGCTATATTTACCCACAGAGATTAATACTTGGCAGAGAAAAAGTGGCACATTCCTGTTTTACTTTTTACAACTACACATAAGCCTGGATATAACTTTAAAGTTCAATAGAAGCAATTGTATTCATCGATATACCCGTTTTGAACTGGGAATGAGGAATCACAGACAAATTAACCAGTACAAGTCACTTAGTGATTCCAGTCTGGCAGCCGTTCAGTGACAGCTGTCCTGCTGGCCTCCATCCAACCGTCCTGTGCCAACAATATCAGAGGAAATATCCCTCCTCCTCTGTTTGGATATACAGAACATGACACTGGATATACACATTCATTAACAGGTAGGACACCTTTTCACATGCTACACACAAGTCGGGCAGGAATCCAGGTTGAAGACTGAAGAGAATATTGTTTCGTTTGTGTTTCGCTGGGTTGGAACGCCATAGACAGTTCTAATATTTTGCAGTGGAGTTGATTGATGATCATTGCTGCATATTATAAAATTGCAAGGAGTAAAAATAAAATAAAAAACATGCGGAAATGAGGGATGAATTAATTTTTCATGGACAAAGCCTTTTGGGGAATCCCTTCCCTGTGTGTGCACAATATTTCCAATGCATGAAACAAATGTGTGCTAAGCTCAGCAGGGAAAAAAAGACTAAGACAGCTCATCCAGTAGAGAAAAGTTAAAAAATGAAACAAAATAGTTGCAACATACCCTTGGACATGATGGATAAATGAGTGAGCAAACAAATGCTTGTGTTGAATGTTGAGACATTTTAAGCTCTGAACTGCAGCTGTCACCCAGTGAAATCTAAAACCTTTTTCCCTCATCATAATTCATTGCGTACATGCAACCTAAAACCACAATGACTCTAGTACAACATAAACAAAATATAAAGCCGTACATAACTTACAAATCTCGGCACGACGGGAGAGAAACGTCTCAACCTGAGCTACAACCTGCAGCGGCCTGTTAGTTGTCCTGGAGATCCAGCGGCCCAGTAGCCAATCAGCTGTCCAGGAGTTTAACCAGTCGGTTGTTCTGAAGGTCCAGTGATGGGTCCATCAGGCTGTGGTGCTGCCACCTCAAATAAAGGAAAGAAAGTATTATTTGGTGTTAGAAACTTTTAAAGTGGTGCAGAAGAGGTGTTGTTTATTTAATTAGCCTCATAGTATCATTATACAATAGCATTATAAGTCATTTTGGCCAAATTGAGATATTTGCATAATTTAACTTTCCTACTGCATCGTCATTGGCCAAGCACAACACTTATTAGAATCCAAAAACACTTGTTGACTTAAGCCATTTTGATACAAGATAAATGTCAGAGAGGAAGCAGCGGCAATATTTATTCAGTTTTCTAGTGTAGTTTCAGTCAAAGAGATTATAAACTGTATATTTAAAATAATATTACCTTTTTTCTTCAAAGTATGATAGATATAGTATGTCAAAAATGCCTAAGTCAAGGCACAATTGTTATATGTTAGACAATTGATTACAGGCCTATATTTGTTCACACATCTGGTTGAATGTACTGCTAAAATATCAATACAAAAATACCAATAAATATAAAATAATACAATGTGATTTCTAAAAATTGTGTTTTTGTCTTGTTTTCGCGAAAACATTGAAATATGACTTTTAATTAATGAAACAAAATGAGTGGAAAATTCAACAAAAGCTGAAATAACAAATAAAATTTGTTAGCCCTGATTGTACCAAATTATACTAAATGTAATTTACTAAAGAACAGTTTCATCCTTCTTATCCCAGTTTGACAGAGGTGACTGACTCATTGCAGCCAATGATGCAGCTGATGCCACTGTCTCACTGATTAAACAGATCTGCCTGCCATCACATCTCAAAAATGGTCATCCCTAGTAAAAAAGGAGAGGTGGAAACCCTTTTCTAGTTTTCTTGGAGGCCCTGCAGATCCAGTCGTAGGCCTACATCAGTTGTGATGTAGGTCAAACCCATCAGTTTTCATGCAAGGTCCAGCAGTCCTGCAGCCCGTCATTTGTCCTGGACATGCACTGATCCACTGATCCATTCACAATCACAAACATCTTCAACAATCTTGTAGAATCATGTGACGGCCCATCAAACCTCAATGATTGTGGTCGAGGCGTCGCGAAGGTCCCGGAGGGTCAGGTGGTCTGTCAGTCAATATTTCCACCACAACACCATCTCTGGGGGCTCTGCTGCTCATCAACCACGGGCCTCAGCCAACCACAGGGTTGTTTCTAAGACCTGGCCACATTCAAAGAAACAATGTTGTCGTACATTGAGGATCAGCCGAATGTGAACGTGAGAAAACATGTCATGCGTGGTCAATGAGGAGTGGGACAGAGCCACCCCAGAGATCAAAGGCCTCCGCCTCCTGTCCGACGGCGAAGGGAAAAACCTCCAACGCTCCGAATGTAGAGATCAATAATGGGACACTCAGCGGAGAGGGTAAATGTTGCTGCTGGACATAGAATTAGCCGGGATAATGGCAGTGATAAAATTAAAGGAGGGCACGCTGTTTAGTTTGGTTTATTTCAGTGGAGATCAAAAGCAACGCACCGCTGCATCTGAATGAATGTCAGAGATCAAAGATGCTGCCATGACACCGAGATGTTCATCATAACTGAAAATAACTAAAATATACATTTAGAGAAGCATAGTGATTTGATTCTATTATTACACAGTGCAACATATCATTTATGTAACTGTTCATTTCAAATGGTAATTCTGCAAATTAAACAAGGCGCAAACACTAATTTTACATCTATCAACCTGTTAAAATCCTAAACCTCTGATACAGGGGCAACACTGAGTTTTATTCATATATCGCATGAGAAAACCTCAGCTACAACACTACATAAAGTATTTTTATATGATATCTGATATATATTGATGCTGTAACAATGTTACTGTTACAGCATCAATATATATCATCAATATCCACATCATCAATACAATAAGAAAATAGTTTAATGTCGGGCTGCAACTAACCAATAATTATATATTTAATTTAGATTTGATCTGTTTTTGTGATTATTTAATTGGCTCCTTTATAATCTCCTTTTTAAACATATTACAGAATATATTCATGTTCTGTAATGATCCTCAGTGTGATTTCTATGATTTTATGGACAACATATTGATATTTGAACTCTTATTTTATTCACTTAGTCTTGCATTGTAGATAATTTATCTTATTTCAATTTTTCCCTGATTTGGGTTAGTTTGGTCATGTTTTAAGTTTAAATAAAGTATTTTACACAATTGTTTTTATTATTATGCAATATTCTAACGATATTTGCCCTTTGACAGCAACATAAATCGATTCCGACTCTTCTGGAGTCACCTCACATGTTGGAGATTTATATTTACAATAACCTTTGTGGTTATAGAGATAATTCATATTTATTATCATTTATAGCAGGAAAACTGAAAAATAAACCTGGGGCTTAGGTGGTTAAAGACAGGACAGACATTTAGTACTGAAAACAAAAGAAGATGAAGAAAATAAAGAAAGAATATGAAGTGAAGTTGTAATAATATTTAGGAGAAAGTGACATAATCATGGAACAGAACTAAAAAATAATAATAATAAAAATATTTCTTTGGCTCCAAGAACCTTTAAAAAACAGGTAAACTCTTCACAGCATTTCCTGTAAACAATAACCAGAACATATTTCCACTTGTCATGCAAGTTTATTTATTCGACTCTAAACACGGATGCTGTGATACGTGTTCTATGACACTTCACAAACCTGACAAGTGTTTGAACGTCAGAACTCGCTGCGTAAAGTCCTGTCCAACAATGACAGAATACTTATCATGCCGCATACCCTCTATTTAGTCTTACCATTGTTTTCTATAAGGGCCCGGGACATGATTTCCCTCCTACCAGTCTTAAGTTAGCGCTTTTTTTCATTTGGTTGAATTGGACCTGTGTTTTTTCCTGTTATTGTTCATTTATAGAACTGTCTCCTGTCTCGACACTACAGTCTGTTAACTTGACCGTTTCCTATTTTACATCCTCCCATACATAAATTATGATATTCTGCTGCTGATAATGAAAGCCTCACACAAAGAACTTTTTTTTATTATAATAACGTCCTTATTCATTTACTTTCTACAAACTCCCGACTTTCTCTCTGATAAGAAGCTATTATTTGATTTCAATAACGCCCCAGCCCACTCTGCTGCGCCAGAATGTGGAAAAAAAAAGGAGTTTGTAGATTTCTTCTAAGTGTGGAGCTGTGATGTAATGTGTCTGCAGGTATAAATATAGAGGCATGTCTGCACAGCGTCTATGTAGATCAATGTCGCTCCGGCGCTGAAGCCAGTGCGCCTGTCGGTCTGGGAATGAGCGCAACTTCCACACGCTCCTCGCTACCGCGCCGCCGCTGCTGCGTCTTCTTCTTCTTCTTATTCTCGCTCCATTGGAAAAGCAAACGCCGGGAGGCCGCTTTCAGAGCCGGACCCGGCATGGGCTCTCTGGCGGCCCTGCGGACCGTCCTGGTCCTGGGCCTGGTGACCGGACTGGCGGGATGCGCCCCCGGCCTGAACGGCACGGCGGAGCGCTGGGAGGCCCTCTACTCCCGGTCCCTGGCGCGGATCCCGGGGGAGAAGAGGGAGGAGGTCAGCCGGGACGGCGACTACCTCCTGGGCATAAAAAGGCTGCGGCGCCTCTACTGCAACGTGGGGATCGGCTTTCACATCCAGGTGCTGCCGGACGGTAGAATAACGGGAGTGCACAACGAAAATCGTTACAGTAAGTTCTCAATCAGGTGGCGAAGATTTGATTTCCTCTCATTCTTCTGACGCGTGTTTCAATGATTCAGTCAGAACTTTAAACGTCCACGAAAACTCCCAGAGTGAAAGAATTCTTCTTTTTTATTGTTTTTATAACGCGTTTTGGAAAATCTCCAAATATTAGGATTAGCATTAAAACAATATAAATGTGCGGCATGTTGTCAGCCAATGAAAAAAAAAACAAAAAACTAATCAACGTGTTTCACCACCTGCTGACACCTGAGCCAAAAGCTGCGCTTTGCGCGCGCCTGACGCGGAGATGCCGCTCGTGCTGTCAGCCGCTGATCGGCTCGCAGATATCGATCCGCGTGTTTGGTGCCAACATCTGGAACCCCCCTTCCCCCTTACCCCCCACCCCTCCAACCACCCCCTCACCCCCACCCTATAGGTGCTGGGTGCTTTCCGCCTTGTGTTGTAACCAGAGCTCGCCGTGATCCGGGGCCAAGCGGCCGCGCGGCCGCGCAGCGCCTAAAGTTAGGACGCAGCGCGCAGACCCATCTGTTGGGACAGATTAACCCCGGCGGTCCGCGGCCCAGACAAAGTCGCGCACCGCCTCGCATTTGCAGACACGAAGAATAACAAACATTTATTTACCCGACATGTCAGATGTAATCCCCCCCCCCGCCCCCCCGTTCGTGAATTGTGGTCGTATTAGAAGCCGCGAGCCGTGGAATTGACAGGCCGCCTTTGAGGAACTTAAAGCTCGTTGTTTTGCGCTGCCTCGGTGTCTATTTTGAGACTAAGGCATAAAAATTCTGGGAGATACATTACAACAGAATCTCGGGCAGGAATTCAAGGCACTGTAAAGCGTTTTAAAATGATGGAAGGAACAAAGGACACACACACACACAGGCTGCTGTAAACCACCAGCTCGCCAAGGCCAAGAAGCTGCATCAGCAGGAGAATCTGAACCTTCATCTGTCACTGCTTGTGATGTCATTTACCTTCATTACACACATTCCTGACTGATTTGCTGCATATCTTTGTCTGGTTATTGAATTCCAGTGTCATATGTTGTCTAAGATGTATAAAAACACACAAATTTATACATTTTTCACAAATACAAAAATGAAAAATGTTGATCCTAGAGTTTGGATGATTAATCTCGCGGTTTAATTTAGATTTAACATGTCACTGTTAAATTAACCTGTTTGACTCAAATGTCTAGAACCTATTGTCAAAAAATATTGGAAAGGATTGCATAGTACCACATCTTTACAATCCCAATCAAATCACAGGTAAGATCTTTAACTAAAAACATGTATCACCTGTGAAATGATCACCTCTGATATGTAACTGTCAATCAGCATCAATACAAATATTAGAATAATAGACTATTATCTTCTGGAAGACTTTAACGTCAGTGATCAGTCTGTCTGTGTGGCAGGTCAACATGTTTCATTGTGTGTGTGTGTGTGTGTGTGTGTGTGTGTGTGTGTGTGTGTGTGTGTGTGTGTGTTTTACTTCCTCCATGCAGGTCTTCTGCAGATCTCTCCGGTGGAGAGAGGAGTGGTGACGCTGCTCGGCGTTCGCAGCAAACTCTTTGTCGCCATGAACCGGCGAGGGAAACTCTACGGATCTGTGAGTGTCCTAACGATTCTGATTGACTTATCTTCATCACACACACATACACACACACACACGTGACAAAATTGTCAGCAAGGCTGCCATGGTTTAGACTAAATAGTAAAAAAAAAAGGCAATAAAGAATATGTTTGACACTTTTCATTTGACCTACTACTTACTAAAATCCTGTTTATTAATGATAAATATGAGAATATTTTACTATATAGTTCAAATTACAAACTCCTCTGATGATAAATGCATAATAAATATCTAAATAACATTGTTACGCTAGCGTAATCTAACATTTACCACTAACTGTATGTATCAGCTACTACTGTACTGAAGCCTACACATTTCTTCTTGTATACCATCATAAATAAGGACCTGATTATAACATATATGCTGAAGGTGTTTTGTTGGGTCATGTCTAAACTCGTGATGCTCCTTATTAGAAAATTATTTATACAATACTGAAGACTTTAATAACCAACACCTTGTTTCAAACATTTCAAATAAAATCATTGTTTTAGTAAAGTGAATTTATGAAGGATTTTACACTAAAATCCTTGAGTGTTGAATTGAGGAACAACCAGTGAAACTACTCAGACAGAAAATGGCACAACAACACTCAGAGCCTGGTGTCCCGGGTCCTGCCTCACTCACATCATTCATCATTTCACAATCTCAGTTTTTTTTTTGTAAAAATCAGAGTAAAACAATTACCGTACAATAGCCCTGAAGTCAGAAATAAAGCAATTGTTTGATAGTAATCACAATGGACAATACCAACTTGAAATTCCCCCCCTGGAGAAAAATGTCCCAGCATCTTTGTTTTGTCTCCCGGAGTCAAACAATCGGCATTTTCACAAATAATCCTTATATCTGCCTCTTTTTCTCTCAGTTACACTACAGCCACGAGTGCAAGTTCAGAGAGAAGCTCCTCGCCAACAACTACAACGCTTACGAGTCGGTGGCCTTCCCGAGGATGTACATCGGCCTGAGTAAGAATGGCAAAACAAAAAGAGGAAACCGAGTGTCACCCGCCATGACAGTGACACATTTCTTACCAAGAATCTAGTGGCCTCATAAATAGACTTCACCTCAATATGGAGACGGAAGTGGGGGGAGGGGGGCTCCTATTATGATGCACTTTCACTCCAAGCTTTATGCAAGTGTATCATATTTGATTTTTTTTTGACTGTGTATATATTCATTAATTTATTTATGTTTAACTGCAGTTTTGTATTTTTTTTTTCTAAGGAGGGGTCGTCTTTTCAATGACGGGTCGGGGGGAGGGGTTCAGAGATGCTAAAAGACATTATTTATGTTCTCATTTTTTTCTAATTTATCAGACGATATGCTGCTACCGAATGGACGTTTAGTTGATTTTTGCACTGATAAGAGAATATGTAACAGTGCACAGGAGTCATTTGTTATTTTTTCATATTATTTTGAACAAAACAGGACCTTTTTGAGTCTTAGCCTGAGAAAAAAAAAAAAAAACTTAAAAAAAACTTTAAAAAAAACGTAAAAAAAAAAAAAAATGAAGATGCGCCGTAAGTGTCTTTGGTGTCCGAAACGCAGTGTTGGGCAAGTTACTTCAAAACTTTAATGCATTATTTATTACTTGTTACTGTCATTTCAAAGTAATTCCTTACAATACAATATTACTGTATTTAAAATGTAAGACATTACACTACTATTGCATTACTTTTAAGTTACTCTCACCAAAATAACTGGAAATATAGATTTGGCGTACGTTACAGCAAAAATCAATGCATTACATTAATTTATTACTTTTACTCCCAACACTGCAGAAGTGGCACTGATTACCCAATGCTAAGTCTCTTTTGTGTGGCACTGGAGCCTAATTGGAACAGTATCATCTTACTGCTGGAGAGAGAGAGAGGGAATAGAGAGAGAGAGGTGGGGGGGGAGGGGAGCTGAAGAACCCCAACAACCTCCCCTGGTCTGTTTATAGCACTGCCAGGAGGGGGGAGGGAGGGAGGAGGGGGTTTGAACTCTGAACTTTTCTGCCGTCAATCTCAGTCAGATCTATAAGACTGCCGATAGGGAGAGGCGTCCTCTCTGACGTTATATAAGAGGGGGAATTTTGGAGTTTAAAGGCAAGGTCAAAGTGCTGAAATGCAACAGAGAAACCGTAGCCTTGACTGTGGAATAGGACTATTCTTTATGTAGAGTTATTTCTGATTGTCCAGTAGCTGTCGGACTGGGAAAAAAAGAAGAAGTCCGGCCCTGCGCAGAGATCGTTTGGTGTGCCAGGGGCAGCTTTTTACAAGCCTGACAGATATTTATCATATCACCGGTGTTGTGACAAAATTTGCGTCCCCTGAGAAATGGCGATTTATCCCTATAGCGAGACTAGCATTAAACAGAGAAGACAACATAGTCTTACTGATACGGATAATGAACTGGATCTTTTACCATTAGTACTAGTGTACTTGCTGTTTCATACATATATTCTCATTATAGAATCTAAATAAATCCACTACTGTTCAAAAGTTTGGGGTCACCCAAACAATTTTGTGTTTTCCACACTTTTATTTACCACTATGAATAGAAAATATATAATCAAGACATTGACAAGGTTAGAAATAATGATTTGTATTAGAAATAATAACTTTCTGCTTCAAACTTTGCTTTCGTCAAATAAAGGCCAGTTTTCTAGCTTCTCTAAGCAGCTAAACTGTTTTCAGCTGTGCTAACATGTTTGCACAAGGGTTTTCTATCCATTAACCTTCTGACGCAATGAGCAAACACATTGTACCTTTAGATATTGCACTAAATATCAGACATTTGCCATGACATCCTAAAATAGTCATTTACCACATTAGCAACATGTATTTCTGATTAGTTTAATCATTGAATAAAACAGTGCTTTTCTTTCAAAAATAAGGACATTTCTAAGTGACCCCAGGTTTTTGAACGGTAGTGTAGTAGTTTATGCTCATTTACTTTCTTAGCAAAGGTAAGATGAGAAGACTAATAACATGTTCATGTTTGTACAGTAAATATAAAGCTACAGCCAGCATCCCGTTAGCTTAGCACAAAGAGCTGAACCAAGGCGGAACAGCTCCAAAAGGTAACCGAATCTGCCCTCTAAAGCTCACTAATTAACACTTAAACGTGTAAAGACTACGTGTTGGGGGTTATGTGCCAGACTGTTTCTTGGCCCGAGCGTAGTGACCTTCTATAAAGTTTTGCCGGGGGGGGGCGTAGCGGCGTTTTAAAACGACAACACGTTTCTTTTTACACTTCAGTTTTTTGAACAGATTAAATAAGATATAACACGTCAGTGAGCTTCAGAGGTGTTGGTATTTTTCAAACTGCGGATAGACTCAGTTTCCCCTCCCCTCCCCCCATTTACAATCTTTATGCTTAGCTAAGCTAACTGGCTGCTAATTGTAGTTTTATATTCAGTCTACAGACACTAGAGTGGTGTCAATCTTCTCTCAGGATGAAAGCAGATGAGTGTATTTTATTGACCTTAGTATCTTGAAGCCTTCGGTATCATTTACTAAGTGTAAGTCATTTCCTGTTTGTGATAAACACCAACACACTCCGGATAAAATAAGCCCTCCAATATATCACATTGAGGATACAAACTTTAGCACGGCTGTGGTAGAAATTCCGTGTTGATTTTATAACAGGTGTATTTTGAGCTTTACGATAAACCTCCTACGGCGCTAGCTGCCCCGGGCATTAGCTGTGTTTACTGTACATATTTGTCAGGCTCCTTCCTCCTTGCGTTCGTCCCCTCAGAGTCTGTCTGGGTCCCGGCAGTCGACTTCAGCCCGGCTCTGGTGGCCATGATGTCCTAGTTGTGCCTTGTCACGTTCCAGCTATCTTTACCCTGTGATTTACTTTTAGAAAGGATAATCATGGGAGAAATATTTACGGACAGCTGTTGGGACTGTACTATATGCTCAGGCCAGTAACCCTATATTTTTCTTTATATATTTTGTAAATATAACCTCTAAGTAACTGAAGGTGCTGGTATTCCTTGTGGGTGGTGGGGGGGAGCGCAACAGAGCCGGGACGTCGCTGTCTGAAGGCACCAGGGGCTTGATTTGGCTCGTTTTGGTGCGACTGATGAATAAATTCACCAATAGCAACCCAGGTAAAAAAAAACAGGACTGGTGAGAGATAGCTTACTCATTTTCTGTTTTTTTTTCTTTACTATGCTCTCCTTTTTTCTCATTCAGTCTTTTTTTATATCTGAGAGGTTTGAAAAAGGTTTAAATCTCAGTCTCAACATTCCACATATGATAGCACATGTTATAAACCAGCCAGACTCCTCCACTGCAGCTGGGATACTGTGATTGTACCGTGTTCTGTGTCGGTAGCAGAAGTGATGATGCATTCGGTTTGAGATCGACAAACACTGAACGCACGCGATTGGTATTTTAAGTTGCAAATGGCGCAAGCAAATATCATGCAAACCGTCAACTCTGTCGTGGGTTCAGGCTGCGGTTCCTACAAACTGGTAATGGGTGTTCAGGCGGATCCGGCCTGCAGGCTCGGGGCTGTGATATACATCCTGAAAACTAAATAAGTGCTAGAGTCACTGTCTGATAGTCTTGAGAACATCTCTTGTTACAGCGCACTTGTTTATGTGTCCTCTTTATCGTCTCAGCAGTGATGCACGCAGGTATACTGGCGTGTCTGGTGCTCACAGCTGTGCTCGGTGTTCTCCGGTATCACTGCTTTGCATGGCAGGCATCGTGTTTACAGTAGAATGCCTTTCTGCCCTCTGTCGCTGACCCAGGACCAGCCCTCTACTCTGCCTGCTCATTTAATTATTGGGCTGTAGTCCAAGCTAGACCAGGGTAGTTCTCAAGACAGTCTGAATCTGGTCCAGGGGTCTGTTTGGTCCACAAGGGTCAATGAGAGAAAGGGATCCAGAGGCGTCATTTGAGTGTGGCGAGGTATGGCACCAGTAACGCCATATCTTTGCAATCATAGACACATTTTCAATTATAATTAGGGCTTTTAAAGTTGAATCTGTCCAGAGTCCTGGTTGTGTATCACTGCATTTACAAGTTGGACTCTACAATGTGTGAGTAGGACTCATATTACTCAACAAATGTTAAATTTAACAGACTGAAACTTGTTTGGTTTGGTTTAATCATATTATTTGTTTTTTAGCTTTTTCAAAGAAAAATTGAGGTTTTATGTTATTGAGACTATTTATCATTGTTCCAATAATCATAAACAGACATTTGCCTGAAGCATATTTGCTCACATGCTAAGAGTGTTAAAAATCTGAAAAATAGCCCTTTAAGGTGCATTTAGAAAAAATAGAAATCTGAAGACTAGGTTTATGCATTACTCATAAATATGGATAGTCTATAGCTTCTTGATTTTGGTCTCAAACTGCACCAGGATTGCATTTAAATTTACAATTTTCAAATTGTTCTCTTCTGGTTTTAGAGGCTGTGTTCCTTGCCATACTTTGCCTTAAACTGAAATGACACCACAGAATGGATCCATTCACCAATCACAGATTAAAGCTTTAATGATGCACTCCTCATTTTGTTATATTGCCTGACAGCACCAATTCTTACATTTCTCCTTTAGATCTATTGTGTCTGTCCGTGCAAATAGTTTTGGTTGTACTGGCACAGGTTTTGAGATGATCCACAGTTTTAACTGGACTTACTTACTTTCTACCAGAGTAACAGCCGCTATGAATACTACTGACAGTATGTTCAATGAAATATCCAGAATAATAGAAATACTGTTTTTGGGAGAAGATGATGTTGCCTTTTTTATTTGATAAATTCTGTGAGCGCCACAAACAAAGTTCCATTAACCCTTGTTGTATTCTGAGACAATATTTTTTTTGTAACTTGAGAACTGAGCCTTTAAGTTTAAAACAGCATTAGTGAGCTTAGTAAAAATGGCAGTTTGTCAGTGGTATTGGTTTGGATCAGAGTGCATCTTTAAATCTACTCCTTTCAGGACAAAATTAAAATCAGCCCCTACTTATAGAAGGCATTAAACTGTAGATGTTACTGTTCAAGCAGGTCTTCACACATGTATGAACAGCAAAGGAACGATAAGCTTTTTTCTTCTAACTACTCTGCAGCCTGGACGTCTGTGTTCAGGAAAAGGATTTTCTATTGTGAAGTGATGATATGATACTGTACTGTCTATGATTCTGAGTCCTGTGGTCTTATGACAATTTTTTATTAACTACTTTTATCAGCTGTCCTGTAGTTTTATACAGGGCCTCATAAAATGTTCCACTGTATGTGCTGTGCACATGGCTTAAGTCTAACTTAAGGGAAACTGACAATAAAATCATGATCCCCACAAAGTAGCGTGTCTCTTTATCTGTATTTCTGTG
This sequence comes from Lepturacanthus savala, assembly GCA_030544235.1. NCBI lineage: Eukaryota > Metazoa > Chordata > Actinopteri > Scombriformes > Trichiuridae > Lepturacanthus > Lepturacanthus savala. The sequence continues at coordinate 22,520,810 of CM060462.1, read as the reverse complement.
ATCAGATTGTCTTTTGTCATATCTTATACAGTTGTGTTTAAAATAATAGCAGTGTGTTTAAATATGTGAGTAAAACCAGAATCCTTATAATAAATTTTATTTCGATGCATTGGCAACACAGGTGTAAAGCCGGTCAAATAAATGTTACTTTCATGATTTACAGTAATGCAAAAATAGTAAATAGTAATAGTAAATATTTGAGTTTGTAAAAAAAAAAATACCGACACTGCTATTTCTACAGTATATTCATTTTTCTTTATTTTAAAAAATAATTCAAAAATTGACATGTTTTTTCACATTTTGATTCTGATTTGATATAGGATATAAAATGCAGTGTTCCCAATGAACCAAAATAAAAATTATTTGAAGTATTTTGGCTTTACTCATGTTACACACTATTATGTTGAACACAACTGTATATCTTATATGTGAAACTACAATGTGTATTCATAGTATTATGAACATTGTTGAATTTGTACCTGTCATTGAAGTCATATTGACATAAAACAGTAGGTAAACACCTGTGTTACTAATGATACCACACACACACAAACACACAAGCACACACACACACACACACACACACACACACACACACACACACACACACACACACACACACACACACACACACACACACACACACACACACACACACACACACACACACACACAAACCTGTAATGAAAGTGCATCCAAACCCATATGAAAAACACACACATTAAAGCGCAGTCTGAATGTTAATATATGGAATAAAAGACCAGTTATTTGATGTTTGAACTTGATAAATCGAATTTATTTTTCTCATCTATTTTCTTTTCCTGTAAAAATGTGAATTGTTATTAGAATAAAATATAAAGTCTTCATTCTGAGATTTCTGGAGTGTTAACATTTCCAAAGAATATGTCTGGTTGTGTAGCAGCATGGTAGGAAAAGCATAAGCATTTTCCAAAAGTCTTCAAATTGTTGGTTTTGTTTGACATTTTATTTTTGAAAATCTAACTCTAATCAATTTACTACCACAGAAAAACAGAAATAAGCCACAAATGAGAAGCTGAAACATTGCTTACATAAATGTATATTTCAACAATAAGCAGCTCCAAATATTTCTGCTTCTTTGCATCATTTTTAGTTTCATCCAATATTTTCTACATCTAAACATATTGCTTCACTTCTCATCTATTCTCTGTCACTGCCTGTTGCTCTGATTTGCTGCAGTGTCACCTTGCCCAGAGCAGGACATGTGTTCACATACTGCTCAACATATGTATTTCTGTCCTTCCATTCAGCTGCAGCCGGGGCTAAAACAGGCCTTGTCACAGCCTGAAAGAATGACAGAATGACAGCTTTCCGCTTGCTGAATCCAAGGCCGGTTAAAGGTCTGTAAACTGGACTAAAGATAGAGCCCGGCCTCCTGCATCCACTCTCCTATTGTCTGGAAAAGACACACCACACAGTGTACAAAAAAAAAAACACACCTGTCGGATGAAACCTCTGAGATTTTCAAAACGAACAAGACATGGGTAGAGAGTGATAAAGACAATGTTTGTGCTTACAGAAAAAAAAAAAGTGATTTACTGATGTCTGAGCAGACACACAGAAAGGTGAAGAGATCAAATACAATCCTCCTACACACACACACTTATTGGATGGAGAGAACAGTGAAGGTGTGTGTCATGGTGAGATCAGGGTTCCTACAGGTTTCTTCAAGTTTAAATTCAAGGCTTTTTAAGACCATTTATATAAAATTTCACTGTCTATTTAACAGACTTACTGACAAAGAAAATTAATTTTGTTCATTTATATTTGTATTAAATGCCTACCACATACATTTAAAACAGTTTTTCACTAAAACCTCACCTGTAGTAGTTAGGGCATTGTGAATATGATGAACTACAGTAGGGAAAAGTCATTTTGTTTACTTTTGTTTGTTGTTTGTTACATTTTTCATCAATTGCAGACGGTCCCTAACACAAACCACAGAGAATGGCCAATGATTGGTGATGTTTTCTCTTAAAATGGTGACAAAAGTTGACAGTAATATTATAGTATAACAGTATGATGATGTCGCTGTATACTACACTCTACACTACACTTTATTTACACTGCTGTGATCTCTGTTTAAACTTCATATGAAACCAAACGTCAAGATAATATCAATAACAACTTCACCACAGTTTGGATCCTGAGGTAAATTATCTAAATTATCTAAAAAACACCCTGACAGCAACACTAAGATTCTAGAACGCAACGTCTGGCAAGACAGAATTTTTGGGCCATGACTGGGCCATATGGAGAAGTTACGTACTGCACAAATTTTAAGACTTAGATATGAAAATTCAAGACTTTTTCCAAGTCATTTAAAGATATTATTTCCAAATTCATAATTTCAGTGCTTGGAATTCCTGTTGTCAGGCATGTTTATGCCTATGTGAATGTGGAATTAAAGATAAAGTTTCTTATTTTTAATTTGCCCTCCGTAATCCTCGCTCACCGACATCATCCATCCATCAATTAGAAAAGAAAACAACCTCACACTGGTATTGAAATAGCCGGCTGCTTTCGGCAGAGTCCAGAGGCAAATCAGGTGATTAGTGGCTGCATTTAAATGTCCTGACCAGCTGCAGCCAGCACCCAGTCTGGCTGACAAGACACCTGCTGCTGCACAGCTGTCAATCTCACACACACGCATGCACATACGCACGCACGCACGCACGCACACACACACACACACACACACACACACACACACACACACCACTGACATAATAATGCGACACCTTGCATTCTGTTCATCACAGAATTCACAAGACAGTTTATGTTGCTATGGCGACCAATCTTTAAACCCACGATTTCTCGTGGATAGGCTTATTATTTGAAGCTAATTTCATTTTTCTTGCTGCTAAGTTCTTTGTAGCCTCTACTGCAAGACATAGAAATATATATTTAAACATGTTTTACTGTGTCAAAAATTGTTCACCAGTTAAATCACTGTTCTTAAAACAGCAAAGAGTTTTGTTGACAAGGGAGTCGTGATAAATGTGACCTGACGTTGTCACATAAAACAGATTTACAACGTTCACATGCAAAACAACAACACCTGAGAGACAGAAGATATAAAAAGTTTGATCATTTATCAACAATTACATCAAACATTTTTAGAATGTTATGCTAGAAAGTCTGATTTCAGACGTTTATCTCGTTCATTTTTACAAATGCAGGGTGCAGACGAAATACAATTTTACCAAGTGCTGAAAACTCTAGGACACTAAAGATTATAGAGATGATCTTCTAGAAACAGGACGCTTACCATGGATGGCTTTAAAAAACAAGAAGTTCTTGTTTCAATGTTGAAAATGAAATGCAGAGATGGTGAAAGGTCTTCAAGATAATGAGTTGTTGGTGTTTGTGTCACAATAATCTAAAGTGGTTTAACAAATTATTATTTTTACTGCATAGAGAAAACATTCCTTAAACTGAAAAAAGCATTTTAATTTAGTTTTAAAAAAATGGAAAGAAAAACAAAACTCAGGCGAAATTCAGTGTAATGTTCTATTTATTTAAAATGTATCGAAAATGCAAATCATTCACTTTTTTTCCTAAAAAACCACAAGTAAATGTTTCCAAGTAAAACCACAACTCCATTAGACGTCTGTAGTAACACCAATTCGTAAAACTTCAACCTTAGTGTAACCCAGCTCAGCAGCAGGTTTATTAAAAATGTCTGAGTTTAACTGCTGTAAACAAACACCGTTTCCCAGAAGCCAAAGACCTTTGTGGGTCAAAGGTCACCAGCTCAATAGAAAAGGCAAGTTGTACGAGAGTCTGTGTTAAAGGATGACCTGCAGGGTCAAATGATGCTAAACACCAATGGACAGAAGAGACCTGCTGAATATTATAGATATGAAATAGACAAACTGTTATAACAGCATATTTTAGTTTTATTGGATAAGAAAAGATCGATAATAACATTTGAGACAAAACTCCTCAATTTTGCAAAAAAAAAATAAAAGAAAGAAAACAGTTATGTTATGCTTACCTAAGGTCTTTTTTTGAAAAAGAGGTAATGCACTGAACTAAATGTATCATGTAGTGATTATTTAACTCATTTATCTATCTTCATCTCTGGACAGCATCAACCATGCTGAATACAAAACAACTGGTCTAGTCTGATGATACCAGACAATCTGAGATATTCTATGCCTACCGATCATCTATTATTTCTACATAAGACTTTGGATTGGTTCAATTTTCTCTCTAAATGTCCTCAGTCTCTAGATGATTTAATTGTTTATTGACTGACTTGTGGGTCTACAACTGGTCCAATTAAAACAACTTCCTAAAGACTTTTGGTCTTTAGGACGATTGGTTTAGTTTCCAGTTTGAAACCTTGGCTTCTTCTTCTCTGTTTATTACAGCCATATGTGACATAGAGTATACCACCATCTATTGACAAAACTATACGATGCATCTGGTTTATTCGCTCCAAACCAGTTGGTGGAGATGTCGTCTAACTCCCAAATCCTAATTTTCTTTCCAAAATCTGCTTATAATTTGCTTGAGAAACCACGGTCACTGCTGGACTCCTAAAACTTCACCTCAGTTTTCAAACCTTTTTTAAAACCGCGATAGGCTCAGAGATCATCTACAGCAAACCACAGCAGCTCAGTTCACTTCTTCCAGACAGATTAATGAATGTTTCACTAGACAAAGCACAGCGAGACAGAAAGTCACGCCAGGCCTTTGGCTCCATATGAATAAATATCAACTATGATTTCAGTGGTGACTTCATGCGAGGAGAATGACACAATAACACCAGTTTTTAATGCCCACGCATGCAGACCAAACATAATCAATCACCCAAAGTTCATGGACACAATGGAACACACAATTCAGAAATATTATCAGATTAAATCACTGTTTCAAAATAAAAGCCTTCTCCTATACACGATGCAGCTCATCAGATATACTGGACAAACTGTAGATCACACCATTAATATGAAGTTTAAAATCCAAGCAAAAAAAATAAAAACATCATAATTGACCATATTTTTGACCTTTACCTTCATAGAAAACCTAACCAAAACCATAGAAAAGCTCTTCTGTGTGGAAGATGGCAGCTATCATCATCTGTCTGTGATGCTCCAGATGTTGAGCTGTAAACTGAAAGAACTTCTAAAGGGTTCCTCCATCGTCTCACTTCCCACACCCATTTCTCACTGTGACTTCCTGTCTACTTGCCTGTGGTGTGTATGTGTGACATTAGGAAATGACGTGGACTCCTGCCTTGTCCTCACAGGGCTCACGGTCACGGCTTATTAGTGAGACTCTAAAGCTGCGACTGGCTGAGTGTTCTGCAGATCCTGTATCACTTTATCAAAGGCTAATGGACTCTAAAACAATATTAGACAACCTAAACAAGAAGGTGCATGTTCAATAAATGATCCAACAGGAGAGATTGTGATTTAAAATAACACCTTAAAGTGAAGAGCCATTATAATTAATGACGAGTGGAGACAAACCTTAATACTGATAATAATAAGTTTTAAAAACTAAGTTGACGTTGAATGTTTGTTGTCTTGTTAACTCCTGTTATGTTAATTTATCACAAACCGCCATCCCCGGTCAATTTGACCGGCTGCATGTTTAATTATCCACAATATGTCCAAAACCCCCCAAAACTTAACAATCATTGTTATTATTTTAATATTAACTCCATTAATATCTATTCTATCAATATTTAGTGCAATGGTGTTCCTTACCTTTAACAGAAATTAGGATAATTCACATGTTCAATACTTCTTAATGTCCTTCGGTTATTTTTGAAATACAAACATATAAAACCCAATAATTTCATAAAACATTGAAACTTAACATTTTGTTTTACATAAATGCAATGTTTGTGAATCAGAAGTGAACATATATGTGAAATGAACCTTTTTAATATAATATGTTGATTAAGGGGAGGCAAATTTATTTGTATAGAACATTTCAAATGTTTTATATAAAACATTAAAAGCATCAAGATACAATTTTACAATTAAATTAATAAAAATTAAAGAAGATAAAATACTAATACTAGTTAAATACTATTCTTTCTTATTTTTCCCAGATCCTCAAACTATGAAATTCTTATTCTTTAGATCAGATGGTTCCTGGCTTAAACTGCATATAACATGCAAACATTAAACACATGCTTTCAACAAGTTTTATATTCAAATTGGATTCTATTTCAAATTTATCATTCTTTTTCGGTTACACCCTTTGACATTCTGTGTTAAAAAGATCACATAAAGTCGTGATTTTTGTAAAAAGAATTAAAAATGGATTTTTAAATGACAAGAAACCAACATAAACACAAAATGTTCATTTTAAGAGACCTGATGAATGCTTCTTAAAACTGTACGTTAAAAAGATTTCGACTTTCTCATCTTGCCAAACATCATTTGTCACCTGACTCATAAATTAAAATTCATTTTTAAATCGGAGCTGCATTTTTTGGCTCATAAATAAAACAAATAATCATTATTCCAAACTGCATTTTCTTTTTCAAGACTGCTCATTCAGTGACTAAATTTAAATTATTCACATTTAAGATTTAATTTTCAAAACATTCTCCATCAAAAAGGTACGAAAATCCAATTTGAATATGAAATCGAATATGAAAATTAAAAGGATCAACTAAATCCTAAATTAAATTAAATTATTAAATCCTTTTTCAAAATGAAGCTGCATTTTTTTGTTTTTTTCTTATTTATGCATTTAAGATTTAATTTTCTAAACAAAACATGGACTTTTAAATAACAAGAAACCAACATGAACACAAATATTTTACACAAATAACTTCTTAAAACTGTACTTTAAAAGGTTTTTGACTCATCTCACCCATTTTATATATATATATATATATATATATATATATATATATATATATATATATATATATATTTTTATAAATAACTTTTACAGAAAATCCTGTTCCTCAAAGTCAGTAGATTTGGTATCAGCATCAAAATCCATACAAAACTCTTCATCATATTAGCTCTAGTACTGAAATATATGAATTAACCCCAAATCCTCACATGCACTAAGACGGATAAGGTGGCTATTAGCTCCTGCCCTCTATTGGGGAAAAGTAGTTACTACTCTACTGGAGATTACACCAGAGTGGATTACTCTGGCCATACTAGTGGATCCCATCATATGTATCATGAAATAGTAGTTTTGTTTAAAATAAAAGTGCTGATGGCTCATGTTTTAAATATATTTAATTGTTTTTTTTAAATCACTTCAGCCACATACATGCTGTAAAAATCCATATTAAAAAGAAGTTGGAAGTTCAAGGTAGCCGTTCAGATTACACATCCGCCTTCCTATGATGTGATGGAAATGAGTGAATCGGTGTAGGTGGCAGCCAGCAGACAAACAAAAGCCTGGTTAGTGTCCTGACATCATCATCTGGCTGATTCCTAAAGCGTCTGTCGGCCGACAGACGAGCTCAGGCGGCTCTGACTCAAACAGCGTCATCAACATTACAGCGGCCTCGCTTCTCAAATGTCAGCGGGTCAGGCCACGCGGTCGCAGTCTGGTCTGAGAGACTCATTTCATCAGCTGGACCGGACAGTCTGTAACCAAGTAAACACACGTTCACAAACAAGCTGCAGAGTGTTTCAGATCGCTGTCTACTAGAAAACACACACACGGGGGCATAAAGACACTGCAAAACCTGAAATAGCAGGTGGAAATAGCTTGTTCTTGGTACATTTAGTCCAATATTGAGTAGAATTATCTTATTACACTGGAAGATAATTTAGCTTATTTCAGTTTTTTAATAAGCTAAATTATCTGCCAGTGGAATTCTACTCAATGGACTAATTGTACAATAATTAGATACCTGAGTTTAACACCCTATAGGTTCCTACCCTAAAGGTGAAATTAAAACCCTATGACTGACTATGTAAATTGATGATTTAGTAATAATTACATTTATAATAATAATAATAATAATAATAATAATGAATATTGTCTTCACAGCTGCTGTATGAGGAGTAGGTCAGCTGCAATGTCTTCTACAAGTACCAGCCTATTACTTATTCATATAGCTTATTTCAAGTTGTTTTTTTACCTTATTTGGGTCAATTTGGTCTTGTTTTAAGCCAACAACGCTAACATTTTCTTTAAAAATATTAAATTAGCTAAAATCAAGAAAAAAAAGATCAAATAATATGAGATAATTCTACTCAATATTTGACAAATTTTTACCAAAAACAAGATATTTTCACCCGTTAAGATTTCAGTTTTTGCAGTGGAGTTCAGTTATCTGGGAAAAAGCAGATATTTGAAAACTAGCAATTTTTTCCCCCAATTATACATGAGATGAAAGACAATATGATAAAATTCTCCTAAAACAAAAAAAAAGTCGTTTTTTTAATTATTTTTATTATTTTTTACTTAATTATTTTTTTCTATATTTTATTTATTTTAACCCTTATTATCATTATCCATGTGTGTGTGTTCATGTGAAATATTTTAAAAATAAAAAAATAAAAAAATAAAAATAAACAATATATAATACTTTAAGCCCAAATCTCAAATATTTCTCTGAATGTTTAATTTTTACCTGTACAAATGGGGAAATAAGGACAAACGAATCATCAACATCCAATGCTGACACATCTCATATTCCCTTTCAGTTTATCTCCACTGCTGGTAAGAATCCAAAAGGGGAAAATTCCTCTCTGTCCTTTCCAACACTTCCACACTGTGGAGTAAAATGACCACTGCAGCCTCTTGTGGCTGCAAACAGGACTTTTTTATTCTTTTTGCCAGGATCCATCACTAACTTTGCAGTTTCTATTCAGAACAGGTTCAGGTCTTTTCAAAAAGTTTTCCTGTGAGTGTTCATTGGACATCTCTCTGTCTGCAGCTTCATGAATCGTCCTTATAATCATCACTGTTTCTACAATGCAATTTAGGTCATTTCTGTTGTATTTGAAGCATTATCTAAGTAAAAGACACATAACTTTTGTGCTACAATCTCCATGTTTACTTTATGCTTTAAGGGATACAATCATATTCTAGGCTGCCATCTAGTGACAGAAAGTCTGCAGATGTTTTAGACGTTAGGAAAGGGACTTCATAGGCAACAAGCTGCCCATAGAACACACTTGTCAAAGTGCCACAACACACACACACCGCAACACCATCTTCTCCCAGCGAGGATCAATTCACAAATCCAAAAACTTACCAAAAAGATAAGGTTTTGAAATCAGGGCCCTGGGGCTTGCGTTTTCGTGAATGGCGCTGTTTGCTTTCTATTACAGTTTAACTTGCGAAAGCGGAGCATCGGAAGCACGGGCCAGAATGTGATAAGAGCGGAAAGAAGTCTGTTATTTTAGTGTGGATTGACCCAGTCTAACAGTAATGCTTGGATTCAGCCCAATCCGTAGACTTTACCCTGTCCACAAATAAAAAAAGATGTGCAATTTGACAGAACACTGAAGAAGCACGGAACTGCTGTGAGACCACGAATGAAAGATTTTATTTTTCTCAAGATAACAACAAAAGTTCATTTTCTTGTGATAACAGTTAATTTATCTATTCGACACACTGAACACTGAACCTGGTTTAGGGCTTCTATAGAATCCATTAGGTGACACTTTATGTAACATAATTATGCAACACGAGCACTGATAGAAGATACACAGTCTATAGGCTTGAGCCAAGGTTTGCTTTAAGTGCAACTAGTTCTTCTGTCATGCTTCTCCTAACTTACAACAACAAACATTCTGCTTCTATTCATCCTTCTGCTGCTACAACTAGCAGGGTCTAGTGCAACTTTTATTATTACAGCTCCTGCTGTTTCTACCACAAATCTCCAGATTTACCTGTTACAATCCTAAACCCCCTGATACAAGTGCAGGATTGAGTTTTATACATAAATTGCATTAGAAAACCTCAGCCAACACTAAATAGTATATAAATAACTATATTTATCTGTTTTTATCTGTAATATCAATGCATATCACCAATATCCACATCATCGATACCATAAGAGTATAGTTTAATGTAATATCAGTAGTCGGTCTGCAACTAATGATTTTGATATATAATTTATTTTTGAGATGTTTGTGTGATTATTTAATTGTCTCCTTTATTATCTCCTTTTTAAACATCTTACAGAATGTATTCTACATGTTCTGTAATGATCCTCAGTGTGATTTCTATGATTTTATGGACTAATAATTGATCTTTGAACTCTTATCTTATTGTCTTTTATCTTATCTTATTATTTTATCTTAAAGTCTTTTGTTATTGTTTTAAATGTTTTTTTTATTTTAATATTTTTTTATCTGTAGTAAAAAGATTTTTTTTCAATATTCTTTGCTCTGTAACAGCAACATAAACTGATTCTGACATTTCTACCACTAAATTTCTTTTGATACCAGGTTTAAGCACATAAACTTTTGTGGTTGTAGAGATATTCCATATTTATTATCATTTATAGCAGGAAAATTGAAAAACAGGCCTAGGCTTAAGTTGTTAAAAAAAATGTACCTTTTTGTAGATTACATTAATGTAATTGTAAAATGCACGTTAATGTTACCCTGTAAGGAAATTTTACCTCCACTTCTAGCGTAAACATTAAGTGAACAGCATTCATATTTCACTGTTTTGGTCTGAAACCTCTTTTCAACAACAAGTGTTCATAACCAACAGCTCATTAAGATGTAATCTCTTCATCTAATCACTAATAATAATTCATAATTCACACACAGATGGAACAGCCAGCTGATCAGGTGGACTGGAGGAGTTGGGAATCGATGCCTCTAAATGTGTCCTTTGTTTGATGTAGTTTAGACCTAAATCCTTTCTAAAATAAAAAGCATAAAAGTGGGTTTGCTCACTCTGCAAAACAGGTAGGACGTATATAAAGGATGAGTGACCTTGGCCTAATCATCAGTGTTTTCTGCTACATTCAGCTGGCAAATTAATCAATGCAAATTAGTATATAAGTAAGCCGAATTTAAAAAGGTTCTTGAGTTATATTTCATAAACGAATCATCTTACTTGCTATTTAACAACACAATGGTGGGTTTTGAGTGAAGTTCAGTATCACTTTCTCACAGGCAGGGGAGGGGGCTCGACCGGGGGCCAACAGAGAGCTATGATTCAGTTGGATGTCACGCAGGGGTGTGTTATGGTCCGCTTCTGAGAACTGGATTTGGGAAAGAGGGTTATCAGCAGCTGATAAGGGGCATATTTAAAAGGCTGGGCTGAGATGAGACTACCTTACATCACAGCGGACTGGGGGGGCAGCAGCGACAGAGAACCTACAGAGGACTCGAGGAATCATGCAGCCCAGAACGTTTGTTGTGTCCGTTGCCAGCCTGTTTTTTGCCGTGGGAGTTTCCTGCATGCCCGTTGTGGATCAGTGGCCCCACGTCGCCCAGGGCTGGGGCCAGGTGGTCCGGCTCAGGCACCTGTACGCCGCCAGGCCGGGACAGCACCTTCTGATCAGTGGGGATGGACAGATCCACGGTTCCGCAGAGCAAACTCTGTACAGTAAGTCAAGCAGTTATTAATGAGAGAAATCTCATTAATGAGTGGAGCGGCTTTGGTGGAATTTATTTTTGTTTAACTCTGATGCACATTTGAACTCTAGGTCTGATGGAGATCCGTCCCGTGGGTCCAGGCTGTGTCGTCATCAGAGGAGCAGCAACCTCACGCTTTCTCTGCATTGAGAGCGATGGGAGGCTGTATTCATCGGTAAGAATGTCATAACAAGGTGACAGCCAGTTTAGAGTTGAATCTGTTCCTCATTAAGAATTCATCTGGCAAAAAAAATGTTCATGGGTCTTCAAAAGTCACATATCAGAGAATTATTTGTTTAGGTAGGTAATGTAAAAAGAAAATGTTGTATAATAAGGTGAGATCTATTGGTAACATGATCTACTAGTCAAGTCTATAATCTTAATAATAACTTTTATTCTATATTTTAACTTGAATATCAGTATGCCTTTAAACAGTTTAAATGCTCCAGTTGCCCAGTTAACTATATTACACATAGCGTTTATTAAATATTGCCTAATTGTAAATATCAAGCATACTTTTTATGCCCAAAGCATAAGAATTAGGTTTTAAGGTTTTATACTGTAAAACATTTAATATATACAGATATAACCTAATGTTTTACAAGTCAAATATAGACAAAAATGAAGTAAACAAATATAAAGAAGCTTGTGAATCAAAATTAAACCATATGCTTATAATGCCCATAGCATGAGGATTTGATGAAGAATTTATACTGCAAAAAATCCAACATATACAGATAAAACATTGATAAAGCTTGTAAATCACAACTGTGTTTTATTATTTCAGGTAAAACAAACAAACTTTAGAATAAAGTGTGAACATATGGAACACTGATATGACCCATATTAGATATTGTGGTCAATTTTCCTATTCAAATTATTCCTATTCCTATTATTAGTGAAAATAATTAAATAAACTAGTATTAAATAACTTAATGATAGCTTGTTTTAAATTGAATGTGTTCTAAAGGTTTAACTTTATTGTGACTTTACCATTCATATTGTCATCACAATAGTTTTATGTCATAATGTCTGCTTACAGTTCTTTTAGTACAAATATCATGGCGTGATCTATAAACAAAAGCCATTCATGGATTAAATGTCACCAGCTCCACACTGAGGGTCAAGCCTAGTTCAGGTTGCACCAATATCAGCACAGACGCTTTAGGTTCTAACATCTCGTCAGTCAACAGCTTTCGGTGGTTACACTTCATCTGCTTTCAAACCACATTCACAGCACCGTGGAAAAGGTGCAGCACCATCTCCAGGTGGCGGAAAACCTTTAGGTCAAAATTTGTTGTTGCAATAATCATCTTTTTAGGACATGTGCAGGTTGATTTGGTAAAAATAGACCCTGCACATAATCATAGATTTCATGGACCTGGTTAGCTCGACAGGACCACTTACTGTGGAAATTACACTCCATCTCTACAGGCCCCTGCTGGATGTATTTAATGTTCAATTATGTCAAGCAGTGCAAGCTTCCTCAGGGATTTCATTATTGGGTGATGTGCAAGTGTTTGTTTTAAAAGAACCTATTATGTGTATCCGTGAATAATGTACAATGTCACATAGTATCAAATAATGAGCTAAATATATGTAGAAGTGATTCATTTTAGGAAAAATCCACAGTATTACACTGCTCTGAACATTAGGTTTCCAACAGTTTTTCTACTTTATCCCTAGCTGATGATTTCTTTATATGGTCATCAGCGCATCACCTGTTATAGCCGCGCTTCTTCAAACATGTTACTGGGTCTGTTTCTGCTTATTTGCATGATTTCTAACTGATCCACTGAAAATATATCTCCAAATCTTCTTATCTGCTGTTGTGTCATTATGTAAATGACAGCTGGACTTCTCAAACACTATGAAAATGTAATATTCCCAATTAGCCTGTCTGATGTTACAAGCTGTAACCAAAGTAGATATTTAAAAACCACCCCTTTTAAAATCTTAGCAATGCAGCTTATGAATATATAATAGAAAATGCTGAGTCCTGTAATGATATGTTGTTAATCAGCCTCCAGTGTTCTGAAAACACTGCATGCCAGTCAGTCATTCATTCAAACAGTCGATCGGTTCATCAACCTTTGTCCGGTGTGGTGCAGGGTAGGATGTGTTTGCAAAGTGAAAAACCTGAATGAAAAGAACCAGCAGCAGCAACAACAACCTTGGCCCCTGGCTGGCTCTCTGTGGCCAAGGTAAATAGCTGTCGAATAACTTGCAGAAGCATTTACGTATGTTTCTTTGATAAAAAAGAGACAGGCCTCCTGTCTAAAAACACCATTCATGGAATCAGAATGGAAACTGCAATAGCTTCTATTTCATTATTCATGTTACAGCCTGAGCTAATTTCTAAACCTGTATGGATACGAGTGAATATTCTGTAAACTAGAAAACCAGAAGTAACCAATAGAAGAGAGATGAGCCAGTACAACGCAAATACATAAAGAGTCAAATTCCATTTGCTGTGCAAAGAACATGGACAAAGATTCCTGTGCTGTAAAACATAAATTACAGTTATTTGCAAATATATGCATCATCTTAAAGCCAGTTTTTGATCCACTCGTCAAAATTGGACCCAGGATCAGGGCCTAAAATTAGTTAGAGTTCACTCAGTAAAACTAATTTTTTCTCTATGAGTGAAGAACAAGATGCATTTATGAAGTGACTGCTGGATGTTAAAATTAGAGCCATACCTGTGATGCACAAAAATAGGACTAAAGAAGAAAATATAAAGTGGTAACTTCACCACAAATGTGCATTTTTCACATTTTCAAAAAATGAAATTCTCAGTTTCAGTGTAACATGCACCACCAGCAGATGGAGACAGAACTCTTTCAGAATTTCACTTTTAACGGTTTTATACAGGCTCAGGAAATCAAGCAGTTAGTTGATACTGTGTTTTATTGGTGCCTATTGATCAAATCAAAAAGAGTTTCAAAGAATCTTGTCACTGTCTTACAGAACAGCTACAGCAGAGACGACTGCACCTTCAGGGAGCAGATCCTGCCGGACGGGTACAACGTCTACGTCTCCGATAGACACGGGGTGCTGCTCAGTCTGGGGAACCAGCGGCAGAGGCTGCAGGGCCGAGACCGAGCCGTCCCGGCTCTGGCCCAGTTCCTGCCCAGGATCAGCACCTTGGATCAGGGTCCATCCCCAGCCCTGGAGGACCCGTACCAGGCGGCGCAAGCTGAGGAACCTGTGGACACCATGGACTCCTTCGGAAAGCTCTCTCAGATCATCCACAGTCCCAGCTTTCACAAGAGATGAGGTTTCAGGACTGAGACACTGCAAAATGGATTTTTCCTGAGGTGTCCCGGTTCTCTAAAGCCTCAGACTGTGCGATCTGCCCTGGAGAACCAGGGACTGACTGCAGGTCTAAACCTGGAGAGGCTACTAGGACATCCTGTCAGCTATCTATGGAATGGAAGTGCAGACTCCTGCAGACTGGAGAGTGACACCTGTACTGTGCTAATCCATCTTCTAGCTATCATTAGCAGTCCATAAACTGACTGATCAAGCGGAAGTGCTATAGAGTGCTATAGTGCTATAGCTCCTCCTTCCCAAAATGAAGTTCAGAGAGGAAGGGATGCGTTTGTAAAAAGAAAAAAATGGAGATGTTCTGACGGTTATGTCTTCAGCAAGTTGGTGAACTTTAAAACTTTGCTGTAGTTCACTCATTGGCTCATTTATGGTTCTGTGTTGAGTTACACCACCAAACTGCTAAATTAGTGACAGAGTTTCTTTTGTCTTATTCTCTTACTACAAAAAAAGCAGATAATAACCGAGCAGAGTTGGAGCTAATTATTGTTAAACAGCCCTTTAACTAAAACTACTGGAATGCTGAAAAGAGGAAAGACGTCAGATCCGTACCATCGACCATTGAAAAGATGAACGGACCAATTACAGCCGACATGTAGTTAGATTTCTAGGGAGGTTGACAAAAAAAGACACTGCTGATCAAGTCCACACCAGGCGAACTGTATTGTCTTGTTGCTGTAGAATAAAAGTGTTGTATTTATTGCTTATTTAAAATGTCCAGCAGTTTAAACATGTACGCTTTTATGCTGGTTGAATCTGTTTCGGAATAAAATCGTGATAAAACAGACTCGTTTGTCAAGATTAAATAATTCCATAAATCCATATAGAATCCAAGTGTATCTCAGTGCCTCTGGAGCAGGAGACATTGCTTCATGCCTTACATCATCTAATATGGTAATTTTGGTTATAGATCAAGGTTGCCAGCCTTTTTCTGTTTTAGACTGGATATCACGAGGAGCCCACATTTAAATATTTATCAAGGTCAGCTAAAATAAGTGTTAAAATAGCTGTGGTAATGAGAAGACAAGTCGAGATATGAAGAAATAAGATATAAGTTATTATAAGGTTTAATAAAACAAACCACGTTACATTCAGTTAGAAAACTCCAGGGTGGAAGACTTGAAACGAGCATATATCACACTTACACATGTTATTCTTTAAAGTAAAATATATCACTGTATGAAATACAGAAGTTACTCTTGATTCTGATAGTTCTTTACAAGATTCATCCCATACTATCACTTACTTCTGTTAGCTTCACTCACCTGTTGTCGCTTTTCGTCCATTCTCCATAGAACTAAAAAATCCCAACAACTTAATGAACTTCCGTTTTCTTTTATAAAAGTTCTTCCTCCTACTTTTCCATTCAACACACAGCAGATTGAGGATAGTCTGTTAGCTTGTCAGGCTAGCAATGCTATAATAATTGTCCTACCTATAACAATTATTAGCTTGATTATCCTTCGTCATCAGGTGTGTTGCAGTGAGATGTATGAGGAGCACAGGAGACATTTAAACTGGTCTTAGTCTCTCATTATTTGCGTTTAAATGCAGTTGAAAAGTTCTTTCTTTCCATTTTACCTGCCTGCTTCAAGAAAACAGAACACCTTGACGTAAACGTGACGGCGTGACGTCACGACCCATTCACTGAGGGAGGCTTCTGCAGTAACTTTTAAAAAAGCAGACAAATGCCCCAAGTGGAGGGGCCCAGTTAATAGTTATTAAAAAGGAGGAATCAACAGTGGCCTGAGTCTGACTTTTTATTTTTTGCCACACAAATTGTAATTACTTTGGTTCCATTAATGAGGACATTAATTAATATTTTCAACTTAAAACATCTAACATGAGCTTTATTTCTACAGAGAGCAACTGCCATAGTGGTGGTTTTGCAAGTTAATATGAAAATAGTTCATATACTACACCAATTTTATTGAAAATCTTCTATTATGATGAAATTCACATATGGAAGTGACACAGTAATAAGTCCTCTAGTTGCTGGTTAGCTTTCATTATCTGATGAATGCAACACATGCTAATGTGAATCTATAATATATTTAGAAGACTGAACCTAAACTAGAAACACAGTTAAGATGGCTGACAACCAACCATTCAATCACAGATCAGAAACTCTCCTATGATGGCTCCATAATTTCAACACAGTTTGCTTAATAAATGGGTCAACAGTATTCAGTAATTTAAACAAGTTGTGTGTATTTCTATAATATTTACTTTGGAGATTAAATGCAGGTCAAATGTAAAATTTGTCTTTTCTACCAACAAAATAAAGTTTAAGGGTGAACCCAATGCTCTACTGGTTATCTCTGATCAGTGCACCACAGACCTGGTTATCTCTGATCAGTGCACCACAGACCTTCTTGTTTTTGACTAGTTGATTAACAAAGTGGTGCATTAAGCAGCTGGAGAGTTATTGGAGTCAATAATGGACTAAAATATATCAAGTGAACACAAATCTAAAATACATGTCTATTTTTTAGCAAGTTCCCTCTTTCAGTCAATTAATTGCATTATTTCTCAGCATGAAGGCCTACATGCTGTTTCAAACAATTCAGATTTTATTTCTAGAAATACCTCCACACCTTCACGTGTTATATTCCAGGTATATTTGGCCACGTGAGCTACAAATGACTCATTTTATGTGACTCAGAATAGTCACACAGCAAACAATGAAATACTTGGTACAATTTTTTTTAATATACAGTATTCAAACAGAGTCCAATTAGAACATGTTTCTATCAATAAAATATCCACGTGGTCACATTAAAAAAACACCACAGAACAGCAGATAAATAGTATGATTTCCCTCTGAAAAGTGCACAACAGATTTGGTAGCAAAAAACACTGAAAACAGCTCACACTAGATAGCAGCACCTGGGCTCACTACAAGCCGATAACTGACCCCTTATTAAAACATCCCTTTCACATTGGAATAAGTAAAAAGCATTAGTTTAAATAATTACTTTATCTATAAATCAGTTTCCCCCCCCAGACAGTGATAGCAAAAGGTTTCTTGTACTCAAGACAGTCTGTTGGTTCACCTTAAAGTGTGCACTTGTCTGATAATTTAAGATGCTAAATAGATTAAAAATTTAAAAACTAAAGAACATTATTAGCAGTTGTTCTGCAACAGTAGCAGAGGTTTTACAGTATTAACAGCATCTGTGCATCGTGAAAATCCACTGGAGAGGAGTGTGTCTGTGTATTTGTGTAAAATAAAAATGTTGAAATACTGTACATAGCGACGTAGCTGGAAAAAAATATCATTAGATAGTGATGTTGGGTGAGTAGGTCTATGCTGTAATGTTGAACTGGATGGGGTCATAGGTCAACATGTTAAAATACATCACTGAGGAGCTCAGACCACACTCATGTGGACCTGTTTGAAAACACAGCTTACATTTAAAAAACAATTATTTTTCTACAAAAAAAAAAAAAAAAAAATAGAATTACCACACTAAACTCCCTTAAACGGCATCTCCTCCTCCTAGAGAAGCTCAAACATTCAACTGTGGTGAAAAAAAGAATCAAAACGTAATTTGGAGTGAAATTAAGCTAAGTTTTTTTTTTCTGGGAGCATGATTGTCTAAATGTTGAGCTACAGTTAGGTGTCTCCTCCATTTGTTACCAGCAGGTTAGTGTTTGTTCTGTTGCCTTTGCCTCTTGTTACTTTATATTAAAGGTGTTGTACATCTTTCTGTTCACATGGACTGAAAATTAAGCTACTTTTACACATTTACATTGCATTTCATTAATCCATGTTAGCTTTTTATGCATCTCCAAAGATTTAAACCACAAAATTAAATAATGACTTCAATAGTAAATTTGTTTTTTTCCCCCCACATCATGTACAAGATTGTTGTTCCATAAGATTAAGAAAACAATTTGTTTCATAAATGTCTGGGAAGACTGTTTTAAAAGGAAATTACAGAAATTAACTCAAACAAGAGAAGGCCACATGAAAACCAATTTGTTAAAAAGCAAGACATTTTAAAATTTCGACATAACCCTTGCATATCTTGAGAATCCTGGCTCATAAAGCTCAAAATACCACGATTTTATATCCTATTATCTGATAAATTAAACCAGGAGATGATCAGAGAAAGACAGAGGCAACAGAAATGAGTTTAACACTGATGTACAGCCACATCTTCAGTGTTTTAAAAGCCTGGTTCTGCTGTCCACACTAACATTAAAAATGGCTTCATATTATCTGGACCAAAAACACAAAACGAACCATACGATGCTGATGTCACTATCTAGATACCTGAGTCAGTGTGTCACTCAGACATGTTCACATTACAGTGATGGTTATACGTACAACAGGTAATTGGCTAATAGACTGGCCCGCTGTAAACACAGAATCAAGGGTTTCAGCCATCTCAGGTAGAAAAATCAAGTGGATATCAGCTACATTTGCAGTCTTGCGAGGGAATCTTAACAAAAAAAATGGAGTTTCTTTGACTATCTCAGACTGCTGAAACCCTGTGGAAGAATAATTTTGGATGAAGGCAACTCTTTAGGCAAAACATGTTTCAGGGTTTATATTGGCACTACACTATTGCTTTAAAGCAGACTTGAAACTATCTTTTAAAACGGAGAGAAGTATAAAAACATTTTGGACTTATATTCTGTTGAGTAGAAATTTAAGATCACACTTTAAATAAAGCTGATGATAAATAGAGCTCAGTTTATACTAGTTTACTGTTAGATTCTGGTGCAATCTTTGATTGATTGATTTATTATTAAAAAACCTTTTAAGTGAGAATGTATATGCTTCTTAGACCAGCAGATCCTCCAAATGTGCAACTCCTTTCAAAACCAGAGACAGAAATATGAAAGTCTAAATTGATTATCTACCTGAACTTGAGTTGGACCTGTTCATTTAAAAAAAAAAAAAAAAAAAGCCTAAAAACAAGGTTCACACTGTTTGCAGATGTGCTTCTTCCAACCTCTGGTTCAGCTAGGATCAGGTCCTCTGGTCTATTTGCAGACGTCTACAGCTACATCCAGTATTCATGAATACCATCATCTGCTGACAGCAATGCTGCTGGAGGGTGTGCTGCAGCAGCTCTTGTAATTCCATGGAAGATATAGAACTGGCGACGGCAGATGAAGATGCCTGGCGGAGTGCATGTTTTTGTTCTGGAAAACCTGAGAAGAGAGGAGGTATGGTTGTAGTACAGTATAGCACTTGGCCGCTTCTGGTTCAAGAGCTGGAGGTTGAGGAGTGGTTGTAATTCATGTCCAGAAAATATCTACTTAAAAAAAAAAAAAAAAACGGAATACGGTGTGTTCATTTAGGGGCTGGGATGCAGCCCCGGCTGTGAAGGCGTGACGTCCGATGCTCTCAGCGTGTCCTCCTGTAGTACGCCATGGCTGCCACCAATACTACTGATGCTACTATGGCTACCGTCCTCCACCGAGAAAAGCCACGGATCACCCCTTCCTGAAACGTAGAAAGAGAAATGTGTGATTATATCATGATAACGTGACACATGCAAAAATGTGGAGGACTTCGCTGCATCAACTTTAAGACAGCTGTATGGTGCTATACGGCAGCTGAATGACTGAAAGGCTTCAATGCTTCAGATAAGCCATACACTTCAAGACAGGGTTCACTAACAGATGTTTCTGTAATGAGCAGTTAAAAAATGTAATTTATTTAAAGTCATACATCTTCAAATTTAATTCTAACAAACTGAAAAAAAATTGGGAAAGAAAGAACAATTTACATGTATCTAACATTGTGTCATATTTAAATTATTCATAGTTGCAAAAAAAGATAATATAGAGGATAAAATGAAAAAAAAAATCACATATTAAATCACAATTTATCACAATATTGGAGGAAAAAACAACAATTGCAATTAGATTATTTTTCCCCAAACCGTTCAGCCTTAATCCGTGTGACTCCATACATTTGAACCACAAAGCCTTAAAGCAATGTTTCAGACATATTTATGGAAACTGTGTGACTCACCCAGCCGCCCTGCTGAACCAGCCAGGAGTACAGCTGCTCTCTGATGACCTGCATAACCCAGCTGATGACGAGTCTGATATTTTCTAGATGGTCGGTGGTCAGTGCCTTTAAGAGACCAAAACAAAAAACACCAGTCAGACGAAGTGTGGAATGTCCAGACGTGTGTGTGTGATGCAAGAATGAAATCCTTAAATTACACTCAAACGAAGCCTTTCCCACAGAGAAATGTGTCACTTTTTGAACACACGTGAAGTTCAGGGATAGTTGTCACAAGGTTCAAGGTTTCATGGTTGTAAATAGTTGAATGTATCTAAACATGCAGAGCTTATCAACAATTAAACACTGGGCCAATTACTGGATATCAGCAGCTTAAAATGGCTGATTCACAATTCCCAAAGTTTCAAAACAGTCAGTTCAAGATATGAACATGAAAAGAGGTTTTCCTTGCTGTCTTTTATGTTGTGTAGTAGCAAAGATCAGAATTGAAATTAACTGGGATTACAGAATAGATCAGATTCAACTTTAACGTCATTGCACATGTCACAAGTACAAAGCAACAAGATGCAGATAGCATCTGTCCAGAAGTGCTTCAGTTGTGACTAAAACCGCTATGGTACGTTATGTAATGTATACAGACTATATAATATATATGATAATTATGGTGGAGTGTATGGTACAGTATATATAAACTACTCAAATATTTCCAAATTCAAATGTAATGGGTGGTATATAGAACATATAACGTAAATACAGCTGTGGGAGAGTTGTTTCTACCCTGTGTATGAGTCTGTAGGCCAGATGGAAGAGAGCCACCACTCGACCCCAGTTGATGCCGTCAGCAAAGATGCTCCTGGCCACCTTCATGAAGATGTCCTGAGCACAGTTACTCTGGACCTGGTTGATGAGTCTGACAGGATGAAATTCAGGACAAATTCAACATGTAACGATGATCACAGTGTAGGTGTGCACCAGTTTTAATATGCATAAGACTTGGGTGCATTTACTGTTGTGTTCAAAATAGTAGCAGTGTGTTTAAAAAAGTGAGTAAAGCCAAAATCATTATAATAATTTATTTTAATGCATTGGGAATACTGCATTTAAATCAAAATGTGAAGAAAAATGTGCCAATTCTTTATTTACTTTACAAGAAATGAACAGCAGTGTCTGTATTTTTCTTTACAAACTCAAATATTTACTGTATGAAGTGAAACATCTTCAGGATTTAGCATTCCTGAGAATCAATAAAGTAATAGTTATTTGTAAAATCACGGTTTTTAAGACCTGCTTCACATCACATGTATTGCATGGAGTCGACCAATTTCTGGCACCTACGAACGGGCATTTCCTCCATATTTCTTCATTTTGCTGCAGAAACAGCATGTTTTTAATGGACTTAAGGTCCAGGTATTGAACTGTCCACTTTAATTTTTTGGTCTGGAACTAAGATGCTGCTGGTTTACTGATGTCTTTGGGGTTTTTGTCTTGTTGAGACATACATTTCAAGGGCACTTCCTCCTCGGCATGAGGCAATATGACTTCAAGTATTTTGATAAAGGCAAATTTCTGTAGATTAATTCAATAATGTACATATTTTTGTTCACATTTTGATTTAGGATATAACATGCAGTGTTATTTATTTTACTATTATAAGGATTTTGGCGTTAATCACTTTTTTAAACACACTGCTATTATTTTGAACACAACTGTATGTGGTGCTAGGGAAAATGCTTCCAATAAAAAAATATGCAAGGACTGGGAAGTATAACATTTCATACGAATACCAGTGTTTTGTTGCCTTTCTATGATATTCAAATATGATTTTCAAATTTGTTGATACCCAATTTGGGGTTTTCAGTAGTTATCACTTATAATCATCAATCTTAAAAGAAATATACACTTGAAACATGCTGTATGTGTGAAATGAATATATATGCAATTCAAGTTTTTACATTTTGATTGACATTACTAAAATACATCAACTTTTTCATGATGTTCTAATTATATAACCAGCACCTGCATATTTAAAAAGTCCTGCATTACTAGCTATTCCTCAGTCATGCACACACAGTTTTGTGCATTATGTAAATCAATGGTGTTTTATAACGTGTTGACTAAAGCTCACACAAGAGACCTACACAGCTGCATCTGCTCCCATTCAAACACAGGAATCATTGTTCCAGAGCACACATCTTACCGTTGGAGCTCGGCATTTCTGTTCATCTCATCTGCGATCTTCAGCAGCTGTTCCACCACTTCTTTGATTTGTGGATCTTTTTGTTCATTCGAGCTTCCTCCCAGATCCTCAGTGGAGACGTGGCGTTCAGGGTCCTCCGTGTTTATACGTTCCACCACGTACCTGCAATAGCGAAAAACTGCTTAACAAGGGATTACCACAAATATGTCTGTGTATTTCTAGCAGATTGTAACCAAGCGGATGCTGCTCATCACACAGAAATCAGACACGTTTTGTTTTATTATCTGTTCTGAAGGTGACATGTGGTGGTAATGAAGACCAGTCCATATGGGTGGTAAGGCAAGGCTGTTTTGATTAAATGCATTTAGAGTATATATTGAGTCCAGTTTCAGTAGCACCTGAATAAAACCTGCTGCCTAATGACAGCTAATAGAGCTTTACCTTTTCAAGTAGAAGTAGCCTTTTTAAAGCAATTAGCAAGTAATTTCTTGTAAGTTATATCTATATTCAGTCCTTTATATGATACCTAGCTACCTACCTATCCATCCATCTATTTGTTCTGTCCTACCTTAGACTTGATCATAAAAAAAGCACTGGTATCGACTTATGACAGGACTTACGCTCTGAGGACCACTGCTCCTTGTTCCAGGATGGGATCGTCGATGACATCTAGAACAATGAGAGGACTCGTTAACATCCATGATTATTCCAGTCATAAACATGCCAATGTTTGAGAAATATTCAAAAAAGTAAGAAAGAACTGTAGTTTTCCTTACATATAAAAATATTCTATATTGTTATTAAGTGTGTTTCCATAAAACTATTTTTTTTTTGCATTTTCAATTTATACATAAAAAATTTGAATTACCACAGTGGTTTTTGTTTTTCCCTCTTTCTGATTATATTTTATACATGATTTTCCATCATATGAGGTTTGACTGACTAATTCTTCATCTATTTCATTGACAGAAAATATTTTAAGGAAAAGAACCAGGAAATTTCTGGTTCCAGCTTCTCAATTTAATTTTTCATGTTTCTAAAGTCAACTAGTAGTCCATGGGGTTTGATCATAGGCAATCCTAAATGACATCCATTACAATGGTGAAAATGCTGATTTTCATAACTCCTGAACCAGACAACATACATTTTCATAGAATTTTAGCACAAGGAAACAAACAGAAAAGTCACTGGCATGGTCCAACAACTGTATTTTGGTGAAAAACAGGCAAACAACACATTTAGGCTCAGAACAACAGACTTTATTTCTATTTTGTTGTGCAATAGTTCCCTGCAATAATCAAATGAAGCAAGTTTATTCTCATATATGTCACAAAGTTAATAACGTGATAATCAGAAATATTTCTTTAGCAAATGAGTGAATAAAACTGTTGACTCATGTAAATATGCTGTAAACCTATATGTTCACATATATAAAGTCTGATCATACAGAGCAGTTTTTGTTTAACCTAGCAAGTCGACACAAATTAGGCCAGTGGTTCAAGGCAATGACACAAACGTTGGTGCTCGGTTTCTCTTCAAAACCTCAATTTGAGCCGTGGGAGAGAGACAGAATCCTGAACCTCCCAGATCTACTCTGACAGGCCAACAGCAGCAGGACCAGCAGCTACAGCCACACTCTGTAGTACAGGATTATCTTCCAAGAGACATTCCCTCATTGTGTGTTTTCATGATGATGCTAGAGCGCTTCCTAACGTTGGATTCAGACTACCAGCAACAAAGCAACAGGCGATGATTCATTTCCAATGGAAGGCAGTGACACAAAGCTACAAATATTCTACCGTGGCACCCTGCAGAGCATCCTGTCCAGCGGAATCACTGAATACAGCAGAAAAAGCAGTGAGCAAACAGTGAGCACATCTGGAAAAATTAATGGTGCCCCACTCCTTTATTCATTTATTTTTTGCAAGACGCATACATCACCACCTCAATCGAAAAAGTGATAGAAGGTACCAGATCCTCCAGACTCAAACAGCTTCATCCACTGGGCTGTGAAAAAGATGAACTCTCCCCTTCGTCTCTAGTGTAATAAAATACTTCATATAAAAACTATGACATCAAAAAAAAAAATAATAGATTCAGTAGCGCCAGTAAAACAAAAAAAGCCTCTATTGCAACCAAATACAAGCCAAAAAAATTACATAATAAAAAAAGCTCATTTTTTCCTCATATGTGAACTGGTTTCTGTAAAAAAAATTCAGCAATTAATTGCCTGTGCAATTAATTGAATTTTAATCACAATTTGTCAAACAATCTCAAAAATCATACTGGAGTTAAATGGATATTTTCCATTACACAATTTCCATTTATTTGAGAAAGAGTGGATGAATGTGAGAGCCACACACACACACACACTTTCAGTTTCTATTAAAACTGTCATAGTTTAATGTGTCATGTGACAGATGATGATGTGACAGCCCAGAGGTACGATGTGGATTATGTTGCTGTAGGATGAACTCCTGACTAACTAGGTCTAGATCATGGGGTTCTGCTTAGCTCTAGAGCTCTGGTCCTAGAAAAGACCCAGACATCAGGCTTCATCCATGCTGATATACAGACGGGGGGTCAACTTTCCACACTTTAAGTCCATTACTGCAGAAAAGCTCTAAGTCTAAGTTGTTAACTATTACTTGATTCCTGAAAATTAATCTCTCTCTTTTTTGGGTCTTTTTTGGGTTAACTGATTATTTTTGTACCATTTAAATGCTCCATATTCTGCCCTTTCCTGTTTTTTATTTGGAATTTTAACATCACTAACAAGATTTTAAGTAGCAAAGATCATCTCAGTATAGTTTTCCACTTCTTTTCTGCAGCTTCTTTCTAAGCCTCTCCTCCTCCTCTTTAAATGGCTGTGGGGGGTGTTGGTGGTGACTGTATAGTTGTGAGATCACAACTTCACGTAAGTCATGACTGCTTGTTTTAAGGCACAGTTTATGAATACAGGCTGTGTATGTTTCTCTGTGGATTGAGTGTGTGAACATGGGCCAGTATTAATCCACTATCTCCTGTCATGTCATATATATATATATATATATATATATATATATATATATATATATATATATATATATATATATATGGGTCTAATAAATCTATAAGGTGTTCATTGCAATTAAACTGCTTAAATTTCAATAAAAATGTGTTCTAAATCTTTTGAACTGTAGTGTATATATGGTGACATAACATCCAAGATTTGCTAAAAGATGATACCCAATATCTATGTTGCAACACAACAAATGTTTAACATCTCTAAGTACAGTCACTCATTCTCAATAAATGCATTGTGTAACTAAAAAAACAATCGTCTGAATAATCGTGATTCCAATATTGACCAAAATAACCGTGATAATGATTTTTTTTCCCATAACTGAGCAGCCTTAATCCCATGTATATTTTAATTCTGTGGGAAACACTGATGCATGTACAATCTCCCCATCATAACAAAATGAATCATGTCAGAGTTCCTTAAATATAGACACACACCAGTGTGTACTTTATATGTAATAATGTGTGGTTTTATTATTATAGTTAAACTGACTGACTACAATGTCTATGTGTTACTGCTGCTGAATATCTATATCTATAATAATAGTGTGGCATTTAATTAAATTAGCTTCATAATAATTGTTGTACATATTTGTTAATCTTCAGTTACAAGGGGGAAAAAAAAGATCACAGTGAACATTGTGTTTCATAGTTTGCTTTCACATCAGTCTTTGCAGGTCAACAGTGACTCAGCCAGAACTTTGCATGTTTTATTACCTTGTTTTTAATCACTGGCCACACAGACGTTACCTGGCAGGGAAAGATACTGAATTTCACTTTAGCAGGATTGAACATTACCTTTATTTTCTTAGGAACTTATTTATTTTTTAAATCAGCAGTAATAGACTTGTTATTCACAGCAGCCACATGGGAATGAAATGGCAGGTAAACACAGGTGTTTATCAATGACTGATTAAGTTTCTGTTTCAGCATGTTGGAACCTAATTTAGTATCATTAGTAAAACATATGTTTACCTACTATTTAATATCGATATAGCTGAAAAAAGACGTTTGTCATTGTGTGACTAAACTAAATTTATCGAGAAGCAGACCACATCCGCGTGCACGCGCATTGGAACCAGTTAGTCTGCAAACCAGAAGAAACCTAACACCTGCAAGTGTTGAAAACAAGAACAGAACACGTAGTTCCCTGCTAAAAAAACAAACTACAATTTAATGTTCAACACAGTATATGTGCGTCTGGTCATTTCTGTATTAGAACAGAAACGTTCACTTGGCTTAAAATTACTTTTTTATTTGAGGAAATAAACGTAGACAGGGCAGCAAGCGTCTGTTGGGGAATTAAGACCATTACACGCTTTGACATGACACTGGTTGAAAGTGAGAAATAGTATAAAAATCACAAATTCAGGTTTTATTTCCCACATTATCAGAAACTATACCAGAGTCACCAGTTAACACGGTCACCCGTTAAACCTAAACACCACCTTTTCCTGTGCACTTCGAGTCTTTTTTTCTGCACACGACAGGTTAGTTATGGCAAAAAAACTCAATTCAAAAAATTTAAAAACAAATTTACATGTTTAAACCAGTATAAAATCCTAAAATACGCTTTTAAGTTTGTTTCTCACATTATAAGAAACAACGCAAGAGCTTTCCCGGTAATCTAAACGGAAAGGCGTCAAAAGACGGCAGCGGTGGAACACAACCGTGTTACGGTAAAAAAAAAAAAAAAACAGCTGGTTAAAAGTTCAGGTATTCTTCCGGTCTCTCTATTCAACAGGTGACTTATTTATACTTATAAAACGTATTAATTAATGATTTAATATTTAAATATAATATATACCCTGTTGTATTGAGTTCAGCCTGTTTAGTTTTTTTAGTTTTATTTTAATTTAGAATCTGTTTTTTTGGTGTTTTTATTTAATTTTGAATTAGTGATTTCATTGTTTTATTTTTTATTTTAATTTAGACTCAGTAGTTTTAGTGGTTTTATTTTTATTTTGAATCAGTGGTTTTATTTTATTATTTTTTTATTTAGATTCACTAGTTTCAGTGTTTTAATTTATATATATATATATATATTTTATTTAACCATTAAAACCTGACATGTCTTCACGTACCTTCCCCACCGACGGCGCCTTGCGGTTCCTCGTCTCCGTCGCGTTTCTCGTCTTCTCGGCCGTCAGCCATGGTTCTTCTCTTCTCTTCAAGTGGTAATGGACGGGTTAGATGTTTGCTGTCGACATATAATGTTAAAAAACACACTTTCCCGGCCGAATAAAAAAGTCTCTGGGTCTCCGGTGAAAAAGTTTTCGCCTTCACTTCCGCGGCAGAACACGGAAGTGACGCGGAAGCGACCAGCGACACGCCCCGTTATTCCCGCCCAGAAACGACGCTCATAAATCCGGTGATTAGTGGTGGGAACCATAGGTGGGAACCGGATCATTTGGCTCGGCTCACTAAGAAGAGCCGACTCTTTCGGCTCCCAAACGGCTCTCAATTTTTACCATTTATACCGTTCTGTACTTCAGTGAATTTAGTTAATTTTGACTTGTGATTTGTGTATATATATATATATATATATATATATATATATATATATATATATATATATATATATATATATATATATATATATATATATATATATATATATATATATATATATATATTGTGTGTGTGTTAAAATAAAACCACTGATTCAAAATTAAAAT
Organism: Lepturacanthus savala; assembly: GCA_030544235.1. Classification (NCBI taxonomy): domain Eukaryota; kingdom Metazoa; phylum Chordata; class Actinopteri; order Scombriformes; family Trichiuridae; genus Lepturacanthus; species Lepturacanthus savala. The sequence continues at coordinate 22,491,953 of CM060462.1, read as the reverse complement.
AAAAATTAAAACACTAAAAACACTAATTCAAAATTAAAATAAAAACACTAAAACCACTAATTCAAAATTAAAATAAAAATTAAAACACTAAAAACCCTAATTCAAAATTAAAATAAAAACACTAAAGTTACAGATTCAAATAAACATCTCTGAATGTTGAGTTAAAAAATGACAGTCGATTATAACTCTGAACTGAGTATCTTGCATGAAGAGTTGATTTCAAAACACTCTATTTTGAGTCTGATGACGCCACACAGAGTAAAATATTGACGCTAGAAAAATGCTCTATCAAAAGAGTAACTTTTACTCTTTTTAGAGTTTACTATCTGCGGCAGAGTACATTTTTTTTCAATTGGAGTAAATTTTACTCAGGTAAAATTCCTGTGTAGCAGGAGGAAAAACCCTGGTGTTGGTTTCAGGCTGTTGTTGGTCTATTCAACGTCGTTCTCCTGTATCCACAGTGTACAAACGTATTGTGTCACATTGTTGTTTTTCATCCAGCAGATTTCCATCCTGTTGTTATTAGTCATGTTCTCCAAGTCGTTTGGGGTCGGCCGACCTGTAATCTGAGAGATTTCACTGTCTCTGTCACAACATGTCAGGCTGTTGTGGTGAGGGTTCATGTGGTTATTTCAGAACTATTATACAACAGCTGTATCTACAACCATCCTGTAGACTCATACACAATAAACACCTCACTGACTGTAGAAACACGAGTCCAACGTGGTGTTTACTGTCCTCATTTCTCTTCCTGGGATCATGAAGACAACCACAGCCAAACAAAACCAGTGGAGCGGATACTGTGGTTCCAGAATAGACCTGGACCTGACTGACGACACGGTTCTCCTGCCACACACAAAAACATGAATAAAAACCAAAATCACGAAACTCACCGCAATTACAGCCGCAAACCGAGGTGACAAGAATCAACAATAAAGCAGAAAACACTGTAAATCTGGACGAGAGGCACTGGGAGAGGTAGATAAATTATATATCCAGCTCTGGAAATAATAAAACACCACTGCCTTTTTCTGAAATCAGCATTTCTACATGAATTCCAGCCATTTCATTCCAGCGTTCTGAAACTGAAGCATTCTGAAATCTACTGAAACTTGTATTAAATTACTGTTTCAGTAATTTTAGGTGGACTTTCAGTAAAAAGGGGTTCATTTGAAAACAAAACAAACAGATAAAGACCGTTTTGGAAAAGAATGATCTGAGGATTGTAGTTTTCAGTATTTTAGTAGATTATTAGTAGAGTTTCAGTAACTTTTAGTAGATTTTCATTAAATTTCAGTAGATATTCAGCAGATTATCAGTAGACTTTCAGTAAGTTTAGGTCGATTTCACCCGATTGGGAAAGTTTCAGTAGATTTCATGTACATTTTCAGTAATTTTCAGTAGATTGTCAGTAATTGTCAAAGACAAAAATAAGAGACAATAAAAGAGATAGTAAAATAAGAAACCGCTGCATTTTTTTTTCTGAAATCAGCATCTCTACATGTTTTCCAGCCATTTCATTCCAGCGTCTGTTGAATTCCAACACGTACACCTCATTCTGCTTAAAGAGGAACCGGGAGGTGAAGTCACCCAAGAACAATGGTAAAGACTGTGGAGAGCATGAAAGCTGGGATTAAAAATAAGGGTTATTGCACCAAATATCGATTCCTGAACTATTCTTAAGTGTAAACATTAGTATTTTGCCCAAACACAAGTAGTACAATCAGAGAAAATCGGATCATTTTGCAGTGGTCTCTTATTGTTTTTAAGATGTAAACTATCAGTCAAAGGTTTTATTCCTTGATTTTTCAGTTTTTATTACAATCTTCCTAATTTAAAGTCTCATCTGACAGATGATGATCTGACAGCCCAGAAGTATGATGTGGGCTATCTTGCTGTAGGATTTTGGATTTTACTGTAGGACTAACTAGGTCTAGGTCAAAAACGTTCAAAGAGCCATATTGGACCAAAAAAATAACAAAACAATTCTATCTGGAGTTGCAAAAAAATAAAAGCCTTATATGAAGGCAACACAGGCTGTAAGTATTATTGTATCTACTGTATATTAGCTAACTATTACTAAATAGGCTACAAATACATAATGAGCATTCATGATTAAATGTTTATTTTCCCTGCAGCTCATCCTGATGAGAATGATACTCTGCTGTACCACATTTGCTGCTTTAACTTTAACTTCCATAATGTAATATGTTTTGTTGCATTGATGAAATTATAGAAATACAATAAAGAAATCAGATTTTTGGTTCATTCATTTTTATTTTGAGGATTTGAAAAAAAAATACAATACAATTGTCTTCTCTTTCCCCCCTTATCTGATCAACAGAGTGCAATAAAATTCAACCTGCAGTTATAAAAAAAAACAGCAAGGTAAGTAGGCTATATAAGATGGAAATAAGCCTGTTTAATTTAGATTCCAAAGCATTTATGGGTATAATACTTACTTATTACACATCCACCTGTTTGTTTACAATAGGTACCTGCCTGGCACATGGATGTATAATATAACTAGATACCAGACTGAAAAACAGCCGCCATTCATTTCAATGGAAGTTGCTCGTCTGGTAAATACTATGGATGGATTATAAACGTAAAATTGTGGCACTTGTAGGAAATGATCAACTTTAAAGCCTTCATTTATGTTCATTACTGCAGAAAAGTTGTTAACTATTACTTGATTCCTGGAATTTAATATCTCTCTTTTTTGGGTCGGGTAGTTTACTACTTATTTTTATACCATTTAAATTTCCCATATTATACACTTTCATGTTTTTATTTGAGATTTTGACATCCATAACAAGATTTTAATACCAAAGATCATCTCAATATAGTTTTGCACTCAATGTCTGTATAGTTGTAGTCACTTCATGACTCACTTGTAGTCACTTCATGACTCACTTTCAGTTCAGTTTCTGAATACAGGCTGTGTATGTTTCTCTGTGGATTGAGTGTTTTTTAAACATGGGACAGTATTAATACACTCTGTCATATATACAGTAAAATATATCTATAGGGGTCTAATAAATCTATAAGGTATTCTGGACGTAAACTACTTAAATTTCAATAAATATGGAAAAATGTGTGTTCTAAAACCTTTAAACAGTAGTGTATATGTCAGTACTCTTGGGATGAACAGTGGCAGGGATAAAGATTACCAAAGATAAGGAGGGAAAGATCAGAGTTTTCTAATACCAAGACAAATGTGTAATATAAATCACATCTCTACCAAATTAAACTCTGCATCAATGAGCTACTCAGTCATTGGTTATATTGTATGTGGCAGAAACACAAAAAACGCAATATGAAAACGAAACAAAAATCAAGTGCAGGAAATGAGGCAAGATGAGACATATCCTGGGGAAACAACCCAACATCATGACCAGAGTGGCTTCATCCTGGAACAGACAAGGGGAAAAGAAAACCAGGAAGAAACAAAAACAGCTGGTAGAAAGTGTTCAGAGACAAGTGGGAAAATCCCGGAAGGAAGAAGACAAGTCAACAAAACCGAACCAGCTGGAGGAAATTCATGAAGGAGGTATGATCCCTGAAGAGAAAAAGGTTTTAGGTCAAGTCAGTGGTCTCATATATGTAATGAAATATGGTGATTTATTCATTTAATTCAGATACAAGTTCCCTGCTGTCTTCTAATAAAGTTTAATTAACCCTCCTGTTATGTTATGGGTCAAATTGACCCGTTTTAAAGTTTGAAGATTGAAGAAAAATAGTTAAAAAAATTTTTCAGGATGAAACTTCTTCATATTGCCTTAATTAGTGTAATCAATGTATAAAATGAAAATGGGTCATACTGATTAGCATCAAACTGGAGGTAAAAGCATGCCAGAAATGTCAGAATATTTCTTTCTTTGCACATATTACACACACACATACACACAAAAACTCAATTTGAATGGAAAATATGTTGAGAGAAACACTTTTAAAAGTGGTGTAACATTAAGAGAGGGTTTGAACATGCATTTATTTTACAAAAAACTAGTGACTTATCCTAATTAAACCATTACCTGTTAGAGGTCAGGAACACCATTGTACTAAATACTGATAGAATGGTTAGCAATGGAGTTAACAATGAAACTAACAATGAACTAACAAACAACCCCCTCTGCATATCGAGTCTGGATCCTCATCATATGCTGTAACAACCTGTATACAAAAATATATAAAACACATATACGTGTATTAAGAAAATCAAGTGTGATTGCAAAAGGCAAGGCAAGGCAAGTTTATTTGTATAGCACATTTCAACAACGAGGTAATTCAAAGTGCTTTACATAAAACATTAAAAGCATCAAGATACAATTTAAAACAGTTGATTAAAATAAAAATAAAAATTAAGAAAAATAAAATTTAAAATGTTTAAATTAAAACAATACAATTTAAAATAGTCAATTAAAATAAAAAAAACATAATCTTTAAAATATTTTAAATAAAACGTGTTTAAATATAAGAATATATGATGACAAATATGATAATAGATATGTGGAATTCCTATAAATTGTGTGGAGAAAACTGTGTTAAGACTTATCTTAAATGTGAAATTCCTATCATTCGTTGTGATAAATATAACTGAGACATACTCTATCAGTGCCTTGAATACAATGAGTATTAAATCAGACACAAAATAAAAACTCCATAAAATCCCATTTCACTTTTTTAATACAATAATCAACTAAATCATGGTAATATTTTATAGAAAAAAAACTTTAGTAGCACAATTAGTGTTACTGTATTTACGTCCAAGTATTGAGTTGTGTTCTTTTTCCATATTCAGCAGCGTAACTTTCTTCATCTCAAATCATTGATCAACAGAAAATGAATCAGTTCCTTTGGTAAATGGATAATTGTTTAAATATGTTTTCAATGAAAAAGAACATTTGCTGATTACAGTTTCTCAAATATGAGTTTCTGAAGGAGTTTGGGTTTTTAACTGTTTACAAGAGACATTTTACATTATTTCCTAGAATTTTATAGATAAAATAAAAATAATCCTTAGTTGCTGCCTAATCTCATTTGAAGAATAACTGAAATAAAATATATTAGGCATATTATAATGCATATGTGTAAATCTGGTCCTGCTCCTCATTTTCTGTGGCCCCTCAGGAGCTTCACAGACTTGTGTGATTTATTGACGGGAAAGTGAATAAATGCTTGAACTTAACAGAGACACGCAGGTCACAATGTCTTTGTACGACTTCGTTAATTCCAAAATCTTTTCTCAATTGGCCACGAAGGTTGTTTAAAAACAGGAACTGTTTTTCTTTATTTTCCTTTGTTGAAGTACATCTGTCATTACTTTCTTGTACTTTCTATTCTTTAATATTTAACATAGCAACACAAAACCATAGATTCCAATCTTTGGAAAAATCCATTTAAATAAATAAAATTGTTGATAGTGGTTATCAGCATATTCTTGTATGAGTCTTTAGATATTTGTGTAATTTTTAATAATTATAAACTAAAAAAACAGCACTATTATGGGTGGAGAGGCATTTATCTAATATAATAACATATATCATAATAATACATAGATACATATATATATAATCTTTATAATAATAAATGGTGTAATGCAACAAGGCTGCCACATGATGGCGATGATGAACCGTAAATCACTTCTTTTTGCTGTTGCCTCTGAGCCTGTTATCTTCTAAAGTGGGTGTGTAAGAGATAGTTGTGTGTTATCATCTACCCACCCACCACCGCTAAAACCAGCCTGGCAGGTTTCTGTTCAGCCACATCCCAGTAAATGAAATGAATGGATGAGTATGTGGTCCTGACATGTTGGTAGTTTTCCTCTCGCTCACTGATACCACAACAAACTGCCAAATCACAGCCTGATAACATATAATTAAAAGCTGGAGGCAACAGGGTCTTACAGTAACATCTGTCATCACTGTGTAAAATGTGAAATTTCAGTATGAGAATGGAAAAGAGTCCGGTCCTTAGTTAAAAATTGTACCTGGTTTACCTGACTGAGGCTTTGTGTATTAAAGGCTATAGTTATATAAATAAAATGATATAAAAATCAAATTCAACACTGATTCTTGTGTTTGAGAAAAGAACAAAATATGAATAGACTTCAAAAACCCGCCTAGCATTTTTCTTATAAAACCTTGTGCTTTATTTACATAGTTGAAGAGTGTATGTACCAGGTGTATAATATAGGAGAATAAATCTAATAAAACCCATATCAGTATGTGTCACCCTCTTAATTTAATGGCCTAAGTCATTTTTTGACAAAAGTGAGCTTTTTTGGCTTAAATCTTCTCTTGATGATGCTGCCGCGTCTGGTAAAATCACTTTAATACTAAGTTGAAAGGATCAGACTCATTATATCCTATAGGACAATGGACATTTTATTTAGGACATTTTATTTTGTGCTCAAATCAGAGTAAAATGTCAATTTAACAAGTTTTCATGATGGTGGCTGCTTCAAGAATCAAGAATCTATGGTGCAAAAGAAGCTCTGAACATGCTTCTTGAAACAATTTCTACTGGTGAGTGATAAATGCTTTAGGCAAATTTTTTGTAATAATTTAGAGTAAATATCACAAGTTATATTTTAATAATACATCAATATAAAGTTATGTGCATATCAATAAATTCAATAAATAAGTAGCCAAATATAAAGAAACATGTCATCACTGCATTGAGAATTTGCATTAGTTTAATTTAACTCCAGGTAATGTAAGTTGAGTTTTCACTATGGAATGAAAGTTTAAACCAGGTTTAAAGTTGAAAAAAATGACTTAAGCATTAGGATGACAATATTAAGCCCTGTTCATTACTCTATATAATTAAACTAAAAGATTACCATAATGGAGAGTATCAAACATTTAATGTAGTTTTGTAAATGTTTTACTGTAGTTTACAAGATGTAAAACATTAATAATGTGTTTCATCATGATGAATGTTATTTGTTTTTATTTATATTTATATATATTTTTTTTTATTATGATCAAGTGATAATAAAACAGGCCATTTTAAAAGTTTATCATGAGCCAATATATATTCAGTGAATTGTTGGACACTTACAGTAAAGCAGTGTTGACTGATATTGTTTTGGCCAGTTGTGTGAGTGGGAAATGTTGTAATCACCAAATCGACATATTATCACCTCCTAATGTTTCCATGAATGTGTTAGCAAACAGCTGATTAAACATCCAGCATGTACTAATCCACATTAGTATCCGTTTATTGTTAGGTTTCACATTGCTACCAAGCAACTGAGTAAATTTCACCTTGTATTGTCAACCCATCAACCACAATAAATAATCCTAGTCTGTGTATTAAAAGTCTGATATATCTTATTCCTCTGTGCTGTAGACTTCCGTTGTTGTCCAAAAACTATTAAAAACTTGTCTATGAGCCACATCGCTGCACTTTGGAGACATGTTCCTTCCTCCCTGAAGACAGTTTTATTCAGTAGTTTTCCTCTCATGAGGAAATGTTCAGTAAAAGCTCTGAAACACAGGGCAAACATATGGAATGAAATGGGGAAAATGTGGTAAAAGTAAGTCTGTGTAACCCCTGCCCGGATTAGCAGTACAATCGGCCTAGATGTTAATAGGTGGTCGAGAACATGATGTTAAACTGCATCCATCTGCTGCCTTGTAGGGTCTGCATTTTTAGGCAAAAGGTAAACTCATTATTCAAATCCCCAGACACAGCATATAAATGTTACTACCTGGACTATGTCTCAGTGAATAATACAAAGACTAAAGAAAAGCCTTGTAAAGAGAGACGTGTTTCTGCAGCAGTGCTTGTTGTACTAGTAAACTCTCCCCTCAGGGAGAAACTATTACTTTTTAGAGTCATTTCTAAACAAACTACTGTAACCGCTGTGTTCAGGGTGGAAGGAATACACAAAAGCTGAAATATTAGCAGGTGAAGATGTCTTGTTTTTGGTACAAATTAGTAGAATCATCTTATTCTACAGGCAGAAAATTTATCCTATTTCATTTGCTTTTCCTGATTTGGGTCAATTTGGTCTTGTTTTAAGAAAACCAGACTAACTTTTTTTTCATAAAAAAGGATTAAACTGATTAAAATCAAGAAAGAAAATGAAATAAGATAAGTTATCTGCCAGTGGAATAAGATTATTCTACTCATTACTGAACATATTGTACCAAAAACAAGCTATTTTCATCTGATAAGATTTTAGTTTTTGCAGTACATGTCACCCAGTGCAGTGGTGTGGTTAACTGGAAGTGTTTTTAATTATCTTTGGACAATAACAGATGTCTACATCACAGTAAACCTAACCTTTAATGTAATCCAATATATGTCCATATGTGTGTATCACTGTCAACATGCTTCTCATTTATTAAACACTCACACACCAACAAAAGCCCACACACACACAAATAATTTTTCTTTTTTTTAAGGTGTGAAAAACAAACAGACCATAAAACAAAAACAATTACACCATCTCAGTCTGGTGGAAGCTTGGATTTTTGGCTTTCGTTACAAGAGTTCATTATAAAGAGTTCTAATTATATTTGTTGTGATAGGTTTTACTGCTATAAGTGACAATACACACACACACGTACAAAAAAAAGTTGCCAAATTGTGTCCCATCATTCCTGACCGACCACTGTCAATCTGCATGAGACTGTGAGAAAATGCCCCTAATCTCACTGTCGGCTGCGGAGGGGTCCAATTTAACAGCCTGTTTTAATTCAGCCTTGTCATGACAGGAAGTGTGTGTGTGACTGTGTGTGTGTGTGTGTGTGTGTGTGTGTGTGTGTGTGTGTGTGTGTGTGTGTGTGTGTGTGTGTGCGCGTGTGTGTGTGTGTGTGTGTGTGAGAGACGGTGAGACAGAGATTGTGTGTTTGGAGGAGTGGGGGGACAACAGGAAGCGGAGAGGATGGTGCATGGGAAACAGTTAATGGAGTTATTTTTGCTGGGGACTCTGGTGTGAGGAGGGCTGCTTGACCTCGATCCTGTTCACACTGATGCTAAATATGGCAACCAGGACTAATATTAGTGTTCCTAGTCATCTGTCGCTGGATGTTTATAGTTCAGCCGGGGCACGAAATTAATAGAATTAAAGATGCAACATAATAAGACATGAATAACATAAAAAAGAGAAATTAATGAATGGAATTGTTGTGCCCACAAAGGTGATACGAAAATGCCTGGCTGAGCCTGGAGGCTGTGACCTTTCCCCTCCAGGAAACCTAGTTTCACACCTTCAGCAGCTTCTTTGCTCTCGAGGAATAATTCAGCCACAACATTTTCAGTGTCTCGAAAGACCTGCAAGTTTCCAGGATGCTTCCAGTGAGCACCACTGAAGGAACTCAGGCCTGGTTCTTCCAATCAGCAACAAGGATTAACAAAGAGCAACATGGTCTGCATGAAGGATCTACTTCACAACGAACAACACAGCTGCAACAACATTTCTGCCCACTACATAAGGAAGCAGAACCAAAGAGCAACTCTTCTGCTCCTCCATGGACTGAAATGAAGAAGAACTTTGTTAATGTGTTAAGATTTTAGGCTGCTGTTCACTGTGTTTTCAGCTTGTAAGGTTTAGTCTGGTGTTAGTGTCCCAACCTGCATGATACTAACCTCTCTCTAACATGACACTGTGAAACACACAAAGTGACGTTAGGCCTACACACACACAGACAGATATACTATATTAGCATGGCCACATGGCCTGAACTACACAGAACAGCCATCACAGCAGCCATTTTTGTAGTTCCCCCGCAGACACGCACACACACATGCAGCATACACCCACACTAGAGGTAAGATCTTAAGCGCAAGCCCGAGTCCGAGCCCGACCCGACCGGAATTTCGGGCCGGGTCAGGCATAAAATTTCAATCATTACGTTCGGGCTTCTCTCTCGCTGACTTTTTAAAAAAAAATAAATATATGTTTGTAAAAATGTATACTAAAATGATGTGTGGATACTAAACTAAGGAGTACTTGTTATAAAATAAATAATATTCAAAGAAATTCAATTCAAAGAACTCCTTCCTGTCTCTGTCTATTATCATTGTTGTTCTTTGTCTCTCTGCCTCTCTCTCTCGCTAGATTCTTAAGGACGTACTGCTGCTTTATGGCCCAATTTTCAATCCGTCAAAATGACGGACTTCTTTAAATTTTTCCGTCAACTCTTTAAAAAATCTGTCAAGGATGGAAAATTGTCGGTTAATGTAACCTCTGCAGACAGAAATATAAAAGTTGTAAATGTTAATACATCTTGTTTAGCTTAGATTTCGTTAGAAAAGACAGGCTTTAATTTGTTATCATAAATCACCCCTCCTCCTCCCGAGTCCTCAAAAATAAAATATGAAACTTCGGGTTTGCTTCGGGCTCGGGCTTGCAAATCAAGTTAATTGGTCGGGCTCGGGTCGGGTCGGGCTTTAATCCTGCGGGCCTGGGTCGGGTCGGGCTGGATTTTTTAGGCCCGATCTTACCTCTAACCCACAAACATTTACATATACAGTACAGGCCAAAAGTCTGGACACACCTTCTCATTTAATGTGTTTTCTTTATTTTCATGACTATTTACATTGCAGATTCTCACTGAAGGCATCAAAACTATGAATGAACACATGTTTATGGCGTTATGTACTTAACAAAAAAAGGTGAAATAACTAAAACCATGTTTTATATTCTGGTTTCTTCAAAATAGCCACCCTTTGCTCTGATTACTGCTTTGCACACTCTTGGTATTCTCTTGATGAACTCCAAGAGGTAGTCACCTGAAATGGTTTTCACTTCATAGGTATGCCTTATCAGGGTTAATTAGTGGAATTTATAGCTTTATCAATCAGAGTTGATTCATAATTGAGCTCTATTTTTAATGAATAATTATTTCCAATAATTATTGATTATTTCCAATAGTCAGTTTCATCTGAACAATTAGTGCAAGACACTACCCTTTTATTTCAGTGCTCCCTGTGACACTAAATAAAATCAAACATTTAATTTGGTATCACTGTGCCATGAGAGAGGCCGGAACCACAGCATACATGCGTGCAAAATTCAACCAGAGTACACAACCTGCGATGTTTAGACAAAGAAGAAGGGAACTAACATGTTCTTTCCTCTTTCTGTATGTGTTTACTTCCACTGGGCTGAATGTGGTCTCACCAATCAAATGGGGAAATTGGACAGTTATTATTTCTCCTTTTTTCTTCCTAGAAATAAATTGTGGACATAATCTGCCATATACATCACGGGTCAATTCATATATGAAACAATAGAATAAAATAAAACAATCATGACTTGAAAACTGTCTCTATGAGTAAGTTAAATAATGTAGATTTATATTATAATTTTCATTTAATGCCACATCTTCTGTGTTTAACACATGTAGAAGAAGAAGAAGACAAAAGGAAGAAAAAGAAGATGAAAGACGTGGTTTAACATGCAGTCAGTCTGCAGTTGGTAGGTGGGTCAGTGGCAAGATGAAAAAGTTAAAAACTTTTTAAAATACAGTTTTAAGAAGCTAAACTAACCGGTACCAGGTTTTTAGGCTGACAGTTTTGGCATTATCCCAAGTATTTATTGACAATCATCAGCTTGATTGTTTTTAGCTGCATCCATTGCTACAATGTTCTCACAGCCTCCGACTTTAAACTAAACTAAAACTAAACTACTGGCTAATATTAGCAGGCCAGCTTGTTAACTGGAGTAGAATTTGTCCTCTTTTATTGGCAGTTACAATTTTGTGTTTTCCATGATGATATTTACCACCATGAGTTGTAAAATGAATAGAAAATATAGTCAAGACATTGACAAGGTTAGAAATAATTATGTGTATTTCAAACTTAGCTTTCGTCAAAGGAAGGTCAGTTTTCTAGCTTCTCTAACCAGCTAAACTGTTTTCAGCTGTGCTAACATGATAGCATCAAGGGTTTTCTAATCATCCGTTAGCCTTCTATTGACATGAGCAAACACATGGTACCATGTTGCTGGAAATGGGCCTCTATACACCTATGTAGATATTGCACCAAAACCTAGACATTTGTAGCTAGAATAGTCATTTACCACATTAGCAATGTAAAGAGTGTATTTTTGATTAGTTTAAAGTTATCTTCATTAAATAAAACAACGCTTTTCTTTCAAAAATCAGGAAATTTGTAAGTGACCCCAAACTTTTGAACGTAGTGTAAGTGAAGCTAAGTCATTCACATCCCTGGTGGCTGGCTGCAGTATAGATTATAAGTCCCGCCCCCTCCATGTTTTTTCCCAAATATAGTTCTTGTCATTTTAGGTAATGCTGATGTACATTCAAGTGCTCATTTGCTCTGATAAGCTTGTTATTTTAAAAACAGTATTTATCTGACTACATAAAAAGGGGCGTGTCCTACAAGCTGTCATCCGTCATGTGTCTGGCTTCACATGACATCATATCTTAGGGTGAAATCTAGCCTGAGGCTGAGCGAAGCATTGTTGATAAAGAAAATAAAAAATTCAACAGAATACAGTGAGTGTAGCCAGGAAACAATGATAGTGATCAATGATACTGTCATCTAAACTCCAACACCACACCTGACATGATGCAGCCATGTCACACACCATTGCAACACCACCGGTAACACCGGTTTTCCTGCAAATGGGGGATATAGACACGAAACACCCTGGGCCACAAACCAGTAGAATGTTGCATATATGTCCGAAAAGCTATATAGCTAGCTGTATTGCAGTTTTCCCTTTGGAATCACAACAGGAAATGGTAGTTATAGATCATCAGAAGCAGGGTTAGGGGTCCCTTCTCTCTCCCACCCCCTCCCTCCGGTAGCTGCTGCTTCCAGGGTTTTATAAAGACCTCACACACTGTGAGTAGCCTCTGATGAGAATGTGTTATTTAACGTTTCTGCAGATTCACTCATCTCCATCTTCTGTCTGAGAAGCCAAAAGGAAAAGGAAGCGAAACCTTTTGTGGTGGATGTTTCACTACTGTTGGCCTTGCGGTGATTTTAGCGAATTTGTTAAGAAAAACAAAAAGAACCACTTCAATCCAGCTTTAAAACACATTGTAATGCCTGTAATGTTTTGCCTCACATTACTGCGTTACAACAAAAAACAATGCATTACAGTAATTCATTACCTTTGTAATGTGTTACTCCCAACACTGCACGTCAAAACCTTGTAACTTGTCACAGGGTGCACTGCCGTATTCATGTGATCTGCATGCAAACGTCTCCCTTGAACCACACAAGAACCTTTGAGAAGGATAAATCAGAACCGTCCACATCACCTTCACACTAATTTAAACACTGATTTTAAATCTACTGAGAGGACTGCAAATGAACAGGGGCATAGAAGCGTAGCTAACGTACTGCGGCTCCTTCTTTCACACAGCACCTTAAATACACCTGTGAGGCAGTCTGCCGGCTTCCCACATAAATCACACACTTCTATAATTTCTTTGAGGAAACGCCACACTGACTGACAGAACCACTATTGCGAGGTAATTACTTGTGGTGCATAGTTACAAGCTCTTCCAAGCTGCACTACTTTTACATATTTATAAAGACAAATTGGCTATTTGGTGGCTCACACGTATCTCTTCAAAACTGTGTTAGCATATTGTTCACTGCAAACAGAAATGTTTCCTTGGAGCTGTTTCATATTTCCCACTCATGTGTTTTCACAGTCGGTGGTTTATTGATTGTAAAGATGACACGGAGCAGGTCGTAATCCTCAGCTCTGCAGTCTCGCTTTTCGCTAAAGCTAGACAAATAAGCGCTTCCTCATCTAGCAAAGCACCCATTTCCACTGCAAACATTATCTTTGCTTTCATCTCTACTGTGTATCAAGACACTGAATGTAAGCATTACGCTATTAGTTTGGATAAATGAACTGAAGTGCCGCCTTGGCTGAGTGTTCGAGCTATTGAAGTTCCTCTGATGTCTGCTACAACAACTCTAAACACTCTGCTGTGTTCCATTCAAAAACTAATCACGTCCATCTTGGATATTCTTTCTACAGGAAGTTATTGTTTCAGGAGTTATCTTGGGATTTTGAGAATCGTTGCTCACTTGAGTAATATTCAGGCTAAAGTGGAAGTCTCTTTGCGGTGAGTTTGTTTGACTGTTTCAGCTGGAACTGTAACACTGATGTCTAGAAGAGAACCTTCAGCCCCATTTCATCATGTTATACAAGGGTCAGGAAGTTGATGGGATTAGCCACGTCAGGTTAGAGCCAGAAAATTAATCTTCTTGCACATTTTACTCACTTACTGCCAGTCAGTGTTGTGCTGTGTGTTGCACTGCTGGGTTAGGGTTTCCCCACCTGCCTAAGGAGTTAAGCTGACATGTTAGCCGATAGCTAACATGCTTACTTCTCGCTAACATGTTAACTGCTAATTAATATGTTCATGATAAATGGCAGAAGTGCTGAGATTACAGTGAAAGAACAGTGAAATATATGATGATAATTAGTATGAAATGTACCAATATTTCCCCACCTGCCTAAAGATCAAAGGTAACATGTTAGCCGTTAGCTAACATGCTAACTGATAGTTAGCATGTTAACTTCTAGGTAGCATGTTTATAATAAACAGCAGCAGAGGTAAGATTACAGTGAAAAAACACTGAACTAGCCCATGACAATTAGTATGAAATGTACCTGCATTTCTCCACCTGCCTAAAGAGCAAATCTGACACGTTGGCCACTAGCTACCATGTTAGCTAACATGCTAACTGAAAGCTAACATGTTCATGATAAACAGCAGCAGTGGTGATATTACAGTGAAAGAGCATGAAGGACAATTAGTATAAAGTGTACCTGTATTTCTCCACCTGCCTAAGGTGTTAGGTTGACACGTTAGCCACTAGCTAATATGCTAACTGCTAGCTAACCTGTTAACTGCTAGTTAATATGTTTATGATACACAGCTGCAGAGGTAAGATTAGAGTGAAAAAAACCTGCTGAAATAGACCATGACAATTAGTATAAAATGAACAATGAACCTTAGTGTTTGAGATTCATTTTATCCTTATGGGGCACCATTTTTGATAGTTTTAATTTTATCTTATGGACTCAAAGTCAAAGTACACAGTATGTGTAAAAAATAAAATATATTTATCAATAAATCTTTTAAATATATAAGTTTAGTTTTCCAGTTGATTCAGCCTCTTATACTCAATCAATTAATGTGACCCGAGGAAGAATAAATAATTAGTCAATTTATTCCTAATGATAAATGCAAATAGAAAATAGAATTTGCTTAATGTAGTCCTACGTTCCAGTCGGCTAAACTTTACAAACTCGCTGATGGTCTGATGAAACCACTCCGTCCCCACCTTCATCCTCTAGAACTGGTTTGTCAGCTACAGTTCTGGGTTAGATTTCAGAAGTGACTCAGATGCGTCAACATCAGTAAACGTGAACAGCTGTCGTTTGTATAGTAGAAAATACTATACATAGTCTCAGTGACGTCAGGACCAAGGACTGTCATTGAAAAATATGCATATGTGGAAACTCTCAGGTAAACCTGAGAGTCGAGTGTGGAAGAAAACTGTACAGTATACAACAGCATTCCTTGCTAATCATCTACCAGTGGAATGAGATAATTCTACTCAATATTGGACTAATTCTACTAAAAAGAAGATATCTTTGCCTGTTAGGAATTCAGGTTTCTTGGTGTAAACTGTATTACCTAGATGTGGTTTTTTGATTTATTTAAAATAATCCTACACAGGAATAGAAACTAGTTTAGCTGTAGCCGTTACCACAACAAGGGGTTTGTGTTTCAGTGACGGCAGCCGTCTTTGTCCATTTACTTAGTGAGTCTTGTGGGAGGTTTGGGTGTGGCGTGTAAAACAACACCCAGGGCCATGAAAGACTCCGTCCGAGTGAGAAACATAATAGTCGGACAAAGCCTTGATCGGGTAAATGCACGTTTCCCTCTCAGCTCCTTGATTCACCTGCTCGGGAAAGGCTTGAACATCAATCAACGGGCCACCGCAAACATCCACACCAACACCCAGATGAGGAATATTTTGCAAACAGCACTCCCTGGTTTTGATTTACCCGACAGCAAATGCTGACCGTTCGTCGGGTTTGTTCACTGTTCTGTTGCAAAGACAAATGAATAATAGCTTGACCAGGGCTGCGTTTCACTGACAAGTGTGTGACTTATTACTAAAGAAAGGCAGGCACACCATTTTCCCCGGTAACACCAACTCAGATGGAATCCTTTATGGGTGAGAAATGTGTTTTTTTTTCCTCCACCTAACTGAAAATTCACCTACTACTCACAACAAGTTATGGATATTAGAATAGAATATATGAAAATGAAAAATAAGTATAAAACATAAATTTAAAACAGAAGGTGCGGTGGCATTTCTATATACATATATATATATATATATACCCTATATATATACCCTATATATATATATATATATATAATGAAAATTGCACATGGGTTATATTGCACGTTTATATTGCACAGAGTGTGGGTTCACTGGGTTTGATATCCCTAAGGAGTATCCCCTTCTAAACATATACCTACTGTTACATCATGGTAATCCTTCAAGTGATCAATGTTTGAGATGCAGGATGCCACATGGCTTGAAGAACTTTCTTTCCTGTCCGTCTTTCACGTCATTATATGTTTTATTCTGTGTTAATCGCGTCTTTTTTTCCAGCACCTTGTATTGAGAAATGATGAAAGTGTGTCTTTTTTCATCTGAGTTTCTTATAATGTAGATTTACTTAAGTAATATTAATAATAGAGGTTATTTTAGGAATTTGTATGTTGTTTGAACATTTTAATTTCATGTTACATCTTCTGTTTTTAACACATGTAGAAGAAGAAGAAGAAGAAGGGCGTGGTTTAACATGCAGTCATCATGTAGTTGGTAGGTGGGTCAGTGACAAATAATGTTTGCATGTGTTTTTTTGAAATTCTTTAAAACCTTTTTACATGGCAGTATTTTGTTGTGTTACTGCTGCTACTGCTGCAGCTACTGTCCTTTAAATGCAACTGCAGGTGGGCAAAGCCACACTTTGAATATGTAAATACGGATGTTGTTTAAAGCTTCAGTAGGAGAATACACTCGGACGGAGCCTTTTTTATTATTTGCTTGCTTTGCCAGGGCCGGGTTTGCTTTGCAGTGACTGTTGTGTCCTCTTCAGACTGAGATCAGGGGTGGGGGCGCTTGTTTTGGGAACTGTTCAAATACCTGTCGGTCTGCTGCAAGTCCACACACGCCTGTATGAGAATGTCTGCCTCATGAGAGGAGACTCCCAAGCGGCTTTGAAATTACAATACATAAGAAAAACCTGCAGGTATGCATCACCGATCTAAATAAAAATAAAAAAGACAGGTGCACAGCAATGTCCTATAGTAGTTTTGTTATTTGAATATTTGAATATTCTCTCTCAGGGCTCCTAGCCAATCAACAGTCTTCTGTCTTTAACTTGTCACGTTGCAGTGACTTCTGCTGTGTGGGAGGAGAGACTTTACCTGGGGAGACACTTCCTCCTCCGCCCTGTCTGCACACAGGTGTGTGGGAAGTGTTACCTGGCCAATACCGGCACTTATTCCCTCTGTACCTTTCTACCCACAGCTCCTCACCAACTCTGGACACGAGGTAAATATGCATTTCCAGATGCTACTCGTTACTTGCTTTCAGATCAAGAACCTTAAAGCTGCCTTTGGTTATGTTTCTGACATTTTCTTGTGCATATAAAGGACTGGGCATATTTTATTATTCTTTTTTGTTGTTCTTGTTGTTTGGTTTTCTTCCTTAAGGCTATTGATGATGTGTCAGGTTTCATTATTGTTCCAGCTCTGTTGACTAACAGTGCCACAGTTACTGGGACTTTTAGGGGGTGTCCTCGGGTTCTATGGTCGGCTTCACTGACGCGTTATTATGTCCTGAAGTCTGATGTTTCCCGTGTGTGCGCATGCAAAACGAAGGGAAATATGCAAACATCACACTGTATCTGCTGCAGTCCAGATTTAAAGCCTCTTTATGTTCTATGGAGCCTACGCACAGTGCGCAAAAACGGTCCCCCATAGGTGTCCCTCCGGAGGAGGAGGAGGAGGACCGGGTGATTCAGCTCCGGGTCTCAGGAGCGCGTCTCTGACAGAGAGACCAGCCGAGCTGGAGATGAAGGTGAAATACCCAAGAAAATATTTTACTCGCGTTTTTATGGAATTGGGACATGCGATGGGACGATTTAAGTCGACAAACCGTCCATTAAGCAGCTTGTTTATCATACCTGAACTTCGAGAATTGCTTCGTGTTGATCATTTTTTTTCTGCTGCTGCTCGTGTGTTTGAGCCTCACAAGTCTTTTCACACTGTATCTGAGGAAGATCTGCGTCGCTTTCCTGTTGGTGTGATGGTGTCTTCCACTATTAACTCGTGCGCTCTGCTCACCTCGCTCCTCAGCGTGAGTGCCTGCGTGCGTGAGTGTCCGTGTGTGTGTGTGTGTGTGTGTGTGTGTGTGTGTGTGTGTTGGAGAGGAGGGGGGGGGGTGGCGTCTGTGGGCGGCACCAGCTGGCGCAGTGATGCTCGAGCTGAAGAACAATGATGCATTCAAATCCCATAGGAAATACGAATGTCTCACGGTGACAGCTATTGGATCACACAGTTTCCCTTTTTTCCACACTCAATATGTTACATCATAAGAGTTGCACAAGAAGAAGTCTTATATTATAAAAGTGAGAGGTTGCTGTCCTCTTAAATTTTCTACTTGATTGAATAGATTTTGATTATTGTGCCTGTTTTTCTATCGTGGAGTTTATATTTCATCTTACTGGTGTTATCTTGCCTGTTTGTTGTTTGTGCTTATTGTTACAACATTGTTTACACTATCCTCTCTGTCCAGGTCCCTCTTGGATAAGAGATTTTAATCTCACTGTGTCTTTTATCTGGTTAAATAAAGGCTATTGATTAATTGGTTTAGTCACAGAGCTCAGAATCAGCATCAGTATATTGATCGGTCATGTATGCACACATTCAATGAATTTCACTCTGTTCTCTTTTATTTCTCATAGTCAATCACTGTAACAACAGATATACAGTCAATAAAGTAAACAAGATTAACATTCTACAGAAAAAAACATTAGTAAAAATCAAAAGATGCTGGAATCAATTTCATGATGTACAGTTATTATTAGTATATACATGAATTTGGTATTTCACAGTATTATTAATATATACATGAGCTGGGTGTTGCAGAGTATTATTAGTATAGACATGAGGTTAATGTTGCATGGTGTTGTTATTAGTATACACATGATTGGTATTGAGCTAAAAAAAAACGATTAAAAAAAAGGTACAGTGAACTTTGAACGAACGCTGTTAAGAAGGTATTTACCCAGTCATCAATGAGTCTTAACCATTTGGATAAAACAAAAAAAGATCAGATTAGATCATATTAACTTTATTGATCCCGAAGGAAGAGCAGTAACCAGAATTTATGACGATGCATTTAAGGACGATTTAACACACTGCTGTTAGATCTACCCGAACTAAACAAATAACTGTTACAGTAATAATAATTGGCACGTTCACGTTTGTCGCTGTCAAATAACGTGGTCATAAAATTAAAATCCACAACCCTCCAGACGCACAGTCTCACTTCAGCAGCTGATGAGCGGCAGCAGGTAAGCAGGGGGAACCCTCGGTTGCTTGTTTTTTTTTCCAATGGAATTTGAACGCAGCATAATTCTGAACCGTTTTGGCACGATTTTTTTTATGATGAGCTTCCCCTGCGCGTTATCGCTCCGCCGCCGTGAGTGGATAATCTCGTTTTAGACGGAGCGCGTCTTCACACGCGGAGTAAAATTCAGCGTCTTTATTCAGGCACATGTCATCATCCGGGCGGGATTTAACTCAGCCTACAAACAGCTTCTCCAGTTATTTCATTTAGAGAAATTTACTATGTGTGCGAGCCTATTTTTATTTTATTTCTTTTTACAAATTCTTCAGATATTATTCGTCAGGGAACAGCTTTTATTTTTTATTTCACCAGCTTTCCAAAAGAATGAATAAGTGGTAGCTCTCCGTCCAACGTTTCCATGCAACAGCGCACACGGAGCTCACGGTAGAGTAGATCTGGTTAAAGGGTCGCTGTAAGGAACCCTGAGCGCTTCTTTTTTTTTAAACTAATGGAGCGTCGATATGCTGGAGATGAGCCGGCTGGGAGCTTGAGGCATCATGATAGTACAGAAGAACCCGGTAAGAAGCGCTTTATTTCCCATATGGATTTCTGTTTTTCTGTGTGGTGTGAGGATCGCGGGAATACTACGAGCTTGGATGCGTGCGCTCCCGCTGAATTGTGACATTTCTCGGTCAGAGACGTCCTTACGTTCCCTCTGGCTGCGTTTGGGTTCTGTTGATAACGCACATGGGCGCACGGATACAGCTCCAGATGTGTTTATGGAAGGGAGCCAGGAGTTCAGCAACTTGGCAGTTTATGTTAAGATGCGGATGGATACATGCAGTCATTTTAACATGTAAACGTATAATAATAATAATATTATTATTATTATATAGGCCTGCTGGTACAGAAATGATTTCCATTTACAATTTCTACTTATTACAACCTTAAAGGGACAGTTCGTCATTTGTAATTGGCTGCCTGCGCAAGCAATATTTGTTTTTTTGACAGAAAATCCTTTATACCAAACTCTGTTTCAACCAAGTGTCATGGTACGTTTGTGCAATTTGTTGGAAACAATCTTTTTATTTGTGTAAACCCCTCAAGAACAGAAATACTACACGCCTAGTCCACTTTTTTTATATAGCTGCAAAATAACCCAATAATAATAACCCAATAATAATATACCTTATTACCATCTCTTTACATGTATCATTTCAAAGTAGAAATCACTCTCAGGTCCAGACTTTTAAAAGATTTTAGACTTTTAATAGACTCATACTACTACAGCTGCATCTTATTAACATTTATTGGATGTTTATTTAAAAACGGGATATGAGCATTATCATTTAAATAAACCAGAGGTAGCAGGATTGGTAATTTATATCCATAGTCTCTTTGCAGATGACAGATACAACATATACCAACAATTCAGCAGCAATATGTACAGTATAAAGTCCATGGTATAAAGTTCATGGTGCAAAGCGCCTTATGTGCAAAGTGCAAAATTCAACACTTGTGTACACTTATCATGAATCACTGGATAAAAAAAAAAAAAAAACTACATTGCAATGTGTTGTTTTTGGTTAGTTAATTCATCATATCATCACCATTTAAGTTGATATAGTGAAAGTGTGAACAGTCGCACATGTGCACATTCACAACCGCTGAGCCTCATTCATGTGTAATCTTATTTGTGTAAACCTGGCTCTGCTGCCGGGCACAAAGTGTGTGTTGAATAAAGTGTTTTTCACTGAAAGCAGCCGCCTGCTGTCAGAAAAAACAACCCTAAAATGTCCTGTAAAGTAGAGAAGGTGGTAATTCTCTGGGGGGGTTTGTCACAGTCAGTTACTCCTCTGACATGACACCTTATTATTCACATATTGAATATAATAATGAATATTGACAAGTGCGGCTTCAAGCAGAAAATAACTACAGGAATTTCAGTGAGTGAAACACACAGCGAATTTATCACTCAACTGATTTTTGTTTTGATTCGATTTTTTTTTCCACCACAGAGAAGGAAACATGCTGAGACATGAATTAAATGGAAATCATTGCATCAGTTATGGGTGTGCAGCTTTTTTTTCCAGAAAAAATGAAGAGCCTCCACTTGTCACATGTGATATGTAAAGGATAACATCCAACACAGCGTCCATAATCAGGGATTATGAGGAGGAGGCAGCAACCATCAGATGTGCAGAGTCATGCTCTTCACATGAGTTAAAAGATATGTTGAAGCCACTCATTGTAGAAGCTAATTAAATATTAGCATGTTAACATGCTGCAGGAAGTAAACAGAGGCTTTGGCTGTGTCCCTGTTGCTATGGTAACTCATTTTAAACAACTTAGACCACGTATTAATTCAGTTTCACTGGAGCTACTTAGTAGTTGTCCTTCATCAGGAATTAATAGGCCCCCTGCAGCCAATCAGAATTGAGTATTACCCATACCGTGGTTATAATAAGTGTTTAACCTTTAACTAGGACGCGTCATTCTGCCAGGAGCTCCATTAATTCATGATTATGGACACCCTGTTGGGCATTATATTTTATACCATGGTCTGTGTGAACCGATGACCATGTTGTAAGCAGGATTAATACCCTTCAGGAATGAATTCCTGATTATAAGTAGGGTTCATAATGTCCATATATAGGAATGATTTCCATTAATTCCTGATTATGTACACTTGTCAGACATCATCCTTTACATATTTCAGCCAGTTTCCTGGCTTCTTCTAGCTTCTTGTGCCTTACCAGTAGCCTGAATTCATACTCATTCCCAATTCATTAAAAAAAGAGGAGATAGAGAGAGAGTAGCAGGGGTCGAACGAGCTCCAGAGTGAATGAAGATTTCAAGAAAGCTGGTGACTGAGAGAAATAAAACATATTTACTGGTTATTTAGCACATATAAACACACCCACACCTGCACCCTGCCTGATTATCTGATCCCGGGACTGGCCTAAGGCAATAAGAAAATGATTATTACAGCTAATGCATGGAGATACTATCTCTTGACTGGAGGCCTCTAATTAACTTGATCATAAAAAAAAATACTGATTATATCGTTGGGAAAAAATATTAGAATTCCTAAGCTGCATGTTGCATATTCAGGTCCACATAAAAAAGCAAAACGACAGCCTAGTTTAGATTGGAATTTCAGACAGATGGACTCATCATGGATGAGGGTAAAAGTTGATTTACGTCACATCTTTATGTTGTGAAATTAAATCCAAAGCTGCTGCCTGTCTGGATCTCTTCCAGGACTTGTGGCAGATAATATCAGGCACTGTTTTGTTATACAGTGTCGCTAGGCTGCTGTACTGTGAAGAGTCCAACACACTAGGCATGTAAAATCAAGTCTGGTTTAGGTATTTGAACCTGCAGAGACTGTCAACAACCTTATGGCTTATAGCACTCACAGTTTGGAGCTGCTGATTTAGATTAGTGTCAAATGTATTTATTGCTTCAAATAATGTGATGTTACTGTTTGTTAAAACAAGACCACATTTCCTATAAACCCTGATATTGTCTAATAAAATATGCCGTTTATTACAAAAACAATTCATATGAGTGTTTGATGATTTGTGCCTCGATATTTAACGTCAGGCTGTGGCGAGGCGATTAAAATGACTTTGTCAGATTGTGATTGAAGCAGAATCTGAACTGCAATCTGCGGCTTGAATATCTTGTGGTTTGTCCATGCAACCATCAACCAACCTGCATCCTAAGAGGGAATTTTCTCAGGTTTCTCCTCCATCAGCCACTCAAGTTTTGAAAAGTTTTTATATATCATATAACAAACTTGCTCTCATTGTAAAATGAGGTATAGCAGCTATAAGGGGTTGTAAATATTTTCATATATACAGTATAGGACATGATTTAGGATGTATATGAAACACTGTAATGTGAATAATTTGTGTCTGATCTTTTTTTTCCACAAAAATATTTATTTATCTAATTTAAAAAATACAGAAGGACATGCAAATATGCATGAGTTTAACATCACATTAATTTAAGTTGAATATTGGACCAGGATTGGTTCCAGACTAGTTGTAATGTCACAAATCCTGTTCGTTGGCTGAATCGTCAATGAGCTCAGAGACATTTTTCTATTTCAGCAGATGAACTTTCCACGTACAGAATTTTGCACAGTGAGCCATCAAACACCCAAACTGCAGGAAGGAAAAGGAAATTAATTTTGAGTGGAAGGGGAATTTTAGTAACAGACCTAAAGCTCAATCGTGTCACTGCTGCTGAGGCACCTGCACGAGTGACTTATTATGCTGCTATTACAAGGAAATTCGCTGCTGTTCAACCTGTCTCATTAAAGTGACAGGAAACAGCAGGTCCTGTCACTTCAAAAACATGTTCATCATAGCTGTGTTGTCATTAATCATGTGTGTAGATTCTTGTCTTAAACTGACATTTCATGTCACAAACTGCATATGATTTTGCACAGAGAAGCTTAGATGTGCAGCTGAAAACACAATGAATGAAAGACATTTTTGAGTGAAAGGGGACTTTAATATTTCTGAAAACATACCTTTCAATGTCATCAGTAGCCATTTACACCCACCAGCATGCACAGTGTTTTAAAGACCCACACAACACTAATGTGTTTGTATGTTTAGTCCATTAACTAGAAACCAACTCATCAACATTACTTACAGCGTTTTTCATGATTGTCTTCTTCAACAGATTCACACTCAATAACATATGAAACCACTGTCATGAGTGGTCAACTATTTGTCTATTTACTAAACTGCCTATACATTATATTATTGCCATACTTGGAGGATTTAAACATAAAATACAAACAGCCAGTTCATTTCAAGGCACTAATTATCCATGTGCAGAGCCTTGAAACTGGACACAGGTGATTCATTATACTGACCATCACTTGCCTTGTAATTTTATTCACATTTTCAAAAAACATCAATGTTTGCCTGCAGGTTTGGATTAGATTTTCTGGCATTGTCTCAGCAACCAATCAGTTCTCGAAACAGCCTGCAGCTGGATGACCTGGTGATAATATGAATAATAACAAATACAGAAAGTATTTCACTGTTGATGAATAAATATCTGGAAGCTGATTCTCATCATTTACTGCTATGAAATCAAACCAACAGACCATAGGACCGACTGATGGTTGTATAATGAGAAAGCTGTTGCTAATCCTGATGAAAATAGATAATCATTACCTGACTCTGCAGTTCAGTTAAATGCTCTAAATGAAAATATTTTTATTTGGGATTTGGGGGAAATGTTGTCAGTAGTTTATAGACGCAAATAAAAATGTTCCTTTTGCCCAAACACACACCTATAAGTAGTAAAATCAGAAAAACTGTTCTTTTTTTCCCAGAGCTGTATTTTTTTTTGTCATAATCTCACAATCAAAGGATCAGTTGTCACTATTTTTACTATTTGATTTCATCAGCTCTCATTTAACTTTAAATCATAGGAAAAACTATTTTTTCAAATGGTGAGAGAAGGTCGTACTTAAGTAACACACAATTTCCGGAAGTGACTGCTGTGATTGTCCATGAATTTCATTGTGTGGTGAACAGAGCTGAGTGTGCTGTGTATCTGAGGGCAAAGAAGGTCATTCTAACAGTCATAACACTTCTATGATTATGTTAATGTTTAAAGGACAGGAGTCACAATTTGTCAAGTCTGTCTTGAAACAAAATTGAACAGGATCCTAAATGAACACTTAAACAGTTTTTTTATTGTATTGTATTGTATTTTTTTTCTTATAATCATCCTCCCGCTGATCAAATATTTTAGTACAGCATCCCAATTAGCTAATATATTTCAGTAACACTTTACTTGATGACTGAGTTCATAACACACTGATAACAGCTGTTATAAACTGTACATAAAGCATTTTGACTGTTTTATGAATTGAAAAGGAGCGTTTATGTAATTTTTGTCCCAAAACTCTTACCTGATCATGACACATATGAGTCAATGGGCTAATCCAGTGACAAAAAAAAAACATGGTCAAATAAATCATTTTTATTTTATAAATATGTTTTATTATGTAACCTCTGCAGATAATTTCTCATCTTTTGCTACTGGGAATGTCCAACAATTCCATGTTATACAAATACAGGCCAGCTGAATATAGCTAGTTTACTTCCAGGTGTCAATGTGGACCTTATAAGATAATAATGAAATATTCACAACTCACTGGAGATTAAATTAATGGTATCATTTATGAAATATTGGAGTCAGATTTAAAACATTTTACATGTTTTCCAAATATGATCAGGTAAGAGGATTGGAAGAAAAATGACAATGGTGCTTTGCAATTGTTGGACTTTTATTTTGAGAAGTTGTCATGTGTCTGTCTTCATGAAAGGTTTGGTGTGAATGTTGAGTCTCGTGAAACAGACATTTTTTCTTGCCTATCATAGGTAGTATTGCATGTACAATAGTACATGCTTATTAGGGCATATTCTACTTCAACATGAACCGCTTGAGATAAAACCCAACAATCAATATCCATGAAGGCAGCTGTTTCCTGCTCATGGTGGAGAGTTTATCTCTCACATTTACAGGATACACTCTTCCTTGATACAGTCATCTATGAATGTGACTATATGTGCAGGGACATTCTGGAGTTAAAGGATAATGAAGAGTCGGTTTGTCCAGACTTATGTGGACTGAAGCTTCTTAAACTTCTGTCATATGAACTGTGATGTGTTCACTGTCATCACATCAAGTCTGTGAGGGATGAAACATGAAATGAAATATGAAATATAACTTGTGACCATTAGAAATTGACCTTTGTGTCAACTTTTTCTGAACAATTTATTCATATTGGCAATCTATGTTTGCTGCTTTACATAAGCAAGCATTAAGTTACCACCTGAAATTTACTAAGCAAACAGTCTCATATTGGATAATTTCTCCATGGGTGATTATCTTTCAGGTGGCAATAAGTTATTTAACCCCAAATGATGCAATGAGTAGCTTCTCATTTCTTCAACAACCATGCAGAAAGATACATCCTGTAGTTGTGGAAAAGTTTGTGGAAGCTGTTTGTTTGAAAAGAGTCAAATCATTGTCATCAAACAGAGAAAACATCTAAAGAGATTTCAGAAACTACAAAACTGTCCATACAGGTTCTCAGTTCATCCTTCTTTTTAACTGGTTTAAACGCATTATTGGTCCATCGTTGGTCCATCGCATTATTAAAAACTGGAATGACAATTTTGAGCCAGAGTGACGGTGCATCAGACGAGAAGCAGATGAAGTGAATCACCAGGTTATTCTATCAATGCATTGTTTCTTTCCTGATTGCACAAGTGTATTCCAAGATGATGACGCCGGGATTCATCGGGTTCAAACTGATGGCATAGTTCAGCAGCATGAGACGTCATTTTAACACATGGATTGGCCACCAGAGTCCAGACCTTCATCCCATTGAGAGTCTTTGGTGTGTGTTGGAGAAGATGAGGTGAATTCAGGCTGGTGGAATGAAAAGAAAGGCTCCGCCGCTCATCTTGAATTATATAAATGAGACTTCATTAAAATAAAACAAGCGAGTTAAACAGAGAGCAACACGGTGGAGCAGTGGTTAGTGCTGTTGCCTCCCAGCAAGAAAGTCACAGGTTCAAGTCCTTGGTCTGGGACCGTCCTTTGTGGAGTTTCTATGTTCTCCCCATGTCTGTGTTTTCTCCAGTTTCCTCTCACAGTCCAAAAACATTCTGAGGTTAATTGGAGACACTAAATTGCCCATAGGTGTGAGTGTGTGAGCCCTGAGGCTGGTGATCTCTGCCTTTTGCATGTAATGCATGTAATGCTCTGGGATTGGCTCCAGCAGACCCCTGTGACCTTAATGAGGAATAAGCAGGTATAGAAGATGAATGAATGAGTTAAACAGACATTATGCAGCTCATCTGGAGAAAAACAGCCAAATAAAGATTTTTCCTCCTTGTCTTTGCCATGGATTCACCTTTTAAAGACAACTTCTTCACATACTCTTCGAGGCCCCCCTGATGAACCTACTACTACTCCTTCACCTGCCTGGTTGGACCTGCCCTTCTGCCCCCACCCTACGGCATATCTACAGACTGAAACATCTTTTCAGACTATTACTTCATCATAAGATGGATGTCTGTCAGTCCTGGTCCATCTATAGCCTGTCTGTCCATGGGAGTGGATCTCTCCTTCACTGTGGTTCTCCCCGAGGTTTCTTCTTTCTCACTGGGTTTTGGAGTTTTTCCTTAAGGAGGGTCTAAGAACAGGGGATGTCTGAGTCACTTTGGACTGAATTTTGTGAAGCACTTTGAGACAACTGTGTTGTAATATTGGGCTATATAAATAAAAGTGAATTGTTTTACATGTTTGTTTTACATGCATTATTAGATGTTGAAACATGATTCTATGTGAAGGCACTTCTATTCAAGTGGATATACACAATTAGTTCTAAAGAGTTTAAAATGCACAGGTCACAAGTGCAAGATGAATTCCTGAGATTCTAGTAAACTTTGCAAAACATGGAACATATATATATGTATTGTATTAACCCTTTATAGGATGTTTTTTTAATAAACCACAAAGACGTTTTCCAGTGGTCTGACTCGTGATCAACGTGATCTTGTGACATCACAGAAGCTTATCAAAACAATGCCACAGCTGCAACTAAAGCTAAAGGTCCAATGAAATGTGTGTGTGAGACCTAATTTTACCCTCAGTAGTAATAATAAGTATTGTACTGGGTTTGAGTTTTTACAGCATCACATTCACGTTGAGTCTACATTTATGGGGAGGTCTGAATGTTTAAGCTGTGGTTCATTAGTTGTTTTATTTCCCCTCGTTCACTTCCTCTCAGCCTTTGGTACTGCGATAAAGAAATATATACACATATACATATATATATACATCATGGTGAAGGACACTTGGAAAGTGGGCAAGGGAGGAGTGGAACAGAGAAATGAAACACACTCACCCTTTCAGCCCAACCCGCCGTGGATTGATGCCGTTTGTAAGCTTATCACCAGAAACACCTGCAGACGCTGCAGACGCATTTCAAAGAGGATTGGCGAATAATTACATTACCTCAACACCGTTTTCTTGTTCAAAACGTGTGACCGTGACACGTTGTGGGTGATATGCACCTCTGGAGTGGTTCACTTGTGGTTCAGATGCTCACTCAGCTTTCCGAAGGTCGATCTCACAAGTTCATTTCAGTGGAAAAAACACTTATGACGTGTCGCCGACAAGGACACACGACTTATTTTTCTTTCATTTCACAAACTGTCCTACATACAGACTCAAAGATGTCAGTCACAGCTAATGAAATGCAGCTCTTTCTATTCAAATCGAGGGCCATTCAGCACTGTCATGGTCCAGGACTCTTGGACCACTGAGTGGCTCTCAGAGTGTTTTGGGTATTGTTATTTTGCAGCCTCTTGTATTGGTTTGTCCTCTGTGGCTTGTTTTGTATTTTTTGCTTATAGACTCTTAAGTGTGTGGTTTCATGGTTGTTCTGTTCTGTTTTTTTTTCTGGTTGGTTTTGTGATTCTGTATCAGATGTTTTTTTTCTTCCTCTCTCATCCTCACACCTGTCTTGCATCACCCTCATCAGCCCTACTCTTCTCCCAACGCGTGTCCTCGTTAGTCTTCTTCTGCTCCTTATTTCCTCCTCCTGTCAGCTCCTTGTGTGTTTTCCCCTTTTCACCCTTTCAGCTCCCGGCCTGCCCCTGTGTCTTGTCAAGTTTTCCCCATCCCCTCATTAGCTCAGTTTTATGTTTGAGTCCTATTTTTATGTTCAGCCCTTGTTGTTTTCACTTTGCTCCTTTGTTCTGTGCTTTTTGACTAGACTCTGTCTCAATAAAGCGAGTTTTCATCCAGTGCTGTGTATTTTGTTACTTGCGATTGCTCTGAACGCTGACAAAAACTAGGCTATGGGAAAAGTAACAGGATCACCATAAAGGAAATCTGGAAAATTGGCTTTTAGTTCACTGCCCAGGCAGTGTTGTCTTTATTTTATTTACTCTTTATTTATTTACTTATTTATCTATCTGTCTTAGGTTCTCCTCCCCTGGATTCAGGCGGCTCCCGGCAGGAGGAGCCTGGCATCATGAGGAGGAACGACAGCTACCTGCCAGTCCCTGGCGAGGAGAAGAACCTGGATGTGGACTTCACCAACACCAAGACCAATGAGTCAATAGTAAGAAAAAACATCTCCATTTTAATTTTGAAGAGGATTTTGTGTCTTTTTTTATCAGACCTATTCATGTATTTTCCATTTTCCAGTCAAAGAGAGAAAAAAAAACATAGGATGAGAACATAACAGCACAAGACAAGACATGATATGGACAAGGCTTGTAAAAAAATAACATTACTAGTTGACATAGGAAAATTGATACCTTAGAATTTACAATAACTTACCGGCAGCAATTTACTTTTTTACAGTAGAAATACTGTACTTCTGTTTACAGTATTGAATGTTGACTGTAAAACAAACAAAAAAAATTGAATAGAAAACAATAGAACAATTAATGTGATTTCAGTTGTATTTGCAGTATTGGGATATTTCCTGTACTTTCAAACAGCAATTCTTCGACTACTGTGATTTACTACAGTAACTCTTCAACTATTGTGATTTATCTTAAATTATCTACGGCAATAATCATTTACAGTAACATTACTGTGTATAACACAGTAAATAACTGCAGATTTCACAGCAAAGCTTTACAGTGAAGTGAACATGCAAGAAAAATGAATCACCCCAATGGCTTTAGACGAGTTCTGAGGAGTTTCAGAATTGGCTGGATTGATTCTGTCATCTTTCAATTACATATACAGACAGGTTGTTATATATTATATTTCATGCAAAGTTCTAACTGGTTGAGATGAGGGAGATGAGTGTTGGAGATGAAGTATGGAGCAGTGCTCCTCAGGGTGAGCTGTGGCAAAAAGGGAAACTAGCCGAATGTGGCATGCTTGCAAACGCAATACAGAGTTTTACGGACATTTACAGACATCAGCGAGCAGTTGTTTGTATCTATGAATGAATGTACAAGTCCGATGTTTGTATCTTGGGGAACTGCTGTGCATCATAAAAGAAATCCAGCCACTTTCAGTGGTCCAGGACGTGATGGGTTCAAACCAGTTCTTAATAATGGGATTTCTAAGCCACCATTTAGACTGTCATTAAAATATAAATTTCTCTTGAGAGGAGACATGAAGCTTGGGGTTGAACCCCTGTAGATGAGGAGCAGGGCAATTTGGGAGGTTTACTAGTTATGTCACTGGCTGTGGTTTATATATATATCCCCAATGGCACTTAATAGTTGGGCAATGCCTCAACATGTGGATATAACTCCCTCTCACAAGAAAGGAAAAGCTGGGACTATTACTGAATCTGCTAATTTCAGTTTAAATATATTCTATTGGAATAAAATTATGCAAAAATATATATAAATATATTGGACAATGGGCTAGATTCTCTGTCCAGATTGTAGGCCACTCGCAAGAGATTGGAATTCCTTTTCCCAATAATGCAAAACTGGGAGAGGTTAAATAGCACAGAAACATCCCATGAAAGCCCAGACGTTATTAACCTGATAAACTCTCAGCAAAAAGACATACAGCATTGCCCTAATTATGTAGCACACCAAACATAACTCAAGCATCAAGCATATTTATTATCAAAAATCTAAATCAGAAGAACATCAAAAAGTCAGTCCATTCTACACATTTCCATCTCTACATCTCTGATACCAGCAGCCAAAGAATAAGAGCGAAAAGGAAGGAAAAGGTAAAAAAAAACACTTATTTACAGCAACTAACAAAAACTCTTTCTCACCTTTGCAGTTTTATGATGAAGTAATTTTGTTTTTCAACCAATGTCAAATTCAATCTGAACTAAACTTAGTTAAAACCTAAAAAACTTAAAAAAAAAAAAATAGGCTATAGCAGTGGTGCAGAGTTAAAGATAATAGAAACACTGGGAGCCTGAGATAAAATACAAGTTTTTGAGACTTTAGTCATTAAAGATGTTGCCTGAATACTCAGTTTAGAGTATTTAGGCAAATGATAAAAATAAAGAGCACTGACCCAGATAATAGTGCATTATTGTGCCAGATAGGAGAAGAAGAATGCTTTTCAATAGAGTGCCCGATGGATAATGTAAGATGATGGAACCCAAATGTGAGTTAGCAGTTTTTGAGCATATTGGAAGAAATGGAAGTCCTGAATTCTGAGGAAGGATCCATCAAACCGAACATTCAAGAATCAGTTAAACAGATTTTAAGGTGACTTAAAACAATCTAATGTCCACACTGGCACAGGTTAAGTTTACTGTAATTATTGGCCATTAAGAGATGAATTTCTAATGTTTCTTTCTGTATAACTGATGGCGAACAAAATCCACAGATATCTGTCTCTGCAAAAATGCATGATTTGTGTTTATTAAAGCATATATCAGGAATAGACTATTTTAGGATATTGTTTTGTTAAATTCAAGACTAGATTATTGATATCTTTAGTTTGCAAATTTATGTTGGACATTATTTATCATATTAAATGCATGTCTGCGCAAACATGTGATCCATATTTGCCAGTGGGTACACTCCACACCAATTAAATCAAATTGGCTGCGTTGAGGTCAGAGTTTGCTACAGGAATAAATCTTGAACCTACTGAAATCCAGGGCAATATGAATTGTTTCAGTGCTGAAATTTGACGTTAATGAAGATGGAGGAAGAACTTTAATTAGACCTTAGGGATCAATTTATAGTATGGAGCCCATGATTACCTAAAGTGTATGTATGTGTGTGTGTTTGTGTGTTTTAAGCATGTTAAGCATCTTTTAGAAGTTAAAATAAGAAGCTGAATTAACAACTATATTAGATGCTTGTTTTTTCTTAATTACCATCATTATCCATAAGGTACAACACAGAAATCCTCTGAGTATGATTATATTCTAATATTGGATTCATAGTTATTAGTGTTGTTACACGTGTCAGTGGGACCTTATGTTCCATGTAAATATCAGGAGAAATAAAGTCATTGTTTGTTTTGCTTGTGTTTGCAGTCATGTGATAATCCAACAGGGAGATGTTGATGAATTTTAATTTGTTCTAGTGTCAACAAGGGATTAATTTAACATTAATTTATTATTATCATGCCTTATAATTTGTGTACCTGCTTGTGCAGCATTGTTAGAATACGTCAGGTTATTGCTCTCTGGATGGAGACCTCTGGTGTTCTGATGACTGACACCAGGTCAGTTTATTAATGTTAGCACATACTGTCCAGGAAGGCCAAAGTGTCTCCCTATGATACCCTGGATGATGAGGATGCTGCTGTTTTATAATGTTGCTGCTGCGATTCCACACATTCTCTGTGGCACTCAGGTCTGCATGAGTTTATGGGAATAATATCCGACATATTCATTTTAAAGCAAACAGCAGACAGCAGATGATCCATCATATCAAAGGGCTAGTAAACAACCATCAATAACACCTTGTTCATAATATTTAGATTTCCTTCTTGCTAGTCTGTAACTTTATAGAAACATTTATGCACCTGAGGTTTTAACATGTTAATTTCAAAAGGCTATAACTTAAAAGTGATAAGAGATAAATACTAATGTTAGTTAGAGAAATATTAAAGACGACCCAACATTTATGTAGGGATTAAATGTACTCATTTGCATATTATGACATCATAGAGCGGGAGCCAACTTGGATTATAGAATATTCATGAAATGTCACATATTTTAATGATATACCATCATCTTCTGAAGGCAGATATGCCTCCT
Source organism: Lepturacanthus savala (assembly GCA_030544235.1). NCBI lineage: Eukaryota > Metazoa > Chordata > Actinopteri > Scombriformes > Trichiuridae > Lepturacanthus > Lepturacanthus savala. The sequence goes on along the minus strand of CM060462.1, from coordinate 22,458,541 downwards.
TCAGAATCGGGGTCTGCCAATAGAAGATCCAACACTTTGGTCTTGGTTCACATTGATTCAGGGCGCCCTTGTGGGATTATTTTGTATAGAAGCATGATGTAATTCTGAGTTGTGGATGTAGTATGACATGTCTGACGTCTAGTAGAGTGAAGTTTGAATGATTTTATTCAGTGCGGCATCTTCTCGATGGTTAATTTACTGTGTTTCTCCCTGATGTAATCATTTATCATGTTTTTATTTGAATAAATGCATAATCTTCTGCTGTGTAATAACACATCAGTGTTTCCAGGCTATAGCCAGTCTATAGCTTTTGCTGGAGAACAGGAAGTGATTTATTTCACTTTTTCCATGATAAATGCAACACAGCTCTTTAATAGCCGACTTGCACAGCAGTGAACAGAGAGCAGCGCTTAAAGAACCAGCTGAAGGATATCCACTTGTACCAGCTTCATCTTTATTCACGCCGCGTTTTCATTATCATAACGGCCGCACCTGAGAAACATGTTTACAGGAGAACAAAGGTTTGAATTAAACATGACTAGTAGTTTATAACGTGACCAGTGACCCATAAAATCTGCAGCATTTATTAGGCCTTCCTGCACGTTGTGGGGTGCAACACGCCGAGCGATATTACAGCTTTTTCAAAAGGGTAATGCTTGTTGTGGGGTGGCACTACAGGAAAGGTCATTAAATTCAAAATCCCTCTCTACGGGAGAATGAATTAACTTTGTGGTAATGTACCGGAGAGATTAGGAAAATGTGTGAGAAGTTGACCATTTGTCCTAAGGGGTGTTGCCAGAAGAAAGCTAATGGAACGCAGTGGTAAAAAAAACAACTCATACATTTACTCTGACTTGATAAGGTCTAAGTGTTATATAACATCTGTTCCATGCATTAAATTCCCATTAAACAAACAAGAGAAATGCACAGACTGGATTTAGAAATTTTGCTGTTTCATGGCTCATTTTTTTCTAACTTTGTGAAGATGATATTTCCACTTATACTTTCTACTCCACTGCATGTGGCCGCTTTCATTACTGTTCAGAATCAGATTTGACACAATGGATAATAACAAGTGTAGAAAATGCACCACATTGTTGAAGAAGAAGTAACCAGTGGATACAGATTTTGACATTTTGACATCTTACAAAGAGCAGAATGTGTCATATTTCACATACAGCTCTCTAAATTTCTCACATGGTTTAACTTTAATATTTGATCCAATATTTCACCAACAAATAATGATTAGAGAAGAAGTCACAAAACTAAAAACAAGTTGCTTCTTTTCAGCCCATTAATCATCTCACAACCCTTCAGATTTATCTGGTGACCATTTGCAGGGGCTCAACCCCTAAATTGGGAACCACTGGATTTATCTTGTATATAAATTGTTGAAATTAGCACCAAATCCTGCAGCTACAACAGAAACATGCTGCTCATACACTCATGCTAGACTATTAATAATCTAATTATGTTATATATACTACTTTATCCGTCAGAACGAATACCTTTAATGCAATTATTTATCTACATCAAGGATAATACTGCACAATAATGCACTTTTACTGAAGTATTTTTGCATGTAGGACTGTTTTGGCACTTTTACTTTAGTAAAGGATCTGAATATAGTTGTTCCACCACTGATGGAAAGTCCAAAATGCAAAATGTGGACCCTAACAATTCAGTTCCCTATTTGGTTAGTGTATTGTTTTGGTTCCCTCTCATGTCTGACCAGCAAGGTTGAGCAATTAGCAGCTAGAACCAGGAAGTTTGTGGAGAAAATGGAAATTGAAACAGAGCTAAATGGAGGGTAAATACTAGAGTTGCATATGGCAAAAAATCATGAACAAATGTCTCATGATCTACTCATTATGTAGTTTTCTGTGCTTTGTGGTCTTTTCTGTTTAGTAATGAACATTAATCTTAACCTTGAGGGAAAGAAGTGTCTGATAGGAAAAATTGAAATAATGAAGCCTGTTTTGTGTAATAAAAAATGTAAACAAAAAAAATTAGACATGTGGTCGAGATGCCGAGCTGCACATATATTATATAATTAAGCTGAATCAGGCCCGAGCAGCAAAGGCAATATCAGTGCATATGAAGTAGCTTGTTAGGAGTTCATTTGCATAATTGATCATTACATTTGGTGATTTCTGCATGGTGCTCAATATGTTTTAGAAATTACAAACCATTCCCTGTCAGCTCTGAAGACATTTGTTCTCAAACAAACTGCTTTGCAGCAAAGTGAAAACGAAGATTGGTCACTTGTGGAAACTTGTCACACAGGTTTTAGTTGCATTCCCCTGATTTTGAGATAACTTTAGTGTGGTATACAAACACAGAGGTATTAGTGGATTATACAGAGCGTCCTAAAAACCTGACAAATCAGACCGAAAGTTTTTTGACAGGACTTGCAGTAGGTTAGAAAATTTTTTCAATTTCAACAATTTAAATGAACATATTCGAGCAGCGTTCTCTCTTGTCTAATTGGAAGAAGTGTGCCAGATGTGTTATTGGTGCAATCATCTTTATGGTCACTGAAGTCAAATTCCAGAATTACCTTTTGAGATTTGAACTCTTTAAAATGAAAAAAAAAAAAATGTGCCAGACTGTCCCAGCTGTTACATCCAGCTTAATGCTGCTGTGAAAATACAATCGACTTGAAAACTGCTGGGCTATCTCAACCGTGAGCTTATTATGGCTCAGAGATCTGTATGTGCGTGCGTGTGTGTGTGTGGGCGGCTGTGTGTATGTTGTAGACCAGAGCAGAGGAGAACCTCATTTCCCCGCGGCTTAGTGAGAAAACGGCTCCTATTTTTGAACGATGCGTACACCACCACATCCTCAGGCGCCCTCTGAGGAGTGACCTCTGACCTCTGCAGCTATGACGGCTTCCTGTTGAGAGAGGGCTGAGTGTGTGTGGTGGGGATGGGGCCGGGGGCTTTTCTAACAACAAAACTTTCATATGCACATACACACACATAAGGCAGCCTGTTATAATACTGACACACACAAGAACACACAGCAGTAGGCTGGTGGCTGTAAAGGGGAACACTTTTCATTTCAGCACCTGCCGCTGTGTAAATATTAGTTTTGTGATTCATTCTTGATATAGAAACATAAAGGTAATTCAGCTGCACTTAAACTGAGGTCATGACTCCTATTGACGGCTGACTCTCTGATCCTCATCATGTTTAGCACTGTCATTGTCTATCAGCATATTCTATCAGTATGTGCACATCAGCTCCATCTTATCTGATTCCTTTTTAATGCTGTTGCGAATTCTCATTAATTACTTGCTATTTTCAGACTGCAATATCGTCACCCTATTAAAATAATAGCCAATAATCTCTGAACATGATTCTTGAATCATTTTCGACTGGTGAGTGATAAAGGCTACAGGCTGTAATGTTTTATAGTAATTTAGTCTAAAGTTTACAAGTTATACTTTAGAAATTCAATATAAAGTGTTGTGCATGCCAATAAATTCAATATTTTAATAGTCAAATAATATATATATAATATATATAAGTAATAAAAGAGGTTTCAGGATCTTCAGTCCAATAAACATGTTACATCTCAGGTTCCTGGATGCTGGAAATGAATTACATTCAATAAAAAACAGGCAAAGAAGACCTGGGAATGTGATGAAAAAGGAAACTGCTGATATTTGTTTAATTTAACTCCAGGTAATGTAAATTTTGAAATTGCACTATATAATGAAAGGACAGTTCAAACTGCATATAATTATATCAGTTGAGTCACTAACAATCATCTCATATCATCTATACCTGCTTATTCCTCATTAGGGTCGCAGGGGTCTGCTGGAGCCTATCCCAGCGCGTTACAGTGAGAGGCAGGGATACACCCCAGATGGTTGCCAGCCAATCATGGGACACACACACCATTCACTCACACCTACAGGCAATTTAGAGTCACCAATTAAACTGAGCATGTTTTTGGACTGAGGGAGGAACATGTGAACTCCACACAGAAAGGTCCCAGACCCAGGACCAAGGAGGTCTTGAACCTATGACCTTCTTGCTGTGAGGCAACAGCGCTAACCCCTGCACCACCGTGTTGCCCCTAACAGTCATATTACGTATAATTTTTTCCCATTTTGTAGTCTTTTCTTTGCAGAAAATATCATGTTAATGGATGCTAGTTAGATAGTTGTCACTTACACAAATCTGCCCATAAACAAAAACCTATTTATCCTATGTACAAAATTATTTTGGGGGGAATTATTCTAGAGACTTGAATGATTAAATAGATATATACATGTCAGGATTGAAAATCATTATAATCTAAATAAAATGACCTCTTTCTGGAAAGGGTTTGTCTTCGCCATGTTCACAAAAGGAAGTGGCAGAAAGTTGATGTTGTCCTGACAGGAAGCACTTAAATTATATTATTTAAAACTTTTTCTCTACTCTAATGTCATTATAAAAAAAGCTGTATTAACAACATTTCATTTTTTTATTTTAAGTCTAAAATGACAGTCATAGACTTCAATCCTCATAGGCTTCAATGGGTTAATAAATATAATATTCTCTGCATTTGATCAAATGTTTTGTGTTTTCCTGAAAACTACTCATGCATGCATGTCATAGTCTTGCATATAATTTGAAGCAGGACTGAACCATGCATCTTACACAGGCCATTTGAATGATTCATGTTAATTAATGGCAAATAATCAAACAAATACACTGGCCACTGTCCAGATTATCTCCTACACCGTGAGAACACACGGCTGATATTGATGAGGTCAAAGGGCAAAGCTAAGCTGTGACATTCCATTGATTCTCTCTGTGCTCTTGCATCTGCACATTGTTGCCTTTAAAAGATATAAAAATCTGTAGACACATTTGAAACGTTTCCAAGTACAAGTACACAAGGACAACACAGATAAACATAACATTCTACCTTGTGTTTTGGGGTTATTGTATTTGACTTGGTTTATACCAAAAGAAAAAAAGAGAAAAAGACCGAAAAGAACATCTCCCCTTAAAAAAAATGTTAAAAATAATAAAATACTAATTAAGAGAATGTTTCATGATATTTTGTCCAATAAACTAAACAGTGCTCATGCACTGATAAAGTATCCAGTCCCAGTCCCTGCATCAGATAATATGTGGTAATGTTGCATTATAGTGCATCTATCTTATATTGTATTATATTGTACCTTTTATATAGCCTGTGTGCAATCTATTTTTTTACTGCCTCTACTGCTGTTGCAAATGCAATTTCCCCACTGTGGTACAAATAAAGGTTTATCTTATCTTATACAAACATATGAAATATGCACTGAATAATCGTAAAATCAGATAAAATAGACGCTGTTAAAACTAGATTTTTACACAGGGGCTCATGGTGAGGTTAAAAATGCAGGAGCCAATATGGACATCATAATTTCCATTTATAATGTGAAGTATTCAGATAACCAATTTAACATGGGTCCCTGTGAAATCTCCCCATTGTGCTTTAGTCAAATCACTTCATTTAATTTATAACAGATTTCTAAGGATCAAAAAAAGAAACGTTCTGGAAATGTGGTTTTGTTTACTCTGAGCATTTGAGTCTCACAGAGCTGCTGTACTGGTGGTATTTTAATTTGTTTATACTCAACGTTCTACAGAAGACTATATGTGTTTTCATGTGGCTAAATAAGCCACGGTTGTTTATATTCTATTTTTATGTGTTCTATTTTTTACAGTGCGTGTGTCTCCCTGTTTTGCGAGATGCCCCCGAGAAGTGTGATATGACCTTTGCAAGCCAGCTCAAACACACACACACACACACACACACACACACACACACACACACACACACACACACACACAGACACACACACACACACACATACACACACACACACACACACAAATAGCCTTCAGTTTCCTTCTTCACATCTGTAGTACTATAGATAAGAAGGTCAGACGGGATTTTCTTAGAATTACACTCACATCAGAAAATAAATCTGATGATAAATATAGTTAACAGTACTCAAATATGCAGATAATGAAATTGATGAATAGTGTTCAATTGATTAAGATTTTCTTTTTTATCATACCAAACATGCTAAACATGCTACATAACTAATATATAATGAAAACAGATGTATATGAACAACAGGGAACCATTTAAAATCACTCAGCAACAAGTGTTTCTCTTTAGAGAATCATAATGTGTGTTCAGATGGAACCCTCTTTGCTTCTCTCTCATAAAAAGTGAAGTACTTCCAATAAAGCAGAAGGTAAATCCTACTTTTGTAGCCGTCCATCAGTCAAACACCCACATCCTCTCCTGTCAGGCAGTTTTCAGGCTGTCATCTGTAAAGGCAGTAAAATAATTCTTAGCTGATTGACAAATGACTCAGTAAAAAACAAAAAAGGAGTAAGATGCTTAGAAGTCTTTATTCTGTATATGGCTGAAAATTTACATTACAAAAAATGTCTATATCGGCATTGCTCCATCTGTAAAAGTTTTTTTTTTTAAAGAAGCCATATAAATAAGTGTTATTATTATTTAATGTGGATGGAAATTCCAAAACAAAAATAGACAGTAGTGGATGCGTATCACTCTGCAGACACGACTCAATATGCACATTTAATATTTCATGACACTAGAGTATCTACAACATGTTTGAGCTGCAGAAACACGTTTGTGTGTTCCCTGATGTACAAAGGCCACTATGTGTCCTACTATGGCATTCTCTACTCAATATCTCCAGTGAAGGCAGAAGATCCCTCATTGTGAAAGTGTATCAGTGCCCAGGAGTGCATTAGCTGAGTGTAGCATGAAGTATATATACTGCAGAGAATGGATAGGGTGATGTTGGACCCATCATCAATGTTATCCACCTCCTCCTCCCTGCTGAAAATGGTGCTTTCACTCTGCCTGTCAGCCTCCATCTTTGTTTGCATTTTCACTTTCAGCTATTTTTCATCAGACAAACGTCAGACAGCAGGAAAGGAGAGAAGCTGCCACAGACTGAATCTCTGAAGCTTTAAATGTCATGCAGTGTCACTGTGAGTGACTTTAAAACGTGTGGGCAAACTTTGGAGTAGCTAAAGAAGGGTATGATACATAATATATACAGTCCAACTATTAACCATTTAACCCATTGAAGCCTTTGAGCCTTTAAGTCTATGGCATGTCATTTTATACTTAAAATAAAAATCTAAATATTACTCATATTGATTTTTCCTGACATGATAGTAGACAACTTCTGACATTGTTAGCAAAAAAATTAAGTTATCAACTCTCTGCTCCTTCCTCCTGAGAACATGAAGACAAACCCTCCCAGAAAATAGTAATTTCATTTAGATTATTATGATTTTCAACCATGATATGTATATATCAATTTAGTTCATAAAGTCTCTAGAATAATCCACTTGAAGAAAATTTTGTACATAGGATAAATAGGTTTTTGCTTATGGGTAGATTTTTGTAAGTGACAAGACAACTATACTAGCCATTAAATAATAGTATATAGTATATGTAATAGCCATTAAATTGCTGTTTTCTGCAAAGAAAAGAGTACAAAATGTATGTGTATATATATATATATATATATATATATATATATATATATATATATATATATATATATATATATATTATGCATGATATCTTTGAAAAAAATGGGCTTAAATGGGTTTTGCCAGAAATACACTCTATACATTGCTAATGCGGTAAATGACTATTCTAGCTGCAAATGTCTGTTTTTGGTGCGATATATACATAGGTGTATAGAGGCCCATTTCCAGCAACTATCACTCCAGTGTTCTAATGGTACCATGTGTTTGCTCATTGTTTCAGAAGACTAAGTAATGAAATTTTCTATCATTTTACAAGTCGTGGCAGTAAATAAACGTGCCTGGGTGACCCCAAACTTTTGAACGGTAGTGTATGAAACCTCTTTGTCTGGTTTAGGATTCAGAAAGGTTCAATCTAACCCTCTGTTTCTCCCTTTCTTACTTACAGCCGATGAAAATCCTTTATGCGGATGATGGGACGCCCCTGTGTCCACGGCAGGGCCCATTTTTCTCTGACGGGCGGCGGCGGGTGGATTACGTGCTGGCGTACCAGATCCAGAAACCTGGTAGCATCCGCCGCCAGTCGTCCAGGTTTGCCGACAGCAACTTCATACGGAGGCTCCGGCGCAGCTTGAGCATGAGGAGCAGCCGGGCGCCACTGCAGCCCAAGGTGGACCCGGAGATCGCCGCCCAGGACCAGCGGAACGACTACCACGAGGACGACAAACGCTTCAGGAGGGAAGAGTTCGAGGAAAACCTCCTGGAGACGGGGCTGGAGCTGGAGAAGGATGAACGGGTGAGACAGGAGCGAAGGGTTGGCCAGGTTGTCTTCTCAAATTTCTTTCCTGTTTTTGGAACAAAATTAAAACAAAGCTGGTTTGCTTTTTCTAGCCTTGGACCATCGATTTTGTTGGTTGAAGCTAGCTGAGTAGTTGACTAGCTAATACTGCTAGCAGCTTTAATTAGCTGTAGCTAGTTAGCCAATGAAGTTACATTTGACTCCACAGGTTAGCAGCACATGTTTTGGAATCATATTAAAGGAAGTAAAGCAGGGATGTCAAACATATGGCCCAGGGGCCAGAACCGGCCCGCTAAAGACTCCAATCCGGCCCACATGATGACTGTGTAAAATGAGACAAAAAAATGCACCAGGTCCTGTTTCTTCACAGAAATGTGAAGTCAATGAGAATCTTTCAGGGTTCAAGCGATAAAATATTAACAGTTTTGTTTTGGAAATAGCTTGGAATAGATTCACCTGTCCCTTAAAAGACTAAATCAAATATCTATCTATATCATTCATCAATACAAAAAATAAAATGTTTTCAGGGGGAAATATCTAAGAAAATAGATAGTTCTACTCAATATTGGACTAATTGGGCCAAAAACAAGATATTTTCTCTTGGTAAGATTTAATTAATTTCAATATGGAATAACTGGGTTATAATAGTGTTGAAATTGCATTTTTTTCTTATGTAATCACTCGACTTAATTAACAGTGTAAATGTGTTTCTCCACATAAAAAGCAGGAGAGAAATTCATAGGTTTTATTATATAAAATTGTATTTATCCAGCCCACTTGAGATTAAATTGCACTGAATGTGGCCCATAAAAGTAAATAGAGTTTGAATTAGTGAACTAAAGCATTGCTGCATTCCAGTTTAGAAACTGCCCCTTAAAAGAAAAACTAGAAAGTCTGAGGTGAAAATGATAGAGGTTTAGCAGCACTGTGTTCAACTGATTTCATGCGGCAGAAATGCTGATAAACAGTGAATTACTGCAACTTTCACACTATTTATGCGTGCGGCAGCCATCATTTTGAACTCAGGGTTGGTGAGAATTTCAGAATTTCAGAGTTGGAAATCTGACCTCAGGGAGTGTGAAGTAACCCACAAACTCACATTGATAGTCACAGTGAAAACAGGGTCAGTATCAGTTTCTCTTTGAGAGCTACCATACTGCATGTTTTAGGATTCTCTAAAACTCCCTAGGATACTCCCAACACACCTGTTAATTAATTAGAATTAATTATCAACTTGCTATCAAGGACCTGAAGCTTGTCAAGACCTTGTGAATAATTAGAATCAAGTTTGTACGAGATTCCTAAAACCAGCAGGACAGTAGGATTAAACATTAGAGCAAATAAATTCACTGTTTACATGATGGACCTGGGGCCAAATGTTTAAAACAGTGTGTATTTAGGTGTAGAAATCTGTGCACACATGACAGTAAACTTGCGTTTTTTTCCTCAGATATAGAAAACTCCACTCACATCTCTTCCCACATTTTTAAAGGAAAAAAATGACATATGACTGTCATCATCAATGATATGTGTGAGTGTAACGAAAAATAAAATATCTAAATGAAATACTGCTAAAATTTACCACAAATTAACTCACTGCATTAGACTATCAGACAAAGACCTGCATGGAAAGTGCAGTGTCCCTGGTTCTGCTTGCTTTGCTGTGATTGGACCATGAACTTTCCTTCTTAAAGGTGTTAAGGCTTGTTTTTCGTGGTGTTTTGTTCATCGACGACATGGGAAAACAGCGACAGAATGGTCAGGAGAAAACAGGTCCAACATGCAGCAGGTCACAGAGCAAATAGTAGAGGACATGAGCGCGGCAGGATTGGATCTCCTGGGAATGTTTCTGTGTGTGTGGGATAGATTCGTCTTCCATTTCAATTTCTTTCTCTCTATCTCATGACGTGTCGAAGTTCAAACCTATTACCTTTCCAGCTTCAGCAGCTTAAGAAGTCAATACGTCACCCCGCTATAGTCGATGTAATAAGCTTCTCTGATTGGCTTACCCAACACTTGGTGACATGCAAAAAAACTTTTAATGAGTGTTTATCACTGACCAAGCATTAATTGTGAAGTGAGATTGTCTGGAACTTTTGTCTACTTGACTTAATGATAAACGAATGTTAAACAGCTTGAAAGGAGGAGTGGTTCATCGTATTGGACATTTTATAGATGATAACAGAAGAGTTGAATAATTGTGTGTATGTGCTGAGTCGCAGCATTTAATGACATGTCTAATACAACTACATTAGAACAAAGATGATGTGAATTAATTCTGAGTGTAAAGAAAAAAGATATTCAATACTTAAGAAAATAAGTACAAGTGAAGGAAAAGGGTAGGATCCAAATTGATTCTGACTTCAGGGATTTATTCAGTTCATATTTTGACATATGAAGACAGAATCATTGAAAATGGAAATAATTAAGACAATATTTAAAGAAAATACACACAATGAGCAGATTAGAAGAAACAGACAGGAGGAAAACCTCCACACACCTGACAGGTAATTATATTTATGAAAAAAGTGACCAGGGTTCAGTCAGCTCTGCCTACGCTGCCTAAAGTCCACCCATGACTGACTGGCAGTTCAGGCCCAGATCTAAGGAACTTTAACAGAAAGAGAAATGACTCATACACTACACAAGCAAACATCATCCAAAATCTTGACAGCTGTCACGCCGACTGCATTTCTTCAGAAAGTACTGGAGTTCTTTCTGAGGTAAAGTCATCACCACTGTGTTTGTGACGCGAGTCAGCTATTTGTTTTCTTTAATGGTAGAATCTTTAACTTAGGATTTCTTTGTCACTTTTAATGCATCTCAATTAAGTGCAGGAGGATATTGGAATGGCTGGCCAGAAAGATAACGAGGGAAGATGTAGACCAGGACTATCTGATCCTGGCCATGGAGGGCCCATGTGCAGGCTTTTGTTTCAACCGAGGCTCCAGTGGTTGATTAGTAGAATCAGGTGTGTTACTGCCCTCCAGGACCAGGGTTGGACACCGTAGTGGGGAATCTGGAGAGTGCATTAGGGGAGGTCCGTGATCTTCCACATGCTCAAGTATCCAAGGTGTAAAGGAAGTGTGATGTCCAGTCGAGTGTCCAGTGCCACCACTGCCAATTAATAAGCAAACATGAGATGTCTCGGACAGTCACAAAGCTACTGAAAATCATTCTTAGATGAGGGCGAGAGCCCAGTTACCACATACAGTCTTACTGATCTGGTGCATAGGTGTGGTAGTGGGGGGGAAAGTGGACCTGACTAAACAGAAAGTCAGGTCCGAGTAGAGAGCAGGCCCATGAAAATCCTTTTTTTTTTGATGTATGAATGAATTGGGCCCTCCAGTTTATTGGTGTCTATAGATGCTTTCACACCAACAATAGTTGGTGCTCACTAAACCATCCATTTGAATCAAATGTGCTTAGTTCCATTTTCATTGGTATGAAAGCATTAATTGCACTAAATCAAGCAGACTGAGACCTCCACAAAAAGAGGTGGCCTCTGACTCTGAACCAAATCACCAAATGACAAACCTTGGTGTGATCCCTCTAGTAAGGACACAAACTCAGGCCCAAACGGGCAGATACTAATTATTTCATAGCTACCTTGTGGGTCTTTGGAACAACGTTCGTCCCATATTCGTCTCCAGTGCATCCACAAATTATTCTCCAACAACTCATTTTTGGAATTGGATATTTTTGCCAAAAATGACCACTACAGTGGACAAATGTGCAAACATGTTGCTTCATAAGGATTTTGAATTAGTGCTGTACACATGCAAGATATACATTGATGAAACATCAATTGGACCAATTTTAGTTTGTTTGCAGGTGTGATAGACACAAGTCTATATGCTAATTACTAAACATTTTATTGCCTGGTGTGGGCCAAATAATCAATTTGGTAATAATCACAATCAATAATTGTGACAGAGTCCATAAATTAATATGATGATGGAATGAACTCTGTGCCACAGTTCTATATTGGACATTCTAGGGGTCCTGTCTTAAAGGCACAAAATAGATTTCAGTTCAGTCCAGTCACACAATCCATGCACTGACATGGAAAGGGTTCAGTGACATTAAGTGTGTACAGGGTCCAGAAATTTGTGCTACACCTCTGATCTGGTGCCAATGAAGAGTAAAACTAAGGGTTGTATCTTTCTCAGCCTTATTAGGAAACAAGCTTCACCTGCGTCAGCCTGTAAAGTAAAAGGTAATCGCCCACTGTGCTTCCCACACAGAGGGAGGAGAAACCAACAGGACAAACAACACCAGACAGCAGGAAAGGAGAGAAGCTGCCAGACTGAATCTTTGAAGCTTTAAATGTCATGCAATGTCACTCTAAATGACTTTAAAATGTGTGGGCAAACTTTGGAGTAGTTAAGAAAGGGTATGATACATATTCTATTTAGTCCAACTATTGACCCCTTTTTAAGTTTTCCTGCTATAAATGATAACAAATATGGAATATCTCTACAACCACAAAGGTTATTGTACTGGTAATTGTACTGTAACCTGGTATCAAAAGAAATCTACAACCTGTGAGGTGACCACAAGTGTTTCAAAATCAATTTTGTTGCTGTATACATAATACTTTATTTAAAACAACACCACACTGACCCCCCAAAAAACTTGAAATAATAAAACTTGAAATAAGCTAAATTATCTGCAATGCAAAGTTCAATGAATAATAAGATAAGAGTTCAAAGATCAATTATTTATATAAAATCCTAGACATCACACTGAGCATCATTACAGAACATGAAGAATATATTCTGTAAGAAGGAGATTATAAATGACCCAATTAAATAATCACACAAACAGTTTAAATCTTAGTTAAATATAAAAATGGTGGTTAGTTGCAGCCCTACTACTGATATTATATTAAACAATTTTCTTATGTATTGATGATATTGGTACTGTAACAATAACATTGTGTTTTACTAAAGATAAAAATACTTTGTTTAGTGTTGTAGCTGAGATTGTATTGTCATACAATATAAGCATAAAGCTCAATGCTGCACCTGTACAGAGAGTTTAGAATTTTAACAGGTTAAAGGGGAAAATAAGGACTAGCTTTAAAAATGGCTGCTGTCATAGTTGTTGTTTGTCTTTATTATCTGCCCAAAGTGCGCTGTGTTAGATCACAAATATTTTAAATGTTATTTATCAAGACAATTAATAATAATTGAGAATCACAGTCCAGAACAACTTTTCTTTGGTAATAATAACAGATGAAATGTAATTGATTCCGACTCTGAACGTGTTTCTTGGTGATGGAATAGTAAAACAAGAAAGCATCTTAATTAATTGTGTTTGCTATTGTAACAAAAACCTCATTTTAAACTTTATTATAATCAACTTTAGTTGCAGCTGAAAGTATTTGCTATGTACGTCTGCCGGCTCGGATCGTGATGTATTTCTGTATCCAGACGGGTCAGTGTGCCGAGCTAAAAGGTGTGAAGTGAGTCTGGCGGTGTATGAGTGGTTTTACATAACAGTAGTGGCTGCAGAAACAATCTCAAATACCGAAATAAAGACGTGATTTCATGCTGAAGTAGATGCAAAGGATTTTCCCAACAGACGGCAGAGCTTTATATCTGATAAAAGAAAAAAAAAAGAAGCATGCTGCTCTGCCAGCTGGAATCTTTGTTCGAATATGTCAACCAAGGCATTTATTATTGGATGGTTCACAGATTTCTGAAAATGTTGTTTTTTAGCAGTTTTTATAGTATGTGATCATTCAATGTGCAAATTTTCCTTGTAATTACAGAGTAAAATCCCTGGAATCGGCTTCTTGAAGATCCATGCTCCCTGGAACGTCTTGTGTCGGGAGGCTGAGTTCATGAAGCTCAAGATGCCAACAAAGAAGGTGCGGAATTGTCCGACTCTAAATCAGTTTGACAAATGTCTTTGTCCTGCACTGTATAATGGTCTAGCCTGGAGGCTGAGATAGCTCGCTCCCAGTGCTGCAGAGCTGAGTGATAGAAAAACGTGAAGATGAATGTTTCCTGTTTCCCGTACTTTGCATTCATATAGTATTGTTAACCCCAATGATGGCATTGGGCCGTGACAGTTCCTAAAACATTTGTGATGAGAATTTGATTAAAATCCAATAGGAATGTAAAACTGCAGCAATAATCACAACACACATATTTATAAGTGCCATGAACAATCCCTCAACAGGCGCTGTGCAGCACTGACCTAACGACAATCCATTTCACAGACAAACATCAGAAGATTGTCAATTGTGCAAAGATATTGAATATTGGCACAAGACGTTTGCTGACTTAGGATAAAAATATGAATAACAATGTATGAAAACTGCCCTGGAATCCAAAGTAATCTTTCTAGACAAAAAAATAATTTACTGCAGTCTCAGCTGCCAGGATTTTAACCAAAATCACAACAAAAACTTCACTATTTCTATTAGATTATATTATTAACCCATCTAAAGCATAACATTTTACTTGAAAAGCTGTCCTCTTTAGGTCAAGATAAATGTTCCGAATAGTGTTTTTTAAAAAATTATGATGTCCCACAAGGATCTAGTCTTGGTCCACATTTATTCACTATATACCTAAATGATATTTTGCCAGCTCACACTGCAAAAACTGAAACAGGTGAAATTAGTCCAAAATTGAGTAGTTATCTTATTCCACTGGCACTGGAAAATGTAACCAAAGTGACCCAAATCAGGAAAAAAAGATAAATTATCTGCCAGTGGACTAAGATAGTTCTACTCAATGTTGGACTAATTGTACCAAAAACAAGATATCTTCACATGTTTCAGTTTTTGCAGTGCACCGTTCTCACACCAGATCACATATACTTAGAGTAATTATGTCTGTGTCCAGAACATTTAAAGGTTGAGCTCTTCAGATCTCAACGAGGCTACCTGGATTAGTTTAGTCCCCTAAATTCTAACTGAACAAGAGTCTTTTGCCTCTTCTGCAGGTTTACGATGTGAAACAAGGAAGTAATGTGGTGGAAAAGATTCGATTGTTCATTCATAAAGTCACTGCTCCTCTCCACCCAAAAGTGGATGCCAACCGGCCAGAAAGCATCAAATCACTCTCTCACCCATTCTCCAGAGAGAAGCAGCATCTGTGAGTAAATTTCGACTGTGGAGTGTAATATTTCTCACTTAACTGTGTAGCTTCATGCACCTCATCAAGGTAAACATAACCTGGTTAACTTAAATCAGTTTGTTAGCGCATGGGCAACTGATCATATGTTCGATTGATTGTTTTTGTCATGACAGAACCATAGTTTTGCAAATTAAAAAGTTAAGTAACTGGAAAAGTAGAAATCTGAAAGAAAAACCTTCATTCTTCACAATTTCTTTAATCTGAACAACAGTCCCGCTGCAGCTGCCTCCATATTTCATGTTTCATGTGAGTTAAAATCAATATTGAACCAGTAGCTGCAGCCACATAGGGACTTTAATTATTGAGACGGCAGAGAGAAGGAACAACCTGGAAGGTGTTAATTGGACTAAAAAGGTACCCGACTCCAATCCTTCAGTGTTCATTCCCCCGAGGAAATGAACCACAAAAATAGTGGTTTCAATTCCATGTTGAAAGATTTAGAAGATTAAAATATAAAAATTTATAGATAAAAGTGATGACTTTACAGATGCTTCTTGTTCATAGGCAGTAATCTGTAGTGTTGTATTCGAGATTGGGCCTTGAGACCCGCCCCCTCGTGGCCCAATTTTTGAAAATGTGTGCTAAAATGCCCTCTTGGGAGCTAAAATGCAAGCTAAAGTGCCTTCTAAGATCCAAAATGTGTTAAAGTGCCCTCACGGCAGCCAAAAACTGTTTTAAAGTGTCTTTTTTGGAGCCAAAATGTGTGCTAAATGCTCTCTAAGAGCTAAAATGTATGCTTTTGGCTCTCTCTTTGGAGCTCCTAGGAGTGAAAACTTGTGTTAAAGTGCCCTCTTGGGAGCTAAAAGGTGTGCTAAAATGCCCTTTAGGAGCCATAACATGTGCTAAAGTGTCCCCTAAGAGAACAAATGTGTGCTTAAGTTCCCCCTTGGACCCTAAAATACATGTTAAAGTGCCCTCTTGTGAACTGAAATGCATCTTAAAGTGCCCTCTAAGAGCCAAAACATGTGTTAAAGTGTCCTCATGGCCAAAAGCATTTTTAAAGTGTCCTTGTGGGAGCCAAAATGTGTGCTAAAATGCCCTCTAAGAGCCAAAACGTATGCTTTTGCCCTCTTGGGAGCTAAAAGGCATGCTAAAGTGCCCTCTAGGAATCATAACATGTGCTAAAGTGTCCCCTAAGAGCAAAATGTGTGTTTAAGTGCCCTCTTGGGACCTAAAACACATGTTAAAGTGTCCTTTGGGCAAAGCAGCTTAAAATGCCCCCTAGGAGCAAAAGGGTGACTTGGTTCTTGCCCTCCTTTGGTCCTGGTAGTGATCAGAGAAGAAGAGATATCTAATCCTCAACGTCAGCCTACTGCAATGTATGAAGGAGAGAGTGGGCAGCAGGTAGCTATATTTACAGCTCTGACTAACAACGAGCAGGAGATCCCCCTCCACATCTTAACATCACTTCATCTTCATCAATACACTCAGGGCAGTTCCCTGAGATTAGGCCTAGTTAGAATTTACAGTGTAACGCAGCCTTTTAAACCACATAAACTCATTCTGGCCGTGTCAAACGTAGTGTTTAATGTTCCTAGATTCAAGCTCGTCTTGAAGTAAGTGATTAGATGTGCTGAAAGGAGGTTGCAGTTACTACAGGATTAACCGAAGGTGACAGTAGATTAACATTCAGATTAATGCTTTGAGGGACAGACGTGTTTCAAACGCCACAGCAACACTACAGCTGAGAGACAAAAGCAACCCACTCAGTAATTTTTGGATGGAGATTGATTTTGCCCCATTGAACAACATTGTGTACCATCATCCATTATACATGTAAAATTTACAATTTCACAAATACATTTTTTTCCCCTGTGACACCTGCTGAGCTCTGCACATACAGACAGGCTATTTGTCACAACACACACACATTATGATTTATCACAGTGGGAAAAGCGTGGGTGTTACTAATCACATTAAAAATGTTCCTGTTCCATTCAACATCCCACTAAGTCCTGACAGAGTGACAGCGAGCCAACATGAACAATACGGCCATCCTGAAACTGCAGCCAATGCTGTGGTTTTTTTTCATCACTGAGACTTTTACCGACATGTTAATGAATTTGTTGCCATTGTCCTGGATTCTGCTTTTGTTCTGACTGTCATTCACCCGCTGACATGTCAGGAGTTTTAAGGCAGCTCTTTTAAATTTTCTATCACCATTTCATAAGAATACTGTATATTAATATGTAACATCCAGTGTTGGGCAAGTTACTTTTAAATTGTAATGTGTTATTTATTACTTGTTACTGTCATTTTAAAGTAATTTGTTACATTACAATATTACTGTATTTAAAATGTAAGGCATTACACTACTACTGCATTACTTTTAAGTTACTCTCACCAAAATAACTGGAAATTTGGAACTCTCATGTTCCATTAGCTTCCTTGTTAACTTCATGTTACTATGGCAAATCTGTAAATGTTAAATTACTGCTAATATTTCAGGAAGTGGACAGTTCTTTAGGTGTAGAACACATTTCACTACGATGTTCTTCAAATCCTTATGTTTCACAAACATAAAGTAATGATCTATCTATCTGGAGAATGTGCTGTCCGGCATTTCTGCAGGTTCACTCATCTCCGTTTTCTGTCTGACGAGCCAAAAGTAAAAGGAAGTCAAACATTTTTTATGCAGATATTTCACTGCTGCTGATCTTGCTGTGATTTTAGCAAATTTTATAAACAAAAACAAAATGACCACTTCAATCCAGGTTAAAAACACATTGTAATGCACGTAACTGACATTTATACAGAGTAAAATATTACTATTTTTTCCTGTAATGGCTCATATTACTGCATTACACCAGGTTCAATAATCTCTATTTTGTCTCTGACGAGCCAAAAGGAAAAGGAAGTGAAACATTTTGTGTGCAGACATTTCACTGATGCTGATTATGCAGTAATTTTGAAAAGCAACCACTTCAATCAGGTTAAAAAAGTCACTGTAATGTGTGTTAGTGACCTTTTTTTTTACCCTTTTTTCCTGTAATGCATTACATTACTGTATTACATCAAAAATCAATGCATTACAGTAATTTATTACTTTTATAACGAATTACTCCAAACACGGGTAACATCATTAATTATTTGTATTCCTACAATGTCCATTTATAACAGTAGTTAAGTCTAAATTCACTCAATTGTTGTTGGGTAAAGGTCATATTCATTATTATATATCAGTAATATCAATTAATTTCAGTAGAAGGCAGAACTGAAATGAACAAAACAGAACTATATGAACTTCACCCTGCACTGCCAGTAAATGTGAAGATGTCATTATTGTAAATTAGCTGCTCAGGAACATAATCAGCAGGAAACATGGTTGGCCGGTGTTCCTCCCCTCATTATTAAGTTGAACAGCTCCCCTGATGTAATTTAGCATCCCGTCGACTTTTTCTCACGTTTGCACATATGTCATTTTGGGATTCTGAGTTGTTTCGACTAAACATTAGCTGTTTGAAACAGTGAAAACATTATGTGAATGCTCTTTGTGCCACGATCTGCAACTTAAACTGTGCCTGTTTCATTCTTCATTGCCAGATTCGATCTGTCAGACAGAGACAAGTTCTTTGACTCCAAGACCAGGAGCTCAATAGTAAGTATTGATTTCAGCAGATTTCACATTTAAAATGAGGCTCCTTCAGGAGATTGAAGTTACCTCAATGACAGAATGTGCGTGATTTGTTTTATTTATGATTGTAATGTCCCCTTAATCTGTATATTTTTCAATATAGCTCTAACACATTGAGGTTTCTGATGTAAACTCTAACTGTATAACAATCTAGAGTCACCCAGACAATTTAGTGTTTTCCATGAAAAGTCACACTTTTATTTACCAGAGTTGTAAAATTAATAGAAAATATAGTCAAGACAGGTTAGAAATAATGATTTGTATTTCAAAAAATGTTTTTCCTGTAAGAGGGTCAGTTTTCTAGTTTATCTAACCAGCTAAACTGTTTTCAGATGTCCTAACATGATAGCATCAAGATTTTTCTAATCATCCGTTAGCCTTCTGCCGCAATGAGCAAACACATTGTTCCATTAGAACATTGGAGTGATAGTTGCTGGAAATGGGCCTCTATACACCTATGTAGATATCAATGCACCAAAAACCAGACATTTGCAGCTAGAATAGCCATTTACCACATTAGCAATGTATAGAGTGTATTTCTGATTAGTTTAAAGTTATCTTCATTGAAGAAATATACTTTTCTTTCAAAAATAAGGACATTTCTAAGTGACCCCAACCTTTTGAAAGGTAGTGCCATGAAAAACTAATTAATAGTGTGAATCTGTATTATCTATGTGCTGCTGCATTGACGTAAACATTACTTGGCTTTCTAATTACTGGGTAATGTGATTGACTTCTCATTACTGGATGGAGCTCCTCCATCACAGCAGCCTTTAGCTCTGATCTATAAACCTGTGTAGAGCTGCACGTTTTACACTGACAGACTCAACAATACTAAATGTTGTGTGGTGCTTTTATTCAAGTAAAACATCCAGCTTCTCCTCATCCTCCTCCTCCTCCTCCTCACCTCTATTCTCATGTTCTAGTTTCTAATATTGATTGTGTTGTCAGGTCTATGAAGTATTGAAGAGGACAAAATGCACCAGAGCCAAATACTCAATGGGTAAGAGCTCTCCTTATGTTTCTAATACAAGTGATTCATCATTTTCATACTGTAATTACTACCAAACAGTCTCAGATGTGCTTGTATATTTCTGCTATTTTCGTGTCTTTCAGCAGCACGTCTTCAAAACTAATGCCCGGTTTTGTGTGAAATTTAGTGATCATCTGAGCTTTCTTCATACATGTGTGACTGACATCTGTCCAGTAACAAGATATGCTGAAAGTGACGGGCTCATGAGAGTATTTGGCCTCGGCAACAGTCAATGATGCTTCCCTTTTTTTCAAATAGGAAATAAAGTTTGTATTTTGGTGGCAGAAATGACACATAGATATAATAATAAAGAGAAATCAATGAGCATATTCTAATAGCCAGGAAACCTCCATAAAAGTCACATTTATACACTAAAGAAACTGTTTCATAGTAAGTAGTCTGTAAAAGCTACAAGTTTCATCAAAGTTTCATCAAATTCAAATGTAGAGTTGTTACACTTGTTAATATGTTTTTCCACGTGTGCGTCTCCATTCACTGAAGAAAATGTTTTGTTGAAATGACCTAATTTCAGTAGTATAAGTATTTAGTTTCAAGATAGCATTTATATATTTTTGAAATTGATTATACTTTTATTGTTCCAGTATCTGCCAAAAAAACTTTTTTTTAGTACAATTTGCTTTAATTTCTCAAGAGAATTCTACTTAAATACATTAAGATGGAATTACTTCTTGTTGTTGGTAGGTCAGTCAATGTAAATGATTAACTCCTACATATTTAAGTTAAATCCAATCTAATTAAAACTTTTAGCTATTGTTCTGTGTATTAACCAAATAAATTTAACATTTAGATAATGAACTAAACCAAAAAATGTAATACTTTCTGTCTAATTACTTTTAATTGAGTTGAATCAATAATTCAATGACACATTATAATTACATAAACCAGATAAAAACCTGTAACATTTACAAGGGCTCAGACCATTTTATTTTTCAGTGTTGGCCAGGTCACAAGCAGCTTTGGTTTTTCCAGCTTCATGTGAATCACAGCTTCACAGTTCAGGGTGATGTAGGGTGGTGGTAATTGATAAAACGTTTTATGTTGTGAGGGAGGAGGGTTTCACAACTATTAAGTGTCCAACAAGCAGATCCAGCCTCTTAAGTGGCCTCTTCCACAGACACTTTTACTGACACTTAGCTTTTCTTTGCTATTGGATTTCAATCCAGTCCGTCCGAGATGTGAGAGTTAATGTGATATTTGATCTTCCTCTCAACCAGATAACGTCTTGATTAACTGTAAACCTTTGTTCTCTTTGTATTTCTTCAGTCTAAAGGAACAATCACACAGAGATATAGTCCATTCTGGATGATTTTCTGATGATCTTACATGGCATCTTTATCTTATATCCCACAGTGTAAAACTGTTACCTTAAAATTTACATTAACCCTATAAAGCCATACGTATCATATATAATTCATTAACGTTAAAGGCCTTTCCATCATCAGTACAATATTTTTTTTCCTGAAACCCCCGCTTCACCTGTGTCTACTGTGAGAAATGCAAAGTCCATCTTTGTCTGAACAAGGAGAGAAACTGTTTTCAGGACCAGGCAAAATAAAGAGGTTGCAAACCAAAAAAGGAGCCAAACTAACTGAAAGGTTGCTCTTCCACCTTGCCACTTCCATTGGTGGATTATTCATTATTTACTGTGTTAAACAATTTTGTGTTTTACATGCTTTTGTTTGTTAAAAAGATAAGTTGTGAGGACTCTAAGGCCTGATGTATAATAAAAATATAATACAAACATACTTCTAAAATGATAATTGAGTTTTTTTTTGTTTATGTCTGAAGGACCAATTATTTCATGGTTCAGGATTTACAGGGTTAACTAACTGGCAGCAATTAATTAATAATTATTACCTTTCTGTTTTATAATTATTATTTTACAGTAAAAATTAAATACTATGATTTCAGTTGTATTTACAGCATTGGGTTATTACTGTATTGTAATACAGTAACTCTCTGACTACTGTAATTTACTATAGTAATACTTCAACTACTGTGATTTATTGTAAAATATACAGCAATCTACTGTAATATGTGTTTAACACAGAAAATAACTGCAGATTTCACAGCAAATTTGTAGAAAAAATGGCAAATGGTAATATTCCCAACATTTGTTGTATCCTTTTTTATATTATATATATATTTTTATTTTACTAGAATATAGTAAAATGTATAGAAAAATGACATTAATATAATGACATAAAACCAACTGTTTTTATGTTGCAAACAATAACTAACCAACTGTGATTGAGATGTATTTGTAAATATCTTAGGAAACATCTTTCTACAGTACAGTGTAACTCTAAAGTGGAAATGGAAGATTATTTCTGCATTTAAAGAGAGCTGTTCTGCTGAATCTTATGTGTGTGTATGTGTGTGTGTGTGTGTGTGTGTGTGTGTGTGTGTGTGTGTGTGTGTGTGTGTGTGTGTGTGTGTGTGTGTGTGTGTGTGTGTGTGTGTGTGTGTGTGTGTGTGTGTGTGTGTGTTCTCTCTCTTCACAGGGATCACCAGTCTTCTAGCTAACGGTGTCTATACATCTGCTTATCCTCTGCATGATGTGAGTCTCACTATCTCATTCAGACCTAAAAAATAAATATCTATCTACTGGTCATTTGCAACATTTTTTCCATTTCAGTGTGTTTCTAATGTAAAAATCACTAAAGTGTTCATAACTTGTGGTATATAATTAATGTTATAATCATATTGGTAATTACTCTCAGGTTTCTGTCGAATAGCGATTTATAATTTTGTGCTTAATTAAATTGTACTTGCAAAACAATTCCAATTTCTCAGTCAGGCCTGAGAACAGTTGACTATCTGCTGGTCATTTGATGCATTTTTTCCATTTCAGTGTCTTTCTAATGTTAAAAATCACCAAAGCGTTTATAACTTTGGCTATATAATTAATGTTATAATCATATTGGGAATTACTCTCATGTTTCTGATGAATGGCGTCCTATAATTTTGTTCTCAATTAAAATGCATTATTCATTACACGCCTGAAAAGCTACAGTAAGTGTAATCACTGAGAATTGGATTTGTGTGTGTGTTACAGGGTGAAATCGAGGGAGTGAACGCAGAATCTAACGACAGGAAGGTAAGGAGAGCGGCTTTACGAGTCAATAAATTCAGAGGTCACCACCACCAGCATTTTCAACTCATTACTGTAACAAATGCTTCTCATCAGTCGGCTGTGAACAAACAGTGTGAGGACGGATTAAAAACAAGACAAACCTGCAAATCTTCCTTTCTTTTTAACATTTTTTTTTGTAAAAACAAACCTTGTTGTGTTTGATGAGCGCTGTTCAGCCCAACATATTTTCTATTCATGTAAAATGACGCTTGGAAGAATCTTGACTTAACATAAATTACCATAAAAAATGTTATTTTCATATTTCAATTCAATTAGAGCTGATTTATGATCATAATATAATCCTCTCAAGTCTTTATCCCTTAATTCATTTTGTATGTGTTTATTCATTTAATGAAGTAAATTTATAGTATTTGTCTCATAATTGTCACCATATCTTTGGTGGAGGAAAGATTACATTCCAGGCTTCTGATCTTATGGTGGATAAGAAACCACAGTACTTTACTGATTAGATGTTGTACATTGGAAGTAAATGTAACAATTTTGATTAGAGAAGTCAGTTTCCCAACTAAACAGAGGTCATATCTACTAAAATCATCTGTAATATACATTATACATCCATTACAGGATAGAACTCTCTGCCAAACCACATTACCGTAAATTACCAAATAACAGTCGAGTTTCAGCCCTTTAAAACGCTGCTGGTGTGTATTTTAATAAATAATAATCGTTTCCAAATAAACAGAGATTCTAATTTATTTTTTTTTAAAAGTCAAGGAATGAGATGTGACCACTGACACTGCACATTTTTTTATTTGCCTTTTTTTCACATCATTATCAATCAATCAATCAAATTTATTTATAGAGTACATTTAAAAACAACTTGAAATCGATCAAAATGCTTCAAATGTACACAAAAAAATATGTACAAAATATAGAAGAACAGTAAAATGTTGAAGAAATGATATAAAAAAATGTAAAGGAGACAGCAAATAATTAATATGATAATATCAAAATGAGGGTGAGAAAAAGACTCAAATGACGTTAAAGAACACCCACTCTAGATAATATTAATTGTCGATCGCCATGGCTCCGGTGCAGTGAAAAAATAAAAAGTATGAAGTATGAAATTCAACGTTTCTGTCATAAAATATGCCAAGGAAAACTTTAACTACAGTACTGTAATCTGACTTTTGAAAGATTTGAGTAAATGACCATATTTTTCCAGTTTTGCTGAGCAAGATTTTTATCAGGAAGGAATTAATCTGTTAAGTGATTAAAACAAATAGACGCCGCGGCAACTATTTGATCATTTATAGCACTAAAACAAATACCAGAGCTGGAAAAGAGTACTTATACATGCACATATTTTAACATATAGTGATGATGGAGTCTCCCATCATTTCTCCTCTCCCCGAGCCACACAACCTTCCACAGTCACTGCAGGGATTTCGGGTGTTTTGAGGTGGTAGATTCACATTTTCTGGAGTCTCTCTTGTCTTGGATTGATGCCGCTCTTCGCCTGTTCAGTGCTCTGGGTGACTTGGTGCCTCCATCTGTCCCTGGCGGCAGCAGATTCCTCCAAAGTTGCTGAATCGATGTCGCAACCCTTGATGTTGATGACTAAACGTGTTTGTGCAGTAATATATGGTAATAAGTACATGGTCATGCTACTTAGTGCAAATGAGTTCAGGTTGGCTCACCCTCTTCTTTAATCTAAACGAAACAAAGCGATATAATTGCGAAACACACAGTTAATTTCTCATCCCATTAAGGGTTGTCTTGAAAAATATATCGAACAAAGCATGACAGATTACCACGGGAGCAAGACAGCATTTTTGCATTTTTTTTCAGCCTTCGCCTCCCACTGTACAAGAATAAAATTAACCGGGTAAGACTGGAAAGAAAATAAGAGCTCACGCTGATTCTAAAGTCATCTCCTCCCCTGCTAACACTCTCCATAATTATACTGTAGGCTGCATGTGTCACTAAGGCAACAGCCTTATAATTCTCCTCTAGGTTTCTTCTCGAGCGTCGAAAAAGCTTCAGCGCGCTGCTTTCAAGAGCTTCCCCCAACAACATACTTATAGTAAATGCAGAAATGTGTTTTCCTCGGCTGTAGGAATGAGTTTGGAGATTCCAGGTGGATCGTGGAGTTTTCAGCCGTTCAATCTGCTGCGATCTGCTGTCCGATGGCTCCTTTGGGCCTGCCTCTTGTGATTAAAAGCCATTATTTATCGCCTCGCCGCTCGGTTGCTCCCTGCCTGTGAATGGAGTGTGTGATTGTGTGTGAACATTTCCCTTCACGGTGATTCATGTGCTCTGTTCCTACTACCAGAACCGCGGAGCACGGACCCACTCAGCTGTGTAATAAATGTAAAGACCGTGGCACAACATCCTACAGAAGTGATCAGCATATTAATGTGTTTGACCACATAATATAACACTGCGGAACATGTACACACATGTTGTTTTATCAAGCAGAAATATTCAGTCAGACGTTGTTTAACCTTTATTTTACCAGATAAACAAATAAAATAAAATAAATTCTTAACCTGTTAAAATCCCAAACCCACCCTATAGGTGCATTGAGTTTTGTTTATATATCACATGAGAAAACCTCAGCTCCAACACTAAATAAAGTATTTTTATCTGTAGTAAAACATAATGTTACTGTAACAGCATCAATATATGTCATCAATATCCACATCATCAATACAATAAGAAAATAGATTAATAAAATATCAGTAGTAAGGCTGCAACTAACCAATATTTTGATATTTAATTTAGATTTAAGTTGTTTGTGTGATTATTTAATTGGGTCATTTATAATCTCCTTTTTAAACATCTTAGAGAATATATTTTTCATGTCCTATAATGATCCTCAGTGTGATTTCTATGATTTTTATGGACAAATAACTGGTCATATCTTATTAATCATTGAATTTTGCATTGCAGATAATTTAGTTTATTTCAAGTTTGTTTTCCTATTTTTATCTAAAACACAGTTTTAGATTTTTTTGACAATATTCTAACAATTTGCTCTGTAACAACAACATAAAATGATTCTGACTCTTCTGTAGTCACTTCATGTGTTATAGATTTCTTTCTGATACCAGGTTTAAGTACAATAACCTTTGTGGTTGTAGAGATAGCCCATTTTTATTATAATTTATAGCAGGAAAACCTGGGGCTAGTGGTTAAACTTCCCGAGAAAAATGAAGTCATTCACAAAATATTATAAATTATAATTCCATTCATGTCTAGAATTATTCTGTGCTCCATTGCACTCAGAAATCGAAAAGATCCCACCTCTGAATCGGAAAAGTGTAAAAGAACGACCCTTGAACTCAGAACTCCGACTCTGGAACTCGGGCAGGATCGAAGCAGCCTGAGTTGGAGGGAATGTTATTATAATTACAGCAGATGGCGTTTCTCTTTCTCTCTCCCTAATGTACTTCCCCTGCAGTTCTCTCCGATGCTCCAAAGACATCCAGACAAACATCACCATACCATGGCCGACTATGTTTTCAGAGTTTTCACAATGGCAGGTGCAGGGTATGAATTACAGAGCAGCCAGGGGGAAAATAGAAATTTTCGAGGGAATATTGGCAAAATGCTGTCTTTTTCCATGCATTTCCTCATTATGAATCATGTGTAAAATTAGGATTGATCACTACTTCACCTTAATAAAGATGCAAGAATTGCAGGGGAGGGAGCATTGTGTGTGTTTGTAATAAAAATGAAATCCAATTCAGAAAATACATGTATTTACTTAATAGACATGTCAATCAAGCACACACAGGAAAAAAGAAAGATGTGTCGGAAAACTGGCACATCTTCCATTTAAATTGGTGTCAGAATATCAGTTTTATTTATACTGCATGTATATGTATATGTGTTTAGGCTATATGTGCTAACATGGCTTGTGTTTTGAGTCATTACCCTGAGGGACGCCCAAAGGCAAGTGAACATAAAGCCTCTCCTCTAAAAATCAAAAACCTCTCCCCTAAACCAACCTGTTCAGACTGTCTCTCCCTAATTTTTGACAATCCGCTTTTATTATCAAGCATCTTTAAGTGTCCAAAAACGCACTATATAGGTCCAATGTATTATTATTATCATTATGAACTAAAACAACTGTAACAAAAAAAACCTCAAAGGTCTTCCCAAACTCCATATGAGTGGATGGGACATGGGCCAAAAATAAAGAACAAATTCGTGCAGATTCTGGCTCCAAATGGTCACAAGATGGAAGCTTCAGGATGAACATTTGGGTTCACTTTTACGTTTATCTTACAGGTAGAAAGCTAAAGTCCATCTTTATATACATTCTATGGTCCATAGAATCTTATAACTGAATGTGATCAGGTGTAATCATATGACCTGGGATCAGGAGTAAAAAAGAACATCCTTAAACTAAGGCCAGAGTTACACTCTGCACTGTTAGCAATTTCCATACTTAAAATATCTGCTCAGCATTATTACTCAGCAATCACCACTGATAAATATCTTTTTATGCAGTTGGAAGCTCTTTTTAGCTGATAAGCAGAACTTTAAATCTTCCATTATTTCAAGAATTATACTGTTAAAGTTCAAACACAAACTTCTCATACTCATAGACTAAAATATTTAATAGAGAAATGCATCTTAAAGGAGGATTTGACATTTTTAGTGAGTACACTTAGTCTCTTTCTGTTATCTTATCGAGAATATCAATACTATACTTCTGTCTGTCTGAAGTCTGATTACTGGAAACTAGACGATCTCTGTTAAAAACAATCCAGCAAAACGGCACCTCTAAAGCTCACTAATGAACACATACATCTCGCTTGTTTGTACCTTGTTTGCGCTGTCATCTAAATCCTTGTTCCCACAGAGCTGATATTACAGTAATACATCCTCCTGTGCTGCTGTGTCCCAATTCTATATGTGATTGTTGTTGATTGATTCTATTGCGGTGTTGCAGTGTTGTTGAAAAGTCGCATTATCAGCAAACGTACGATTTCCTCTTTGTACGAAGAAGTACATTACAGTGATTTGTTTTCCTTTTTTTCTGCAAACTGCAGCAACAGTACATTATTAAAATGAATATAGTCCACACTGCAATTGAATTGGTACAGAGACCGAGTGTTTGCCCAATTTTGCAGGTCAGGGAGGAATTTGTTTTTTTCTTCTCATTAGAGCAATGTAGAGATGATTGATGTCAGCTTTCTTGGCATTTTGAGCTCAGCTCACACACTCATGGGTTATTTAGTAAGTTATAACAGGGACTTTGACATATCAGAACAGGAACAGGAATCACACAGGTGAAATTGATAACACTAATAAAGGCGGCGTTTAATTCAGATTCCTTGACAGAGCAGAGGAATTATTGATGACATGTGTCTGCTATGAGAACACCTCCAGCTTTTATATAAATTGTCATAGTTTAATGTGTCATGTGACAGATGATGATGTGACAGCCCAGAGGTAGGATGTGGATTATGTTGTTGTAGGATGAACTCCTGACTAACTAGGTCTAGATCATGGAGTTCTGCTTAGCTCTAGAGCTCTAGTCCTAGAAAAGACCCAGACATCAGGCTTCATCCATGCTGATATACAGACGGGGGTTAATTAACCAGCAAAACTTGTTTGGATCAACTTTCCAAACTTTATTTAAGTCCATTACTGCAGAAAAGCTGTAAGTCTAAGTTGTTAATTATTAATTGATCTCTGAAAATTGATATCTCTCTTTTTTGAGTCACGTAGTTAACTTCTAATTTTTGTACCATTTAAATGTCCCATATTCTGCACATTTCATGTTTTTTACATGGAATTTTAACATCACTAACAAGATTTTAAGTAGCAAAGATCATCTCAGTATAGTTTTCCACTTCTTTTCTCAAGCTTCTTTCTAAGCCTCTCCTCCTCCTCTTTAAATGGCTGTGGGGGGTGTTGGTGGTGACTGTATAGTTGTGACATCACAACTTCACGTAAGTCATGACTGCTTGTTTTAAGGCACAGTTTCTGGATACAGGCTGTGAATGTTTCTCTGTGGATTCAGACTTTTTTAAACATGGGACAGTATTAATACAATATATACAGTAATATATATATATAGGGGTCCAATAAACCTATAAGGTATTCATTGGAATTAAACTGAACTCAAATATACTGTATATATATATATATATATATATATATATAATTTTTTAAACAATGGTTTAGAAGAGTATTCATCAATTTGATATCAGTTTTTTAGTGTGTATATCATAGTAATGAGCACTTCCTCCTAGCGGGATATGATCCATCTTAATGTAGGCTATAAAAAATAACTATGATTATGTTGGTGCTCCAGGCGATATTTTATAATGGAGTCCCCAAAAAAAGCATCAATGGTTCCTCCAGCCCAGACAGTCCTCTGGGTAAAGAAGCGAGTGGAGGGTCAATCACTGAGGCTTTGAAAATCAAACCAAATAAATCCCTATAGTCACTGGGGAAGAAGATATAAGCGATACCTGCTTTGCTACAAACACAGCTCCTTTTGTCTTTATCTACAGTTTTTCCATCATCTGCAGGCCTTTCTTTACCTGAAACCTAGAGTTGGTTGAAATGCAGGACAAAGATGCTCCTCATAATTTGAGATCTGGGTAGAATTAGAAATGTGGTAGAATTATCTTATTCCACTTGCTTATTTTAGTTTATTTCTTGATTTACACAAGTCTCAATTGGATCTGTTGTGTTTAGGCCAAATCAAATACGAGCGGGATTGGAACATAGATAAAGATAATGAATGGTTCCGAAGAAGCTGGGGAGCAATACATGTGTACTGGAGGTTTTCAGCAAGAAAATTATGTCTGATCTTAAGTATGATGGTTAGATGAAGCAAAATATCATTTAGGTATATGAATAGAAGTGGCCTTTTTAAAATAAGATTAAATCAAGAAAAAAATGAAATAAAACAAATTAGCTGCCAGTGGAATAAGATAATTCAACTCAATATTGGACTAATTGTACCAAAAACAAGATATCTTCACCTAGATACCACCAAGATTATAGTTTTTGCAGTGTAAAAAGGAGCTTAAAGTCTCTATAAATGCAAAGCCTATGAACCGAGGAAGGACTGACTGATATATGTAAACTGCTGATTTACTTATAATGGTTATTGTCTTCACAGCTGCTGTATGAGGAGTGGGCCAGCTACAGTGTCTTCTACAAGTACCAGCCGATTGGACTCATCAGGTCAGAGCCACAGCAGCGTTTTTGTTTCACCCATCAGGTGATTTACACACACATTCCCAGCCTCACGCCTGCCTCGGCCGGTGCTCTGACAGCAGCATTATCATGCCTTCAGCAGCCTGGAGGCAAAAAAGACAGCTGAATGTGGTCAAGAAAAGAGAGCGGGAACAGGAGCGGAACCTGTAGCTGCCATAGCCCTCACATAATCATATCAGTGGCTTCATGAACAGAATAAAATTACCCCGCTTCAACAATTCCTGCAGAAACCGTGTTTTTGCAGCTGCTTGAGGGAGTGAAAAAGACGATGGGAAAATTATTCCCAGCGTCCGTTAAAGCCAAAAACACAGGAAGGGACTGATCTTCGGGGAAATGTGGCTTTGATATTGAGGAACATTAATAAATCATAGTCACCATATTCTCATTTGTGAAGGGGATGATATTGTGTTGTCAGGCTATCGTAGTTCACTTGGTTCTGTCATACTGAACCAATAATAATTTCAACGGCATCTCCTCCCACAGGAAGTATTTCGGGGAGAAGGTTGGACTGTATTTCGCCTGGTTAGGAGTCTACACACAGATGCTGATCCCTGCGGCCATAGTGGGAGTCATTGTATTCCTCTATGGATGTGCCACTGTGGATGATAACATACCGAGGTACACACACACACACACACACACACACACACACACACACACACACACACACACACACACACACACACACACACACACACACACACATGAGCATCATTGTCCAGTTAAGGTTAAGGTTGTCGTTTATTCAGAATTTTGGAAAATTTTCACCAAATAAAAAATTGAACTCACTATTTGTAAACTACAAGTAAACTTTATTTTAATAAATGTATTTTTTATTATGTTAAATTTAATTTAGATGAAGTAGATTTGTTGCCATATAGCAACAATATGCAAATATGTGTAATTTCTAATGCAAACTTAATGTAGCCCCATTCATTTACATAGCATGAGACCAACCTGAGTTACAACTTTTTCTTATTTTTTTTTAAATATAATATTTAGGCCATTTTAAGTCCTAAAACATTTTTTAACCATATCAAAGTAATATTTTGTGCAATGGAGGGTTAATGTACTCTACTGTAGGGTTATATGTATCATCAAATAAAAAAAATCAAGTCAGTTATTAATTACTCGCTTTTCTGTCTAAAACTGAAATTATTTTAATTGGTGCTGCAGATTTACAGGCTGAAAAATGTCTTTAATCTTAATCTTAATTTTAATTAAAATAACTAATAGACTAAATTATCCAATGGAATAAGATAATTCTACTCAATGCACTAATTGTACCAAAACCAAGATATCGTCACCTGTTTATGTTCTTATATTAATGATTTTTTTTTATTTTTCCTCTTTAAATCAACTGTTTTTAAAATGAATCTCGATGCTTTTAATGTTTTATATGAAGCACTTTGAATTACCTTGTTGTTTAAATGTGCTATACAAATAAACTTGCCTTAATGTAAATAATCAAGGATTACTTCAGTCAGACAACATGTAGAATCACTTTATTTAAGCCCCACAGCTTCAATCTAGACTCTTGGTCTGATTTATTTTCACCTTCCTGCTTCTGTCGTCTATCCTCACCTCTGTATTTTGTCAGTATGGAGATCTGTGATCCCAGGAACAACATCACCATGTGTCCCCTGTGCGACCACGCCTGCAGTTACTGGAAGCTGGAGACGGCGTGCGGCACGGCCCGGGCCAGCCACCTCTTTGACAACCCGGCAACCGTCTTTTTCTCCATATTCATGGCACTCTGGGGTAGGGAAACCACCTCATCCAGCATTAGAAACAGAAACCGACAGGGACCAATCCAGGTTGAGAATACAGTAGATTTGATGTAGTCCACGATCTCCCCCCGGAGAACAAAAATCACCTGGTGCATTATTCCTTCTGGCATGAGAATCTTAATAATATCCTGTAGTGCACCAGTATTTTTTTTTTAAATATTGATGTAGTGTGTGTGTGTTATGCCCCAGTCTATAATCTGAAAAGGCCTCATCATCCCCATGTTGTCAAACAAGTTGTTTGAATACAACAAAAATGATTTATTTACAAAAACAAAATACCTGAATATATAAATATAACAAAGGGGTATGATACTGAGTAATAAGGCATCAGGGTGGAATAAGCCTAAAATAACAAGCAAAATGATCCTGTCTAGGAAGTGAGAAACGAATCTAACCAAAGTAAGAAGGAAAATGACAAAGACTTACCTCTAACTAAATAAACAGGAGAAAACAAGATTAACAAAACTGATTCAGAGGTTTGAGTGTTCAATTTTAATTTTGAATCAGAGCTTTTAGTGTTTTAATTTTATTTGAATTTTTAACCAGAGGATTTAGTGTTTTAATACAAATCATGAGTCAAAACAGCGCTAAATTTAGCTGAATTATGAAAGTTATAATAAGTGGTATGGTGTTTATAAGTGGTAAAATGGAGAGCCGTTTGGGAGCCAAAAGAGTCGTCTCTTCTTAGTGAGCTGAGCCAACGATCCTCACTAAAAAGAACCATCACTACCGCTGCTGATGGCTGTCATCTGGGTCTCATATATCAGGTGTTCTCCATGTCAGCCAATCACAGGTCAGAGTGTACAGTCTTCCACCAATGGCTGCACAGGGATGGCACACACCTGTTTGAATAGTAAATCAAAAGAAACAACACATAGGACACACACACACACTCACACACACTTAAAACTCCTGTAGTCTGAGCTCGCCTTAAGTCATACGTGAAAATTACTACACACAAACGTAACTCCTGAGCAAACACACCCGGCAAAAAAAGACGTTCCTCTGATGTTCTGCCAAACCACTCTGCCATCTGTTAGCAGCAGCAGGGCTGAAGATGGAGCACAGTCACAGCCTGACAACCATCTGGCCTTCACCTAGACCTTTATACCCAGGAAGAGGGAGAATATCAGCCAGTGGCGTCATTTCAGCTGAAAGCAAGGAACACATCCTCCTAGGAGGGTGGTTTTGGGTTGGAAAAATGCAGAAAAAAACAGTGAAAATTGCTAATTTAAATGCAGCAATCCTGGTGCAAGTTGAGAGCAGAACAAAATAGCTATTAATTATATATAATCACTGTTAATGCATAAAATTAGCCTTCAGATTCAGCGACTTGACAATTAATAACACATTTTTATCTTATTTTATATTCTAAATGTACCTTAAAAGGATATTTTTATACAAATATGCTTCAGGCAAGTGTCTGTTTATGATTATTGGAACAATGACAAATAGCCTCTTTAACGTCAAACCTCAGTTTTACTTTTAAAATGCTCAAAAAATATGGGAACACAGACCAAACAAGCTTCAGTTGTACTGATCTGATTAATTTAACATTTACTGAGTAATATGCATGTAATAAATTACTGTAATGCATTGATTTTTGCTGTAACACAGTAATGTAAGTCATTAAAATCCCAGCAAGATTAGTAGTAGTGAAATATCTGTGCAAAAAATGTTTCACTTCCTTTACTTTTGGCTCGTCAGACAGAAGACGGAGATGAGTGAACCTGCAGAAAACGTCAGAGGCAAAGGCACTTCACGTGCTTCACCTAAAGAACTGTTCACTTCCTGAAATAGCAGCAGTAATTTAACATTTACAGAGGTGCCATAGTAACATGAAGTTAACAAGGAAGCAAATGGAGCATGAGAGTGGAGATAAAACCACAAAACAGACTAAATTAACCTTCTCCTGCTCTGAGATTCTTCAGCATCAAGAGGTTAGGAGACTTGTTGAAGACATGAAAACCACTTTCAACATTGGAATCACCAGCTTTTTGGAAACTTTTCAGACTAGCAGCAATAATGACAAAGGCATCAATGAATCCGAATCCATATTTCCAGTTATTTTGGTGAGAGTAACTTAAAATTAGTGCAATAGTACTGTAAGGCCTTATATTTTAAATACAGTAATATTGTAATGTGATAATGCATTACAGTTTTAATGTAACTTGCTCAACACTGGTTATGAGTCCTACTCACATAACCAACCTGTAAATGCAGTGATAAGCAGATAACAAGCAGAACTCTGGACACATCTGTGATGTTTTA
This sequence comes from Lepturacanthus savala, assembly GCA_030544235.1. Taxonomy (NCBI): domain Eukaryota; kingdom Metazoa; phylum Chordata; class Actinopteri; order Scombriformes; family Trichiuridae; genus Lepturacanthus; species Lepturacanthus savala. The sequence continues at coordinate 22,423,944 of CM060462.1, read as the reverse complement.
ATTAACTTTAAAAGCCCCAATTATAATTAACAATGTGTCTACTATAGTTAACCTTGACGATACTTAAATGAACCTCTGATACCACCATAATATATGTCATTAGGGTCATCTTCATTAAGGTAGTATTATTGGATTGGTAAAATAACAATTAGTGGTGCAGCCACGTATACAAAAAATAAATTATCACGCAGCCATTGCTGATTTAAAAAATAAAGGTTCTTCAGTGCTTCCACTTCACAGTGAACTAAGACAAAGTAAAATTTATCCTCAGTTTAACAGTCGAGGCATGAATGATGTGTTCCTGCATTAACATAAACGTGCATAAAGTATATTTTGCCTCGATCCCGCACATCGTTCTCTTCCTGCAAAGACTAAATAAAACACCAACACCAAGGGGCTAATCAGCTAAATAAATGTACAAACTCACTTACTGTCAGTGCGCACTGAGGATTGCATCTTGCAAATTATCAAAATAACACGCATTATCCAGTTACCACCTTTGCCTCAATAAATATTCAAGATGGAGCGTTTATGCAATATCATGCAAGAGAGGGGGAAATGTAAATAGATTTATGTAGCACATGTACTGTGATCTACCAGGCTGGAACACAATTCCTATGATGGAGACAGCGTCTGAATATAAAACGAGGGAAGGGAAGGTGCAAACAGCTCCGGAGCCTTAAAGGCAGAATGAAATAATCGTTTTTATTTTTTATTCAAATTTTATTAGTATGCATACTAACATATTCCTACTTGAGGTCACATTAATCAATGTCCAGCCAAAATCTGCACAGAAAGTAGCTCCTTCTATGTGGTTGAAGCAGGAAAGTCAGTAAATCAGTCTGCATTGATCTATAAATAAATGTGGGTGATTCTTACAGTATCCGCCGTCCCCAGCTGCTTTATACTCTATATGAAAAGCTTCTTCTGCAGCATCTGAAGGACCGAAATGGCTGATACACTGGAACACAGTGCCCATTATACTGAGCCGTTCATTCTGTTAACCCTCATTAAATCAGTTGAAAGCAATCCAGGCTGCTACAATGTAACCACACACACTTCTACACATCAGACTGGTCGGTTATAGCTTCATATTCAGCTTTTTTATAAAGGAGGTTTCAGGTCATCAAAGCCTCTTTTACTCTTTCCCTTTTCAACAAAAGTAATGTCTTGTGTTGTGTATTGTATCTTTAAAGCACATTGCAGTGCACATTCTTTTGTGCAACTTTAATGAATAAAGTGACCACATATGAGGTTATTATTGATGAAATTGCATTGTTCCTTATCAATGGATTGAACAAATCGCTGTATTTCCTATTTCTATTGTTATAATAGGAACTAAATGATGAATAAAACTACTCCATCTTTTGTGTGCAGATTTGTGATGTGTTAATGTCATAATGCTCTGAACCATCCAGACATTTCTTAAAGAAAATTTAGTTTTGCACATGCAAACACATAACTTGTTTAAACGTTCTATTTAAACCAATAAAACACATAAAACTGTTGTAGTACAAAGTGCAATCTGTTAAAACAAACATGCAATTTAGTTCCCTTTTATTTGGAACTTCGATCACCGGGTCCCAAATGTGCATTAATCCATTGCTGTAAGTTCCATTAGTTCCTCCATTTGTGAGTAACATTTCCTAAAAATGACAATGCCCAGCTGTTTCATAAAATGAGTTAGCATTTTTATATAAATCTTCAGTAAGAAGAGAGTTGGGAAATGTTGATGTAACAAAACCATTAATATTGTCAGCCTTTCATTAAGTTTCTCCTCTCTTGTAGATAAAAATGTTCATTTAATTGCTAACGCTATGAGGTTAGCAGCTAATGATTAGTCATAGGAGGCGTCAATCATATACAGAACCATCAAAAACATAGTGGGCATCATCACACTCTGTATTCTTTGTCATATAGACAGTAATAATATATATTCTCAGTTGTGTGTCTCTGCTTGGTTGTGCAGCGGTTCTCTTCATGGAACACTGGAAGAGACGTCAGATGCGACTCAACTACATCTGGGACCTGACAGGCTTTGGTGAGGAGGAGGAGGTGAGATAATACAACAAATAACTTTCCTAAATACAAGCCGAAAAAATGATACACATATAACACCCACAGGTGCAGTTCAATAAAATCAGCTTTTTTAGGGGAAATGCACTCATTTGCTTTCTTAATAGAAATGTTTGTTCTCATACAGAACTTATGAAGAATTAGTTGCTAGAACTTTTTCTTTGGCTTGGCCAGAGACTTCCTTTTTTGTGTGTATTAAACAAATATGACATGTTAATTAGTGAGGTTTAGAGGTTTTAGAGGACTTTATCTTTTAGATAGAACTAGCTGTTGTTTCTTTGCACTGCAAAAACTGATGAAAATATCCTGTTTTTGGCACAATTAGTCCAATATTGAATACAATTATCTCATTCCATTGGCAGATCATTTATCTTATTTCAAGTTTTTTCCCCTGATTTGGGTTATTTTGGTCTTGTTTTAAGAAAACAAAGCTAAAATTGACTAAAATCAAGCTCCGATCATGAGCTGCCAGTGGAATAAGATAATTCTACTTAATATTGGACTAATTGTGCCAAATATAAGATATTTTCACCTGTTAATTTGTGCCAAACTAATCTCACCATGTGCTGACACTCAGACATTAGAGTGGTATCACATTTTCTACTTTGTCAACCCGAAATTATTGTAATTCGTTTCTTTAGAGCACTGCAGTGCAATTATATATTACATTATAGCATCACTGAACAAAAAAGCTGTAACAATGTGGTTGATGTGCTAATGTGGTCTTGACAGTAAAAGCAGGAATAACATTCAGTAATGGATTAATGAGATAAAAAAGCCAGACATAAATATGGTATATAAACAGATAATAAATGACAAAATAGTAGAACACATTTATTTATTATTTATTTATTATGTATAGTTATAACAGGAGAAGTTATAACTATACACTTAAAATATCATTATATTCAGCTTCTGCTATGTTAAAGTGTGTTATAAACTTTCTATGTATTGTTTGTGTACTGTTTGTAAATGTTAAACATGGGGACTTAAAGTGAATTGTTACCACGGGTCAGAATATGCATATGAATGTGACTCCTCTGTCTTTTTCTGTAGTGAGTCATCTCTCTGCAAAATGTTCCCACACAAACACATCAAACCCTCAGACATCAGTATTAAAGCTTTTTATTATAATGAAATGGACCAGTGTAATCCTTTCTCTTTTTTATTGAAATAAGTTGTCGCTCTTATCATGTTTCTGTTCTAACAGTGACGCTGAAGTGACTGCTGACTGACGCCTTGTTCTTATGTGTGTGTGTGTGTGTGTGTGTGTGTGTGTGTGTGTGTGTGTGTGTGTGTGTGTGTGTGTGTGTGTGTGTGTGTGTGTGTGTGTGTGTTTTGCAGGAGGAACATAAGGTTTGGATCCGGCTTACTTTATCTCTTGCTGTCTGTCATAGTTAAATTTACCTTCTTTTCTTTAGATCTGTCTTTGCAGCCGCTGTTAACTTTTTAACATTTATCTTTTCTCCCTCAAGGTGTCTAACAATCTGCTTCGGGTTCTTCCTCTTGACATCTTCTTTATCTCTTTGCTCATGTGTAGTTTCACTGCAGCTTTCTGAGGGTCATCCAGATTCTGGCTCTCTCTCTGGCCTAGTGAGGAATCTCAAAACTATTGTTTGTGTCTGTTGATGGCAGCAGAGTTGACAGGATCTTTGACTCATAACTCGTTTCTCTTTTCCTCTTTGTGCCACTTTTTTCCTTTACTTTTTCTATCCTAGCTGTCACCCTACATACCCATAGGGACAATCAGCTCTAGGGTTGCAAGTTGTCGCTCCAGTTTCAATGGGAAATGTTCACATTTAGCACCTAACCTACCAGCTAGCTACTGTATGAATACATTTTATTAAAACTTTTCAACTTAAACTTTCATACCATTATAGATCAAATATATTTGCCCCATGATATTATTAAAACGTACTTAACCACACTATGAGGAAATATAATGTTACAACTATTGTCTATTTGCTGAGTTTGATGAAGGAAACCAAAAAATACCATTATCCACGTAGTGGATGGCTATGGAAATTATGACAATGAACCAATTTTCAATAATGTGGAACTATCCCTTTAAATCTGGTTTTAGCCAAGATTATACGACAATATATTTTATATTTAAGTAAAAGGCCAACCTTCAATTTTGTACATTTTGAATTTATTCCTGTTTATTCTCATATATCCCTCTTAATTCCCATGGAAAATAATTTCCCAGAATTTTGCAACCTTACTCAGCACGCACAGGTTCAAAGATAGAAAATATGGAGATTTGAAGTCAAATAGAGAAGTAATATGTATAAAGACTGTAACAGCATTCAGCAGCAGTTTGAAGACAGACAAAAGCTACCAAGACACAACAGAATGTTGTGTAATTCAGGCCTCAATCCTGAGGTCAGCAGCTTCCTGATGGAACCAAGTTTAATCTACTTTTTATCTCCTGACCATGCAATGAACTACAATCCTGGCGAATGAAATTTGTAAATGGCTTGACTTCATTTATATAATTGATATAATCATTTTAGCTCAAAATTATGTTTACAGACCATTGCTGAATTGAAGCTGCAGCTGCAAACTATTTGTCCACATTTCAGCTCAGTTTTGCCTTAATGGGTCGACATGGGAGAGTTGGCTGAGGAGACAGTGGTGCAGGTGTTGTGTCAAAGCCATAAAATTCTCAAAAACATAGAAATATGCATCTCCAAACCCAAACAATATCGGTTAGACCAAAAGAAAACAAAGAAGCATGGTAGCTGGTTCTAATTTGCCCTTTATATATTTATCGGCTCCAACTCCGATTGGGAGCGATGGAAATGTGACACTCAAGTGCTGATTTAGAGAATGTTCACCTCTTTTCTAGGGCAGCAAGGAAGTTTAAATAAGTAATTTGTCAGTTTTTATAAAGATCTTTTCTGGAGCTACACCATATAATTCAGCAAGTCTGCCAACCAGCTCCAGTTTTCTTTCTGAACAATGTTAAACATGTCCTGGAACGATCTGTACTGGACACAGAGATAATATCAATAGTGAGCCTTGTTATCTTCAGCAAACAGCATATTTCTAGACATGCCAGCCTGTTCTTGTAAGGTTACAGGGCTATGGTTGAAGTGTTTGCCAGAGTCAGGCAAGTTTTTACCTGCAGCAAACTGCGCTGACTGCACAGTCTAGTCTGATTGTGGGTTTCACTAGGCTGTTCCATTATTATTTTAGTTTTGTCTCATCCTCATGAACCTTTCAGTGTGGAATAATTAATTTCTTTCACTTCTCTTTTCGCGTCTCTCGCTGTACTAACTTTGTTCTTTCACGCAAACAGGCTGTGCATTTGATGTCTGCCTCCATTCTGAAATTCCATAAGGATCTTCTCTTCCATTTATTATCTTGTACATTTTCATGCAATAGTGTCAATGACTGTAACTTCTAAACTTTTTTCTTTTGCAGGACCACAACCGAGCTGATTATGAGCTCCGGGTCGTGAAAAAGACAATGAGACAGGAGCATTCGACCCCAAAGGTAAAACCAGATTAATTACATTTTAGTTGTGTGTTTAAACCATCCTTGCACAGATGAATGGTCCCAAAAAGCAGAAGACTTTACCTTGCTGGTGCATCGGTCTGCTGCAGTGGTATAGGGGTAAAGCACTCGCCTCTTAATCAGCAAATGGGGTTTGAGTCCCCACTCTCTCTCGTTATCTCATGGTCTTACTCCAAGATGCATTCACGGACCCTCAGGAAATCCCAACACTATCACCTAACAGAACAGAATCAGGGCCTAAACTCATTTATTTATAGACACATATAACAGTATCATGCCCAGGTTGTTACCCTATACAGGAAAAAGTACAAAGTAAGTGATTTATCATAAGTCTGGTTTTACTTGGTCTATCAACAGAATTCCAAAATGGATATTAGCCAATTTCATACAATAGCTGTATTTCCATGTCTCTCCTCCTCCTAAATGTCTTACCAAATGTACAATTTGTCTATTAAGGCTATATAACAGTCCAACACACCCTCATTTAGCATGACATGAATATGAAAAATCTACTTAAGCTTCCACTTTTCTATAGGAATACATACTTCCTACAGGCACTACACTAGCTCATAGAACATGAGTCTTGCTTATTTGCAAAAACACAGTGAAAATTATCAGTTCAAAATCAGCTGTAAAGACATGAGAAACACACTTTTCAAACACTCTCAGTTTCAGTCAAGTATCTGTTTCAAATTAAATACCCTCTGGCAAAAAAAACAACAACAACAACCTTCAATCACTTCTTAACAAGGCTTTTATTGTGAAGGCCATTATGAAAGGTAAACTCAATATAGAAAGACAGGGCTGGCAGGAGCCCGGCTGCAGCACAGCAGAATCGCAGCCTGTATGGATGCCACAGGCGTGCCAGACGCAGCAGTTCATCACGCTACTGAGGGCATGCATTCTGTGTGGATGATGCCTACAGAGCACAGTATGCATTCATCTGGCCAGCACAGACACCAAATTAAAAAATATATATATATATACTGTGAGATACAGAGAGATCCACCTACTAGCGACAGGTTTAATCAGCAGAAAAGAAGCACTGACTTAATTTACTCTGACATGTTCTGGAGTCTCCCTGACAGGGTCTTGAGTCCAGCATGTGTGTGATGAGTATTTGCCTTTTGTCTTATGCCTTTTGTCTTGCAACAAGGTCACATTTCCTTTTCATCAAATACACACAAGAGTTAACGCACATGCACACGCGCATACAGTCGCTTGAGATTTCTGACCCAATTCTCAGTAGGATTGAATGTGACATGATATTTCAGGGTGGAATTAGACGTGCTCCGCTGGAGCCACACACTGCGATTGTGTGTGTTTATCATGGATTTATTATAAAACGGCGCCGCAGCGAAAAAAGAAATTCCCCCGCAAGCCTAAAAAGCTATTTCCCCTCATAGGGTACCATTGTAAAACTGTTGACAGGACACCTCGAACCACACACAAGGTCAATTACGACTCTTTCTATTATTAACATTTGATCCGTGGATATTTTATATCAAGTCGGGAAAAGAGATTTAAAAACCTATGACCTCACCACTGTGTGTGTATATGTGTGTGTTTTATTTGTTTTTTAGGGTGAGAAGGTGAAGCTGACATGTACAGACAGACTGCCAGCTTACTTGACTACAGTGATCTTAATGTGCTTCATGGTGAGTCTCCCTCCAGTGTTACATCATCAGCTTTTGTATTTATAACATCTATGACACTTGAGACAATGGTAATAATTTGTTTTAACTCTATCATTTCACTGGAAGAGCAGGGTTTACTTTTATCCCCAGTTTGTGCCTCTCATGCATTTAAAATTACATTTGAGTCACAGAGCTATGCATGTATTTCTCTAAAAGATAAACACTCTGCAGTGTTTGAAAAATCCAGGTTGTATAACAACTCAACTCTGCTGATCTAAAGGTGTTTCCAGGATCCCCAAAGAGTCTTTTAAACACAGAGATCTAGAAATATTCAGTTTGCTGCACACAATAAAAATGATTTTTTTACACTTTCAAGTCGCAATTGTGGTTCCTAATCCAAAACGAGATGGCTCCTGATGTCTAAATGTCACAAAAAGGGTTTAAAACCGAGTTCAGTTGTCTGTATACTGCTGAGGTTTTCTACTGGATATCTCAGGACTGGCTTTTAAATCAGGCAAACATTATATATCAGGACTATTTGAGTGACTTATAATATAAGCAGTTTATCATGCTAGCTCACAGTGAAGCTAAGCTCCGATGCTAAAGGATCACTTATCAAACCTTTTAGCAAATAGCAAACATGCCGAGAGTGGAATTCTCAATTTGAGCCGGAGCTGTGGCTGCTTAAAATGTCAGACGTTACCGGCAGCAGATCAGATCAGAAGCCGCCATTTATGAAGCAAAACAAACATAAGTCACATCAACAGAATCAGAAGCTACAGCAAACCACAGCGCTATGCAACTGAATCATAAAAGTTGTTCTGAACCCAGGATTTATCAGGATTTATTGAACTTGAATGTAGCAGCAGTTGTGACTTGCTTATATTTATATTATTGCTGTGGTGCATGTCAGAACACATTGCTATTCATACAACACACAACTATTTGACTTTGACTTCTTCATTCTGCATATTTTCTGAAGTACTATTTTTTTCGGAAGTACTATTTTATACATATTTTATATATATTATATCTTTTCTATTCAATAGGTTAACTTATAGATCTTATATTTATCATACTTGTTTGTACTCTTATTATACTCCGTATTATACTTATACTACTACTTTTACAATAATTACATTTGCAATAATTCACTTATCTATCTCATACCATGTGCATTCTTACAATAACCATGTAGCAGTAACAACCATGTGTACATATATTTTAATTTGAGCATTATTTTATTATTTATTTTATTTTCTCTATGTTGCTATTAGTATTTAGGGTGTTTTTTTGTTGTTTTTTTTACTTAGTGCTGTATGTGAGTTGATGGAGCTTTAGTTTACCTGAGGGAGCCTATACCAAATGATGGGTAGGAATAACCGCTCTACTCTTGGTCGTCTACTTGTAGATCACAGTGACATTTGCCATAGTCTTTGGGGTCATCCTGTACCGGATCAGCATTAAGACAGCACTGCATATCAGCACCTACCCTGCAGCACGCTCCAACGTCCGAGCCACCGTCAAAACCACAGCCGCCATCATCAACCTCATCGTCATCATCATCCTGGACGAGATCTACGCCATCATCGCCCGCTGGCTCACCACGCTGGGTGAGGCACATTTCACTGATGGAACTGAGTGAAACACAAACCGAGCATTAGTTCCTGACTGTAGATTCACTGGATCGTTCAAGATTTATGATATCACAAGTAGTTTGCAACCACTTGCAACTTGAAGGCTGTGTTGATACTGAGAACGGAGTGTGAGGCATCCTGTGACCAACAGGAAAACTTTTGTGATAAACTCATATTTGTGAATTTGTGGATTCTGAAATTTTTGATGAGGGAGGAAGAAAATGTGCTGTTTAAAGGATTTAAATAATGTATTATTTATTCTTTACTTACTTTCTTTAACCACTTAAGCCACAGGCCTATTTTTCAGTTTTCCTGCTATAAATGATAATTAATATAGAATATCTCTACAACCACACAGGTTATGGACTTAAACCTGGTATCATGTGAAGTGACTACAGAAGTGTTAGAATCGATTTATGTTGATGTAACAGAGCAAATATAGTTAAATTATTGCAAAAGAAATCTTTTAAAATTTTTTTAAAACTTAAAATAAGACCAAACTGACCCAAATCAGGAAAAAAAACTTAAGATAAAATAAATTATCTGCAAGATAACGTTAAATGATTAATAGAATAAGAGTTCAAAGATCAATTATTTGTCCAAAAATCATAGAAATCACACTGAGGATGAATACAGAACATGAAGAATATATTCTGTAAGGAGAAGTAAAAACGAGGATTATAAAGGACCCAATTTATCAGGGGGTTTTGAATTTTAACAGGTTAAGATTAAGGAGATCCTTTCTTTTCTTTTTTTAAGTAAATCTTATTAACTGCTGACTCTGAGCGAGTCCTGCACAAGAATTCCAATGTGTTTGGATGCTGGTCTATGCACAAATGGCAAATAAATAAAATCTTGAATCTTTAATATAACTTAAAATTTTAATCAAAGTAAAATACTTTACACACTTTCTATAACATTCAGGATAAAGAATAAATCTAAAGACAGAGGCTAGTAACTTCCACTGTCCATGGTGTTCCTCTTATAAATGATTCAAAAGCAATAAAATGCACCTTTGCTCAAATTGAAACATCTACTTCAATCAATCTATCTTTATTTGCCACATCTATCTTTATATGATCACAGTGTAATCACAGTGAAATTTAATCCCACCAGTTCCTTCAGCTGTGCAATAAAAAAAGTTTAAATAAGTAATGATTTCTCATAATTAAAAAAAAAAGAGTAACAATATGATAAATGATTGGAGGCTTCATTGACCTCATTGTGGCCTGAGGGTGGAAACTCTTCCTAAGCTCATGATTATGTCTGTAAAGCAACTGATGAATCTTGAAAAAAGACAATTCAACACACGTTTAGGCTGTTATAACCACCTGTGGCCACATAAATCCAATACTTCAGCAATAGTTAAAAAGTCTCACACACACAGCAATTCTACACTTAACAACACACTGGTTTAATACTGGAAAAGAAATTCAAAATAAAAACACATTGATGGGTCATAAAGGGAAGTGCAGGCATCTGAGTAACTAAAGGCAATATATTTCATTTTTTACATGTTTTTCAGAGGTTCCAAAGACAGACAAGAGCTTTGAACAGCGACTGATCTTCAAAACTTTTGTTCTGAAGTTTGTCAATGCCTTCACCCCCATCGTCTATTTGGCCTTTTTCAGGGGCAGGTAAGAAAATAACCTCATTTACCTCATCATTAGATCATTAATTGAAATATGCTAATCTGTTAATGCTTTCTCCACCTATTCAACATTTTCTAGCCACATAATACACTGGAAATCCATTACTCTGACATTTACAATAACTAACTGGCAGCAATTATCCAGAAAGTTAACCGTATTTTTTACAGTATTAAGTATTGTACTTCACTTTACAGTGTTTTGTCTTTAAGGTAAAATAAAAACATAATTAAATACTCTGATTTCAGCTGTATTTACAGTATGGGTAATTAACTGTACAATAAAATCCAATTAAATACTGTGATTTCAGTTGTATTTTTAGTATTGAGTGATTATTGTACAATAAAAATCAATTAAGCTCTGCAATTTAAGTTGTATTTACAGTACTGGGTGATTAACTGTATTTTTATACAGTAACTCTTTCACTACAGTGATTTAAGTCAAGTAAATGTTGTTTTATTATGATTATGATTATTATTATTATTTACTAAGCTAATTGTTCACAACTGTGATTTTCTCCAGTAAATACATTGACTACTGTGATTTATTGAAAAATGTAATAATCATTTACAGTAACATTACTGTGTTTAACACAAAAAATAACAGTAAATAACTACAGATTTCACAGCAGCTGAATTTTACAGTGTACAAATATAGCGTATCATGAATAAATTTGTACAGTGTATAATAAAAATAATCATACTACAACATTGGTTGGTTTACAGCATGTGACGGTTGTGTTTGATCCACAGGCTCGTTGGGCGGCCAGGAAATTACCTGTATGTTGTTGGATCCTACAGAATGGAAGAGGTAAACTCAAGTTAAAAGTTTAGCCTGTTGATATTCTATAATTTTCTCATTGTTAACGAATCCCATTAAAACAAATATGGATTAGTTTGTCTCAAAACACACACAGTAGCTCATTTCCAAACATGAAAGTTAAAATTATAGTAGTTTATGAATTTTGTAGGACATCCTGCCTAAACTAATGGAAAATTAATTTTTTATTAGTGGCACCCAAAACTTCCATAAATATGTATTATCTGCCTTTGTGTCCCAGTATGAGTTGTTTTTTTTTTGTCTACTTCCCTTGCTTGCACTTATTTTAAATTCTCTCTCCACTGTCATCAAAGTAAAAACTCTTCCTCCCTGCTGATCTGCGTCTGTTTGATTTCCTGCGACTTTCTAACACTCCTTCAATTTTTATCTCTCCAGTGTGCCCATGCAGGCTGCCTCATGGAGTTATGCATCCAGCTATGTATCACCATGCTTGGCAAGCAGCTCATCCAGAACAACCTGTTCGAGATTGGCATACCGTGAGTGCAGAGCATACGCCGTGCATCATGCTGTAAACTGTCCCATGACTCCCGACACATGGAACATGACACTTACGGTAGCTGAGACAAAGCTTTCAGCATAGATCACAATATGTGGGTTCAGTGTGCATCGAACAAATTATGCACACCCACTCAGTTGTACTTGCATCTGAGAGGAATCATTGTAATGCTTGTCTGCGTTTCAGAATCACTTCAACCTGAGAACGAGACAACACCTTGCTGAACTCTTTCAGCCTGTAATTTTCTCTGCCTTCTTCTCATCCTTACAAAGCTGTGAAAGTGAATACATGCAGTAAAATAGGTCTAGATATGCAGTAACATCCACAGGTCTGTCATCTCAACTCTGTTTCCAGAGAAAAACATTGACACACTTTACATTTCTATAAACACCAGATCCATTGAATGTCAATGTCTCATATGTGTTATATCAACGGTTTTTGATATTTGCATTTGCATACACTACAGTTCAAAAGATTGGGGTCACCCAGACAATTTAGTGTTTTCCATGAAAAGTCACACTTTTATTTACCACCGTGAGTTGTAAAATTAACAGAAAATGTTAAAAAACAGACATTTGCAGCTAGAATAGTCATTTACCACATTAAATATATATATATATATATATATATATATATATATATATATATATATATATATATATATATATTTCTGATTAGTTTAAAGTTTTTATGGTGTAACAACGCTGTGGTTAAGGTGTGATTAGGTTTAGGCCACAAAACAATTTGTTAGTGTTAGCAGAAACATGGTTTAATTTAAAATGATCAATGCATGATGTGACAGGAATGTCCCTGTTAAAAAATGCCTGGTGTGTCAGAATATCCTGTTACCTGGTGTCGAACAAGCAAACCATCCACCCTGCTCCTGCTGCTAAGAAGAGTGAAACTGCAAAGGAACATTATCTGAACTATTTCAACTCTTCTGAAACGTTGCCATTCAACATATTTGTGGTTTGCAGTTCACTAATGGGTGAAATAAGATGCTGTCTATCGATTGGAGCTGCAGCCTAGACTTGGTTAGCCTAGTTTAGACTGAAAGCAGGAGAAAACTGCTAGCATGCCTCTATACATAAATACATACAATACATACATAAAAACAACTGTCTGTGGTTCAAGGGGGAGTTACATGCTAGGACTATTTCTTGGTAAAGTTAATGTGTTGCTTTTTTAACTTTGAACAAAGCTAAGCTACCTATATCCTGCTGCTCTCTGTCTTTATGCTAAGCTAAGCTAATCACCTCTTGGCTCCAGCTCCATACTTAAAGAGGAAATTCTGGCCTGGCCTGAAGCCTCTAGGGATTCAGGGAAACAAGGACTCAAAAGGAATCAAAACCAGATAAGCTTTCCAAATAAACACAAATTTCACATTAATCATTTTAAATTGCTGACATTCAATGTCATAGAATGCCATATTCTAGCTAAACTCAAAAAGGTAAATTGTCTAATATTAGATATAAATACTGTACACTCAAAAAAGCCACAATTGCCCCAAAAATAGTAAAATAAAGAATACATGTTTTACGTCTGTTACTGTTTTTCTGTACAGGAAGCTGAAGAAACTCCTCCGGAAAAGGAAGTCTGAATTGGATTCGAAGCAAGAAGAGGAGCTGAACAAAACATTGTACCGGCACGAGAAAGATCACATCCTGGGTCCCTTTGTTGGTCTCAGTCCTGAGTACATGGAAATGAGTGAGTCATCTGTTAATATGCATATAATCTCAAATATTAAACACATACAAGAGTTTTTAGGGTTTTAATTACAGACAGCGCCCCATTTTATGAACACAATAGGTTCTGAGAGGCTGTTTGTGAGCTGAATTATTTACCATTTTCCATCTTTTTGATAATGGCAAACTTCATTTCCATGGAGATTTCCTGGCGTTTCTTACCACGATCACTATCATCACTTGCCTTTCTCTTTGCGTCACTACTACTACCACTAGCCTTTGCTTTATCAGCTATGATAAATAAAGTTAACTTGCATGGAAACAGTTCAAAATGGGCAGGATGAGTGTTGGAGATGACCTTTGGAGCAGTGCTGGATTGTGGCAGAAAGGGGAACTAGTTTTAAAATACGAACTTGCGAAAGCAATACGGCATTTCATGAACATTTATGGACATCAGTCAAAGGTTGTTGGTATCTACAAATGTAAATAAATAGGAGTTTATTATTTGACAGTAAACATATGAAAAAATGAAAATCCTCAGCAGAAACAGTTTGTATTTTGTTTTCACTAACTCTGAACTTCCACTATATTATAGGTGTCCATTATTATAGGTATTACAGGCAAATGGTGTCACAGAAGTTTCTACCTTGTTCTCTCTAATTCCGAACTTCCTCTTTATTGTCAAAGGTGACAATAATATTTTTTGGAATGTGCCTGGTGTTTGCTAGAAGAATGAACAAGCAGCAATTCTCATACTTATTCCTTCCTGTGAGAATAAACTACTGATTCAAATATGATCCATCTTGAAACAACAATTTTAATGGTCAGCTTCAGTTGAACCAACAAACACATTGGTCAGACCTGTTTCTCTGCTCCAGTCAGTGGCTTCATAGAAACGACCAAACATCATCCTGTAGAGCACCAACTAATCTCCATGTTGAAATGCTGTGTTGACATTTAATGTTAAATGACAGTCAGTGATGTGGAAACCTTGGTGTGTGTATGTGTTTAATGACGATAAGTAGAATAACATGTCCTTGTTTTAATGTGGCTGGTTAAAGCTCATGTCTAATGCGGCTGTAAAAAGCCCCTTAAGGATCTGCATTAATAAGCAGTTGATTTGTTCATCCCACTAGAGGGGAAGAGGTCTTTATGGTGAATACTGTCTGAGGCTTTTCATCAAACATCCTAATACCACTGAGAAAAGGAAAGCTGCGTCAACCTCTAATAACCTTGAAGAACCTCTAGGAAGCTGTCACACTTATCCCTGTTTTTACTCTTTGGAGCAAGGACTAAGGAACATTGATGTGTTGTGTTTATTGAATGTTTATTGTTTATTGAAAAAAAGGTGAAATGGTTTTCACTTCATAGTTGTGCCTTATCAGGGTTAATTGGTGGAATTTCTTGCTTTATCAATCAGAGCAAAGGGTGGCTATTTTGAAGAAACTAGAATATAAAACATGTTTTCAGTTCTTTTCACCACCTGAACTATATATATATATATATATATATATATATATATATATATATATATATATATATATATATATATTGAGTCCTATTGAGTCCTATGACATAGAGGAATGAGATATATATACACACAATACTCTCTATCTCTATCTCTATCTATCTCACGTTCTCTCTCTATCTCACACTCTTTCTCGCTCTCTCTCAACCCAACTGGTCGAGGCAGATGTCCGCCCACCTAGAGCCAGGTTCTGTTTCTTCCTGTTAAAAGGGAAGGGTTTCATCCCGCTGTCGCCAAGTGCTTGCTCGCGGTGGAATGTTGAGTCTCTCTCTATATATAGTATTGTACATTTTAGTCCAGACGTGCTCTACATGAAATCAATTGTAATGAGATAACCTGAGTTGTGATCTGTGATCTCACTTTTTGGGGCTGTCATTCCGCCTCCTGACTCTACTACCCAGACTGGGTTGCAAATGGTGTCACACAAGCCCGATGGAAGCTCAAAACACACAAATTTGACTTTAATTTTGCATAGTGGTAGGAAGTGGAGTCTTGCACAGTAGGTTTCATTGTAAATTACAATTCACACATTATTGTGTGAAGAAGTACAGCGTCATAGATGAAAAATAATGAAGTCTAACGATGACAAAAACCTGCCTCCACCCTCTTTACTGAACAGAAAACAAAATCAATCCTTTCTCAAAAGGCTCAGCATTGATCGTCATAACTGTGAACAGCAGTGAGTCAGGTCTAAACAAGTAATTGGTGCAAAGTGTGACACACTGTAGCCGACAGTGAAGCAAATAATGAGCATCAGTGTGGGTTGTCTGATACAAACAAGCATATCTATCATTTCACCTCTGTTTAATTAGGTATCGATTGAATCATTGTTGGATTCAATGATAGAATTAAACAATATGAACGTACAAGTATTGAAAATTGTCATGAATATGCACTTAGCATGCTCTAATCGATTCTAATATTTACAGTTAATCAAAGAAATGTGTCATGTGGAAATAAAAAACCAGAGAATTATAACGCAGTTTTCCAGTTTTTATTTCACTCTATTGACCATTTTAGCCTACTTGTTTTACTGCCTTGTATGTGAAAAAGGGAATTTAGAGCAAATTTGAGTTTGGGCTATGTGCTGATTTAGGCCTTGTTTTAGGTGTAGAACTATATAAATTATCAGCTATTTGCAGATTTAGTGCAAAACGTCAATACAAACAGCGCCCCACTTCGTAAGTTCAATTATTCGTAAGTTGTTATATGTTAAATATCAATCTATAATTGCCTAAATAAGAACGTTCAGAAGCAGAAATTGGATAAGATAAGGGAGATGAGTTTTGGAACAAACACAATATGTCATTTTATGAACATTTTTGGACATCAGTTAGTAGTTGTTTGTATCTAGGAATGTTCGGAAGTAGTATGTACGCGTCTTGGTGACTGAAAGTCAAGTGTTTCATAACTCAGTTTGTGTCTATCCCGTTGTTTAAAAGTGAACATGCTTATTCTTTGCCTTTAAAATCCCCTCCTGTCCTCTCCTGTCATCTCCTCCTTTAGTCATCCAGTTCGGGATGGTGACTCTCTTCGTGGCCTCTTTCCCTCTGGCTCCGCTCTTCGCTCTTCTGAATAACATCATCGAGATTCGCCTGGATGCCAAGAAGTTCGTGATGGAGCTGCGCAGGCCGATCGCAGTCAAAGCCAAAGACATTGGTAGGTGTCCACCGTCTGATCCAAAATACACAGAGAAACACAGTCTTCCCCCAATATGCTGCGTTAATTTCTCAAAGCGTTTCATTCAGTTTTAAAAATCACACTGATTTAGACACAACAGAACCCCTTGTTTCACTTCGTCATGAAAATGATTTAATTTAAGGTGCAAGGTGATTTTAATATGAATATTAAATACAGCAGATGACAGGGTAACCCTTTATTTTACTGGTGCTTATCTACATTTGAACTATAAGCATTTATATTAATATCCATATGTAGTTCATATACATATAATTCATATCTGTGTTCATATGTATTGACAAGTGATCAGACCTGTAAAATGAAATGAGCTACAATAAACAATAAACTACAAATCAGGCAATGCTAGGCATGTTTTTTTTTTGGCATCAGCAATAACCAGCAGCAACAGATATTAGTTGATATATTAGTTCATGCTGAACTACAAACTAGTTCATATGTACTTAAGGACCCACAAAATGAAGGATTACCCAGAACAGTGCAGAAGGATTAATACAAGTTAATACAGAACTTGTAACTGTTACTGATATCAATGATTCAAAATCCATATCTGGAGGTGTGAATATGAAAAGATTAACTATAATTGTGTAATTGCACCAGACTTACAGACTTTTGTTTTTAAATCCCTTGTTTTTCTTTCCTTTATACATGCATCCAACCTCTGTAACATTCCTACAACCCAACATACTCGTCCGTCCTCTGCTCCTCAGAGTGTTTGTGCCATCTAGTGGCTGATTTACCTTCATACTTAATCAGTGTGTTGAAGCTGCTGATCTGATCATGTGGGATTTTCTCTGTTTGCAGGTATCTGGTACAACCTTTTACGAGGCCTCAGCAAGGTAGCAGTCATTGTTAATGTAAGTTTTTACAGTCACTCTACACATACAGATATAGATATTTAGGGAAAAAACTGCAAGAACCACATTAAAATCTAACATATGCTGATCGATTGGGGTGAGGCCAAAATAGTCTCTCAATGTACCCAAACATCAACTACGGAAAGGGAAAATGAATTTTAAAAAAAGGGTATATTACTTAAAGGGCTTATTACTGAAACTACTACAAAAACTACACAATTGACTATAATGATGTGTGATGTGATCTGATGAATTGACAAATACAGTACGTGCAAAACTTAGCAATACTGATCTGAAATAAGAAAGAAGGGCTCGGGAATATGACGGTTTAATCAGCATCAGCTTATAGAGACTTTTCATTGTTTGATGAAGACAGTTTTCTGTCCCTCAGGCCTTTGTCATCTCCTTCACCTCTAACTTCATCCCGCGGCTCGTCTACCAGTACATGTACAGTCCTGACGGCAGCATGCACGGCTTCGTTAATCACACCCTGTCTTACTTCAACGTCAGTGACTTTCAGCCGGGCACAGACCCGCGCCAGCCAATGCACCTGGGCTACAAGGTGGACATCTGCAGGTGAGGTGTCACTTTACAGCTGGATACAATTGATTTGGGAAGTTTTGTTTTTTGGATTTTTGTTGTTGTTGTTTTTAAGTTAAATTTGTATTTTTCCCCATTTAATCAACAGTTTCTTTTTTAAAATATATTATGCTTGCTTTTTGTTTTTAATTTAAATGTTTGAATTTTTAATCTTATTCAATTTTAATTAGGTTTTAACTTCTAATTGTTCTTATTCTTTTTTATTTAAAATTTTTGGATTTTTTTCAATCAACTGATTTTTTTCAGTCAACTGTTATTAAATAGTATCTTGATGCTTTTAATGTTTTATGTTAAGGACTTTGAATTATCTTGTTACTAATAATAATAATAATAACTACTAATAATAAAATAATAATAATAATTTGTTCATTTTTAAAATGTACCTTTTTTGTCAATGTCCCCAAAAAAGTTCTGTATTATATCTCTGAATCATAATTCATTTTCTAACATACAGTATCATCACTAGTACGCTACTGTTCAAAAGTTAGGGGTCACTTAGAAATATCTTTATTTTTGAAAGAAAATCACTGTTTTGTTTTTTTTTGATGAAGATAACTTTAAACTAATCAGAAATACACTCTATACATTGCTAATGTGATAAATGACTATTCTAGCAGCAAATATCTGTTTTTTGGTGTAATATCTACATAGGTGTATAGAGGCCCATTTTCCAGCAACTATCACTCCTTCAATGTGTTTACTCATTGCGTCAGAAGGTTAATGTAATAACATTTTCATGGTGGTAAATAAAAGTGTGACTTTTCATGGAAAACACTAAATTGTCTGATTGACGCCAAACTTTAAACAGTAGTGTATATTTACCACTCATAATGCTAATTATTCTTGTTTCATGGGAAATATAATACGGCATAACATCTGACAAAGTTTGAAGCATTAAATAAAATATTTTTAGATTAATTTTGAAATAAATCCAATTGTATTTCTTCTTTTGTCTGATTTCAGGTATAAAGACTACAGAGAGCCTCCCTGGTCCAGCACACCATATGAACTCTCCAAGGAGTTCTGGGCCGTTCTGGCAGCTCGCCTCGCCTTCGTTATCGTCTTTCAGGTTCACAACAACACACACGTTGTTCATTAGATAAAGTTTGCTCACTTTTGTTATTCATATTATATGTAGGCAAACAAACATGCAACCAAGTTGATCAATGTCTGGCCGTTGAGTAACATATCATCAAACTCAGTCGTTCTTTTGAATAAAGTGAGTTTTTGTCCTAAATCTTCTCTTGATGATGATAGTAAAATCACTTTAATCCTGAGTGGAAAAGATCAGACTCTTTATTCCCTAAAGGACAATGGACATTTTACTTAGGCGATAAGTCAAAGTTTTTTATTCTTTACAATAAAATTCCTTGACTTGTGCAATTTAACAATCTTTAATAATGGCGGCTGCTTCAAGAAGGTTCTATGGTGCAGAAGAAGCTCTGAAAATGATTGTTGAATTAATTTATACTGGTGAGTGATAAAGGCTTTAGGCTATAATGTATAATTTAGTCAAATCAAAACTGCCTGTTGGAAATAAGTTACGTTTAATACAAAAAAACAGGCAAAGAAAACTTGGGAAAGTGATGAAAAAGGGACCTGACATTAGTTTAATTTAACTCCAGGTAATGTAAGTTTAGATTTTCACTATAGAATTAAAGTTTAAACCAGGTTTAAAATTGACTATAGTCACACTAGAATGTTTAGAAATTGTCCTGAGTCATTTTATTCTTTAATTTTATATAAATGACACACAATGATAAAATAAATAAATTATTAAATATACAATTTTCTGCAATTTGATAAAGATTTTTGTGTTTTTCCAAAAACTTTTTTTAAAAATTGACTTAAACCATTCTTTTAATAGGGTGATAAATTACATAATTAACTGAGAGTGCTTCCCTTGTTCATTTATTTTATCCATCTATGCGATGATGATGTTTTATAAATTATATTTTCTCTTCTTTCATTCTTTTTAGAACGTGGTGATGCTCATGAGTGACTTCGTGGACTGGCTGATCCCAGACATCCCCAAGGACATCAGCCTCCAGATCCACAAGGAGAAGATCCTCATGGTGGAGCTCTTCATGAAGGAGGAGCAGGGCAGGCGGCTCACGATGAGGGACAACCACAACCAGGACAACTACACGTCCCAGTCCCCGGACGCCAACCACAGCCCGCCGCAGCCCCGCTCACGGCCCTCCTCACAGGCAAACTGCTGTTAAACTGACAGAAAAAAACAAATAAACAGCCTGTAAATAAGCCAGTGACACACTGGCAGAGACAACTGCTCGCAGCTAGACATTAATCTGCTTTTAACCGCATTCATGTTATTCGGGATCATCAGCAGGAATCGTCCTGGTAGTTACAACCAGTTCTCATTAGAATTAGAAAACTTTCTTCTGTTACAGTGTCAAAAATCAACCAATAAAATAGACAATAATCTGACATGGGATTCAAGATCAGAAAGCATTATTTATTGGATTTGAAAGGAACAAGCCATTCGCTTTGTTTGACTAAAAAGGAATTTCCTCAACGATGAGATCAGTGGTGAAGAACCTCACCTGGAACCTGGCATGAATCTTATTATCAAGGGTCAGGATTGTCTCTCCCATTGGAATCTGAATTCAGCTTTTGTACAGAAGACGGCTTCACAAATCGGTCCTGCTGAGAAGATGCTACCATTATCGTCATCATCACCGAGATTCAGTCTTCTCCGTCCAGCTCGGCCCTGTTTTACACAATTATATACGAAAGCAGGGACTTTGAAATGTGCATTTTTAAATATGGATTATGGTAAGACGTGTTTTTCTAGTTGGGATGGTTCAGATTTGTACTATTCTCTTGTAGGAGCAGGACATTTCTGACAGTTTTGTTTTTTTCAACAAGCAGCCTAACAGCACTCAGTGGCATTATACCTGGAAGCACATGTCACATTATTATTCATTCCAATGAACTGGAAGTCTTAACGCTGTGATCGGCATGAGTGACACTATAAAGACAAAGTGATGTCGATGTTCCAATGGAGGGCTCCATCTCACCATGTTGAGATGCTGTACATGTGAACTGTGTCCTATACACTTAACGCATCAATTCATAAAACTGCATTAAGGATTTTTTTTTCAATTGCAAAGCCGATAACAGCATAAGACACATTATCTCCCCTTACAGTTATATTTCAGCATGAAAACAGGGCGATATTTTATCTCCTTTTAGCAAAGGCAGCTAATGAGCAGAAAAAAAATATCTGACTCTTTAGCTGCTATATTTTTTTTGACTTGCTGCATGAAAAGTTTGTGCCAAAAACCAAAAAAGTTAAAACGCTCAGTAGAGCTGAGAGGAACTACAGAGGGTGAAAGTCCTCTGTGGGTTTATGACTAGAAGCGACGCCTTTGATGCGGCACAGTCGTTTGATCCATTGTTAATATTAATAAAAAAAAAAAAGGCAAGTGCAGCTTTAAATAATTAGAATTGTGAGCTTTGCGTTCACAGGAATCTGGACTCACCCACATTCAATGTTTTTTCCTTCTCTCGGATATCATCTCCGTGTTCATCCAGTTTAAATTCCAATCATTGACAGAATTCTTCACGTGACTGGTTGAATGCAGCTTTAATCAGAAGATGACAAGATTTGATTTGTTTCTCACTGATAAAGATCATAAAAGCCATACACACCCTTTACACACGCTCGGCTTGATTTATAGACTCCTGTTCCCTGTGCAGTTGCTCATAATTATTACCATTGAGAGTTTGGAACTGTAAATGAAGAATATAAAACGTCCATTTCAAATGTTTATGACAGATTTAAGGCAGTATACTAAATATAGTAGTGAATGTAGTTATGTTTAAACGTGTATTTACAGCGGGCCGCCATGCTTCATGACATCTGAAAACAGCATCTTGGATCAAATGGGATTAACTATGATTAAAGGACTTTGTTTCTGTTTTATTTTGGGGTTTGCAACTTGCAGGAAATCACTGAGCGAACTGGCTTGATCGTCTTATTTAAACTCTCACCGGCCATATAGTTTAACAGGAAAAGGCAGCATGGTCTCAATATTATTATCTTGCCTTATATCTACATTTTAAATCCTAAAGCTATAATTCAAACTATTCAAGCACAAAGACTGAATATTATTTCCTTATGTATCAAACTGCAAAAAAAAAAACATGGAGGTGACTGGATACTGCTGATGTGCAGTACTGCCCCCTGCTGTACATATGTAGAATTACCCCAAATGTAAGCCCTGAACCCAGACTGATAGAATGTATTATTCATTTTTTTATTTTCAGTGATAGGCTATATATTCACTATTAGGTCAAAATGTTATATCTCTGTTGTTTAAGTATATTTAATGATTTGAAAGGGATTTATCCGCCCAAAGGGGACCACAGATCAATATATACTTACATTCAGAATGCTTTCTAATTTTATACATTTAAAAATGATTATTTAATGTACTAGCAACCATCAACTTGGACCTATTCCTTATCTTGAATGATGCCTGGGAACATAAATTCCAGAAAAAGGAGATTTTATCATTAAAGATGTTACTTGTTTTTGGGATACAGCAACTGCACATTTTATTTTTATGTAATTAACACTGTTAATCGTGTACACCGTATGAAAGTAGGGTTAGTGTAGATATTCAGTGATAGATTATGTGCTGCCACAGTGCTGCACGGTCTGTTTTATCTGGTATCTTCTTTTTTTTCTCCTCAAATTGACGTCACATGTGGAGACATATCATGAGACGTCACGTCTCCTGACGCCTGTTGCCATGTTGTATTTACAGCATCAATAAACACTACGAGTTGTGACATGCTAAATGTTTATTATAATGTTTGTCAGAGCACATTTCACAACATGCGTGAGTGTATATGCATGTGTAACCGACTAGTCTGTCTCCGATATTTTGAGTCTTTTTTTGTTTGTTAGTTTGTTTAAGCTCTAAATGCAAATAAAATAAAAGTAAGTAGGTGAATATAATTTGGTACTTTTATTGGTATTTTCATTTGATGCTACTTTATACCTTCATTTCATTAATAGTTATTATTAATTATAGATATTCCTTTATAGTTAGAATTTACATTCTAAAAGGCGTGTTTG
The DNA here is from genome assembly GCA_030544235.1 of Lepturacanthus savala. Taxonomy (NCBI): domain Eukaryota; kingdom Metazoa; phylum Chordata; class Actinopteri; order Scombriformes; family Trichiuridae; genus Lepturacanthus; species Lepturacanthus savala. The sequence continues at coordinate 22,400,609 of CM060462.1, read as the reverse complement.
GTAATGATGCGTAATAAACATACTCTCAAATCAGGATGTATAAAATATCAAATTACTTACATATGTGGGCATCAAAAAATCTGGTTTCTGCCTCATGTCTGGGAATGACCATCTGGAGCATCTAATTTGCATGCAACAATATATGTAACTATTTGAAAAAACTTTATTTCTCTCAAAAATGTTGAGTGTGACGGTAATGACAGATGTATGAGGGACAGCGATATCTAACTATAAATAAATTGCAAATTGAACGAATATAAACTATATGAATTTGAAAAATGTCTTTTTAAGTTGCTATGAGGAAATGAAAAGTAAAGTTTTAATGAATTAACAGTTTTTATTAGCTTTATTATAGAGGGATGTCAGCAAGTCTGGGTTGGGGACAAGCCTAAAACAGTAAAATTCTTGCACATTTGAATATTCAACACACTGAAAAAATATTAAAATATCATCATATCATAGCTACTACAACCTAACTTTAACAAATACAATGATTGTTTTTTCTAAAAAACATTTTTTTCTTGAAAATCTACCCTGGGGACAGAAAAACTCCCTTAATTGAAGAATCACCCATATATATATATATATATATATATATATATATATATATATATATATATATATATATATATATACAAACAAGATGTGATTGATGTACTTTTTTCAGTTTGGGTGGTTCTGGACTACTATAGGCCTGATGTATATAAATTTAGTCATTGTAGTTTCTGTAACAATACTATTTTTTGTGGGGTGACATTGTTAGCACCACGCACAGGCCCCAGCCTGGAGGGCCAGTATGCTGGCTTTAGTCCTGCTCCTCATCTGAGGCCAGCCTGCTAGGAGCTGGAACTCTCAGAATCCTTGAAGCACTCAAGCCTCTCCACCACGACAAGGTCCCAGCAAACGGAGAGGGGGACAGAGGTAAGCGACACTGGTCTAGAGAGATGTTATGTGCTTTTGTGCCAAACAGTAACACACCAGTATTCAACATGGTCGATTGGTAAAATTTGGTGTATATCTACTCGGCTGAATCAAAAGCATCGGACCAGCATTGCCCACCCCTGTGTTAGATGTTAGGTGTTAGATGTTTTGAGTTTGTAGTCTGGAGATAGGTCTTGCTTTGAAGTTTGAAGTCTTGCTCACTGGGTCTTTGTCCTCAGACACTTCTTCATTCTCCAGGAGTTCATTGTCTGCATTTTCAGCATCCTCTCTCCAGATAGTGTCTTCCTTTATTTCGGTGTATTGCTGCTGGAATTCTTGGCCAATATACATGTTATTTTCCTTCTCCACCAGGAGCTGGCTCAATAGCTGCGCCTTTTCCGTTCCACTTTCAACTTTTCATGTGAAACTTGAAGCTTCTGAAACTCTTTGTTCTGTAAGGAATTTCTGTCTTTCTCTGTCTGGAGCTCAGCCGTTAATTTGTCCTGGCTCAATTCATGTGCCATCTTCAAGTCGTCATGGGAAACCTGAAGCTTCTGAAATTTGTTGTTCTGTACGGCAATTGTGTTTTTCGCCGTCTGAAGGTCAGCCATGAATTTGTCCTGGCTCAATTTATGTGTGGCTTTTAACTCCTTATGAGTAAATTCAAGCTTCTGAAATTTGACTTTCTGTACAGCAATTGTGTTTTTCACCGTCAGGAGGTCAGCCATGAGTTTATCCTGGCTCAGTTGATGTGTGGCCTTTAATTCCTCATGAAGCTCTTGAAGCTCCTGAAATCCTTTGTACATTGAGACATTTCTGTCTCTCTCCGCCATGAATTTAGAATGGCTCACTTTGTGTCCTGCCTTTACTTCCTCAAGAAACTCATGAAGCTTCTCTAGTTTTTGGTCCATATAAGCCTTTTTCTGATTCTCTATCTTCAGGCAAGCTAAGAATTTGTCATTCCTCAATTTATATGCCGCCATTAACTCTTCATGTGCAACTTGTAGCTTCTGGTGTTTGTGTTCCATTCTATCCAGAAGGTTTTGAAACTCAGTTCCAAGGTTTTTCTTCACAGCCATGCTTTGATCTTGGCTTAATTTATTTGCAGCCTTTAAATCCTCATATGCAACTTGGAGTGTCTGATATTCCTGGTTCAGAATATCCAGTCTTTGATGGTACTCATTTTCGTTGCTGCACAGCAGTGAATTTTTCCTGGCTCTTTTTGTATGTCACATTTAAATCTGCTACTGGGGCATATGAAATTGATAGTTCTGATCAGTTTTCATGTCTGTCTCCTTCTGGAGATCAGCCATGAAGTTTTCCTGCCTCAATTTATGTGCAATGTTTGACTCCTGTGAACCTTTCATGACAGTCCAACCATTGTAAATTCTCCTGTCACCTCCTCCTCAGCAGCCCAACTTAGCAGTGATGCAGCAGCATCAAGGACATTCTGCTGCTCCAATAGACCCGGCTGACTGGCCATCTCCTTTCACTAATAGTAGGAAAAGAGTTGGTTCACAGTGGTCCATTTAAAATAGGAAACAGCTTCATATTCCCTAAACAAAAGTACTCATCTTCTTTACTACTTGTGAGGTATTTTGTTCAGTTCTGCCAAATTAACACATTAGTATGTGTAATTAAAGTACACTATATATATATATATATATATATATATATATATATATACACAAACAAGATGTGATTGATGTACTTTTTTCAGTTTGGGTGGCTGTGGACTACTATAGGCCTGATGTATATAAATTTAGCCATTGTAATTTCTGTAGCAATACTATTTTTTGTGGGGTGACGGTGTTAGCACCACGCACAGGCCCCAGCCTAGAGGGCCACTGTGCTGGCTTTAGTCCTGCTCCTCATCTGAGGCCAGCCTGCTAGGAGCTGGAACTCTCAGAATCCTTGAAGCACTCAAGCCTCTCCACCACGACAAGGTCCCAGCAAACGGAGAGGGGGACAGAGGTAGGCGACACTGGTCTAGAGAGATGTTATGTGCTTTTGTGCCAAACAGTAACACACCAGTATTCCACCAATGGTCGATTGGTAAAATCTGGTGTATATCTGCTCGGCTGAATCAAAAGCGTTGGACCAGCATCGCCCACCCCCGTGTTAGATGTTAGGTGTTAGATGTTGGATGTTTTAAGTTTGTAGTCTGGAGATAGGTCTTGCTTCTCCTCTTCCAGCTTTTTGGTTTTTTCAACCCCAGTGAATGCCGGAATTGCTTCCAGTTTGATGTCTTGCTCACTGGGTCTTTGTCCTCAGACACTTCTTCATTCTCCAGGAGTTCATTGTCTGCATTTTCAGCATCCTCTCTCCGGATAGTGTCTTCCTTTGTTTCGGTGTATTGCTGCTGGAATTCTTGGTCAATAAAGATGTTCTTTTCCTTCTCCACCAGGAGCTGGCTCAATAACTGCTCCTGGCTCATTTTCTGTGCCACTTTCAACTTTTCATGTGAAACTTGAAGCTTCTGAAACTCTTTGTTCTGTAAGGAATTTCTGTCTTTCTCTGTCTGGAGCTCAGCCGTTAATTTGTCCTGGCTCATTTTATGTGCCATCTTCAAGTCGTCGTGGGAAACCTGAAGCTTCTGAAATTTGTTGTTCTGTACGGCAATTGTGTTTTTCGCCGTCTGAAGGTCAGCCATGAATTTGTCCTGACTCAATTTATGTGTGGCTTTTAACTCCTTATGAGTAACTTCAAGCTTCTGAAATTTGACTTTCTGTACGGCAATTGTGTTTTTCGCCGTCTGAAGGTCAGCCATGAGTTTATCCTGGCTCAGTTGATGTGTGGCCTTTAATTCCTCATGAAGCTCTTGAAGCTTCTGGAATTTGTAGTTCTGTATGGTGTTTGTCTGCCTCTCTGTCTGGAGGTCAGCCATGAGTTTAATCTGGCTCACTTTATGTGCCTCCTTTAATTTCTCATGAAGCTCTTGAAGCTTCTGAAATTCTTTGTTCGGTTCGTTTCTGTCTCTCTCTGTCTGGAGGTCAGCCATGAATTTTTCCTGGCTCAGTTTGTGTGCCACCTTTAACTCTTCATGAAGCTTTTGAAGCTCCTGAAATTTGTTGTTCATTGAGACATTTCTGTCTCTCTCCGCCATGAATTTAGCATGGCTCACTTTGTGTCCTGCCTTTACTTCCTCAAGAAACTCGTGAAGCTTCCCTAGTTTTTGGTCCATATGAGCCTTTTTCTGATTCTCTACCTTCAGGCGAGCTAAGAATTTGTCTTTCCTCAATTTATATGCCGCCTTTAACTCTTCATGTGCAACTTGGAGCTTCTGGTGTTTGTGCTCCATTTTATCCAGAAGGTTTTGAAAATCAGCTCCAAGTTGTTTCTTCACAGCCATGCTTTGATCTTGGCTTAACTTATTTGCAGCCTTCAAATCCTCATGTGCAACTTGTTGTTTTTGCTCAGCTGTGAATTGGGCTTGGCTCTTTTTGTATGTTACCTTTAACTCCTCATGTGCAACTTGTAGTGTCTGATATTCCTGGTTCAGAATATCCAGTCTGTGATGGTACTCACTTTCAAGTCGTCGCTGTGCAGCTATGAATTTTTCCTGGCTCTTTTTGTATGTCACCTTTAAATCTTCATGTGCTACTTGGAGCATATGAAATTGATGGTTCTGATCAGCGTTCATGTCTGTCTCCTTCTGGAGATCAGCCATGAAGTTTTCCTGCCTCAATTTATGTGCCATGTTTAAATCCTCTTGTGAACCTTTCATGAGAGTCTCAATTTGCTGTTTCAGCATTGTGATCTCTTGATCTCGCTCAATGCACAGGTTTTTGTGGTAGGCCAATTCTGTGCGGAGGGTGTCAATTATCTTGGCTTTCTTGTTGTTACTGATGACCTTTACTGACTGGGGATCCATATCCCTTTCCATTTCCTGCTGCATTCCTATGTTATGAAATGCAGTTTTGTTTTCAAAGGTGTCCTTCACCTCATGAAGCTTGGTCACAGACTGTTCCTGGCTCAATTTCTGAGCCACGTTTACCTCCTTCTGTGAATCTTCTTTTTGAATGATGTTCTCTACGGGGTTTCCGATCAGGAGTAGTCCTTTCGCGAGCGGAACCCAACATGTCACCTTAGGCAGCATGCTTTCCGTAGTGAGAGTCTCGATTTGCTGCTTTAGCATCTCGATCTCTTGATCTTTCTCGATGCACAGGTCGTGGAGGTAATTTTGGTAGGCCAACTGTCTGTATGCCTCATCCAACTCTGAGACAAGTGCGTGCAGCATCCTGCTCTTCTTGTTGGTACTGGTGAAGTTGATCTCCTTGGTCAAGTACGTTTTCTTTGGCAGGTAGTCAGAAAGTACGGTTTTGTATTTAAAGGTGTCCTTTCCTTGCTTGGTGTTCAAATCATCAACCAAAGATGTAACCTTTTTGGAATCATCCAAAGGTTCCGGCAGCTTGTTGTTTGCCGTAAGAGTCACTACTTTCTCTTTAAGTAGCTTGATCTCTTGATTTTTCTTTGTGCACAGGTCCTCGAGGTGTTGTTTGGAGGCCAACTGTTGTTTTAACTCTTCTAATTCTGTGCGAAGAATGTCCAGTCTCCTGGTTTTCTGGTTGTTACTGATGACCTTTTGTGGCTGGGGAGCCATCTCTGTTTCCATCATCTGCTGCATTGTCTTTACTTGGTAATAACAAAGGGCAGTGGTGTTTGTAAAGGTTGTTGTAAAGGTAGGTTGTTTTCCAAATAACAGATGAAATCTATTACTGGTCTCAATGCTTCTGCGTGCTTCTGCGTGCATCTGCCTGTGGTACCTTCTTGCTGCGTGAAGGCCTTTTATAAACTCTGGTTCTTTGATCTCAAAGTTTTCTTTGATCTCATGTCAGAGATCAAACAAAACTCTATGACATCATCATGGCATGGCCAATGAAAACTCTGTGACATCATCATGACCTGGCCAATGAAAACTCTATGACATCATCATGACCTGGCCAATGAAAACTCTGTGACATCATCATGACCTGGCCAATGAATGAATCTAGATCTTGCTGATGTATTGCTGGTGCCCTATAGCTTTTCACTTCTAAATATAATCTCATTTGTTTCTATGCATTTTTAAATGAAATGTGAGATTTACATGTAAACACAATTACTGCTGCTACTTATCAACCTGCAAGACAGTTTTAAAACCAATATTATTATAAAATTGATTGAAAAGTCTTTTCAATGATGATCAACAACAAGAGTCATTTCCCCATTTCATCCCACTTTGTCAGAGAGACAACATGATTGTCCCATTATAATAGAAAAGCATTCATATTGTGATGTTTATATTTCATTGGTTTACTCTTCTTTATGTGTCTAAAATGTCTTTTATTTCAATAGGTTCAATTGTTCATATATTATGCACATATTATTCATTTATTCATATAAATAACCAATCTGACATTAATACGTGGCTGATTAATCCTCAATTTTTTCAGAAAGCAGAGTGAGTGTATTTTTTAAAATATATTTACCCTACACAATTTACAATATACACATAAAATCATAACAGTTAATATAATGGTGTTATTATATTTTATTGAAAATACAATTTGCAAAAACATTTAAGAACTGTGAGGATTTAATGTAAATCACATGGTACAACCATTGGGACATTGAACACTGATCCTATTGTCATAACACCAAAAACATCTCCATAACTAAGTCATAATGCATTCATTATGCAACATGAGTTCAGTGTAAACAAAACATAAATCACATCAACTACAACAAAATTATTGTGTGCATTCAAAGCAGTAGTATCTTTGGGTGTGGGCCTTGCATATGGGTTTCCTACATTTGTGTGATAGGCATTTAGTCTTAAAAAATGTATTTTTCCCCAAAGCATGTTGTTAATTTCACAGGAATAAACTTTGTTGAACTTCCATTAGAGTTGAGGGAGGGATCTGTTTTTACTTTTTTGTACCATTTTTAGAATCTTACTTTAAATTTATATCAATGAAGAGCTACTATTTTACAGTAGCTTTCATCAGTGAAGATGAATTAGTTTAATTTATCATACTTCATTATGAATGTCTTATTAGGACAGTACTGCCCTACAAACAGACAGACAGCAAACAAAAGGTGTTAGATTAAAGAAACACAAAAAATCTGCCCCAAAAAACATTGGACAACAATCTCAGTCTTTTTTTAACAGGTCCAGCAACAAGAATATACAAAGTCCAGAAATCCAGAAACTAAGAAATCCATCATGTAGAACAAGGTGGCGCCCTCTAGTGTCTCCTGGCAGCATAAGTGGTACACTGGAGACCAGAGTCACAGTAAACAGGCTCATTAAATACCCTTACTAATTGCAACACGGGTGTAATCAATCAGCCACCATCAGGTGATTACCAAAGAAGACACGAGGACATCTAGTGGCCAAAGACAGCAATTGCATTTGAAAATTCTTGGGGACTGACACAGAAGCTAAAAATAATGAGAAAAAGAAATTTGACTGTCCAACAAAATGTATTATTGGCTGAACATTAGTAACATGCTTTTTAAATATGGATTATTTTAGTATGTTCATTTTTAAGCATATTTTTTATCTACAATGTATGTTTCACTGACTTGTTGGAACATTTCTGTGAATGTTCTACAATTTTAACAGTTTTAGAATTACAGCAAAGCTACTAAAGATGAGAGCGGTGTTCATTATGTCCAACAGTGTGTAGTTATATTGTGCAAAAGCGTGATTTTGATAAAGCTGTATGTAGTTTTGGTTACAGTGCTTCATTTTAAAGGATATATGAGGTATTTTACAGTTTGGGTGTGTGCTTTAGTAAATTGTGTAGGAGATTTTATCATTAAAGATGTTACTTCTTTTTGGGATACAGCAACTGCACATTTTATTTTTATGTAATTAACACTGTTAATCGTGTACACCGTATGAAAGTAGGGTTAGTGTAGATATTCAGTGATAGATTATGTGCTGCCACAGTGCTGCACGGTCTGTTTTATCTGGTATCTTCTCTTTTTTCTCCTCAAATTGACGTCACATGTGGAGACATATCATGAGACGTCACGTCTCCTGACGTCTGTTGCCATGTTGTATTTACAGCATCAATAAACACTACGAGTTGTGACATGCTAAATGTTTATTATAATGTTTGTCAGAGCACATTTCACAACATGCGTGAGTGTATATGCATGTGTAACCGACTAGTCTGTCTCCGATATTTTTTTTTTTTTTTTTTTTATGCTCTAAATGCAAATAAAATAAAGATGACCTGTCTTGAGTGGAGAAATTTATAAATAATAATAATAATAAAACAAAAGAAATGTTTAAAAATCTCTCTTGTAATCACATTTTTAATGACTATATATATTCACAGGGGCCAGATTTTCATAACCACAGTCACAAATTCCCTGAAAGGCAATTATAACATGATGAAAAGTCCTGTATGTATTTGAATACATTGATATAATCAATATATAATGATGATATAATGATTGTATAATCCTAAGCATTTTATTCAGTGGTAGAAAGTAAGTAGATGAATATAATTTGGTACTTTTATTGGTATTTTCATTTGACGCTCTTTTATACCTTCACTCCATTTCATTAATAGTTATTATTAATTATAGATATTCCTTTATAGTTATAATTTACATTCTAAAAGAGGTGCACAGAGTTAAATGTTTCAGGTTAAACTGAATAGATTATGTACACTAGGTCAATGAAAACAACTTAATATTATAACAACTTTAAATAATTGGTTTGCTTCACCTTCAGAAAATAATTTGTATGGAGTTGAAAATACATAATAAACTCAATAAATGGGGCGTTACAGTGACGCAGGGGTTAGCGCTGTTTCCTCACAGCAAGAAGGTCACAGGTTCAAGACCTCCTTGGTCCTGGGTCTGGGACCTTTCTGTGTGGAGTTTGCATGTTCTCCCCGTGTCTGCGTGGGTTTTCACCGGGTACTCCAGCTTCCTCCAACAGTCCAAAAACGCGCTGGGATTGGCTCCAGCAGACCCCTGTGACCCTAATGAGGAATATGCAGGTATAGAAAATGACTGATGACTGACTATTCAGATTAGCTTCACCAGCTACAACAGGAAAATACCAGTCACTTTAATAATAAATATATATTTAGCTGCTAAAATCGACCTATGTATTTTTACTTAAAGGGATAGTTTGGTATTTTTGACATGAATCTGTATAGCATCCCTATCATCAGTCGTACACTCACACTGACTTACCCCTGACAGTGTCCTGTGAGCTGAGTTCTGGTCAGAACGAAAGTAGCCCGGCAGGTTTCTGGGGGACACTAAAATAAAACATTTTAGGAAGAGAAAGTAGGGCCAAGTCATTACGAGCTGAGACTTTTTCATGGATATTGGTTTTGCGATGCATATAAATGATATATATGATGCATATATCACTCTTTGGAACACATGCTGGATGAGAAGAAAGACGTTTTATTTTAGTGTTTTAGTGAAACCTGCCGGAAACCTGCTTTCGTTTTGACCAGAACTGGACCAGAACTCGGTTCACAGGAGACTGACATGATGTCACTAACCAAAAAAAAAAAAAAAAAAGAGAATTGTTCTGCTGTAAGGCTGTGGAATTTATTTTTTTCAAATTTTTCGATTTGCGCGTCAAACAAACTCCAAGATCATATAATCGGGTTGAAACAACATTTGATATTTCATTACACAATTTCTGGAGAGAATGACTGCGTGACTGTTAATGAAATAATAATGTTTGGCAAGATGAGAAAGTCAAAGTTTTTAAAATGTAGTTTTAAGAAGCATTCATCAGGTTTCTCTAAATATACGTTGTGTGTCCATGTTGTCTTATTTAAAAGTCCATTTGTATCTTATTTTTTTACAAAAATTACTAATTTTTTTTTTTTTTTATTTTTGGACAAAAAATGTCAAATGGTCATGAAATCAATAATATCCTTGGCTGCACATTAACACGGATGTCTGGTTTTAATTCAGATTTTACTGACTCATTAACTGACCATAAAAACGTTTTAGGTGACATACGTCCATTACAATGGAGATCCACTCCCTGTCGTTTTTTCACTCTAACGATGACGTCACCCACCCCAGCCGCGAAATCCTCGCACTAAAATGGCGGTTACGTCGCCATGGTTACTGGAATCGCCGCCAAAATTCATGCCACGCAAATCAGACTAATCAGACTTTACCTTCGACTTTACGTCGTCGTTGACGCGCCAACAAGCTTAAAAATGAGTCAAAACGCCCCAAACTGACTGGAACCGAGCGAAAAAACAGAAGAAAAGAGGAGGAAAATAGAAAATAAGGAAAAACACGATAAAGACAGAGATAATGCTATGGTAAAGTTGCTGTCATATTATTAACGTCAACTTACGTTTACCCTTCCTTCCTGAGGTAAATGTGTAAATATTAGATTTATTCAGCAGGTTTTATCATGTTATATTTGTTTACATTTTAACATCTGGTTAGCTCACGTTTTTCCAGCTTGTAATAGTTAATCAAAATAAATCAAAATGCTATAAATTTCACTCTTCTATATTCTAGTTGTAAGACTCTTAGTTCATATAGTCTAAAGTATGTGTATCACTGTATAACCCATATATATATATATATATATATATATATATATATATATATATATATATATATATATATATATATATATATATATATATATATATATATATATATATATATATATGTATGTATATATATATATATATATATATATATATATATATATATATATATATGTATATCATGCATGTATTTCATTAGGTTTTTCATTTATATTATTTTTATTTATATTTATTTTTATTGTTGAAGTCATGTATTTATAGTTCACTCCTCTTTTCTCTTCAGGACATTCTGCTGCTCCAATAGACCCGGCTGACTGGCCATATCCTTTCACTAATAGTAGGAAAAGAGTTGGTTCACAGTGGTCCATTTAAAATAGGAAACAGCTTCATATTCCCTAAACAAAAATACTTATTATCTTCTTTACTACTTGAGAGGTACTTTGTTCAGTTCTGCCAATTTAACACAACTTTAGTATGTGTAATTAAATTACACTATATATATATATATATATATATATATATGTATATATATATATATAAACAAGATGTGATTGATGTACTATAGGCCTGATGTAAATAAATTTAGTCATTGTAGTTTCTGTAACAATACTATTTTTTGTGGGGTGACATTGTTAGCACCACGCACAGGCCCCAGCCTGGAGGGCCAGTATGCTGGCTTTAGTCCTGCTCCTCATCTGAGGCCAGCCTGCTAGGAGCTGGAGCTCTCAGAATCCTTGAAGCACTCAAGCCTCTCCACCACGACAAGGTCCCAGCAAACGGAGAGGGGGACAGAGGTAAGCGACACTGGTCTAGAGAGATGTTATGTGCTTTTGTGCCAAACAGTAACACACCAGTATCCAACATGGTCGATTGGTAAAATATGGTGTATATCTGCTCCTGCTGAATCAAAAGCATCGGACCAGCATCGCCCACCCCTGTGTTAGATGTTAGGTGTTTGATGTTTTGAGTTTGTAGTCTGGAGATAGGTCTTGCTTTGAAGTTTGATGTCTTGCTCACTGGGTCTTTGTCCTCAGACACTTCTTCATTCTCCGGGAGTTCATTGTCTGCATTTTCAGCATCCTCTCTCCGGATAGTGTCTTCCTTTATTTCGGTGTATTGCTGTTGGAATTCTTGGCCAATATACATGTTATTTTCCTTCTCCACCAGGAGCTGGCTCAATAGCTGTGCCTTTTCCGTTCCACTTTCAACTTTTCATGTGAAACTTGAAGCTTCTGAAACTCTTTGTTCTGTAAGGAATTTCTGTCTTTCTCTGTCTGGAGCTCAGCCGTTAATTTGTCCTGGGTCAATTCATGTGCCATCTTCAAGTCGTCATGGGAAACCTGAAGCTTCTGAAATTAGTTGTTCTGTACGGCAATTGTGTTTTTCGCCGTCTGAAGGTCAGCCATGAATTTGTCCTGGCTCAATTTATGTGTGGCTTTTAACTCCTTATGAGTAACTTCAAGCTTCTGAAATTTGACTTTCTGTACGGCAATTGTGTTTTTCACCGTCAGGAGGTCAGCCATGAGTTTATCCTGGCTCAGTTTATGTGTGGCCTTTAATTCCTCATGAAGCTCTTGAAGCTCCTGAAATCCTTTGTTCATTGAGACATTTCTGTCTCTCTCCACCATGAATTTAGAATGGCTCACTTTGTGTCCTGCCTTTACTTCCTTTACTGCCATTAACTCTTCATGTGCAACTTGTAGCTTCTGGTGTTTGTGTTCCATTTTATCCAGAAGGTTTTGAAACCCAGCTCCAAGTTTTTTCTTCACAGCCATGCTTTGATCTTGGCTTAATTTATTTGCAGCCTTTAAATCCTCATATGCAACTTGGAGTGTCTGATATTCCTGGTTCAGAATATCCAGTCTTTGATGGTACTCATTTTTGTTGCTGCACAGCAGTGAATTTTTCCTGGCTCTTTTTGTATGTCACATTGAAATCTGCTACTGGGGCATATGAAATTGATAGTTCTGATCAGTTTTCATGTCTGTCTCCTTCTGGAGATCAGCCATGAAGTTTTCCTGCCTCAATTTATGTGCAATGTTTGACTCCTGTGAACCTTTCATGACAGTCCAACCATTGTAAATTCTCCTGTCACCTCCTCCTCAGCAGCCCAACTTAGCAGTGATGCAGCAGCATCAAGGACATTCTGCTGCTCCAATAGACCCGGCTGACTGGCCATCTCCTTTCACTAATAGTAGGAAAAGAGTTGGTTCACAGTGGTCCATTTAAAATAGGAAACAGCTTCATATTCCCTAAACAAAAATACTTATTATCTTCTTTACTACTTGTGAGGTATTTTGTTCAGTTCTGCCAAATTAACACAATTTTAGTATGTGTAATTAAAGTACACTATATATATATATATATATATATATACAAACAAGATGTGATTGATGTACTTTTTTCAGTTTGGGTGGCTGTGGACTACTATAGGCCTGATGTATATAAATTTAGCCATTGTAATTTCTGTAGCAATACTATTTTTTGTGGGGTGACGGTGGTAGCACCACGCACAGGCCCCAGCCTAGAGGGCCACTGTGCTGGCTTTAGTCCTGCTCCTCATCTGAGGCCAGCCTGCTAGGAGCTGGAGCTCTCAGAATCCTTGAAGCACTCAAGCCTCTCCACCACGACAAGGTCCCAGCAAACGGAGAGGGGGACAGAGGTAGGCGACACTGGTCTAGAGAGATGTTATGTGCTTTTGTGCCAAACAGTAACACACCAGTATTCCACCAATGGTCGATTGGTAAAATCTGGTGTATATCTGCTCGGCTGAATCAAAAGCGTTGGACCAGCATCGCCCACCCCCGTGTTAGATGTTAGGTGTTAGATGTTGGATGTTTTAAGTTTGTAGTCTGGAGATAGGTCTTGCTTCTCCTCTTCCAGCTTTTTGGTTTTTTCAACCCCAGTGAATGCCGGAATTGCTTCCAGTTTGATGTCTTGCTCACTGGGTCTTTGTCCTCAGACACTTCTTCATTCTCCGGGAGTTCATTGTCTGCATTTTCAGCATCCTCTCTCCGGATAGTGTCTTCCTTTGTTTCGGTGTATTGCTGCTGGAATTCTTGGTCAATAAAGGTGTTCTTTTCCTTCTCCACCAGGAGCTGGCTCAATAACTGCTCCTGGCTCATTTTCTGTGCCACTTTCAACTTTTCATGTGAAACTTGAAGCTTCTGAAACTCTTTGTTCTGTAAGGAATTTCTGTCTTTCTCTGTCTGGAGCTCAGCCGTTAATTTGTCCTGGCTCATTTTATGTGCCATCTTCAAGTCGTCATGGGAAACCTGAAGCTTCTGAAATTTGTTGTTCTGTACGGCAATTGTGTTTTTCGCCGTCTGAAGGTCAGCCATGAATTTGTCCTGGCTCAATTTATGTGTGGCTTTTAACTCCTTATGAGTAACTTCAAGCTTCTGAAATTTGACTTTCTGTACGGCAATTGTGTTTTTCGCCGTCTGAAGGTCAGCCATGAGTTTATCCTGGCTCAGTTGATGTGTGGCCTTTAATTCCTCATGAAGCTCTTGAAGCTTCTGGAATTTGTAGTTCTGTATGGTGTTTGTCTGCCTCTCTGTCTGGAGGTCAGCCATGAGTTTATCCTGGCTCACTTTATGTGCCTCCTTTAATTCCTCATGAAGCTCTTGAAGCTTCTGAAATTCTTTGTTCGGTTCGTTTCTGTCTCTCTCTGTCTGGAGGTCAGCCATGAATTTTTCCTGGCTCAGTTTGTGTGCCATCTTTAACTCTTCATGAAGCTTTTGAAGCTCCTGAAATTTGTTGTTCATTGAGACATTTCTGTCTCTCTCCGCCATGAATTTAGCATGGCTCACTTTGTGTCCTGCCTTTACTTCCTCAAGAAACTCGTGAAGCTTCCCTAGTTTTTGGTCCATATGAGCCTTTTTCTGATTCTCTACCTTCAGGCGAGCTAAGAATTTGTCTTTCCTCAATTTATATGCCGCCTTTAACTCTTCATGTGCAACTTGGAGCTTCTGGTGTTTGTGCTCCATTTTATCCAGAAGGTTTTGAAAATCAGCTCCAAGTTGTTTCTTCACAGCCATGCTTTGATCTTGGCTTAATTTATTTGCAGCCTTCAAATCCTCATGTGCAACTTGTTGTTTTTGCTCAGCTGTGAATTGGGCTTGGCTCTTTTTGTATGTTACCTTTAACTCCTCATGTGCAACTTGTAGTGTCTGATATTCCTGGTTCAGAATATCCAGTCTGTGATGGTACTCACTTTCAAGTCGTCGCTGTGCAGCTATGAATTTTTCCTGGCTCTTTTTGTATGTCACCTTTAAATCTTCATGTGCTACTTGGAGCATATGAAATTGATGGTTCTGATCAGCGTTCATGTCTGTCTCCTTCTGGAGATCAGCCATGAAGTTTTCCTGCCTCAATTTATGTGCCATGTTTAAATCCTCTTGTGAACCTTTCATGAGAGTCTCAATTTGCTGTTTCAGCATTGTGATCTCTTGATCTCGCTCAATGCACAGGTTTTTGTGGTAGGCCAATTCTGTGCGGAGGGTGTCAATTATCTTGGCTTTCTTGTTGTTACTGATGACCTTTACTGACTGGGGATCCATATCCCTTTCCATTTCCTGCTGCATTCCTATGTTATCATGAAATGCAGTTTTGTTTTCAAAGGTGTCCTTCACCTCATGAAGCTTGGTCACAGACTGTTCCTGGCTCAATTTCTGAGCCATGTTTACCTCCTTCTGTGAATCTTCTTTTTGAATGATGTTCTCTACGGGGTTTCCGATCAGGAGTAGTCCTTTCGCGAGCGGAACCCAACATGTCACCTTAGGCAGCATGCTTTCCGTAGTGAGAGTCTCGATTTGCTGCTTTAGCATCTCGATCTCTTGATCTTTCTCGATGCACAGGTCGTGGAGGTAATTTTGGTAGGCCAACTGTCTGTATGCCTCATCCAACTCTGAGACAAGTGCGTGCAGCATCCTGCTCTTCTTGTTGGTACTGGTGAAGTTGATCTCCTTGGTCAAGTATGTTTTCTTTGGCAGGTAGTCAGAACGTACGGTTTTGTATTTAAAGGTGTCCTTTCCTTGCTTGGTGTTCAAATCATCAACCAAAGATGTAACCTTTTTGGAATCATCCAAAGGTTCCGGCAGCTTGTTGTTTGCCGTAAGAGTCACTACTTTCTCTTTAAGTAGCTTGATCTCTTGATTTTTCTTTGTGCACAGGTCCTCGAGGTGTTGTTTGGAGGCCAACTGTTGTTTTAACTCTTCTAATTCTGTGCGAAGAATGTCCAGTCTCCTGGTTTTCTGGTTGTTACTGATTACCTTTTGTGGCTGGGGAGCCATCTCTGTTTCCATCATCTGCTGCATTGTCTTTACTTGGTAATAACAAAGGGCAGTGGTGTTTGTAAAGGTTGTTGTAAAGGTAGGTTGTTTTCCAAATAACAGATGAAATCTATTACTGGTCTCAATGCTTCTGCGTGCTTCTGCGTGCATCTGCCTGTGGTACCTTCTTGCTGCGTGAAGGCCTTTTATAAACTCTGGTTCTTTGATCTCAAAGATTTCTTTGATCTCATGTCAGAGATCAAACAAAACTCTATGACATCATCATGGCATGGCCAATGAAAACTATGACATCATCATGACCTGGCCAATGAAAACTCTATGACATCATCATGACCTGGCCAATGAATGAATCTAGATCTTGCTGATGTATTGCTGGTGCCCTATAGCTTTTCACTTCTAAATATAATCTCATTTGTTTCTATGCATTTTTAAATGAAATGTGAGATTTACATGTAAACACAATTACTGCTGCTACTTATCAACCTGCAAGACAGTTTTAAAACCAATATTATTATAAAATTGATTGAAAAGTCAATCTTTTCAAGGATGATCAACAACAAGAGTCATTTCCCCATTTCATCCCACTTTGTCAGAGAGACAACATGATTGTCCCATTATAATAGAAAAGCGTTCATATTGTGATCTTTATATTTCATTGGTTTACTCTTCTTTATGTGTCTAAAATGTCTTTTATTTTGATAGGTTTCAATTGTTTGTTAATCTATCAGTCAATCTTTATCTATCACATGTGATCACAGTGAAATATAATCTTGTCAGCTCCTTTAATTTGTGAAACAAATGGCCAAAATAAATAACAAATTCATATATTATTCACATATTATTCATTTATTCATATAAATAACCAATCTGAGATTAATACGTGGCTGATTAATCCTCAGTTTTTTCAGAAAGCAGAGAGAGCATATTTTTAAAAATATATTTACCTTACACAATTTACAATATACACATAAAATCATAACAGTTAATATGATGGTGTTATTATATTTTATTGAAAGTACAATTTGCAAAAACATTTAAGAACTGTGAGGATTTAATGTAAATCACACGGTACAACCATTGGGACATTGAACACTGTTCCTATTGTCATAACACCAAAAACATCTCCATAACTAAGTCATAATGCATTCATTATGCAACATGAGTTCAGTGTAAACAAAACATAAATCACATCAACTACAACAAAATTATTGTGTGCATTCAAAGCAGTAGTATCTTTGGGTGTGGGCCTTGCATACGGGTTTCCTACATTTGTGTGATAGGCATTTAAGGATTAAAAAATGTATTTTTCCCCAAAGCATGTTGTTAATTTCACAGGAATAAACTTTGTTGAACTTCCATTAGAGTTGTGGGAGGGATCTGTTTTTACTTTTTTGTACCATTTTTAGAATCTTACTTTAAATTTATATCAATGAAGAGCTACTATTTTACAGTAGCTTTCATCAGTGAAGATGAATTAGTTTAATTTATCATACTTCATTATGAATGTCTTATTAGGACAGTACTGCCCTACAAACAGACAGACAGCAAACAAAAGGTGTTAGATTAAAGAAACACGAAAAATCTGCCCCAAAAAAACATTGGACAACAATCTCAGTCTTTTTTTAACAGGTCCAGCAACAAGAATATACAAAGTCCAGAAATCCAGAAACTAAGAAATCCATCATGTAGAACAAGGTGGCACCCTCTAGTGTCTCCTGGCAGCATAAGTGGTACACTGGAGACCAGAGTCACAGTAAACAGGCTCATTAAATACCCTTACTAATTGCAACACGGGTGTAATCAATCAACCACCATCAGGTGATTACCAAAGAAGACACGAGGACATCTAGTGGCCAAAGACAGCAATTGCATTTGAAAATTCTTGGGGAGTGACACAGAAGCTAAAAATAATGAGAAAAAGAAATTTGACTGTCCAACAAAATGTATTATTGGCAGAACATTAGTAACATGCTTTTTAAATATGGATTATTTTAGTATGTTCATTTTTAAGCATATTTTCTATCTACAATGTATGTTTCACTGACTTGTTGGAACATTTCTGTGAATGTTCTACAATTTTAATAGTTATAGAATTACAGCAAAGCTACTAAAGATGAGAGCGGTGTTCATTATGTCCAACAGTGTGTAGTTATATTGTGTAAAAGCGTGACTTTGATAAAGCTGTATGTAGTTTTGGTTACAGTGCTTCATTTTAAAGGATATATGAGGTATTTTACAGTTTGTGTGTGTGCTTTAGTAAATTGTGTACATACATTCTGGACATTTTATCATTAAAGATGTTACTTCTTTTTGGGATACAGCAACTGCACATTTTATTTTTATGTAATTAACACTGTTAATCGTGTACACCGTGTGAAAGTAGGGTTAGTGTAGATATTCAGTGATAGATTATGTGCTGCCACAGTGCTGCACGGTCCGTTTTATCTGGTATCTTCTTTTTTTTCTCCTCAAATTGACGTCACATGTGGAGACATATCATGAGACGTCACGTCTCCTGACGCCTGTTGCCATGTTGTATTTACAGCATCAATAAACACTACGAGTTGTGACATGCTAAATGTTTATTATAATGTTTGTCAGAGCACATTTCACAACATGCGTGAGTGTATATGCATGTGTAACCGACTAGTCTGTCTCTGATATTTTGAGTCTTTTTTTTTGTTTGTTTGTTTAAGCTCTAACTGCAAATAAAATAAAGATGACCTGTCTTGAGTGGAGAAATTTATAAATAATAATAATAATAATAAAACAAAAGAAATTTTAAAAAATCTCTCTTGTAATCACATTTTTAATGATTATAAATATTCACAGGGGCCAGATTTTCATAACCACAGTCACAAATTGTGCAGTAATTCCCTGAAAGGCAATTATAACATGATGAAAAGTCCTGTATGTATTTGAATACATTGATATAATCAATATATAATGATGATATAATGATTGTATAATCCTGAGCATTTTATTCAGTGGTAGAAAGTAAGTAGATGAATATAATTTGGTACTTTTATTGGTATTTTCATTTGACGCTCTTTTATACCTTCACTCCATTTCATTAATATTTATTATTAATTATAGATATTCCTTTATAGTTATAATTTACATTCTAAAAGGGGTGCACAGAGTTAAATGTTTCAGGTTAAACTGAATTGATTATGTACACTAGGTCAATGAAAACAACTTAATATTATAATATAACAACTTTAAATAATTGGTTTGCTTCACCTTCAGAAAATAATTTGTATGGAGTTGAAAATACATAATAAACTCAATAAATGATTTACATTTAGTCAGTGTCAAATATTTTGTGTGATTAATATATAATTTTTTTTTACTTAGCAGCTTTTATTTACCTAAATGCAATTCAGATTAGGGGCGTCACGGTGACGCAGGGGTTAGTGCTGTTGCCTCACAGCAAGAAGGTCACAGGTTCAAGATCTCCTTGGTCCTGGGTCTGGGACCTTTCTGTGTGGAGTTTGCATGTTCTCCCCGTGTCTGTGTGGGTTTTCACCGGGTACACCGGCTTCCTCCCACAGTCCAAAAACATGCTGAGGTTAATTGGTGACTCTAAATTGCCCGTAGGTGTGAGTGTGTGAGTGAATGGTGTGTGTGCCCCACGATTGGCTGGCGACCATCTGGGGTGTATCCCTGCCTCTCGCCGTAACGTGCTGGGATTGGCTCCAGCAGACCCCTGTGACCCTAATGAGGAATAAGCAGGTATAGAAAATGACTGATGACTGACTATTCAGATTAGCTTCACCAGCTACAACAGGAAAATACCAGTCACTTCAATAATAAATATATATTTAGCTGCTAAAATCGACCTATGTATTTTTATTTAAAGGGATAGTTTGGTATTTTTGACATGAATCCGTATAGCATCCCTATCATCAGTCGTACACTCACACTGACTTACCCCCTGTGGAATTTATTTTTTTTAATTTTTCGATTCGCGCGTCAAACTCCAAGATCATATAATCGAGTTGAAACAACATTTGATATTTCATTACACAATTTCTGGAGAGAATGACTGCGTGACTGTTAATGAAATAATAATGTTTGGCAAGATGAGAAAGTCAAAGTTTTTAAAATGTAGTTTTAAGAAGCATTCATCAGGTTTCTCTAAATATACGTTGTCTGTCCATGTTGTCTTATTTAAAAGTCCATTTGTATCTTATTTTTTTACAAAAATTACTAATTTTTTTTGTTTTTTATTTTTGGACAAAAAATGTCAAATGGTCATGAAATCAATAATATCCTTGGCTGCACATTAACACGGATGTCTGGTTTTAATTCAGATTTTACTCATTTGACTCATTAACTGACCATAAAAACGTTTTAGGTGACATACGTCCATTACAATGGAGATCCACTCCCTGTCGTTTTTTCACTCTAACGATGACGTCACCCACCCCAGCCGCGAAATCCTCGCACTAAAATGGCGGTTACGTCGCCATGGTTACTGGAATCGCCGCCAAAATTCATGCCACGCAAATCAGACTAATCAGACTTTACCTTCGACTTTACGTCGTCGTTGATGCGCCAACAAGCTTAAAAATGAGTCAAAACGCCCCAAACTGACTGGAACCGAGCGAAAAAACAGAAGAAAAGAGGAGGAAAATAGAAAATAAGGAAAAACACGATAAAGACAGAGATAACGCTATGGTAAAGTTGCTGTCATATTATGAACGTCAACTTACGTTTACCCTTCCTTCCTGAGGTAAATGTGTAAATATTAGATTTATTCAGCAGGTTTTATCATGTTATATTTGTTTACATTTTAAGATCTGGTTAGCTCACGTTTTTCCAGCTTGTAATAGTTAATCAAAATAAATCAAAATGCTATAAATTTCCCTCTCCTATATTCTGGTTGTAAGACTCTTAGTTCATGTAGTCTAAAGTGTGTGTATATATACATATCACTGTATAACCCATATATATATATATATATATATATATATATATATATATATATATATATATATATATATATATATATATATATATATATATTATGCATGTATTTCATTAGGTTTTTCATTTATATTATTTTTATTTATATTTATTTTTATTGTTGAAGTCATGTATTTATAGTTCACTCCTCTTTTCTCTTCAGGACATTCTGCTGCTCCAATAGACCCGGCTGACTGGCCATATCCTTTCACTAATAGTAGGAAAAGAGTTGGTTCACAGTGGTCCATTTAAAATAGGAAACAGCTTCATATTCCCTAAACAAAAATACTTATTATCTTATTTACCACTTGAGAGGTATTTTGTTCAGTTCTGCCAATTTAACACAACTTTAGTATGTGTAATTAAATTACACTATATATATATATATATATATATATATATATATATATATATATATATATATATATATATATATATATATATATATATATATATATATACAAACAAGATGTGATTGATGTACTTTTTTCAGTTTGGGTGGCTGTGGACTACTATAGGCCTGATGTATATAAATTTAGTCATTGTAGTTTCTGTAACAATACTATTTTTTGTGGGGTGACATTGTTAGCACCACGCACAGGTCCCAGCCTGGAGGGCCAGTATGCTGGCTTTAGTCCTGCTCCTCATCTGAGGCCAGCCTGCTAGGAGCTGGAACTCTCAGAATGCTTGAAGCACTCAAGCCTCTCCACCACGACAAGGTCCCAGCAAACGGAGAGGGGGACAGAGGTAGGCGACACTGGTCTAGAGAGATGTTATGTGCTTTTGTGCCAAACAGTAACACACCAGTATTCCACATGGTCGATTGGTAAAATATGGTGTATATCTGCTCGGCTGAATCAAAAGCATCGGACTAACAACCTGTGTTAGATGTTAGGTGTTAGATATTTTGAGTTTGTAGTCTGGAGATAGGTCTTGCTTTGAAGTTTGATGTCTTGCTCACTGGGTCTTTGTCCTCAGACACTTCTTCATTCTCCGGGAGTTCATTGTCTGCATTTTCAGCATCCTCTCTCCGGATAGTGTCTTCCTTTATTTCGGTGTATTGCTGTTGGAATTCTTGGCCAATATACATGTTATTTTCCTTCTCCACCAGGAGCTGGCTCAATAGCTGTGCCTTTTCTGTGCCACTTTCAAATTTTCATGTGAAACTTGAAGCTTCTGAAACTCTTTGTTCTGTAAGGAATTTCTGTCTTTCTCTGTCTGGAGCTCAGCCGTTAATTTGTCCTGGCTCAATTCATGTGCCATCTTCAAGTCGTCATGGGAAACCTGAAGATTCTGAAATTTGTTGTTCTGTACGGCAATTGTGTTTTTCGCCGTCTGAAGGTCAGCCATGAATTTGTCCTGGCTCAATTTATGTGTGGCTTTTAACTCCTTATGAGTAAATTCAAGCTTCTGAAATTTGACTTTCTGAACAGCAATTGTGTTTTTCACCGTCAGGACATCAGCCATGAGTTTATCCTGGCTCAGTTTATGTGTGGCCTTTAATTCCTCATGAAGCTCTTGAAGCTCCTGAAATCCTTTGTTCATAGAGACATTTCTGTCTCTCTCCGCCATGAATTTAGAATGGCTCACTTTGTGTCCTGCCTTTACTTCCTCAAGAAACTCATGAAGCTTCTCTAGTTTTTGGTCCATGTAAGCCTTTTTCTGATTCTCTATCTTCAGGCAAGCTAAGAATTTGTCTTTCCTCAATTTATATGCCGCCATTAACTCTTCATGTGCAACTTGTAGCTTCTGGTGTTTGTGTTCCATTCTATCCAGAAGGTTTTGAAACTCAGCTCCAAGTTTTTTCTTCACAGCCATGCTTTGATCTTGGCTTAACTTATTTGCAGCCTTTAAATCCTCATGCAACTTGGAGTGTCTGATATTCCTGGTTCAGAATATCCAGTCTTTGATGGTACTCATTTTCAAGTTGTTGCTGCACAGCAGTGAATTTTTCCTGGCTCTTTTTGTATGTCACATTTAAATCTGCTACTGGGGCATATGAAATTGATAGTTCTGATCAGTTTTCATGTCTGTCTCCTTCTGGAGATCAGCCATGAAGTTTTCCTGCCTCAATTTATGTGCAATGTTTGACTCCTGTGAACCTTTCATGACAGTCCAACCATTGTAAATTCTCCTGTCACCTCCTCCTCAGCAGCCCAACTTAGCAGTGATGCAGCAGCATCAAGGACATTCTGCTGCTCCAATAGACCCGGCTGACTGGCCATCACCTTTCACTAATAGTAGGAAAAGAGTTGGTTCACAGTGGTCCATTTAAAATAGGAAACAGCTTCATATTCCCTAAACAAAAATACTCATCTTCTTTACTACTTGTGAGGTATTTTGTTCAGTTCTTCCAAATTAACACATTAGTATGTGTAATTAAAGTACACTATATATATATATATATATATATATATATATATATATATATACACAAACAAGATGTGATTGATGTACTTTTTTCAGTTTGGGTGGCTGTGGACTACTATAGGCCTGATGTATATAAATTTAGCCATTGTAATTTCTGTAGCAATACTATTTTTTGTGGGGTGACGGTGTTAGCACCACGCACAGGCCCCAGTCTAGAGGGCCACTGTGCTGGCTTTAGTCCTGCTCCTCATCTGAGGCCAGCCTGCTAGGAGCTGGAACTCTCAGAATCCTTGAAGCACTCAAGCCTCTCCACCACGACAAGGTCCCAGCAAACGGAGAGGGGGACAGAGGTAGGCGACACTGGTCTAGAGAGATGTTATGTGCTTTTGTGCCAAACAGTAACACACCAGTATTCCACCAATGGTCGATTGGTAAAATCTGGTGTATATCTGCTCGGCTGAATCAAAAGCGTTGGACCAGCATCGCCCACCCCCGTGTTAGATGTTAGGTGTTAGATGTTGGATGTTTTAAGTTTGTAGTCTGGAGATAGGTCTTGCTTCTCCTCTTCCAGCTTTTTGGTTTTTTCAACCCCAGTGAATGCCGGAATTGCTTCCAGTTTGATGTCTTGCTCACTGGGTCTTTGTCCTCAGACACTTCTTCATTCTCCAGGAGTTCATTGTCTGCATTTTCAGCATCCTCTCTCCGGATAGTGTCTTCCTTTGTTTCGGTGTATTGCTGCTGGAATTCTTGGTCAATAAAGATGTTCTTTTCCTTCTCCACCAGGAGCTGGCTCAATAACTGCTCCTGGCTCATTTTCTGTGCCACTTTCAACTTTTCATGTGAAACTTGAAGCTTCTGAAACTCTTTGTTCTGTAAGGAATTTCTGTCTTTCTCTGTCTGGAGCTCAGCCGTTAATTTGTCCTGCCTCCATTTATGTGCCATCTTCAAGTCGTTGTGGGAAACCTGAAGCTTCTGAAATTTGTTGTTCTGTATGGCAATTGTGTTTTTCGCCGTCTGAAGGTCAGCCATGAATTTGTCCTGGCTCAATTTATGTGTGGCTTTTAACTCCTTATGAGTAACTTCAAGCTTCTGAAATTTGACTTTCTGTACGGCAATTGTGTTTTTCGCCGTCTGAAGGTCAGCCATGAGTTTATCCTGGCTCAGTTGATGTGTGGCCTTTAATTCCTCATGAAGCTCTTGAAGCTTCTGGAATTTGTAGTTCTGTATGGTGTTTGTCTGCCTCTCTGTCTGGAGGTCAGCCATGAGTTTAATCTGGCTCACTTTATGTGCCTCCTTTAATTCCTCATGAAGCTCTTGAAGCTTCTGAAATTCTTTGTTCGGTTCGTTTCTGTCTCTCTCTGTCTGGAGGTCAGCCATGAATTTTTCCTGGCTCAGTTTGTGTGCCATCTTTAACTCTTCATGAAGCTTTTGAAGCTCCTGAAATTTGTTGTTCATTGAGACATTTCTGTCTCTCTCTGCCATGAATTTAGCATGGCTCACTTTGTGTCCTGCCTTTACTTCCTCAAGAAACTCGTGAAGCTTCCCTAGTTTTTGGTCCATATAAGCCTTTTTCTGATTCTCTACCTTCAGGCGAGCTAAGAATTTGTCTTTCCTCAATTTATATGCCGCCTTTAACTCTTCATGTGCAACTTGGAGCTTCTGGTGTTTGTGCTCCATTTTATCCAGAAGGTTTTGAAAATCAGCTCCAAGTTGTTTCTTCACAGCCATGCTTTGATCTTGGCTTAATTTATTTGCAGCCTTCAAATCCTCATGTGCAACTTGTTGTTCTTGCTCAGCTGTGAATTGGGCTTGGCTCTTTTTGTATGTTACCTTTAACTCCTCATGTGCAACTTGTAGTGTCTGATATTCCTGGTTCAGAATATCCAGTCTGTGATGGTACTCACTTTCAAGTCGTCGCTGTGCAGCTATGAATTTTTCCTGGCTCTTTTTGTATGTCACCTTTAAATCTTCATGTGCTACTTGGAGCATATGAAATTGATGGTTCTGATCAGCGTTCATGTCTGTCTCCTTCTGGAGATCAGCCATGAAGTTTTCCTGCCTCAATTTATGTGCCATGTTTAAATCCTCTTGTGAACCTTTCATGAGAGTCTCAATTTGATGTTTCAGCATTGTGATCTCTTGATCTCGCTCAATGCACAGGTTTTTGTGGTAGGCCAATTCTGTGCGGAGGGTGTCAATTATCTTGGCTTTCTTGTTGTTACTGATGACCTTTACTGACTGGGGATCCATATCCCTTTCCATTTCCTGCTGCATTCCTATGTTATCATGAAATGCAGTTTTGTTTTCAAAGGTGTCCTTCACCTCATGAAGCTTGGTCACAGACTGTTCCTGGCTCAATTTCTGAGCCACGTTTACCTCCTTCTGTGAATCTTCTTTTTGAATGATGTTCTCTACGGGGTTTCCGATCAGGAGTAGTCCTTTCGCGAGCGGAACCCAACATGTCACCTTAGGCAGCATGCTTTCCGTAGTGAGAGTCTCGATTTGCTGCTTTAGCATCTCGATCTCTTGATCTTTCTCGATGCACAGGTCGTGGAGGTAATTTTGGTAGGCCAACTGTCTGTATGCCTCATCCAACTCTGAGACAAGTGCGTGCAGCATCCTGCTCTTCTTGTTGGTACTGGTGAAGTTGATCTCCTTGGTCAAGTACGTTTTCTTTGGCAGGTAGTCAGAAAGTACGGTTTTGTATTTAAAGGTGTCCTTTCCTTGCTTGGTGTTCAAATCATCAACCAAAGATGTAACCTTTTTGGAATCATCCAAAGGTTTCGGCAGCTTGTTGTTTGCCGTAAGAGTCACTACTTTCTCTTTAAGTAGCTTGATCTCTTGATTTTTCTTTGTGCACAGGTCCTCGAGGTGTTGTTTGGAGGCCAACTGTTGTTTTAACTCTTCTAATTCTGTGCGAAGAATGTCCAGTCTCCTGGTTTTCTGGTTGTTACTGATGACCTTTTGTGGCTGGGGAGCCATCTCTGTTTCCATCATCTGCTGCATTGTCTTTACTTGGTAATAACAAAGGGCAGTGGTGTTTGTAAAGGTTGTTGTAAAGGTAGGTTGTTTTCCAAATAACAGATGAAATCTATTACTGGTCTCAATGCTTCTGCGTGCTTCTGCCTGTGGTACCTTCTTGCTGCGTGAAGGCCTTTTATAAACTCTGGTTCTTTGATCTCAAAGTTTTCTTTGATCTCATGTCAGAGATCAAACAAAACTCTATGACATCATCATGGCATGGCCAATGAAAACTCTGTGACATCATCATGACCTGGCCAATGAAAACTCTATGACATCATCATCAATGAATGAATCTAGATCTTGCTGATGTGTTGCTGGTGCACTATAGCTTTTCCCTTCTAAATATAATCTCATTTGTTTCTATGCATTTTTAAATGAAATGTGAGATTTACATGTAAACACAATTACTGCTGCTACTTATCAACCTGCAAGACAGTTTTAAAACCAATATTATTATAAAATTGATTGAAAAGTCAATCTTTTCAAGGATGATCAACAACAAGAGTCATTTCCCCATTTCATCCCACTTTGTCAGAGAGACAACATGATTATCCCATTATAATAGAAAAGCATTCATATTGTGATCGTTATATTTCATTGGTTTACTCTTCTTTATGTGTCTAAAATGTCTTTTATTTTGATAGGTTTCAATTGTTTGTTAATCTATCAGTCAATCTTTATCTATCACATGTGATCACAGTGAAATATAATCTTGTCAGCTCCTTTAATTTGTGAAACAAATGGCCAAAATAAATAACAAATTCATATATTATTCACATATTATTCATTTATTCATATAAATAACCAATCTGACATTAATACGTGGCTGATTAATCCTCAATTTTTTCAGAAAGCAGAGAGAGCGTATTTTTAAAAATATATATATATATATAAATATAAATAGATATATACATTTTATATATCTAATATATCTTTTTAACAGGTCCAGCAACAAGAATATACAAAGTCCAGAAATCCAGAAACTAAGAAATCCATCATGTAGAACAAGGTGGCACCCTCTAATGTCTCCTGGCAGCATAAGTGGTACACTGGAGACCAGAGTCACAGTAAACAGGCTCATTAAATACCCTTACTAATTGCAACACGGGTGTAATCAATCAACCACCATCAGGTGATTACCAAAGAAGACACGAGGACATCTAGTGGCCAAAGACAGCAATTGCATTTGAAAATTCTTGGGGAGTGACACAGAAGCTAAAAATAATGAGAAAAAGAAATTTGACTGTCCAACAAAATGTATTATTGGCAGAACATTAGTAACATGCTTTTTGAATATGGATTATTTTAGTATGTTCATTTTTAAGCATATTTTTATCTACAATGTATGTTTCACTGACTTGTTGGAACATTTCTGTGAATGTTCTACAATTTTAACAGTTATAGAATTACAGCAAAGCTACTAAAGATGAGAGCGGTGTTCATTATGTCCAACAGTGTGTAGTTATATTGTGCAAAAGCGTGATTTTGATAAAGCTGTATGTAGTTTTGGTTACAGTGCTTCATTTTAAAGGATATATGAGGTATTTTACAGTTTGTGTGTGTGCTTTAGTAAATTGTGTACATACATTCTCAGAAAAAGGAGATTTTATCATTAAAGATGTTACTTCTTTTTGGGATACAGCAACTGCACATTTTATTTTTATGTAATTAACACTGTTAATCGTGTACACCGTATGAAAGTAGGGTTAGTGTAGATATTCAGTGATAGATTATGTGCTGCCACAGTGCTGCACGGTCTGTTTTATCTGGTATCTTCTTTTTTTTCTCCTCAAATTGACGTCACATGTGGAGACATATCATGAGACGTCACGTCTCCTGACGTCTGTTGCCATGTTGTATTTACAGCATCAATAAACACTACGAGTTGTGACATGCTAAATGTTTATTATAATGTTTGTCAGAGCACATTTCACAACATGCGTGAGTGTATATGCATGTGTAACCGACTAGTCTGTCTTCGATATTTTGAGTCTTTTTTTTTTGTTTGTTTAAGCTCTAACTGCAAATAAAAAAAAAAGATGACCTGTCTTGAGTGGAGAAATTTATAAATAATAATAATAATAAAACAAAAGAAATTTTAAAAAATCTCTCTTGTAATCACATTTTTAATGATTATAAATATTCACAGGGGCCAGATTTTCATAACCACAGTCACAAATTCCCTGAAAGGCAATTATAACATGATGAAAAGTCCTGTATGTATTTGAATTCATTGATATAATCAATATATAATGATGATATAATGATTGTATAATCCTGAGCATTTTATTCAGTGGTAGAAAGTAAGTAGATGAATATAATTTGGTACTTGGGTATTTTCATTTGACGCTACTTTATACCTTCACTCCATTTCATTAATAGTTATTATTAATTATAGATATTCCTTGATAGTTATAATTTACATTCTAAAAGGGGTGAGTTAAATGTTTCAGGTTAAACTGAATAGATTATGTACACTAGGTCAATGAAAACAACTTAATATTATAATATAACAACTTTAAATAATTGGTTTGCTTCACCTTCAGAAAATAATTTGTATGGAGTTGAAAATACATAATAAACTCAATAAATGATTTAGATTTAATCAGTGTCAAATATTTTGTGTGATTAATATTTTTTTTTTTTTTACTTAGCAGCTTTTATTTACCTAAATGCAATTCAGATTAGGGGCGTCACAGTGACGCAGGGGTTAGCGCTGTTGCCTCACAGCAAGAAGGTCACAGGTTCAAGACCTCCTTGGTCCTGGGTCTGGGACCTTTCTGTGTGGAGTTTGCATGTTCTCCCCGTGTCTGTGTGGGTTTTCACCGGGTACACCGGCTTCCTCCCACAGTCCAAAAACATGCTGAGGTTAATTGGCAACTCTAAATTGCCCGTAGGTGTGAGTGAATGGTGTGTGTGCCCCACGATTGGCTGGCGACCATCTGGGGTGTATCCCTGCCTCTCGCCGTAACGCGCTGGGATAGGCTCCAGCAGACCCCTGCGACCCTAATGAGGAATAAGCAGGTATAGAAAATGACTGACTGACTATTCAGATTAGCTTCACCAGCTACAACAGGAAAATACCAGTCACGTTAATAATAAATATATATTTAGCTGCTAAAATCCCCAGACAGTGTCCTGTGAGCCGAGTTCTGGTTCAGAACGAAAGTAGCCCGGCAGGTTTCTGGGGGACACTAAAATAAAACATTTTAGGAAGAGAAAGTAGGGCCAAGTCATTACGAGCTTGGACTTTTTCATGGATATTGGTTTTGTGATGCATATAAGTGATATATATGATACATATATCACTCTTTGGAACACATGCTGGATGAGAAGAAAGACGTTTTATTTTAGTGTTTTAGTGAAACCTGCCGGACTACTTTTGTTTTGACCAGAACTGGACCAGAACTCGGTTCACAGGAGACTGACATGATGTCACTAACCAAAAAAAAAAAAAAAAAAAGAGAGAATTGTTCTGCTGTAAGGCTGTGGAATTTATTTTTTTCAAATTTTTCGATTTGTGCGTCAAACAAACTCCAAGATCATATAATCGGGTTGAAACAACATTTGATATTTCATTACACAATTTCTGGAGAGAATGACTGCGTGACTGTTAATGAAATAATAATGTTTGGCAAGATGAGAAAGTCAAAGTTTTTAAAATGTAGTTTTAAGAAGCATTCATCAGGTTTCTCTAAATATACGTTGTGTGTCCATGTTGTCTTATTTAAAAGTCCATTTGTATCTTATTTTTTTACAAAAATTACTAATTTTTTTTTTTTTATTTTTGGACAAAAAATGTAAATGGTCATGAAATCAATAATATCCTTGGCTGCACATTAACACGGATGTCTGGTTTTAATTCAGGTTTTACTGACTCATTAACTGACCATAAAAACGTTTTAGGTGACATACGTCCATTACAATGGAGATCCACTCCCTGTCGTTTTTTCACTCTAACGATGACGTCACCCACCCCAGCCGCAAAATCCTCGCACTAAAATGGCGGTTACGTCGCCATGGTTACTGGAATCGCCGCCAAAATTCATGCCACGCAAATCAGACTTTACCTTCGACTTTACGTCGTCTTTGATGCGCCAACAAGCTTAAAAATGAGTCAAAACGCCCCAAACTGACTGGAACCGAGCGAAAAAACAGAAGAAAAGAGGAAGAAAATAGAAAATAAGGAAAAACACGATAAAGACAGAGATAATGCTATGGTAAAGTTGCTGTCATATTATTAACGTCAACTTACGTTTACCCTTCCTTCCTGAGGTAAATGTGTAAATATTAGATTTATTCAGCAGGTTTTATCATGTTATATTTGTTTACATTTTGACATCTGGTTAGCTCACGTTTTTCCAGCTTGTAATAGTTAATCAAAATGAATCAAAATGCTATAAATTTCCCTCTCCTATATTCTGGTTGTAAGACTCTTAGTTCATATAGTCTAAAGTGTATCACTGTATAACCCATATATATATATATATATATATATATATATATATATATATATATATATATATATATATATATATATATATATATTTATTTTTATTGTTGAAGTCATGTATTTATAGTTCACTCCTCTTTTCTCTTCAGGACATTCTGCTGCTCCAATAGACCCGGCTGACTGGCCATATCCTTTCACTAATAGTAGGAAAAGAGTTGGTTCACAGTGGTCCATTTAAAATAGGAAACAGCTTCATATTCCCTAAACAAAAATACTTATTATCTTATTTACCACTTGAGAGGTATTTTGTTCAGTTCTGCCAATTTAACACAACTTTAGTATGTGTAATTAAATTACACTATATATATATATATATATATATATATATATATATATATATATATATATATATATATATATATATATATATACAAACAAGATGTGATTGATGTACTTTTTTCAGTTTGGGTGGTTCTGGACTACTATAGGCCTGATGTATATAAATTTAATCATTGTAGTTTCTGTAACAATACTATTTTTTGTGGGGTGACATTGTTAGCACCACGCACAGGCCCCAGCCTGGAGGGCCAGTATGCTGGCTTTAGTCCTGCTCCTCATCTGAGGCCAGCCTGCTAGGAGCTGGAACTCTCAGAATCCTTGAAGCACTCAAGCCTCTCCACCACGACAAGGTCCCAGCAAACGGAGAGGGGGACAGAGGTAAGCGACACTGGTCTAGAGAGATGTTATGTGCTTTTGTGCCAAACAGTAACACACCAGTATTCAACATGGTCGATTGGTAAAATTTGGTGTATATCTGCTCGGCTGAATCAAAAGCATCGGACCAGCATCGCCCACCCCTGTGTTAGATGTTAGGTGTTAGATGTTTTGAGTTTGTAGTCTGGAGATAGGTCTTGCTTTGAAGTTTGATGTCTTGCTCACTGGGTCTTTGTCCTCAGACACTTCTTCATTCTCCGGGAGTTCATTGTCTGCATTTTCAGCATCCTCTCTCCGGATAGTGTCTTCCTTTATTTCAGTGTATTGCTGTTGGAATTCTTGGCCAATATACATGTTATTTTCCTTCTCCACCAGGAGCTGGCTCAATAGCTGTGCCTTTTCTGTGCCACTTTCAACTTTTCATGTGAAACTTGAAGCTTCTGAAACTCTTTGTTCTGTAAGGAATTTCTGTCTTTCTCTGTCTGGAGCTCAGCCGTTAATTTGTCCTGGCTCAATCCATGTGCCATCTTCAAGTCGTCATGGGAAACCTGAAGATTCTGAAATTTGTTGTTCTGTACGGCAATTGTGTTTTTCACCGTCTGAAGGTCAGCCATGAATTTGTCCTGGCTCAATTTATGTGTGGCTTTTAACTCCTTATGAGTAACTTCAAGCTTCTGAAATTTGACTTTCTGTACGACAATTGTGTTTTTCACCGTCAGGAGGTCAGCCATGAGTTTATCCTGGCTCAGTTGATGTGTGGCCTTTAATTCCTCATGAAGCTCTTGAAGCTCCTGAAATCCTTTGTTCATTGAGACATTTCTGTCTCTCTCGGCCATGAATTTAGAATGGCTCACTTTGTGTCCTGCCTTTACTTCCTCAAGAAACTCATGAAGCTTCTCTAGTCTTTGGTCCATATAAGCCTTTTTCTGATTCTCTATCTTCAGGCAAGCTAAGAATTTGTCATTCCTCAATTTATATGCCGCCATTAACTCTTCATGTGCAACTTGTAGCTTCTGGTGTTTGTGTTCCATTCTATCCAGAAGGTTTTGAAACTCAGCTCCAAGTTTTTTCTTCACAGCCATGCTTTGATCTTGGCTTAACTTATTTGCAGCCTTTAAATCCTCATGCAACTTGGAGTGTCTGATATTCCTGGTTCAGAATATCCAGTCTTTGATGGTACTCATTTTCAAGTTGTTGCTGCACAGCAGTGAATTTTTCCTGGCTCTTTTTGTATGTCACATTTAAATCTGCTACTGGGGCATATGAAATTGATAGTTCTGATCAGTTTTCATGTCTGTCTCCTTCTGGAGATCAGCCATGAAGTTTTCCTGCCTCAATTTATGTGCAATGTTTGACTCCTGTGAACCTTTCATGACAGTCCAACCATTGTAAATTCTCCTGTCACCTCCTCCTCAGCAGTCCAACTTAGCAGTGATGCAGCAGCATCAAGGACATTCTGCTGCTCCAATAGACCCGGCTGACTGGCCATCTCCTTTCACTAATAGTAGGAAAAGAGTTGGTTCACAGTGGTCCATTTAAAATAGGAAACAGCTTCATATTCCCTAAACAAAAATACTCATCTTCTTTACTACTTGTGAGGTATTTTGTTCAGTTCTGCCAAATTAACACAATTTTAGTATGTGTAATTAAAGTACACTATATATATATATATATATATATATATATATATATATATATATATATATATATACAAACAAGATGTGATTGATGTACTTTTTTCAGTTTGGGTGGCTGTGGACTACTATAGGCCTGATGTATATAAATTTAGCCATTGTAATTTCTGTAGCAATACTATTTTTTGTGGGGTGACGGTGTTAGCACCACGCACAGGCCCCAGCCTAGAGGGCCACTGTGCTGGCTTTAGTCCTGCTCCTCATCTGAGGCCAGCCTGCTAGGAGCTGGAACTCTCAGAATCCTTGAAGCACTCAAGCCTCTCCACCACGACAAGGTCCCAGCAAACGGAGAGGGGGACAGAGGTAGGCGACACTGGTCTAGAGAGATGTTATGTGCTTTTGTGCCAAACAGTAACACACCAGTATTCCACCAATGGTCGATTGGTAAAATCTGGTGTATATCTGCTCGGCTGAATCAAAAGCGTTGGACCAGCATCGCCCACCCCCGTGTTAGATGTTAGGTGTTAGATGTTGGATGTTTTAAGTTTGTAGTCTGGAGATAGGTCTTGCTTCTCCTCTTCCAGCTTTTTGGTTTTTTCAACCCCAGTGAATGCCGGAATTGCTTCCAGTTTGATGTCTTGCTCACTGGGTCTTTGTCCTCAGACACTTCTTCATTCTCCAGGAGTTCATTGTCTGCATTTTCAGCATCCTCTCTCCGGATAGTGTCTTCCTTTGTTTCGGTGTATTGCTGCTGGAATTCTTGGTCAATAAAGGTGTTCTTTTCCTTCTCCACCAGGAGCTGGCTCAATAACTGCTCCTGGCTCATTTTCTGTGCCACTTTCAACTTTTCATGTGAAACTTGAAGCTTCTGAAACTCTTTGTTCTGTAAGGAATTTCTGTCTTTCTCTGTCTGGAGCTCAGCCATTAATTTGTCTTGCCTCCATTTATGTGCCATCTTCAAGTCGTTGTGGGAAACCTGAAGCTTCTGAAATTTGTTGTTCTGTACGGCAATTGTGTTTTTCGCCGTCTGAAGGTCAGCCATGAATTTGTCCTGGCTCAATTTATGTGTGGCTTTTAACTCCTTATGAGTAACTTCAAGCTTCTGAAATTTGACTTTCTGTACGGCAATTGTGTTTTTCGCCGTCTGAAGGTCAGCCATGAGTTTATCCTGGCTCAGTTGATGTGTGGCCTTTAATTCCTCATGAAGCTCTTGAAGCTTCTGGAATTTGTAGTTCTGTATGGTGTTTGTCTGCCTCTCTGTCTGGAGGTCAGCCATGAGTTTAATCTGGCTCACTTCATGTGCCTCCTTTAATTTCTCATGAAGCTCTTGAAGCTTCTGAAATTCTTTGTTCGGTTCGTTTCTGTCTCTCTCTGTCTGGAGGTCAGCCATGAATTTTTCCTGGCTCAGTTTGTGTGCCATCTTTAACTCTTCATGAAGCTTTTGAAGCTCCTGAAATTTGTTGTTCATTGAGACATTTCTGTCTCTCTCCGCCATGAATTTAGCATGGCTCACTTTGTGTCCTGCCTTTACTTCCTCAAGAAACTCATGAAGCTTCCCTAGTTTTTGGTCCATATGAGCCTTTTTCTGATTCTCTACCTTCAGGCGAGCTAAGAATTTGTCTTTCCTCAATTTATATGCCGCCTTTAACTCTTCATGTGCAACTTGGAGCTTCTGGTGTTTGTGCTCCATTTTATCCAGAAGGTTTTGAAAATCAGCTCCAAGTTGTTTCTTCACAGCCAAGCTTTGATCTTGGCTTAACTTATTTGCAGCCTTCAAATCCTCATGTGCAACTTGTTGTTTTTGCTCAGCTGTGAATTGGGCTTGGCTCTTTTTGTATGTTACCTTTAACTCCTCATGTGCAACTTGTAGTGTCTGATATTCCTGGTTCAGAATATCCAGTCTGTGATGGTACTCACTTTCAAGTCGTCGCTGTGCAGCTATGAATTTTTCCTGGCTCTTTTTGTATGTCACCTTTAAATCTTCATGTGCTACTTGGAGCATATGAAATTGATGCTTCTGATCAGCGTTCATGTCTGTCTCCTTCTGGAGATCAGCCATGAAGTTTTCCTGCCTCAATTTATGTGCCATGTTTAAATCCTCTTGTGAACCTTTCATGAGAGTCTCAATTTGCTGTTTCAGCATTGTGATCTCTTGATCTCGCTCAATGCACAGGTTTTTGTGGTAGGCCAATTCTGTGCGGAGGGTGTCAATTATCTTGGCTTTCTTGTTGTTACTGATGACCTTTACTGACTGGGGATCCATATCCCTTTCCATTTCCTGCTGCATTCCTATGTTATCATGAAATGCAGTTTTGTTTTCAAAGGTGTCCTTCACCTCATGAAGCTTGGTCACAGACTGTTCCTGGCTCAATTTCTGAGCCACGTTTACCTCCTTCTGTGAATCTTCTTTTTGAATGATGTTCTCTACGGGGTTTCCGATCAGGAGTAGTCCTTTCGCGAGCGGAACCCAACATGTCACCTTAGGCAGCATGCTTTCCGTAGTGAGAGTCTCGATTTGCTGCTTTAGCATCTCGATCTCTTGATCTTTCTCGATGCACAGGTCGTGGAGGTAATTTTGGTAGGCCAACTGTCTGTATGCCTCATCCAACTCTGAGACAAGTGCGTGCAGCATCCTGCTCTTCTTGTTGGTACTGGTGAAGTTGATCTCCTTGGTCAAGTACGTTTTCTTTGGCAGGTAGTCAGAAAGTACGGTTTTGTATTTAAAGGTGTCCTTTCCTTGCTTGGTGTTCAAATCATCAACCAAAGATGTAACCTTTTTGGAATCATCCAAAGGTTCCGGCAGCTTGTTGTTTGCCGTAAGAGTCGCTACTTTCTCTTTAAGTAGCTTGATCTCTTGATTTTTCTTTGTGCACAGGTCCTCGAGGTGTTGTTTGGAGGCCAACTGTTGTTTTAACTCTTCTAATTCTGTGCGAAGAATGTCCAGTCTCCTGGTTTTCTGGTTGTTACTGATGACCTTTTGTGGCTGGGGAGCCATCTCTGTTTCCATCATCTGCTGCATTGTCTTTACTTGGTAATAACAAAGGGCAGTGGTGTTTGTAAAGGTTGTTGTAAAGGTAGGTTGTTTTCCAAATAACAGATGAAATCTATTACTGGTCTCAATGCTTCTGCGTGCTTCTGCGTGCATCTGCCTGTGGTACCTTGTTGCTGCGTGAAGGCCTTTTATAAACTCTGGTTCTTTGATCTCAAAGTTTTCTTTGATCTCATGTCAGAGATCAAACAAAACTCTATGACATCATCATTGCATGGCCAATGAAAACTCTATGACATCATCATGACCTGGCCAATGAAAACTCTGTGACATCATCATGACCTGGCCAATGAATGAATCTAGATCTTGCTGATGTGTTGCTGGTGCCCTATAGCTTTTCACTTCTAAATATAATCTCATTTGTTTCTATGCATTTTTAAATGAAATGTGAGATTTACATTTAAACACAATTACTGCTGCTACTTATCCACCTGCAAGACAGTTTTAAAACCAATATTATTATGAAATTGAATGAAAAGTCTTTTCAATGATGATCAACAACAAGAGTCATTTCCCCATTTCATCCCACTTTGTCAGAGAGAAAACATGATTGTCCCATTATAATAGAAAAGCGTTCATATTGTGATGTTTATATTTCATTGGTTTACTCTTCTTTATGTGTCTAGAATGTCTTTTATTTTGATAGGTTTCAATTGTTTGTTAATCTATCAGTCAATCTTTATCCATCACATGTGATCACAGTGAAATATAATCTTGTCAGCTCCTTTAATTTGTGAAACAAATGGTCAAAATAAATAACAAATTCATATATTATTCACATATTATTCATTTATTCATATAAATAACCAATCTGACATTAATACGTGGCTGATTAATCCTCAATTTTTTCAGAAAGCAGAGAGAGCGTATTTTTTAAAATATATTTACCCTACACAATTTACAATATACACATAAAATCATAAGTTAATATAATGGTGTTATTATATTTTATTGAAAGTACAATTTGCAAAAACATTTAAGAACTGTGAGGCTTTAATGTAAATCACATGGTACAACCATTGGGACATTGAACACTGTTCCTATTGTCATAACACCAAAAACATCTCCATAACTAAGTCATAATGCATTCATTATGCAACATGAATTCAGTGTAAACAAAACATAAATCACATCAACTACAACAAAATTATTGTGTGCATTCAAAGCAGTAGTATCTTTGGGTGTGGGCCTTGCATACGGGTTTCCTACATTTGTGTGATAGGCATTTAGTCTTGAAAAATGTATTTTTCCCCAAAGAATGTTGTTAATTTCACAGGAATAAACTTTGTTGAACTTCCATTAGAGTTGAGGGAGGGATCTGTTTTTACTTTTTTGTACCATTTTTAGAATCTTACTTTAAATTTATATCAATGAAGAGCTACTATTTTACAGTAGCTTTCATCAGTGAAGATGAATTAGTTTAATTGATCATACTTCATTATGAATGTCTTATTAGGACAGTACTGCCCTACAAACAGACAGACAGCAAACAAAAGGTGTTAGATTAAAGAAACACAAAAAAATCTGCCCCCAAAAACATTGGACAACAATCTCAGTCTTTTTTTAACAGGTCCAGCAACAAGAATATACAAAGTCCAGAAATCCAGAAACTAAGAAATCCATCATGTAGAACAAGGTGGCGCCCTCTAGTGTCTTCTGGCAGCATAAGTGGTACACTGGAGACCAGAGTCACAGTAAACAGGCTCATTAAATACCCTTACTAATTGCAACACGGGTGTAATCAATCAACCACCATCAGGTGATTACCAAAGAAGACACGAGGACATCTAGTGGCCAAAGACAGCAATTGCATTTGAAAATTCTTGGGGAGTGACACAGAAGCTAAAAATAATGAGAAAAAGAAATTTGACTGTCCAACAAAATGTATTATTGGCTGAACATTAGTAACATGCTTTTTGAATATGGATTATTTTAGTATGTTCATTTTTAAGCATATTTTTTATGCTTTTATATATTTTAATGTATGTTTCACTGACTTGTTGGAACATTTCTGTGAATGTTCTACAATTTTAACAGTTTTAGAATTACAGCAAAGCTACTAAAGATGAGAGCGGTGTTCATTATGTCCAACAGTGTGTAGTTATATTGTGCAAAAGCATGATTTTGATAAAGCTGTATGTAGTTTTGGTTACAGTGCTTCATTTTAAAGGATATATGAGGTATTTTACAGTTTGTGTGTGTGCTTTAGTAAATTGTGTAGGAGATTTTATCATTAAAGATGTTACTTCTTTTTGGGATACAGCAACTGTACATTTTATTTTTATGTAATTAACACTGTTAATCGTGTACACCGTATGAAAGTAGGGTTAGTGTAGATATTCAGTGATAGATTATGTGCTGCCACAGTGCTGCACGGTCTGTTTTATCTGGTATCTTCTTTTTTTTCTCCTCAAATTGACGTCACATGTGGAGACATATCATGAGACGTCACGTCTCCTGACGTCTGTTGCCATGTTGTATTTACAGCATCAATAAACACTACGAGTTGTGACATGCTAAATGTTTATTATAATGTTTGTCAGAGCACATTTCACAACATGCGTGAGTGTATATGCATGTGTAACCGACTAGTCTGTCTCTGATATTTTGAGTCTTTTTTTTTTGTTTGTTTGTTTAAGCTCTAACTGCAAATAAAATAAAGATGACCTGTCTTGAGTGGAGAAATTTATAAATAATAATAATTATAAAACAAAAGAAATGTTTAAAAATCTCTCTTGTAATCACATTTTTAATGACTATATATATTCACAGGGGCCAAATTTTCATAACCACAGTCTCAAATTCCCTGAAAGGCAATTATAACATGATGAAAAGTCCTGTATGTATTTGAATACATTGATATAATCAATATATAATGATGATATAATGATTGTATAATCCTAAGCATTTTATTCAGTGGTAGAAAGTAAGTAGATGAATATAATTTGGTACTTTTATTGGTATTTTCATTTGACGCTCTTTTATACCTTCACTCCATTTCATTAATAGTTATTATTAATTATAGATATTCCTTTATAGTTATAATTTACATTCTAAAAGAGGTGCACAGAGTTAAATGTTTCAGGTTAAACTGAATAGATTATTTACACTAAGTCAATGAAAACAACTTAATATTATAACAACTTTAAATAATTGGTTTGCTTCACCTTCAGAAAATAATTTGCATGGAGTTGAAAATATATAGTAAACTCAATAAATGGGGCGTCACGGTGACGCAGGGGTTAGCGCTGTTGCCTCACAGCAAGAAGGTCACAGGTTCAAGACCTCCTTGGTCCTGGGTCTGGGACCTTTCTGTGTGGAGTTTGCATGTTCTCCCCGTGTCTGCGTGGGTTTTCACCGGGTACTCCGGCTTCCTCCAACAGTCCAAAAACGCGCTGGGATTGGCTCCAGCAGACCCCTGTGACCCTAATGAGGAATAAGCAGGTATAGAAAATGACTGATGACTGACTATTCAGATTAGCTTCACCAGCTACAACAGGAAAATACCAGTCACTTTAATAATAAATATATATTTAGCTGCTAAAATCCCCGGACAGTGTCCTGTGAGCCGAGTTCTGGTTCAGAACGAAAGTAGCCCGGCAGGTTTCTGGGGGACACTAAAATAAAACATTTTAGGAAGAGAAAGTAGGGCCAAGTCATTACGAGCTGGGACTTTTTCATGGATATTGGTTTTGTGATGCATATAAGTGATATATATGATGCATATATCACTCTTTGGAACACATGCTAGATGAGAAGAAAGACATTTTATTTTAGTGTTTTAGTGAAACCTGCCGGACTACTTTCGTTTTGACCAGAACTGGACCAGAACTCGGTTCACAGGAGACTGACATGATGTCACTAACCAAAAAAAAAAAAAAAAAGAGAGAGAATTGTTCTGCTGTAAGGCTGTGGAATTTATTTATTTATTTTTTTTTTTCGATTTGTGCGTCAAA
This sequence comes from Lepturacanthus savala, assembly GCA_030544235.1. Lineage (NCBI taxonomy): Eukaryota > Metazoa > Chordata > Actinopteri > Scombriformes > Trichiuridae > Lepturacanthus > Lepturacanthus savala. The sequence continues at coordinate 22,360,672 of CM060462.1, read as the reverse complement.
CAAACTCCAAGATCATATAATCGGGTTGAAACAACATTTAATATTTCATTACACAATTTCTGGAGAGAATGACTGCGTGACTGTTAATGAAATAATAATGTTTGGCAAGATGAGAAAGTCAAAGTTTTTAAAATGTAGTTTTAAGAAGCATTCATCAGGTTTCTCTAAATATACGTTGTGTGTCCATGTTGTCTTATTTAAAAGTCCATTTGTATCTTATTTTTTTACAAAAATTACTAATTTTTTTTATTTTTAGACACAAAATGTCAAATGGTCATGAAATCAATAATATCCTTGGCTGCACATTAACACGGATGTCTGGTTTTAATTCAGATTTTACTGACTCATTAACTGACCATAAAAACGTTTTAGGTGACATACGTCCATTACAATGGAGATCCACTCCCTGTCGTTTTTTTCACTCTAACGATGACGTCACCCACCCCAGCCGCGAAAACCTCGCACTAAAATGGCGGTTACGTCGCCATGGTTACGGGAATCGCCGCCAAAATTCATGCCACGCAAATCAGACTTTACCTTCGACTTTACGTCGTCTTTGATGCGTCAACAAGCTTAAAAATGAGTCAAAACGCCCCAAACTGACTGGAACCGAGCGAAAAAACAGAAGAAAAGAGGAGGAAAATAGAAAATAAGGAAAAACACGATAAAGACAGAGATAATGCTATGGTAAAGTTGCTGTCATATTATTAACGTCAACTTACGTTTACCCTTCCTTCCTGAGGTAAATGTGTAAATATTAGATTTATTCAGCAGGTTTTATCATGTTATATTTGTTTACATTTTGACATCTGGTTAGCTCACGTTTTTCCAGCTTGTAATAGTTAATCAAAATAAATCAAAATGCTATAAATTTCACTCTTCTATATTCTAGTTGTAAGACTCTTAGTTCATATAGTCTAAAGTGTGTGTATATATACATATCACTGTATAACCCATATATATATATATATATATATATATATATATATATCATGCATGTATTTCATTAGGTTTTTCATTTATATTATTTTTATTTATATTTATTTTTATTGTTGAAGTCATGTATTTATAGTTCACTCCTCTTTTCTCTTCAGGACATTCTGCTGCTCCAATAGACCCGGCTGACGGGCCATATCCTTTCACTAATAGTAGGAAAAGAGTTGGTTCACAGTGGTCCATTTAAAATAGGAAACAGCTTCATATTCCCTAAACAAAAATACTTATTATCTTCTTTACTACTTGAGAGGTACTTTGTTCAGTTCTGCCAATTTAACACAACTTTAGTATGTGTAATTAAATTACACTATATATATATATATATATATATATATATATATATATATATATATATATATATATATATATATATATATATATATATATATATATAAAAACAAGATGTGATTGATGTACTTTTTTCAGTTTGGGTGGTTCTGGACTACTATAGGCCTGATGTATATAAATTTAGTCATTGTAGTTTCTGTAACAATACTATTTTTTGTGGGGTGACATTGTTAGCACCACGCACAGGCCCCAGCCTGGAGGGCCAGTATGCTGGCTTTAGTCCTGCTCCTCATCTGAGGCCAGCCTGCTAGGAGCTGGAACTCTCAGAATCCTTGAAGCACTCAAGCCTCTCCACCACGACAAGGTCCCAGCAAACGGAGAGGGGGACAGAGGTAGGCGACACTGGTCTAGAGAGATGTTATGTGCTTTTGTGCCAAACAGTAACACACCAGTATTCCACCAATGGTCGATTGGTAAAATTTGGTGTATATCTACTCGGCTGAATCAAAAGCATCGGACCAGCATCGCCCACCCCTGTGTTAGATGTTAGGTGTTCGATGTTTTGAGTTTGTAGTCTGGAGATAGGTCTTGCTTTGAAGTTTGAAGTCTTGCTCACTGGGTCTTTGTCCTCAGACACTTCTTCATTCTCCGGGAGTTCATTGTCTGCATTTTCAGCATCCTCTCTCCGGATAGTGTCTTCCTTTATTTCGGTGTATTGCTGTTGGAATTCTTGGCCAATATACATGTTATTTTCCTTCTCCACCAGGAGCTGGCTCAATAGCTGTGCCTTTTCTGTGCCACTTTCAAATTTTCATGTGAAACTTGAAGCTTCTGAAACTCTTTGTTCTGTAAGGAATTTCTGTCTTTCTCTGTCTGGAGCTCAGCCATTAATTTGTCCTGGCTCAATTCATGTGCCATCTTCAAGTCGTCATGGGAAACCTGAAGATTCTGAAATTTGTTGTTCTGTACGGCAATTGTGTTTTTCGCCGTCTGAAGGTCAGCCATGAATTTGTCCTGGCTCAATTTATGTGTGGCTTTTAACTCCTTATGAGTAAATTCAAGCTTCTGAAATTTGACTTTCTGTACGGCAATTGTGTTTTTCACCGTCAGGAGGTCAGCCATGAGTTTATCCTGGCTCAGTTTATGTGTGGCCTTTAATTCCTCATGAAGCTCTTGAAGCTCCTGAAATCCTTTGTTCATAGAGACATTTCTGTCTCTCTCCGCCATGAATTTAGAATGGCTCACTTTGTGTCCTGCCTTTACTTCCTCAAGAAACTCATGAAGCTTCTCTAGTTTTTGGTCCATATAAGCCTTTTTCTGATTTTCTATCTTCAGGCAAGCTAAGAATTTGTCATTCCTCAATTTATATGCCGCCATTAACTCTTCATGTGCAACTTGTAGCTTCTGGTGTTTGTGTTCCATTCTATCCAGAAGGTTGTGAAACTCAGTTCCAAGGTTTTTCTTCACAGCCATGCTTTGATCTTGGCTTAATTTATTTGCAGCCTTTAAATCCTCATATGCAACTTGGAGTGTCTGATATTCCTGGTTCAGAATATCCAGTCTTTGATGGTACTCATTTTCGTTGCTGCACAGCAGTGAATTTTTCCTGGCTCTTTTTGTATGTCACATTTAAATCTGCTACTGGGGCATATGAAATTGATAGTTCTGATCAGTTTTCATGTCTGTCTCCTTCTGGAGATCAGCCATGAAGTTTTCCTGCCTCAATTTATGTGCAATGTTTGACTCCTGTGAACCTTTCATGACAGTCCAACCATTGTAAATTCTCCTGTCACCTCCTCCTCAGCAGCCCAACTTAGCAGTGATGCAGCAGCATCAAGGACATTCTGCTGCTCCAATAGACCCGGCTGACTGGCCATCTCCTTTCACTAATAGTAGGAAAAGAGTTGGTTCACAGTGGTCCATTTAAAATAGGAAACAGCTTCATATTCCCTAAACAAAAATACTCATCTTCTTTACTACTTGTGAGGTATTTTGTTCAGTTCTGCCAAATTAACACATTAGTATGTGTAATTAAAGTACACTATATATATATATATGTATATATATGTATATGTATATGTATATATATATATATATATATATATATATATATATATATATATATATATATATATATATATATATATATATATATATATATATATATATACAAACAAGATGTGATTGATGTACTTTTTTCAGTTTGGGTGGCTGTGGACTACTATAGGCCTGATGTATATAAATTTAGCCATTGTAATTTCTGTAACAATACTATTTTTTGTGGGGTGACGGTGTTAGCACCACGCACAGGCCCCAGCCTAGAGGGCCACTGTGCTGGCTTTAGTCCTGCTCCTCATCTGAGGCCAGCCTGCTAGGAGCTGGAACTCTCAGAATCCTTGAAGCACTCAAGCCTCTCCACCACGACAAGGTCCCAGCAAACGGAGAGGGGGACAGAGGTAGGCGACACTGGTCTAGAGAGATGTTATGTGCTTTTGTGCCAAACAGTAACACACCAGTATTCCACCAATGGTCGATTGGTAAAATCTGGTGTATATCTGCTCGGCTGAATCAAAAGCGTTGGACCAGCATCGCCCACCCCCGTGTTAGATGTTAGGTGTTAGATGTTGGATGTTTTAAGTTTGTAGTCTGGAGATAGGTCTTGCTTCTCCTCTTCCAGCTTTTTGGTTTTTTCAACCCCAGTGAATGCCGGAATTGCTTCCAGTTTGATGTCTTGCTCACTGGGTCTTTGTCCTCAGACACTTCTTCATTCTCCAGGAGTTCATTGTCTGCATTTTCAGCATCCTCTCTCCGGATAGTGTCTTCCTTTGTTTCGGTGTATTGCTGCTGGAATTCTTGGTCAATAAAGATGTTCTTTTCCTTCTCCACCAGGAGCTGGCTCAATAACTGCTCCTGGCTCATTTTCTGTGCCACTTTCAACTTTTCATGTGAAACTTGAAGCTTCTGAAACTCTTTGTTCTGTAAGGAATTTCTGTCTTTCTCTGTCTGGAGCTCAGCCGTTAATTTGTCCTGGCTCATTTTATGTGCCATCTTCAAGTCGTCGTGGGAAACCTGAAGCTTTTGAAATTTGTTGTTCTGTACGGCAATTGTGTTTTTCGCCGTCTGAAGGTCAGCCATGAATTTGTCCTGGCTCAATTTATGTGTGGCTTTTAACTCCTTATGAGTAACTTCAAGCTTCTGAAATTTGACTTTCTGTACGGCAATTGTGTTTTTCGCCGTCTGAAGGTCAGCCATGAGTTTATCCTGGCTCAGTTGATGTGTGGCCTTTAATTCCTCATGAAGCTCTTGAAGCTTCTGGAATTTGTAGTTCTGTATGGTGTTTGTCTGCCTCTCTGTCTGGAGGTCAGCCATGAGTTTAATCTGGCTCACTTTATGTGCCTCCTTTAATTCCTCATGAAGCTCTTGAAGCTTCTGAAATTCTTTGTTCGGTTCGTTTCTGTCTCTCTCTGTCTGGAGGTCAGCCATGAATTTTTCCTGGCTCTGTTTGTGTGCCATCTTTAACTCTTCATGAAGCTTTTGAAGCTCCTGAAATTTGTTGTTCATTGAGACATTTCTGTCTCTCTCCGCCATGAATTTAGCATGGCTCACTTTGTGTCCTGCCTTTACTTCCTCAAGAAACTCGTGAAGCTTCCCTAGTTTTTGGTCCATATGAGCCTTTTTCTGATTCTCTACCTTCAGGCGAGCTAAGAATTTGTCTTTCCTCAATTTATATGCCGCCTTTAACTCTTCATGTGCAACTTGGAGCTTCTGGTGTTTGTGCTCCATTTTATCCAGAAGGTTTTGAAAATCAGCTCCAAGTTGTTTCTTCACAGCCATGCTTTGATCTTGGCTTAACTTATTTGCAGCCTTCAAATCCTCATGTGCAACTTGTTGTTTTTGCTCAGCTGTGAATTGGGCTTGGCTCTTTTTGTATGTTACCTTTAACTCCTCATGTGCAACTTGTAGTGTCTGATATTCCTGGTTCAGAATATCCAGTCTGTGATGGTACTCACTTTCAAGTCGTCGCTGTGCAGCTATGAATTTTTCCTGGCTCTTTTTGTATGTCACCTTTAAATCTTCATGTGCTACTTGGAGCATATGAAATTGATGGTTCTGATCAGCGTTCATGTCTGTCTCCTTCTGGAGATCAGCCATGAAGTTTTCCTGCCTCAATTTATGTGCCATGTTTAAATCCTCTTGTGAACCTTTCATGAGAGTCTCAATTTGCTGTTTCAGCATTGTGATCTCTTGATCTCGCTCAATGCACAGGTTTTTGTGGTAGGCCAATTCTGTGCGGAGGGTGTCAATTATCTTGGCTTTCTTGTTGTTACTGATGACCTTTACTGACTTGGGATCCATATCCCTTTCCATTTCCTGCTGCATTCCTATGTTATCATGAAATGCAGTTTTGTTTTCAAAGGTGTCCTTCACCTCATGAAGCTTGGTCACAGACTGTTCCTGGCTCAATTTCTGAGCCACGTTTACCTCCTTCTGTGAATCTTCTTTTTGAATGATGTTCTCTACGGGGTTTCCGATCAGGAGTAGTCCTTTCGCGAGCGGAACCCAACATGTCACCTTAGGCAGCATGCTTTCCGTAGTGAGAGTCTCGATTTGCTGCTTTAGCATCTCGATCTCTTGATCTTTCTCGATGCACAGGTCGTGGAGGTAATTTTGGTAGGCCAACTGTCTGTATGCCTCATCCAACTCTGAGACAAGTGCGTGCAGCATCCTGCTCTTCTTGTTGGTACTGGTGAAGTTGATCTCCTTGGTCAAGTACGTTTTCTTTGGCAGGTAGTCAGAAAGTACGGTTTTGTATTTAAAGGTGTCCTTTCCTTGCTTGGTGTTCAAATCATCAACCAAAGATGTAACCTTTTTGGAATCATCCAAAGGTTCCGGCAGCTTGTTGTTTGCCGTAAGAGTCACTACTTTCTCTTTAAGTAGCTTGATCTCTTGATTTTTCTTTGTGCACAGGTCCTCGAGGTGTTGTTTGGAGGCCAACTGTTGTTTTAACTCTTCTAATTCTGTGCGAAGAATGTCCAGTCTCCTGGTTTTCTGGTTGTTACTGATGACCTTTTGTGGCTGGGGAGCCATCTCTGTTTCCATCATCTGCTGCATTGTCTTTACTTGGTAATAACAAAGGGCAGTGGTGTTTGTAAAGGTTGTTGTAAAGGTAGGTTGTTTTCCAAATAACAGATGAAATCTATTACTGGTCTCAATGCTTCTGCGTGCTTCTGCATGCGTCTGCCTGTGGTACCTTCTTGCTGCGTGAAGGCCTTTTATAAACTCTGGTTCTTTGATCTCATGTCAGAGACAAAGTTTTCTTTGATCTCATGTCAGAGATCAAACAAAACTCTATGACATCATCATGGCCTGGCCAATGAAAACTCTATGACATCATCATCAATGAATGAATCTAGATCTTGCTGATGTATTGCTGGTGCCCTATAGCTTTTCACTTCTAAATATAATCTCATTTGTTTCTATGCATTTTTAAATGAAATGTGAGATTTACATGTAAACACAATTACTGCTGCTACTTATCAACCTGCAAGACAGTTTTAAAACCAATATTATTATAAAATTGATTGAAAAGTCAATCTTTTCAAGGATGATCTACAACAAGAGTCATTTCCCCATTTCATCCCACTTTGTCAGAGAGACAACATGATTGTCCCATTATAATAGAAAAGCGTTCATATTGTTTTCAATATGAACGCTTTTCATAAGGTTCCAATTGTTTGTTAATCTATCAGTCAATCTTTATCTATCACATGTGATCACAGTGAAATATAATCTTGTCAGCTCCTTTAATTTGTGAAACAAATGGCCAAAATAAATAACAAATTCATATATTATGCACATATTATTCATTTATTCATATAAATAACCAATCTGACATTAATACGTGGCTGATTAATCCTCAATTTTTTCAGAAAGCAGAGTGAGCGTATTTTTTAAAATATATTTACCCTACACAATTTACAATATACACATAAAATCATAACAGTTAATATAATGGTGTTATTATATTTTATTGAAAGCACAATTTGCAAAAACATTTAAGAACGGTGAGGATTTAATGTAAATCACATGGTACAACCATTGGGACATTGAACACTGATCCTATTGTCATAACACCAAAAAGATTTCCATAACTAAGTCATAATGTATTCATTATGCAACATGAGTTCAGTGTAAACAAAACATAAATCACATCATCTACAACAAAATTATTGTGTGCATTCAAAGCAGTAGTATCTTTGGGTGTGGGCCTTGCATACGGGTTTCCTACATTTGTGTGATAGGCATTTAGTCTTGAAAAATGTATTTTCCCCAAAGAATGTTGTTAATGTCACAGGAATAAACTTTGTTGAACTTCCATTAGAGTTGAGGGAGGGATCTGTTTTTACTTTTTTGTACCATTTTTAGAATCTTACTTTAAATTTATATCAATGAAGAGCTACTATTTTACAGTAGCTTTCATCAGTGAAGATGAATTAGTTTAATTTATCATACTTCATTATGAATGTCTTATTAGGACAGTACTGCCCTACAAACAGACAGACAGCAAACAAAAGGTGTTAGATTAAAGAAAAACAAAAAATCTGCCCCAAAAAACATTGGACAACAATCTCAGTCTTTTTTTAACAGGTCCAGCAACAAGAATATACAAAGTCCAGAAATCCAGAAACTAAGAAATCCATCATGTAGAACAAGGTGGCGCCCTCTAGTGTCTTCTGGCAGCATAAGTGGTACACTGGAGACCAGAGTCACAGTAAACAGGCTCATTAAATACCCTTACTAATTGCAACACGGGTGTAATCAATCAACCACCATCAGGTGATTACCAAAGAAGACACGAGGACATCTAGTGGCCAAAGACAGCAATTGCATTTGAAAATTCTTGGGGAGTGACACAGAAGCTAAAAATAATGAGAAAAAGAAATTTGACTGTCCAACAAAATGTATTATTGGCTGAACATTAGTAACATGCTTTTTGAATATGGATTATTTTAGTATGTTCATTTTTAAGCATATTTTTTATCTACAATGTATGTTTCACTGACTTGTTGGAACATTTCTGTGAATGTTCTACAATTTTAACAGTTTTAGAATTACAGCAAAGCTACTAAAGATGAGAGCGGTGTTCATTATGTCCAACAGTGTGTAGTTATATTTTGCAAAAGCGTGATTTTGATAAAGCTGTATGTAGTTTTGGTTACAGTGCTTCATTTTAAAGGATATATGAGGTATTTTACAGTTTGTGTGTGTGCTTTAGTAGATTGATTTAAGTATTTTGATAAAAATAAAAAGTCAATTTGAAAAATTGTGTTTAATTAACTGCCACTGGGAAAAAACTTTAATAGGATGACGATAAGCAGCCTGCGCTCGAACCTGTGGCTCAGAGACGCGGGCTCGTGCACGGGCTCGTGCACCAAGGGGCTACCAACGCGGAAGTGAAAGTAAACGCGAAGTATTTCCTAGTTCACACGGTTCACGCATGATAGTCAGGAGTTCCAGTAAAGGAGCTCCGCCGAGAGTCGGGACACAACATGGGCTCGTTCGAGTTTAACGCGCTTTTACTGGACATCTCCAACCAGCTGTCCGACGAGCAGCTGGAAAGCCTCAAGTTCCTCTGCAGGGACGTGGTGGGCAAGAGGGAGATGGAAAAGATCAGCAGCGGAATGCGGCTCTTCCAAATTCTGACGGAGAGAGGCGAGCTGTCAGCAGCTAAAACCGAGCGTCTGTCCAAACTGCTCCGGGAAATCAGAAGAGAGGATCTGTCCGACAAACTCAACAGCTTCAAATACGAAGATTTCAGTGAACAGCCGGACAAATCAGAGAGAGGTGAGTACTCTGGCTAGTTTACGATACTTTCTAAACTACTAATACTCCACTCTATTATAGGTGGAACTACTGTGCGTTTTATTCCATTACATGTATTCCACAGCTATAGTTACTAGCAGTGGTGGAAAGTAACTAAATATATTTACTAAAGTACGAATTTGAGATGCTTTACTTGAGTATTTCCATTTGATGCTACTTTAAGTACTGTACTTGAGTACAAAGGTCAGATACTTGAGTATTTCCATCGAATGCTACTTTATATTTCACTCCCACTAAATTTCAGAGAGAAATATTGTACAATTCATTCCATTGCATATATATCATAGCAGTGATGGGCAGTAACTAAGTATATTTACTCAAGTACTGTACTTAAGTACAAATTTGAGGTACTTCACTTGAGAATTTCCTTTATCAGCTTTATGTATTTTATTCCCACCATATTTCAGAGGGAAATATTATATATATTACTTTCTACTCCACTACATTTATTTGACCGCTTTAGTTACTTTTCAGATTTAACATAAATCATCTATTTTAATGTTCTTACTGTTTAAATTGTCATTCTTTTATTTCCTTTACAATAATGGTATGCACTTGTGTCAATCAAGGGACAGACTCCCATTGACAGATTCCTGCCTGTCTTTTAGGATTCAGTCAAAGAAATCTATTCCTTAACTCTGTTTGTACTTTGCTCTGAGGGGTGCACTAACTTTTGTAATTTTCAGGTATTAATTTCTGTGGTCTTAACATCATTGAGTTCATTGTGTTCTATAGCTGTCATGGTTTGATGGTGTGACTGAGTCCTGTTAAAGGCCTGTGTTAGTGTAGCATCTGTGAACATGTAATGGCATGTACTGTACGCACTGGGAACGCCCAGGTTCAATACAGCAGAGGTAATGCCTCACATGGCTGTGTTTTTCCATTTCCTGACAGGGTGCAGTCTATAGACAGGTGTCTTTATTGTGCAACTGGAACAGCTAAATGCTAATATAATCTTTGAAAGTCATATTGACTTTCTTTCCCATATTTCCTTTTGTCCTTGCTATCTCCGAAGTGACTAGTCAGTAGATAATATTCATGACTGACAACAAAGTTGGACAAATGGCAGCTGTCAGAAATTCTAACATAATATCTTTGAGATAAAATATTTTGAATTGCTGCTGGCTGTGCTAAGCAGGAAAACAAGTTATATTAGAGTCAGTACAGTTTAGATACAGTTTGTATTTAATCTGAACCACACACTAAAAAATTCATCAAATAATGTAGTACTGCAGTAATTAATATATTATTTGATTTAATTGCCTATTAAATTAGTTAATTGACTATCTTTTCATCTTTTTAATACATTAAATATCTTTTGGGTCTCATTTTCGTGGTGGATTTTCTTGTTTCAATATGAATTGATCAATGAAAAACGATTACTATAAATGCTGTCGCATATCATATTTAAAATGCCCTAACTACTACAGGTCAGGTCTTAGTGAAAAACTATTTTGTGTTATATGGACATAATATGCATTTAATACCTGAAAATAGCCTCTAAATATCAACAAATATGCATTTTATCATTCTGTTTGCTGCAGTACATCATATTCACAATGCCCTAACTACTACAGGTGAGGTTTTGGTAAACAAAAAAAAATCTTTATATGAACGCAGTATGCATTTAATCCCTGATAATACTCACTAAAATCAATAACAATATTTTTTTTTTTCAGAAAAACCTCACCTCTAGTAGTTAAGGCATTTTGAATATGGAATACTACAAAAAATGCTGTGGAACAAAATATTTTCCTGCTTTTTTGGGGGGGAGGCAATCACTGCCCTGTACATGAGAAGAGGAAAAGAGTTGAGTATTTGATAGAATAACAGAAATATATCGATTCATGGTATATGTGGAGGATGAGGTTACAGGATCCATTCCAACCTTCCAGGACAGAGTCAGACCCTCTACATACACAAAGCTCCTTGCTGTGGCTGCACTGCAGCTTGGTCTGAATGAGAAAACACAGGGCAAGACTCCAGGAACAAAACAGATTTAAAAGGTACATCAGTGGGTCATGAGTGTAACAGATGGAAGAAAGGGAAGCTCAGAAAGAGAAGCTCAAGAGTATCTCATGAGGTCTTGGCAGTCTAAACCTATAGCAGCATCTGTAGAGCTGTTCTCTGAGTTTTATGAACCTTTTCATTATAATTAGTGCAGCATCAGATGTTGCAGGAAGTGTGGAAAGCTGGCCGGCCTTAAGGAGTGTGCAGTCCTGTCATGGAAGGACCAAAGATGCTTTGGATTTAATGTTTAAAGTCACTTTATCTCATGGTTGGTTACCGGCGATTTAACTGATCTAATCTAGCATGGGTCATAAGGAGGCCATTGTTGCTATGGTTACCTACAGTTTACAGATTTTTCCAGTTGCTAAAACACAATTTTGCAAACTAGGCTGTTTTTTTTATCTAAATACCTAAAATAATTCACGAATCCATACATACAAACTGCAAAATACCTCATATATCCTGCAAAACGAAGCCCTGCATCCAAAACTACACACAGCATTATCAGAATCAAACTTTTCCACCGAATGGCACACACTTCATTCATATTACCAGATTTTTGTCTAACCAACTACACACTGTTGGGCATAATGAAAAGCACTCTCATCTTTAGTAGCTTTGCCAAATTACTAAAATGGTTAAACTTGTGGAAAATTCTTCAGAATGTTCACATGCACAGAAATATTTGCAGATGCACATCCATGCTGCTGAGACATTTACTTTTTTAATGTTTAATGTGTACAGAGATAGAGTAAGCTGAAAAGGAAAATTGCAGAAAAATGTACAGAAAATATACATATATATATATAGAGAGAAAAAAAAGAGGCAAGAAGAAGAATTAGGCACCATCTTGGTTGCTCTGATTTTATTTGAAAGTTGTTGTCTTCTTTGGCCATGAACTCCTCTACCTCTCATCTTCTCTTCCTCCGACGACAACATTTTATATTCTTTTTGTACCTGTGGTCTTATTATTGTGTTATGAAACATGACTTTATATCAGATTATTGAGTCTTGCATAGAACATTTAATTTTTGTGCATTTAAAAAGTGTCATTTTAAATTGAAAAATGTGTGTAAAGCAGAAAATGTTTCAGATTTTCAGAGTTGAGAAGAGGTTTTGCTCTCTTGCTCTTGTATTATGCTAATTTCATTTTAGTGTGTTAGTAATTGGGGGGAAAAATAATAAGCTGTTGATTAGCTGTCAGCCAGTCACATTCCAGTATTCTGAGACAATGCTATTATAATTATAGAATAATAGATTTGTAATTGTTAGAACCTCAACAATTCTGTTGATTTAGAGTCTTTTCTAAAATATTCACTATTGAATAGTTGCTGGTTTTGTTGAGCATTTAGATGTTTAGATGTTTAGATGTAGTGTTTAACCACTTAAACCCCAGGCCTATTTTTCAATTTTCCTGCTATAAATGACAATAAATATAGAATATTTCTACAACCACAAACGTATTGAAATAAATGTACAACATGTGAGGTGACTACAGAAGTGTCAGAATCAATTTATGTTTCTGTTACAGAGCAAGTATATTTAGAATATTAAAATAAAAAACCTTATTTAAACTTAAAACAAAACCAAACTGACCCAAATTAGGGAAAAAATAAATAAGCTAAATTATCTTCAATGCAGTCAATGTTAAATGATTAGATAAGAGTTTAAAGATGAATTGTGTCCTTTAAAATCATATAAATCACACTGAGGATCATTACAGAACATGAAGAATATATTCTGTAAGATGTTTAAAAAGGAGATTATAAAGGACACAATTTAATAATTACACAGATGGCTCAAATCTGAAATAATTATAATTACATACTATATAGAATTATAAATACTATAACAAAATAGTGGTTAGCTGCAGCCAGCTACTGATATTATATTAAACTATTTTCTTATTGTATTGATGATGTGAATATTGATGATATATATTGATGCTGTAACAGTAACATTGGGTTTTACTACAGATAAAAACACTTGTAAGCTACTTGTTGTAGCTGAGAATTTCTTATACGATAAATGAATAAAACTCAACGCTGCCCCTGGATCAGGAGTTAAAGTTAATTCTGACTCCAAAACATTTTTTCTTTTTCGAGACCCTCCATTTTTCCTCTTCTTCTTCTTTCAGACAAACTGGACATCGCCACGGACGTGATCGCAGAGAATCTCGGGAAACAGTGGCGTAAGTTGGGCCGCAAACTGGGTTTGAACGACGTGAAGCTGGAGTCCATCTCCCAGAGGCATCCCTCGGAACTGGAGGAGACGGCCAGGGAGCTGCTGAAGGAGTGGAGGAAGATCCGAGGAGCCGAGGCCCAGACGAAGGACCTGATCAGAGCCCTGAGAAGTTGTCAGTTCAACCTCACTGCTGATAAAGTGGAGGACAAACTAGCAAATCCTGGAACTTGATGAAGAAAAGGCTCAAGAGCCCAAATAAAAGCTGTGTATTAAAGAAGTCCACAATTAGGGATATTATAGGTAGATTTATTAAATGTTGCAAATAAGAGAAAAATCTGGGTTGTTTGGGGTTAACCTAATCTTCCTGAATATCCTGAAATATGCACCAGAAAGAAAGGTATTATGAACTGAACTGGTGTTCTTTACTGTCAGCTTATACTGTTATTTCTTCATGTTTTTTATGAAATGATGGTGTGTTCACAGTGATCACACAAATGCAATAGTACTATTTATCTGATCCGATCTGCCTTTTTCATTGATACTTCTCATCATCAGTGCCATTATAGGAAGACTAGTAGAGTTTTTCAGTTGTGAGCGTAGAAGTTAAACTATGAACTTTTTTTTTTTTGACTTTTTTCAAGGGGAAAGGGTGTTAATGGCCAAATGAAAATGGCTTTATTGTGCAATACTGTACAACCACTTAAAAGTCCTGTGAAAAATATATTTTGTTTTATTAGCACCCTTCACTGAATTTGTGACCAGATGAGATATTTAAAGGAACAGTCGGACTTTTCGAGAAATACGTTTATTCAGTTTCTGGAAATTGGATGAGAAGAACCGAGAGTCCGTTAAATATTATTAACTTACTGTGATTTAACTTTGCAATGGAGACAGAAAAATAACCTTTTTTTTAACCCACCAATGTTAATATATGAGTTCAGTATCAATCTTCTCATCCAACTTCCAACCAGGAGATGAGGATGCCTTTTTTTAAAAAATGTGTCTCTATTCCATTATCATTACAGTCTTCTCTGTATATGATTAGGAATAAATTGTAATCATGGCTGATTAAAGCTTGTGTATGGTATGATTTTTGATGTGAGGACAATTAAATTCAATGTTTCACTAACATCACCAGATTATGTCTATTTTCTTTGCTGTTTCATTGAAGAGTCCAGCAGCAATTTTTAGATTATGTGTTTATTTTTACAGCACAGTCCTGTTATCTGTTAAATCTGGCCTACGTCCTCAGCGTCATCAGGGTGGCAGGTCAAAGGTCACAGAGTGAGTGGTTTCTGCAAAAGAACTAAGTGTCATTAGGAAACTTTTTTTATGGTAATGCGTAAGTAGTACTTATAGATGCACAATGTGTGAATATTCAAAGGATGTTTCTGCTTTAAAGGATCTATACCATTTCATTTTTTTCCCCTTTAAACGACGGGTGCAGATGTATATGTTGATAAATTAATTTATTAAAAAAAGATTCAAGGAAGAAGACGTGACCAGGGACACATCGCTGTCACCACCATGGCTCTGGTGCAGCAAAAAAATTAAAAAGGCATGACATGAAATTCAAGCTTTCTGTCTAAAATATGCAGAGCAAAACTCTGGGGAAGCAGCCGTGAGACATTTAACTACAGTACTGTAATCTGACTTTTGAAAAATGTAAGTTATACATCATACTGGTTTAATAAAATACCATATTTATCAAAAATTTTGCAAGAATTTTGTGAGGAAGGAATTAATTGTCCTAAATTGCCACCTGGTCTCAAATGCATGCCTGATCTGTCAAGTGATTGAAACAAATACGACTATTATTAAAATATTAACTACTAATTTTAAACTATTAACTACTAACTATTAACTTACTATTAAACCCCAACTATTATTTGGTAATTTATAATAGTCCCTTTCATGAGGAAGAAAACTGAGAAATGCACACAAATGTTCAAATAAAACCCAGAAAGGTGCAAAGACATGGGACCTTTTAAAGCACGTGTTCAGTGTGTTCACTCACAGCATTTGTAGAGCCTGTTCAGCCTGTCAATGTCGTTCTGGCTCATCTGAGTGGCCTGGCCGAAAGGCACGTCGTTGTTGGGGATGGGCAGCATGGTGGGACGGTTGTTCTTGGAGAAGGCGTATCTAGAGAATCACAGGTGTAATGTGACAATAATTAATATAATAGGTGAAATGTGCTTAACCACTTTCTTGAGCTATGGCTTTTCTATTAGAAGCAGGAGTCATGTTGCTTCACCAGAGTCACTAATGAAAAGTGATGTCTTCTACATTCAGGGGAAGTACCTGAAATAAAATGTTAAAGAATAGCTTAGCCACTAGTTGTATCATATGTAATATTATACCACAATGAAATCTTTAGACTGATGGCAAGTACTTGTAGGAAGATATTAGATTAGATTAGATTAGATTAGATGTAATTTATCCCACAACAGGGAAATTTAGTTGTTACAGCAGTTATCAAAAGAAAGGAAAAGTAAATAAGGTCAAAACATAACTCAACACAATAACTTTCAATCGAGCAACATCCAAAAAGAAACAAGTACTGAGGATATAAAATAAGGCTCTTGATATAAAAGTATTTATAGGTAGTGGCTGATGGTATAAAAGATTATATAATTATAAATAATAAAGGGGAAGTGAAAGATAAATGAAAATGTCTCAGATATACAGTAATACAGGACTCAAACATACTTATGATATTGCATGACAGAGTTGTAGTCATAAGGAGTTCCCTGGTTCAGAGTGGCGATCTTGTTGAAGTTGTACTTCATGTCTGCAGGGATGAGAGAAAACGTGAGCATGCAGAGAGTGAGAAGCACAAGCAGTTTATGAATAAAATCTGATCTCTAAAATATATATATTTATACAAACGCCTGTCTTCATGTTGTCGTGCACATTGCATTCATGACCTTAGAAGAAATAATGAAGGTCAGTTAAAGCTGCCTTCTCTAGGTTGCATGCATGGTTAAATTTAGCTCTTTATACAGGCCATGAGTTCTACTAACAGCCACTAGATGGTAGCTGTAAGAAAACTAACAGGTGTCAACCTGAGGAAATTCTTCCAACTTCCAACAATCATCACATTATTCAGCAGAAGGCTTAGAATAAAAAATTAAGTTTTGTTATGGGTTTTCCTGATTGAGGCTTCCTCCCTGTTCTGATTTTCAATCTGTACTGATACTAACTCGTTTCTCTCTTTTTATCCAGGTTTAACTCAGTTTGTCTATTTCTGCTTTAAATTCTAAAATACTTTAAAATCCTTGATATTTCAGTCATGTGCTCGATAAAATCAAGCATTTTGTGTCTTTCCGTCTGCCTCTAACCGTCGATGATGTTTTCCCAGAGCACCCTGATGTATTTGTCCCTGTCGCTGCGGGTCTGTTCATGGTTGAAGCCGAGGGCGTGGAGCAGCTCGTGCTGGACGGTGTGGTGGTAGATGCAGCCCTGACGGCTCAGAGACACGGTCTGACCTCCGCCCTGACGACCCACATAGGACCAGCAGCTGTTAACACACACATATGAAGCAGATTTTACAAATCTACATTTATGAAGTGTTATCCCAGGTATGCAAGATGTTATATGTCACATTCTCTCAAATCTTCTCTAAACATAAATATCCTTCTATTGCATAGGATTGCTTTATGGCAACAATTAGGCTCGATATTACTAAAAAGTAGTCATATAAAATACATGTTTTCCTGTTTAGTTGTAAAGATTGTGTCTTTTACTTTGAAGGACAAAAAAAATCTCATGACATGACCAGGAAATCCTGATGGACCTGATGAACCATAGATGCACATAATAAAGTCTAGATGTTTTACGCCGCAGGCTCAAACATCCTCACCCGGCGGCCATCTTGCCACAGGTAAACAGTCTGGGAAGGTGATTGATCAAAACAAACTCAAATACTCTGATCTCGCTGAAAACTTTCTTACAAATGTCACCCATAACTAAACATAACCATAAGATACTTAAGCAACTATAGGTTTGTAGTGGTTGGAAAATTAAGTTTGGATCATGTAAAATCAACTTTTGGTCATTTAAAACAACATGCACCATTCAAATACATTGTTAATGGTGAGAGAGCTGCCTGTGGCAAGATAGCCGCCTTATGTTGCATATATGTTGCAGAGAACCTGAATACCGCATTGAATTCTGGGGGAAAATTAGAAAGAGTCCTATACACAAGAGTTTGCAGGATGTTTCCCGATGGCAGGGGTGGGCAACCCTGGTCCTGGAGAGCCACTGTGGGTGCCGGTTTTTGTTCAAACCAAGCAATAACACACCTGATTCTACCACTGCAGCTCCATAGCAAGGGCCCTGATGGTTGATTCGTAGAATCGGGTGTGTTCCTGCTTGGTTGGAATAAAAACCTGCACCGACAGTGGCTCTCCAGGACCAGGGTTGCCCACTTTTGTCCTATGGCAAAGCTATGGAATAGAGGAATATTCCAAATTTCTTTGCTATACTGCTGGTTACTGATAAAGCAAACACATCTAAAGTATGTGTTTAAAGAATTAAACAAAAATTTTAAATCCAAATCCAGTAGTTAATCAAATTTGAATTCATGTATTTCTTTATAAATGAAAGGGAGGACTTTGCTACAACTCTAAGACCAAACAACACATAGATCTCCGTTATCTAAAGGGTTTAAACCCTGCTGTTGTGCAGAGAAACAGAGTCTTACCCATTCCCGGACTCAATGTTCAGCCACTCAGTATCTCCGTTCTGATACGGTCTGAAACGGATGCAGGACACCGCAGAGAAAGACTCCAGACCACGAACAATGATGGATCTCTCTCTCTGAGCTGACAGGACAAATACAGTAGGCTGAGAATGTCTGAAACCCCAGTTAGTGTACAGGTAACTTTTCTACTTGAATTACATCACATGTTCATGTTGTGCAATTTACATCATGATAAATTAATGTCAATGTCAAGTTTATTTATGTAGCACATTGAAAAGATGGTGGATTACCAGCATGCTTTACATAACAATAAAAGCAATAGCAAACAGCATGAACAATCAAAACATTTAACATAAAAAGACAGTTAAAAAGGGCAATTTCATTTCAGAGTCAATCACCATTTTATGTAGTATAATATCAAAAAATGTACCTAATACTCAATAAATGTACTCAGTAGAACTACTCTTAATTTATTTACTGTTTAATCTATATATTTTATGAATGAATTTGTATGTAAAATCTTAATGTAAAGTAACTACTACATAGCTGAGTGCATTGATAATTATATACCATATAAAAAGCTGAGTCTTAACAAAGAAACAATATCATGTGGTTATACAAAAATATGTTATTTCTTAAAATAATGTAAGTATAAAACTAAAACCAGTCCATCTTTATTAGCTGTGACCATAAAATAACCATTTTGACACAATGTGTAGTAAATAGGATGTATCTGTCCACCTCAATAATACAACCCGTACTTACAGAAGTGGTTGACGATGTAGTAGGGGATGTAGACTTTTCCGTCGCTCCACTTCAACCACATGCAGCCTCTGGAGGTGCAGGGGTCGGCGTTTCTGTTCCCACCAGGTTGGACAGCAATGTCTCCCTCTATCAGGACGGGATCATCAACACCGGGGTCTGCAAAGGATTTATATTTCAAACTCTTCACAGTGCAAAAGTAAAAAAAAAAACAGTGTTGAAGACAAAAAATATGAAAGCAACATTATTTTCCTGCTAAATATGCACAATGTGTAATAGATAATAGTGATATATGTACCTTCTCTTTAACAGATAATCAACACTACACTGCTGCCATTGTATTGTATACAACTGTTTAGTCAAATGTTTAAAGTGAGACCATTTGAAACAAGGAAATAACACATTCCTTCTCTTCAAAAAGATGAATTGATGAAAAGAATCAATCAAACTCACATTATACACACAGACATTATTTACTACTTTTTGCTAAATTAGTTTCTTGTGCTGCTGTTACACCGTATTTCATCATTTCCATTATCCTGTATTTGTCATTTGTGGTCACTGGTGATGTTGAAATGACTCAAATCAAAAGTTGCACAATGTCATGTTTACTGAAATCTAAAACTACTTGGTTAGAGTTGTGTGAATTGGTCCTTACGGAGGTCTCTGTTGGCTCTCTCCAGCACCTCACCCACAGAAAGCTCCCTGGACGTGTCCTCCTCAATGGAAGCAACCTCTGCACACAACAGTGAATATTACATGCAAATCAAATCAGGCATGCTGGTGACCTCAGACTCATTCTGATATACATCAAATATAACATAGCATATTACTTATTTCCTTTTTATGTGATACAAAATGAGAAAAAAATAAACAAACCAGGTTTCTTACCTTCCTGTCCTCATCCAGAGTGACATGGAAAAGAAAAGCAGCTTATTATACAGAAGAATTTCATCCACAAAGTCACCAGGTTTTCACTTTGATATCATAGAGCTAAATTATAGTAATAATCCAAGCTCTTGACCCAGACTTACTCGTTAATTAGCTTGAGTAAAATTCTTAATCTACATACAAGTGGTGGTTAATAACTGTTTGACATGTGTTGTTGTTTATCTAACAGATTAAAATAGGCTGTGATTGGATGATTCATTGTATATTTATTCATAGTATGATTAACATGTCTGTAACATAATAAAATAGCCATTAATGTGACTAAACAACAGACAACACAACTGTCAATGTAATGTCAAACATTAATAATGATGAGTTTAATTGATTATGTCAAAAGTTTACAGAGTTTATTTATATTCTTTTTCATATTCATTTTATCATTATGTATTTAAGTATGAGAATGTCCACCTATGAGTTTGGTTGCGTTTTTATTAAATCTGACATAATGTCAGGTTGATTTTACTGAAGGTTTATGAAGTCCTGAGTCTCAGTTAATTTAATTCAAGTCAATCTATAAAAATCATTAATCCATTGCCATTTTAATATAGATTTACTTTGTCAGGATCTGATTATGAGCTGATTATCTTTATTCTCTAACCAAAACCAGTACAAGTCAAATAAAATAATATCTATAACTTATCTGTGGTTCTTTTTCCACATTAATATTTATATATTTAATTTCTGTGTAACCTAGAACTCTACATGTGATGATTATTTATTTATTTTTTTTTTACCTCAGCCCAGGAAGTGGACACCAGCAGCAGGGTCACGACAGACCAAGAGAAAACCAACATGGCTACACAGAACTGGAATAAGATGAGAGAAAATGAGAAAGACGGGAGGAGACGAGAAGTTAAAACATGATTCATACTGAGAAAAAACACTAGGTAAAAGAGGTCTACAAAAACCTAAGAGAAATAATCCATATCCAGGTTTTATATTTATATAATGTCACATAAAGACGGGTCCTTACCTGATCGCCTGAAGAGAGAATGAATGTGTCGCTGACCCCAGTGAGTTTTTATACGGTTCCTGACTCTCCAGCAACCAACAAACACATGTTTTATCAGCATCTGTGCACAACAACACATCTTTATCACTGTAAATGGAAACTTTGGAGTCTGTGTGAAACATCACATCTGTAACAGGTGTTCAGCGGTGGGTGTGTGCAGCACCGCCTTTCTGTGTGCAGCCAAAATAAGAAAGTTCTGACTCTGTTATATAATAATAATATGAGTAATGATTAGAAATTGGGAGAAATATATTTTAACAATTGAAGGTAAACCACAACATGTGAATCAATAGTTCTTTTAACTATGAACCACAGGCCCAGATCAAAACTAGTCGTCATATAATATATATTGTGGAGAACTTTCTAATGTAATTACTTACATAATTTACCATGTAAAGCACTTCACTTAGTATCGATTGATTTCATTTAGATCTCTTTTTTACTAAATGTTCTATGAAGTTTATTGATAAATCATTTTTTATGGCATTATATTCTGAAAGGATCTGCACTTCTTTACTTTTAGTGGCTAAAAGTAAAACACTTGGACAGGCCTGTGTACAGTACAAGAAATATATAAGATATAAGTAATTAATGTACTTTTAACAGCATAAATAAATTCCTGGATGTGTATAGAGAGATGTGAAGGTTGAAGCTGTTTCTTTCTTTTAATGTATGAACAACATGACTCCACATAAACACTATTCCATTGTTCTCCTTCTAATATAAATGATATTTTTTGCACAACTCTAAACACAAACATCATTACTCAGCACATGTTTTTTTACCTGGAAAACACATGGCCTTCAAAATGCAGCAGTCTAGCCAACACCAAGTTGTCTCACTCATATCTCACCTGTTCAAACACTTCAATCAGGTGACCTCAGTGTGTTGGGGACAGACATGGAGCAGCATGAAGAACAGGAGGATATTCTTTGTAGGCACATGAAAAACTATTTCTTTGTGTGTTTTTGCAGTTTATTCAGGTGAAGATGTACTGTATTACAGTAACAAATAGATACTATTGTTGTTCCCCCTTTTGTATTTGTGCAATGGTTTTATCATTTCATCCCCAGAAAGAGATTTTCTTACTGTAGGGTTTCTCATGTTACTTATCAGTGCAATTAATGAAATATTTGTGTATCTCAGAACTCAACACTGTTTCACTACCAACAGTTTACAGTGTGACTGTATGATTCTGGTTGTCAGTCAGTCATTTTCTATACCTGCTTATTCCTCATTAGGGTCACAGGGGTCTGCTCATGCTCTGCACACACACCATTCACTCACACACTCACAATCGTCGCCAATTAACCTCAGCATGTTTTTTGGACTGTGGGAGGAAGCCGGAGTACCCGGAGAAAACCCACGCAGACACAGGGAGAACATGCAAACTCCACACAGAAAGGTCCCAGACCCAGGACCAAGGAAGTCTTGAACCTATGACCTTGTTGCTGTGAGGCAACAGAGCTAACCTCTGTGCCACCGTGTCACCCTGATCTTGGTTGTGAGTTCATCAAATAGACAAATTTGCATCCTGTCCTATTCTCATACAATGATTATGTTAATGCAATATCTATATGATTTATTGTATTACAACATGGAAACAGTATGAACCACACATTGTATCCTGTATCCTGACAAAAAAACTAAACTTTAATAAAGAAGAGAAAACGGTTTTGTCATTTTTTATTCTCTTCGTTTTCTTTACTGTGTCTGCAATCATGTCAAACTGCAATCGTGTGTGTGTGTGTGTGTGTGTGTGTGTGTGTGTGGACACGCCCACTTTCTTTCCTGTCTGGCATTTCATTTTCTAACCTGACAACAATCAGGTCTGCACACCTGCTACTAATCCAACTATATATACTTCACTCTCCCAGCCTTCAGTATTTAAAACCAGCTCATTCTCCTGTCATCAACCCTGGTATTATGGTTGGCTGAATGGTGTCTTGCTTTGTTCTGTGTTTGTGTACCTGTTGCTGACCTTGACAAATTAAATTATAGAAAAATGAAAAGGACAAAATTGTCTGTGTGTTCTCTCATACCCAACTCATTCAGTGTCATCTTTGGAGTCGCAGCCTTGGAAATTCATATGACAAATTCACAGAAGAGAGCAACATCATCCTGTAGCCTCATAGCACATAGGATGATGTTAATGAACTGAAAATCCAACAAATGTCCATGTTTTAGAAGCTGGATCCAGGAGCTACTGTCTCTACTTCAACTTGAAAATATCAGATATACTTTAAATGAATCAAATGACAAATATGAATGGGTGTGGTCACCATTCGTTGAGTATGTGAGGAAGTTACATTGCTAATTGATCATGTCATCCAGACACTCAGCTGACCTGTCTAGCTGGTTCAGTAATATTATTGTAATTATATTATTCTCTGTGTGCTTTGTGTTTATCTAATTACTCATTATCATCATTCCAAGATCACTTGCAAGTCTGAAATCTTGTCAAATGTTCTTGGTCCCAAGATACAAATGTTCTCTGACATATGTCTGTTTATGTTCGGTTGTTTGTATAATTGAAAACCTGTTGAATCAAGGTTTGGTTTTTAAAAAAGAAAATAAGTGCCTGGTTGTGTGATCAGCATTTTCACTCTCTTCCTTTTGCATGTTGGTGACAGTTTGAGCCAAACCCTCCTCTGCTCTTATCAGTGTGGGACATTCAGCAAACTGCTGTCAACAGACCAAACTAGAAAACACCCTCCCTGACGAGGCCGGATATATAAAACAAAGAAAACATTCAACAAAAACCCATTCAAGTGAAAGTGTCCAAACGTGTACTCTGCACAAAACTATTTATTTATTTATTTAGTGCAGGATACTTAACCCCATAACTGTGAATGATTACAATGAATGTGCAGCAACCACCATCAGTATGTGATAAACGGATTAAAATACTAAAAACAAGAGCATGTTCCTGTCACACCTGTATGTCAAGTTGAGTTTTTTGTCCTGTCTGTTTTGTGACTTCCTGTTTTATTTTGGAAATTAACTCCCCTCTTGTTTCAGGTCACTTGTCCTTCCTCTTGTGTCACCGGCCTGATTGTCTACCCTGTTCCCAATATTTATAGTCGGCATCTCCCTTTGTCCTGTGCCAGTGTCTTTTGATCTTAAGAGGCATGAGGAGTGTAATAAAGTCACCCAAAAACAATGGTAAAGACTGTGGAGAGCATGACAGATACATGAAAGCTGGGATTAAAAATAAAGGTTATTGTGCCAAATATTGATTTCTGAACTCTTTCTAAGTGTAAACATTAGTATTATGTTGTTTCAATATGAATTTGATTTTGTTTCATTACATTGTTTAAGGCAGGGGTCTCAAACTCAATTTACCTGGGGGCTGCTGGAGCTAGGGTCTGGTTAAGGTTGGGCATCAGGTTTTCCAGAAATTGTCTGTGCTCATCACCAATAATATATATATATATATATATATATATATAAAATTATATATATATATATATATATTATATATATTATTATATATATATAAAAATATATATATAAAATTCCACTGTGTCTCACTGTTGTGTTGAAGTTCCAGTTTTAGTGTTCAGCTGACGTCATTTCCGCTGGTAGGTAGGGTCCTGGGGTCCTGCGTCTGCATATGACGTCAGCACGGAACAGTTAGTGATTGGTTGAAGGTCAGAAGCCATGGAAACATAAAGTGTTTCTGGTGGCCGTTTAATATTAAGTTAAATAAATTAAAAAAGTAATAAAGTTTGAAAAGTTAGGCTAGTGGCTAGCATGGAGCTAACGCTAACACGGGTACACACACATAAAACTTCGCTTGTGTGCGTATGTAACAGTGTTAGCTCTATGTTAGCCTCATTTTCCCCGTTCTTGCGCGCGTGTAACGTCAGGTCTGGTGCTTCGGAGCACCCGGCTCTGGTGACAGCCACACCGGCGTGTTGTTTATCGCTTTAAATGTGTATTCAGCAGCACTGGCGGGTTGTTTACATCCGTGCTTTACACGTGTATTCAGCACTGCTGCCTTCCCCGGTGCTGCGACAGCGACAGGTTGTTTACATCCGTGGTTTACACGTGTATTCAGGCTGGTGCTGGGCACCGTGGGCACGGTCATGTTGCCGGTATAGTCCGGGTGATCCAAAGCTGTCGGCCTTCGAATGACACAGACCTAACTATTTAGCGCGGAGGTAGCGCTAACTACGGTGGCCGGGAACCCTCCATGCTGCAAATAAAAGAAACGTTGCAAACAAAAAGAAACAGCAATGCAAATAAAAGAAAACTACACAACGGAAGTGAATTACCGGGGACTATTATTGGCGGTGCACCTGTAGTTTTTTATGTGAGCGAAGAAGAAGAGGTGTTGTAAAGCAGAAGTAATTCGGGGGGCAAATAATTGTTTCTTCTTCGTGTTCCTCCAAAAATGTGTGGTAACTTGCCAATGAAAATGACAACACACAGATGTCGAGTTTACACGTTTCCGTATCCGGATTATAATAAATGATAAATCCCTCTCAGTCACGGGGAGAACAACAACCCGTGTGTTAGGATTGTGTAAAGATTAAAAAAAAAAAAAACGCACATGCATCAATCATCCTTACCCGCCATAATAATCATATAGCGGCAGCTACTGGAGAAACAATTATTTGCCCCCTAACTTTAGAACACCTCCTCTTCTTCGTATTCTTCTTCTTCGCTCACATATAAAACTACAGGTGTACCGCCAATAATAGTTCCTTCCGGTGTGGAGTTTCCTTTTATTTGCAACATTGAGGGTTCCCGGGCGCCGTGCTAAACTCGGCACACTAACATTGAACTTTCATATCAGGGCGGGGGCCTCAAACTAGCGTCAGGCGGGCCGCATTTGGCCCCCATGAGACCATTTGTCATTTTCTGCAAATAAATGCTCTAAATGATAATATTTTATTTCGAATTTGGGGAAAATGTTGTCAGTAGTTTATAGACTCAAACATAAATGTTCATTTTGCCCAAATACATACCTATAAGTAATACATTTTTAAAAATTATCATTTTGCAGTGGTCTCTAAGTTTTTTAGATAAGATCATAAAATGTGATGGTCAATGGAATTAAAAGCATTGGACAAATCAGTGAAAAGTGTAGCAGAACATTGAAGTCAATACTGATTTCCAGTTGAAGTAAATTTATTGGATGATAAGAGAATGTTGCGTTGGTGAGTTCATGTTCTGTAGCTTCTGTTGTTAAAGTGACGATAAGCAGATGATCTCTGGTCTTTCTGCCAAAACGTCTGAACAGGCTTCTTCTGTAAATGTGAGCAACACAGAGTTAGATCAGGTTAAAACTCAGCATAAAGTGTTTTTTTATTCTTAATGAGCTCAGGTAGACACTCACAGCACTTGTAGAGCCTGTTGAGTCTGGTGATGTCGTTCCTGCTCATCTCCTTAGCGTTACCGAAGCTAACGTTAGCATTGGGGATGGGGACCATGGTGGGCTGGTTGTTCTTGGAGAAGGCGTACCTACAGCACAAAATACAGTTGTTATAAAATAAGATTAACGTTTTCTTAAAAAATATTAAATTGACTAAAATAAAAAAAAATAAAAACTTGATATAAGATAGATTATCTACCAGTGGAATAAGATAATTCGACTAAATATTGTACTAATTGTACCAAAAACAAGATATTTTCACATTTTTGCATTGCAGTCTAGATGTTTTCTCAAGAATAATCCTTCATATATTACTTTACCATAAATGCAGTTATCAAACTCAGTCACTTATTTAGTTATAATTATTAATTTCCTGTTTTGAAGCCGGTTGATCTCACCTGTGGTACTGCATGACAGAGTTGTAATCATAGGGAGTTCCCTGGTTCAGGGTGGCAATCTTCCTGAAGTTGTGCTCCATTCCTAAAATCAACACAAAGGGAGGAAAGTTAATATTTGTGTTAAATTTGAATTCAGAAAAGAACTCAGCTGCTGCAGAGGATACCAAGTATAGCTGCTTAGCTAAGAAGTTTAGTGTTGATAGTGTTGTGCCAACATTACTATCCCTCATATATTTTATACTATATTTTTTTTTTACTATATTGTAGAGTTTCTGAGATTGACAGTCTTGATGAGAGGAAGTAGCCTTCTTGGGAAACTATGTCTTGTCAAACAAAAGTGTTGAAACTTTGAGTTTCTGCTTTTTTTGGTCACAGCTAACACAGTGTACAGATATTCCATAAACGGAAGTTCTGCATTCACACAATTTCACGAATACAAAAGTATGGATGTGTTAGCAAAATTTAGTCAGGCAAATATTATACAAACTTACGCCACCGTGCCATTACTCTCAATGTCGATGCTAACATGCTAATATAGAAGTTGAATACTGTCAGGAATGTAATTAGTTCTGTGGACATTTTGTCATGAAACAAGTTACTACACAATTAAAATAATGATCTGATAATAATGCATAATTATAAGGTGATTAATATTGCTCACCTAATGAGTTATGTCCAATGCCAATTTTCAATGCCAAACTTTAACCCTTTATAGTTTTACTTTCAGTTAGTTAAAACCTTTGCCATAGCTTGATGCCCATTAATACAATCTATGCCTGCAAAGATAATGTAAGAATTAAAACAACTATTTTAAATCAAAAAGGGGTTCGACAGAATTGTCCGATATCAGTGTTATTGTATGATTTAAGGGTTGTATTAACAGCATATTTCTACCTAAAGTCAGTCATTTTCTATACCTGCTTATTCCTCATTAGGGTCACAGGGGTCTGCTGGAGCCAATCCCAGCACGTTACGGCGAGAGGCAGGGATACACCCCAGATGGTCGCCAGCCAATCGTGGGGCACACACACCATTCACTCACACACTCACACCTATGGGCAATTTAGAGTCTCCAATTAACCTCAGCATGTTTTTGGACTGTTTTTGGACTGTTTCTGGACCCGGTGAAAACCCACGCAGACACGGGGAGAACATGCAAACTCCACACAGAAAGGTCCCAGACCCAGGACCAAGGAGGTCTTGAACCTGTGACCTTCTTGCTGTGAGGCAACAGCACTAACCCCTGTGCCACCGTGTTGCCCTGATCCTCGTGAGTTCATGAAAGGCCATGAAATATATAAGCAGTAAAGTTTGATGTAAATGAATCTATTTGAATGTGCATCTCTCTTGGCTCTAAGAGGACTATCAGTAAAGAGGCGATCCTTACCAGACTGGACGTTCTGCAGCAGGACTCTGATGTGGTTGTCCCTGTCAGAGCGGGTCTGTTCATGGTTGAATCCCAGAGCGTGGAGCAGCTCATGCTGCACAGTGCCGTGGTAAAGGCATCCACGACGGGCCAGAGACACCACCTGCTGACCACCACGACGGCCCACGAAGGAGTAGCAGCTGCAGGGGATCAGAGGAAAGCTGAAGACAACTCAGAGGAGCTTTGGACTCAAGGTGTTTCTCTGGCATCGGTTTCCTACCCGTCCTTGGACTCGATGCTCAGCCAGTCACGGTCGCTGCTTCTGCTGGGTCTGAAGCGGATGCAGGAGAAGGAAGAGAAGGAGTCCAGACCACGGGTGATGATGGCCTTCTCCCTGGAGGCTGGAGGACCACAGCACATAACATTCAGCAAAAACTGTTCCATACCAACATCTAAGACATATTAGAACCACAAATATAGGTTTTTATGGATCAAACTACTTCAGAAAACAGGTTTTGGAGCATCTGAATAATCAAAGCATCAATTTAAACTACAGAAACTGTAATTTAAGTCTGATTTAAGTTACAGCATTTTATCTACAATACAATAAACACTAGGCAAAGACTATTGTTACCTGAACATCACTGTTCCATACCAACACCGATATAAGATGCTAGAACAATGATAATTATCTTCAAGTAAATTACATATTAACAAAAAACAACTTTAGTGAGTCCAGATTAATTTGAAGGAGTTGCTCTGTATAGATAATCAGGTACACTACCATTAAAAAGTTTAGGGTCACTGACAATGTCCTTAATTTTGAAAGAAAAGCACCGTTTTTTTCAATGAAGATAACTTTAAACTAATCATAAATACACTCTATACATTGCTAATGTGATAAATTACTATTCTAGCTGCAAATGTCTGGTTTTTGGTGCAATATCTCCATATGTGTGTAGAGGCCTATTTCCAGCAACTATCACTCCACTGTTCTAATGGTTCAATGTGTTTGCTCATTGTGTCAGAAGACTATTGGAATAAAACTTTTCTATTCATTTTACAGCTCATGGTGTTAAATAAAAATGTGACTTTTCATGGAAAACACTAAATTGACTTTTGAATGGTAGTGTATGTGTAAGATTTATGGATGAATTTATTTCACACGGGTAATGTTGAGGATGCAGGTTTCTAATCAACTGGATTTGTAAATCATCAATGCATTTTACCATTCTACCATGTACGTGTGTTTTTTTAATGTTTAGTCAATAATGTCATGACTTCACGTGTCCTGACTGCTGATGATAACAGGTCTAGTATTAACATTAAGCAACAAACAGTTTGCTTCTGTTATGCATTATAAAAAGTTCAATCTCTGGTCAATCTCAAATTATTTACTGAAACTGAAACTGCAACCAGTGAAAACCTGCTGTAAATAGACAGAGAATATTTGAGCGTGACTCACAGAAGTGGCTGGCGATGTAATAAGGAATGTAGACCTTCCCGTCACTAAACTTGCCCCACATGCAGCCACGGCTGGTGCAGGGGTCGGCGTTCTTCTCGGCCTCGCTGTCGATGGCGATGTCTCCTCCGGTCAGCATGGGTTCATCTTCAGAACGGACTGAAACACGTCAAACAGCCTGATTAAAACCTGCTGAGCTGCTGCTGATGATGATGATCACAAGAGGAACATGGAGGCTGCAGCAGCTAAACTCACTCAGATTACTGTTGGCTCTCTCCAGAAGTTCAGAGACAGAAAGTTCTCCCAAGTCCTCCTCAATGTCCTCTGTTCAGTCACATCAACAATAATATTTCACTGTGATTTATCAGTTATTAAACTGGACAATATTAATAGAATTAGAATAGATCACGTACCTGCCTGCAGGTTCAGGTTGGGATTAGAGAAGAAAAGAACAAGTGTTAGAAATTCATAGAAACACATGACATGAAATAACAGCTAACAGCAAATAGACCTCAGTCTTAAAGTGATAGTAACTTTAAAACTGTTTGAGATATGAAGTGTTGCATAAATATATCATCACATGGTCGAATCAACAACTGTGAGAAAACTAGTCTGTAAATGCTGATAAAAACTGAAATATCTGTTGTCCTGTACATGCATATGTAAATGTGGTTTGTGCCATAAAATGAACTTTTTGTGTGTTTTGAATGATTGTGGATGTGAGTAAATGATAAACTTCACGTTATTCAGGCAGGTTTGTTGCATTTCAAAAAATATTTGACATTTTGCCCTAGCGCTAAGTTTGTTCCTATTTTATGTGAACTATCCTGATGTTTGATATGCTGAAGTCACAAATAAGATCTAGCTGCTACTTAAAAACTACTATAAGTCGACTATGGCTAAATCTGACGAATCAGATTCGACTATGAAAATTCTTAGTGGTTCTCTATTTGTCCTTGTTCTGTACATGCATATGTAACTGTGGTTTGTGCCATAAAATGAACTTTTTGTGTGTTTTTAATGAGCAAAAACTCAACATTGGTGTGAATAAATGCTGAAATGAATCTCCTAGAACAGGGGTGTCAAACTGCAGTCCTGGAGGGCCGGTGTGGGTGCAGGCTTTTGTTCTAACCAAGCAGTACCACACCTGATTCTACTAATGAAGGTCCTTAGCAAGGGCTGTATTGGCTGATTAGTAGAAACAGGTGTGTAGCTCCTTGGTTGGAACAAAAACCTGCACCCACACCGGCCCTCCAGGACTGGAGCTTGACACGTGTGTCCTAGAATGATTGTGGATATGAGTAAATGATAAACGTCACATGTGATGTAACAGGTTGGTTAAACCTGCAGTTTATAACATCCAGAAGTAGTAATGGTACAGTCTGATAAAGCCCAGATATCACACTATGCTGTCATTGTCTCCTCTTCTTCTTACAGTGTGATCCTACCTGATCGTCGGCCCAGCAGCAGCCAGACAGAAGCAGCAGAGCCAGAGCTGAGAAGCTGAAAACAGAAATGCGAGCCATCCTAACAGACCTGCAGGACACAGAGAGGAATGAGCTGCAGCTTCACCTTAGAGGAGAGAAACGGGAGCAAACACTCATTTCCATGACCTTTTGCTGTAAATGTTTGCAGCTGAACTCACCTTGAATCCTTTGTCTGCAGCTGAGGTTTTTCCTCCAGGTTTTATACATGTTCAACTGAGTCAGTGAAACCAAATATGGATTATCTGAGTCCTGGGAAACTCAGAGAATCAGCCAAATTCACAGGCTTATCAGTCAGATAATGTAAAGACACGTATATACTGACAGAAACACCTCCATCCCCATATTGGTGGGAAAAGGCCACTTGTTCCATTTTTCATCATCTGAAAACACATGGTTTCCCTTCTCTATTTAATAGTTTGCAGGTTAATTTGACCTCAGGTCATTCATTTTGAAATTATAAATATATAGGGGATCAATATGTATTTTAAAACACCAATAGCAAATAGAAATTGACTAATAATTGATACAATATTTAAGAATTGATACAAGTGAACTCAAATCATCTTAATTATTATTTCATTATTCCTATTTTCATGGTATTAATATTAGCACTATCATCACTAAAACACAGATGCTGGCAGTTCTGCTTCTACATCACAGTTTATTACTTTACGTTGTTTCATGTTAAATTGAACATTATATTCTTTATATGATTAGTGGTGATGTGTATTTTCTTAGTTGTAAAGTATTCTTTAGGTCAGGTCAGGAAAATTCCTTTCACTTGTGTTTTTCTGTTACAGATGACTGTGGTGTGAAGGTGTGACATGTAGAGAGGTAAATACTGGAACAACAATTTTATTTCCAGGTTCTGATAAGAATTTAATTTGGATCAAATAGAAACAGGCAGACATGACTTGAATTTTTTCAAATCTCATTTTTTATTGCTTTTAATATTTCATCAAATGCACAAGCAGTTAAACACATATCATACAAGTAAAGCTGTTTCTTTGCCTTTAGACAGCTGCAGCACAGATACTTTTAAAACTAATAGATATATTTTGCAAAATTAAACAAATCTGGATTCCATTAAGCATGTTTACGAAGCACAGGATGCATCACTGGTGTTGCTTGCAAGTGCAAAGCTGCATGAATTTGCCTCCTGTTGAAAACACACAGTTATGGATCTCATGAATAACTAATAATCATGCATATTTCCATGCAGATATATGCGGTTAAACATTAAAATCCTACATACAGCTCTATCATTTCATAAACGACAGTATGATTATGCATTAGTCGTTAAAAGAGAGTATGAGTGTGAACATAAAACTTACTTTTATTTCTTTATTTCTTGAGGAAGTTGTTTCTTGTCTCAAACCAATCAAGAAACTTTGGTGCAGTCACAGACTCTGACCTGAATTTTAACAGCCATATTAAAACACAAATCACAAAGTCAGCATACTATCATCTTTACAATTGAATTATCCTGACAGGATGATTAGCAGCCCTTATTATTCCTCACTAAAACCAAGGAAGTGAATTATATCACTGCAGGTTTTTACACCGACTTCCTGTCCTGTTTTTAAAATTCTGCAGTTAGTTTATAAAGCGTTGAATAGTTTAGGACCTCAATATATTGCTGAGTCAAAACTAGACATGAAAAAGCACCTTTCAGTTTTTATTCTCCACATATCTGGAACAAACTCCCAGAAAACTGCATCTCTGCTGTAATTCTCAGTTCTTTCAAATCAAGACTTGAGACTTTTGTTTTAGCAGCTGCCTCAAATAAGTCAAACAAATATGCATTTCTTACACTTTTGTTTCTTTTAAATTTAATGCGTTTAAATGTTTTACATAGAGCAGTTTGATTTGCTTTGTACTTGCCTTAGCACAGATTCCGGGTCACGTCTGGTATCTGAAATTTATTTAAAAAGAGACAGCAAAATTTGAAAAAGTTGCTTAATTTCTTAAAAATACTGCTGCAAAATGAACATGCACACATTTTTACATTTGTATTGAAATATAAGCAGTTTAATTCCAATGAATACCTTATAGATTTATTAGACCCCTGTATATATTTTACTGTATATATGACAGGAGGGAGTGTATTAATACTGTCCCATGTTTAAAAAACACTCAATCCACAGAGAAACATACACAGCCTGTATCCAGAAACTGTGCCTTAAAACAAGCAGTCATGACTTACGTGAAGTTGTGATGTCACAACTATACAGTCACCACCAACACCCCCCACAGCCATTTAAAGAGGAGGAGGAGAGGCTTAGAAAGAAGCTTGAGAAAAGAAGAGTAAAACTATACTGAGATGATCTTTGCTACTTAAAATCTTGTTCGGGATGTTAAAATTCCAAATAAAAAGCATGAAAGTGTAGAATATGGGACATTTAAATGGTACAAAAATAACCAGTTAACTACCTGACCCAAAAAAGAGAAATATCAATCTTCAGGAATCAAGTAATAGTTAATAACTTAGACCTACAGCTTTTCTGCAGTAATGGACTTAAATAAAGTTTGGAAAGTTGATGCAAACATTTCCTACAAGTGAGCAAGATAATCCACATTGTACCTCTGGGCTGTCACATCATCATCTGTCACA
Organism: Lepturacanthus savala; assembly: GCA_030544235.1. Taxonomy (NCBI): domain Eukaryota; kingdom Metazoa; phylum Chordata; class Actinopteri; order Scombriformes; family Trichiuridae; genus Lepturacanthus; species Lepturacanthus savala. The sequence continues at coordinate 22,327,170 of CM060462.1, read as the reverse complement.
TGACACATTAAACTGTGACAATTTTAATAAAAACTGAAAAATCAAAGGTGTTCTAAAACTTAGAATGTTGATGCCATGGAAAAGTGAGAAAGTCTGTAGTTCAGGGGGAAGTAGTAAAGCTGGAGGGGTCAGAAGCTACATACTGCAGCGATAAAGACGGTTCACCCGGAGGATGTCAACAGGACTCATCTGGGTGGCCCTGCCAATGGCCACGTTGCTGCTGGGAATGGGAATAATGGTCGGCTGCCTGTTCCTAGAAAAGGCAAACCTGTGGTGTAAAAACACAGCAGGGAAGAGAAAGTTAGAACGAAAACCTAAAACCATTTTACGTTTTCATAACTGCAGCTGCATGAAGAAACACAACAACAAACTGAGTCTGACACATCATCACCTTATAAAGTTGGTCTGACTAAGATGCCTTTATACACTTCTAGCAAACATAGAGCACTATTAACAATATTTGGATAAGTGGTTTTGTCTCCACCTGAGATACTCCTGGCTCTTCATGTGTAGCTGGTGAACATAGAACACATTCATCTATTAAAGAGCCAGATACTTCTCATAAGTTGGAGGCACCAAAACAAGAGTGGAAAGGAAGGGATTTCTTTAAGAGGGGATCTGTCCATGGTCAGTAAGGAGACAAAGAGTGTCCTGTAACTCTTTTTGTATGTGAGCTTTGTGTTAGAACAGATTTAAAATAACAAATTAAATATTGTTGCATAATTCCACTTCACTTTAGTATAATTATGCTGTTCAATGAGTGAACACTGACAGCTACCTTCCATAGTGCATGACAGAGTTGTAGTCATAGGGAGTTCCAAGGTTCCTGGTCTGGATCCTCCTGAAATTGTGCTCCTGACCTGTAAGAGAATCCCACAAGTCAATAATTCAGATTCGCCCCAATGGGCTTTACAGTTTGTACAATAGTAACACAACATCCTTGTGTCCTTAAACCCTCACATCAAACAGGGAAATCTCACTAAAAACTCTTTAAAAGAAGAAGAAACCTCAGGAAGAGAAACAGAGGTAGGATCCTTTTTCCAGGACAGAGAGACGTGTGTGTGAAGAGGATGGAAACAAAACATTTAGAACAGGAAAAGTTGAGTATGATAAATAAAATAGAATATCAGAAATATATTGAATTGTGGTGTATGAGGTGACAGGATCCATTGCAATTTAGTGTTTTCCATGAAAGGTCACACTTTTACTTACCACCATGAGTTGTAATATGAATAAAAAATATAGTCAAGACACTGACAATATTTTTTTTCCTTCAAACTTTGCTTTCGTCAAAGGAAGGTCAGTTTTGTAGCTTCTCTAACCAGCTAAACTGTTTCCAATGGGGCTGACATGATAGCATCAAGGGTTTTCTAATCATCCATTAACCTTCTGATGCATTGAGCAAACACATTGTACCATTAGAACACTGGAGTGATAGTTGCTGGAAATGGGCCTCTATACACCTATGTAGATATTGCACCAGACATTTGCAGCTAGAATAGTCATTTACCACATTATCTTCATTGAAAAAAACAGCGGTTTTCTTAAAAAAACAAGGAAATTCCTATGCAACCCCAAACTTTTGAAAGGTAGTGTAGGTGAAAGTGCAGAAAGTGTTAAGTAAACAACTAAGAAAGACTGTGATCGTAGTGTGACCCACCACGAATGACGTTCTGGAGCAGGATTCTAACGTGCTGGTCTCTGTCGGACCTGGTCTGTTCGTGGTTGAATCCCAGGGCGTGGAGCATCTCGTGCTGGATGATCTGTTGGAAAACGCAACCCTGACGACTCAGAGACACGACCTGGGATCTACCACGACGCCCGACGAACGAGAAACACCTGAAACACAACAGAAGACCAAACATCAGAGAGGACACATCTTTGACCTGAGACACATCATGTGGTGTTTGACCTTTGGTTTAACCAGCGTCTATGAGTGTGTTCAGACATGCTTATAGTGTGTGTGTGTGGTCCATACCCTCCACGAGACTGGATGTCCACAAAGTCCCTCTGTCTGTTTAAGGGGGTGAAGCGGATGCAGGTTGATGCAGCAAAAGACCTCAGACCTCGAATGATGGTGTCTCTCTCTCTCCGGGCTGGACAGAAACATTTCACATCAGTTTAGACTGAGGTTTTATTGTTTTAAATGTGATGAAAAACATCAGTTTGATGATTTATATCAGGGGCGTCAAACATGCGGCTATCAGGTCCATTGGATGATTGTATAAAAGGAGACAAATAAATGCACCAGTTCCTGTTTCTTCACAGAAATGTGAAGTCAATGAGAATCTTTCAGGGCTCAAGGGATATGATATTTCCAGATTTGTTTGGGAAATGGTTTGTAAGGCAGGAGATAAATGAAATGAAGAAATGAAATGTTATCAGTGGAAAATATCTTAGAAAGATTTGGCTCTACTCATTGTTGGACTAATTCTGCCAAAAATAAGATATTTTCTCTTGGTAAATTTTAATTCAGTTCAATATGGAATAACTTGGTTATAATAGTGTTGAAATTGCTCCTGTTTTTGTAAATTAAAGGTTAATTAACAGTAATAATATTTATAATGTGTTTCTCCACATAAAAAGGGGGAGAAAATGTATAGATGTTGTTATTTATATAGCTAAAACTGTTGAGATTAAATTGCCCAGAATGTGGCCCATGAATTAAATTGAGTTTATCATCACAGATTTAAAGCGTTAAGTTCAGTTTAAACATTTCTAGTCACTCAAATTTAATTCAGTACATACAAAAGTAATGTAATATTAAAAGATATTTTAAATATCTATAGTTACAGATAATAATAATAATAATATAATCTGACATGCTAGAACACAGTAGAAGTAAAATAAAGTCGTAAAATAAATACAATAAATACAATAAATTCACTGAAGATCATCTTTTATACAGCATTACCCACCAAAGCTTTGCTAACATCAGCTATAGCTACCATAAGCTAGTTAAATAAGGATGTGTCATGTATTTCCCATCCAGCTTCACAAAACCAACGTTTTGCATAATCAGTGAGACTTACAGTACTGGTTGGAGATGCGGTACGGCACATAGACGTTTCCATCAGTGGCTTTAGGCCACAAACAGCCTCGTGCAGTGCAGGGATCAGCGTTCCCCAGACCCAGCGGCATCGCTATGTCTCCAAACATCACCAGAGGATCCTCCAGGTTTTTTCCTGTAAAATGACATGACGATGGTTAAAAAAAACATTTTCATTTTTCATCCGTATCAGCTGCAGTAGAGATGAACACACCCAGATTGGCATTGGCCTTCTCTAACAGCGTAGAGATGCTGAAATCCTCCTCATCTGTGCTGTTTCCTGCGGAAGAGAAACAGTTCATGTAATTTGATGTAACCCAACGAAGAGCTTTATAATTACATGTAAACTATATATTGAAATCAAGAAAATACATTTCACTTCATCAAATCTAGGCCTTTCTTACCTGAGGATTGATCACTTTCAAATGAAGCCTGTAATAAGACAGAAAGGTAGAAAGGTTCATCAAATGCAGTTGAACATAATCTTCTCATATGTATAATTACAATATTTAAAGGAAATCTTGTCTTTTGTGTAACTTCAGATAGTCACGTTAGATAGATCACAATAGATACATTCTGAAAACACACAGTCTTTTTCGTTCCATAAGAATTCACACATTATCTTTTAGAAACACTCTCTAATAATATAAATGTGCTGATTGATTCTTACCTGCAGAGGAAAACTCTGGACAGAGCAGAGGAGGACGCTGAGCACAGCAGCCTGCAGCAACATGATGGCTGGTTACAGAACAGCAGCAACACACCAAGAAGACGCACCAGGAGACTAAAGATCTCAAGCTTAAATATGGGGTGAAAGCCAACTAAACCTCATCCATAGGCGTGTTGCTCAATAGTGAAGGAACTTCGGTAAATGTGCCAACACCAGAATGTACACATAGTTCCTTACAAAAAGGTCCTGGTTTTAAAATCCTATGTAAGTCAAATATAAGGAATGAGCAGAAAAAGACTCAGAAGATAGATGAGATGATTCCTTTTATTATATAAAAACTTAAACTAAACTTAAATTAAATAATTCTAAAGGAAAAGAGGAAATACACAAATGGACAAAATGGTTGATACCCCTCTATTAAAGAAAGAAAAACTCACAATGGTCACTGAAATAATATGAAACTGCCAAAAGAAATGAGAAATAAAAATTCAATCAAAAATTGGCGAAGAAGTTAAATTTCAAGTATAGAAATATATATTTTTATACTTGAAATCTATGTTATATGAGGTTATTTCTGTAATACTCTATTTTAATCATTATAAATGTACCAAAGAACAAGCTCTTGGAGTATGAGGATCCTGTAGAAACATGCAACACACAGACAAACTGAGCTACACCTGCAGCTCAGTTTACTGTATGTGTTAAATGATCCTGGGAACAAACTATTTCATTCCACTGCATGTGTGTGTGTGTGTGTGTGTTTTAATACAGATATAGTGGCATGACAAATGAACTTAAACCTGAATTGCACAAAGCGGCTGCACTGCATCACACATGCAATGAGCATGAATTCCATCTTCGTGTGCATGTTATTGCAATGATATTTTCACATTTACACAACCGCTCTGTGGGTAAATTCAGAGGGGCTGAGTTGCACGACTTCTCTAAATGTGGACATGGTTGCGCTTCATGTTTGGTTTACACACCTTTTTGCAAAATCTTGCAAAAACAGGAACAAAGTCGTTGTATCACTAAATGAACTCTTAATATATCTTAATGAAAAAAAAGGTCAGAATGACAATGTTGCTGTTTTCACTTCTGTTCTTCTCCAATTCGTGCAATTGTAATGCGTAAGTGCACATGTCCAGCCAGCAAACCGCTTCTGTAAAAGTAGTGATGTACACAAAAATACAAGGCTTGTGTCGTGCATCAGAGAAATCAAACTAATTCTAATCAGATGTGAAAAAGCCTCTATGCAACATTCTATATTTCATGTTACAGTGATACATTTGCAGGCGTTTGCCATTAAAAATATTGAATGCACATCATGGCACAAATCAATTTTTCTACATAGAACAGCAAAAGGAATGAGAATAATAGGTGGAAAATTAGTATTATATTGTAGTAGGATATTAACGTATACTGCACTTGAAGAACTTTTTATTGCACTTTAGTTTTTGAGATGGTATTTAATTTAATGTAGATGTTTATTTTATCAAGTTTTGTGTCATGTTCTGCTGACCCATTGGAAAAGAGATCTTCATCTCAATGGGTTTATTACCTGGTTAAATAAAGGTTAAATAAAAGAAATAAAGTATAGATTACTTTGTTTACTGTGGCATTCTACAGTATTATAATATTTATTGTGATTTTCTGCAGTCGTATAGATCATGTCAGATTTCATAACCAAAATCGAAACAACATCTGGTAAGAACACTATAACAGAAGAAGAAAAGAAAACATTGCATTGTGTTTCCTTAAATTCTATTAAGGCTATTAGTCTATTACCAGGCCAATAAATCACTGCTGTTGTCCAGAGACACTACTGGTTCATGTTAAAAATAACAGCATATATAGGCCAAATCTAGGTAACTTGACGGGAAACCCTATGTACAATCACATTGTTCCTGTTTTTGCAATATTTTGCAAGACAGTGTGTAAACCAATTAGTGCAACCGTGCCCACAATTAGAGAAGTCGTGCAACTTTGCGCCTTTTAAGAAGAAGGGTTGTGCAAATATGAAAACCTTAATGATGTAATTCCAGCTCATGTTATCTGTGCTGCTGTGCAGCCGCTTAGTGCAGCTCAGTTTGTTCGTGTGTTACATTGTTTTTACATGTTTATTGTCAGATTCATAGTGAAAAATTTAGATAGTCGCTTATTTTGCATCACCCTGTCTTTCTGCTTATGTCACTGACTGGTCATAACACTTAGAATCAATTAGAATTATGAAGTGTTTATTTAAACTTAAAATGACCATTTTACTTCAAGCTATAATAGATATAGTTCACATTCATGTAAGACAAAAATGCCTAAGTTAAGGCACAATTCTACCCAAGTCATTTTTTATTTGTTAGAGAATTGATCTATTTCTTTTTTGTGCATTCGTTCACACATCTGTTTGAATGTACAGTTAAAATATCAATACAAAATATACATAAATATAAAAAATACAATGTGATTTATAAAAAAGTGTTGTTTTTGTCCAAAAACATTATGTCATCATTCAAATTGTTACATTACTAAAAACATAAATTATTGAATACAACTAAAATATCTAGTATAATTGTCCCACCTTCACTATTCATAGACAACTATTATTTCTCAATATCAACGCTTGTAATAATGTATCTTATATCTAAAAGCACTGAATTTATGTAGAATGAACAAAAAGGAAGTGCATTTGGAATTTAAAATACTATTTATTAATAAAACCATCAAGTTCTGAGGTCAGTGCAATGCATTACATAGGAAAATAATGCTTTTACTGGATATTTATATAGACTTTTACTGGATTGTAAAAGCAGGACTTCTTCTCTCACTGATATTGTGTAACATGCCATATTTGGATGAGGTTTAGTTGGCTGTCTCACCAATATAAGCTTGAGATCTTTAGTTTCCTGGTGCGTCTTCTTGGTGTGTTGCTGCTGTTCTGTAACCAGCCATCATGTTGCTGCAGGCTGCTGTGCTCAGCGTCCTCCTCTGCTCTGTCCAGAGTTTTCCTCTGCAGGTAAGAATCAATCAGCACATTCATGTTATTATGGTCAGTTTCTAAATGATAATGGTTGAATCGATAAAGAACACATATGAACAGTTTTGAGATTGTATCCATTGTTGCATCAGATCAATTCAACTGCTTTTAGTGAACGCTTCTCTCTCTGCATCCTATTACAGGCTTCATTTGAAAATGGTCAATATTCTGGTAAGAAATGTCTAGATTTAATGAAGTAAAATGCATTTATATAGGTTTTGTACAAATATAGAGCAATTCATTAAGTAACATCAAATTACACTACTGTTCAAAAGTTTGGGGTCACTTAGAATTTTCCTTATTTTTCTTTTTTTTTATTTCAATGAAGATAACTTTAAACTAATCATACTGTCTGGTTTTTGGTGCTATATCTACATAGGTGCATAGAGGCCCATTTCCAGCAACTGTCACTAATGGTTCTAATGGTACAATGTATTTGCTCATTGCATCAGAAGGTTAATGGATGATTAGAAAACCCTTGATGCTAACATGTTAGCACAGCTGGAAACAGTTTAGCTGGTTAGAGAAGCTAGAAAACTGACCTGAGGAAAATATATTATTTCAAATACAAATAATAATTTCTTACCTTATCTTAAACAAAGGTGTGACTTTTAATTAATTGGGGTCTGGTTGATCCCAAACATTTGAACGGTAGTGTATATTAATAATCGGTTTCTCTTCCGCAGGAAAATACACTGATGAGGAGGATTTCAGTATCTCTACGCTGTTAGAGAAGGCCAATGCCAATCTGGGTATGTTCATCTCCACTGCAGCTGCTTTGTGTTCTCAAATCTCATAAAATATGACAAAACCTCATGTTTGGTGCAAAAGAGGAAGACAATCCTCAATTCTACGTGTCAACTGAGATGACATAATTCAAGCATTGCAGTATATTATCCTATACAAAAGACGAAAACTTTTTCTCAATGATTATCATGTCATTTTACAGGAAAAAACCTGGAGGATCCTCTGGTGATGTTTGGAGACATAGCGATGCCGCTGGGTCTGGGGAACGCTGATCCCTGCACTGCACGAGGCTGTTTGTGGCCTAAAGCCACTGATGGAAACGTCTATGTGCCGTTCCGCATCTCCAACGAGTACTGTAAGTCTCACTGATTATGCAAAACGTTGATTTTGTGAAGCTGGATGAGAAATACATGACACGTCCTTGTTCGGTTCAGTAAATCCGGTCATTAGCTTATGCTAGTTATAGCTAATGTTAGCAAAACTCTGATGGGTACTGGTGTATCAAGGATGATCTTCAGTGAGTTTGCTGAATTTATTGATGACCCACTGAACTGATGTGAAGTGTTTGTGTCCAGCCCGAAGAGAGAGAGACACCATCCTCCGAGGTCTGAGGTCGTTTGAAAATTCCACCTGCATCCGCTTCACCCCCTTAGACGGACAAGAGGACTTTGTGGACATCCAGTCTCGTGGAGGGTATGGACCAATGCGTTGTACCAGGGGTGGGCAATCCTGGTCCCGAAGGGTCGGAGTGGGTGCAGGTTTTTGGTTCCAACCAAGCAGGAACACACCTGATTCTACTAATGAAGAATCAGAGTCCTTATCAAGGACTCTAGTAGTTGATTAATAGAATCAGCTGCCCACCCCTGCACTATATCATGGGACCACCTCGTCCACTATGAGAATGCCATGACCCTGTTTACACCAAGAGGCTCAGACCACAGCTGCTCAATGCTCAATGTGTAGTAAATGTAAAATGACCTGAGACACATTGTGTTTTATGTGGGACATTTAGACCTGTTGAGGGGGTAAAAAGAGATTTTCCTACTCCGCCCCCCCAACCTGGACCCTGCTACAGCAGGAATTGAAGGTACCTAGCTTGATTCCCTTAGGGGAGTTTAAACTTCGACTCGGAAGGCTGAAGGGTACGTCTGCAGTGGTTTGCACATGCTTTTAATCCTATTTCATTCTGTCTTTGTGCATTTTCTTACCCCAGAAACCCAGTTGTTCTTCCTAATCAGTTGTTATAGTAGCTGGGAATTATTTAAACAGTAAATATACTTTTACTGTTAAGAGAATGTTAATTTCTGAGTCTAAATCAACCTGCAAGAGCCTTCTACAAGTGGACTTGACTCAGACACACAGAACTATTAAATTTACATCAATGATGAGAGGCTTGGAAACTCAAAAAGAGACCAGATAATAAAACAGCAAAGCTAAGAAACTCTTACTTGAAATGCAGAGAGGGTGTTTCATTTAGGATAAGCAAGAGCTTACAGCAAAATTAGTAAAAGTCCAAAATGTTATGAATTCAACACTCAACAGGGTCTAATATCAGTTTCCCTAACCTCTCTCTTTAATTTCCCTAACTCTGAGCTACCCACAAACCCTCCTGAATGTTCTGTGTTTACATTGTCTAATTTGTTGGAACTTTGTCTAATTTTAAATTTAAAAAATGTCAAAGCTCTTGTCCTGTTTGATGTTTGGTCTTCTGTTGTGTTTCAGGTGTTTCTCGTTCGTCGGGCGTCGTGGTAGATCCCAGGTCGTGTCTCTGAGTCGTCAGGGTTGCGTTTTCCAACAGATCATCCAGCACGAGATGCTCCACGCCCTGGGATTCAACCACGAACAGACCAGGTCCGACCGGGACGAGAATGTTCGGATCCTGCTCGAGAACGTCATCCCCGGTGGGTCTTCATGATGTAGATTATACAATATCATTCAAAAGTTTAGGGTCACTCAAACAATTTAGTGTAGATATTGCACTAAAACCCAGACATTTGCAACTAGAATAGTCATTTATCACATTAGCAATGTATAGAGTTCATTTCTGATTAGTTTAAAGGTATCTTTAATGAAAAAAACTGTGCTTTTCTTTAAATAAGCAACTTCTATGTGACCCCAACCTTTTGAAAGGTAATGTACATACAGCTACATCACTTCATCACGTTGTTTCAGATGGTATAAAGAAATTCAAGGTGTGAACGATGTGCTTCTCAAGACATCCTGCAGCTATTACTATTCAGACTTTTCACCTACTGCACTTTTCAGCAATTTTTACTGGTAAACTTGATCAAATTTAAATGACTTGTGGGATTCTCTTCCAGGTCTGGAGTACAATTTCAGGAAGATTGAAACCAGGAACCTTGGAACTCCCTATGACTACAACTCTGTCATGCACTATGGAAGGTAGCTGTCATTGTTCACTCATTGAACAGTATAATTATACTAAAGTTAATTAGTTATTTCAAATCTGTCTCAGGTGGAGACGAAAGAATATTGGACTTATATCTAACAAGTTTTGTTGCTTATCCAAAGATTCTTAATAGTGCTCTATGTGCTCTAGAAGTGTTTAAAGGCATCTTAGTCAGACCAAATTTATAAGGTGATGATGTGTCAGATTACATACATGCAGATTTATATTATTAACATTGTCATTTCAGCTTGTTGTTGTGTTTTTCTGCCCCAAATTATGCAATTATAACATGACAAATCATTTTTAAAGGACATATACACATGTACTTCAAGAGTTACTGGACAGTATTTGCAATTATTGGCTATGCATAGCATTTGTCGCTAATATTTTAAAAGGATTTTTTATAAAGTAAAATTGTCCGTCAATAATTCCTGGAGTCGATCGGCCATTAACAACATATTCACATTCACTGGTTCTAGATGAAGCATCTTCACACCTGGATTTTTTTCCTCTTTCAGCTCCTAGCGATTTGTGTCGGATGAACTTTTATGGCTACAGATTTCCAGAAAAGCAAAGAAACAACAATGCTGACATTAGAACATTAAAAAGTCTAGAGAACAACAACAGAAAAGCACAGTAACAGCAAAATTGCAATGAAACGTTAACAGATAATAGTGGTTCTAGGTGTATATTCTAACTTCCTCTTCATTGCTGTCTTTTCATCACAGGTTTGCCTTCTCTAGGAACTTTGAACCAACTATTATTCCCATCCCAGACAACAACGTGGCCATTGGCAGGGCCACCCAGATGAGTCCTATCGACATCCTCCGGGTGAACCGTCTTTATGAATGCAGTGTGTACCTTCTCACCCCTCCAGCTTAGTTTTCTATCTGTTTTCCTTTTGTATCTTCACTCTGAACAACAGACTTTCTCACCTTTCCATTTATATTTACCTTCCTACCCACGTGCCAACAATACTCTCTCATCATAATACTGTTAATGTTTCTATCACCCTACTGACTAAATGGAAAGACTCTAAAATAGACATAGAGATGATTTAACTATATGTTCATTCATGTTCACTTTGCAGCAGTATCAAAAAACAAAGCGACTTTCTCAGATTTTTCTCTCTTTTTTAAATTTATTTCAGATTCAACTATTTACAGACATGACCTGGAACCTGTGCAAAGACTCCGTTTCTTCTAGAAATGAAAGTATGTACACCATAATCAACAACGTGATTTAAAGTAAATATAATACTTTGTTTATACTTAACTTAAAAAAAAAATCTGCCCCAATGTATAATTACACTGTATTTTATAAAAGAATAGAGCTGTGAACATTGGACTTTAGGGTGACACGGTGGAGCAGGGGTTAGTGCTGTTGCCTCACAGCAAGGAAGTCACAGGTTCAAGACCTCCTTGGTCCGGGGTCTGGGACCTTTCTGTGTGGAGTTTGCATGTTCTCCCTGTGTCTGTGTGGGTTTTCACCAGGTACTCCAGCTTCCTCCCACAGTCCAAAAACATGCTGAGGTTAATTGGAGACTCTAAATTGCCCGTAGGTGTGAGTGTGTGAGTGAATGGTGTGTGTGCCCCACGATTGGCTGGCAACCATCTGGGGTGTATCCCTGCCTCTTGCCGTAACGCGCTGGGATTGGCTCCAGCAGACCCCTGTGACCCTAATGAGGAATAAGCAGGTATAGAAAATGACTGACTGACATTAATACCATTATAGTTCAAATATATTTACAGCATAATATTATCAAATCTTACTTCACCACGCTATGAGATAACGGAACACTATGAGGCTTCGTATGTCATAATGTTACAGTTATTGTTTCATAACATGGTGAATATGCAGGTCATAACTCAACCACCACAGAGTTTGAGGGTTGCTGGATTGTGTTTTTGCAGAGTTTGATGAGGGAAACTAAAATTTACCATTAGCCATAGTAGTAGTAGCTCAGCAGCTCACAGCTCTGCTTCGCTGGTCTGAAAACAGCTGGTATCGACCAAAAAAAAAGATAAAGCACTTATTACTATGACTCTAATGAATTTTCAAAAAACTATCCCTTTAAATCTGGTTGTTTTAGCTAAGATTCTGCTACAACATATATTTCACCAACTATGTTTAAGTCTCCTTCAATTGTATACATTTTGGATTTATTGGATTTATTATCCTTTTTATTCCTATGGTCAGTTTCCAATTTTTTAAATTGATTAATTTTGGAACTCTATTGATGACTTATGATTTATTCTCAACTGTGTCTTTCAACAGGAGGCGAATTCATGCAGCTTCGCGCCTACAAGCAACACCAGTGATGCAGCTTGTGCTTCGTGAACATGTTTAATGTAAATCTCTTATCCAAATATCCAAATAACACAGACTAGTGCAGAGTAGTCAGAGCAAAGCCTAAGAACTGAAGAAGACACTTGGATAAGAAGTGAAATGTCGTCCTGGACAAATAAAATTGATTCCAATAGCCGCTGAAACTGCCCAAGACAACAACAAACGCAGGTTTCATCTTATTGTATGTGTTTAACTGCTTGTGCACTTAATAAAAAGTTTGTTTTTTAGATAACGCACATCATGTCAACCTGTTTCTGTTTCTGAGATTCTTATTTATCTGAACCTGGAAAGATAAAAATGTGGTCCACAAATGGAAGGAGTTTTCCTGACTTGACCTAAAAATACTTTTAATAATACAACTAAGAAAATGCACGTTACTGATGATCATATAACAAATATAACGTTCAATCTAACATCAACAATTTAAAGCAATAAACTGTAACACATTAAAAACATTACAGTTTATTATATCAGCTGAATGGTGAGTGTAGTCATGATAAATTCATGAAAAATTGACATAATGTGGGTAAAATACATCTTTAGGCTGCAAACCTTTGAAAAAGGGTATTTATTTTAAATATATGCCATTTCTTCCACATCATTAAAATAAAAACAATGAAATAATATTTAATATGATTTGATTTTACTTGATTTATTTATTTAATTTATTTTTTTATAAATTATTTTTGAATTTCTATATTTCAAAATGGTTATCGTGTAAGAATCTATAGCCTATGTTATAAGTATTTTAAAATAATATATTCTGAAAAAGGCAAATAAGAAAAAAACAAAACAAAATAAAGGCCTATATTCTATTGTCTATAAAGTTTTGCAATAAATATTTGTTCACCTGTACACATGTTTTGTTCTAAGTTTACCAGTTTTATCAAAGCACAGATATATAATTTCATGTTTAATTATAATTATAGAGGTCAAATTAATGATATCTGCAAACTACAACTTCTTAAACTTTTTGATCTTCATGCAAACTATTAAATAGAGAAGGGAAACCATGTGTTTTCAGATAATGAAAAATGGAACAAGTGGCCTTTTCCCACCAATATGGGGATGGAGGTGTTTCTGTCAGTATATACGTGTCTTTACATTATCTGACTGATAAGCCTGTGAATTTGGCTGATTCTCTGAGTTTCCCAGGACTCAGATAATCCATATTTGGTTTCACTGACTCAGTTGATCATGTATAAAACCTGGAGGAAAAACCTCAGCTGCAGACAAAGGATTCAAGGTGAGTTCAGCTGCAAACATTTACAGCAAAAGGTCATGGAAATGAGTGTTTGCCCCCGTTTCTCTCCTCTAAGGTGAAGCTGCAGCTGATTCCTGTCTGTGTCCTGCAGGTCTGTTAGGATGGCTCGCATTTCTGTTTTCAGCTTCTCAGCTCTGGCTCTGCTGCTTCTGTCTGGCTGCTGCTGGGCCGACGATCAGGTAGGATCACACTGTAAGAAGAAGAGGAGACAATGACAGCATAGTGTGATATCTGGGCTTTATCAGACTGTACCATTACTACTTCTGGATGTTATAAACTGCAGGTTTAACCAACCTGTTACATCACATGTGAAGTTTATCATTTGCTCATATCCACAATCATTCTAGATTCATTTCAGCATTTATTCACACCAATGTTGAGGTTTTGCTCACTAGAAAATACAAAAAGTTCATTTTATGGCACAACAAAACAACAGAACAAGGACAAATAGAGAACCACTAAGAATTTTCATAGTCAAATCTGATTCGTCAGATTTAGCCATAGTCGACTTATAGTAGTTTTTAAGTAGCAGCTAGATCTTATTTGTGACTTCAGCATATCAAACATCAGGATAGTTCACATGAAATAGGAACAAACTTAGCGCTAGGGCAAAATGTCAAATATTTTTTGAAATGCAACAAACCTGCCTGAATAACATGTGAAGTTTATCATTTACTCATATCCACAATCATTCTAGGAGATTAATTTCAGCATTTATTTACACCAATGTTGATTTTTTGCTCATTAAAAACACACAAAAAGTTCATTTTATGGCACAAACCACATTTACATATGCATGTACAGGACAACAGATATTTCAGTTTTTATCAGCATTTACAGACTAGTTTTCTCACAGTTGTTGATTCGACCATGTGATGATATATTTATGCAACACTTCATATCTCAAACAGTTTTAAAGTTACTATCACTTTAAGACTGAGGTCTATTTGCTGTTAGCTGTTATTTCATGTCATGTGTTTCTATGAATTTCTAACACTTGTTCTTTTCTTCTCTAATCCCAACCTGAACCTGCAGGCAGGTACGTGATCTATTCTAATTCTATTAATATTGTCCAGTTTAATAACTGATAAATCACAGTGAAATATTATTGTTGATGTGACTGAACAGAGGACATTGAGGAGGACTTGGGAGAACTTTCTGTCTCTGAACTTCTGGAGAGAGCCAACAGTAATCTGAGTGAGTTTAGCTGCTGCAGCCTCCATGTTCCTCTTGTGATTATCATCATCATCAGCAGCAGCTCAGCAGGTTTTAATCAGGCTGTTTGACGTGTTTCAGTCCGTTCTGAAGATGAACCCATGCTGACCGGAGGAGACATCGCCATCGACAGCGAGGCCGAGAAGAACGCCGACCCCTGCACCAGCCGTGGCTGCATGTGGGGCAAGTTTAGTGACGGGAAGGTCTACATTCCTTATTACATCGCCAGCCACTTCTGTGAGTCACGCTCAAATATTCTCTGTCTATTTACAGCAGGTTTTCACTGGTTGCAGTTTCAGTTTCAGTAAATAATTTGAGATTGAACTTTTTATAATGCATAACAGAAGCAAACTGTTTGTTGCTTAATGTTAATACTAGACCTGTTATCATCAGCAGTCAGGACACGTGAAGTCATGACATTACTGACTAAACATAAAAAAAAACACGTAAATGGTAGAATGGTAAAATACATTGATGATTTACAAATCCAGTTGATTAGAAACCTGCATCCTCAATATTACCCATGTGAAATAAATTCATCCATCTTTGGCGTCTTTTAACAACCCCACACACATACACTACCATTCAAAAGTCAATTTAGTGTTTTCCATGAAAAGTCACATTTTTATTTAACACCATGAGCTGTAAAATGAATAGAAAAGTTTTATTCCATTAGTCTTCAGACACAATGAGCAAACACACTGAACCATTAGAACAGTGGAGTGATAGTTGCTGGAAATAGGCCTCTACACACATATGGAGATATTGCACCAAAAACCAGACATTTGCAGCTAGAATAGTCATTTATCACATTAGCAATGTATAGAGTGTATTTACGATTAGTTTAAAGTTATCTTCATTGAAAAAAACAGTGCTTTTCTTTCAAAATTAAGGACATTGTCAGTGACCCTAAACTTTTTAATGGTAGTGTACCTGATTATCTATACAGAGCAACTCCTTCAAATTAATCTGGACTCACTAAAGTTGATTTTTGTTAATATGTAATTTACTTGAAGATAATTATCATTGTTCTAGCATCTTATATTGGTGTTGGTATGGAACAGTGATGTTCAGGTAACAATAGTCTTTGCCTAGTGTTTATTGTATTGTAGATAAAATGCTGC
This sequence comes from Lepturacanthus savala, assembly GCA_030544235.1. Lineage (NCBI taxonomy): Eukaryota > Metazoa > Chordata > Actinopteri > Scombriformes > Trichiuridae > Lepturacanthus > Lepturacanthus savala. The sequence goes on along the minus strand of CM060462.1, from coordinate 22,311,311 downwards.
AACTTAAATCAGACTTAAATTACAGTTTCTGTAGTTTAAATTGATGCTTTGATTATTCAGATGCTCCAAAACCTGTTTTCTGAAGTAGTTTGATCCATAAAAACCTATATTTTTGGTTCTAATATGTCTTAGATGTTGGTATGGAACAGTTTTTGCTGAATGTTATGTGCTGTGGTCCTGCAGCCTCCAGGGAGAAGGCCATCATCACCCGTGGTCTGGACTCCTTCTCTTCCTTCTCCTGCATCCGCTTCAGACCCAGCAGAAGCAGCGACCGTGACTGGCTGAGCATTGAGTCCAAGGACGGGTAGGAAACCGATGCCAGAGAAACACCTTGAGTCCAAAGCTCCTCTGAGTTGTCTTCAGCTTTCCTCTGATCCCCTGCAGCTGCTACTCCTTCGTGGGCCGTCGTGGTGGTCAGCAGGTGGTGTCTCTGGCCCGTCGTGGATGCCTTTACCACGGCACCGTGCAGCATGAGCTGCTCCACGCTCTGGGATTCAACCATGAACAGACCCGCTCTGACAGGGACAACCACATCAGAGTCCTGCTGCAGAACGTCCAGTCTGGTAAGGATCGCCTCTTTACAGATAGTCCTCTTAGAGCCAAGAGAGATGCACATTCAAATAGATTCATTTACATCAAACTTTACTGCTTATATACAGTGCAGGCCAAACGTTTGGACACACATTCTCATTCAATGTGTTTTCTTTATTTTCATGACTATTTACATTGTAGATTCTCACTGAAGGCATCAAAACTATGAATGAATTGAGTTTCCCAATTACTTCCTCTCTTCATGACTGTCAAGCTTCGAAACTTAAAAATATTTTTTAAAAAAGGTAAATAATTAAAGGTAAATAATTATGTTTTGATTTTAGGAATGGAGCACAACTTCAGGAAGATTGCCACCCTGAACCAGGGAACTCCCTATGACTACAACTCTGTCATGCAGTACCACAGGTGAGATCAAATCAATCAACCGGCTTCAAAACAGGAAATTAATAATTATAACTAAATAAGTTACTGAGTTTGATAACTGCATTTATGGTAAAGTAATATATCATGGATTATCCTTGAGAAACCGTCTAGACTGCAATGCAAAAATGTGAAAATATCTTGTTTTTGGTGCAATTAGTCCAATATTTAGTTGAATTATCTCATTCCACTGCTTGATTTTAGTCAATTTAATATATTTTTTAAGAAAACGTTAATCTTATTTTCCTAAAACAACTGTATTTTGTGCTGTAGGTACGCCTTCTCCAAGAACAACCAGCCCACCATGGTCCCCATCCCCAACGCTAACGTTAGCTTCGGTAACGCTAAGGAGATGAGCAGGAACGACATCACCAGACTCAACAGGCTCTACAAGTGCTGTGAGTGTCTGTCGTACATTTTCCACCACTTAAATTAGCTTAAATCTTAATTAATCTAAAAGACTTTACTTGTTTAGAGTAATAATGTCCATTTGGATAGAACAAGTACAACCAAGCTGCTGTATTGTCTATTCCTGTCTTGTAAAATGAGAGGCATGTGAATACACATCTTGTGAGAATGTGAAGAATCTAGAGCTGCACATGTGCGCTAGTGAATGCAGAGTAGTAACTAATTAGTAACTCTGAAGTTACTCTAGCTAATTTGTGTAGCTATATAGAGTCTTTGTTGAATACCACTGTTTCTGCAGGGGTATTCAACACTGTTACAGCATCTATATAATATGTTTTCATGTGCAATAAGAAAGTTTAGGCTTAACAACAATATGGATGATGAATATAAATTGAAGATGAATAAGGAGATCTACAAGATTTGATTTTTTTTCAATAAAATGTGCAAAATTTGCGCAAAAGAAGACATGTTCGTCCGCACATCAAGAAACAACATCTACCTGAGCACATTAAGAATATAAATCACTGACATATACACACTAGTTGTGATTCACGCATTGACTTTACGCTGATTTTTAATCTGATCAGTCTCTTTGCTGCTTATATTTACAGAAGAAGCCTGTTCAGACGTGTTGGAGAAACACCAGAGATCATCTCCTCGTCCTCAGTAGAGCTCACCAGCAAAATATTCACTGACGATTCAATAAATTTATTTTAACTGCATTCTTTTTGTGTGTTTTTATAATAAGGAATAAATGTGTTAATAAGAAAATAAGACAACACAGGCAGATGACAGCAGGATCTCAGCAGAACAAACAGAAATACTGTACTGCAAAACTATTACACTGGAAGATAATTTAACTTATTTTATTTTTGTACGGATTTGGGTCCGTTTGTTCTTTTAAGAAAACAAAATTAATACAGATAAACCAAAATATCCTCAAGTACTTTTACTTTTACTGCTGTCCAGTTTTAATAGATTATATATTGTCACCCTTTTAAAATAATGGCTTATGCCATTTTTTCAAGGTTTTGGGAAAACAAAAAACTGCATCAGCTGCACAGAATATTGTATTTATTAATCATTTTAATCATAACATTGTTCTATGTAGACATACATAGAACAATGTGTGTCACTTATATAACTTTTAAGAATAAAGTGACTCAGGCCAATTTTTAAACATTCTAGTGTGACTTTAGTCAAATTTGAACCTGGTTTAAAACTGTAATTTTATTCCATAGTGCAAACTCTGAAATTACATTATCTGGAGTTAAATAAAACTAATGTAAGGGCCCTTTTACATCACTTTCCCAGGTCTTCTTTGCCTGTTTTTTATTGAACGTAACTCATTTAACCATTCAAGTCTCTAGAATAATCCCCCCAAAAATAATTTTTTACATGGGATAAATAGGTGTTTATTTATGGGCAGATTTGTGCAAACAGCAACTATAATAGTCATTAAAATACTGTTTTAGAATAGAATAGAATAGAATAGAATAGAATAGAATAGAATAGAGCAGGTTCAAGACCTCCTTGGTCCTGGGTCTGGGACCTTTCTGTGTGGAGTTTGCATGTTCTCCCTGTGTCTGTGTGGGTTTTCACCGGGTACTCTGACTTCCTCCCACAGTCCAAAAACATGCTCAGTTTTATTGGCGACTCTAAATTGCCCGTAGGTGTGAGTGTGTGAGTGAATGGTGTGTGTGCCCCACGATTGGCTGGCGACCATCTGGGATGTTTCCCTGCCTCTCGCTGTAACACACTGGGATTGGCTCCAGCAGAGCCCTGTGATCCTAATGAGGAATAAGCAGGTATAGAAGATGAGATGAGATGAGAATAGAATAGAAAGCCTGTTTTGTCATTATACAAGGTAGAATGAGATTTAAAGCTTCACCATAAAGTGCACACATAAATAAACATAGGAAGAATATATACAATACAACTAATATAAAAAATACTAACAACTATACATAACATACATAAACTCTGCAGAACTTGTGGAGCGATAAGAGGTACCAAGACACATTGAGAGTAAACAAATACACATGCAAAGAAAAGAGTGCAAAATAGAAAAAAAAAATGACGTATAACATGATTGATAGTGACTCAACTGATATAATTATATGCATGAAATCTTTGGAAAAAACCTTTATCTTAAATAGGTTCAGTATAAAATGACAATCATAGATTTAGCACCTCTTGGGCTTTAATGGGTTAAGTATCTCAGCCATTCAGTTGCAGCGACTCGCCGCTAGATGGCGCCAGTGACGTAACGAGCTCACGCATCGCTGATCCGCTGAAAGAAGAGCGAGAACAACTTCCGGTCTGTCCTGTCTCTCCAAAAATGGCGGACACGTGCGGCCAGGTGTTGTTGGGATCGGGGCTCACCGTCCTCTCCCACCCGCTGATGTACATCAAAGTCCTGGTTCAGGTAAGCGGGGAGGCGGCGGCGGGTCCCGCAGGGAGGTTAAAGGTCAGGCGGCTGCTGTCAGCGAGCCTCCGCGGCGGAGGAACGGCGAGCGGCCGGACTCCATTGAGATTAACGCGATTTTACGTCGCCTGGCTCGCGTTTGAACGGACGCGCAGCGCGAGAGCGGAACTTCGCGGCTCCCACGAAAAACGAGCACGGACCCTTCGATTCGGCTCGCGTCTTATTCACGTAGCCGCCACCGTTCCGGTAGCAGCGCCGGTTTCCGTGAGGCGTCCCGTGTGTTGTCCCTGTGACCTTCCGCTGCCAAAACACCGGAGCAGCGAATGACGGGACGTAAAGGAGCGAAGTCTGCGGGGCTGATGGACGCCGAACCGCAGCTCAGGGTCCACACTTCGGTTTTTGCGGAGTGGAAACTATAAGAACCGGTGCCGGTCCTCGGACATCCCGTCCGGACCCGAGTCCGGGTTTTCTAATCAGATCAAGCGCATTAGCTGTCATTAGCTGCGGCGCTCCGATGTTAAAACCCATTATTATATTTATTCGGTGCACACAGGCGATGTGAACATGTGTAACGGGATCAAATATTCTATATTTGATTTGTCATGGCGACGTTTTTATTAAATAAACGGAATTAAAGCGCAGGAACGTTGATTCAGTCGCTAAAGGATGTGTCCCATTAAATTATGCCCCCCCCCTCCAATGATTCAAGATTCAAAGTGTTTATTGTCATATACACCGGGTAGAAACAAGTTACTCTGTATAATGAAATTCCACATGAATGCCGCATCAATAGGAATAAAAATAGTAGTGAGGTATTAAAGTTAAGATAAAATAGGCTCACGAGTAACAATATAAATACACACTATAAATAGGCAGGTTATGAACAGATTTACAAGGAATGAGCAGTATGAATAGTGCAAAAAGTCAGGAATAAATGATGTCCCCTCTGTAATTATGTCCCCCCTCTCCGGGTAATTTAAAAGCAGTTCTGGTTCTGTTTCGTTGTGATGACAGATAGCAGGTTGTTAAATGAGACAAACAGCGCCCTTTGGCCCACTAACAACTCGGAAGCTGACACTTCCGGTTTGCTAACTACACTGAAAAAAATGTCTTGTTGAAATTACTTTATTATCTCAAGTGGTTTCATGAAATTTAATTAAATTGCATTTATATCTCGACTTGTACCTTATATTTATTATAATTGTGCTATAATCTGTATATATTTATATAATTCCTAATAATGTACACAGAATAGTTAACATGTAATTTATTTTTTTTTTCCAATAATTCCATGTGCAACTATCTACTCACCTACCTCATACCATGTTTACAATAACGATGTAGCAATAACAAGGTGTGTGTAGGCATTTACTTTTGTTTATTTATTTATTTTCTCTGTTGGTGTTGATATTTAGGGTGTTTTCTTTACTATATTGTCTATAGTTTTATAATGGTGATGTATGTGATGTGTTTTCCTGAGGGAACCTCCCAAAGGGATCAATAAAGTCCTATATAATCTAATCTAAATTAATTTATCCCACTCTAGATATATATTTTAAAGAAATTCACAAATCAATTTTAATTATTTCTGTTGTTTTCCTCCAAACTGATATATTCTATCAAATGAACTTTACATGATAATCTTGAGACAACTTCTACAAACCAAACTCGGTGCAGTTTTCTCCTGTTATTCAAATGTTTATTTGTGTGATATGACGCCAATAATCAGCCACATAGAGGAGCTAGAGGGACATTCCACTCAAATCACACATTTTATATTTTATTTTACACCAAAGTCGTTTTAGTAATATCAATGTTATCGGTGTTAGATTTTGCGTCACGATTTAAGATTTAAAGCATTTATTGTCATATAGACAGTGTAGAAACAAGTTTATCTGTACAAATGAAATTCTTGCTGTCCATATGAATGCCATGTCAATTAAAAAAACAAGGTATTAAAATTAAATAAAATACCACACAAATAACATTGAATATAAATATAAACTATAAGTAGTCAGATTAGTGCAAAAAGTCAGGAATAAGGTGCATGTTCCTGTAATAGTAACAAATTAAAATTTATTCCTGTGTACGTGATGCATTCAAATGATAAAAGGAAAATTGCTTCATATAACTAAAACTTAAGTCACTTTTTGCTTGTTACATTAACAAATAAGCAACAAAATGGTTGTTATTAATGGTAATATTTAAATAAAATAACTAACATTACTATAACTTGTAGTTTAAATTGTTTTCAGAAATAATTCCACTTATTAAACACTCACTGTCCAGCATTAAACACTGAAAGACTGTTTCAATTTAATTATTTCAAATGGTTGCATGAAATCAATTGCAGGATAATTAATTAGAGTAGAATTTACTTTATTTTTCAAGAGATTTCTTCTTAAATACATACGGATGGAATTATTCATAGTAATTAAAAAAAAGATCCAATAACACAAAATCTATTAAACTAGATAAAAACATGTAACATTCACATGGAGTGCAGAATTTTTTTCAGTGTAGTTGATGTCAGTTAATTATTAATCAACTTGTTCCATCTTTTATTTACCTGGACAGGCCTGTAACTGATGTTCCTTTTGTTTTATCTATTCTCCTTTGTATTATTTTCTCTGTTGCAATGACTATAGACATTTTAATTATCTTTCAACATTTTTTACCAATGAATAAAAAAATACATTTATTTTAGCTTTAAAGTTGTTTTGCAGACATTTTGTACAGTCTATGGTTCTAATAGTTTTAGTTTTGTTTTTATTAGTTTTTGTTTCATTTTGACTTTTAGTTTCTTTTTATTTGGAAAGGCTTATTTTTAGTTAAGTTTGTATTAATTCTAGCAAGTAACTTTTTTCAGATTGATAAAGTAAAACATTAAAGTAGTTTTTTGTAATATGGGGCATTTATCTGGGGTGAGATTTAAAAAGGTCAGAAAAATAATCGTGTAATTTAAAACTCAACATATTTTATACATGTATTTATATTTTACACAACACATATTCAACTATCAGTTCTTTCATAGTTCTCAACCTGTAAAAGACCAAATCTAAGAACATTTTCTCTTGTCTCATTTATAAAAAGAAAAAAGTTTTCTTTCCATTCTAGTTTTTATTTTGTCAGTTATCCTTAATTGATTGATTGATTGGTTGGTTTTTGCACCTTGTAACAACTATAAAATAAGACGGAACTTATTAACTACATGAAACGTTGAAGCCAAAATGGCGACGAGTCGACTGGATACTTCATATGAGCAGATCATGAGGCTGCGTTTACAGCTGCTGATACGAGACGTAATAAAAGTGAACTTATCTCTGGTTCTTCCTGTGTGTTGATAGGTGGGACACGAGCCGCTGCCTCCGACGCTGGGCAGGAACCTGTTTGGCAGACAAGTCTACCAGCTGCCGGGACTGTTTGCTTATGGTGAGTCTGAAAATATTCTACAGTGTCTCCAGGTTGATGTTTCACTGCAGAATCCTCAGCATCCATTACTGCAGCTAGAAGAAGGCGGGAAAAGAGATTAACAGGATTCTAACCGTAGACAAACAGTAGATTTATTTTAGGATCATTATTTAGTGTATTTTCTGTACAGCAGAAAAAAACGGAATCATCCAACTACTAAAAATTTGCAGCCAAAGGTTTTTCAATGGATTCTGGTACCAACATTTACCAACTCAAAATGTGTTCTTAACCCATAAGAACCCACTGTGACACTGGTGTCACCTTCACTACTTTAAATGTTCCAGGAAAATTCCTCATCAGCTTTATCCTGAACTTAAACTGATGAATGCTCGAAGTGACAAATGACTAACGTGTGAGAGGCTGATTATAATTTCAAACAGCTTGATTTTTGTTACTAGGAGTAAGTTTCAACCTATATCAAATGTCCTGTATTACATTTAACCTGTTCTGACCACAATTATTGAATAATTTCTGTAAAACAAGGAAAATATCATGGTGACATATGTCACATCAGGCTTTTAACTTTGAAATAGTGATGGAAAACCTCAATAACGACCTCAGTTAATTTATAATTTAATAGTTTGTTGTTCAATGTAATTTGTTGTTAAAACAGCAAAGTTATGACTCTGATATATGTTGAGGGAATGGAAATGCAAATAAAAAGACAAAATATGTGCTACTAAGAAAAAAAAATGACCAAGCTGAATTTCGAATGACGAATAAACTTTATTTATTAAAAAGCTTCCATGTGGTCTGTTTGGTCTGTTTTCCTTAAAGAAGAAATGGGTCCTGGTTCTTATGGGTTAAACATTCATCTCCAAACATCTAAATGATTTGCCTCATGTTTCTTTTTCCAAAAGAAACGTACATTTTTAACTTTTTAAAATCCTAAATAACAAAACCTGCGTCGCCTCCTTTCCTTCATGTAAAAAATGCAGAATTTGTAAATGAAAAAACATGTCTCCTGCTTCGCTTGACATTCACTTGAGGCTGTTTGTTGCGTTCTTTTCTAAGTTGTATGAGAACTGGCAAAAAATTAGAGCTTTTCAAAAAAGTCTTAGTGTCAATAGAAGCTATTTGAGGTGATCTGGTTTAATTTTGGTTTTGACTGCATTAAAACTTGTCGATACTAGAAACTTGTAGCCACAAAACCAGTCGTATTCACCATATCTCTCTTTAAAACCTAAGTTTCTAAATGATTAAATAACCTTGTACTGAAGTCAAGTGTCTGTCCTATAACACCATGTCTATCTGGTCTATTTTGTTTTGTTTTAGCAAAACACATCATCAAGATCGATGGGAAGGCGGGTCTGTTCAAAGGACTCGGTCCACGGCTGTGTGCCGGCACCATCGGGACTGTGGTGCACAGCAAAGTTGTGCAGGTGAGTCTGGGTTAGATTTAGGTTTAAAGTTGAATAAAATCATATTAGAAAGTTCAAAAATTGTCCTGAGTCACTTTAACGACACACAACGGTCTATGTTTGTCCACAGTCAAGGCCTTTTTGATTAAAATGATTAATAAATATAATATAATCTCTGCATTTGTTTTTTCCCCAAAAAATCTCACAGGCCATTATTTTAATAGCATAACAATATAAAGTTTGTATATTGTCTGTGTGATGTATCTTAAAGCCTGTATAGGTTATACAGACTGAATCTAACACGTCTTTTATCCACATGATCAGTTTTGTAATGTTTTTCTTTACTTTCCTGCAGACATGTCAGGAACAAGGAACACCTCAGGTGAGAGTCAGATCCCTTCATTATGATGTGATGTACATTTGTTTCTGGTTTTTGATGCACAATAAACCCATAAACACACATTTAGTAGCTGCAAAAGTACAGAAAGTTGATTTTATGTAAAACGTGTGTTGAAAATCTGGAAAAATAAGTTTTAATCTGGAGACAGAAACATTAAGTGAACGTTTGATGGTATTAGTGTAACTTGCTGCGTGAAGGCCTTAAAACAGTGCGTTTGCATTTTGGAAATGTTCATTTTCAGTATTTGCTGTCCCATATGAACTAATATATGCTCAGGGATGTAAAAGCAGTTGACAGAAGCTCGTCTACATCAGAGGTGACTCACACAGGGTTTGTTGTTCTTTGCAGCAGCAGAAACTTTTCTAGGAAACAGGAACTTCAGGATTCTTCATTAAACTGCAGGAACCTAGTTTCAGTTTTTGTGTCTTGGGTTCGTCGATGTTGTTCCTGTTGTGAAAATAGTGGTTTACTGCTTTTATTTAACACTGGTGTCATTGCCCCTTTAAATGTTCTGGAAAATTCCTCATCCACCTTTATCCTGAATTCTTAAATAAATTGATATAAATCAAGTTAGGATATCATCATAGTGACATAGGCTATATGTCATATCAGGCTTTTAACCTTAAATTAGTTATGGAAAACCTGATGTGATGTATATGCGACTCATTGCCACTTATTTATGATTTAATATAGTTTCTGTCGTTCAAATAAATAGTTTTTAAACCAGCAAAGTTATAACTGTGTTATATGTTGAGGAAATGCAAATAAAAAGGAAAAAAAATATCTGCTACTAAGCAAAAAAGTTTCATAAATGTGTCTATTTGGTCTGTTTTTATATCCACAATCATTTTCCTTTAAGAAGTAATGGGTCCAGGTTCTATGGGTTAAACATGTTCATGTCAAGAAATTTATATGATGTCTCATGTTTTTTTTTTTTTTTTCCAAAGGAAAAGTAAATTATAATTTTTTAAATCCTAAATCGTTAAAAACATAATTTTCCTTTTAAGGAGAAATAGATCTCAGTTCTCAGGCCTCATGTTTCCATGGAAACAATATGAGCATTTGGGATGAACATCTCCCACAGACGTTCTTCTCAAGTTTTTAGGAATAACATTATCAGGTTAATCTGATGTTTACAGTTCTTTAGAAGTGAGGAGAACAAGCAGGAATTCAGTGATTTGTTCATAAAACCATTTTTTCTGTGTTTTTAGGTACTGGGCGGGCAGCAGAAAGCTGTGGAGGGATCCCTACAGCACGTTGTTAACGAGGTGAGAAACTGTCCAGACGACTGCTGTTACCTTTTAATTAGACACTAAACATATTCTGCTTAATCTGTTATGTTTTATTAATGTTCTACCAGCTCAGCTGCCTATAGGAATATAGCCAAACATCAGGTCAAAGCTTTCACTTATTTTTTTTACTTGTTTTACTAAACAAAATCAGTTTCTGAATATCTATGACACTAATCTAGTTGTAATCAGAGTGAAATGAGGTAAAGTGAAGCAGAATTAAAGCTCAAAATGAGGCTGTGGAGCTCTGCACGTTCGCTGCTGGTCTCTACAGTCCATGTTAATAGTGCATTAAATAAATGTTTCTCCATAATAAAGATTTAGCTCATTTTAACTAAAATATCTCAATATGGTCCATACAGTTCTGTTGACTCTGATCAGTAAACTAGCAGCAATTCTGACACTGACTTCAGCTTTAACTAGAACTATTATTTCTTCACCTTATTAAAATAATGGCCAAAGTCATTTTTATGCCAAATCTTCTCTCTAAGATGCTGCCACGTCTGGTAAAATCACCTTAATCCTGAGTTGAAAGGGTCAGACTCTTTATATCCTATACGACAATGGACATTGATGGCGGCTGCTTCAAGAATCAAGAATCTACAGTGCAGACAAAGCTGTAAACATGATTCTTGAATAAATTTTTACTAGTGAGTGATAAATGCTTTGGGCTGTAATGTTTTATGCTATTTTAGTCTAAATTTAACAAGCTGTACTTTAATAATAATTGAATGTAACATGCTGTGCATGTCAGTAAATTCAATAAACATGTAGCTAATATATAAAGAAATAAATTTCCAGGATCTTCAGTTTATTAAACATGTGTCATCACTTCATTAAAATTTGCCTCATCTCAAACCAAAAAAAAAAAAAACAAAAAACAGGCAAAAAGAGCTGGGAAAGTGTTGAAAAAGGACCTGAACCCAAGAACAAACTGATCCAAATCAGAAAAAAAAATAAAATAAGATAAATTATCTTCCAGTGTAATAAGATGATTCTACTCGTTTTGTGTCTCCACAGACAACCAAAGAGATGATCGCTCGTTCCTGCGCCACCATCGTCACACATCCCTTCCACGGTACGTCTCTGACCTTTAACCTCAGTTAGCATGCAGCATTCAGAGGTTGTACTCGAGACTTGAAGTGTTTCCTATTGTAACGCATGCAAGTGTTCTGGTTGGATCTGTGTGATACGAGCCTGCAAGTCTGTTTTCCCTGGCTTGTTTTTCAGTGATTACTTTGCGATGTATGGTCCAGTTTATTGGCAGAGAAGCAAAATACAGGTAAAGTTTTAATGTCATAGTCATGAAACTCAATGAGGGAAAAATATGGAGATTGTAAAACTTAAAAAAAAGATGCTTTTTCTGTTCTTAGCGGAGTGTTTGACTCCATCATCACTGTCTACAGAGAAGAAGGAATCCTGGGCTTCTTTGCGTATGTTTCACCCTTTTTTTTAAATCCTTCTCAGGTTTTTCATGTATTAGACAGTTGCATATATCACTTAACCTGGAAATATTTTAATAAAAGGTTGCTCAGCATTACAATTTTTTCAGGGTTAGTTGTTTTATTTCATATATGCACGCCTATCATATTATGTTGATGGTGGTTTGATCAGCTTTTAATAATTTTATTGTCGGCTGATGATGCATTTTAAGCCAATTGTAGCTTTTATTGTGTAATACTGGATATGCATCATTTTTTTTATTTGCATTTTTAAAGATTTTATAACATAAAAGAAACAAAAGACAAAACCAACAAAGCATAACACAAATTAATAAATGAAAAAATAATAAAAACCTTAAATAATAGCTTAGAATTTCAAACATCATGTAGACTGAGTCCTTTACAACTGCATTTAGCCATATTTCAAATAACAAAAGCATTGACAAATTCACTATATAAATATTTACACTAATCACATTAAGTCTGGGATATTGTGAGAGACTCAGTGGATTTTATACATTTTTTGTCCTAATAAATAGATTGTGATAGTTTTATACTTCAAGTTTTCCATCTTTATTCCAAAATATTTTTATTTTATTGCAAATAAATGTATGTTATTCTTAATGTTTTCTGGGAGTTGTCAAAGTAATAAAATTAATAGCCTTTTTAATTTCCTTACAGAATTATCCCAGAAGTCATGTCACATTTAACATGAGCAAAATACATAAGTGTGAGTTGCTTCTAATATAATCAACTGCTGAGGAAAAATGAACAATGCCATTAAAAAAAGACCTAAAACACCTGAGATAAATGTGACTTTTTCACTGATTATACAGTCTAATGATGAAAAGTGGTTTAGTGCCGATATGATAATGATACTTGAGGATTATAGAGTATTATTTGTGTCTGCCGCTCTAGTCCTATCGCCTGTTTGCTATTTGTTTTCCTCACATTCAAAATCTTTTAATCCAAAATGTTCTTTTCTTTAATTCCAGTGGTTTGATTCCTCGTCTGCTCGGTGACGTCCTGTCTCTGTGGATCTGTAACCTGCTGGCTCATGTCATCAATACGTACGCCATCGATGACTCGGTTCGTTCGCTCCCCTTCTGCTTGTTTTTAGGATTTTAAATCCCAGCATCTCGTTTTCTGTGGCTCTGATTTATTGAGAGATGAGAATAAATGTTTAAACTTAAAAGACACGAGCTGGTCACGACTTCATGGTGCCTTCAGGGACACCTCGTTAACGCCGACAAATTTTTTGTCTAATTTAATTAATTTATTTTCTTGTTTTTTTTATTTAAAATGTTTGATTTTTCCCCCTTTCAATGTGTATCTTAATGCTTTTAATGGTTTATGTAAAGCACTTTGAATTACTGTGTTGCTGCAGAAATAATAAGCCTTGCCTTGTTTGTATTAGAGCTGCAACTATTTTGATAATTGATTTGAGTCATTTTTAAGAAGAAAATGTCCAAATTCTCTGGTTCCAGCTTCTCAAATCTGATTATTCTCATATTTCTTGAGTCTTCTATAATCGTAAACTGATGATCTTTGAGTTGTGGACTGTTGGTCTGGACAAAAAAAGACATTTTAGATTGAATCTTTAGCTTTGGGAAGCAGTGAATCAACATTTTATGAACCAAACAACTGATTGATTAATCCTTTTTAATAATTATAGATTAATCAAGTATCAAAATAGTCATTAGTTGCAGCCCTAGTGTATATTTTTATCACCTAAATGCCCCAACATTAACAGCCGTGTGTTCTTATTCACAGATGAGTCACACAGGAGAAATAAAGAACTGCTCTCAGGCTGTGACAGGAGTGAGTCCATTAATTAATTAATTATTAATATTATTATTAATTCTTCATCATTCCATCTGTGTCTGATTCTTCCTCCTTAATCATCTTCTTCCTGTTTTCTCTCCAGTTCTTTGCCAGTATGCTCACGTATCCGTTCGTTTTGGTGTCGAACCTCATGGCCGTCAATAACTGCGGGTGAGTAGCAAAAGTTATTTTCTGTTGTAAAATCGCATCAATGGAAGCAAACGTGACCCATAATATATGGGATAATGTCAAAAATGCCATGGTACTGGATACTTTAACTCTCTTAAAAGGTTTTAAAAAACTAAAAAAAAGTGCTATAAACTGGTTTTATAGTCTGTGAATTAAATATTTCAAATTTATAAATGTTTTTCGTTTACATGATTTGACATTTTGAGCCAAAATATCAGGAATTCTATGTGATTTTTGTAATATCAATATCAATATTCAAAAACTTCATTTTCTTATTCAACCCTGTTGATGCGTTTTAATTTCCTTATTTGTAATATAAGTCACATTTGCCTCCAACACATCAATCAGGCTCATATATATATATATTAATATCTTGTTCTCTCAGACTCGCGGGAGGCCTGCCCCCCTATGCATCAGTATATCCCACCTGGGTCGACTGCTGGAGGCATCTAAGCAGAGAGGTACACACACACACACACACCATGTACTGTGGCTTTAAGGCTCCTTGAAATGCATTTATTGCTGGTTAGCGATTGTTAAACGTTTTTTTATATTCCTGATTCACATCTTGCATAAATCATATGGCCTATGTCACTTGATGAGTGTGAACAAACAGAATGATATTTATGTAACATTAAAGAATAAAGTGACTCAGGCCAAGTTTTAAATATTCTATTGTGACTTTATTCAACTTTAAACCTGGTTTAAACTGTCCTTTTTATTCCATAGTGCAAACTCTAAACTTACATCACCTGGAGTTAAATTAAACTGTCAGCTCCCTTTTTCATCACTTTCCCAGGTTTTTTTGCCTGTTTTTTCATTGAACGTAACTCATCTCCAACCAGTTTAAATGACTTTTTGAAACCTGACAAATTGGCAAATTTTCAATGAAATGATGTTTAATGGACTGAAGATCCTGGAACTACATACACATTTAACTTATTGATATGCACATCACTTTATATTAATTTATTATTAAAGTATAACTCGTGAAATTAAGACTAAATGAATATAAAACATTATAGCTTAAATCCTTTATCACTCACCAGTAGAAAGTGATTGAAGAATCATGTTCAGAGCTTCTTCTGCATCATAAATTCTTGATTCTTGAAGCAGCTGCTATGATAAAAGTTTCCCTGGTCTTCAATTAGGCAAAAATAAAATGTTCAGTGTCCTATAGGACATAAAGAGTCTGATCCTTTTACCTCAGGATTAAGGTGATTTTATCAGATGTAGCAGAATCATCAAGTGATTTGGGCCAAAAAAAGACTCATTATTCATTAAATTATTTTAATAGGGCGACATTAAATTATCAAAAATCTTGCATGGTCTTCCAGTTTTTCTGTTTCGTTGACCAGATCTACAGCTTGAAGAGTATAATTAGTGTCAGTAATGTAAACTCCAATGTTCTGAAATGATTGTGTAAAGGTGGAAAAACATATTCACCAAAAACCTCCTCATCTCTCCTCATGACCGGAGATGATTCATGAACTTTTTTTTTTATCAAGAATAGTAAAATGCTGATGTCACAGTGACACTTTATTACAACAGTGATGAATCAAACTCGGATAATAATGTGCAAGACACTGTCAGTGAGAGGGAAGTAAAACTTCTACTAAAACTTCTCCTAAATAATAGAAAATCAAATAAATGTGAAAGTAATACACAAATTAATTTATGAATTAAATGGAAAATTAAATAAATATGGATCTTTACTGGTACATTTATTTATGTATTTGATTAAATATTTATTCTTTATGGCAGTTTCATTCCTCCATAATTTTGGCCTTGGGTTTCTGATGTTTTCCTTTTATAAACCATTTTAAAGCACAAATCTTGTGATTTCTGGGGAAACTGCTTTCCAAACTGCATCTTTTTAAGATGTTTTCTCACCTTTAGTGTTTAGTGACTGACTCCACTACTATTTCTTCTCCCTATTTCAGGGCAACATGAGCAGAGGCAACAGTTTATTTTTCCGGAAGCTTCCAGCGGGAAAAACGTACGCGATTGACCAGAAGAGATTTTTTTAAAGCCTCAAGAGAACTGAGCTGCACATAGTTGTGATAATATAAAAGGAGGGAAAAAAAATCTACAATACCTGATCTGGAGGTTGGACAGTGGGCACTTATTTTTTTTTTTTTTGTATGCACTTGTTTATTATGAGTTTGTTTTTTTTTTTCTTAACCTGTCATGTAAATTAAAATCAATAGTTTCCAGTTAATTTCAATCAGGCTTTGTTTTATTAACCAGAGTTTACAACAAGAGCGTGATGGAATTTACTCCTTTTTAAAATCCATAAAAACCATGGGAAGAGCCGATTATATTGTCAAACCAGTCTGAATAATGTCAGGACAGATGTGTGAGTGCCCCCTTCTCCCCCAGGATGTTTTCTATACATAATGAATTGACGATTACTCCCCTTCATCCACGTCGATGGGATTTGTTTGTTGAAAACGGCACTTCAGTCTGCATGTGGTAACGTCTAATAATACACATGTTAATGATCCAGTGGGACCTCTCGTCATGTGGTTTTTGTCTTGGTGTGTTAATTATTGTAAAAAGCTCACTGCTGTGCGGGCGCATAACTCTAACGTAAAAGGAAAATGAAGAGAGTGTGGTGGTTGTCCAGGAGCATGTATGAGTGTCCAGAGGCATGCAGAGAAGCCTGAGATGACCGCTCTGAATACTCAAAAGTGCTTGTATCAACTCATTCTGACTGACCCGAATAAAAACCTGCTTTTTTGACCTTGTCTTCCTTGTAAAAGGTATTTGTGTAGAACAGGGATCTCCAACACCTGGTCCTAGACAGCCACTGTGGGTGCAGCTTTTTGTCTCAACCAAGCAGAAACGCACCTGATTCTACTAATGAAGGTCCACAGCAATGGCTCTAGTGCACATGTGTCAAGCTCCAGTCCTGGAGGGCCGGTCTGGGTGCAGGTTTTTGTTCCAACCAAGGAGCTACACACCTGTTTCTACTAATCAGCCACTACAGCCCTTGCTAAGGACCTTCATTAGTAGAATCAGGTGTGGTACTGCTTGGTTTGAACAAAAGCCTGCACCCACACCGGCCCTCCAGGACTGCAGTTTGACACCCCTGCTCTAGTGGTTGATTAGTAGAATCAGGGGTGTTACTGATTGGGTGGAACAAAAACCTGCACCCACAGTGGCTCCCTAGGACCAGGGCTGCCCACCCTGGTGTAGAATTTTAAACTGAAACACCATCAAACAGAAAAGAATCGTGCAGACAAGCAAGTTCAACTTTAAAAATCCTATTGTCTTAAACAATGAAGTGCATGGGATCACAGGGTTCCTACAGGTTTCTTTAAGTTAATTTAAGTCTTTTTAAAATCATTTAAAATAAATTTGATACCTATTTCATAGAACTAAAGGCAAAGAAAAACAGTTTGTTTTATTTGTTCATTTATATTTGCATTAAATTCATACTATGTCCATATAAAACATTTCTTCATGAAAACTTCACCTGTAGCAATAAGGGCGTTGTGAATATGATGGGAAAGTCTTCAATCTATTCATAGTGAACCATGGAACTTGCAGATGGTCCCTAGCACAGTAGATTGGCCATGTGGAGATACTGTTTTCTGGTAAAATTGAGAGGAAAGTTGACAGTAATCTAGTATATCAGAGTATGATGCTGTATACGACTCTTCATTTATGTGGACACTGCCTTGGTCTCTGATTAAAAGCTCAGATAAAACCAAACATGATAAAAATATCCAGTAACAAACCAATGTCACTGCAGGAAATCTAAAAATAGTGGTCGACAAATAAAGCTTTTGAGGAGAATGCAATACAGAGAAATACTGCACAAATTTTAAGACCAAGATATAAAAATTCAGGACTATTTCCAAATGTATAAATTCAATGCTTTTAAGACTCTATAAGAACCCTGGATGTGGTTATTTCTCTGTCCCTTAGAGCTAAAGTGTTAGAAAAACCTTTTTTTGTAAAATAAGATGCATGGTCTGACATAAGACACGGCCATGAGTTAAGGAAATGCTTCTGTAATACGATCAGATTTTATCCTGCCTTTAAAACATAAGATAATCACATTTTCACAGATTCGATGGTACTATCACTAAACTCTACAACAGGGAGTCAGATTCAATTTCCTCCTGGGCCACATCATCGTTATGTTTGACCTCAGGGTCTAGATTTATCGGCTGTCATAGTCCATAATAGTGTCTGAATATCTATTTAATAAAGTTTTATTTTAATAGAATTTTTAAAATGCCAATGTAGAAATTGTGTTATGATTCCAATATGTGAAAATGTTGCAGCAAATCATGGAAAATCTTTAGTAAAGGGATACATGCTGATAAATATGATTATTTTATGGATTTGTAAAGATTAGAATCTATGGTTTTGCATTGTTTCTGTTGATTATTAAACATTGCAGTGAAAGAACAAGAAAGTAACAACATTCATTTCGACAAAGGGAAAATGAGGAAAAATTAAAATTTTTATTTTTTAAACACCTTTCATGGCCAGTTGAGCTTAGATTCCACAGTTAACATGATGTTCTTGAACGCACCCTGAAATCGTGCAAAGACGTGACCAGCTCCATTGAGGTTAAACATTTATTCACTTTTCGTACCTCAACCAATCACAGAAGTCTGTGCAAGGCCACAGAAAAAGAGGAGATTCGGACCATGGGCCTCGAGTTTGAGACACCTGCTCTACAACGTTGAGCTTAAATAAAAGGTATGAATTCCATAGTGCTTTAGAAGAGAAGTTACAGCAGTAATATGATGGGAAGTTGTAGATGTGCCTCAGGAGCAGCATGCAAAGCTTTATTTCTTTGTGGAAACGTATGAAAAGAGAATTCTCCACCGCTGGAGGCTTCACACACAAACCTTTGACAGAAACGTCCGACATTTGCTTCATGAAACAACTTCTGCTGATCTCTAAGTGACGGTAGCAGGGCTGCCAGAGTCCTCTGCAGCTTTGTTAGTGCCGTGCTGGGTGTTGATGTGCTGAGTCATGTCTTTGCGGTTGGTTGAAACGTGGCCACACTGCACACAGGTGTATCTGCCTTTGGTGTGCTCCCAGAGGATGCGTCTGCTGCAGGCCAGACCTGATGTATGACACAAACTCACCCATTAAAAGTCTGAAGAAAGAATTTTCTAATTAGTTTAATCATAAAAAATGCACCTAATAACCATCAGAAAAAGCGAAGATACAGGATTTAAGATGAAAGGAAGATAGATTTGAGAGTAAGTTTTACTTTTTGCAGACCCTTTGGTGCAAATTATAGCATGCTGTTCTACTTTTACCCCAGAAATACATAAATGAGTTTCTTGTGAGCCGACATCAATCTGGAGAGTATTCGCTTAGGGCTCCACTGGTCATCGTTACCTGGTGACCATAGTGGAGCATTTAGCAGCTTCCCTCGGCTCTTTGTGTTTATTAGGCAGCATTCTAATAGTGTATAAAAAACTCAAGAGTCAACCGGGTTTTCGTTGGTTGGTTGCAGGAAGAGAAACAAATTTACAGTCTATTAGTCAGTCCCACCAGGATTTTATGGGTTTATTTTGGGTGATTTTTTTTTTACAATCAAAGTGACTGATTTTGTTGCAGTATTTTCTCAAATTTAAATTTTGAGCCCTTTTATTACTTAATTGTAAACCTCATGAAAGATCTAAATACACTTAAGATAAAAAATAAATAGAACACTGATGCTGTGTCTCAAATCACGTACATTTTTACAATTATCTTATTGTTGAAATGTGCTTTACATATTAACTTGCATTGCCTCAAACATGACTTATCATTTGAACCAAATAGATTAACATATTTGAACAAGTAACTAAACCTCAAAGCTTAAAACCGACACCTGTGAATTTAGTGGCATTACTGTAAGTCACAGATAGAAAAATAAATCATTGTGGGCTTAGCTTTGCACCTTTAAAGTCAGTATGATGAGGAAATGTGTGGCAGGGAACAGGCTGAGTTTTAGTGGAGGTGGAGACCCTCACCTTGACCCTTCTTCCACACGGCTGCAGACCCCGGAGGAGACTGAGGAGCTGATGCTGGAGCAGGGGGGACTGGCTCAGGAGTTTGGGGCTGTGGCTGGACCTGGGTCTGGGTCTCAGGTGGGGTGGGAGCTGCTGGTGGTGGTGCTGGGTCAACCTGAGGTTGCAGCTGAGCCGTCTCTGTGATCTGTGGAGAGGAAGGTTCTGGGTTCAACGTGACAGGGGGGGCGGCAGAGTCCGGCTGAGGACCAGCGTCTGGGTGTGGGGGGGCAGGTGTCGGCTGCTGCTGCTGCGGTGTAGACGCCGCCTCCAGCTTCGAGGACTTCAGGTCTACCGCCATGGAGGTCGTGTTCAGGTTTATCACCGCGGCGGCCGGCGGGGGCATGGCTTCTGTCTTTGTTTTTCCTCGCGGGACTTTGGAGCAGGTGTGAAGGTGAGTCAGCAGGCCGCGGTACGATCGCAGCTTCGTACGACAACTCTCACACCTGCCAACACAGGACGAGCGTTACATCAATTACAGACCCTTTCCAAACAATTGCATATCATGGAAAAGTTTATTCATTTTCATAATTCCATTTAAGGAGTAAACTTTCAGAGATTTTAAATTCAGGGCCTACAATTTAAAAAATCAAGTATTTATTTGTTTATTTTTTTATATATATATTTTGAGGTTCCAGCTAAAAAAAAAACATGAAAGTAGGAAGTCATAAATTAGAATACTGTACCCTTCTCAGTTTTTGCAGGAAAAGAAGTGGCTTGACCCAAGTTGTAGCCCATCCCACCATCTGAATGTGGTGTTTTTTAAAGCAAGTGGAGTAAATTCTGATTTTTTCACAGTATTCAAATTTTTTTAATTTGTGTTTTTATGGATTTTGTTGAGCTGGAAGCCCAAAATATGTAAAAAAAAAATGAACAAATAAATACTTGGTATTGTTTAAATTGTGGGCCCTGAATCTATAAACCTTAATGGAATTATGGATATGAATAAACTTTGGGAAAGGTCTGTACAACACAAATTAACATGCAGCAGCTTAATGAATGTAACTCACAGAAAGAATATGTTGGGTTTGTGATGATGCCTCATATGTTCCATCAGTTTCTGCATGTTGGGGAAGGAACCGTTGCATCCAGTAGTGGAGCAGAGCAGGACTTTTCCTGAGGAGATGACAGAAACAGAACAGGTTGGAAACAGAGGCATGCAGGTCGATACTGGAGTCACCAGATATTCATGTTACAGAATCAATTCCCATGTTAAAATATTGTATTTGTACATATCACTTTGGATAAACGTGTAGTTTAGCATTAAAAAAGACCACATTAAAAAGTAACTATACTAACAGGATCTCGTCTAAATGACACCCAGGTTGTAGGAACCACATCTTCGACTGTGTAAATTCATAAGCAACATGGTAAATTATCTGTGTGTTTGACACTTGTATGTGTATGTCTATATATATTTATGTTTTCATGTGATTATGCAATTATTCATACCTTGGGTGTGCTGATCTAGAGTGCACATCTAAAAAAAACAAACAAGGAGTTGTTTTTTTAAGCAGGAAAACCTCTTCAGGACTGACCAGGCAGAGACTGAGCAGGGATCTCATGGTCCTTGACGTGGCTCTGCAGACTGTTCATGTCGGTGTAGACCCGCTTGCATCCATACAGCGGACACGGTATCCTCTGGTTTCCTGAATTAGACAAACAGGACTTCATCAGGTGACCCTGATGCAGCTGGAATGGCAGTAATTGACGTTTGAACGACAGACTTAAAGCTGGTTAGCATGTTCTCTCTGCAGGCTCCGCACTATGGCTTGGACGTGGCTTTAAGTTAAGCCCTGTTTATTTAATGATTTGATTTTGAATCTTTATTTCGAACATGTCTGTGAGCACTGAACAGATTAATACAACTTCCAAAGAAAATAAATAAAAAGAAACAAATAAACGCGCAGATGAAGACAGGAAGCAATAAACAAATCCCCCCCCATCTTCCTTCCTTGTTTTGCATTTTCTCTATTTTTCCTTCCTATCCCTCCGCTAACCACTAAATACAGTATCTATAGTATATTTCTCCTAATTATTAATTAAAGGAATAATAATAGTGCTACTACTAACAATAATATTAGTAATAATAATAATAATAAATACATAATTTAAAAACCTAAACAGTTCGAAAAGGAGTAGGAAGAAGTAAAATACTTACACTTTATTCAATAGTATACAATGAATGAATGTTATATGTAGGGAAAAAAGAAGTGAACATGTAAGGAGTATCTCATTTTTGTTGTAAATCCTTGTGACACTGCAGGGCTGCACAGCCAGTTAGCATGCTAGCTACCTAGCATGCTAATGTTAGCCGCGCACAGCTAGTGTTAATAAACACAGTTGGAGCCTGTCGTTTCCGTGTTTTTAACTTGAATTACAAACCTCCATTTCCATTGTCTGCTGTCTGCAAGGCTGGTCTCCTGCCTGTAGACATCGTAGTTACAGAACATCGACTGAATATATAATTTATGGATATATATATAAAACAGCGTAGCTCTGCAGGCTGTAGTAATATTAAAGAAAAGAACCAGAATGCACTGCGATACAATAAATATGGCGCATGCGCACAAAGGGTTTCCTTTATTTTTTTTTTGTAGCCGTCGTTTTTTTAAAACGGGTTTCTTGTTTTTTTTTCTTTCTATAAATAAGCTTGGATTTTACTATATATATATATATATATATATATATATATATATATATATATATATATATATATATATATATATATATATATATATATATATATATTCTCAGTAAATTATATTATTAGAATTTGGCTTACTTTGGTGAAAGTCTTAACCCCTTGCTGTCTTGCTGTCTGGATATATTTACAATTGTATAAAAATCTTTAAATCTTTGATGCAAATTAGCGACAATAGGCATTAATGGTCACAGCTTGAGGTTTCCACATCACAGATGATCATTAATGTCAGCATTTCTGCTTATATCAGGTTGTTTGCAGTCTGTTTCCATCAAATTTGTATTTAATTTTGTAGTCCGTAATGAAAATGCTTAGTGGAAATGTAGTGAATAACCAAACAACTCTGGATTTCAAAATGTCAGAATCGGATATGAATTTAGTTATTTGATTTACTGCATTTTGTTAAGAGCATTTGCACAACTTAGATGGGTTTTCCCCATCACGTCAACATGTTATGTAAAGGGCCCTGTGTCACCATCATATTTTAAGATCTTATTAGTTTAAATCATACAGTGATCAAATGGTTCAAACATTCATTCGTCCTTTTAATTTCAACCAAGTGTGCAAGCACATGTAATTAGTTTTTAAAGACTTTCTATCTTTATTTCCAGTTTGTTGAAAAACTACAGGAATATTTTGTTTTAAAAGAGAAGCATTTAATGGTCGTATAAACATAGTGAAACAGACATGTACAGTTTATTGCATTTTTATAGCATTTATACAATAATCATATAAAGAAAAATCCAAATATTGTATTTATTTTGAAAAAAGTAATCTATATATCTACAATAATTGCTCGTTGATTTCCTGCCGGAGTGATTTCCTGCACAGATAATACTTCATGCATTAATTCTTTCTATACCTACACATATGATTAAGAACAAAATTGGCACATTGACAAAATCATAAAAAAAATGATTTGATGAGCTTCAGGAAACCTTGTTCTACATCATTGATGAATCAGTAATCCTCATTCAGAAAGGTGCATAAATGAAATCAGCAGGGAATAGGCATATACCATTGAATGCAGTACAAAAAAACATTAGAGTTTTCATAAAAATCCTTACAAACAACTGGTTCCTTCACTTTGGAAAACCATGTCGGAAGATAAATATTTGCTTCATGCAATAATAACAATTCACTCTATAAACCTTTACCTTTTATTTACAACCAGCATTAAAATACAACTTCAGTGCCCCAAACAAAGTCAAAAACACAAATTAAATAAAAATTCAATTTTGTTCTGATCAATGCAGAGTTGAGCTGAGAAAAATAAAAATGTATATGAAAACATCAAATTCAGGATGTCGTGTTTCTCAACAAAGAAGAAACGACACAGATTCAATAATGAAATGTGATTCCAGCGTAAAAGTGTTCAACTCAGTTTAGTGCATAAATCCACTGGATAAACACGTACAAAGCAATGTGGGGTTTTTTTTAATTAAAATTTAGATTTTTCCCTTTTTAATTCAACTTTCTTTTTATTTTTATTTAATTTTAATTAAGTTTTAATATATGACTGTTCGGTTTTTATTTTAAACATGTGATTTTCCCCTTAATAGCCTGTTTTTAAATTGATCTTGTGCTCTACAAATAAACCTACCTTGTCTTAGGAAACCAAACAGGTTTTAAACAAATTTACCCTGAAGGTTTATTTTATAAAGTGTCAGACTGCTCATGTTACTTCGTCCCAATAGGACGGACTAGTCGTTCTGCTCTATTTCTACCAACAATAATTAACCAAACAGAATTTATCTTTAAGGACAAAGACAGAAGGCGCAGCACATCGAATGAAATCCCATCCCAGCCGTATTAAACCTGATATTAACAGCATATATGAACAGAATGAAAGATGCAGCTTGGTTTGTCGCTAAATGTCCATGTGTTTCATTGGTTGTGTGATGTTTTGTTTATTAGAGCTGATGCAGTGCGAGGCTGGTGTCCTCAGTTACCCTGTTAAACAAGTTTATTTACAGTTCATAGCACTGGCGTACAGCAAAGATCACACACACCTCACAGCAAAAGACAAATTAGCAGATTTTTATGTCTTAGGTTTATTTCTTCGTTTTACATATAATCACCCAATAAAATAATGGCCTAAGTTTTTTTTTTTTTTGACAAAATCACCTCTTGATGATAATGCCACATCTGGTAAATCTCTCTATGTCCTATAGGACAATGGACATTTTACTTCATTTTTTGCCCAAGTCAGAATAAAATGCCAATTTGACAAGCTTTCATGATTCAGAATAAAGAATCTGTGGCACAGAAAAAAGCTCTAAACATGATTCCTAAATAAATTTCTACTACAGTGATAAAGGCTTTAGGCTATAATGTTTTATCATAATTTAATCTAAATTTCACAAGTTATACTATAATAACAGTTTGATATAAAGTGCTGTGCTTTTCAATAAATAAGTAGCCAAATATAAAGAAAAAGAAGGAAGTTCCAGGATCTTCAGTCCATTAAACATCATTTCATTGAAAATTTACCACATCTCAGGTTTCAAAAAGTCATTAAAACTTGACGTTGGAGATGAGTCACGTTCAATAAAAAAACAGGCAAAAACACCTGGGAAAGTGATGAAAAAGGGCCTCACATTAATTTATTTTAACTCCTGGTGATCTAGGTGAGTTTCCACTATAGAATTAAAGGACAGTTTAATCCAGGTTTAAAGTTAGTTAAAGTCAGACGAGAATGTTCCCATCTGAGTCACTTTATTCTTTAATGTTACATAAGTGACTCACATTGTCTGTTTGACAATCATCCACTGTGGCCTTTTTGATTAAATTGATTAATAAATATAATAATCTCTGCATTTCATAGTCTTCAAAGTCTTTTTGTGTTTTCCATAGGCCATTATTTTAATAGGGCGACTATATATAATAACAGTGAGTGTTTATTTGGCTCCTAGCGCTGATTTACTCTCAACTCTGTTCCTGAACACATCCTGTGAAGCTGCCTTCACGCAGTGTTTAGACAGCGTGTGAGAAGTCCTGAATATACAGGAAAACAGCAGGAAATGAGCAGGAAAGTAAGAGTAAGTGAGTAAGTGCTTGTGTTCACAGCATGCATGAAAACATATTCGACAGCTTTACCACCATCTTCTTCCTAAAGGAAAATATGCTCTGTGAGCTAAAACCCAGAACAATCACATTGAGTGAATAACATGGACGGGTCATACCATGGATGGGCATTAAAAAGCTGTTTTATCATTGGCTCAGCTCTGGAAATCTACAGTTAAATAAGAGTTCACCTCTGGATTTGTCAGGTTCACAGTGTTGATCACATAGCAGAGCACATCTTGGGGGAGCTGGTTTCTGCGTTTGCTTTCTGCCGGATGCACTCTGGATGATTAAAGACAAGGAAACAAGTCGTTATGCAGCAGACAGCACACACATTTAGGATCCTAGTCAGTGTATAGAGTCGGCTGAAGTCCTATAGCCTATGGATTAAATATAAAACCGACAGCTGAGCAGAGACATGAAACAAAGTGGGGACCCCCTGGGGTCTTGAGGGGGTCCCTAGAATAAAGGGGAATCCTTTATTGTCATTATATTTCCTCCCATTAACTACACAATGACAGAATGTAGGAGCTTTATTACAGAGAACTGAAACTTCCAGAATTAAAAGCAAATAAATTACTTTATTCAATTTCCCACAAGCATATTTACTTTCTATTAATTTCCTTTTGTACATAAATGTATTTTATATAAAGTATTATTTTTTGTTTTAAATAATGAGGTGGAAATGCAGGGATAAATATTTTGGTGGAAATATAGAGGACGGGGATGAATACATAAATAAAAACAAATTAAATGTAAATTTATGTGCAAAGGGAAAATAATACACAAATACATTTAATTCGTTAATTAAATAGAAAATGTAATAAATAATAATAAATACGGGCATTTAATGGGTGAGTTTAAGGGTCCTCGACGTGAATAAGTTTGAGAACCTAAGAATCTAAAACACTACAGAGCTCAGAGGTTTAATGAACTCACCTGCCAAGTCCGTCCGGGAGATTTCCACCAGCCCCTCGTAGAGTCCTTTGGTCGGGTTCTGCCCCGCCATCACTACTCCATGAAGCCAGATCAACAGCATCCGGTGGCCGTGCTCCTTGAAGCTTTTCATGCCTGGAATATTTAATATTTTACAGCTTAAATGTAAGACTTAAACCTGAGAGAAAGTGACGACACCCTGTTATTTTTATGTCAAAGGAGCGAATGAAGCGAAACCAGCAACAAAGAATTCAGACCTAATCACAAACTGATATAAAAGACATTATTATCTTACTGGGAGAATCTCAGTTTAATCTGATTTGATTTAAAACTCATCATTTGTCTAACTGTGGCAAACTATTTGGTTTAGTCGACTAAGCTACCATCACTTCATTTTTTGCCTCTAAACCAAGAGAAAAACGTGCAAATAATCAATTGATCTGGGGTTTCATTGTGTTTTGTCGCTTTTAGTGAAATATACGAAGATACTAAAGCACAGAATCCCTTTTCTGTACATTTTATACCTTTTATTAAAGTAGTCGGATGACAGGAAATAAGAAGAGCGAGCAGCAGGGCGGGGGATATGACAAAGGTCCTGAGCTGGCATAAATCAGGGAAAACTGCCAGGTCGAGATGTTTCAACCTCAGCAAAATATTTGCAATTCTTCTAAAGTATGAATCTACTTAAAAGGAATGAGGGGAGGAAAAAGGAGCGAGGCTTCAGGGAAAAACCAGGAAGGACCAGAGTTTGTGGTGAGATTAGTCAGCTATCGTCTGTATAGATTGATGTAGCTGCACTGGCTGCAAATACAGACGAGCCACAGTCCCACTGCTGCCAAAAAACTCTTCTATAAACACTCGGGTCTTCAGACGCGGTCGGATGACACATCCCACTCGCTGGTTCATTTGAAGCATACTGAGGCCTTTAAGTCCTGCCACCAGCGCTCACTAATTCTGCCGAGACCGAGCCAAAACTATCCCACTGAATATCAAAACCCAGGTCCAGGGAGCTTTTCCCCAGCCTCAGCATTTTTATTTTCTCTCAGAATCGTTGTGGACTGAAATCATCATACATCGTCTCTGGTTAGGGTTGCATAGGGGTGGAAAATTCCCAGTAAATTTCCAGAAACTTTCCATGGGATTCATTTATTCTCAAATATTCTAGTCAATTCCCATGGAAAGTTTCCAACTCTGAAAATTCTGTGAATTTTGCAACCCTATTTCTGGTGTTAAAATTCAGATATCTCTTATTTAGCGCTGCTTGCGTGCAGCTTGCAGTTCTAATTCAGTGTTTTTCAACACTTTTTGAGCGGTTAGCATAGCTCACCGGTCCACTGTTGTTCTATCGCTCGGATATGAGCTTCGCTGAAGTCCCAGTGCTGGGCCAGGATCTTCCATTCCCCGCGGCAGAGGTGCTTGGTGGCCAGGCTCCACAGGACGGAGCGGAGGTGCTGGGTTTCTGGCTGGTGGTCCTGTTTAAAGGTCAAAGGTCTCCCCACCCAGCAATCCTGCTCACTGCCCATGTGATCCTGAATCAACAGAGAGAGCACATTTTCATTATGCATAATGTATTAGCAAGCTGTTAACTGCTGAAGGCCTAGGCCTATTTTTTTAATTTTGACAATAAATATGGAAAACCTCTACAACTACAAAGGTCATTGTATTTAAACCTGGTATAAAAAATGTACAACATGTGAGGTGACTACAGAAGAGTCAGAATTAATTTACATTGGTATGACAAATATAGCTAGAATATTAAAATTGTGTTTTACTACAGATAAAAATGTATTTAAAACTTAAAACAAGACCAAACCCAAATCAGGAAAAAAAATCTATCTGCATTTCAAAGATTAGTGACTAATAAGATAAAAGTTCAAAGATCAATTATTCGTCCATAAAATCATATAAACACACTGAGGATCATTACAGAACATGAATATAAGAATATATTCAATAAGATGTTTAAATAAGAGATTATGAAGGAACCAATTAAATACCGTAATCACACAAACAGCTCAAATGTAAATTAAATATCAAAACAGTGGTTAGTTGCAGCCCTACTACTGACATTATATTAAACTATTTTCTTATTATATTGATGATTTGGTATATGATGATATATATTGATGCTCTAACAGTAAGATTGTGTTTTTCTATAGATAAAAAAATACTTTATTTATTGTTATAGCTATAAATAGAGATTTTCTTATGTCATATATGAATAAAACTAACAGGTTAAAGTATAAGATACTACTCTTACTAAATTATTTCACTGCTATCTACCCAGACTGTGAAAATACAAACTCACCTTCTCCCATTTATAAAACCGATCAGCTTTGATGATCATGTCCACCAGGATGATGTGGTTTCCTCTTGCTGCCACCTCCAGACAGGTCTTCCCCTGCTGCATGTTCAAAACACTCACATGTTATGTCTTTATATATTAAAATACAAAATCAGAACCATGTAGTTTATCTTTCATAAAACACTTTGATTAACTTTATTAAACTAATATTTATATAGGTATGTAAACATTTGTATTGATTACTGAGAATTATAAGGAGGATGTTTATGGTTTACTGATTTACAGTAATTTCAGTCTTTATAACTAACTGCAGTTGATAATTATACTGATCTTACATGATCTTAATTAATAATAGCTAATAATTTTGTAGCTACCAAACTTAAAGCAGGGGAGTCAAACTCAGTTTAGTTCATGGGTCATATTCATATACTCTTTTTTTATGTGCGATTAATTCACCTTTAATTTACAAAGAAGGAGAGATGACAACAACAATATGATGGTTGTTCCATCAGTCAGTTTACTGTTGGCATTTTTATTACTCACTGACTAATATTTAGTGTTTTAAACAGCAGGTGAAGTTATTTCCTGCCTTTCAAAACCATTTACAAATCAAAATCTTAAGCAGGCCTTCAAAGGTACATGACTAAAATAATAATTGAAAAACAACATGGAAAAAAACATCGAATCCTGACATGTGGGGGGTATATTTTGTCCTACTGTGTGTTACCTTGTCAGTCAGATTGAGGTTGAGGCCAGAAATCAGAATCATCTCAGCCGTGTCCTGCCAGCCGTGCTCCGCTGCGATATGTAAAGCGGTCTGTTGTCTCTGTGAAACACACGACCACATCAGTGTCTGTTCCGTTTTTATTATTATTTCAGTGTAGCCTTTGTGTCACTGATTAGAACAACCATCGAATCAACATCAGCAATGTGGTGATGGCCACAGGCAGCATCTATGGAGTGTGTCACAGGGTTTTGTGCCTCTCCAAAGTTTAAAATGGGGGGCAAAAACCCCAAAATATGCCTGGTCCTGGACAAAACTGAAATGGGTTTTGAGTTTCCTTGAAATCCGGGAAACCAAACCTCACTCTGTCTCTGTCAGAAAAAAGATGTTTCATAGCAGGTTTCTAATGCACCAATAAAAAAAAAGTATGGAGAAAAAAAAAGTACCATCAAGAAATGATTCTGATGTTATGACCCAAGGTCATCATTTAATATGTATTATTGTGTCATTGTTCCTCCCTGCCTAAGGGTGGTCCTACCACCTTTGGGTCTCTCTCTCTCTCTCTCTCTCCAGGTGCAGCTTACGGATTGGTGGATGGACTGGGGGATCTGCTATAAATGGCTGCCACTGGGTTCATTCGCATTCTTCTCTTGACCTCACTCCTAACTGCACCAGGCCGTATCGTGAATTGTATTGTATTGTATTTTATGGGATTGTATGGGATTGCATTGTATTGTGTTCTGTTCGGTTGAATCATACGTGTCTGCTTTAGCAGACTTTAGCTCCAGGTAGTTGTAGGGGTGAGTAGCTCTTTTTGTTCATCTCCTTTTTCTCCTGTTTATTTTATAGGGAGGCAGGTTAGAAACCTGTATTTTGTTTTCTTCTTTTGGATAGGTAAGATAGTTTTTGGGATCAGATTGTTTTGTTTGTTTTGGGCCATGTTCACCCTGAAGCTTTTAAACTACCACCCTTTGGAAATAATAACTGAATAAATGATCTTTGAACTGAATAAATTGATGACCTTGGTGTTTCTTGGGAGTGGGGGGAAGAGGGGAGCGTCACTTTCTTGCCACGTTCGGTTCCCTTAGGCCGGACGTGACACTGATCATAGTTTAAAAGTCCAAACAAAAATGTTAACCTGATGTTGGCTCCCCTGGTGATGCTTTTGTGTTAGCACCTGCCATTTTTAGAGGCTTTCACAAAGCCTTCATTATGACTTCCTGTTCTCTAACGTGTATTACTGCTGCTGTAGAGGATTATACTCACGCTGTCTGTGATATCCAGATTACAATCGGCATCGATCAGTAGCCGTGCGACCTCTGTGTGATTGTTGAACACGGCCAGATGGATCGGCGTGTTCTGTAGCTGTTAAAACACAAAGAAAGAAGATATTAACTAGGTACATTCATTAAAATCTATGGGCTGCCAGGAATATAAGGAATATCCATTAATAATCATGTTTGGTATGACTGCTCTGCTAATTTTACACATAAAGGTCTATTTCTATTTTTTTTTTAAGGTTTTATTTATATATATAGTGGTTATATACAGTGGTTTTCAAACTTCTTCACTTCAAGGACACTTAAACTCACAAATAGACAGACACCATCTCATACGATGTTTTTTATAGGTAAAATTATGGAGAACTGAAACTGCCATAATGAAGAATAAATGACTCAATTTATAAATAAGTATACCAGTAAATATACATATTAATTTAAATGTCTATTTAACTGATTTATTTTAAAACATAATTAAGTTGTGTATTTTCACATTTATTTGGTTTTCCATTTTATTTATTTTTTTAAACATATTTACTCACCCTGTTTTATTTTCAAATGGCTAATAAAAATTTAATTTAAAGAAATTCATGTGCAAAGTGGAAAATAATACACAAACATTATGAAATAAATACAAATGGTTCTACATTCTGTCATTGTGGAATTATAGTGAAAATAAATGATTCTCCTTTTTTCTGGGGACCCCCTGACGCCTCTTCAAGGACCCCTGTGGGTCCCTGAACCCCAGTTTGAGAACCACTGCTTTAAACATAAGTAAGGTTGTTGCTGTGTCTCTTCACTGTTCAGTCCAGCATTAAACAATGTACTGTTGTTCAGTTGGATCACAGGCGGATGTATTCGCAAACGCAGAAAAAACGACCTTGTCTGAATCTACCTGTGATGATCGATGTGGCTCAACTGAGTCAATATTGAAACGCTGCACAAAGACGTCAGTGTGGCACGAGATTTATTCAAGCTTAATGCAAACCCAAGGACAGTTGACTTTACTCACGTTGTCTGACGTGTCAATGTTGATCCCTGCCTCCAGCAGCAGGCCGGCCTCTCTGTCGAAGCCACGCTGGGCCGCGTAATGAAGAGCGCTCATGTTCCTCTGCAGGTACAAAGAAACAGGAAGGATTCAACATCATGGTCAACAGATTCAAATATACACTGTGGTCTCTAGTGTTTATGGAAAATATAAGATGCACTATGAAAAAAATTAGCAAAACATACGTTAGTTTGTGCATTGACGTTACAGCTGGATTCCAGCAGCACTCTGATACATTCATAGTGACCTCCATCAGCTGCCAGGTGTAACGCTGTGAGACCTTCCTGAAAACACAACAGGTACATTACTGTTAAATATCATCACTAACTGTTTATTATGCCATCTGTCTGTAAAACGACAGCATGACAGAACCCAGAGTGACATCTGAAAATTAGCTGATTTGACAACAGGCAGAAAAATAGTGTTTATTTTACAAAGATGTGAACCAAAATTAAAGAACCAAATCTTAACAGATGACAGTGTTCTACATTTTTATAATTAAGTAATTATCCTATGTCTGAGTATAAATTTATTCATGGCAAACCACCCACAGATTTTCCTCCAGTGCAAACAAACATCCTCAAACACAGAAACAAACTATTACTTAATTAAATTAATATATATATATATATATATATGTATATTTATTTATTTATTTATTTTTTTCAATTTTAATAGTGGATTCTATAGTGTTCTATAGTGGATTAAAGTCTCTGAAGATGCACATATTTTGATCTAAGAGACAATTTTAAAAATGTCAATGTTTAGGATGTAACCCTAAAAAACTTGGTACCAGATAGTTTAACTCTCAAAGACATTTATTGATTTATTTATTTTAAAACATGCATCAACTAGTTTCATATTCCAGGTGAATTAAATATCTAAAATGTATCATTCTTTTCAGGTTACACCATTTGTGATTTTGCATCAAAAAATTGCACATTCCATGTGATTTTCTTTTTCTTTTAAAGAAATGGTACAAATGGACATGAATAGTTTGAGAGACCTGATGGATGCTTTTAAAACTGTATTTTAAAAAGTTTTTGACTTTCTCATCTTGCCAACCATTTTGTTATCACTAATCCCTAAATGTTAAATTTCTACGCAGTCAAAAGTTATTACAACAGTTTGCTGCAGTTTTCCTGTGACATGCATGACTAGAAAAACCTTCTAACTGGAAGGAAAAAATGCAGACAGGCGTCCAGCTTTGCTCCACAGTCCCTCTAATTAGATCATAGTCCGGTTCACTCACTGTGTTCCGCTCGTCCACATCGACTCCGGTCTCCATGATCTTCTGCAGGACGTCTGTGTGGCCATGCTTAGCTGCTAGATGGACGGCTGTGTTATCTTCCTGCAGAAGATCCACACATAACAAATTAGAGCTGGAGCTTCTAAATACAGTGAATCCACCATAACACGTCAAGAGGAGTTTGTTTTCTGGTCGAAACTGAAATGACAATTTGCACGAAAGCTCCTTTTAAATCAAATTTTACAACAGAAGTTCAAGTCAGGTCAACTAGAGGGATAAAAATCTAAATTATATTGTCACCCTTTTAAAAAATTGTCCTAAGTTCCCAAGTTTTTGGGAAAACACAAAAATATTCATCAAATACAGAGAATATTATATTTATTAATCCTTTCAATCCAAAAGGCCTTGACAGTGGATGACTGTGGACAAACGTTGTGAGTCACTTATGTTACATTAAAGAATAAAGTGACTTTTTGAACATCTTTTGTGATTTTAGTCAACTTTAAACCTGGTTTAAACTGTGCTTTCATTCCTTAGTGAAAACTCTAAACTTCCATTACCTGGAGTTAAAATAAACTAATGTCAGGTTCCTTTTTCATCAATATCCCAGGTCTTTTTTATCTGTTTTTTATTGAACGTAACTCCTCTCCAACATCTAATTTTGCTGATTTTTTGAAACCTGAGATGTGGCAAATTTTCAATAAAATGATGACACATGTTTAATAGACTGAAGATCCTGGAACATCCTTTCTTTCTTTATACTTGACTACATATTTATTGAATTTATTCATATGCACAGCACTTTATATCAAATTCTTATTAAAGTAAACATTTTGAAATGTAGGCTAAATTGCTATTAAGCATTATAGCCTAAAGCCTTTATCATTCACCAGTAGAAACTGATTCAAGAATCATGTTTAGAGCTTCTTCTGCATCATAGATTCTTGATTTTTGAAGCAGCGGCCATCATTAAAACTTGTTAAATTGGCATTTTATTTTAAAGAATGAAAAACTTTGACATAGACTAAAATGGCCATTGTCCTATAGGACATATATGGTCTGATCCTTTAAACTCAGGATTAAGGAGATTTTACCAGACATGGAAGCATCAAGAGAAAATTTTAAATAAAATCAAAAGAAAGTGACTTGGACCATTATTTTAATAAGGTGATGATATTTTCTTTGCAAACCCCTGTATATAGGGTTCCTATTGCCACACTGCAGACTAACAAAGTATAACATTTTAGCTGCATAAATAGAAATTCAGTAGTTGTTTCCTCATTCACACAACCCCTGACATGCTCATTAGGTGTGTGTGCGTGTGTGTTTGTGTCTCACCTTGTCCTTCAAACCATGAGTGCACCCCATGCCGATCAGGAAGTCCACCACCTCCAGTTGTCCGTGTTCAGCAGCCAGGTGAAGAGCCGTCTTCCCTGACTGGTCAGAGAGACATTCTCAGGTTATTATACACAATGTTTAGATCAGGGGTGTCAAACATGTGGCCCAGGGGCCAGAACCGGGCCCCCTAAAGGCTCCAATCTGGCCCACTAGACAAATGTACAAAGTGTGACAAAAAAATGACCAGTTCGTATTTCTTCACAGAAATGTGAAGTCAGTGAGAATCTTTCAGAGCTCAAGGGATAAAATATTTAAGGTTTTGATTTGTAAATGGTTTGTAAGGCAGGAGATAACACCACTTATTCTTAAAAAAGTAAAAAATGTTCAGTGACTAAACCTTTTTAGCTGCCATACATGTGAAACTAGACTAATTGAATACAGAATAAGTGAGACAGTGTATAAATGTATGTTTTCCATAAAAATAAGAGGAGAAATTTGTAGGTATTGTTATTTATACATTTATTTTTACTGGTTTGCCCACATGAGATCAAACTGCACTTGATGTGGCCCATGAACTAAATTGAGTTTGACATCCCTGGTTTAGATAATAGCATCATGTTGTATTCATGTTCATGTATCTGCCTTTATTGTCCTGCTGCTGACAACAGGAGCAAGTTTGTTAAAATTAAGGAACTGGAAAAGAAAGCAGCATCACCTTATCAGCTCTGTCCAGAGAGATGTGTTCCAGGTCCTCCATGATGTACTCCAACAGTCTGATGTGGCCTCGCTGGGCAGCACAGTGCAGCATCCTCAGACCATCCTAACACACACATACACACACACACTGTTAACATTTCTCTATGTTTAGATAAGAATCTCACCTGTTACTGCAGTACAAAAAAAGCTGAAAGATCATCCCTGTCTATCAGTAGATTTATTCATTGGTTGACTTTTATCTATAAGGCTCTATATACTTGGTATGAACCCATTTTATCTCAGATTTCACCTTGTTAGGAAACATGGACGTCACAGCCTATGATCCACTGGCTTTTTCACCCTGACTGTTCCTTTATGATTCTACAGAACTGGTGTAAAATGCTGCTGCCTCTGCATTGATGACCAGATTATCTAAAAATGTCCCCCTAACCTTCTATCGCATAGAAGGTTAAATTCATTTATCTTAAATTTTCCACAAAGCTGTGATATAAAATTGTTTTTTACAGTTATGCATTAAAATGGGGCTTTTATTTTGAAGGACATACAATTTATGAGGTCACATGACCAGGATATCCTGTTTTGTTTTTATAAAAACATTAACTTACTATTTTTTTTTTTACATTTAAATCAATTTTAATGTAATTTTGATGAAAAAGTTGTTGTTTTTTGTTGTTTTATTTCTAATATGCTAAAGAAAAGATTTGTTGCCATATGGCAGCAATATGCAAATATGGAAAATTCCTACTTCATACTTCTCACTTACAAAACCATTAATGGTATGGGCCCCTCTTATCTTACACATGCTCTGGTCCTGTACCATCCAAACAGAACACTTCACTCTCAGAATGCAGGTCTACTGGTAGTTCCATAATACCACAGTATAATTGTACAGTGTCCTCTGTTAAACATCCACATTATCCACATTCTCCATCTTATCAAGCTAACCTGGTTAAATAAAGGTTAAATAAAGAACTAGTACCTGTAGTGATGCTGAAAGGAAGCAGCTCTTACTTTGTTCTCACAGTTGAGTTTTGCTCCGCAGGCCACCAGGATCTGCAGGATCTTTAGGTGACCGAACCAGGACGCCAGCAGCAGAGCATTCATGCCAAACTGTGGACGAGCATTTACAAGTGTATTATGTTGTTTGATAGAACTAGGCCATGTTTTTGCTGTGCAGACAAAAGGCAGAAAGAAAAGCAGCCACAACAGGCTCATTGGGTCATACGCTGTCTGGGACAAGTTCAATGAAGTTTGGTTTCAGGCGGCGTGATGCAATGTTTGAAAAATGTCTAGAGACTTAAAAAACTCAGAATGGTAAAAACATTTTTGCTTAATTACTAAATAAATATGGTGTTGGATGTGGTTTAATGCACATAAAATAAAATGGCAATATGTATAACACATCACAAAATGTTCCATCTAAATATAGATATGGTAGAAAATCAATGGAATTGTCTTTTTATTGTATTGACGCTGTTTCCTGTAAATTGTTGTAATTCCCACTTCATCTTCATTTTTCAGTTTTCTTGCTATAAATGATAATAAATATGGAATATCTCTACAACCACAAAAGTTTATGTACTTAAATCTGGTGTCAAAAGAAATCTACATGTGAGGCGACTACAGAAGAGTCAGAATCAATTTATGTTGCTGGTACAGAGCAAATATAGCTAGAATATTAAAAAAAATAATCATACTAAATTTAAAACTTAAAACAAGACCAAATTGACCCAACTAGTAAAAAATTTTTTAGCCTTTAGCCATAGCACTTCTTTTTTTAACTTTATTAAAAAATATAACTGAGCTTTGACCAATGTATTTATATCATGCTTTGGTCTTATTGGTTTATTTATAGACCCAGGTTGTCACATTAGGAGAATTTGGTCCTGGATTTCTGTCAAAAGTTTTATTTTGAAGTGGATAGTTTGACTTTTTGACTTGTTGAAGCAGAAAACGCACAAGTGCTGCTATTATTAACATGAATGACGGCTCTGATCCTTGGAGTCATCACCGTGAGCATTAAAGCACAACACCAGTGACCTGGAAGTGTCACTGCAATGCAGCGATGAGCAAAATGATTATTGCTTAACTGGAAGCGTCAGCTGCACAACACACTGGATCCAAAATGCCTCACAACACAGACAGAGAAATAAAAGCTCCATTTGTGGATGTAAAATTTGGTAAGGCTATCTCCTGCTTTATGAATCCAAACTGTAAATATTTATCCCTTGAGTCCTGAAAGATGCTCGCTGACTTCACACTTCTGTGAAGAAACAGTTTTTTGTCACAGTTTATACAGTCTGTGAGCCGTTTGACATGCCTGTCATACATCAAGATGTTCAAGTTCTTGTATTTTATTGAGAATTATAATAGGAAACTCAAACCTACTGTGCGACAGGGCTTATAAAAATCATTCAATATGTTCAGCTGATGTAGAAAATGCAGCAAAGCTTCTGCTAGGGTGAATCTATTATTTTATATGCATCTCTCAATGACAGAAATATCACTGTTGTGTCAGGGATTTTATAGAGTACATACAATATCCCCCTCGTCCACTTCAGTGTCGTGTTCCAGTAGGAGCCGTAAAGCCTCTTCATTCCCAGCTCCTGCTGCCCAGTGCAGAGCTTTACGATCATTCTGCACACAGAGAAAGAAACAACGATGGATGCTGTACTTTGTCTTTAACAAGTAGTCGTGAAATTTAATTAAATCCATGAGTCTGTGACTAGATGACACCACCAGACGTTTTAAATTCAAAGCAGGAAACACACAAGTGTTGCACATGATATCAATGGTGGTTCTGTTCCATGAAGCGTGTCAGTAAACCTTGACCGGGAAGATCGAGGCACAACGCCAGTGACCTGGAAGTGTCGTTGCAAAGCAGGAAAGAGGAAAAAAGGCCTATTGGTTAACTGGAGGCTTCGCCTTGATATCACTATAAAAGACTGCAACTTCAAAAATGCACCATGCTCCACTTCAAAAAGAATTTGCTTATGTGTGACAAAACGTGCGTGTGAATCACTCTCTTCCTTTTCGCGAGCATAGATTTTGCAAATGTGCTTGTGTTTAACAACCAATGTGTTAAAGACTTTTAAGAGTCTACGCAACATCTAAGATCATTATTGAAGGTCCACGTTCACTGCAGATTCAGAGATTATTAACCAGAACCGATCCACGCCTATTTTTCAGGTTTCCTGCTTGAAATGACAAACCCACCACAAGGACTTTGTACCTAAATCCGGTATTGAAAGAAAGCTACGACATGTGGGTAACTATAGAAGAATCATATGTTACTGTGACAGAGCAAATACAGCTGGGATATTGAAAGAAAAAATCAAAAATCCTATCCCTGCCCAAGAAGAAGCCTGTTCTACAGTGAATGTCATCTTGGAAAAATGAGTTATTAGTCCAAATAAACCAGGAATCAGTAGCCCAATGTTTGATTAGTATTTACGCCAAGACAGATGCATGTAACTTGAACCAGTGCAAATTTAGAAAAAAAGTTTTTTAGAACTGGACCTCTATTTTGTGCCAATTGACCCTTTTCCATGTAAAAGAATGAACTGTGCTTGCTACAGATTAAAATACTCAATTTACTGTTGTAGCTGAAATGTTTCTCATGCAATGTATGTATTTTATTGCATGTGTATGAATGTAATGATTCGTTAAATTACACAAATAACATGATTATTTGACATATTTAATTCATTTTCTTTTAGCATTGATCTTTGCTTATGTAACAATATCAGATGTTCTTGTATTTTAATGACAAGTACAACAGAAAACTCAATCCTACTTTGCTGCAGGGCTTGGATAAAAATCCATGAACACATTCAGCTGCTGTAGAAAATGCAGCAAAGCTTCAGTCGCTGAATAATAAATCAATCATGCCACCTGAATGATAAAATAAAACTACACTCACTCTGAAAACCTTTAGACAACCTTGGGTTGGATTGGATTGTTTTAAGGATGATTGCTCACACTGGCGTGAAGTTGCCCAACTGTATGTGACGCATTGCAGTGTGTGGTTGTTAGAAGAGTCAGAAGTCAGTTTAATGGAAACCTTTTTCACAGCAGAAAGTAGAACCAGTACAGGTGTGATTGATAAAATTAATAATGGCATTTAATGTAGATATATCTATACCCGATCCCTGCTTTTATGCATCTGAATTGAAGTAGCTTCCTGTATTTTTTTTCCTGTTATGGTCTAAATGTGAAAAAAAAGATTGTAATCAGGAGAGAAGAACATGTGAAGCCATGCTTCCTAAGCATGTACATATTTATTTTGCAGCCAGCTCACTTTACTTTTGGCCTTCACGTCCACACCCTTCTTGATCAGCTCCTGCATTCTCTCTGTGTCGTTCCGCTTCGCAGCATCATGGAAGTCCTTCTCCGAGCAGAGCACTGTTGGGAGTGATGGACAGAACACCAATAGAAATAAAAACAGCCAGTCTCAGACTCTATGGTGCTAATCAGTCTTTGATGACATTGATTATCTCATTAAATGTGACATCAGAAGCGTTTCATTATTTCTATATACTTTAGTTATTAGCTGGTGAAATATCAGGAAGGTAAGAAAAGCCCAAGAAATAATAAATTAATCTTTTATTGGACATGGATCCTTTACTTTAGTAAAATATTAAATATTAAAGCATTTAATATTTAGTAAAATATTAAATGCTGTCGTCTAAAAATACTCAATAATAAGAAACAAAATTAACATATTTTTCAAATAAGACTAAATAAACCAAAATCAAGAAAATAAATTCAAATAAGCTATATTATCGATATCCATTGGAATAAGACAATTATTGTTTATAATTATTATTATATAATTATAATAATTATTATACTGTATATATTATTATATTGTACCAAATAAGATATTTGAATTTATCTATAATCAAAATCAGAATTACAATCATGGACAGGATTTACTGCACTATACTAAATAAACATGACTCATCATGATTGAATGTGGTTTATTGCACATAAATATGACATTAAAAATATATATCACATCACAAAATCTTCCATCCTACCACAGATATGGTTGAAAATCGATCGAATCATCGTTTTAATATACTAACACTGTTTCCTGTTAATTCCCTGATTAAAATTAAAGGGAATTACAAGTTTAAATTAAAAGTTTGTTTTTCATATGAAGAGTGAGACCCCACTTAACCACTTAAGTCCTAGGCTTATTTTTTGTTTTCCTGCTATAAATAATAATAAATATGGAATATCTCTACAACCATAAAGGTTATTGTACTTAAACCTGGTGTCAAAAGAAATCTACAACATGTGAGGTGACTACAGAAGAGTCAGAATCATTTATGTTGGTGTTATAGAGCAAATATAGCTGGACAATTACAAAAGAAAATGTGTTTTACTACGGATACATATACTTAATTTAAAACTAATAAGACCAAATTCACCTAAATCAGAAAAAAAACATTCAATTATCTGTGATGAAAAGTTCAATTATTAACAAGATAATGGTTCAAATATTATTTATTTGTCCATAAAATCATCGAAATCACACTGAGGATCAATACAGAACATGAAGAATATATTATGTAAGATGTTTAAAAAGGAGATTATAGGGTACCCAATTAAATAATCACACAAACAGCTCAAATCTAAATTAAATATCAAAATAGTGTTTAGTTGCAGCCCTACTACTGACATTATGTTAAGCTATGTTCTTATTGTATTGATAATGTGAATATTGATATATTGATGCTGTAACAGTAACATTGTGTTTTACTACAGATAAAAACACTTTAATTAGTGTTGGAGCTGAGGTTTTCTCATGCGATATATGAAAAAAAAACTCAGTGCTGCCGTTTTATTTAGGTTAAAACGTGGAAATAATAATTTAACTTTCGTTTTTGTGTGTTGAGGCGACATAAAGTGGAGAAAACGTCAAGCTTGTAGCGTTAAAAAACGTCGTGTATGTAGCGAATTTCATAGAATTTCACAGGCAGACACAACAGTGTTTAACGCTGTTCCACCAGAGATCAACACGGACATCCTGCTGCTGACAGCCCCCCCCCCCCCCTCCCTCTCTCTTTTTTCTCTCTTTTTTTTAATACTCACAAATATCGTCTTCGGACGCCAGGTCGTCCTCCATCTTTGCAGCTTTTTAAAGGCGCCTCTGTCTCTTCGCTTCCATCCCTCTCATCGCGCTCCAGGTTCTTGTTTTTCCCAGCCTTTACTATGTTGGACGCAGCTATTTCTGTCAAGCCACGTGGAATACGACAAAGCACTTCCGCTCAAGACCTTCAAAATAAAGTGCATGCGTGAACGTTTAACTCAAGTACTGCGCTTAAAGACTGGGGAAACCCAAATTTAATTCATTAAAATGAGTTTATAATACCATAGGAGATTAACCACTGTGTCATATCTGATGTCATATTTGAAGCACTAAAGTGTATAAAATTATGCTTTAAAGTTGTTGAGAAATGAGCAGGGTTCTCTGCCACAAGGCGGAGGGGGCGTGTCGTCCTTGTTGTCATGGAAACCACACCCATTGCGGAAGAGGTCCCGTCTCAGCTTGGAAATTGAGAGAGATGAGACCTCTTCCCCAAAGAGCATGGTTTCCATGACAACAGGATATATATGTATATGTATATATATATGTATATATGTATGTATAGCATCTGCAAGTCTGGCTATATATATATATATATATATATATATATATATATATATATATATATATATATATATATATATATATATATATATATATATATATATATATTACACCCATCCACCATGGAATTTCATTGTTAATCCCTACATGGATGAGCCCCCAGAGCCAGAAGAGGAGGA
The DNA here is from genome assembly GCA_030544235.1 of Lepturacanthus savala. Classification (NCBI taxonomy): domain Eukaryota; kingdom Metazoa; phylum Chordata; class Actinopteri; order Scombriformes; family Trichiuridae; genus Lepturacanthus; species Lepturacanthus savala. The sequence continues at coordinate 22,269,288 of CM060462.1, read as the reverse complement.
AACTGAAGATATTGAGCAGTGAGAGGCATTGCTCATCACAGTGTACAACACAGTGGTATATATTTTTCTCTTTAAATCAACATTGATTAAACCTTGCAGTATTTACTATTTAGCATCCAAGCTAGCAAGGTTTTGCTAACAACAACAGAAAGTAGTGTGATTTAAGGACAGTTGCTCATCATTTGTTTTATTTACAAATGCACACATTTCTGAAGTAATCAAGTCAAGTTGTGACTATATTGGATTGTACCAAGGAATTATTACGTTATAATTCAATAAATTGAATACTGAATATGTAGAATAAAAAATATCCACAATGAGTTTAGAGGGGCACAGAATTGAAATATAAACATAAAATTTTTGACAACTTTGACAATGACTTTATATTTACACGTAGCAGCTAATAGCGACAGAGGCATTGCAAGTTGCCAGATAAAAGGCTACTGGGTAGAAATGACAGCATCTGCAAGTCTGGCTGCAGCTTTAAAACCCTGAAGAATGTTGCATTATGAATTATAGAAGCAGAGTGACCAGAGAAGAACAAAAGACAGGAAATATCAGTGAAGCATATATGCTAGATGGACTCATATAGAATTTACATGCCATTAAAACGCATGCAGAAATGGCAACTTTTCAGATTGAGCCTTCCTACAATTCCCATAATGCCACTCTTTCAACTTTAAAAAGCACAAATCCACAGATATCTTACAGCTTTTTTCACATTTAACAGTACTCTTCTTGACGAGTAAACTGATCTACATGTGTTTAAAGCAGTGATCTCATTCAGGATACTAGTGGTCTGGATAGAAGCTCTTCCTGAGCTGCTCAGTGCTGGTGTATGAAGTTCTAGTGGGCAGGTTTCAGCCATGCAGTCTATGGTTTCATCCAGGTCTAAGAAAAAGCAGCTAATTATATTACAACAGCTATTAAACTAATAAATCACTGAGATGCTTCATACAGAGGTACCGCCACATTAAAGACATTAAACACAAGCCGACCGTTTCCCTTTGTTTATTTGGGCTATAGCAAATCTGATCAAAGAGTACAAAATTATATGTCAGGTTCGAAAATCACATATATTACATACTCTAAATTGCATATTGGCATATTGAAAATAGTCTTTAAAACCATCATCAAAATCTTTTCACAAAGCGCCCAACAAAAAAAATGGGAAATTGTTCAGAGTTCATTCAGAGCATGTATTTAAAAATGATTTGTAAGAGGGTTTAGTGAGAAGAAAGAGGACTGTTTCAAGCTCTTTTTTCTGTGCTATGTACAATATCAGTGAGGCATTTTAATTAATAATAAAACTGTAATCCGCTACGTCAAAGGAGGTTCTTAATCTCAAGGTAGATAATAACATTTTATGTTTTAACACATGATTAGTCTGAAAAGATTAATTTCAGAAAACTCCTGAGCTATGTTGGTACATTTTTCCTTATTGACAATAAAAAATATAAAATATGTACAATATGAATTCCCTCATATAAACAATGGCAGCGAAAAACATGCTATGTTAAAATAGGAGAAAAAGCCTCTAAACACTATGAGGTTAAGGAAATTTGGTATTAACACTTTTAGTATTGCTTGGTAATTATATTATTAATTCTCAAATTAGCATTTAAGTAATTATTGAAAATTGTGGATATTTCATGTATAACAACAAAAAACAACAAAGTAGAACATTAAGCGTGACTTTTAGCTGCAGAGACGTTAAACTAAAAATAATTGCACTTAGTTAATTATGAGCGAACATTTGCACATGCTGCATAACCTTCAAAAAACGAGAGGGACCTCTGTCGTTGTCCATCGATCGACAGTTTTCAAAGGCCTGTGCTCCTTTTTTACTGATGCCACGCTAAGTTTTTAATTCTTCACACACATCTTTACAATGATATCCGTGGCAGATTAACCAACAACACGTTAACTGAGGTGCCATGAGCCGATTATCTGAATTTTTTACTTACTGCTACGAGAGAAAAGGATTTTAGGATGAGGGCTAACCAGTGTGTTCAGCAAATGCAATGCTAGTTCAAGTAACATTAGGCAGAGTTTCTGGAGTGTAAACCTACCCAAATCAAAAGAGAAGGGTACTCAGAGAGAGCAGACCTTCGCCAAAATGATCCGTATTCTGAGAATGAGGTGAAATCAAGTCCCAACAAGTCACAATAACTTGAAAAGTAAAATTGCCATCCAAAACCCTTTTCAGGATTTAACTGATCAGAATAATGTAAGATGTGACTGTATGACAGCATTTACTGATTGATTTATGAAATAAACGTGTGTCTTATGCTATGTTCAGATACAATTTTGTTGACATCTCCAATTAAAATGCGCTGAGTATCTGGCTATTTTATAGTTGCTGTCCTACCGGAGCCAGCTCATGTACAACATAGAGATTAAGGAAGAAAAGATCAAGATTTTTGGTCATGTTGGGTTTTTTCCGCTTATGCCTACTTTGTCGCTAGGTTGGATAAATGCGATCTGGCTGTTCAGACCATTAGTCATATGTCAAAAGATCAGATATTTATCGGTTTAAGGACATATCCAAGTGGCCTGGGTCTCATACAGGATACAGGATCAGATACAGAATTGGATTTGCGTAATTTCAGGTTGCAGTCTGAATGTAGCCTTATTGCCAGAGAGCCTTATTGGTGGTAAATTGTCGTAAGATGATAATGTGTTGAAGATTTTTGATTAAACAAAAATGAAATCTTGAAACTACAGTGTGTGAAGTTATCTCATGGACTTTTATTTAGTGCTGTTACTATGCCTGAGCCACTGATAGCTACAAAAACACTAAAACAATCGTGCAAATTTCATAAGTGGGATCCACCCCAAAATTGAATAGGTTAGTCCATGGCCAATTCTACACCCTACCACCAAGTTTCACTAAAATCCTACTGGTAATTTTTCCTTAATCCTTTTCACAACCAAACAAACAACACCTCCTTGGTGAAGATAATTAAGATCAGGACAGAGGGGCTAATGTTACCCTAAAGTCTCATAGCATCCAAAACTGCCTTTAACACACAGTGGAGAAATAGATGATTTTGCTCTTAAATGTGAATGTTTTGTTTATGTAACCTATAACCCTGTAAACAAATATTGCTCTGTTTCTTTACTATTGCAGGTAGCATGCTAGTTAGCCAGATATGCTAACCAACCGCTGCAGATTTCATCAGAGCAACTGAGCACAGTCTTTATTTTAATTTTGAATGTTTGTGGTTTTGGAAAGGCAAATGAAAAGACATGACCGGCCAAACTCTGTATACAGAGTATTACATTTACGTACCACAGACTCATGCACCCCATGTGGAGAAACCCAAAGCTTGATAGGGCAACTCTGCCTCGCTACAGCTGCTAAGCTATGATCAGACAATCGCTGTTCATTGGAGGGGTTTAACAAACAATCAATTTCAAGCCAGTCTGCCGTGACTGGCATTCACCAGCTATTCCTGTTGGAGTTCTTTGCGAGGTTCAGTTTCTTGACCTCCCTGAGGACATGATCGGCGGTCTTCAGCTTCTCCATGGCCTTGGTCAGCAGATCCTCCGGCATGCCCTCCCTGCCTCCTCCTTCCTGGGACTGGGACACTTTGCTCAGGAGGTCACTCGTTTTTTTCATCTCCAGAGCCACCTCGGTCTGAAGTTTTAAGACGTCATCACCGTGTTTCCCGTCACTTACAGCAACAGTTCTGCTTTGCGGTTTCACCTGAGTACTGACTGAAGAGTCAGACAGCAGATCTCCAATGGAGGCCGACCGGGGCTTGATTGCGGGTTTGATAGGAGTACCGGGCGCTGAGTGCCGAAAGTTAAAGGCCTTTGGTTTAACTTGAGGCTTGGTTGCCGGCTTTAAATTAACAGAGATTTGAATCTCGTCCTCGCTGGCGTCCAACACATCCAAACCTGCGTGGCTTCCTCTCAATGCAGCTGTGGAAGCCGCCAGTGTGTCTTCACTCCCAGACACCTCGCTGTCAGCGTCTGAGTGTTGGCCACTATCGACAGATTTCTCCTCCGCCTTCTTCTTCTTCTCGCTGGGCAAGTGGCCGAGCAGAGGGCTCAGGCTGGGGCTGTCGGCCACAGGGTCATTCAGAGACACCACCACGGTGGGGACTTCACTCTGAGGTGATGCCTCTTCTGTTTGGAGGGGGGTATCTGAGGCTGTTTCCAGCAATGAAGTAGGGTCTGTTCCCTTGTGAGTTTCAGTTGTGTTGTCTTCTATGTGCTCGTTGGACTCATGTAATTCTGAAGGATCTTTCTTGAGGTTGAATGGAGGACTAGGGCTTCTTCTAGGTGACTCTGTAGACACTGATATAAGGGAAACAGGTGTTTCTGGCTCATTGTTGGACAGCTCGTTTGCTGATTCGTCTTCACAGACCTCTTCCTTTGTGCTTGGAGTTTCATCATCTCTTACACCTGCTAGACCTTCATCTATTTCCATCAGTTTTACGGTCATCTTCTTATCGTCTTCCTCCTCCTCCTTAGTCTCATCAGTTGTGCCTTGAGCCTCTTGGTTTGGCTCTACAGCAGCAAGGGAGGGTTTCTTCCCTTTGGATGGAGGGGTAGGAGGGTGGGAGTTTGGCCTGGACCTTGAGGCTTCTGCTGGGTCGGGTGTGGAGCTGCTTGTGGGCTTGTTTGGAGGGGTTGGTGGTGGCCCTGTCTTCTTCTGGGAATCAGGACTGTTTTCAGACATGTTCTCATCTTCTGTAGCTTTTTCAACAGGAGACAAAAAGGGCTTGGCTTCTTTTGATGGTGGCATAGGCGGCTTCAGGACCTTAAAAACATGAAATCATATTTTATTATCAAAATAGAAAGACAAAATTTGCCTTGTATGATGACGCATGTTCAATATTATACAGACCTTCTTCTCTGAGCCACCATCTTTATCAGGTTCATCCTCGGGTGAAATGGATTTTGACTCTTTGGTTGGGGGCATGGGAGGTTTTAGGACCTTTTTCTGGGGAGTGACCTCTGGTTCAGAGGCCTCCCACTCAGCACATGTATCTAGCTGTTTCTCTGCAGCATTGGTTGGAGGCATGGGTACTTTTTTGGCCTCTTTGGGGGTCTCAGTGCCATCAACAGTGGCATGATTGGTCCCATTAGGCATTATGGCATTTTCCAGATCAAGATCCAAACGCAGGATGCCATCAGACGACACATCAGCTACCTAGAGGGCAAGACATTTAACTGAATAATTCTTCATTTCTAACAGAACAGAAACTTAAGCAATATCTGGTCAAATATATTATTTGCATTTCTCTTTTATTCTCAGCACATGGCAACATTACCCGAAGTCCATTTATTTAAAAAAAATGAAATGTTTTTCCATTTTTATCGATTAATAATCGATTGAATGCGATTATCAGAATAATTGTTATTTGCAGCTCTAAGCTATTTGGTGTGCAAACTGAATTTAGCAGTACATTTTTCTCCAGTGAATTTCTGTATGGTGGCTCATTCAACAAACTAAAGGGCAGGAAAAAAAAACATGTTAATTTTTGTCAGTTAGGTAATGGAAAAATAATGTGGGTTCCAGTGGCAATCTGCTCTATCCATAAAAGCAGACAGAACAATAACATGATTGTTTTATGCAAGATTTGAATTGCTGTATGCAAACATGTTTTCCAACTATGCAGATGGATAACTAATGGCGAATGGTATTCTGTCAAATTAAAGCAAAACTAGGGGATATATATATGTATATGCCATAGCAGAATAAAGGCCTGTCTCTTCTGAAAGCCTATTTCAAATCAAGGCCTGTTTTTTTTTTCAGCAGTTGAGGTAAATAAAGGCTCCAGCAATTTTATTTTAGAATACAGGCATTCTGGGAAGGTTTAACGATTGGTGCTGTTTGTAGTTACAGGAGACCTGAAGGAGGACCTTGATGTTTCAATCTGGCATGAAATCCTCATCAATATTGATTAGTTTAAGTTCAGACATTTAACAGAAGGACTTACGGTTAGTGAGCAGACTGGAGTTGTAAATGGTCACAATCACACCGACTGTGTGAAACCAATAAGAAACCCATTCAAACATGGGAAATACCAAGAGAACTAGATTCAAATCTATTCCTCTTTAGAGCTTTTCTGGCGAGACTTAACCACCAAGTGACTGTTCTGAACAGACGACTGGATTCTCACATGCACACAAACCTCTTTCATGTGTATCCTGGTCGGCGGCCGGCGGTTACGGTTCCCTTTGGGCCTTGTTCGAGTAACATGCTCCAAATTACAGCTTTCATCAACCTTCACCTGTGAAAACATTGAGCTCATTCATACACCTCCATTTGAAGCTTTTAAGAGTTGAATTAACTAAATAAAGATGTCACTGATTGAAATGAAGAGATAACTATGATACTGTGTGAGTAACATGGATGTTTACAGTACCTCATCAAAGATCTTGTTCTTGGCTCGATTGATGCCGTCACTCAGGGCTTTAATCCAAGCCTCCTTCTCCTCTGCATTCTGGGCTTGGAATTTCACATCCTGGACCTGTCGCACAAAGCAGAGAAACAACTTAGTTTAAGTCCTGAGTACAGAATAGTTAGGGTATTCTTATGATCTTATACTACTAAGCAACATATATTTCTTTTAAACTGTGAATTTTTAATTATTTATTTAATTATTTATTTATTTATTCCATTCAACCACAAGGGATATATACATTTACTGGTATCAAAAGAAATCTACAACATGTGAGGTGAATACAAAAGTGTCAGAATCTATTTCTGTTGCTACAGAGCAAATAAAGTTAGAATTTCACATCCTGGATCCTAGATTCTAAAAAGAATCTAAAATTCTGTTTTACTACAGTTTAAAATACTTCATTTAAAATTTAAAACAAGACCAAACTGACCCAAATCAGGAAAAATGCAAAGTTCATTTACATTCTGTAAAATAAGATTAAAGGAGATTATAAAGAACCCAATTAAATAATCACATAAACATCTTAAATCTAAATTAAATATCAAAATAGTGTTTAGTTGCAGCCCTACTACTGATATTATATTAAACTATTTTCTTATTGTATTGATGATGTGGATATTGATGACATATTGATGACATATTGATGTTGTAAAGAGTAAAACATTAAAATACTTTATTGAGTGTTGTAGCTGAAGTTTTTTCATGCAATATATGCATAAAACTCAATGTTTCCCTTGTATCAGGGGGGATTTTGGATTTTAACAGGTTAAAGATGCTGAGGTGACAGAACAATAAAGTAACGACAGATATATGTATTTTAAAAAAGTGAAATGAGAATTTATTTTCTTCTAATTTAAACAACCTTGGTGACCATTCGAGAATAGATTTCTAAGTTATATTGTTATATTCAATTATATTCAGATATGTTATATTCATATATATGTTGAACATTATGAAGTGACGTAGATGCAGGATTTTTAGATTATTAAGTGCTAGTAGCTCAGAGAGTGTTTGTGTGCAACGAGTCACAATGCGAGTGTAACTGTGTCTGTTTTAGGGTTATTAGAGGCAGTGAGAGCAGGTTGCATATCGGCAAAAATAGAAAATCAATTTGTAGCAGCAAAGTTTTACTGCGGTGAATGAATGTGAGGAAACCACAGTGCAAAATGTACCTTCTCTATCTCCCCCCACACTTATTATATACACTTGTACTTATCTTCAGGTCTGGACTATACATACAAAGTCACCCAAATAGACATAAAAAGCCGTATTTGCTGAAAATCAAGTTATTTGCATCCCTGTTTAAATGTTGGTTTTCCTATAGCCAGAAATGTCAGGGTTCACCTGGGGATGAAAGAACAGGTTGATATTGCTACTACTACTAGCTACTGGTGGATTAAAATCAATACTAACTGAAAACAATGTCATTCAATGCACAGTAAGTCAATGAATATGTTTAAGACTTCACTTCATCTAAAATAACTTCACCAAGTCTAACTCTACTTCTTCAAACTCAGTGTTTATGAGCATCTTAGCTGTGTGATGCAGTCACAGAATGGTCAGATCTGGGACTCTGCTGCTGCAGTGCCGCTTAAAGAAAATCTTTTCTTGTCTTTTTCGGCATCATTCAGCCATTCAGAGCTGGATTTGAACAGGGTTACCCCGGAGAAACCGAGAGGCAGCCAAGCAGCTCTCCACATCCTGATCAGACCCACACACTTCATTCACCCTCAGCAACAATAGCCTAGAAACTACCAACAGATTCAAGAACTCAAAGTCTGACAAATAGTGGATTGTTTTAAATGCTAAAGTGATGGTATCTTAACAATCGTTCATAGCTTCATTTCCCATTTTATCATAATTACTTCCCTTTATTCAGTAGATAACATGGTAATGAATACAAACCACTTGCTTTAGATCAGCTTTTATCAGGCTGCCAATTTAAAAACAAGTAATTTAAAACAAATTCCCTACATTTCTACAGCACAGAAACTCTTGGATTAAAGTTTTGAGACCACTAATATGGTGGTATTTGCAATTTATGGCGAAAAAATTCAACTCAATGTAGTTGGTTTGTCTCATGAATCTCAACTGATTGCCTGAGTTTCTTTTGTAAAACCGTTACAAGTGGAGGAAGCTACTATATGACATCACAAAGTCACAAAGGAAGTACAAAACGAGCTGTGAAACGGCAAAGATTCTAAATCCATTTCTCTTTTTTCTGAGGGTTTGATGCATGGGACAGTTTTTATAGAACCTCTAAACCTTATTTAGAGTAAAAAAGAACATGAAAGTGGCTAAAGTCTATATTAGTTAGAATGGGAGTGTTTATGAAAACAAAGAATTAATCAAGAACATGATAAACATAAGAGTTAACCACTCTAGCCCCGGCCTATTTTTTTCCTGTTATAATTAATAAATATCTCTACAACCACAAAGGTTATGGACTCGAATGAAAAGACATCTACAGCATGTGAAGTGATTACAAAATTATCAGAATCAATTGATTCTGATTATGTATAGCAAATATAGTTAGACTTGTTAATTATTACAGATAAAAAAAAAGGTAATAAAAAGCTATTATTGTGAATCACGAGAACTCACTCTGATTCTCACCTGAGAGGAGAAATGCTGTACAGCTGCTGACTGAGACTTTTCTGAGCAGCTTGCATGGAATAAATTATACATATAATCGATTTGTGATATTTCCTGCCTTCCCCCTGACGGTCTGAATAACTCGCTGTTATTCTTTTCCGGGCACTGTCAGGTTCTTCTTTTCATGCTACAACTTTATCAGTTATGAATATTATGCCTTTTTTCATTTCATGAGAACATAGCAGTGTACAAGCATGTGAAAAGTGTTGGTTGCATGAGTCTTACGATCAGGGTGTGAGAATTGGCAGCTCTGTATCGCGTTAGCAAACGTTTAACTGTGTACACACACATCAACATTAGCAGTCATTTAAAGTGATGATTCTGGCCGTTTGGAGAAATTAAAGCCCATTACATGTTAAAAAAAGGGAAAAAAACTGCCTAGAATTTACACTGGCAAACTTCCATCATCTCAGAAAACATACAGAAGCTGCAGAAATGTATGTGTATATGTTCTCTCTTAATCTGTTCCACATTAACTAGTGTTTATCTTCCTATCACTAACTTCACTCTAAAACCTATAAAATCCTTATATAAACAAGCTCTCAAAATCCTTGATAAAAAACCTACAGCCTTCCATCATTGTACAATGGTCTCATATTTAAGAACTTGCTGCCTAATGTTCTGCAAACTAATCTGCTTCAGATTATCTGAAACAAATTATACTAGAGGAGATTGTGAAAGTGTGGAAAGTCTGTTTTGACAATTGATCTTCTCCTGCAGAACTGCTCATGTACAGAATTCAGTTTCACAAAATATAAGAGACTCCACTTCATACAACAGGTTCAAAATAAAAATAAATAAATAAAAATGACTAATAGGAAACCAACCTGTGTTGGCATTATATTTTGTATTTATAATGTAGTGCATTCTTTGTATTTGAAATAAGAATTTTTTTCGTTCAGACTCTTGTCAAAGGAAGGTCGGTTTCATAGCTGTTCTGCTCATAACTGTTTCCACTTGTGCTAACATGATAGCACAAGGGTTTTCTAATCATCCATTAACCTTCTGATGCAATGAGCAAACACATTGTTCCATTAGAACACTGGAGTGATAGTTGCTGGAAATGGGCCTCTATACACCTATGTAGATATTGCACCAAAAAACAGACATTTACAGCTAGAATAGTCATTTACCACATTAGCAATGTATAGAGTGTATTTATGATTAGTTTAAAGTTATCTTCATTGAAAAAAATCTTTTCTTTCAAAAATAAGGAAATTTCCCCCAAACTTTTGAACCGTAATGTATATGTTATCTTTTATGCTATTATGAACACTTATATGTAGCTTTTATAATAGGAAAAAATAGCTTCATGTTAACAATCTGTGTTTCCCCACGACAGTCCACTGCTGCTAAGTAGGATTGTTGCTCTGATAAATCTGATTAGACATACAACGAATTAAATCCTTAATTTGAAAATTAAACAACAAAGATGTACTGAAGTGTATCATCAAAATGAGGCTAAAAACTAGACAAGTCATTTTATAATCCTTGTGCTGTGTTTGTATTAAACTAACAAATAAAATGACGAATTTAAAAACTCAACACAGGTTTGATTTAGTTAATTTGCAGACCTTTAAATCCACATTTTAAACATCAGTAAAATAACATATTTTAGATTTGAAGTGTAGCGCGGAACTTCTGTCTTCCTCTGTTAGCAGTGGGGAAAAAAAGTAATAAGAAAGTTATGGTTGCGGCTGTAAAACGGTGGATTAATTGTTTATAGCACCACATAACCCCTATGAAATTGTTAATTTTTTGCGATGAAAGACTTTTAAGGACACAAGATTTTAAAAACCTCCACTGTGAAACAGAGATTTACCCGGTGGCGATGTGCTGAATCAGCTTTGTTTGAACTCATTTAACAAATGCCTGAACGGATCAGACATTTGTTTCGTGTATTGCAGCTTTAATATGAACAAAGGGGTATTGATACCAAAGCGTTTTCTAACATCTCATCCCTCTAGCGAATGTCGACAGCACTGAGACACAGTGTGGGAGCAGCATTGGTGTAAAGGTCAAAGAGGCTTGTGGCTGATTACTCGAGTTTTCCCTCTTAGACCGGAAGGTTAAAAGAGACGAAATAGTTGGTTCCCTTGTGCAACTCCTCGCTCTAATGAAGGTGCCAACAGCTGGAAATGCTGCAGGCTTTTATGAGGATGATACTGTAAAAGAACATGTGGTTATTATATTATTAACAGTGTTGGGCAAGTTACTTCAAAATTTTAATCCATTATTTATTACTAGTTACTGTTATTTCAAAGTAATTTGTTACATTACAATATTACTGCATTTAAAATGTAAAACATTACACTACTATTGCATTACTTTTAAGTTACTCTCATTCAGAATAACTGGAAATATGGATTCATTAATCTTAATATATACCTTTGTCATTATTGCTGCCAGTTTTCAAAAAGCTGGTGATTCCACTGTTGAAAGTGGTTCTCATGTCTTCAATAAGTCTCCTAACCTCTTGATGCTGAAGAATCTCAGAGCAGGAGAAAGTTCATTTTGTCTGTTTTGTGGTTTTATCTCCACTCTCATGCTCCATTTGCTTCGTTGATAACTTCATGTTACTATGGAACCTCTGTAACTGTTAAATTACTGCTGCTATTTCAGGAAGTGGACAGTTCTTTAGGTGTAGAACACAAAGTGCACTTGACTAAAATGTTTTTCAAATCCTTATGTTTCACAGACATAAAGTAAAGATGTGTCTCCATCTGGAGAATGTGCCATCTGACGTTTTCTAAAGGTTCACTCATCTCCATCGTCTGTCTGACGAACCAAAAGTAAAAGGACGTTTCACTGCTGCTGATCTTGTGGTGATTATAAAAAAACAACAACAAAGAAACGACCCCTTCAATCCAGGTTAAAAACGCATTACTGACATTTATACCAAGTAAAACATTCCCATTGTTTTCCTGTAATGCATTACATTGTGTTACAGCAAAAATCAGTGCATTACAGTAATTTATTACTTTTGTAACACATTACTCCCAACACTGATTATTATTGAGGGACTTGGCTGTGCACACGTATAAACACTAACCTCCAACCACAATGAGGAAGTCATCACCGCTCACAACAGCCCAAATGAAACTGTGCTGAATGGGAAGTACTGAGAATAGTATTTCAGCATGTCCACATGTTCACAGTCTAAATCGTGAGAAGACTGATGCGTTAACCCTCAGCAGATGGCTGATCCAAGAGAGATGGCAGCCTTCTGCCGATAAGATTTATTACAGACTGATAGCTGCAGCTACATTCCTGTGATTTTTGCCAGTCAACGTCATTCACTTTGGTGCGGAGTCGACCTTTATTTAAGGTAAACGCAGCCCTGAGATGTTGTTCCTATGAAATCCTTAAACAGTCTCTCAATTTCACATCACATTTACACAACAGATTGTTTCTGGCAGCTTGATATTTCACTTCTGTTTTGGTTTACACTGAAAAATAACAGCACTTGAGCTGTTAAATGCTCCCCTGTGTTCACCAGCTAACGGTTTATACTTGTTGTTTAGCGGGTTTATCAAAGCTGCTGTGGCTGGAAATGAGGTTGATGAGAGCGGTGATGTTAGTTCAGACCAAAAAACCAAATAAGACGAAAGACACATACACCAACACGCTGCAAAATGTTTGTGGGTTTATCACTGTGAGCGACAGCTTTCACATAATCATGAGGTCCAATACCGATATAAAAATAATGCTGCTATAAAGTTAGAAAGTAGTATAAGTGTTTAAAGAACACAGGGACTAGTGTAGTATTGATGATTAACACAGATAGATACACAGGTACAGAGATCTCTCTGTATCCACGTCACACTATTGATATACTGTAAATTAACAAATAATAGACAGATCAGGTGTTTATTTGAGACCAGAGGGCAATTTGGGACAAGAGATTAAATCCTTCCTGACAAAAGTCTTGCACAACCAAACTGGAAAAATATGGTAATTTACTTTTTATTAATCTCTTTAATAGCCCATTATTTTTCATGTTTTCAAGTTTTCATGCATATGATTATATTAGTTGAGTCACTACAATCATGTTAGGTATCAATTTTTATTCTATTTTCTAATCAGCTTCGAAGAAAATTGCATTTTAATAACTGGTAAACATAATTGTCGCTTGCACAAATATGCCCATAAACACATATATCCATTTATCCCAGGTTTTTCAGGGTATTATTCTAGAGACTTGACTGATTAAATAGATATATACATGTCAGGGTGGAAAATCATAACTATTTAAATATAATGACCTCTATAGAATTCAGCAACTATAGTTGCAAGTGGGTTTAAATGTGTTACACCAGTATGACGACAATATAATTTACATTTTTGAAATGTCAGATTACTGTACCGTAGTTAAAGTCTCGCGGCTGCTTCTCACAAGTTTTCATCTGCATATTTTACCACAGAAATGGTGAACAACAATTAACTCATTTAAGCCCAGATTTTTTTCAAATTTTTCATGCATATAATTTTTCATAAGTTGAGTCAGTTTTTACAAAAGAATATCATTTTAATGGTTGTTGCTGCTTGCACAAATATGCCCATAAACAAAAACCTATTTATCTGATTTGCAAAATTCCTTTGTCAGGGTTGAAAATCATAATAATCTAAATAAAATGACTCTTTCTAGGAGGGTTTGTCTTTACCATGCTCTCAGGAGGAAGGAGCAGGAAGTTTTCATATGAGAGGAAGCACTTCAAAACTTATAGTTACTTATAGTTGCCTCCTATTATAACATTAGAAAATAAAAAATGCATGAGTAATTTTACGATTATTTATTTTAAATATAAAATGACAGTCATAGACTTATAGGCTCATAGGTTAATTAATATTACCCAATAGGATGTTTGTTAACATCATTTGAGCATAACAATGATGTGGTCAGGACTGAAGTACTGAAGAAAAAAAAGATGAAGAAGAAAAACATGCATCTTCAGTGGTCAGGTCTTCTTCCTTTTTTGTTTTGTTTATCTTAGAACTGGCGGTTATTTATTAAAAACTCTGCTATTCCAAGTAACCAGAGCTTTTTTACTCACTACACTGTAGAATAAACAAACACAGCAGGAGACATTTGTAAAAGTAAAAGTTACCCTGTACCTGCTACTGCCAGTCTTTTTTCAGTACAATTAGGTTCACAAGTGTAAATAGATCTTGTTAAATTTCTAAAGAGCCTTCATTCACACTGTTTGTTGCAGTGGTACTGTTAGGTTAGGACAGGTGATGTAACATTTACACAAAGTTAAACTTCCACCAAAAGCATCTCCCTGCTCACCTTTACAGACTTGGGTGATCGAATCAGTATGAGTCTGTGTTTCTTCTTGAAGGGGCTCTTTAATTCATGACATTTATCATAGTTTTCCAGGTTCAGCCTCTCTAAGCAGTTCTGCAGGTCCTGCAACACAAAGAAATAACAATAACCCACTGATCAGAGCTGTAATGTGATAGATTTCTTTATTATGCAACAATTCTTTGACCGTGTTATTCCTCTTGAAACCATGGAAGGAAATAACACAGCAGCAGTTGATGCAGCAAATCAGTAAGAGGAAGACTTGATTATTGAATTGTTGTACCTCATTTTCATACACCACAATCTCTGTCCTCTCCACATGGATGAAGCGGTCTTTATAGGTGGCCAACAGCCTGCCAGGAGCCTTCTTCACCCAGCCAGCCTTACCCAGGAACTTTGGCACTTTACACTGGGCTGGGTCCTCTTTTGCACCCTAGAAATAATACAGAGGAAGGAAATCACACTTAAGACACATGCCAGAGTGCAAGCAGAGTGTTACTTTCACTTTGCTGTTGCTTCTAATTGAACGGTATACCTGTACTAGAAAACAATTGAGGTATTTGAGGGTGAACTATAGCAGCAGATTATGAAACCTGTGCCTTTTTATTTATTGTTTATTCAGAATGCATTAACCAGCTAAAAGGAAATTGTTTTTTTTCTAGACTTTAGCCATTTTTCCATATAAAATTTAAACAAAAGAGAAAGGGGATGTGTATATATATATATATATATATATATATATATATATATATATATATATATATATATATATATATATATATATACATATATATACACATATATATAAATATATATATATATATATACACATATATATACACATATATATACACATATATATACATATATATATATATATATATATGTGTATATATTATAAAGATAAGCTATTAAATAGAAAGGACACTATATATGCAAAGGTATATCTATACATCTATACACACATACAAATAATAACTGAATATTAATTTTATTGATAATATGTAACATTCCATTAAAGTTGTTTCCATACTGTTTGTTAAACTAAGCAGCTGCCTACTTTCAAAATGAGTAAATCCACTCCTGTGATCTGGGGAAGTGTGATCAATCATTTCCTCAATTTCAAACAGAAGTTGCTGTTTATTTACAAAAAAGCTTCTCCCAGCCACTCCTGACGCGACACGTCCCTTTAAATTCACTGAGTGATTCAGGAAATGCACCTATAGCGAGGAAAAAAAAGCCAAAGTTCTGCTTCCAGCACAGTGGTGTTGCCAACCTTATTTGGTGTTAAGAGAACTTGGGCTGAGACACATGATTTCACTTTATCAGACCTTTTCCCTCTTTTCTAAAAACACTCACAGCTTCTGACACATTCTTACCACAGACTGGATCAATGTTGTGCTTTGCTGTGCACGTTGGTTGCATTGGCGCTTTGTTTTTCCCCACAGATGAGTGGAGAGTGATAGCTGCAAGTCAACACAAAACACTCCCTCTACTATGATTCATAATGAGTCTAAATGACTAAAATATAAAACTGTGAATCCACTGCAGCTGCCAACCTCTGCAAAATAACTAGAATTACAACTAGATACAATAATTGGGTCAGTGACAAATAATGGTTTGCATGATGAGAAAAAAATACAGTTTAAAAGCATTCTCACTCAAAGAAATGTCAAATCATGTTTAACCAAAATAATGAATAAATGATCAATTTAAAATATTTAATCCACCCAGAATATAAAAATAGTATGAGTTAAACTATCTAGTACCAAGTTTTTATACCACATGCCATTTTTATAATAAAATATATAAATATAATAAGAGTCCAATATCATCTCGATTTTTCACTTTCAACAGTGTTGAAACTTTAAAGTAAATAAATGGTTCATGGTTGTTTTTGTGACTGTTTTGGAAATAATAATATTTAATATTATTCTTTTTTAGTTTATATAGGACATAGTTTGTTCTCTTTGTTTGCACTGGAGGAATATCTGTTCAATAGCTGTTCTATTCATGAAATGTCAAAAGGTGTAACCAAAAAAGTCATACATTTTAAATATTTAAACCATCTAGAATATAAAACTAGCTTTAAAAAAAATTAAAACATTTTACTGAGAGTTAAACTATGTGGCACCGTGTTTTTAGGGTTATATCACATGACATTTTCGACATTATCCCATATACAGACTTATGAAGTTCTGGGTAAATAAAGTTACTCCCTTTTCACGGTGACTAAATACTAAGTGCAGGTGTCTGCAAAATTCACGGCCTTTTGTTTCTGTTGGAGGAACTTCCACAGGATATCTTTTTTTTCTTTTTTGGGATTAGGTGGGAGGTCATCTAACTGTTTTTCCACTTTCACTGTAACTGTAAGTGCGTCCCAGCTTGGTAAACAGCAGTGCAGCTGCGTAGCTAAAGCTGTGCCAGGAAGAAAAAAAAAAAACTACACGGGCACAAAAAAGGGGGTTCTTTACAGAAACCACTTCACAAATAGTGTGATAATGCAACTTCTCCACATGAAGACAAAGCAGCCTCACTGTTTGCAGCCCAGGAAATCACCCTCGGCCATGGAAAAAAAATAGTTGGGGTTAGCTGCAGTGTAGCTGGGCTCAGCCAAACCCTTACAACAGAGCGGCAGTGAGAGGTTTCCATTACTCAGAGCTCAGCTGACGACTGTGGCCCTGCACTGTGATAGCAGGAGCTTGAGGGGCTCCGATTTTGGACTCGAGCAGGAAGCGTAAAGCCTCGATCTAACCAAAAACCCTTTACCCAGAACTGCCTGCAGACGTTAGTGCGATCTATTAACAGCCTTATCGGCAGTGTGGTGGTTGAACGTTGGAAACAGGGGCTACTGTCATCGGTTTTAAAATAACACGGTCTCTTATACAGAGAGAGAACGTGCTGAAGCTGCGTGTTTTGGAGAGAAAAGCAGAGCGGAGGGTACTGTGGAAGAGGCACACCTTAGCAGACATGTGTTTCTGATGAAGTTTTAGGTCAGGGAGCATCTGGCATTCATTGGTTTTCACGCTGACCTGCCCAGCTTGAACTCACCACAAGCCTCACTGGAACAAAATTTACACCCACTAACCCTTTTTTTCTGCTCAAAGATGGGAAACGACAGTGTGGATGGACTGATATACATATACATATATATAGATAGATAGATATATGTATATGGATATAGATCACTGCATGATTATCTTTTTTTTCAGATTTTACTACTTATAGGTTAGGGTTAGCAACATTTTTGTTTGAGTCTATAAACAAAAACATTTCCCTCAAATTCCAAATGAAAATAATATCATTTAGAGCATTTATTTGCATAAAATTACAAATGGCCAAAATAACAAAGAAGATGCAATGTTTTCAGACCTCAAACAATGCAGAGGAACAAGATCAAATTCATTTTAAAACAACAAAATACTAATGTTTACACTTAAGAAGAGTTCAGAGATCAATATTTGGTGCAATAACCCTTATTTTTAATGGCATGTTCTCCACACGTCTCTACCATTGTTCTTGGATGACTTTATTCCACTCCTGGTTCCTCTTTAAGCAGAATGAGGTGTGCATGTGTTGGAATTCAACAGACGCTGGAATGGAATGGCTGGAATACATGTAGAGATGTTGATTTCAGAAAAAAAATGCAGTGGTCTCTTATTTTTTCCAGAGCTGTTTTGTATTGCTGGTCTTAGCCACTTGATATTGGATTTAAATAAAATATATAAACCAGGCCAAAGTCTGAAGCAGGAGTGCAGGAAAAAAAGACTAAATTCTGGATCTGAATGTCCAGCTCTCTATAACGTTCCACTTTCAAGATGCGTGACTATTGTGAGCGTTCCACTTCCTGTTTTGTGCCTTTGCTGACTATGTCTCTGCAGCCAAATGTTTCAGCAATAAATGACCGGAGTGTTCCAGACAGAACTGCAGGGATGATTAAACCCACCACACCCTCCCATCACAAACAGATACACTCATTGTTCAGCGCTGCGTTGTGATTTCTTTAAAGGACGCATTCATAATTACGACAGTCATGCTGTGACCAAACACACGTTGAAGCATCATTTTTTGTTCCGGTAATAATTCCTCTGGTTTATTTTATATATAAATTACAGCCTTGAAACAGCAATATGAAAATCCATCCAAGACACTCCGATGCTTCCTTTTACCTGTGGTAAAGGCTGGAATACCTGTATATTTTTGACTAAATACAACATGTTAATTGAGTTTAGGGGCCTGACTAATCCTTGGACGCAACTCACAGTCATTGTATTAAATGGTTAGAAGTGAGGTGTACAAAGGCAACACTGGTGGGTTTTTTTTTCCATTAGAAGGAGGAAATCTATTTTTATGAAGCTGTCATGGCCACGTGAGGCCAATCTTGCATGTTAACTTTGCACATTCACATCTGTCATCACAAAGTCTTATGAAACACAGCCTGATGCTACTGTGCTTAAATTCAGCGTCACATATAAATAGGAAATACTGAATATTTGACATTTTTTCTCAAAATATCACTTGATTATCAATGGACTAATTGATTTGTTAATTAATTGTTTCAGCTCTACATTATGCAGAACAGAAAGCCAGGCTCGGACAGAATTAATACAACTCACCAAAAGAAGACTGGGAAAAGCAAAACCTGATCCTGACTCACTTTCTGTGCTTTTCTTTGATTGCCATGTTTTTTTTTTGTGTCACAGCCCAGCCCAACATTAACAGTTTATGTTTCTGCAAACGTGTGGATCCATTATCTGATATCAGCGATTTTTGATACCTGCATATATTAAAAAATAGTGTTTTATACTGCGGTAAAGTTGTGGTTAGGTATACGTGCAAAAACATGTGATTATGGTTGGGAGAAACATCACGGTTTGATTTAAAATAATTAACGTGCGGCAGGACAGGACACAATGTCCAATTAACCACTTAAACCCAGGGAATCTAAATGATAATAAATATTGAATATCCCCAAAAAAAAATAGTAATCACCCAGATCATGGCATTAAAGTATATAATTGGGTGGATCAGGATAATTGGGTGATTCATATTTGAAATTATACCAGTTGTAGAATGCAGTTTATTAGACCATCTTAAAGTGTCAATAATGGCAAACAGTTTATATAAATGAAATATCCTTCAACACATGGCAATATGATGTTAACCACTTAAGCCACTGGCTTATTTTTTCAGTTTTCTGGCTATAAATGATAATAAATATAGAATATCTCTACAACCACAAAGGACTTAAACCTGGTGTCAAAAGAAATCTACAGCATATGAGGACTACAGAAGAGTCTGAATTCATTTATGTTCTTATTACAGAGCAAATATCGTTAGAATATTGCAAAAAAGTCTAACATTGTGTTTTACTACAGATAAAAATACTTATTTTAAACTGACTGAGGATCATTACAGAACATGAAGAATATATTCTGTAACATGTTTAAAAAGGAGATTATAAAGGAGCCAATTAAATAATCACACAAACAGCTCAAATCTAAATTAAATATCAAAATAGTGGTTAGTTGCAGCCCTACTACTGATATTATATTAAACTATTTTCTTATTGTATTGATGATGTGGATATTGATGATGATATTGATGCTGTAACAGTAACATTGTCTTTTACTACAGATAAAAATATCTTTATTTAGTGTTGGAGCTGAGGTTTTCTCATGTCATATATGAATAAAACTCAATGTATGAGGGTTTTGGGGATTTTTTCAGGTTAATAGTGGTGTTAAACAGGCGTCTCCTCCAACTTTTCATTCTCCAGTCCATGAAACACTGTAATAAACCTCCCATCCAACCCTCCTCCTGCTAAGAAACTGTGAAACAACATCTGAACTACGTCACCACTGCTGAACCGTTGACCTTCGACGTATCCGTGGTTTGCAGAAATGTAAACTGTCATCGTTCTCCTCTGGAGACTCGGCTAAACACTGTGGAGAATAAAGATCACCAACAAACCACTAAATCCCAGATAAAGACTCAACTGCTGCATCGTTTTCCAGTAATCCTACAGACTGACATTATTTTCATTTTAGTCAACATCATATTGGGAGTTGTTATTTGTCTTTTTTTTTTACTGGTCTTGCCTTTCAGTATCTATGGAGGAGTGGAGAGCTGCAGTCGATCTGATTTCCAGTCAGACACTGAAGTGCTTTTGTTGTCCTTGCAGCTCACTCTGAAAATGTTTTATTTATTGATCTTATTTCTATATATTTTTCATCTTCACAGTCTGCTCATCCCCTCAGTTTCTTTCTCACTGTCTTGACTTTCGTTAAATTACTACCATCAGGGACAAGTGCAACATTGTGGATGTACTATAAAAGACAAAAAATATGCATGAAATTGCATCTCCATTGTTTTGTAAATTAGTTTTCTTTATGTGGATAATTCGGCTACATGTACTACCTAACAGTTTTTATTTTATTTATTTTATGCATGGAAGAATATGGAAATTCTTTGTAATAAAGAACACTTGGTTGTACACATGGCAATATGATGTTAACCACTTAAGCCCCAGGCCTATTTTTCAGTTTTCTGGCTATAAACTGTGAGCTACATGTGCTGTGACTACAGAAAAGTTTTAATTAATTTATGTTGCTGTTACAGAGCTATATATATAGTTAGAATATTGGGAAAAAAAAGTCTAACATTGTATTTTACTACACACAAAATATACAATACTTTATTTAAAACGTAAAACATGACCAAACTGACTGAGGATCATTACAGAACATGAAGAAGATATTTCAGCATAAAGAAAGCAGACTTTATACAGTAAAGTTACTTTATAAAGTAAATGGTTTCAAAGAAAACCCTGATGCTTTGAGTTTTATTCATATATCACATGAGAAAACCTCAGCTACAACACTAAATATAATCAATACATCAATGCAATAAGATAATATTTTAGTATATTTAGATTTAAGATGTTTGTATGATTATTTAATTGACTCATTTATAATCTAATTTTTACACATCTTACAGAATATATTCTTCATGTTCTGTAATGATCCTCAGTGTGATTTATATGATTTTATGGACAAATAATTGATATTTGAACTCTTATCTTGTTAATCATTGAACTTTGCATCGCAGATAATTTAGTTTTTTCCTGATGTGGGTCAAGTATTTTTGTCTTGTTTGTTGTTTTTTTGTAATATTCTAACTATAATTTCTCTGTAACAGCAACATGAATTGATTCTAAAACTTCTGTAGTTACCTCACATGTTGTAGATTTAGTTTAATACCAGGTTTAAGTACAATAATCTTTGTGGTTGTAGAGATAGTCCATATTTATTGTCATTTTTGCAGCAAAACTGGAAAAATAAACCTGGGGTTAAGGAAGTGGTTAAGGAAATATACAAAAATGATGGAAGAAATGGTTATTCTTCTTAAATGTGAAGATTTTCAGCTTTTCTTTGTCAGTAGTGATTTGAGTATTTTGGGGTTTTGAATTGTCATTTCTGAACGAATTCCCAGCAACTCTTCAGCCAACGGTGAATCAAACATGCTTAAAACCTGTCGAGTGGAATTATTTTTCATGTGAGACTTGGACGCAGCACAAACGCAGTGCAGCACCTTCCACTGAAGGAAGCATTCCTTCTCTATTTGACGCATGATGCTCAAAACATATCACGGAGCCGCCTACGCACCTCCCTGCTCATCAGATAGAGTTATACTATGAAAGAATGGAGCCTGTCTAGACACAGAGACAGCTCCCTGTAAACCATCCTCCTCTTGATGGTGTTACGCTCAAATATGTCCCAATGGCTTTGGTGACCTGCGTTGTCTGGAAATATTTTTTTTTCCCCTGAAAACAGCTGCTGCTGGAAACAAAGAATCAGAATCAGGATCAGAATCGGTTTATTTGACCAACTATATGCACTCCTCACAATCAGTGATTATGAGTGCTTTTCCTATTTGGTCTGATATTAATGAAATAAGGAAACGTTCCATTTGATTTTGCTGATAATGAATGAGAATAAACACCATTTTCATTAGTTTAGTATTTATTAACCCCAAAAACACATGAAATCCACTGAGTCTTTCACAATATCCCTAACTTATTGTGAGCAGGGTAGTATTCACAAAGAATTTAACTCCTTCAGGTGTTAACTCTTGACATTAACAAACACATATCTGTAGATGTGTATATACACTACTGTTCAAAAGTTTGGTGTCAATTTAATGTTTTCCATGAAAATTCACACACAAGATATTGCACCAAAAACCAGCGATTTGCAGCTAGAATAGTCATTTACCACATTAGCAATGTAGAGAGTGTATTTCTGATTAGATTAAAGTTATCTTCATTGAAAAACAGTGTGTTTCTTTCAAAAATGGAATGGAAACGTTTGAACAGTAGTGTATATATCACATATTGTATTAAGATAGAAGATAGACTACTAGCAGTCAACGTTAAGAGTTACCCTGTTTTAAGAAGATAAAAGTGGACTATAAAATGCAATAGTGCAAGATAAAAAAAATATTTATGAAATAAATGAAACTCAACCAGCATCAAACCACAGTAATAGTTAGGGGATGTAAAACTAAAAGAAGGATCTGAAAGATTCTTATTAAATGCTCTGCACAGCTGCAGTGGGTTTGTTATCATGAGAAACACCTCGTTAACCTATTTAAGGATAGATTGATATAAAAATATTGATTGATGTTAATCAGTTTCATGGGTTTATATTACGGGAGAGTCAAAGAAACTGATATAAAGAGTAAAAAAGTGAGAAAGATAGAGAGGAATTATCGACTTTAATAAGCAAAGCCAATGATTAACATCCTAAACTAAAGGAAGAGTAAAAAAGGAAAAAATAAACACATCCTTCTGGAGAATATTTTCCACATCTTTTAATCTTTTGAGATTTTTTGCCTCAATAAGGACAAATTGTAGAACACACACACGCATTCACTATTGAGGACTTTTTCCATAGAGGCACTTTCCCAGAAATTTGCCAGCGGTATCCTAGTAAGATGATGCGCGCACACACACACACACACACACACACACACACACACACACACACACACACACACACACACACACACACACCCATTGTGTGGCAGAGGCCTGGGTAGCAGGACAATTATGAGAGAGGGTTAATTGTTTTGTGCCTGACACATAATGTGGCGGTCTGTTTCCTCTTTGCCGAACGGGTCACGCACACACGTCACAGCATGTAGTCTGGGTCAGTGGGGTGGCGATAAAAGGATGAGTCACACCACTGACACAAATGATAATTGTGGAAAGGCATCGGTGGTTTTTGGGGTAAAAGATAAAGCCGATGAGTCTAAATATGGGGAAAAGCAGGACAAAAACAGCTGTCAGTCAAGTAGTAGGTTCTCATACTACTACTACTCCATCCAGTTATATGCACTTCCAAGCACGCATTAAACTAAAATTTACATTTGTTCTCATGTTTTCTTCGTAAATATCAACTACAGGTCTAATAATATTGAAACTATGCTGCACATTTGTTCCATTTTCAAAAGCAGATGCTGCTAAGCGACACATTGTCCGCTTCATTGTTGAACTACTGTCTAGTACGTCTCAGCCCTGTAAAACCTACTTCAATAAGCCCACACACAGCTGGATTAGTAATATTAGCATTTAATATCGAGCCCATCAATCAAATTAAAGGGAATGAACCTGATTAGCATATTCATCGTTTCATGTATCAATAACTACTCTAAACAACTGTCTGTAAAATGCCATTTCTACATTTAACCCATAAGAACCTACATGCATTTCTCCTTTTTGGGGATATAAAACAGACTAAATTGATCACATGGAACACATTTCTACAACTTCTTGTGAAATACTATATCAGTATCAGAGATCTGTGATGTTACATATACGTCACATTGGGTTTTTATGGTAAATTTATTCCTCATTTGAAAATAAATCAATTTGGCATTTTTTTTTCTTAGTAGCACACATTATGTCTTTATATTTGCATTTCCTCAACATATATCATAGTTATAACTTTGCTTGTTAGGTTTAATAAGTTTAATAAAAACAGGTGAATCAGCTAAATTAATAGAGCATGATTAACCTTCTTATTGTGACATATACGTCACATGAGGTTTTCCATGACTATTTTAAGGTTAAAAGCCTGATGTGACATATAGCCTATGTCACCACGATATCTTCCTAACTTGTTTTATATCAATTTATTCAAGAATTATGGTCAGAACAGGTTGAATGTAATAAAGAACATGTTATTAGATCAAATCAGTTGTTAAATGGGTTGAAAACCTACTTTTAGCAACAAAAATCAAGCTGTTTGTAATTAGTCAGCCTGTGACCACACCAGGTGTGTTAGGAATTTGTCACTTAGAGCCTTCATCAGTTTAAGTTCAGGATGAAGCTGGAAGAGGAATTTTCCAGAACATATAAAGAGGCGGTGACAAGGGAGGGAATCTGGCTGCAGATATCTGATGAGGATTGAAACATCTGGGAGGGTCTAGCAAGAATCCTACTGGAACAATATAATGAGATTCTTTGTGACCCAAAAATTAAAATTCAAGCAGGGGGATCCCAAGAGTCAGAACAAGTGTTGGAGGAAGTTTAGTAAATCAATATACAATATATACAATTAGATATCTGATTAGGAGGTAACTTCCTAATTAGGGCAATGAAATACCCTTTTTAAATATTTGTTTACTTTGTGTTGATTGTGTTTCCTTTTTCTATTTAATATTGTGCAATTAACGGAAAGCAGAAGTTGGATTAGCCTATAGCGTCCTAACATTAGTAAGAAGTTATTTTTTGCTCATGTCATTTCGACACCTTCTGCGTCAGATCCTGCTCACCCACACAGATGATGAACCCATAAAATCACCAGTACTGACACTGGTCAGTCACAACCAGACTCATCACTCCTGGAGAACTCAAAATTGGCAAAGAAATACATCACATAACTTTGTCCAAGTTGGAAAAAAAACACCACAGATATACAGTATTACTGATTCATTTTCTTTTGAAAATCAATAATAATTTCAGTTTGACTTCCTGTTTCCTGACTAGGGCTGCAAATAACAATAACATCCATTATCAATCAATCTGCTGATTATTTTTCTGGATTAATCCAGCCTCGTTTAGTCTATAACATGTTAGAAATTGGTGAAACATGCCGACCACCAACAGCCCAAGGTCTTGTTTTGTCCACAACCGAAAGATATTCAGTTTGCTGTCATAGAAAACTAAAGAAACCAGAAAATATTCCCTAATAAGCAGCTTGAATTAGAAAATTAATCAATCCAAGTGATTTAATACGTGGTAATAGTGCTGGTAATATATTGATTATATATTGATATAATACTATGAGATTATATCTTAGATTTTGGATGCTGTAATAATTGTAAATATGAACAAAGTTTCATCTTTCTCTGGTTTTAAAGGGTTTTTCTGTGCAATGTGTAAACTCCTCTAAACCTGAGGTTAGAATAAGTGAATTGACGTTGCTGCAAAATGCTCATGCAAAAAAAATGTAATCTGTGTATATATGGTTATATACAATTTACAAAGTATGATAAAAATGTATATATAGAAAGTTGATATTCCTCTAGTTCTAGTTTGCCCACATTGCTGATGATTATTTATCAAAAATCTCATTGTATAAATAGTTTGTGAAAGCACCATATTATTCCTACAACACTGTCGCATTCTGCTGAGGTGCCACTGACAAACAGCAAAAGGGAGGTTGATGCTGCCTTTTATGGTCCTGTTTTGAATGCTATTCCTTTTTAGTCTTTGATTTTCCTCCTATTTCTAATCAGTGTTGATTTATCTCCATGATTTTATAGTCTTTTTTATCTTTAACAGTGCCTATTCATACTTGTCTCACATCTTCAACATGTATTGTAATTCACTTTGAGCTGCGATCCATGCTGTAAAACTTGCTCTACAATCGATGTTGAAGTATTTGTTGAAAGCTTGTTGTGATATTTGATTAAATCCACATCACATCCCCTTATCAACTAGAGGATTAATCAACTAATCCCTGCAGCTCTGCTCCAGGCAGCAGAGTTGAGTACTGACATACTCTCACGTCTCTGCTGGATCCTTTTCAGGCAGTTTCAGTCCTCTTGGCCCTCATCCATCTGCTTTCCGGGAATCCCCAGCCAAACTGGTAAATTATTCAGATTTAGGTTAAAAGCAAATGTTCTGTTCAAATATCACCAGTGCTGCATTTAACGTTAACACATGCTGTTAAGCCTATGTAACTTGTCATTTCTCCATATGCAGACATGAGACAAAGAAACTTTTTCTAAAAGACAAAGCTGTTTTTTATGACACAAGTGTTTCACAAAAGTGGCGTCATTTCAGTTTAAGGCGAGGAACACAACCTCTTAGGAGGGTCAGGGGTTAGGGTTAGAAAAAGTAGAAAAATTGTTAATTTAAATGCAGCAATCCTGGAGCAAATCAGGAAGTTATAAATTATAATTAATCACTATTAACTTCTTAAGACAAACTGAGCAGCGGTGGCTCATTTCTGGCAATACTAAGCTTCAGCTGTTGGTTTCTATGTGCAAATAACTCAGCAATTATGGTCTCGAAGTTGTTTTTTCATATTGATTGACACCATGCACGAGCCCAACGAAGCAGGGGATCACGAGATAGAAGCTTGAAAACCATTGAGGTCCAACAAGGAAGTCTGACCACATTTGGTTTGATGGACATGAGAGCGACCCAGTGGAAATTTACCATGACGAGACCATGCAAATCAGACAGCCAATAGCCAGGGCTTTAGAACCACATGCATGTGGGAAGTTTGATACTTACAAATTGGACATACAATTCTACAATTCTCACAAACATTCTGCATCCCTGCAGAAGTGTAACGTCTCTTAAAAACCACACGCTAAGACGTTAGCAAGTTTAGCTAACGGATGATTTAGCTTCTACTTTATTCCTGCTAACTACTGTGGCTGTAACCAAAACCAGAATAACTAAATAATAACTTCATACAAAAAGTTCACAAGTGCTGCCATCTTTTCTTCATTTAGACAAGAACTGCCCTCTATATGCTAGCTGCAACGACGCATTTACAGACCCTCCGAAAATCTCAGCACTATCACTCTATATATTTAAAATAGAGAACCACTCGACACGCTAGCTGCAGCATCTTACTCCAAGACACGTTTACAGACACTCAGGAAATCCCAGGACTATCACGACTATCACCTAACAGAACAGAATCTGGACCTGAACTTATTTAGATTGAGCTACTATGAGCTAATAATGTACCGTAAAAGGATATTTTTTTCACATTTTTAACACTCTTAACATGCAAGTGGACAAATACGCTCCAGGCAAGTGTCTGTTTATGATTATTGGAACAATGAGTCTCAATAAAACTCAACCTCTGTTTTTGCTTTTAAAATGCTCAAAAAATATGGCGAACACAAACCAAACAAGCTTCAGTCATATTGACCTGTTAAATTTAACATTTACTGAGTAATATGAGTCCTCCTCCCACAATGTTAATGCAATGATGCACAATCAGGACTCTGCACACATCTGTAATGTTTTATTCAACTTCAAAATCCCTAATTTTATAAGAAAATGTGTCTATTATAGTCTAGTTGTGAAGAGTGCTGTGCCTTGACTACACTACAGTCTTCTGACACAATGAGCAAACACACTGTACCATTAGAACACTGGAATGATAGTTGCTGGAAATGGGCCTCTATACACCTATGTAGATATTGCACCAAAAAACAGACATTTACAGCTAGAATAGTCATTTACCACATTAGCAATGTATAGAGTGTATTTATGATTAGTTTAAAGTTATCTTCATTGAAAAAGGTTCTTTTCTTTCAAAAACAATGACATGACAAGTGACCCCTAGCTTTTGAACGGTAGTGAATATCCACTGTTCTATCCTCTGTTTTACAAGAAAATCTAAAGTTCAGGTTGTTATAATTATGTCATTGAGTGTCCATTTGATTTGAGTAAAAAAAAAACAAATCCAACGTAAATTTAAATTCTGACACAAAACCGCCCACAAACACCACGGATGCATGCAACAATAAAAGCTGCAACCTTTGGAAGTCAACAATCAGACCCCTCCACCCACAGCAGTGTTCAACAGACTTCTATTGTTCCTGTTTTAAGGGAATTACTCTAAAATCATTAACAAATATGGAAATTTTATTGTGTGCCTGTGATATAAAGCCTCTGCTTATAGCATGAGCTACGGTCTCTAAGTTATGACTTATACATATTTCCATCCAGCAGCATTTCATTTTGATGAAGTCTTCGGTACAGTTGGCACGCTTTGCATCTTTAATGGCCAACACACTGTGTTTACTGTGTGGAAGATGCTTGAGAATAAGGGAGAACTAATAGTTTAAATGTCGCTTGTGGCTGTTTCAGAGTTTATAGTCTACACGATCTGGACTAGAGTGACTCACTAAAGGTGTGATAATAAGAACAAGACTTTTTTTTTTTTAACTAAAAGTAAAACTAGGATAAATTGGCAGATTCTTCAACCAAAAGCGAGTAAATGACAGTTTTGACCTCAGTGCAATCACAGGGCGGGGTGCAGCATGTTAGAAAACATTGGTAACAAGTCCCCTGAATGCTGTAGGTAGTGTTTCTCTAAGTTGCTCGACTTCCTCTTTCTTGTAAATTGGCTTCCTCAAAATGCCCCAAAAATAAAATAAGGTATTATCAAGCATTGCACTTGCAGTTTATCTGCGTGCGTGTGTGTTCGTATGTGTGAGGCCTTTTCTAATTTAGTTTTAACACCAATTGCATTCGTTTTTTCAAGCATCTTATTATAACAGTGTGTTTTGTGGTGAGTGATAATCCGGATATTGTTTCTCTCGCTATAGAAGACGTTATCACACATGTGTTAATACTTTTTTTTTCCCAACACACGCATCAACCAATTTGAACTCAGAAAAAAGCTAAAAATCCACCAAATATCTGTCTAAATTCTTGAAATTCCAACTTTTTATCACCTCTCCTACCAATACATAAGGAATAGAAAGTCATATACGTGTCCTAATCATCATTCTAATGACATTAAATACACTAAAACAACTTAATATCAGTTATAAACTTTCAACACTTGTATTAACACTGAACCTAATAAATGGAGTTTCATCACATTTCCTTCTGGAATGTGACCAACCAGCTGATGGGACAGATTGACAGGTGGGCAGGTGCTCGTGCCAAACTCTGTTTATAGAAGAAAAGCTGCAGCAAACAGCCGTTAAAAAAAGCAAAACCGCTTTCTCTAATTGGTGTCTTATTAGCAGGTAAAACAGGGGTTTGCAGCCTCTCTATAGGCCCCTTTTTCTGTTTTTTTTTTTCTTCTGATAACTTGGTCTCGCCCATGTCGAGTGTTTTAACTTCTGTAACGTTGTTACTAACATCACATAAGTCCCTGAATTCCTTCTCAAACACCCTCGCTCTGCTCCTTTTTACGTAGACACCGCTACAACAGCAACAAAATAAAAGCCAAAGCGCCAAAACGCAGTGACTTGAAAGAGACTACTCACATCTTCCATGATAAAAAGGACCAGGATCCGTTATATGAGCGCTTCACTGGGCTAAAAAAAAAAAAACACTCGACGTCGCCCTTTATCGTCGCCAGAAGCAGTTTTCTTGTCCCCTGATGGTCGGCAGCTGACACATTTCCAACGCGACCTCTCGTAAGCTGAAGGAAAAATAAGGAACTGAGCAGTTCTGTGACACCAGGAGTTCGTCTCTCTTTTTTTTTCCTCTTTTTGCCTCACTGAGAAAAAAAAAGAAAAGTTCGAAGAAAAAAGTTTGGTTTCCGGTTTAAGTCCCTTTACACTCTAGAATCTGTCGAGGAGGAGCCTGCGTCTCTCTATGTGTGCGCGTGTGTGTGTGCGCGCGTGCATAAATCGAGGCATCCTAATTCAGACCCAGCGCTGATAAATAGGTTGTAAAGTTTAGACTCTTTAGATTATATGTAGGCTTTTTAAATTATATCTTGCTTGTTTCTGTTTTTAATTTCATTTAAAAAAATATTTTTATCTTATTTAATTTTAATAGATTTGTTTAATTTGTCCTTATTTTTTTATTTTAAATGTTAGATTTTCCCCTTATAATCAACTGTTTTTAATTTTATTTATTTTTTAATTTCTTTTTCTTTTCATTATAAACTTTAGATTTTTCCCCTTTT
The DNA here is from genome assembly GCA_030544235.1 of Lepturacanthus savala. NCBI lineage: Eukaryota > Metazoa > Chordata > Actinopteri > Scombriformes > Trichiuridae > Lepturacanthus > Lepturacanthus savala. The sequence goes on along the minus strand of CM060462.1, from coordinate 22,238,710 downwards.
TATCAACTGTTTTTAAATTGTATCTTGATGCTTTTTTTATTGCAATGTTATTGTTTGTTTTTAAGCTTATTTAATTTTAATTGATTCAAAATGTTTCCCCTTTTAATCAACTGTTTTTAATTTTTTGTTTTTAATTATAATTTCTTGATTTTTAATCTTATTTACGTTGTGCATCACTGCATTTACATTGTGTGACTATGACTCATATTACTCAGAAAATGTTAAATTTAACAGGTCAATATGACTGAACCTTGTTTGGTTTGTGTTCGCCATATTTTTGAGCATATTAAAAGCAAAAATTTTAATTATTGAGAATATTTCTCATTGTTCCAATAATCATAAACAGACACTTGCCTGAAGCATATTTGTCTACTCTACACTACATTATATTTGCAATTTGCATCTTTTTTAACATGTTCCTTGCTAAAACTAAAATGACACCACTGTTTGATGCATCCATCTTTTCTCATCATCAACCTGTTGCAGCTGCATCATAAACATTAACAGGGAAGCTCTTTATGTATATATTATATTATATATCATAGATTTTATCACTTTGGAAACAACCTTCCATGAAACGAAATATGTTTCGGGGAAACATGTATTAGTCTAATTGGAATTTTTCACAGCCTCTTTATTGCAATTATAAAGTATTATTAGGTGTACGGGGCCACGCGCTGACGTCCGTCAGCGGCGGCCATATTGGGACGGGCCAGCTCTGCTTCTCTAATCGCAGCAAAGTGACAGATCTGCACACAGAAATACCCATAACTCGCTCAATTTTTGACCGCTTTCCAAACTGTTTGGTTCGTTACAAGTGTTATTACGCTAGCTATGGTATGGGATGATACATATTTCACAATTACAGCTTTTTATTTTATTGTCATTGCAATTACATTAACTATCTGCATAATGTTAGAGTTATACGAAATTTTATAATTATAAATAGTCGTAATAACTATTGGAAGTCATACCTGCATTAATGGCGTTTATAACAAACATAGTAGTTTGGAAATCGGTTGAAAATCGAATAAGTCATGGTTATTATAATAGTACATCCACCATAGGATTTACGCTCTAAAGCAGCAAGCGGCCCGACACAAGATGGCGGCCGTGTGGGTACGCCGGCTCATTGGGCAGCAGCGTCGCGTGCTCTATACATATCTACTTCCTGTTATTAGACCTGGGTTAAAGAAGGGGATGTTGGAAACTGAACAATAGAGTCAGTGAGAAAAACGTCTTTATTATGTGATGAGAGGCTACTAATGCATAATAATCCATAATGTTTATGGTGTCAGTTCAGTTCCTCTTGTGTTAGGGTCGTTTTAGATTTTAAATGCATAAAAGAACAACCTATTTTTTATTTATTTATTTATTTTTGCATCAAGGTTTTTTGTGACTTTGTCAGGTATCCCTAGTTCAACAAAATAAAAAAAAATATATATATAAAATACTTTACTGCTAATTTAACAGGACGGCCCTGCTTTTATACTTTATTATTATTTATACAAAATGTACATTCAGATTTTTTTTATTATACATTAAATATCAGTACAATTAACACTTAGTTATTAGTAAAATTACAAGTTGTTCTGTAAAGCTGTTTACGTTTGTACTGTATGTTTTACAGAATTTCTCTGGTAACCACAGCAGCCATTTCTTTTCCGTAAAAACAACATAATTTTTTTTACAGTGTATACAAAAGACTATAATTTTTGATATAAACATTTAGTGTTTATCTCTAGATGGCTCTGTGTCTTTGAGCAGTATGTTTATTAATTTTATTTATTTATTTATTTTATTTTGGAAAAACAGTTGATTGTTGTTATTGTTATCCTAAGTGAGTAAAAAACGCTAAGAAAAATTTTGTACATTGCTTTTTTCTTGGTGCGGACCTTAATTGGTGACTTTAAATTGCCCGTAAGTGTGAGTGTGTGAGTGAATGGTGTGTGTGCCCCACGATTGGCTGGCGACCATCTGGGGTGTATCCCTGCCTCTAGCTGTAACGTGCTGGGATAGGCTCCAGCAGACCCCTGCGACCCTAATGAGGAATAAGCAGGTATAGAAAATGACTGACTGACTTTCATGGTTAAGGAAGATTAACAAGGTAACCAAGAGACAAGAAACAAATGGGTTGATAGATAATGGTTTTAATTGTATTTTACAGATGATTCAATGGGTCAAAACTGACCTGATAAAATAAAGGACTGAAACAGTAAACTAACACATGAGGAAGGTTAAAGTATTCATCTTTTGAATTATTTCATTATTATTTTGCAAAAAAACACAAAACATAATTTATTTTCTATATAATAAATGGTACAAGGTTGGGACTTTGGTTTAGAGCCTTGGATATGTCAAAGATTTACAACTAAATTGATTTGATTGCATTAGTATTTTTCATGTAGCTAGTTCCAGATACTCCCCCTCGATGCCTTCATGGCCGAAAGTGTCCCATTGACTTCCATTATAATCACAGTTTTTAATCCCAATACCATTCCAGTATAAAACCATGAATTTTCTGATATTAGCAATTTATTTTAAAGAAAAGTAATGATATTTGACATTTCAGTTTAAAGCAAAAATGCTGAAAAATACATACATAAATATTTTTTCAGCTTTTTTCCCCATAAATCTTAAACAACTTCTTGCCTGCTCAAAACGACTTTAACCCTTCAAGTGCCAGTTTATCTATTTCAATTATTTCCTTATTTTTTGCAAAAATTGTACCCAGTATTTCACTCACTACCATTACAATATAAAACCATGCATTCTGTAAGAATGAAGAAGAAACGTAGTGATATTTGACATTTCTACTGCATTTTTGTCCCAAAGATGCCAAAAGGATTGAAGGAGGGCTGAATGAGGTTTAATGCCTAAAATTATCCTGCAGATAAAAGTAATTGCAAATTAACCACAGATTTTACCTTTTCTAAATATTTTTAATACATTTTTAATATTCTCAAGATGTGAGTGGACAAATATGCTTTAGTCAAAATTGTTATTCTTATTATTGTTATTGGAACAATGAGAAATAGTCTTAATAGTAACCTCAAACCTCAGTTCTGCTTATTAAAATGCTCCAAAAATTTGGCAAAAAAACAAGATAAGTTTAGTTGCCATATTGACCTGTTAAATTTAACATTTCCCGAGTAATAAGAGTCCTAGTCAATCACTTTGTGGCGTTACATATAATTTAACTACAGTGAAGGTGTGAGGGCCACTGTATAAAGGGCTTATAGGCTGTAATTTTAGTTACAAATGTTCAATAGATCACAAACAAACCATAATAAACAGCACTTTAGTGGATATAAGGATGTATAAAATGCCTTTCTGTCTACTTAGTAACAGCGTTAACTCCCTGTTTGACTCCAGGTTTAACAGTCCAATCATTGTCATTTATGGCTTGTAACTGATCTATAAAACACCCGTAAATGGTCTTTTAACTACAGATAAACCTTTTATTAAGGTTATAACAAGGTAGTAAAACCTCAGAGAGAAAATCACTGAAGAAGTGAGAACAAAACAAACCAAAACCTATTCAACTGATTATTAATTCATCAAAAAAGACTTTAAAGATATTTAAATAAAGATTTTAAAGCATCTATAATGGTGGTTTACAATGCATACTTGCTGTAATAATAGTAATAATAGCATTTAGCACTATTCATACACAGGTGCAAGCTCCTTCATAAAACAACAAAAAACAGCAGATGATTTAAACATTAGTTTTATAAAATTAGAACATGTTACGAAATAATGGATCAGTTGAAAATGACAAATTGATCAAATAAAAGATGAAAGTAACTTAACTAAAATGAAATTAAATAAGATACAACTGAAATAAATGTAAAAACAGATATAATTTCTATAAACACTTTCAATATTGTCTTATTATTAATTGCAATTTCACAAGATTTAACAGAAATGGACATAATGCAGAGGATGGCAGAGGAATAAACCAACAATGTTAACAGTTTGGGTCCAAAAAGTCAGGTTAAGTTAATTCTAACAAAACTAATTATTATAATAATTTATAATATTATTGGGCTCCATAATCTTGCTTCAAAAGATCCATGATGGCACTTAGATAGAAATGATAAAGTAATTAAAGTAATTATTTGAAGAATTTCTCATCCACGGCTTGTTATTTTAAGACATTTCCATATCCTGTTGAATATCTGTATCTGTGCTGCTAATTTTTAACCTTCTTATTGTGGTGAGTCAGCGCCCTCTGCAGCTAAAATGTGTTGTGTGTAAATTACAGTAAAAAAAATGTCCATGAACTGAGAAATCCAAACCGTATGAGTTTGGTAAAATGTTCTCACCCATGTTAAAAGAAAGAATGGAGAGAATAGAGAATGTGTTAAAGCTACAATGTTAATTAAAATAACGGTGGAAGTCATTTTTTGACAAAAGTGAGTTTTTGGCCTAATTCATCTCTTGATGATGCTGCCACGTTTTGTAAAATCACTTTAATCCTGAGCTAAAAGGATCAGACTCTTTATGCCCTATAGGATAATGACTATTTTACTGAGGCCATTTTAATTGTTGCCAAAGTCAGGATAAAATGTCATTTCAACAACAGCTCTAAACATGATTCTTCCATTAATTTCTAATGGTGAGTTATAAAGACTTTAGGCTATGAAGTAATAAATAATAAGTAATTATACTTTAACAATAGCTTAATATTTGTGCTGTGCATATCAATAAACCCAATAAATATATAGTCAAATATAAAGAAAGAAAGGAGGTTCCAGGATCTTCAGTTTATTAAACATGTGTCATCTCTTCATTAAAATTTGCCACATCTCAGGTTTCAAAAAGTCAAAAATCTGGACATTGGAGATGAGTTACGTTCAATAAAAAACAGGCTGAGAAGAAGAAAGAAGAGCTGGGAAAGTGGTGAAAAGGGAGCTGACATTAGTTTAATTTAACTCCAGGTATTGTAAGTTTAGAGTTTCCACTATGCGATGAAAGGACGGTTTAAACCAAGTTTAAAGTTGACTAAAGTCACAAAAGAATGTTCATAAATTGTCTTAAGTCACTTTATTCTTTAATGTTATAACATTCAAATGTTTATTTATATGATGTGATGCCAATAATCAGCCACATAGAGGAGCTAAAGGGCTGTAATGTAGAGTTAAAGGGATATTCCACTCAAATTTTAGTAATAACAGCAGTAACAATGCTATTAGTCTTAGATTTTGCATCACAAACACTGCACTACATTTAAATTGCATCCAGCATATGTGATGCATTCAAAATAATAAAACAAAAGCAGAATTGACTCAAGATTATTGTAATTAAACCTGGTGTCAAAAGAAATGTACATGTGAGGTGACTACAGAAGAGTCAGAATCAATTTATGTTGCTGTTACAGAGCAAATATAGTTAGAATATTGTAAAAAAAAATTTTTTTACTACAGATAAAATACTTTATTTAAAACGTAAAACAAGACATACTGACCCATATCAGAAAAACAACTTGAAATAAGCTAAATTATCTGCAATACAAAGTCCAATGATTAATAAGATCAATTATTTGTCCATAAAATCATTATTAGATCATTCCAGGACATGACGAATATATTCTGTAACATGTTTATAAAGGAGCCAATTAAATAATCACACAAACAGCTCAAATCTAAATTAAATATCAAAAGAGTGGTTAATTGCAGCCCTACTATTGATATTATACTAAACTATTTTCTTATTATATTGATGATGTGGATATTATTGATAACTTTATTTAGTGTTACAGCTGAGGTTTTCCCATGAGATATACATATGAATAAAACTCAATGCTGATCCTGTATCAGGGTTTTTGGTATTTTAACAGGTTTACTAAACTCTAAAAACAGGTTATTTACCCGCACTGGAAACATATTAAATCACCTTTTAGAGAAATTACAGTAAAATGCATCCTTGCATGACATATTTTGAGGATGTTTGGGAACTCACTGTGTCTAAATAAATTCACTGTGAGCATGAACAACTCGAGAGAAGGAAAAACAGGGAGGAGGAAACACACTGGCAGCATTTAAACTCACTGAAAGACTTTTTTTTTACTGCGTTAAAATTAAACTGCTTTAAAAATCACAACCCTGTCCTCTGCTGCTGAGCTGTGTTTCCCCCTGAGGAAAAATAAACGTTCTTAATGAGAGAGTGGTAGAAGGAGAATTTAAATCAATGTATTAAAAAGAAGAAAAAAAAAACACTGCATAGTCATTCAAGGTCCTATATGTCTTAATGTGTTTAGTGTTTGTTGTTGGTAGACGTGCTCAGGGCTGGATGGAAATAAAACACTGGATTATCCTGCTGGAATAAAGTAAATTAAAATGTATTTAACTTTAAAATAAATATGGAAGTAGGCACAAAAATCTACTTTTACAAAAATGTGTTTTCTGAATTGTACGCTGTGAAACTTTGCTGTGAAATCTGCAGTTATTTACTGTAATATTGTTTTAGAGGTAATCACCTAATACTGTAAATACAACTGCAATCACAGTATTTAATGTTTTTTATTAATATTTTAGAGTTAATCACATAATACAAAACATACAGCTAAAATCATGGTGTTTAATATTTATTATTATTATTTCAGATTTAATCACCTAATACTGTAAATACAACTATAATCACAGTATTTCATTGTTTTTATTATTATTTTAGATATAATCACCTAAATGTATATACAATTAAAATCATTTAATATTTTTATTATGATTTTAGATTTAATCACCTAATACTATAAATACAATGAAAGTCACAGTATTTAATCGTTTTTTATTTAAATAAAAATAAAATCACAGCATTTTAACATTTTTAAACATTTTTTTTTGTATTTTTTGACTTAATCACGTAATACTGTAAATACAACTGACACTTTTCATGGTGGCATTGTTTTATTATGATTTAATATCGGATTATTATACTATAATATTAACTAGCTACTTGCTATTTTATGTACTTTTGTGCACAAATCATCACATTTATTCAAAATCATTATCTGTAAAGGGTTAGGTATTACTACAACTTCAACCTTGTAGTAATACTACAACTACTACTATAACTACTACAACCTCTGTTTAACTCAAGGTGCTGTAACCCAGGCTCTCGTCCTCTCTCTCTCTCTCTCTCTCTCTCTCTCTCTCTCTCTCTCTTTGTCCTTATGTCTCTCTCTCTTTCTCCTCTCTCTCTCTATTTTGGTGCTTCCTCGCTGCCAAGCCCCTGACGTAATGCTGCTCTGTTAATGATTAGCATGTGGAAACGAGCAGCGCGAGCCTCCCTGCGTCAAAGCCGCCAAAACGCCACCGGAAGTAAATTCATGACGCCTTCAAACTAAAAGCGTCAGCAAGAGTATTTTCTTTTTTTTTTTGCATTTGCAATTGTGGTGGTGGGATGTATTTAAGTACATTAACTTAAACGTGTTAGGCTATTTTAATACAGTTCTGAAATACTTTAAATCTATTTGAGTATTTTCATATGTGCTACTAGTATAAATACCCTCTATGTTTATTTCAATACATTGGTCATTTAAAATAGATACTTTTATTTACTTTAATTAATTTAGATTGCTTTTCATCACCCTGTAATGTCACCTTGGCCTTCTGCCGATAAATGTCACAAAATCTCCATTAAAGGGTGACACAGTGGCGCAGGGGTTAGCGCTGTTGCCTCACAGCAAGAAGGTCGCAGGTTCAAGACCTCCTTGGTCCTGGGTCTGGGACCTTTCTGTGTGGAGTTTGCATGTTCTCCCTGTGTCTGCGTGGGTTTTCACCGGGTACTCCGGCTTCCTCCCACAGTCCAAAAACATGCTGAGGTTAATTGGTGACTCTAAATTGCCCGTAGGTGTGAGTGAATGGTGTGTGTGCCCCACGATTGGCTGGCAACCATCTGGGGTGTATCCCTGCCTCTCGCCAGGCAGGCTCCAGCAGACCCCTGCGACCCGAATGAGGAATAAGCAGATATTGAAGATGAGATGAGATGAAAATTTGCATTAAAACCTTATAGATTTAAACTTTCAATGGTGGTAAATACTTTGCCATAAATTGTTAAATTAAATAAAAAAGCACATGGCTGAACATATTTTTGAGTATCATGACCACAATAAACCCTTCCAGGATCCAGGAGCCCAAGACAGGGGTGTTTTATTAATAATAGCTCTATTAGTACTATCACATATATATGGATTACAGAGAACCCCTTAGAAATCCATTTATAAGGTTAGTAGGTCAGTTCAAAAGGTGCTATGGTTTACATATGGTCAGGATATATATATCTTTCCCAAATCTGTCTAAAAACAATCCATGAGAACACTGAAAGAGGATCACTCCTCTTTTTCATACTGGCTATTAAAAGATGCCCTTCAAATGTTCTTTAAATGTAAGTGATTAGACACATAATTATTATTTCACAGATGGAGGATTGTGGATTTGTCCTGTCACTAACCAAGTTGTCTTTTAAGCCTCATATTGAGAAACTGGAAAAGAAGCTGAGGGTGAGACTGGGCTTTTATTGCAGGCATAAATCTTGTTTTACATTTTTATCAAAAAAGAGGCTTATTGAAGCTACATTTTTACCCCTATTAGATTATGGTGCTGTACATGAATGGCTGTTCCACCTCACTGCATACACTGGATGCCACCTACCGTTGTGCTTTAAAATTCATTACCGGTTGTAAATCACTCACTCGTCACTGTATTGGACTACTCCCCCCATACCTTCCCAATTTCACATCAAAAAGGATGCCATCATACAATTTGAGTTTTGGTCAGAGGTCATTCATTTTATTTATTTAGTTCCATCTTCCTGGAACAATATAAACTATAGGGAGCTCAACTCCAATACTGATTTTTTACCACCTTCTCTGCCCATTTTCAGCCCTCTTTTCTTTTCATAGGACTCTGACTCTGATTCACTATTCTCATATTTGTATTTATGTGCTAAAACAACAATAGAGTAAATGTATTATAAAGGGAGGAATGATCACAAATTAAAGCATTAAAACCACTGATTCAAATAATCTTAATAAAAATGTAACAAAAAAGAAAATAATAAATAAATAAATAAATAAATAAAATAAGAAAGAACGTTCGTCCACGAGCCGGCTCGTTCACTTCAAAGTGAACGAGCGAATGAGCCAGTTCACTCTTTGAACTGGCTCATTCGCGACCGACACATCGCTGGTCCTAAGTCTTATTTTGAAATCCGTAACCGGAAGTCCTGTTGCGTGTTCCGTACGGTTTGACACGCTGCTTTAGAGCAGACCAGGACTACTGGGTTAGAGACAGAGGAAAAGTTAGTCAAGATGGCAAACCCCTCAGACCCGGAGTGAAGGGGCACCGCTCCCCGAAAAAAAATAAATAAAAAAAACGAGCCTGCCGCCCTCCTGAGACAAAAAACCCAACGATGCAAACTGCGCCAGCAGCAGGTAAACGAAACGTCACGTTTTATAATTTATATACGTTTCTGCGACCGCTGAAATATTGGTTATTGAGTTTTTTTTCTCTCTCTCCGTTGTTTTTGGGCACTTTCCTTTATTCTTTCTGCTGGAGTATTTATATCCACAAAAAACGTTACATTTTTTAAAAAAAAAAGTTAACTTAACCGTTAACCTGGCGCACGCTTATTTCAGTTGAGTAACCGTTGACGTAAAATTCAACCGTTAACGTCGTGCTTCACTTAGCTAACGTTAACTATACTTAAGTTAAAGTCAACGTTATTTTATGTAGAAATCTAAACGGGAAAACGCACATTTAACGTTTTTCTTATTTAATTTTACAAACTGCTTTTTTTCTATCACTCTCTCTCTCTTTCTCTCTCTCTCTCTCTCTCTCTCACACACACACACACACACACACACACACACACACACACATAGAGCGGTCATTGCTGTGCTGGTGAAACAGAGTGACAGTTTTAGACAGCTAAACCGGTGTTTCAGTTTAAACAGTGACCGTGTTAACTGCTGACTTCCGTCTGAATGTTCCCGTGGTTGTCTTGGTGACGACAGCTGTAGTTATCCTACTAAAAATACTATTAAATGGTCTAAAACTGAATATTCCACACTGTATGTATATCTATCTGGTCGCGTTTGTCTTGAATTATCATTATTTATTTTATATTTAAAAAAAGCGATTACAATTCCCCACTTATTTTTTTAAAATCACATTCGGCTGAAAGTCACCAATTAACACGGTCACTGGTTAAACCGAAACACCTGCAGTCCGGAGAGAGTCTGCTCCGTCTGCCACTGGCGGACTAACTCGGCTTTTTCTCCGGTTACAAACCGCCTCTTTCTCCCTCTCTCTTTCTTTTAAAATACAAGCCGAAGACAAAACCTGTCATTAAAAATAACGGGAGTCGCTGCTAACATCTCTCCCGGCGTCCTCCTTCCCTTTTGGGAAAAAAATTCAGCGCCAGTAGTACAAGGCAGCTTGTATTTTTAGGAATGGGTGGATACCCAAAAAAACGAAAAATTATTTATTTTGGTCTGGGCGGTGAATGCCACAGGCGAGGAGGACCTATAAATGCAATGTATGAGTTTCTGAAAGGCTGAAGAAGCAACAGAAAGTGTGTGAAAGAGAGGCAGAAAAAAAATGTGTACAGAGGCATAGACAGCTCATTGTCTGTTAAATGTGTGTTTTTTTTGTTTTGTTTTTTACACTCCTCCCCTAACATCTTAACATCCTCCTGCAGGCCTAAGAGGGATTCCCTGAAGGAAAAAAAAATGCCAGTGAGGCTGAAGCCTGTGCTGGAAGAAAGCTGACTCATCAAATATCAATCCCTCCGGGGGCGACTAAGCAAGAAGAAGCTAGAATGCCAAGCTAGAAGAGCACCTCTACCCCCCCCTCTGCCACCACCGACTGGAGATTATCAGACAGACAGAAGAAGACGGTACAGGAATATATATACACCACACATATTTTGGCACTCCGGAGGCCTAATTAACAGAGACTGCTGCCAAAAGCTAAGAATGGCATCACAGCGCTTCAGCTGAACCTCATCGACTCACCCCCCCCTCCTCGGCTTTAACAGAGACATCACGAACCGACTGATAAAACCACCATCGTCCTTTCATCGGTTTTTAAGGCAGATACCTGAACTTATCAGCGGAAAGTTTCGGTGCGGGGGGGGGGAAGTCGTTTCCTCCTGAGTTTACCCGCCTCCCCTCTACCCGCCCTCCTGCCTCGCAGACCATGATGTTTCGCGACCAGGTGGGCGTCCTGGCCAGCTGGTTCAAGGGGTGGAACGAGTGCGAGCAGACGGTGGCTCTGCTGTCCCTGCTGAAGAGGGTGAGCCGGACCCAGGCCCGCTTCCTGCAGCTCTGCCTGGAGCACTCGCTCGCCGATTGCACCGAGCTCCAGGTCCTGGAGGGGGAGGCCAACAACCCAGGTAAGGACAGCGATGACCACGCCGCCAAGACGTATTTACATACAAAACCATTCATTTTTTCTCCTTCATTTGTTGTCCTACAAGAAAAGTCTAACACTGAAGCATTCTAGTGTCTTTATGAAGGACAAGGTTCATCCGGGAATCTTAAAAAGTCTTAAAAGCATTGAATTTATTCCATATGACAACAGCATGCAAATCTTGTCCTATAGGGCATTTCTAATTTTTGGCCCCGAATGCACTGCAATATTCGTGTTCAATGCAACAAATGTGCCCTGGATGTTCAGAGGATTTTTGATCAGGCCATGCAAAAAGGAGTGAAAACAGTATTTCCTGGTCATATGATGGGATTATTGTCCTTCAAAGTAAAATAATGTTTACAACTAAACAGTGAAACATGGATTTTATATTACAGCTTTTTAGTAATATTGAGCCAGTACTTGTTGCAATATGGCAACACTATGCAATAGAGGGTTAAAAAGACTTGAATGAGTCTTGAATGTTGATATCTGGGTCTTCAAATTTGTGCAGTATGTAATTTGTTTAGTGAAAAATACTTTATATGGATCTAGTTCACATTTAATTCCTGATAATATTCACTAAAATCAATTAAAAGATATTTTATCATTTTGATTACATAATTTTCACAATGCCTTAACTACTGCAGATGAGGTTTTAGAGAGAAAACATTTATATGGATGTAGTACACAATTAATACAAATATAAATGAACAAATACAAAAAAATAGTAGTAGCAGTGGTTCTGTGAAATAGTTATTAACTTTTATACAAATGGTCTTAAAAATACTTGAATTTAACTTAAAGAAACCTGTAGGAACCCTGGAAGGAAATAAACCATGATGTAATACAGTCAGTTCTACTTAATGTTGGCAAATCAACTCTTAATTTGTACCTTCGTTCTATATGATTTAGTTTTAGTATATTTCCCACTGCTGGGAATCGGTAGCAGTAGTTAAAGAAGATGACAGAGCAGTACATCTTCCACCCCTCTAGCTTTTATCGCTTTTGTTGATGTAATAAGCGTCAACTCATTTGTTTTTTCTGATCATAAATCAACTATTTTCATTCATTCACAATACACAGGCAGAAGTAATTTTTTTTTTTTTTGCATTTTCAAGAGCATGTTTTTCCTGGTCTGACCCTGAAACAAACACCCACTCAACACAAGCATTCAAAGGCATTTCCTGCCCCCAAAAAACATTCACGTCCGTAAATAGCTGAATCATCGATGGACTGAACTTGTTCGAAGTGTTGTGCTGAACTGTGGCCTTTCGGTAAATGATTGTGTGGGGAAGAAAAAAAAGTGAGGGGTCGTACAGCGTTGGCTCAGCTGGAGACATCAGTCAGCGTGCCAGCCTACAGTGCTGTAGCTCCCTGGGTTGGTGTCATGCCAAGGCACCCAAAGGCAGCAGGGTGTGTGTGTTGTGGGGGGGTGGTCTGGCTGAGTTTTGTTGCATCAGACTGCAGCGTGGCCATGGAAACAAAAACCCTGGCAACTGCCTGGGCTCATGAAAAATAGAAAGAAGCTGCTGCTGCTGCTGCTGCGATGGAGAAGAGAGACAGCGTCTCTCTGTTACCTATGGCAACATCTGCATGCAAGTAACTCATCCGCTGGCTTACGCTGTGCTTTTCAGAGGCAGCAGACGTTACTGGGGTGACATAATGGCCCTGCCCTGCAGTGACACACACACACACAAACGCACACACACGCTAACGCTCACAGTTTCCATCAGGGTTTACAATGGGCAGTGGCTGGAGTTAATGTAAGCTTTGTTACTGTTTAATATAAAGCCGGAGGCATCAAAACATGCCGTGTGAAGTCGTTCCAGTCAGTCCCTCCCAAAGTCACATCAAAGCGGGCTGAGGACATGCATTTTTTTTTTCTTTTGCCTTTTAGAACATCATGTATGAGTCAAAGAGACTCGATCTGCGATCATATTTCATTTCTTTGTGATTCTGACAAGTTTTATGGTCTAGCTGGAAAGGAAATTCGCCTGTGGGTGAAGAGGCCGACTTTGCATATGAAAAGTTTTCACTATAAAGATTACATCACAAGCAGCGAAGGTTAGAGGGTTAGAGAGTTAGGAGGGTTGTTGGTTCACACCCCAGACCGGCAGGTTAGATCTGGGTGGGAAAGTGAAATAGCAGCACTTTCCCCTCCATTATTACCATTACTGAGTTGCCCTTGAGCAAGGCTCTTAACCCCAACTGTGGTTCTACTCAGCAGCTTCCAGGTGTGAACGTGTAACTGGGTGAATGTGATCAGGGCATTTCTGTAGCACAGAGGATTCCTCTCAGAGAACAGCCCCCTGAATAAAGAAAGGTTAAAAAAGAATAAATGACTAAAATAATTTGGGCATCAAACTCATCAGCGTATTGGATGTTAACTGTAAGACAGATAAATGTAATCAAATGTACTGTAAAATACATATAACTACTCTGTCATATTGTTAAATAGCTGTTTCAGTATTTATTACTTACCATAAATGACTAAATAATAGCTGAGTCCCAAATTGCTGACTGTTACCAAATAACCACCTTATCTGTTAAGTGGTTGAAATAATTATCGCCTGAGCTAGCATTTGGTCATTTTTGGTATTTGCGTTACAAATATTAGACATGCATTAGATGAAACAAATATATGCTATCTTCTTGCTCTCTTATTATAATATGAATCCTTTTACATTATCAGTTCAAGAAACCCATATTACTTCATCAATCAATGATCAAACTATTTAAGTAAATAACAAAGAAAAATAGCATCAAACACAAGTCAAGATGTTAACTTAGTCGAGAGGGGCAGAGGGCATACATCCAACTAATGAGAGATGGTTTGATTAGAGTTATAATTTGTCTGCATGAACATTAACATAACACCTAATATGATTGCTACACATACAATGTAGTAAAGGCTGTCTAAGTTCACAATTCTAATGGTTTTAGATGATGCTGCTCCACCACCTCACACACCATCATCCTCCATATTCAGCTGTTTTTTTCTCGTGGTAGAATTTACATATTCTTTTAACTCAGGTTTTAAAGATGCTTACCTGTGTGTTTCCTGGCCAGATGTCTGACACCGTTTTCCTGTGGCCAGTGTGTCAGTGTCTGGTTTTAGGTCTTGTGCTGAGGCAAGAATCTGGGAAACAGCTCGGAGGTTGTCATCGCTGATGCGTGATCTGTGCTCTGTCCTGTTTAGATTTTCATAATCGAAAGCATCTGTTCGCCCAGAAAGGTGCTCCCAAACATAGAGGGAACATGGGCAGCATGAATCTGGAGCTGTGGCACCAAACCAGGATGTTAAATGTCCTGGATTTCAGTGTCGTGGAACATTGGTAACGATACTAAAGCCGAAATCAGAGAGAGGCACCTGAAAAATGACCAGGAAAGTAGAATGGTTGTCCTGTTTCACTTGGCTCCTCCATAGGTCGAGTTTAATCTGGAAAGCTGGGATCATGTCGGACATCTGCTTGATGTGATGGGACTTATTCACATCCCTGCAGCTTCTGACTCAACCATTTACACTCAAGAAATTCAAATTATTGTATTAATCCTGACTATGGTCAGAGTTCTAAAATGCATGTATACACCTTATTCATATTGAGTTGGACTTCTCATTGTCGAAATAACACACCTAGATAATGCGATTGGAATTTGTGATTGGAAGTTTTGGCCAGAACCGGACAAAAAAAAGAAGAGAAAAAAAACGGTGTTAGCGTTTTGATTAATTAAAAAGAGAGAGAGAGAGACAAAAACAAACCTGTATCCTATTCTTGACAGGATGAACAGGAACAGCATGAACAGGAACGTAGGGTCTGGAACTGCAGTTGAGAATTTATTAACCTTATTAAAGTTGTTATATTCAGTTTTTTACAAGGTGACAGAAAAGTCAACAGATATAAATATCTATGGCTGTATTAACCCACTGAAACAACAGGTGATGCTGCATGAGAGGACAGACCCTGTCAGTTATTAGTAAGCCTGCAACTATAGATAGTCAGTTAATCTATTGATTATTGAACCAATTAATCGATCAGTTGGTTGGTTCATAAAATGGTGAAAATTGTTGACCGGTAAAATCTGAAATCTGTATAATTTGTATCATCATCAATTGTCACATTTGCCTCAACATGTATGACAGTGATTTTGTTTTAATGAACCCCAATTTACAAATACTTAATTTTTATCTTTCCAAATGTTCAATGTAGTGCAAGGAAATATGAACACATTAGCAAACCATGTATGCAGCATATTATGCTGTTATCTTATTGAGCCAAAATAAGGGTTGGTCTTTCTTCTTTCTGTGACCTAATTTTATTTCAAAATATGTGATAAATTCTTTTTGCTGCAATTTTAAGCTGTTTTATACTTAATTTGCTTTTACACCACTTCATGTTTGCTGAAGCCAAACATTTTTTTCAGTCTTTGCTTGAGTCTAGTTTAGCATCAGGCCAAGGTCGGGACCTCTACACAATAAATAAGGATTTCATCAATCACCAAACATAATGACCTGAGAAGAATCCAGTCAACTAACTGGCCTTGGTGTGTAATCACTACATTTACACACTCACTAATTGTAGTTCATCCCTAACTCAGGAAAAAATCATTTTTTCAAAATTTTACTTCAGTCCACAAACATGTCATCACACCGAGACTCCAACGGTTGAGATGCAGTTAACAGAAAATGATATTTGCGAAGGGAACAGCACGTTGCAGTGGAGTTGTACCACCCACTGAGTAGAAAACCAGGTTATTCAACAAACTGCTTCATAACTAAAGCCCCGTTCACACAGACTGTTTAAGACAGTTGTCTTTGAATGTCCTTTTCTACTCAAAACAAAAAATCTAAATATTACTCAGTACAATTTTTTCTTTCAATTACATGATAGTTGACAACTGAGACAAATGTTTTAAGCAAAAAAAGTTTAAAAATTAAGTTTTTTAATGCTTCCTGTCATATGACGTCATTGACTTCCTGCCCCTTCCTCCTGACACCATGGAGAAGACAACTAGTCCCTTAAAAGTAGTCATTTTATTTAAATTATTGAGACTTTCAACCCTGACTTGTGTATATATTTAAGACTAAAAGTCTCTAGAATAACTCACAAAATATTTTTGCACCTTGGATATATAGTTTTTTGTTAATGGGCATATTTGTGCAAATGTCAGTCATTAAATTATATTTTCTTCAAAGAAGAAAGGAAAATATGGAAACATAACATTGTAAAATATATATATATATATATATATATATATATATATATATATATATATATATATATATATATATATATATATATAGATAGATACATAATATGATTGTTAGTGACTCAACTGATATAAAACTTGGGCTTAAATTGATTAGTAAAGACCTATTTGTATGAACATTTTTTAAAATCTTTTAGAAACATACATATCTTAAAGCTTGAATGTACCTGTGTTAATACAGTATATCAGTTGTAAACATTCAAGCTTAACACAGAAGACTCAGCCTATAGAATATTTCAATGAGCTTTGTCCTCCTGCACCACCAGAGTTTCTGGGCCCTCAGTTCTCTCCCACCTGTGTCAGCTTGTGGTCGCGTTCCTCCTGCTGAATCAGCGGAGTGAGATGGAAACAGCAGGCCTGTTTCAGCGCTGCAGACTTAACGTCAGGACACAGGCTGCTGAAAAGAGGGAGATTGAGAAGGTTGTCTGGTTACGTGATCCTTCTGGTATGTTGTGGTAGCTTGTTTGAGTGCTTTTGTGCTAGGGGAAGGCTTATATATTAGTTTCCTGATTTACTGCGCCAATACTGCTCTTGTAGTGATTAAAGAGTGTTTGCCAGTTTGCAGTTATTTCTTACCACGGCTATACAAGGATTAGCAAAGCCTAAAAATAGATTATTAGCTACTGTTTTTTTTTTTTTTTTTCTAAAAAAAGCTGCTTTGCTAGACAGTCTGTTTTTACAAGAATATATATAACACAGAATACCTGTATTTGTGGAATGCAAATTATCCATTTAACACCCACAATATCAGCAATACAGGTTTAAAAATAGATATCTAAAAATACATGCAAGTTTTAATGTCTGCTTCATTGCTAATTAAGGTATAACACGTCAGTTTAGGAGCTCAGAGATTGAAAAAGCGTGTCTCTCATGCGGAATTGTTCATTTACTAACTAATCGCTAATAAGTGCAGAGTGGTTTTGGATCTGCTGGTTGCAGAAATGAGATGTGCAGGCTGTTGAAGGGTTAACATGCAGCTGGAAGTCTTGGGCTGAGTGGAAAAGCGCAACTATTTGGAAAGCGGTGTACAAATGAATGGAATCCTCAGTGACCTACTTCTCTGAGCGGCTGAGAGGCTGCCTTGTTTTGGGACCCAGCAAGTGATGCGACTTTATTTGCAACTTGGGATGTGATCGTAGTCAATGGAGCCACTATCTTATTGAAAGATGAGCAGCGTTGCATCACAAAGGATTTCTTTCTATTGTAGTTTTTCCATGTTGTTGTTAGACTTTTAGATGTTATTCTAGACCTCCTTGATTGATAAGTAATTTGGTTAGTTTGCACATTTATTTAGGCCTCTGCTGTAGCTTCTATTGTGTTTAATGTTGTGATTTTAATGTTTTAACACAAAATTCTGCCTTTCGCAGTATTTTCTCTATATTGAAAAGTTGAAGGCTAATTTCAGGTTTTATCCTGTGATTTTTGACGTGAGCAAACTGCAGCCTGCAGCATTTCACTTGTGGTTATTTAGGAATGTGACTTCCTGTGCCCCCCACCGCCCCTTAAGGAGAACAAAACATCTTTTGAGACAATCCCAAGAGGGACAATATTGGATCAAGTAGAAAGGACGTGAATAGTGAGCAGAGCGCTGTCTGAAGGACAACACACACACACACTCACAGAGTGTAGGGTTAGTGTAAAGGGTGGGGTTAGGACAGGACAGTGGGTCTGGTGTTCTGAATAACTAACTTCATTTTCGTGTGGTGTGGTGTGCTGCTGGCCTGCACGGCTGTTTGAGCTGAAGGAGGCAGGCAGGCAGGGAGTCGATGTGTACAAGCAGCTGTGTTGTAGAGCTGAAGGTGACAGAGATATAGCTGCGTGTTATAGAAGTCAATGTCACTGTACTTAAAGGTTCTACATTACACATATAGCCATGTTTCTGTGTACTCTAGATAAGGTTTAGAGGTCATATAAAAACTGTCCCATGCATCAAACACCTAGAAAAGCAAAGAAATGCACACAGTCTGGATTTAGAAACTTTGCCATTTCACGGCTCGTTTGTACTTCCTTGATTTTGTGATGTCACAGAGTAGCTTCCTACCCACCATCCACTTCTTTCAGTCTTTCAAATGAAAGTCAACCAATCAGAAGAGTCTTATAATTAATTAGGAGACAGACCAAAAACGACCTGAGCTTTCTAAAACTCCAGTGAGACATTTTGAGAGAGAACTGAACTACATTGAGTTCAGTTGCAAATTGCATATTTGCCATGTTTGAGGTATCAAAACCCAGAAAAGTACATGATATGAGACATTTATATGAGATGTCACTACTGTGCTCTATGTGTGATGAATATTTGGTTATTATATTATTAATATAATATAATATTTTATTCCACTATGAGGACAAATAAAGACTATGACTCCTCTAATTTGAGAGTTGATTAATTTCAGTGTGGAAATCCTTCCGTTTGTCTTCATTTTTAGTTGATGCATTTTTCTGTGGCTGATTTTATGGCTGCCCAGCAATCACATGTGATACAAAGCAAGTAAGCCACCACCAGATATATATAGAACTTAAAATGTCAACGTTTTCATGAACTCTGAGCTGAATCAGAGTAAGTGAGTAACAAACCGACACCTTCCCATCTTTAATTGTAGAGAATAAAACAATTAAAGATGGAAACAGAAGTTCTTCATGTATTAATTAATAATTAAATTAATAATTAAAATTTCTAATTTTGCTGTAGATTGTTGATTTTATCGCTGCTTCATTACAGAAACAGCATGTGCAGTTTATAAATGACAGTGGGGTGAGCTGCAAGATCAGTTTCTGATAAATGGAAAAAAAACACCTTTTTTATTTACATCTGGGAGCATCAGATCCTTAGAAATACCTGAATCATACAATGGGGGGTGGAAAAAAACTGAATTTTAAAAGCTGTTTGAATCTAGGTCAAAATATGACTTCCAGCTCAAAAAAAGTCTTTTCATTGGAACTAGCTTTGAGTCTAATATTGCAGAGCGAGACAGAGATAGAAAGCACACTTCTGCATTTGTCTGACATGTAGGGAAAGTCTGTATTATTGTATAATGGCTGGTATTACTCAGTGAATTCTTGTTGCGCTCTTTGCCTAAACTAGGTCCGACGAAAAAACCTGGGCTGGAAATCAGCATTCCTGGCTGAGGCGGTAAACGGTTCCGGTGTTGGGGATACTGTCTAGGAATGTGGGCACGTCGAAGCACACTTGAGTCAAGCACTCGGCAAAAAAAAAAAAAAAAAAAAAAAAAAGTCGGACGGGGGCTTTTCCAGCGTGGGGCGAGAGACACAGTGGAAAAGGGAAAACTGATTCCACCTTCAGCGGAGCTAAGGTCTCCTGAGTATGCCGCGGTATGGAAGAGGGGAGGGTGAGAGCGGTGCGACAGATGGGGCGAAGGAGGGATAGATTAAGAGAATACTGGTGCCATTTACAGCTAAAAAAACATTCACTACTGTCTCTGCCTAGTGTAGTTTTCCCCTCAAATGTTAACAGATCATAAGCGGTCAAAGCAAGCTTGAAATTAACAGCTAACATGCATTAAAAGAACATGTCAGACAGTTTTGAGGGATATTTTCTGGAATAGATTTCCATTTCTTCCTTTGAGGGGTTGTGTGATAAGTATTGACGTAACGTTTCACACCACCGTGAAATGATCAGCATGAAAAAAAATTTATTTCTTCTGAAAGCAGGCTCTGTATGTAAGGAAGAGTTAAATCCGCTATCACTCTTTAGCTCGAATCTGATGTAGTTGGACCTACTGCCAAGGGAGTATCTATAAATATTAGTCTCCAGTGAGATACAAGCTAAAAATAAAACAGATCAGATTCTAGTTTTTTACACACTCATACAAGATCCATTTGTTAACATGATTTCTGTCTTTTGTAAAACTCTTACTGGCTATTCTATCAAAGACAGAAAAGGGAGAGAGACAGAAGAGAAAACTCCTGTCTCTGGTTTGGGCGCCAAACTATTTCCTCGCACCCACGCATGAGCAAACAGTTTATTTCTGGAAGTTGACGGCGTGTTCTGTGAACTCGTACTGAACCTCAGGAATGGGGACAGACAACCTGCCAAAACGACCAGAGGGGAAAAACGAAATAGTCTCTTCCTCTCTTGTCTCTGCAGTGGAGGCCTCTTCTTGTCAGTCCTGGGTTTCCAGTTGTTTTGTGTGCGGCTTTTCTTGTTTGCTCCTATATGTGAAAACAAGATGACAGACAGAAACCGACTCGGGACGAGAAGAACACGCCGATGGAAGCCACTCCAAGCCTCACGCGTCAGGCTCTCGATGTTATCTCTGAGAGAGGCGGACGAGGTGTCACCGATAGGAGGGATTATGCAATCAAGGGCTCCATAAATCCTTGAGGTTTAGTTTCTCGCCGAACCCTTCTGTTCTTCGTTATAACTTTGATCCCAGCTTTGCTTTCCCCCGGCAAGTTGGATTATCGCACCATGTGTGTATCTGTGTACGCCTCAAACAAAAAGACACACCCGCATCAGTCATTCAGTACATGACACTTGAAAAAAAAAACAAATTATTGTCTTAGAGTATAACTGGACAACTGAAGTGCATGTGAGCATGTTACTCTGATTAAATACTTAAGCACCAGGCCATCTTTTAGTTTTCCTGCTGTAAATGACAATAAATATGGAATAATTCTACAACAAACAGCTCAAATCCAAAATAAATATCCAAAATAGTGGTTAGTTGCAGCCCTACTACTGATATTATATTAAATTATTTTCTTATTGTATTGATGATGTGGATATTGATGGTATATATTGATGCTGTAACAGTAACATTGTGTTTTGCTACAGATAAAAATGCTGTTGTAGCTGAGGTTTTATCATGCAATATATGAATAAAACTCAATGCTGCCCTGTATCAGAGGCTTCAGGATTTTAACAGGTTAATATAAGAGTTGTCCAACTCCAATTAAGACACAGATAATGCAATTGAACTTAGGTTTTCTTCGGCAGTTAAACTAGGCGATGCACCCCCTGTGCTGGTGTATGACCCCAAAACTAAAACACCCAAGAAAACCGGTTGCAGAAGAAGAAGAAGAATAGAGTTACAGTCGAAGAACCAGCAGAGCATCAACATGGTAGAAACTAAACTAAAAAAACTAAATACTTTAAAATACATGGATGGGCATTTTGTTTGTAACATGATGATGTAATAGGGCAACCGGAAAGGAATCGTATTAACCTGCTGAAACAATACATATCGCCCCCTAGTGGTGAGGGGAGGACATCAGCATTTCAGTTTTCTCTGTTGCACGTAAACTGGGACAAGCACGGAAGTCTGATTAGACGCCATATCGAATTTGGATTAAGCTGCATGTATACACGCTGATTGAGTAGCCAGTTTGAACACTATAAACTATATATTGATAGTTTGACACATATTGTGGGTTTTGTCTCTGAGGTGGAGGATTTGTGTATCTCTAACCCTGCTGACACTGCTAACCTCTGCCTACATAATTGTAGAATTTCGTTTCTGGTTATCAGCAATTCTGTGTTACTGGTAGTGTTTGCATGTTAACCGGGTTAATTTGACAAAATTCTTCTGCACATATAAAGATACACTAGTTCTTCCAGAACTAGCATAGTTTTGGCTCATTTCAGTGAACAGGTGTTCCTGGAACAGACATTTTGAGTTGAAAACTGTCTTAAACTCTGTCACTGGATTGATCTCCGTACTGAACTGAACACACATGCACACACACAAACCTCCATACTAATATTGTCTTTTTTCCTTGATGAAATACTTTATTGAAAGTTCAGTGTGTAGTATTGCTTTTTGTGTGTGTTGCTGCTATATATTGTTCAGATCTACTAGTTACTTTGCACTTACTTAGCAGTTAGCAGTGGCTTCTCTCTATACCTTCTCATTGCTCACTTTAGCTATTCCTCTGTCTCCTTTAGAGATAATGGTACATGAAATACATATAGTTCAGTGAATTAGAAGTGTGTCTCTGCATCATTGAAACACAACTATTAACTGCTGCAGCAGTTGAACCACTGTAGCTCCTGCTCTCCCTCCTTGAGGGTGAATGCATGTCATGTTTAATTCTTCCTTATTCATCACATCTCAGACAGTCGTATTGTTTTGCATGTTCTTATCAATAATGATGATAATGACAATACGATTTATTGGGCAGCCTTAATAGAAAACAAAATTGTCAACAATAAACATGTCTATAGTGTTGGTTATTGTTTCTTTTTCTGATTTAAATGCTGTTTTGGGAAGAACTGGACTTGTGCTTCAGCCTGTTGTAGCTTAGCTGTTGTAATATAGTTCATACAGGGTCTCTGAATTTATGAATTTGGAAATATTACCTTAAAAAGACATGTAAAAACTCTTGAATTTTGATATCTGGGTCTTAAAATTTGTGCAGTATGTAACTTCGCTTTACTACTACAGGTGAAGTTTTAGTGAAAAAATATTTTATAGAAATATAAATGAACAAATTTAGAAAATTGTTTTAATTTGCTGGGAGGTCTGCGTTCATATTAAAGGTCTTAAAAAACTTGAATTTAACTTGAAACCTGTAGGAACCCTGTAATAGACGAATGGAGAAGCCCGCAACTCAACTTTATAATGTCATTGCAAATAAATTTCGTGTTTGATATCACTATCACTACACTATATATAACTATTCACTATTTTAGTCATAATACCGCTTGTTAGTGATAATATACAGTATAATAATTATATTATACCCACTATGGAGAATCTCTGGCTTCTCATCTATATAAAACATACTGAAAATAGTTACTATACAGGCTGGGTAACATGACTAGCATGATTTGTGGTGTGTGTGCGTGTGTGTGAGGGAGAGAGAGAGAGCATGTTCAAGAAAACGAGAGGGTGAGAACAGGTGAGAGACACCAGTATGTCTCATAGATGACCAGTCAGTCTTGTTCTGGCCAGACTAGACATACAGGCGTATAATGTTTCCTCATATAGCCCATCTGACCCCTGGCCCAGCCCTTCCCATCTCCAGTCCGCTCCCAGGCAGCTGGCTGTGAGATACAGTACACGTCTTGTATAGGACACTGTTTAAGCTGTCTGTGGAGACAAGGCCCCGCACAAAATAACACAAGTTAGTCTTGGAACAAGCTGTTTACTGTACAGTTGCTGTCATCTGGTAATTTATCTAGAAATCACACACAAATATCACTGTCATCAGTGGGTTTTACAGCGCAAACCTACACCTGAACCCACTTTCTATAGATTTACTATAGTCACTCAAACATTTCTAGCATACTAATAGAAACAATATCTGTGTGCCATAGGATTAAAAAAAATATTTAACCCATTTAAACCTGACTTTCTTTCAAAGTTTTCATGCATATAATTCATTTCAGTTGAGTCACTAACAATCACGTTATGTATTAGTTTTTCCTGTTCTACTCTACTTTAAAAAATATAATTCGAACCATAAACCAAAAGCTATTTATACAAAATTGTTCCTTTTTTGTTTATTCTAAAGACTTGAAATAGATATATACAATATACATGTCAGTGTTGATGATCATAATAATTTAAATAAAATGACTCTTTCTGGGAGGCTTTGTCTTTGCCATGTTGTCAGGAGGAAGGATGATGCCATGACAGGAAGCACTTGGAATTCTTTTTTTCTTAAAACCTTTGTCTAATATCACGTCATTGATAAAATCTGTAGGCGTAATATTTAGATTTTTCAATTTGAGTAGAAAATGACAGTCACAGACTTTGGCGACTATACTTGCCGGTGGAATTAAAAGAGTTAATCACTTACTGTGGAGATGAATATCTTGACTAACTGTTGATCCATAAAATGTCATAAAAAACAGTTAACATTTCCCATCACATAGCACAAGGTGTGTTATTTTGTTTTTCCATCTGAAATATAATATGGCATTTAATATGTATTGGTCAGCATTGGTAAAGGAAGATTCACAGAGCCTGCAGTAGTAAATCTATCATTCAGTTACACAAATGTTAAGAATGAATATAGTTCTCGATTTAAAAAAAAAAAGCCCTGAACAAGGCTGAGTTTGTGTTTCTATGAGAACAGTTGATGGTAGAAAGATTATTCTTGGCAGGTATATTCTTACTTCAGTTTGTCAGGCCTCAGCTGTGTCTCCTCCCTGTCCTCAATGAATGGACGTTCACGGTGGAGAAACAGCTCGGCGCCACCGACCACACTCGTTTTTACTTCAGATCGGTTGACACGCTGTTGGCCCACGATGGCCATAGGGACATCAGCAGAACTAGTCGGTAAGAGAGAGAGCGCCCCATGGCAACGGTTGCTGTGGCGGCCATACAACAGAGACTTGGAGTCCCTGGTGGGTGGAAATGACCTAATCCCATCCACACTCCTCCAGGAAACTGTGTTCTCTGTCCACTTCCAGACTCACAGAGGTACTGGCCTTTCAGCAAGGTGTGAGAGTAGCACTCACCAATCAGTTTTCAACAGATTACATTTAACTGTAAACTTGGATGATAAATTAAGCTTCTAAGTAAGTTTAATAGGGGCATATTTATATACTATATGGTGTTGGATATAGATCTACAGCTTTAGAAAAAAATAAGAGACCATTGGATAAAGAGGAACTAGGAGTGGAATGAAGTCACCCAAGAACAATGGTAAAGACTGAAAGCTGAGATTAAAAATAAGGTTTACTGCACCAAATAATGATTTCGGAAGTCTTCTTAAATGTATTATGTTGCTTTAAAATTTGATGTTGTTTCTTTGCATTGTTTAACATATGTAGAAATCCTCCATGCAAGTCAAAAGCCAGGGCTTTACCCTGCTATAGATTTTCATCTACCAAGTGCAGATATTGTTTAAATGAAGGTGCAGATATCTGATATTTTGACATGCAATGTTGGAATTAAAAGCATTTTTTTAACTTTACAATCTTCGTTTGTAAAGCCTGTTGAACAGCAGAATTTCCAACCGTGGAACCATCATGTTAAAATAATGGTCTCTAGAGCTGTGACTAACAACTATTATGATAGTTGATTAGTCTACTGATTATTGAAGAGATTAAAAAAATTAAATTTCTTTTTTTTTGTACAGACCAACAGGCCACACTGCAAAGATCATCAGTTTACAATTAGTAGACTAAAGAAACCAGAAAATAATCAGATTTAAGAAGCTGGAACCAGAAAATTTGGACATTTTCTTCTGAAAAATGACTCAAATTGACTATAAAAATAGTCAAGTGCCAGTTCATGTGATAGTGATCAATTAATCTTTGCTGCTCTAAAAGTCTCCACTCCTACCAAACAGCTGAAATATTTCGATCATAGTAGCTTCATTTTTAACACTGTCAACTCTTGTTGTGGTAGCTCCCAATTATTCTCACTTTTCCCACAACGTAGATTTTGATATTTCATTGAAAATGCTGTTTACCTTCTCGCAGCAATAATCGCCTCTACTGAACAGTGAACTCTCCTCGTGCTGTTTTTCGGAATGGGTTGTTCCAGCTGTTTGCTGAAACTGTAGCTGTGGGCAGACGAGGATGCTGTTGACACCGACGACTTTTTTTTACATCACATGGATGTTACACTCAAACACACACTGTCTCATACCAATACAGGAGTGACCGTTGTAGCCGGAAAGACTTACAGAGTTTATTGTGAACGTTTTGTAGACAGTTGACACAGTGGTGTTGTCGAACCAGTTCATTCAGAGCTGTAGGTGCTGTAATGCTTAGCCACAAGAGCTGCATTTAACCCTCATGTCCTCCTCTGACATTTTTGTAATTTTATTCTTTCTTTTTTTTTTTGATTAGTTGATCATTTTGGCTGAAAGTCTTCTTTTTAGTAGATTTTTAAAAAAATCCATTGTCTTTTACTCTCACGTCTCTGTCCCTTCAGGGAAAAAATGTCCACGCACAAACAATCTGCTGTAAAATCATCATACATCAATATTTTTTCTGCCTTTTTTCATAAATAAATAATATCAGCATTTAAATTTATAGAAAATTTGTGATATTTGACATATTTGATAGAAATTTGACTACCAGGAGGCCCCAAGAGGTGTGTGCATGTGGTTATTTGTTTGTGCAAATTTAAGGAGGACATGAGGGTTAAACTCGCAAGAATCAACGTCTCTAAATGTTAGTTCTGAATCTGGTCGTTAACTAGATTGTTAATAGGCTCTAAAATGAATTGGGCTGTATTTACACAACATCAGGCATAGAGAAAAAAAAGCACATTTATTTGAATTGGGGGTAGTGTAGACCAGAGGCACAGGGTGCCAAAAAAAAAAAACGCTGCGGCCGTCCAGCCAGAAGTTGAAAGAGAATGAACTTTTGCATAAACGCAGCCTTAGTAAGGGTTTGCATCACTGCCAGAATGGGAATAATTACAGCGGTTAGAAACTGTTTCAGTGTAGGCGTGGGAA
Source organism: Lepturacanthus savala (assembly GCA_030544235.1). Classification (NCBI taxonomy): domain Eukaryota; kingdom Metazoa; phylum Chordata; class Actinopteri; order Scombriformes; family Trichiuridae; genus Lepturacanthus; species Lepturacanthus savala. Next base: position 22,211,642 of record CM060462.1, on the reverse strand, counting down.
CCTTTTTTATGAGATGGGTTCACATTTTATTTAATTCTATCTTTTTCCCACAACAACTATTCAGTGTTTGATTTAATGAATGAACTGCAGTGGCAGGTTTCTCAGTCACTTTCTTTGTTGTAGTGATGGAGGGGGAACATCCATTATAGCGGAAAGAGACTGTTCATATCAGATGACTTATTAATATAGAGCCATATATGTATCCTTAGCAACAGCATTTTTCTTTCATACAAAGGCTGCACATTTGATAGTTTTTGTGCATGTTTGACAGTGGAACTCAATCAGTTAGCAGTAAAAGAGGCCTGAATTCCTTCTGTGTCAGCAGCATCGTCATTCTTCAAGTTAGATGGAAAGTTTCACCTCCTTTTAAACGCCTTTACTTTGACTGGCTCGTTGTTTTCTGGCAGACCACGGTACTAAAGCAGTTTACAAAGACACATCTCTATTAAGCTTATAAATGTAATCTGAAACAATTAACCCCAAAACACACACCATCAATACACTGCTGTGTGCATTTGTGTGTCTGTGTGTGTGTTTTGGTTTGTGTGAGTTCTCCTTCCCAGTAGGTACGGAAATAAACCTTTCTTCCAGAAAGGAAAATAATTATCATTCTTGTACAAGGATGGAAGGAAAGGGGGGGTTTTGAGCAGAGCGAGAGACAGACAGAGAAATGGAGAGGGAGAGAAAGAGCGGCCGATGGGCCCCTGACTGCCATTTCCTTAAATAGAGTTGTGGGCTTCTCCGGTCCAGCCCTGGCAGAGCCGAGGCTTGCATTCCCGGCATAGCTGCGACTGCCACATTCAGAGCCTCCCCAACACCGGACCGCTACATACTCTTCCACAGGTAGACTGCAAATCATCCGCTCTACTTTTTCAGCCCCCACCCGGCTTCCTCCAAGACCTCCAACCACCAGCTACTCCTGCAGCAGGGGAGAAGAGGGGATGTTGATGAAAGACTCAAGAGGAAATGGGGAAGGGGGGTTGGGGTTGGGGTTTGGGATAGCAAAGGATTGTTCTCCATTCATACAGAAGCTGTGTGCTTCTATAAGGAAAACCTCCCCCACTGCTGGGAAAAGACGAGACAATAAAAACCCATCATATGGGCTCTTAACTTGCCCGAACACACCAAATGTGTCTGGTAATCTGCAGCAAGTGCTCATGCATGCTAGGGACAGAAAAGGTTTGTGTTAGAGATGTGAGTTTCATAAATAAGTTAGTAGCACCTATAGTTTAATAGAGTGTTTCTGCAGTGTTTTAAAAACATTGAATTTATGAATTTGGAAATAATACCTTAAAAAGACTTGGAAAAGGTCTTAAATTTTGATGTCTGGGTCTTAAAATTTGCGCAGTATGTAATTTCAGTGTGAGATATTAGTGAAAAAATATTTTATATGGACGTAGTATGTATTAATACCTGAAAATATTCACTAAAAGTCAATTACTAGACTTTTTATAATTTTGTTTTCTCTGTTTTATAATTCTGCTGTAGTACATGTATTCATAATATATATATATATATATATATATATATATTCACTACTACAGGTGATGTTAGTGAAAAAACATTTTATATGAAAGTAGAACACAATTAATACAAATCTAAATGAACAAATAAAAAAAGGTTATTTATTGTTCAGAATAGTTTGAGAAATTAAAAACTTAAAAACAAATAGATTTTCTTTGTCATTAGGTCTGTGAAATAGGAAGTGAAATGGGTATTAAGTTTTATATAAATCATCTTTAAAAAAAAGTGTCCTAGTTATTAATCTTTTTAGGGCATAGAGGGATTGAAGCTGAGAGAAATGATGACCTTTGGCCCTCTGTGTCTTGTCAAACTGGAAATATTGCTCAACGTCTGTTTTTGACAAGAATAGATACCTAAGCAGCAGCAAAACTCGTCTGTTAGTAATGTTACCATCTGGATTTCTTGACATGGCAGAACTGGTTTGAGTGAGGTTCTGAGTGGATGTGGAATGATGTGTATTCTGCTGAAGCCAATAGAACAGGATGCTGGCCTGTGGTGTACAGTAGCCGTGATGATGCTTTTCCTTTTCCCGTGGAAGGGAGACACACACGCACACACACCAGCAAACATGTTTAACACATCTACGCAGACAGGTGCTTCCCACTATGGTATTACTATGTGCACATAAACACACACACTCGTCTTGGCCACGGCCCCTACTTTACACCTACTGTAAAACATCACACAATGTGAAAACCAGATGAGAGCTGTGCTTTATATAATGATCACAGATTTCCTGGCCGTGATGATGCAAGGCTGCTATGAAAAGGTGTTCCGCTTCCTGTTCTATTATAGGTCACAGGAATCCGTCTGTCCCTGTCTGCTGACGTGCCCCGCAGACACAATTGATCTTTCGCTGATTTCATTCAGCAAAAGCTACTCCTGTGATTTTAATGTGGGAGTAGGTTTGCAAAGGGAGGGAAAATTTCCAATTTCTGTCTGGTAAAGTTCCAGAAACTTTCCATGGGAAGTTAAGTTGGGGAATTTGAGAAATATTCAACATTTAGTGAGATTTTCCCTGATTTCTTGTGGATGGAATTATTAAATTGTATTGTTATATTGATCCATGTCTTTATGGATACCACTATCAATACTTTTCTACTAATTATTTTAAATCGCTGGTAAAACAAACACATTTCTTACACAAACAGCTGTATTCATTCAAGTTTCTCCACAAAAGCTTAATTTTCAAAGATAAATTACACTTGCACACATCCCATTTTTATTTATTCACCTAATGCTCATTTTACTGAGCTTGAGCACATCATCATAATGTGCCCTTGCGTGTGTGTTCTTCTTCCCAGCAGGTGTAAGAATAAATCATTTTAAAATTAAAATCGTGACACTCTAGTATTTTCTATAATGTTCTTTGGTTTTCCTTGATGGGAGAACAGCGATGTGGCAGCTAAGCTCTGACTAACCATTTGGGTGTGGATGATGACGACCAATGAAAAACAGTTGGTCGGCCGCCGTTGATGATTCAAATGATCACATGCAGAGCTCCTAATTCAAAGCTCATGTTGTCAGTTGAATTGTTGTACACTGGGCAACAGATAAAAAGCAGAATGACAGCTTCTTATCCTTTACAAACGCTGTCTTATCTCAAACCTAAAACTACCGGAGGAAGAGAAGGATGAGTGAATTTTGATCACGATTTCGATTTGCGTATCAAACTATCTCCAAATTCATATAATCGAGTTGAAACAGTTTATTTCACTTTTTTCTTTACACATTGTGAGTGAAATAGCAGAGGGAGGGCACAGGGTCGAATAAAGTTCTATTATATGAGAACGCTTTTAAGAATCCGACAAGGAGCATAATAACGTGCAAGATTTGATATAATGTAATATCCGCAACTCTTGGCAAGACAATGAATCAGTTTAACCATCTCAAAGAAAAGCAGAAAGTCAGTCAAGCTGAATAAATGTATTGTGTACCTAAAAATTATCGTGATTTCAATATTGACCAAAATAATTGTTATAATGGTTTTCCTCATAATCGAGCAGCCCTGGATGGATGGACTGTGCTAGTCTTATGTTTTCACTGGTGTTTTGAATGTGAAATATTAGACTATTATGAAAAATAAGTGTTAGAGATTCTATACAGATGTGCTGGACTGTTGATTGTTCTCACAATACACACCACATACCCAAAAGAGACTCCAGGTGATGTCACTGACACATATACACCTCTGTGTCATGACTGATAGAAACCTGATTTCCTGGTTAAAAAAAAAAAAGTAGTTTTAACAGTCACCTTGCTCACTGTCAGTACGTGCATGTACTACACATTAAGAAGAAGCGGATATGTGTCATTGATGTTTATTTAAATCTGTCTATTGTCCAAATATCCACATCAGAGCAGTGTGTTTGCAGGAGAGTGAATGTAAATCCCCTGCTGACTAGTTTCCTGACAGCTTTACTGTCTGTTTCCTCTCACTCAGCTTCACCTGTCGGACACGATGATTGATGCAGTGATCATTTAGCCGGACAGGGATGGATTCTCCCTCTTTGCTCTCTCATCTTTTTCCTTTAGTTTCATCATATTCCCAGGTGACCTTTTACAATCTAGATTCAAAGATGAAACTGGTCCAGATGAATTGGCTGACTTGAAAAATATAATCCACACAATCAGCGTGGTGTTGGTGATGTGAATGAATGAATGCTGTAATTTGTTTAAAAAAAAAATGAAATCATATTTGTGCAGCAGAATTTATCAGACAGCAATTGAAAAAGGAATAGGCTGGAATAATTCACAATAAAACATCAGTACTGGTACATCATTACAAAACATCACAGCTTGAACTAAAAAATCACATTAAATTAAATTTATTCTAAACTTTGATAATTTTAGATTTTAAAGTCTTCTAGAAAACTAACATAGAATTACACTTTTTTAATTCTTCGTTTAGTCCATTCAATAATTTTGCCCCCAAAACTGACTTTGCTTAAACATTTTTACATACAAACTAGAATTGTTTTATTTATCACATAATTAATAATCACAACATAATTTCTAGTGTTGCTGAATATACAATGTTCAGAAGTGAGATCTTATAAAAAGATGATTTGTAAAATCAGGGTATCCAACTTCACTATTCTTCCTTGTAGCTCTTTTTTATACAGTTTAATTATTGGATCTAGGTTTGTTTTATATGCATTTCCACAAATTTCAACACAGTATGTTACAGAAAGCCTCATAAGTGAAAAGAACAGCAAAAAGTACATCGTTTTTAAGGATATAGTTAGATTAATTTGTGCATTTTTCTTTTTCAAAGTTACGTTTAGTAAAAGTTAATGTCTTGTTGAAATCTGTAATAAAACTCCTAACAGTTTGATTCGATACAGGTAGCTTAATTTTATTTCATTTACCGCCCAGTATAAAATTTTGTGGCAGAAAACAAGACTCAAACACAGAATGGCTCAAAGACATGGCATCCACGTGTGGTTTATTATCTGCAGCTATATCTAATACACTTCATTTTAGTGGAAAACCACAAGTTATGTTTTATTCATACAATGTCAATGGGACACGAAGAATGAGGAAGCATCCTAGTGTGTTATTTTTATGATGGTTACCTTCATTTATCATTATGTAGTCACACCAGAAAAATGTAAAAGTAGCTGGTCTCACATAGTTTTATCAGAACAATATAAACCAGATTGAAACAAACTGGGCTTTTAGCTGCTTTTTTAGCCAAGTAGATATATAAGTGTAATAATTATACTTGCCACTCACTGCCAGTGACTTGGCTTAATTCTTTCCACTAAGTTAAAGAAATTGTAGGTATTGAAAATGTGCGGTATCTCTCATGTTCTCACACTCATGTTAACATGACATGTGGACATGAATGGATATTCCCATTCTGCAGCTTGTAAATATAGTGTGTGTTATATATTGTGAATGTGGCATGATGTCATTTCCTTTTGGATTGTTGAAAGTCATCCTAGGAAATGGCTAAACTTTAAAAAAAAAAAAAAAAGAAGTTTTATACTAGAGTGGAGTAAACAACACTCCTCCTCCTCTTCTGTTCGCTCCAGCAGTTATGTGTCAGTAGGTCAGACTGATCACACCACATGAACTCTCTATCAAACAGTTTCTGTTCAATAGAGCTTTTCTCTATGATATTTTCTCTTTCTTTGGTCTATTTTTTCCTGCTTCTTTATTTTGCCACGTTTTGTCTCTTTCTCTCTTTTATTCTGTCTCAGTTATAAACGTGTTAACAATCAAAGAACGCTCCAGTCTGTCAGTCTGTCTTGCTGTGTGTGTGTCTACGTGTGTGTGTATCTACGTGTGTGTGTGTCTACGTGTGTGTGTGTCTACGTGTGTGTGTGTGTGTATCTTGTGTGTGTGTTCCTAACAGGTCAGAGCAGCTACACAGCCTGTGGTGTAAGCATGACTGTGCTACAGTGGGCGCTCATCGGTAGATTTGGCGTGTCACCTATTTTTTCCGCATGACACGTGCGGTTCTCAGCAAAAATAGATGGTGAAAATGATCTGTTGAAAGTCAGATTGACATCATACCAGCACATAAAAAGCTCCTTAGTATTTCTGTGGAAAGCAGCTCATAATTTCTTAACAAGGCTTTTATTGTGAGATATATTTGCAGGGCCTTGTTGTGGAACATTAACTGACTTGCACAGGGTTACATTAGTGTTAACCCAGCTTTTAATTAAATAGAGCGCTCATTTTAGGAAATACAGTAGACATAACAGGCTATAATTTTATTATTATTGTTGGTATTACCATTTATTTTTACACATTTGAAGATACACCTCCACCCCTTTCTGTCTAGACTAAATACAAATTGATAATGAAATGAAACCGTCTATTATTGATGACCGTTATTAAAGGCTAATAGCAGTACCTCAGCACTGTTGGGTTTGGATGCCACATGTGTGTGAGTCACAGCAGTGCAGGAGGTAGCTGTCATGTAGATGTAGGCGGCGTGGCACAGGCGTTAGGGCCTGTGGGAGCCTGCCTGCACTTCTTGTCAGGACATGGGCTTCCTTTCTTTTTCCCTCTCTCTCAACTTTTTTTTTCTGAAAATCACAGAAGTGTGACATGCAGGGTTTCCTGCAGGTTTTTTAAAGCAATGAATTTATGAATAATAACCTTAATACCTTATACATTAAATTGTGATGTCTGGATCTTAAAATGTGTGCAGTATGTCTCTTCTCTGTATCACATTCTCCTCAAAAGTTTCAATAGTCCTCAATAGTCAACCACTATTATGTGATTTAAATAATGTAGCATAAAAAAAGAGTGGTGGAACTAGCATGGTTCAAAAGTTCTGGTGTGCCAGAGATTGTTTTCTAGAATCTTTGTGTCGTTGCTATGCATACGTGAAACGAGATTATTTACTTCAAGGACTAAACATCAGTGAAGTTGGATCGTTATTGGATGTTGGCTTGACGTTTGGGTTTATCTGTACTTTTAATCAGAGACCTAGGCAGTGTCCATGTAAATAAAAAGTAAAACAGTGTCTCCACATTGCCAATTTACTGTCATTCTCCATGTTAGGGACAGTCTGTAAATTACATGTTTCAGTTTGAATTGATTGATAAATGAAAAATGTTCACCAAAAATACACAAAATGACTTTTTCCTACTCTGTTTACTGTAGTAGATTATATTCACAATGCTCTAAATACTGCAGGTGAGGTTTTGGTGAAAACATATTTTATATGGACATGTGCATTTAATACAAGTATAAATAAAGTCATTTAAAAAAATGCTTGTCTTAGCCAGTAGGGCAGTTAAAAGATGTTAAGATATATAAATGGTCTTAAAAAGACTTCAGTTCCTGTGGGAACCCTGGATATGTACAATCATTGGTTTACATGATAATCATTGGTTTATTTTGAACTTTCTCTTTGGACATGGAATACAGTGATAACTAAACAATGATTATGATGCATATGTTTCATATCACACACCATAATGACTCATTTAACTTTCAAAACATTTTTTGCAGCAATGAAGTAATGAACTCAGCCCTGCAGTATTGGGTAATGCGGTTATCAATCAATCATCTTTATTTACCGTCACTTATTGCAGTTGTGAGGAGCCTAAGCTGTCATGTGTGGTTGTGCTGCTCATTTCTCAGGCTGTGACATGCACTGACATATCTCACTGCTTCTATGGCACTGATATTATTTGTTCTTCCCCCTACACCTTTTCAAATGAATTTCAGGAAAAGACCAAAAGGAGTTGAATGTTTTTTTTAAATCTACAGAACAAGAGAAGATCTTGTTGGTTTGTTTTAGTTGACGTGTTTAATAATGAGGGTATGGAGGGTGTAGATATGGTTTGTAGTTTGATTTTGTGGTGTCAATCTAATCTGACTCCTGCTCAGGACATTGTGTTCACTGAGGAAGTTTTGCAGTCGGCTGTTTAGGATACTGCAGATAAAATGCTGACACATATGTCTCTGTAGTTGTTTGAGAAAAATTGACTCCCATATTTAATGATCGGTGTGAGAATTCCTTTGCTCCAGATGTCAGAGAAATGTTCAAAGCTCAGAATGAGGTTGAATAATATGACTTTGGCAATGTTGAACTGCTAAATATCAGTATTTTGTTTTAAAAAGCAACGTAGAGCCTGGATTTAAACCAGTAATTTGAAAGTCATTAACAACTGACTCTAGAATCTGTAATTTGTTTTGGAGATCCTTTTGGGCCAAATTCAGTGTGATAATGCTATAGAGAGTTTGAAGATATGTTGTCATAGGAACCAGAGCGACTTATTGTGAAGCATGCGCTGTGTTTAACCACATGGCTCCATTACTGTGCAGTAGTGCTGCCGCGTTAATGTGTTAACCTGCTGTTGCCTCCCGTTTGTGGCACAAATTGGCCAAATCTGATGGAGAAGCGTAGAGAGAAAAAAAACCCTGTGTGGTGGGGGGGGCTAGAGGGTGAACCTCACAAGATGGCGCCCCTATCCTGACCTGATCAATCAACCCTGATCCTTCATTTTCACATTCACTATACAGGTTTTTAAAATGTTTCTTCCATATGTTCCCATTATGAATCACCAACTTGTCCTCGTGTAGTTTGTTGAAAGGAACATTAGTGACGCAAGTGCCATTTTTTCCAAGAATTATTTGAGTCAAATAAATTTTTTTTTTTTTTTATTAATTCTATAGTGTGTACAAGGTTTGCCTTGTATCAAATAATTCCTCCTGAATCCCTGCCCTGGGTTACTCCCTTCAGTTGATGTGAACACCTTCTCTCTGTAAGCCTGAGGGACAACCAGTGGAAACGTCTCCTCTACTCCAAGTCATCTGCAAAACAAACACATCTGCATCTTCTAACTCTCTGAAGTCTGATGTACCTGTTCTAAAAGGCAAAAAGCAGAGGACCTCAGGCCCTAGACATTCCAATAAGAAATGACAAGTGATTTAAATAGTAATAATAATAAAAATACATACGTTTTATATAGCGCTTTTCCTGGTGTTCAAAGATGCTTTACAAAAAACAATTATGTAAAGATAAGAACAGACATATAGGGTAGGGGATTCAAAGAAAACATCAGGAGACAGAACTGGAAAGAGGGTAGGGGAATAGTGGAAAATGTCAGGCGTACGCGATTTTGAAGAGATGGGTTTTGAGATGTGTTTTGAAAGAAGACATTGCTAACTATAGTTACCGATGGTCTTAAATGGGTTAATACAAATCCCTCCAAAACTGCACAAATATCTGCTTATTATAGAACATGCAGCATCATTACAGATTGTTCATTTTCATTCTTGTTCTCTAGTGTTTGCCTCATTACAAAGTCCGCTTGAGTCCTTTAAATGTGATTGATGTGCTCATAATGATAAACATGATTTATAAGGATAAGATTGTCCTCATCACGTAAGCTGTAAAAGTGAACTATTTAATATACCAGCTTTAAGTGCAGCTAACTCATTGTGTAAAAACATGCCTGTGAAAAAAACCTAATAGTTCAAATGTCATAGTTGTAATGTAGAAATGAACATTTCCACTCATACATGTGACATAGTGTCTGACTACCTTCTCCTGTCAGTGTTTTGTGTAAACAGCTGGAGATGGTGATACTGTTGCTCGTGATATGCAGCTTGACAAGGGTCTACATCCAGACCTATCATATGTTAAAGTTTAGAAGTTTAGGTGTGTGTGTGTATGTGTGTGGCTGTAGATCCGTTAGGAATCGCTGCATTCTTCAGCAGCAGGCTCTGTGGTATGCCAGCACATTCCCCACTGCTGAGCTGGAGAATCCACTCGGAAAAGCAGGAGCGGGAACTTTTCCTTTCTACCCCCTCCCGCCCTTCACTCCACCCATCTACTATTCTCTTTCTTCACTTTGTTCCCCTGAAGTCTCCCTTCTTCTCCTTCCACAACTTCCTCTTCAGTGGTCCAAACTGTGTTTTACAAATTCCTTCCCCACAGCTTTTGTCTGGCTATAAAATCTGGAAGTCTTGTTTTATGTGTGTGTGTTTCTGAGTCTATACTCTCTCTCTCTCTCTCTCTCTCTCTCTCTCTCTCTCTCTCTCTCTCTCTCTCTCTCACTGTGTGTGAGCGTGTGTTTTTCAGCTAGCTCATATTAACCTCCTCAGTAAGTACTTTCCTAAATTAAGCCCCCCGCTCTGTTTAATGTTGGTCAGCTTCTCTCTCTCTCTTGCTTTCGCTGGTTTTTAAAGGGAACACACTGTGTCTGACTTGGTGTTGAATCAACAACAGCTACAGTGAGGCGGCCTCGTGTTTGTTTTGCTAACAGGAGACACCCAGGACAGAGGTTTAGAGGACACACACAGAAAAGCTTGTGACAAATTTCCATGAAACTAACCCTAAACCCCCTCAGTTACAGCTCAGCTATACCCTAATCTTAAACCTAAAACCTAACCTCAAAACCCTACTTGATTTAAGTCATTTTCTGATCTTGTGACAGTGTCTGAACCACACCTTTCCTCAATGCACACACATGGTTTCTCCTTGTCTTTTCTTTCTCAATCTGACAAACACACTCTTCTCTCTCAGAGCTGGTGTGTCATTGTCAGTGTGATTGGGAGTTAGTGTGTCCCTTTGCTAACCACTAATATGGTCCTATCTGTTGTGCTAGCTGCCCTGTTGTGGCTTTGTGTGCTGTTGACCCATCTATATTTAGAACGAGAGGAATCATGTGTCTAACAGTCTCCACAAGTGTGTTTGTGTGTGTGTTTGCACATAACCAATGTGTAACAAATGAGCTACAACAATCACATTGTTTCCACCACTGTCATTTTGTGTCTTGTGATCACAGAGTCGGATGTGAAAAGGGCAGCTCAGGGTCAAAGTTAAACCTCATGTACGTGTGCTGCTGTACTTCTGGTTTCTGGGTTCTTCTTAGCAGTTGTTTTTGATGATGTCTGTTTTCTTTGCTATTTTAGTAACACTTTCTATGAAACCCATGTTTGTAAAGCCTTAAAAAGTCTTCAAAGCATTGGATTTTTGAATTTGGAAATTCAAAAGACTTGAAAACGTTTTGAATTTTTATATCTGCGACTTAACATTAATGCAGAATGTCATTTAATTGGAAGTTTTAGTGAAAAAAAGATTTCATAGGGACATTTAATGCGTTTAATACCTGCAAATATTCAACAAAAATCAATTAATAGACTTTTATAAAGACGTAGTATGCAGTTGATATGAATATAAATGAATGTCTGTAAAATAAGCCATGAAATAGGTATTAGTAAGTTTTATATACCGTAAATGGTCTGAAAAAGACTTGAATGTAACTTGAAGAAACCTGAAGGGACCCTGAAACATAATGTGCTTATAACAACGTTTAACTATATTCATAAGTGGTCAGAAATATTCATCATGCTTTATAAAAAAAATTATAACACATTATTACACACATCGGTATCATATGCTTCATGATTGCTGGTCATTCGCTGACATTTGTTTTTGTAAGAATCATCGCTGGAGCCTAGATGTTTCCATTTAATGTATTTATTGAGGATTAAATATGGGTGTGTATGTGTGTATATGGGCGTGTATCAAAGCACACAATACAGATTGATTAATAATAAAGAATCTAACATTGACATATAGACAAATATAAGTTAGATATCACGAAACATATAACAGCTAACAGCAAGTTGAAAGGAGGTAAAATCAGTGTAAAGAGAACACTGAAACAGACAACTCCACAGTTTACTGATTACTATCTCTCTAACAATCATAAACAATCAAGAGCAATGAAGAAAAACATTATTTACCACAGCCAATATTGGAGACCTATATAACAATATAAACATTTACATACAAGAGAAGTACTTCCATTAGCAACTATTAACACTATTAGCATCATTAGCCAGACTACCAGCCATAATAATATATAATGTACATAATAATATACTCAAACAGTCACTAACATAACACCTGTGTCTGAAAACACACCGGCAAACACACAACCTTTAACAGATGATATCCACAATAAAATGCAAAATAATCTCTCTTTCTCTGTCAGTGGCACGTTCGCTGCGTCGACTCACTCAGCAGAGGAGCTTTTTCAACAGTAGGGTGCGTAGTTCTGCCGTGTAGAACTATATCAACACTATCAGATATTATAATACTTTTTGATCATTTTATACAATACAGCACCCAACTTACAAACACAATAGTGTTCGAGAGGCTGTTTGTAAGCTGAATTGTTCACAAGTCATTGTATATTAAATTTCAATCTACTGTATAATTGCCATTTGAAGTCATATAAATGCCATTACTAATTTCTAAATAAGAAAGTACTATTCTGTAATAAGCGATTACAGGACATAAAAATAAATGATTATACAGTATATAATAAAAAGAATGAACTGGGTGAGATGAGTTTTGGAGATGACACAGTTCAAATACAAACTTGCAAATGCAATACAGCATTTCACGAACCTTTATTAACATTAGTCAGCAGTTGTTCATATCTATGAATGTTTGTAAGTCTGATGTTTGTATTTTGGGGAACTGCTATATATTAAAAACACTGTTATAATGTATTAAAATGTGATTTTAAGGGGCACAACTATTGTGTCGAATGCAGTGGGCTCACTAATACCCAATTCGGTATTTACAGTGTCATTAAAGGATAGCTCTGATTTTCCACTTGGAGGGTAGACAGCTATTTTGTTGACCCACTTAGATTTAATATAATATCATATTTTGTAGGGATGCTCTGTTACTTATTTAGTGTAACCATAGCAGGCTTCCTCACTGACTTTATGCATATAAAATTATTATTATATTATTGACGACAGCAGCTGTGGAGTGTGTGACTTCTTATTGCTCAACAAGTTGAGAAGCGAACATAAAGAGAAATGAATGTTTTAATTCCAAAATAAAAAAAAATAAATAAAACAACATCCCCCTGCCAGTACTGTAAATGGCGGTAAATTCATCGGTTTGACTGGGGTGGTGTTCAGGTGTGTGTTAATTCCTCCAGAAATCATATCCGTTTGCATCTTTGTGTTGATTTTCTATGTACAAAAGGGTCAGTGACAAATCTGTCATGTGGTGTAATCCTAAAAAGTTGGTACCAGATAGGTTAACACTCTTAAAAAGTTAAAATTAAAAACGGCATGCTATTAACAAGTTTAAAAAAAAAGTGACACAAATGGACTTTTAAATAACAAGAAACCAACATGAAGACAAAATCTTAGTTTTGAGAGACCTGGTGAATGCTTTTTACAACTGTATTTTAAAAATGACTTTCTCATCATGCCAAACATTATTTGTCACTGACCCAAAAATATTTTGTCTTTCCCATTTGTTCACCTGCATCTGCTTTTGTCATGTCTCATGGACAATAAAGTCTGACTGAATCATGAATCACAAACACATGCTGAAACAGAGTAAAAGAGAAACTCAGCACAAGAAGAGATGCTGTTTTTTCTGTTTTTTACCAAAGTTACAGCACTCACATAAGTTCCTGCATTCCCTAAAACTGACTTGTCCGCATCTAATTGAAAGTTACGTCAAAGCTTCCCAGAACTGGCCTGGGCATCCCTTAGAGAACAAGAGCGAACTTGTCACATTCAGCTGAGTGTTACACGTCGTTAGAGAGTAATATATGTTAATAGAGACCGCTGAGCAAGATGTTTTACACATAAGGGAAAAGTTAGTCACACACTTTACTGAAAGCTCATAAGCCACTTCTGATGTCAGGCTGGTTCAAATCTTAGTCGACTTACAGAAATAAGTCTTAACCTGATAAAATCTAACGAGCCCAAACACGGGGCCAGCATACGTTTTGGGTGAAGCACAGGCTGGCTCTATCAAATCATTACATCCAATACACACATTGCATGAGAAAAGTCTCCGTTACAACACAAGTATTTTTATCTGTAATTAGCACAATTCAGTCTGATATGAAAAAGGTCAAAGTGTTTATATGGCACAACATAGTGGTCTGCCTCTAAAAACCCTCTAAAATTGCACTGATTTCTGGATTTTTTGTACTGATTATACTGGAAAAATCCAAGAACTACTGCATTTTTTTCTGAAAGCAGCATCTTTATATGTATTCCAGCCATTCCATTCCAGCATCTGTTGAATTCCAACACATGAACACCTCATTCTGCTTAAAGAGGAACCAGAAGTGTAATAAAGTCACCCAAGAACAATGGTAAAGACTGTGGAGAGCATGACAAGACACATGAAAGCTGGGATTAAAAATAAGGGTTATTGCACCAAATATTGATTTCTGAACTCTTCCTATGTGTAAACATTAGCATTATGTTGTTTGAAGGTCTGAAAACATTCTATATTTATTGATATTTTGACCATTTGTCATTTTCCTGAAATAAATGTTTTAAACAATAATATTTTTGTTTGGAATTTGGGGGAATTGTTGTCAGTAGTTAAAGAAACTACAAAAATGTACATTTTGCCCAAACCCATACCTAAAGGTAGCAAAATCTGAAAAAAAAAAGATAATTTTGCATTGGTCTCTTATTAGACATTGGACTAATGATTCCTGGATTATTTGGGCTACTATATATTTTTTCTAGAAGATGTTCACTGTAAAACAGGATTTTTCTTAAGCTGAGATTGAATTTTAGATTTATTTATTTTTTTTAATTTTTTTGCAATATTCTAGCTCTATTTGTTCATAAATTGATTTCGATTCTTCTGATTCTGATTGATTCTGAGGTTGTAAATTTCTTTTGTTGTAGATACCAGATTTAGATATAAAGCCCTTGTAGTTGTGAGATATTCCATATTTATTGTGAGTATGTAATTTCGAGCAGGAAACCTGAAAAATAGACCTGGAGCTGATCTGGTTAAATCTGCAGATTTCTTTTGAAAGTCAACCTCATACTTCACACACTATCAGTAAAATAAATACAGCATCAGACAGACCAAGTTATCACAGTGAATCAGCAGCTTCTTTATGTCTGCTTTCTGTTTCTATTTCTCCGACGTGGGGCGAGGTCATGGAGGAAAGTCGTGCAGGTTGACGAGGGGCTGACAAGGGAAAGGATTGTCCGGGGAGAGGCGGGGCCGTGTTGAATGCAGCACCCTTGTTGTGATGCCAGGGAGGGTGTCAGAGGGCAGCGCCAGGGCAGAATGGCACACAGAGTTCACCAGAGCACATTGTCCTCAACAGGGAAATGCTGTGTCAGCCCCTGAACAAATGAATCTCTCTGTCTGAGGTTGGGCTGTTTGTGTACGTCTGACTTTTTCTTTTTCAGTGTTTCTTCTCAGCGGCACTGGTTGTGATTCATCATTTCCCAGCATGCCCTCTTGTCTTTGTGTCTCTGGCATGAAACTTTACATCCTTTGTCTCTCTGCATTCCTCATTATCACTTTCTCTCACTTTGAGTTTTATTGTTTAGGCTTTTTAGAACACTCCCACTCCCAATATTGATTTCATTTTGTAACATTTTTTGTTTAAAATCTGACAGATTATAATTCACCACCAACAAATGTAAAACTATAGAATCAGGCATGTTTTTACACAAAGAGAGTTAGGTGCACTTAAAACTGGTATATTGAATAGTTCACCTTTACAACATCAGGGATTAAGATAATCTTAGCCTTATAAATCATGTTTATCATTATGAGCACATCGATCACAATTAAAGGACTCAGGTGGACTTTGTAATGAGGCAAACACTAGAGAGCATGAATGAAAATGAACAATCTGTAATGATGCTGTGTGTTCTATAATAAGCAGATATTTGTGCAGTTTTGGAGGGATTTGTATTAACCCATTTAAGCCCACCGGTAAAATAAAAAAATCTTGAGGTTACTCAGGCAGTTTTTTTAGGCAGTTCCAGTGAATTGTGGTGAAACTAAAAGAAATTGTGTCAGAAACTAAAAAAGAAACAAGGAAGAGTAGGAGGTATTAATGTGTGTAAGGAGTAACTTTATCTGTGATTGTAGCCTCATCTCTCTTCCCCTCTGTTTGACTCCAGTTGGATGAGTTTAGCACTTTCCCCTTTAGGTGAGAGCGATCATGCTGGGAGAGGAGGGACGGAAGGAGTCTGACATGCATGGGAAAACTTTCTCATTCAGGTCACTTTGGATTTAATTTGGTCTTTTGTACCATGTGAATAAGAATGTTAATGATTTCCTCACTTGTGAGAGAACTGCATTTATTCGACAATAGTAAATATTTGACCTTTATTGACGTGCCCCATGTGAGAACTATGTTTTAGATTTAGTTTTAGATATGTTTTTTTCTGCTTAGTGTGTATGTTTCTTTCACTGTCATTTTCACGTATGTTATTTCCTGCTTGGATACTAATAAGGTCTTAACCACTTGAGCCCCAGGCCTATTTTTCAGCTTTCCTGCTATAAATGATAATAAATATGGAATACAGTATCTCTACAACCACAAAGCCCATGCAATAATACCTGGTATTAAAAAAAATCTACAACATGTGAGTGACTGCAGCAAAAGTGTCAGAATTAATTTATATTCCTGTTACAGAGCAAATATAGTTAGAATATTGCATAAAAAATTCAAATCTGTTTTACTACAGATAAAATACTTCATTTAGTGTTGTAGCTTTTTCAATGCGATGTAAATACAAAACAGAATTTCAGGGTTTTTTGAACTTTAACAGGTTAATGCTGGGTAGAATCTGGTCTGTTTGTTTAAGAGCTATCCCAGCCTTTCTCCTAGTATTTGACCTTTCAACAAGACTGGGTGTGATTCCTCTGACCCCTCTTTGAGTGGTGAGACATACTGCAAGTCTGTTTGGAGTAAAGGAAACTGCTCCAAGGTGAACTCCTTTGACCTTTTAACATTGGTGGAAGAGGTCAATGAGCCCGAAGCGTCTTCCTGACTTGTTGGTGTTAACTTTTTTTTCAGTCAGGTTAAAAAAAAAAAAGATTCTGGCTGGAAATCTCACAAAAATCACAAAATAGATCACAAAATGCAAACTTTTTTCATGTTTAACATTTATTTACTTGGTGACTCTTTCCCTTAAACATTCATTCATTTGTATGCATAAAAACTTTGGGCTCAAGAAATTAGGCTTAAATGGTTTAATCACTGGATATGTTTGTTTTGGAGAGAGAAACCTCTGAGGATAATTTGGCTGCTGGTAAAAATCTCCTGAACATTAAACACTGAAGGAATCTTTAAACTGAGAGAGTTAACTCCCATGATTCCACACTACTTCACAACGCCACTATAGAGTTATAGTTTTGATAATGGCAAAAAAAAACATACTGTGCCTTTAAGTCACTTGTATATTTAAGTGGTTGTCAGACGGTTAAACTTTGGAAATCCTGGGAGGATGTGTATGTCACTTTCTAGTTCTTGTGTAACCTGGTTCATAGACTGCCAAAAGAAATGATAAAAGTTTAAAAACAGTTTACCGTGAAAACTGAAATGATGACGTTGAAATGGATGAAATGGATGTGTGCACCGCTGTCTCTATAGGTCGATTTTAGGTTATACATCAGGCCGTCTGTGTTACATCTTAATGTTTTCCAGTCATTTGGAAATAAATGAGTTTTAATCATGGAACAATTCCTGTTCTCAGATGGAGCGAGGCTTGCCTCATACAAAGGAATGAAGGGTTACGTCATCACTGGAGCAGAGTGGAGTAACTCCCTGGCTCCGCGCTCACTCTACTCCTCAATCCCTGCTCCCACACTATTTATTTTCTCCTCCCCCCCATTAAACTCATTTCTACCTCAGTCTCCCCCACGTCCTCGCTCCTTGTGTTCTTTCTGTGGCTTTTACTGTATCGGTTGATCTCTGAGACAATGACAATTATCTAAATATCTCCTTTCCCCCCTTTAATTTTCTTGTGTACTTGAATGTGTGTATGAGAAATTGTTATTATTAATTAAGGAGGAATCTCTTCTTACAGGGGGCGACACAGTGGGGCAGGGTTAGCTCTGTTGCCTCACAGCAAGAAAGTCGCAGGTTTGGTCCGCGATCTGGGACCTTTCTGTGTGGAGTTTGCATGTTCTCCCCATGTCTATGTGGGTTTCACCGGGTACTCTGGCTTCTGCTGAGGTTAATTGAAAACTCTAAATTGCCTGTTTGAGTGAAAGGTGTGTGTGCCCCACAATAGGCTGGTGACCATCTGGGGTGTATCCCTGCCTCTCGCTGTAATGCGCTGGGATTGGCTCCAGCAAACCCCTGCGACCCTAATGAGCAATAAGCGGGTATAGAAGATTACTGACTTTTCTTGGAGTTTTACATTTAAGTTTTCTTGATCTGTGGAGTCCAGCAGTCAGGTGATTCTGTTCGGTGTGTTCTAAGAGTAAAACAATGAAATTTGATTTTGATTTGGAAACCACCTACAATATAAAGCCAAAGATTTTGTGGTACTATGATAGAATCACTCCTGATAATATAAATGGGAAATGTTAATATAAAGGCCTTGTCACACATCAGGTCACATAAATCTGAAAACTAGCTGATCAGTGGCATATAGTTTACACGTGAAGTACAGTTGACTCGACACAAGAAGTGCTCCACAGCCCAAGAAAACAGATGTCTCATATCAACTGTGGCTCTGGAGGGAGCTCTCTAAAGTTTAAGGGAAAAGCAAATCCTGGTGTTGTCATCAGAAGGAGGCAGGAAGGGTCTAGTGGAAGACGTCATAATGGAATTTTCTCAGCCTTTGATGATATTATTATTATTAGTACTAGTAGTAGTAGTGTTTATTTTATCCCCAGTTTTATGGAAGACCAAACTGCCGGAGTTCCCCAATGCCATTTAATTTTAGTACAGTTATTGTAGGATCGTTGGACGGTTCAAGTCTGAATGATTTAATCCCTGAGCTCTGGTCATCTCTCATGGGATGAACTGAATGTGAACCTTGTTTGGAAGGCTTCAGGGACTGTGGACGTCCGTCAGTGCTGCAGCTGTCTACTCGACGGGGCAAAGAGAGAGCCAATGAGTGTCACCATGAATTCGACTGTGACATTGGGATATCTTTGGACAGTGGGGTGGCTGGTTTATTTTCTAGTTTTGCCTTGTATGTCGGATTTAGAGACAAGATCCTTAGAGTTAGGAATGACCACCGATGCACAGGAAGTGAGGCCTGGCTGCATCCTGCCCCTATTTGTGTAGCTGTCCAAAGCCAGCGGCCTGACCTGCTGGTATCTATAGCGCTGGTCCAAGATGATAGGAATGGGCTCCTAGCAGCCTGCTAACATAGACAACAATAGAGCTCCATGACCCGCAGGTTATCTATAGAGCTGTGGAGCGGCCATCAGCAGCATACAGAGTTTAGAGAAGCAGCAAAACAGGAGGATGACAATGCAGCAGACCTGATGACATCTCTGTGTCTTCCATTTTTAACTGTACATGTGTCCACTAATCCAGTGGTTCCCAAACTTTTTCATGTTAAAAACTGGACTACAGACCCCTTCTG
Organism: Lepturacanthus savala; assembly: GCA_030544235.1. Classification (NCBI taxonomy): domain Eukaryota; kingdom Metazoa; phylum Chordata; class Actinopteri; order Scombriformes; family Trichiuridae; genus Lepturacanthus; species Lepturacanthus savala. Next base: position 22,192,265 of record CM060462.1, on the reverse strand, counting down.
ATAAGATTCTTGCTTTGAGATGTTTTATAAAAGAAAGTGGCCAAAATTATGGAGGACTGAAACTGCCATGATCAAAAATAAAAGAATAACTGACATAAATGAATATACCTGTAAATTTCATTTAATGAATGCATCTAATTTATTTCTTTGTGTATTATTTTCCCTTTACATATAAATAGTTATTTATTTCTATTTATTTTATTTTCCTATTCATTTTGTAATTTTGTAATTTGTAATTAAATAAATTCACTTGCAAAGGGGAAATAATAAACCACAATCAACATGTTAATGAGAAATTAAATAAATTACTTTTAAGTCTGGCAGTTTCAGTCCTCCATATATGTAGATACGGAAGGGATTATAGTGAAAATAAATGATTCCCCTTTGATTCCACACTTTGAGAACCACTGCATTAATTTATTTGTACATCTAGCAATTTTATTATCCTTTGCTGCCATTTTGTAATATTGCAGAGCAGTCATAATCTCTAATGCTAAAAATTTAGATTATGCCTCTAGTTTTACAGTTTTAGTTTTAGATTTGGTCAGGTCACACACAATTGGCTGGCAATTTAATGACAATTTTCCCTTTTTATCAACTGTTTTTAAATTGTATCTTGATGCTTTTAATGTTTTATGTAAAGCACTTTGAATTACCTTGTTGTTGAAATATGCTATACAAATGCGCTTATATAAAACCTTGATTGGACACTCTTTTAAGTGAATAGTTATGGAGAGAGTTATTGTTGTGTGATGCTCATCACTTTTCCTTTCTTTGTCCTCCTAGGGGTGATCAGCCAATGGCAGGTGGAGCCTAAAGAACGTGTAATCTCTCTCGTCCTCACCCACCTCCCGCTGCTCAAACCTGGCAACGTGGAAGCCAAGGGCGAGTACATGCGCCTGCTGCCACGCATCCTGGCCCACACTATCGAGCACGGCCACCACCTGGAGGAGTCCCGCCAGCTCCTCTCTTATGCCCTCATCCACCCCGCCACCTCCCTGGAGGACCGCGCCGCCCTGGCGCTCTGGCTCAATCACCTGGAGGAGAGGGCAGCCGCCAGGGGTGACTCACTGGAGAGACCGCCGCCGGCCGGGCCGCACCACCACCACCACCAGTCCACGCCCCCATCCACCCTCAGCTCGTCAGGATCCTCCTCCTCCACCAACAACTCCTCGTCGGGCAACCTCTACTCGTTGCACCACCACCAGCGCTACGGCTCGGACGACCGCCTCAACGGGTGGCAGAGCTCCAGGGAGTCAGGGCTGGGCGGGGGCTGGCATCAGCAGCAGCAGGGCTGTGAGAACGGGCACCTGCTCCTTTACCCGTCCTCTTCTGTGCCGGCGACCATCAACACGGTTGGAACTGGTGGAGGCGGTAACACCAGTAAGTTAAAGTCTCTTCTGTCCTACGTTGATTCTAGAAGCTACCATCTTCATTCAAAGGAAAATTTGTACACCATCGTTCAAAAGTTTGGGGTCACTTAGAAATTTCCTTATTTTTGAAAGAAAAACACTGCTTTTTTCAATGAAGATAACTTTAAACTACAGAAATATACTCTATACATTGCTAATGTGGTAAATGTTTATTCTAGCTGCAAATGTCAGGTTTTTGGTGTAATACCTACATATTGATGGATTGGATTTATTTATTTTAAATTATGGCAGTCCTCAAACGAATTATAATTAAAATAAATGATTCTCCTTTTTCATGGGACCCCCTGGCACCTCTTCAAGGACTCCTAAGGGTCCCAGGACCCCACTGCCGTACATTACTTTGGGCATTTAATAAATTGGAACAGGTGATTAATTCCTTCCTGACAAAGATTTTTCTCAGAAAAACTGGAAAAAATATGGTAATTTACTCATTCTTTTATTAAACCAGTATTATTACTGAAAAACTTATATTTTTCTAAAATTAAGATTTCATTACTGTAATTAAACATCTCATGGCTGCTACTCCTGATTTATTTTGCTGCACCGGAGCCATAGAGATCGACAATTAAGCAATATTACCAGAGAGGATGTTCTTTAACGTCATTTGAGCTTGACAGTGATACAGGCAAGACCGATGTGCTTGAAGAAAAAAAAAGGCAAAGGAGAAAAACGTGCAGCAGCATCAGTGGTCATGTCTTCTTTCTTGATTTAAAAAAAAAAATAAATTAGACTGGTTATTTATCAAAATATACACCTGACCCCGCGCTTAATGGGGACCCAGCAGTTAACTAAAATTTGGCTATTATTTGGTAATTTATGGTATATGACGTTTATCTCATGACAAACATAACAATAAGGCTTTTCGTTTAAAAAGTTGCTTCCGTCTCTTTGATTTTATGTCACAGTGATTTGAACTGTGAGGTGCTGACTTTACAGGAGAGCTGAGTTGTATTTGAGAACGGCATCACAATATTTAAGTTTTGCAGTGTTTTCTTTTAACTTGTAATGCATTACCTGCACTACATTTTTTCCTGCCTCGTGTCACGTTTCCGTTTCCCTGCACGGCCACTGTGATCACTTCTTCTTCTTCTGTTGCTTTATTAGTTTTGTTGATATGTGCCCTCTGCTGGAAGCTTCAGACAAATGAGGCAGAAATTAAACATACTGTCTGTGAATTGGTGAGACATTTTTAATTAGTTAAATACTTAGCTGCAATCATTTGCAATCAACGGTTAATCATTAACATCCTAAGCAGCATTTAGATAATCTATAAAATAAAAGAATGTAGTTTACATTCAACTTACTTGTATATTTTAGGATGACAGCATTTGCATGTGCCTAAGAACACATTAAATTTGTCATTCTGTATCATACAGACTTAAAAGTTGAATCACAGGAAAACATGTGCTGATTAAAATTTTTGCCCGACTGAATGATTGGGCCATTCATTTAAATTGAACTCAAACTTAAGCTAAAAAAGAGGAGGATAACAAGGTTAATTCAACATCAGGAAAGTGTCTGTGATTTATGGCTCAGCCTGGCGGTTCTTATCATAGATCACATCAAGCTTCTTTGAATCCTGTTGTTAATTTCATTATTGTGTCAGTCATTTGTCTCTCAGGAGATTGAGAGCTCCAGTGCTTACTCTGGTCATCCTCAAGACCTCAAGACTGTGAGAGCTGAATTGCGAGCTCTGCAGATCTGAAAGTCTGGAACTGAACCCAACTTGTCTCTTTGTGGAATTAAAATCTTTATAAAGGAATGTTACATATAATGCAAGAAAAAAAAATCCACCAAATGAACAATAAAGTTGAAAATTAAATTAAATGACCAGTTATGAGTGATCATCCATCATCAATCATTGTGATGCAAACTGCCGACTCTGCCACTGCTGCTTGAGTTTTGATTCCCTGATTGCTGTAGGGATGCACAATGAATCTTGGAAAGGAATTTCATTGGTTTGTGAAACTCGAGAGAGGAGACAAGCCAAAGAAAACAACAGAAATTGTCAAAAGTTTTTAATCATTTCAAGATGAAATAAAAAATCTCTGTAAATTATTGCGTCGAACCGAACTAGCCAAACACAATAGCACTACGTCATAGCTTCAGCATGTTAGCAGAGAACATGCAGTCAGAGAGCAGATACGACTCAAGATAAAGTTAATGTTAGAATTTACTTTCATCTGACATCTAATTAATCAGTGGAATAACAAATAAAATGTGGATGCAGCCCTCTCTAAAAGCAGATATTTAGCCCCAAAACACCAAAAACAGCGTTGACAAACAGTTTAACCCTCCAACTCAACAGTTCAGTACTAGATAGTTTTTTATTTTACGTTTTGAACAATTATGTTTAAACACGTCTGATGGGTTTAGAAAATCTCAAAATTTACTTACATGGTCTTTAAAGCAAGAGTTTGTCCTCACTCCCCCTCTGTGCTTTTCTGTATTTTTTGCTCTTTAACCAACTAATTTCCAATCATGCACAGCTTTACCAGCGGTCCACTGATAGATTGATCAGCTTGCATATTGGCCACAACATAGAGCACCACTTGATGATTTCATAAATACCACTATATAGTGTAATAGTATGTGTGATTGTAAATGATTATTTTTCAAAACACGATAGTGGCAAACAACATTAGAGAAAATGATTTTTGACTTGAAACTGCTTGATGCAGTATTTTAATAAGCAGGTCTCTTTGTTTTGGAGAGAGAAACCTCTGAGGATAATTGAACTCCTGGTAAAAAGCTGAAGGTTGAACACTTCAAGAATCCTAACCCGGAGAAGTTCTCCAATGATTTCACACTATTTCATTGCTACTGTCTATTGGCTATGATTCCATACAGATTTTGTACAAGTGAATTTCTGCAAAATCCGCAAAAGAAAAGGAGTCATAGTGTTTTTTTCTATTTACAATGTTTATGGTTAGTAGTTCTGTATCAGGTTTTGATACGAGACACAAACAGAAATAACCAGTTAATGTGATTCAAATTCCATTTAATGTGTGATAAAGTGAACAAATACAACACATAATCATAAATTAGCCAAGAGGGATGCTTGGGCTCTCAGATCTACCCACACTTTCGCTTACTTGGTGACATTTTCAAAGATAATCCACCAATATGCATGCTCAATCATTAACCAATTAGAATGGGATGTTGATTTATTTCCACCGGTTACTATTATTTTTCCAATATGAGATGGGATGCATTTTAACCCAGACTTTGTTGTGCACCTCTAAACTCAAAGACACTGCACCATCTCAGAGTAGCTCAGTGATTACAGCCACCTACTCAGGGCCGGCGTGATGATAGCCTCTGTCTGGCACCTGATCGCCCAAACCCTGGTACAGTTTCACCCAGTGGTCTCACAGCCGAGATCCATGGAGCTCACAACACACACAAGGCAGCTTTAGTCTGATAAGGTTTTTTGATACATTGAAAGACAACAGCTTGTAACACAAGGGTTTTTTTCATCTGTTTAATTTTGATGCACTTGATTAGATATACCACATCTTATTTAACCTGTGATCATATGCTATTTCAATTAAAGGCACAAAGTACAAAAAAGTCAAGATAAAAAGTACATTTTAAACTAAAGAAACTCACTCTATACACAGCGAACACACTCTAGATAGACCAACTGCACTTAACAACCCACACAGCATCTACAGAGGCTATGTGAGGTGGAAGACAACACACACACGGAGAGAGGGCAGGGCTGTTGAAATTGAACATAACTATGGTCAGAGCAGGATATTTCCAGACAAGAATGTAAGGGCTCTGTGTGTTGTTTTTTTTCCCTGGGAGATGAAAGAAACAGCTGAGGGTTTATAAATAAAGACACATTTAAAATCCCACTTGCTTGCTCCAAGAAAGATCCTCTTGTATTTTTGACTGCATGCAGCTTCGGTCCCACACAAAAGACCTGTGGATTTCCCAACTGATAAACTCGGGTTACCTCAGTCACCAATGATGGACACAGCGAGTAAATGCTTATCTAATCAAATGAAGTGTCATTACACAGCAAGCAAACTGTGAATATCATGTGTGGATATCCAGTGGTATTAAGTAGCAAGTCTGCCACACGTCTTTAGCCCCCCTCACTCTGCGCTTCTTCTGGTCATGATGATGATTACTACAGGAGTATAATTGTCCAACCACATCAACCTGTGTGCTACTGATAGAACATCCTGTCGACCCCCCCCCCCCCCCACACACACACACACCCCCACACCAACATACCACCCATCCCTTCCCTTGTAAGGCAGCCTTTGTGGGAGACTGTATTTAGGGAAAATGGCTAATATTTAGGGACTGGAACTTGTAATGTTAGCTGGGCACCTATTTTAAACGGGGCCCATGAAGTCCTATACATAGCGTCAACAGTAAGAGGACCGCATATAGGAGGAGGAGAGAGACTGGAGTCCTGGTGGCAGCTTACCCCCCGTCAGAGCGGCGACACAAAAAGCTCTTTGGCTCTCCACCTTTAAATTCTGTTAACCTCCTTTGGCAGACTCAGGGGACACAAATTGATGCAACAGCAGCTTTCATTCAGTTTAAAATATTGAGATTTTACCTATATGAACCAAGCACTAACACCCAAATATGTCTCCATCAAAAATGCATTCCGAGAAGCACAGTTTAAATTATTATTAAAGAATTAAGTGAGAGATAACATTTTTTATATATTGATAATATAGACTTTTTTTAACAATAGTATGGACCAAAAAAGTACAGTAGTCGTAGACAAATGAGATAGGTGTATTGAGACTATAATGATGTGTGATGTTAACTGATGAACAGACATGCCGTAAATAAATAAATAAATTCATACATAAATAAATAAAAATAAATAAATGAATACAATTTTGTTCATTTCCTGTTCTGCGAATGCAGTCCCTTCCGTCCAGCTGCCTTCAGTTAACTTTAGTTCACTTCTCAGCCTCCTTTACAGTTATAGCTGTGAAGATCTTATGTTACTCGTCGTAGATAAAATAAAATGCATCTGAAACCAGATACGAAGCAAAAATCGTGTCTTTGCGCTGCTGCCCTACAAGCCACATTCAGCAGGCATGTTTGGATTTTTTAATGTGCTTTTCTAAGTCAGTGAATTTCGATTAAAAAGGAATATAAATGTACTATTAAAATAAACAAGTTAACCCTTTTAAGTCAATTTTATAATATTATAAAGCCAAGGGTCAATTCTAGTCAATTATATTTATATAGCACCAAGTCATGAAGGTAAAAGCTATCTTAACTATCTGAGATTTTTCCTGTGTGTATATATATATATATATATATATATATATATATATATATATATATATATATATATATATATATATATATATATATATATACACACACACACATCCCCCCATGTAGAGTAATTTAATCCAAGTCTTTTTCTAGAAATGAGTCTTGAAAGAAAAGGGGTAGACGGGCTCGTCTTATATTTGGACCAATACAGAAATCTGGTATATCACATTACATTTAATACTAGTGGTTGTCATGTCAGTGTTTGTTATGGTTCATTAAATTCATTTTATGTGAGGCAAATGAGGGGAGGTTATTTTCATCAACAATTCATCTGTCAAAATAAATGTGAGATAATAATGAAAATGAGGTAGAGGTTAAATATTCAAATGCCCCAAAGAAAGAGAAAAAAATTAGGATTATCAAATTAGTTGCTGATTAATTGCTTGTAAATCGACTCTAAGTTGAATTTTTAAAATAACTTCGGTAGCCAAATGTTGGCTCGTGGCCCCCTCAGGATCCTTACACCTGACTTTTCTTGCAGTCCTGACAAGTGGAGGTGGCAGTCAGCAGCACAGTCCCCTGAAGCGCTCCGTGTCTCTCACGCCTCCGATGAGTGGACCCAGCAGTCAGTCTCTGGGCCACGTCTGGCTGTCCCAGGAGGACCTGCCCACCGCCAGAGGCCCGGCCCTGGACCACGCGCCCCTCTCGCCCCAGAGCAGCATCGCCTCTTCGGGCAGCGGTGGCAGCGAGCATCTGGAAGAAGCCGGTTTAGGAGGAGGTTCAGTTCTGCATCGCAGTTCCTTCCACGAGGAGGGTAGTGGCATGAGGGGTGAGTAGGAAAGATCCGTGTACAGTAGGCAGCACATTTCAGTTTGGTATCATACAAAAAAATGTATTGAGATATGTTTCCAGACTGTCATGTCTAAAATAATCATAACAAGCATATTTTTAATAAAACTTATTCTAGTGTATGATCCTAAATCCCTATACTACCGTTCAAAAGTTTGGGATAATGTCCTTATTTTTGAAAGATAAGCACTGTTCTTTTCAATGAAGATAACTTTAAACTAATCAGAAATACACAGTACATTTCTGATACAGAGCTGCAAATGACAGATTTTTGGTGCAATATCTACATAGGTTTATAGAGGCCCATTTCCAGCAACTATCACTCCAGTGTTCTAATGGTACAATGTGTTTGCTCATTGCGTCAGAATGAAAATCCTTGTGCAATCATGTTAGCACAGCTGAAAACAGTTTAGCTGGTTAGAGAAGCTATAAAACGGACCTTCCTTTGACGAAAGCAAAGTTTGAAGGAAAAAATTATTATTTCAAATACAAATCATTATTACTAACCTTGTCAGTGTCTTGACTATATTTTCTATTCATTTTACAACTCATGGTGGTAAATAAAAGTGTGACTTTGCATGGAAAACACAAATTGTCTGGTTTGACCCCAAACTTTTGAAAGGTAGTGTACAAACATTTTTTGATGGATAGAAGAAGAAGCATTGTAGTCTTAATAAAAGTGAATGTCACTGAAGGACTGACTGACATCAAATGTAGATTTCACCCACTTTACAGACAAACCTTCAATGACTTGATTTTTTATTTTTAAAAAAACAAGCAATCCAGATATGTTTTAAACAGACAAGTACTGACAAGCACCCCCCATATATATTAATATTTGGTAAAGTGGTCACATACATACACAAACTACTCTCACATTTAGTGGGAATGGGGAATTTTAATACCATGCCTGAGGTTTATCAAGGACAGAGACCAGTGCAGTGAAAAAACTAATATGACTCTCTGCTGTGTGTAGACATACAAGCTAATATTCCTCATAAAAAGTCCTAAGAAAAAATATGTTTATTTCATTTTATAAGAGATTTGAATCCCTGCAAGAAAAATACTCCCCTGGGTGGCAAATATTGGGTGGTGGAATAAAGTGCTTGATTTTCCTTGGCCAAATGTTTGGCCTCTTGAGATTAAATAGAGTATGAGCACTCCCTTGGCTAAATGTTTTGTTTCCTCCATCATGGATATGGGTGTGAACTAGAATTGTTTCAATACTATTATGGGAAATTCTATGGGAAAGTCTCCGATACAGTCTAAAATGCTGGATTTAGTATCAGTGAGTACATAAGTCTTTGCACAATCCGATATCTTATTTCTGGTATTTATGTGTTTAAAATTTTATTTTTTAACTCAATATTGCAATTATTCATTGTTATTTGTTAATTCGAATGTACTGTAACGTCCATTGGGCGATTGGAAATATGCCAGGAGTAAAGTGCCAAAATGAATCAAATGTAAGGTACTAGTAGTAAACAAACATTTTCCTGGAAATCAATTCTTCTTCTTTCGATGATTTACATCACAGATTTACACAGGAAGTTACACTATGCTGCAACCACAGACTGTACTAATGAACGTAGTAACTATGATGTCTTTAGAAGTGTCTTTACCATGGCTGTATTTGGACGAAAGTGTGGAGCTGGAAGGGAGCTGTACCTAGCATCAGTTAGCAGTAGCCACCTGTCACTTAAATCGACCAGAAGAGTTTTTTTTCTACCAGGCTGTGAACATGTTTATTTTTGATGTGCAGTAGGTAATTTTAACACTGGGGTCTATGGGGATTGACTCACTTTTGAAGCTAGCATAAAGTGGCCATTTAAGGAACTGCAATTTTTGGCAGTTCCACGACGGTTTCATTTTTCAGCCCCAATGATTGTTGTTTTATGTAAAGGTTGGACCGTACCAATCAAAAGTTTGGACATACTTCCTCAATCAAATGACCTTTTTAATTTTTAATTGACACTGTACTTAGTTCATAATGCACGACTATATCCAGCAGCTGTGTAATTGCTTTTGACCACTGTCCTGCAATTCAAAGGCTGTATACTTCATGATATCTGCTGGTTTAATAAGGAAATTTACCGTTAACATATAGAATATATCCATAGTGTTTATTTTTTATTTTCTGAATTACACTAAAGGGTTTGTTGGTACTGTGGTTAAACACTTATATGTGATGAAAAAGCTTAGAGCTTTACTCTAAACTGCAAATTAGCACAAAGGAGTACATGTCTCAACAGCTCACCACAACTCAGCAGCTGAGTATTAGTCAGCACTTCAGCATTTCCAGTGAGCAGTGTCTAACTAAATATGTGATCAGTAAGAATCGGATTAGTTGATCCTTGTTTCCTGCCAACCACATGTCTCTGATTGGTTGCATTTATAGATACATTCCTGCTGAAAATGTTTTTTTTATCATATAAGTTGATGTACCCCGCTGCAGTAAAGGCATCAATTTTCAAGAAATCACAGCAATGAGTTCTCATCCGAATGAAACTGAAACTACGCTATAACAAAGTTTCAATAAAGCTACGCACAAGACAACACACAAAGAGCAAAGAGGATGGGTGAGGACATACACAGGCTTAGAGACAACGAGGCCTGTCATGAGAGAAAATGGGGAAACGTGGCCATATTTTCAGCCACATTACAGAAAAATTGCATAAAATTCTATTACTGTATTTCCTACATGTCACCTTAAATATTTACAGAAACATATTTTAGTGAACAGTTTGGCTTGAAAGTTAAATCGTTACATCACAGTACATCACCACTATGTCCCCTTGTGCTGATCAATTGTTTATTCAAAGTTCATCAATATTAAACATAGGTGGCTGTGGCACAGACAGTAGAAAGGTCAACTTATCAGAAGATCAGCAGCTCAATTCCTGTTTCCCCCAATCTGCATGTCAAAGTGTCCTTGAGCAAGATACTTAACCCCAAATTGCTCCAGATGGCTGCACCATCAGTGTCTGAATGTGTGTGAATGATGAGATTACATCCTGATGAGTGGTTGGCACCTTGTCTGGTAGCCACCACCATGAATGACGAATGGGTGAATGTACTCTTGGACGAGAAAGGCAGCTATACAAATGCAGTAAAGTCAAACTTTATATTGTGAATCCAAATTGCACCAAATTTGACACAGTACTTCTCTGGGTCCCCAGCAATTCACCCACCAGGTGTTAGGCTGATTGAATGAATAATTTTCAAGATATATGACAGACAGACAGAGATTCCTTGTTTCATAAAGATGATGATTTTTTTTAAATGGAAAAAGAAAACCAATGGTGCAGCAGTAATATGTAGGAATTTTATTGGACCTATTTATTTTGATTTAGAATTAGAATTTTCAGTATTTGTCTTTCAATTGTGTGTGTGTGTGTGTGTGTGTGTGTGTGTGTGTGTGTGTGTGTGTGTGTGTGTGTGTGTATTTCTGTTCCCCACAGATGTTCCTGCATGGCTGAAGAGTCTCCGCCTGCATAAATACGCTGCTCTCTTCTCCACCTTGACCTACGATGAGATGATGTCGCTGACTGAAGAGCAGCTTGAGGCACAGGTTCACACACATGCATAAAACACTTTTTTATTTTACATTAAAAATATTAAACATCAGAGATTATACAGCAAATGAAAATAGATTAACTCTCAAGACTAACACATAAAGTTGTTTGTATTAGTCAGGCTGTGATCAGAGACTGATGTGAACATCATTTGTAATGATTGAAAGTTTAAATGTTGGGGTCAAACAATTGAATCTTTTTTATTTAAAACAGATTAATTTTATCATAAAACCTTAAAAAGTCCTAAAACTTGTTAAAATAAAATCAGAGAAATAAAGGTCATTAATCAAATTAGCATATATTTGCTGTAGGTATTAAATTTGCAGATGGTGCATTTAAGGCAGATGGAAAAATTGTCACTCTCATTGGCTAAAAAAGCATTGAATTTGGTGCAAGAACACTAGAATAAGAGCAGAAACATGTCAATACATAATTTTACCTTGATCTATTTCAGAAGCTATTGAATTACACTAATGAAAACACTTAACTAGATGTAAAAGTTGATATTGCTTAGTAGGTACTTTGTGTCCTTGAGGATATTAAGGAGTCTATTCTGAAACAGAGGATGCAGCTAAAATTAACACAACTCACCAGGAAGCTGTACACTTCCTCCAGGTGTTTCTAACTCTTTTTTCGTCTTGACTCAACTACAACAAAAGGCCATTAGAGTGTCCTGTTTGATATTATATTGAATATACTGACATTGGCTTGATATGATAATATCTGTATTGTAACTCTCTAAATTGCCACAAGAGAAGGCAAATGTACAGGTCCAGGTTTACCAACCCTGTGATTTGCTTGACACAGAACTCTTTTTCTTTAACAGAAAGTCACCAAAGGAGCAAGACACAAGATCGTCATCAGCATTCAGAAGCTCAAAGAGCGGCAGAACCTCCTGCGTAGCCTGGAAAAAGTCAGTGACCGTATACCTCATCCCCTTACCCCTTTATAAGAAAGCAAGTTGATTATTTTAAATTGTTGTTATTGATGATTGACACCTCAGGATACGACCGCTCTTTCCTGTGTGTGCCTTGAGTGAGAGGGGTGGCAATTCTCAGCTCAATTCTCTGTAACGTATCCGAGTTGGCAGCAAACGGAACACCTAATCCAGGAAGGAGAGTTTCTGGCTCCTAATTTAAACCCGTTCACCCCCCCACCCCTCCATTCAGCCTTCGAAGCAAGACAATGGCGCTCAAGGGCACACCACAGGAGGGACTTCTTTGGCTGGCTAAATTCAGGGTTAACCTTTTCACCAACGCTTCATTTTAAAATGTGTTACCGCTGCATTTGTAGGGCTGCAGGAACAAGACAGCTGTTGCATGGTATTTTAGGTTTACACATTACTCATATACAGTGCTGCTTAGTGAAAGGAGCGAGGTTGATATGATGTAAATGGACTCAAGTAGTGATGGGGAAATTTATGTCTTTCAAAAAAAAAAACCTCCATCTAACAAGCTGCCTCTCAATATTCAGCACGCAGGTCAGAAGTGACACATTTTTCTTGTGTGATTATATTTAAATGCTTGTGACAGAGATGCTTCAGCATAGACAAATTTTAAAATTGCATTTCCTATTCTTGGCATCTCTGTAAATGAAACACCAGATGTGTCATTACAGTAGGTGTCAAAGTGTTAACCACTTAAACCCATGCCCTATTTTTCAGTCGTATCTCTACAACCGCAAAGGTTATGTACTTAAACCTGGTGTCAAAAGAAATCTACAACATGTGAGGTGACTACTGAAGTGTCAGAATCAATTTATGTTGCTGTGACAAAGCAAATATAGATAGAATATTGCAAAAAAAACTAAAATTGTATTTTACTACAGATAAAAATACTTCATTTAAAACTTGAAACAAGATCAAACTGACCCAAATCAGAAAAAAAGACTTGAAACAAGCTAAATTATCTCCAATGCAAAGTTCAATGATTAATAAGATAAAGGTTCAAAGATCAATTATTTCTCTATAAAATCATAGAAATCACACTCAGGGTGATTACAGAACATGAAGAATATATTTTGCAACATGTTAAAAAAGGAGATTATAAAGGATCTAATTAAATAATTGCTAAAAATACTTTATTTAGTGTTGTAGCTAATGTTGTCTCATGCAATATATGCATAAAACTCAATGCTGCCCTGTATCAGGGTTTTTTGGATTTTGACAGGGTAACTAATGGGATGTGAAAAAACAGTTCACTTCTATATTCTTTCTGATTGTCTAATCTGTATTAACTCTCACTGCCACCAGGACGTGTTGGAGGGCAGTAACCTGCGTGCCCCGCTGCAGGAACTCCACCAGATGATCATGACGCCTATCAAGGCTTTCAGTGGCGGGGAGGAGGCCTCCCTGCAGCGCCCCCTTCTGAGCCCAGAAAGCAAAAGCGCTGCACCTGGATCCCACCTAGCCGGAGGAGGCGGAGGGGAGGTTGAGTCAGGCACGAGCTTGATTGCAGAGGGGGATCTTCCCGGCCAGTTCACTCGTGTCATGGGCAAAGGTGAGTCACATCAGCTGCGTGTCAGTTGATAGTGTTGTTGACTACAGAGACGTCTTAATTTCTGTTTAAATGCCTTCTTCTCCTCAGTTTGCACCCAGCTGCTGGTGTCAAGGTCAGATGAGGACAACATCAGCTCCTACCTACAACTCATTGACAAGTGCCTTATCCATGAGGTAAAATACACACAAAAAAGCACACATTCACATTCATACATATACTGTATATACAATATATACACATACATACTAATCTGAACACACATCAAGTCATGTTCTTTACCACCGTCCCTCCCCATTAGTCCTTCACTGAGACGCAGAAGAAGAGGCTGTTGTCATGGAAACAACAGGTCCAGAGGCTGTTCCGGTCCATTCCGAGGAAAACCCTCCTTGACATAGCAGGATACCGACCGCAGAGGAGGTAAACACACACACACACACTAATATTCAGTAGCTTTCTTTTTGTGGGTGTATTGTCTTAACCTTAAACAATAAGCAATATCGGGGTATAGATAAAATACCTCTTAATTATGTCTTAAATTATCAGATGTAGATTATATTGATTAGTAGCTGTGGTGTTTTATAGAGGCTTAAATTATATAATTATATATATATATATATTGATTAGTAGCTGTGGTGTTTTATAGAGGCTTAAATTATCACCACTGTTAGATTTGAAAATAAAATCTGATTATAATAATAATTAATGACTCTAATCATCTTCCTTTGTCTTTTCTAGTCCCAAAAGAGTTTGATACTTGTTCACAATTTCTGACTTTTTTTTACATTCAGTTTGAAATATACATTTATCTTTCTCTTTTTTGGTCTTACTGTTCAGCTCATTATTTTTAAGTCCTAGTGAATGCATAACTGTTCCTTTGTTAACACACTTTCTACACCTGAGATCAGGAATTCAACCGGTGCCTGTGTTCATCTCACTTTTTTCTCCTGTCCTGCTGCAGCCGTGGTTTCGGCCAGTCCAACTCTCTCCCCACTGCTAGCTGTGTTGGGGGCAGCGTTTCGGCCAGGAGGAGCCTTCGCCAGTTCCAGATGCCTTCCAGGAGCTTGCCTGGTGCCAGGCTGAGCCTGCTGGGCAGTGGGGGGCTGCTGGTACCCACCCCTCGCAGCTCCAGCAGCACACCAACCGGCCCCAAACAGGGGAGACAAGTGAGTCAAACCAGCAGGACTACGGATGAACGTTTAGATCTTATTTTTCTGTTTAACTGATAGAATTAATCATTTAAAATATTATTTTTTAAATATTATTCTATTATTAATTATTTTATTTTGGGTGTCATTACTTAATTTAGTATTAATTTAGTAATTTATTATGGTCACAAAGGTCAGCGAAGGATTTATAGTTCATATTATATCATTAAAGGCCTGAAAATTGAAGTTCTCTAATGAAGGACAGGGTTCCCCGGGTCTTAAAAAGTCTTAAAAGCATTGAATTTATGAATTTAGAAATAATGCCTTAAAAAAGCTTGAAAAAGTCTTGAATTCTGATTTCTGGGTCTTAAAGTTGTCTTTAAAAGTGCAGTACGAAAGTTCTCCATATCACACTCTCCTTAAAAGTTTAATTTGTCAACCACTACTGTTTTGATTAGATAACATAGTCTAAATAAAAAGTGGCAGAACTGGCATGGCCCTATAATCCTGGCTTGCCATAAGTTACATTCTAGAATCATATTCTCTTCATTTTGGTTATTTTTTTATGTGGACACAATATGCTGATACTAAAATCTATAGACTTTTTTTATCATTCTGTTTAATGTAGTTCATCATATTTACAATTCCCTAACTACTACAGGTGAGGTTTCAGTAAAAAAATATTTAATATGGACACAGTATGCATTTAATACAAATATAAATTAACTATTTTTTTAAAGAAATGGTTGATTTTTTGCTGGTAGGTGTAAAATAGGCCATGAAATAAGTATTAAGTTTTATATAAATAGCCTAAAAAAGACTTGAATTTAACTTGATGAAACCTGTAGGATCCCTGGAAGGAAAATGTAACTGAAATCCTGATATCATCACATGTTTGACTTAAATACGTGACTAGACAGAGGAACATTTTTAAACGTGTAATAATACATTCCAGGATGTTTATAATAACCTGGGCAACTGGATTCTTTCTTCAGCACATATTCTGTCTGAATATGGCTTTTTTATTCCATGACATAAAAATTCTGGGAGAGGAAGAGGAGCAGCGGTGAATGTATTTGGTGAATGAACTGAGGTGGATGGAACTCGTAGGCAGGTCACCCCACATACCAGTGGCCCTGCGTCAGTGCCGTACACTGAAACAGGAGGAGATGTGGAGCTGGGCTGGTTTGGGCTGACCCATTTCATTGGAAACCTCTCTTTCTCTCTCTCACACACGCACACGTTCATCGCTTACAATGGGAGGAAATACCTCCTACTCACGCTGGACTTTCTTGTGTGGAACTAGGATGTGTGTAGAGAGAGAGAGAAGGAGAAGGAGAGGGAGGGTGGGAGGAAAATATGTGAGTCATAGTTTGGGAGAGGTAGCTGTGGTGTTGGAGGAGGAGGGGCAATGACACAGAAAGAGAGAGAGAGAGTATTCATACGAGTGTGTATGAGAGAGAGAGTGAGAGAGCCAGTCAGAGGCAGTGAGAACAGTGCACAGGCATTTCCTGTTTTTCCCTGGCCCACGGAACTGGAGGGCTGCGAGTGGGGGGGAGAGGTGCGGGGAGGGGCTGGTGGTGGTAGTGGTGGTGGTGGGGGTATAATATGCAGGTTACAGTGAGGAATTCATGCGGTGAGTGTCTGAGACTGTCATTAGGTGTGGGCCCAGACATCCAGACAGAAGTGTAGAGGGGGGGGGGTTAAATGTTGAGGAAACCGGGGCTTTGATCTCACACTCAACTTCTTTCAAACTTGCACATTTCACACATTACCTTTTTTGATCAGTGAAAGCTTCAGCAATGGTGTGATCACTGAAAGGCAAGTGATGTGTGGGTTGATGATCATAAAGAGGAGGTTCTCTGAGCTGGAAATTTGTGTCAGATTATATTACTCAGAAAAGTGGGGTTATGCACAGGTCACTGAGGATTCTTAAGGTTTTCAGGTCGTTTTCTTAGCATCTCATTGCAAAATAGTATAAAAATGTTGAATAAAGTCTAAATGATATATGCATATGTTCAAAATAAGCTCTATTATCTTTCACTGTAATTATACCATAGATGGCATTAAATATATATCCTGTACTGCAGAAAATCATTTAATTTCACTGTTTAATCTAACACACATTTATATTTATAGATTTTTATTCTGCAAAATTGATCACCAATTAAGGCAAAACTGGCATTACATATTTTGTTTAAATCTCATAGCTGATATTTATATAGCTGATTGTTACTGCACTTTGAGAATGTTAATGGTAAATTGTGTCGCTCTTGTCATCCCAAAGACTAATAAACAGATATTTTAAATATAAATGTTGTGCACAGAACTGTAGATGAGTTGATTGGAATCATAGTTTCTTAAAATCATAGTGTGTGTTTAAATGGTCATTTTTTTATCTTATGGTTCAAATATTCTAGGGTCTGTGGTTTGCCAACCCAGGAGGCAGTAACAGCATGCCCAGCCGGTCCCACAGCTCGGTGCAGCGGACCCGATCCCTGCCGGTTCACACAACGCCACAAACCATGGTCATGTTCCAGCAAGCCGGTAAGAAAGGCCAAGACACACACACATAGACTTCTAGCATCCTGTACTCTATAGATGATAGCCCAAATTATTTGGGCCTTTACACTTTTGACATTCATTGGGTTACAGGTAAAATAATCCAATTCCAGTGTTACTCCTACATGCATTCTGATATATTTCTTTTTGTTTCATGTGTTTTTTTACTGTGAGAGTAAGAGAGTAGAGGCCTATCTGTTAAGAAACTACTAAGAAATTAATGTGTTCTGAGGCACAGAGAATGTAGAAGATACCAAACGCAGCCATCATCTAGAGCCAGCTGTTCACCATGGTCTCATCCCCTAAGTCAGAACACAGCATTTGTCTATTTCATTCATCTCATTAATATGAAAAGCTGACAATGGGGTTATGTTCAAGTCATTCCAATTGACTTATATTGATAATTTGATCCGCGTCTGGTGTCTATTACATTCGCCTCTACTCTGCAGCAGGATCATTCAGTTTGGATATGAAGTGTCACCCAAATAACATCTATAAATGAAGTAGTAGTAGTAGAAGTCTAAAAGAACTTAAAACAATTTAATGTTAGTGGAAAGAGGAATAAAATCCACAGTTCTTGTTCTGTAGCATCATCCTTTTTAGTACAAATGTAACACTTGTTACCTACCTCTTACTATCTTTCAACATTGGCCTCACTTAAACTTAAGAACACTTTTTCATAAAATTAGACTGGTGGGTTTGTCCCCCATCATTCACATTGAGCATTTCCTAATTGTTGACAACGCCTTGTCAGCAGCCCTGAAAAACCATCTTGATGGTTAACCACCAGCATCAAGCAGAGTGACCTGTAGTAGCCTGCTGACTGGACTTACAGTAATAGGGACAAGTTGGGACTTCCTCTACTGTGTCATACACACATCATAAGTGTCCTCTTTTTAGAATTAAAAGGGGAAAAGCAGCCAAAGAACAGGGAGGGCTGAGAGTGAGAACTGTATGTGAGAGGAGGAAGAGATGGAGGCAGGGAGAGAGGAAAGAGTCAGAGGAGTCTCACAATGAGGCTCTTTGTGCGCTGAGGACAGGGCTCACAAGCCCACTTTCCTCCCTTCCTTCTCTCCCCGACTCGCTCTCTTTCTTAACTTTCCCATCTCTCCCTCTTTCACATCCCTCCAGCACTCCTTTGACAACTCTGCAGCGTCATGCACACATGCTGTAGCAGTCACCCTGAAGGGTGACTAACCGAGCCCCTCCCCACCGCCCTCTCTGTGTACAGTATGCATTCATATCTCTGTGCCACCAGATAGATAAAGGAACTTATTAAAGGAGACACAGCAGGGAAAATCAGGGGATGAAGGTGTGTGTGTCTGTGTGCGTTCGTGCATGTGTGCATGCAGTTTCCATCAGTGTGTGTTTGTCTCGCTCTGTGTATACAGGGGGCGGAGGGGTGGGGGGCGGGGGATTTGGAGCCTATAAATAGCCAACTGTGGACTACTGGGCCTAACTCAGCTTTTCTCTCTGGCCACAAGGGATTTTCACTGCCCAGTCTGTGTGAAAGACTCAGCGAAGGACTAAATGGCTGGAAGGGGTTGCTAGGCTGTGCTGTGGCCCAAATACACACCCCAACACACAAGCACACACACACGCTCGCACACACTCCAACCTCAAAACCATCCCTCTCCAAAACAGTCTCCACCCTGCTCACAAGCAAGGCAGCCAAAAGAAACTCCTCACCTGGGAGTTAAAAAAGGCGATATGGAGGCTTCAAGTCATGGGTGATATTTAATTTAGGCAATAAGCATCACATAATCCTAATAATAGTTATTATAAAGTTAATGTAGACTGCATATTTATGTGATTTTATGCATTGGAGAAGATCCACTGTGATTATTTTGTTTGTCCCCTTTCTTTAAATATACATCAGCTACTTTGACATAAATTATCTTTAAAGTAGTATGTCCAGGTTTGTTTGTGTTGAAGTAGTTAAATCACGATAATAGTGAATTCAAATAAATTATATGGGGGCTTCAAGCCATGCGTGATGCTTAATTTAGGCAAAGAGCATCATGTAATTGTAATATTTATTATAAAGTAAATATATAGGCCAGTGTACACTGCATATCTATGTGTTTTATGCATTGAAGATCCACTATTTTGTTCATCACCATTATAAATTATCTTTATAATTTTATCCCCAGATGTGTTTGTGTCGAAGTAGTTAAATCACAATGACGCTGGCGATTAAACTTAATTTTTCTTGTCACTTTACAGATCTTCAGTTGCCAGTGACGGAGCCAGACATCAACAATCGCCTTGAGTCTCTGTGTCTGAGTATGACAGAGCACGCCTTGGGAGGTAAAACACACACACACACACACGCTTTCATTGAACCTAATTTTTAAAACATTAAACATGAGATGCAGTTTTTCAAAAGATTAAATGTGGTTGAGGAACAAGAAAATCTCCCCTGATGTCAGTCTTTTTCTCACCTGATGTTTACTGTAGGTGGAGCAAAGATTAATGTGGTTACACATGTCCCTCCACACATGATTATCACATTATCCTGGTTTATGATCTCTGCTCCGGCATGTCTTTGACGCCTTGACATCATCTCCAGCCTCTTTTGTACCAACCTTTGTTTTCTGTCAGGAATGAGAGACAAGAATAATCCCCACGTTTTCCTTCACCAATGTCACTCTCTGTTATTATATTATTGTATCATAAAAGACCTTGTTTTTGTGTTATCCTTGTACGTCTGTAATGAGTGACTGTTCACACTTAACTTAAATCAAACTCTCAGTGGTTTGCTTTCAATTTCCAGCCCTACTAGCAGCTGTTTTAAGAGATGGTGATGTTATTTGGTCCAAACTGAAAAATCTCAACAACTATTTGGTGGATGGCCATGAAATTGTGTACAGACGTTCATGGTTCCCAGACATTTGTCTGGTGCCACTATATAGTGTTTAACACAACAACTACAAGGCTGAATGTCTCAGCCGACTCCAAGGGCACCTTCTCTTCTGGTTCATGTACCGTATGTGCAGCAGGGCAAAGTACAAAGGGGCTGGGTGATATATCAATCAAATAAAGGTGTAGAGCAGGGGTGACTAATCCTGATCCAGAAGGGCTGGTGTGGGTGCAGGTTTTTGTCTCAACCAAGCAGTAACACACCTAATTCTATTTATGAAGGTCCTTAGCAATGGCTCTAGTGGTTGATTAGTAGAATCAGATGTGTTACTGCTTGGTTGTTCCATTTATACAGTCTTTGTTTGTGAGCACTTATCCTTCATTTCTTTGTTCTGACTGCCAGTGTGGGGCACCTTATTTTGCAAGAGTAAATATTTATAGTTACTAGTTACTTCTTCTAAAAAGTAACTGAGTTACTCCACTATAAAAGTAACCATTTAACAGGGAAATTAACTATTGTGTTCCTTTTTTTTACTTTAAACATGTCCTGGGATTTCCTGAGGGTCTGCGAACGCATCTTGATTTAGGACGCTGCAGTGAAAGAGGGAAAGACGCAGCACTCATGAACTTTTCTGACAAATTTTGTTATTTTGCTGTTAGCTACGGACACAGTAGTCTGTGTTAGCTCATAACTTAACTATCTCTACCTTTTCTCCCATATGTTGCTGCTTTACACTCCTCTGACCCACTGATGATTGACCCCCCCCTTCTTTTGAAAAAAAAACTTTGACCTAGGCACACGCCACTAACACAGAGTAACATCATGTTGGTAATGTTAACATCATTGTAACAAAAAAAGTAATAGGACCTCTTACTGAAAAAAAGTAAGTTTATTTTAATGCTGTTATTACCATCACTGCTCAGTGCAATTGTTACTGATGAAAATGGGCAGTCTGGTGGTCAGTCATCTTCTATACCTGCTTATTCCTCATTAGGGTCGCAGGGTTCTGCTGGAGCCAATCCGAGCACAACCCAGATGGTTGCCAGCCTATCGTGGGGCACACACACCATTCACTTGCACATTCACACCTACGGGCAATTTAGAGTCATTAACATGAACACGTTTTTGGACTATGGGAAGAAGCCGGAGTACCCGGTGAAAACCCACGCAGACACAGGGAGAACATGCAAACTCCACACAGAAAGGTCCCAGGACCAAGGAGGTCTTAAACTTGTGACCTTCTTGCTCTGAGGCAACAGCGCTAACACCTGCCCCAAACAACCCTTTTGAAGATACTTTCAAACATGAATGAAGTTTAAAACACTGGTCTAATGTTTTGCATGCTGATGTATGAGCATCATGAAATGTCAAATATCTGATTGTTTAACGATCTGTTTCAGAATAACCCACTTAGACATTCAAGCATCTTTTTTTCTGTTGATCTGACATTTGTTATGGATAACAAACTTTATGAATAGGACTTGAAAACGCTTATGTTTCAATACATAACACATGGACAGCTGTGTATAGTGCAAGTCTGTGTTTAAGTGTAAAATATTCCAACGTACAGTGAATTTTGGCCTGGGTTGAAATCTGTGCCAACTCCCCCCATCCCAAAACTCGACTGAGGTGAAGACAGTGGGCCTCAGTGCTCCACACAGAACAGTGGACAAGTGCTGCTTTATGCTGTGTGTGTGTGTGTGTGTGTGTGTGTGTGTGTGTGTGTGTGTGTGTGTGTGTGTGTGTGTGTGTGTTAGTTGGGAAGGTACAGAGCAGAACCAGGCAGCAGAACGAAGGACTTTGTCTCACTAAAGAAACTCCTTTAAACCAAACTTTCGCCTCATCATCATCTACTAAAGCCGTGGTGGACTTTAAACATAACTCGATAACTGAATCTGAACCGGTTACAGGAAATGGTCCAAAAACACAATGATTCAGAGCTATGAGGAAATGATCTTTAACATTTGATCGTCAGTTGGTCATTTTTGGAAAAGCCCAGTGTTACAAAAACAACTGAGTACAAACTGCCTCTGGACTGCTGCTCATATTCAGGTGCTGTATTTTGTGATTTAACTCCAGAGATTATAGATTTTACAGAAAATGTGCAGAGTGCAGAAAAGCTCATCATGTTAACACAGAATGAGCATGGAATCGGATTCAATTCCACTTTTATGCTGAAGCCATGACTCAAAATGCAAATTACTTAACGTTTTACACTTTGTTGGTTCACTTGAATTTGGGAAGTGAACTTAAATTGACTCAAATACAACATACAGAAATCACATTCAGAGAGACCACAGCCTTTTTAGCAGCTCTGTGATCCTTTGGCACAGCAGAGCTTTAAGCCAAATGCTCACAATGACAATGTTGGTATGCTGGTGCCTAGAAGGTAGTGAGTTCATTTAAGGTTTTAACAATGAGTGTGTGTGTAGTGATATCACAAAACAACACGTCAAGCTGCACAAAAATAACAGGAAATTGTTTTTTCTCTGCCAGGCAACTCTTTGGCAGAATAAATGAATGTGTGGGAAAAAAACAGAAATCTCAAGTCAAACCAGATCCAGTTCTACAAACTCATATAGTTAGTTAGTGCAAACATTTACTTTGGTGCTACATTACTTATCCTCCAATAGCTTTATCGGCCTTGTTCAGTATAATGGAGGCTTTATGTTTGTGGAATATAAATGTCCGCAAGTTCCTCGCTTGATAACATTTTCCTGTCCAGCCACACCAGAGGCAACAGCTGTCAGTCTGTTGTTTTTCTCTGAAAGCTTCTATCAGTATTTTGACAGATGTGTTGTTCCCTCACCATGACAGTGGGCGCTCTGGCCCCGTACTGTCCAACAAGTCAAAAAAGCCTCAGGCCTCCAGATAAAAACAGCTCATGGCACAGTGAGATCACTACGAAATTTCAAGATCCAATTTTGTTCATAGACTATTAATATACTCTGTAAAAAGAAGAGCATTACAACAATGGTAAAAAAAATAACATAGAGTCATGATAAGGAACTAACGTAAAGTGACACATGAACAAAAGCATAAACATTTTATGTCATTTTGCTGGATTCACATGTTATTTTTTGGGAGACTGAATGAAACTACTTTTCAATAGAAACTAAAAAGTTGTACTACTAGTAAGCACATGTCTCATGTTCAGTAATACATTTTAAAATAATTGCTCTCTGATATTAGGCCCAAAGCTTAACATTACACAATATCGCAACCTTAACTCTGACTCCAGACTCTTGGGTGCCAGGGGGTCGCTGTTATAAAGGGGAATCATTTATTTTCACTATAATTCCTTCCATAACTGCATAATGACACAATGTAATAAATTTGTATGCATGACTGAAACCCCCAGACTGAAATGTATTAGCATATGCATTTCCTATTATTTACCCTTTGCACATATATTTATTTAATTTAAAAATTTGTTCGACATGTTATATATTGAGATGGAAATGCAAAAGGAAATGCACAGATAAATACATTTGGGGAAATAAATGGGGGGTGAATACATTAAAAAACGTAACGTATTAATAAATAAAAAGGAAAATCAAATAAACGGGGCATTTATGTGCAAAGGGAAAATAATACACAAATAAATAAATTGAATTCATTAATGAAATGGAAAATGTAGTAAGTACCGGCATTTACTGGCATATTCATTCATTTACTAAGTCAATCATTTATTTATTTTTGATCATGGCAGTTCTTTCTCCATAATTTTGGCCATTTTTTGTTATAAAACATCAAAAAGCAAAAATCTTATCAATTGGTGTCCCTGGTTTTTGAGTTTAAGGGTCCTTGTTCTGGTTCTGACCCTGTATACATCCAACTTAAGCCAAATAAGCAGCAATAATTTTGGTTAAAATTTGTTTCTAGTTCCCAAAGTTAAGTTTGTTCCAAAGGAAGGTAATATGAGCATTAAAAGTAAATTCTGCCTCTACATCCATTTGGCCGATAGGGAACAAGCTGATTGGATAAATAGGTTGGCGTTGGACTTCAACACCTGCTTATTTATGTTCAGAGTCACAGGAACGCTAGAGCCCAGCATGCACTGGGGCTAATACGTTTTCTCTCCTCTGCTGCTCCTCCTCAGATGGTGCTGACCGCACATCAACGATATGAAACGAGGACCTGAGTGAGAGCGGCGGGACGTCACGGGTTCATGAGGCTCTCTCACGACAAGTCACCTGGAGGTCACCGGCCCTCCCGTCCCCCTCTCCCTTGTAGCCAATGGTAGAGCTCAACCAAAGGACCGGGCGGGATCCAAGAAACACAAGAGAGCCGATCACCCAACGGCTAACACAAGCTACCACACAGGCACCGTCCATCGGGTCGTCAAAACCACAAAAAAAAAAAAACACTTCCTGCTCCGCCAGCATGCTCACAGTCAACTGTGTCTGGGTGAGGAGAGACAACACGAAAATGGCCTGAACGGTGTGTGAACAGCGCCCCCCCGAGGGGGGCAGAAGCATCAGTACAGTCCACTCAAACCCCAGCAGAAGGGAGATGCTGGGCTGTGGATCAAGGGCCCAGTGAGACTGAGCCCCCCCCCCCCATCCCCCCTGACACAGATCTGGTCCCCGCACGTCGACCACAGCTCGTGGCATCTTTCAAATCCATACCAGTACCTCAAAAAAATAAATAAATATACAAGATGAGACGAGCAGAGCTTCAAGGCACAGAAGGAAGTTTAGGATTTCCTTGACTGTTCGTAAAGCTCGGAAACGGCATCTCGCTCAGCATTGGGTGGCAAAAATTTGTATTGTATGTATTTATTGTTTACATAATGATGCTACTTTCAAAGGGTACAGAAAACGTGTATGAATTTCAGGTATGAACGGTGTGATATTCTGTAAAGCCTTGGCTGCCTACCAGCTTTACATCCCATGAGTAGCCATCAAACTAGTTTACAATCCAACGTGCTTGTTCTTTATTTTATCAGCCGACAGCCGAGACATGTTGGCTTGAAAATCTACCGAGAGAGAGATAAAAAGACAGGGAGGGAGGAAGGGGAAGAGGATCGATCCGTAGGAGGAAGAGCAGATGTGTAGAAGAGGGTAAGTGGAAGAATGATGCAGAGAAAAGACACGGAAAGTTGAAGGAATGAATCACAGCCGGGCGTTCGAGAAGTGATACTGGAAAGGGAAGCGGATGTTTAAAGGAGAAAGACATCAGAGGCAGGACCTCTGATCGGCTAAAGACGGCAAGAGGAAGATGATGTCATGTCTAATAACGTTGTGAGTCTGTTGAAGCAGGAAGTGAATTTAGCACCGGGTCAGTTACATATTGTTTATCCATAGCATGTACTGTATGAACTCTTTGAATTCAGAGTCTATGTAGGTGAGATACATTGAAAATGTAGGCTTTTATATGTCTAAATGGGAGATTAACACGGCTGTATCAGCGGAATCTGTCTGCATGTTCGGAAACTGGGTTCAGTTATGTTTTTTGCAAAAGCAGGGTGATGTGCTTAAGCTGCATGTTACAACTAAAATATCTTTCTCAGAGGAAAGGAAGATAATGAAATGTGTGTGGAAAAAAAGTAGGCAGTAGGGGGGAGATGGCAGAGGAGAAAAAAAAGAGGTAGATTTGGTTTCCACTCGCTGTGTTGCAGAGATTGCGACACTTGGAGATATCAGACGCTGTCAATCCATGAAGGGTCGTTTTCTTTCCCAGAGATTGTCTCATTACTGCTTACCTCCACCTGCTGGCCACACGCAGTCAAGGCTGAACAGAAGCTGGAGCCCGGAGACACACAGGCACCTGGAGGACGTCTAAAAGATCGTTAATGGTTGACAGTTTGGGTAAAAATCAGCGTTAGCTAAATCTCCTCCGAGGATCGCCTGCGTAACATTGGTCCTCTTGAGTCTGTTCGGTCAGTGCAGGCCTCCATGGAATTTCTTTTCTTTTTTTTTTTTTTTAATTCTGAATTTCATGGTTATTCTGTGTCTTAATATTTATCCTCCGTTTATTGTGTCTGGAATACAGACTATAATAAGAAATAGGTTTATATCGCAAATAAGCTGGTTAGGAAAGTCCCTCTGTGCCCCCTTTCAAGTGAACAATCCATGACAGGGGTTAATTTGATTATTATATTTTTAGTTTGTTGCAATTCTATAGTACTTCTTTTGTATCCTGCACTTGATATGATAATGTGATACACTAAAAAAATCCAAATATACAAGGCTTGAGCGACAGTTGGGTGCGTTGGAGTAGGATGGAGGCTGAAGAGGACAAAAAGCCGGAGTCCTGCAGCAGAGACGCGAAGCCTCTCGTTGGGATTAAATGATTTCTGCTTGTCTGACGTCAGATATCAGAGAAGCTTCACACAGTTAAAGGACCACACCAGTGTTTGTGCATGTTTTAGCCCATTTACTATGATTTGCATGTACTTCTCATTACTGACAACTATTATCCAAAGCATACAGTGTTATAAAGTATATTTTCTATATAGATCTTTGTGTTTTTTTAAACCCCTCCAGTCAAATATGACTTCCCATTCATTTTATTTTTGTATTAAAATCAACTTTTTTGGAATTTGACACAGTAAAATAACCATGGCTGCATTTATTTATCAGTAATTCTTGTTTGGTGTTGTAGTGCAGGAAGCTTTTACAGCTACCAAACAATAACTTGATAAAAAAAAAGAAAGAAAAATGCACCGATCCCAAATAACTTCAGGTCTTTGCAATAATAGAACTAAAGCATTTAAAAATAGCCAGTAATCTGTGCGTTGTGTGTTTTGTATTAAAGGGACTAAAACATGCAGAGATCCTGTTATGGTGGCTTATTCTGCCTTTTGACAGGCACATCTGGGGCTTCTTCTGAATGTGGCTTCAGATCCAGTGATATCAGACTCAGTCTGTAGTCCAAACACACAGCACAGGAGAAAAGTGTGTGTTCTTAGTTTTTATAGTCGCTGCATACTCAGATTTTTGTATTTTTGATTGTGTGTGTGTGTGTGTGTGTGTTCTCTGCTCTTATAGACACCTTTGAGTCTATAAGAGCCGACCTGACATCACCCCGTACGTCTGCGCACGAGGACGATTCCACCAAAGCGTGAATGTGACATGATGAACCCGTTTGAACCCGAACGGGCAGACTGATGTTACACCTTCGACACACACGGCATCTTTTGTTGGTTCTGATGCTCGTCACCAAGAGGCAGCATCCGGATCTCATTGTATTCAGACTCTTTCAGTGTCACTGCCATATGAATCAGTACTTAAAGTAGATACAATTATTTATTCTTTTTTTCATAATTGTTGCAGAGGTGATACTTTTACTCATTTAGGTGTATTATTATTTAAAGTACCATATGTATTAACATGTTATGGCTGGTGACCATACGTACATCTCAAATATTAACATAGTTATTGTTGACTTTGAATTTTTTTTTCTCTTTTTTTGTTGTTGTTGATGATGATGATGGTCTATACTCGTGTTTGTATCTATCGGTGTCATGTTGAGATTTGTCATGTGAAGTTTTTGTGTCAGAGCGGAGCCGTTCTGTCACAGACGCATCAGTACACGTTCGGTCACGAAATTCACATCGGGACGAGCTGCCGGGAAATAAAACAGGGACGATGTCGTAGCTTCTGTCGGTTTAGACTGATCCTGTAAAACCTGCGACTTCCTGACATTAACTGGGATTAGGATTTGAAATCTGGAGTCTGAAATTGTTGCTGTGGGCGTTTTACCACCTAATTTAAGGCCCTGTGTGGAGTGTGTGTATGTGTGTGTGTGTGTGTTGGGGGTTTATACTATAGTTTTAGGTGTGTTCCTTTTAAAGACAATTCTGGTGATGCTCTATATTTTTCTTACATCAACAAATCCTGTGAAAAGACCAACTATGTGTTAGTCTGTCTCTCAATATTTTCTGACTTCCACATTTATGTCCATTTTCTTTCTTTTCTGGTCACCTCGTAGCAGCTGATAACATAATAAATTTTAAAATGTAATTAGCAAATAAATGTAATAAATATCCAATAATGTAATAAAAGTCCTGAACTGATAAGATTTGTTTCCAATAATATAATAATTTATTACGTTATTAGGCTCAGTTATAACATTTGCAAAACTAACAGTGTAAAAAAACAGCCAATAAAGTAATAAGTTACTACATTATCATTTCTGCACTTTTATTCCATTATTGGTCTATTACATTTTAAGAGGTTATTGGCTGCTACACATCTCATGGGACCTCATTTAAAAAATATGTACAGTACCAAACAGTTAGTTTTTGATCCTGTTCCAATTGTGCCATAAATGTCAGTTTATTTCACTATTAAGTGTAGAAGTAGTAAAATAGTGAAGTAGTTTTGTGTGAAATCTTCATGGTCCTGGTACAAAACTCACAGGCATTGTGTTAATATTCGCTTCAGTGTCTCTTTTCACTAGTTTCTTGATAAAAGAGGAATAAGATGTGTCATAATGGACACACACACAATTATTGTTTGGTTTTGGTGGTTTCATGGGATTTGTTGACACTAAAAAAATATATATCACCAGATTTATTCTTGAAACATGTTTTACATTTGTGAAAATCATCAAACCTGCAGTCAGTCATGTTATCAAAGGGATTATAATGAAACTGTTGTATTTTTGCAGTATTTTCATTTACTTTCATATGATTCTGTCACTTTCGAGGTATAAAGGCGTTGATACAAAATTCAGGAGGTTTTCTTTCAGTTTTGTATAAAACCACAAATCGCCTCTTGTGCCTCATGTGACGGCGTTAAAATAACCAGAGTTTGTCAGAGTTTCCCCCGCTCACTTTTCTGGACGTGTGATTATTCTCAGCAACGCAACACAACGGCCACATGTTGTGTGTTTTAGACTTTCACAGGCCTCCGGTTTCCTGCAGCATCTCGGTGTCGAAGATCAAGCCGACGTGAACACAGAAAGTAGCTGTGACGGGACAGTGGAGGGTTACAGCTCTGAGGTCTGGATCATTACACATCTCTCCAAACCAAATGCTTTATTTTTATTTTTCTAAATGCATATCAACTCTATGGGTGTCCAGGAGTGCTTCTAACGCTGTGCACACTGCAGTATTAACAGTTAGATACCGCCTTGATATTCCAAAAAAAAAAACATGTAATGTACTTTAAATCGAGACATATATGCTGTTTTGTATCTTTATTTTTGTCATAGATTCTGCAGTTTAGTCAGTTTATGTCAATATGGGATGCCAAGATTTTTTTTCTTTTTTTTTTTTTTTTATAAATTCAGCAGCATCCGTTCTGTAACAATGTTTTACCGCTTGACTGTTCTCCTTTTATTTCATTTAGTTTTATTTTATCAAAGAGCCGATGTCCTGTATTGACTGCAGGCTTACGTATATATTTGACAAAAGAATATTGTATGTTTAATAATAAAAAAACACAAAAAGGACAAAAAAGTGATAAAAAATGCAGAAAAAAGAAAAGGAGAAAATTGAAAGAAGTGTAATTTATATTTTAAAACTGCATGCACAAGGCTGGGAAAGTCATATTTAAAATAACAAATGGCAGTGCCTTTTTTTGTACTCGAGACATTTACCCCAAATGTAAATGGTTTTATATGGACTTTAAAAACTGTAAGTTACAGGATGAACCTAGCGACAGCTGTCGGGTCACGTTCTCACTGCAGCTTTAAAGGATATTAATTCAGATCACATTGTTGTCACATTTTTCTGGATGATTAAAAATGTCAAGTCCAGAGAAAAGAAAATAAGATTGGCTTCATCAGTTTTCCTCAATACCCTGATCACTAATCTGATTTATAATTTGAATCCTTACATTTTTTTTTACATCATCTATCTACTGATAATTTAACCTGCATCTGGCCTAATCAATACAGAGCTGCACCTAATGATCATTTGCATTTTGGATTAATCATTTGATCCATAAAAGGTCATAAAAAAAAAAATTGTAATAAAGCCCCAAATATTCAGTTTATATAACCTACGCCAAAGAAAAGAAGGCAAATCCTCAGATCCATCACGTTTGTCATTCTTATTTGAAAAATAATTATTATCATTTATTATGAATCAATTAACCATTTCACCTCTTAAAAATAACCTTTTTGGATGTGAGGTGTAATGATACTGCAGCAGTGAGATGCATCTGCAGTAGAAACTATTTTAACTTTATTCAGTTACTTTTTTTTACCACAATGAAAAATCATGTGTGCACAATATCGTCTTATGATGTTTAGTTCCTCATACACATAGAAATATGCAGATTTGTCTTAGTAACAGACAGTACAAAGCCTTTAATTTTTCTAAAATTTCAGCGTAATCCAACAAGTACATGTGTCTGTTTCACCAAATCATAACAATGATCCAGTGATGAATTCTAAGATGAGATCAGTGATCACTGATGATGGTGAACAAGTGGTCAGATGCTGGATGGAAATGTGTGACCTCTCAGCCAAATTGAACAAAATTTCAAACTATTTCATTGGATGTTGGACATTTAATTCATGTCTCATATATTCCAAAAACTAAATATAGAACTTAAAAAGCACAAAGTGAATCTGAATTGATCTCTGGAGGCAGTAGTGTGAATGGAGCCTGCGTTGTGTTGGTTCTGTTTCTGTAGGTACTTTATGCTGATATGAAGTTATGAATTATTCTGGTCTGTACAAAAAAGATGTGAGTGACTGTGTGTGTGACAGTGAGGATGTGTGTGTGTGTATGTGTGTATGTGTGTGTGTGTGTGTGTGTTTCAAGTGTTTTTCAATGTGTCTTGCTGTAATTTTGTCGCGACGTACCAGAATGCTGTGACTTGGCATGCCCCTCCGTTATCCATAAAAAAAAAGTTGTAACTCCTCCAGTGTGAGTTTGTGTGTGATTCAGTTTTGATGGTAAAACACATTTCAAATGGGCTTCGAGCAAACGTTTGAAGACTGTTTTAAAGTTTCATTTTTGTTTGATGATTTTTTATGTAAGAGTGGTATAAGAGTAGTTTTTCAGAAATTAAACATTAAACATCAAAATTCACATTAGGCCTTAAAGGCCCAATTAAAATGTCTAAAAATGAAATGACTAGAAATATGTTAAATATGTGATTGAGTTTTATTATTATCAAATCTACAACTTTCCCATCTCTACCATCGGTTTTACACATAAGGCTCAAGGAGCTTCTTAAAGTCTAAAAAAATAATAATAAAATAAATAAAAAGTCAAGGTTATCTCTGATTTGACTTAAGAATTTTAAACCTGAAAACGTTTAACCTTAAGTCTGTGTGGAGAAATCTCAGGAAACATAAAAATACTACTGACTTTTATCTTTTATTAAAAAAAATTAAATAAATAAAAGATGAAGGACGTTGTTGTGATTTTGAAATTCTACCACTTGGTGGCACCAAAGTCATGAAAATTTCAATTCTACACACACACACACACACACACACAGACTTTAAGGAGGAAAAGATCTTTTTTACTGGTTTTTATGGTTTATTTATGGATTAAAGACAAAACCTAAAGATAAATGTTGTAAATAAGTGAAAACACTTACTTACAACATGCTCAACAAAAATGGTTGATGAAAACTAATAAATAATATACATACACAATATATATGTGAATATAGAAACACATTTAAACTTTTCATCTAAAGCTGCTTCTTCAGGTCGTGGAGTTGACACTTGAATATATTCAGATTCAAACCCAGAACGTCTCTGCACTGAGCTACTGTCCATTGAGATGCATTAATAGAATGTTATAAAACATAAAACTGCTGAGTCATGCCTGTGTCAGGCATCCAGACCCTGATTAGGTCCAGCCCTCATCTGTGCACATCTGGATCAGGTCCAGATCAAGCCTGTAACCGGACCGGGGGAAAAGGGGCCCAGTTGTTTTGGAGCCAGATTTCCCTCTAATTTTGCCGTGTTTTTTTCTCAACATATACATTCATTCTTTTACATTTACCAGAAACATTCAGACCAGTTTATGAGTTTATAACATTCAGCTGTGAAGTTTCAAACACCAACCATCAGATTTTAACAGTTTATAAAAGTGGTAAAAAAAAAGGATCCAGATACTTCTCAGTAAAAAATACTAAGACGGCAATGTAAAAATACTTCATTACAAGTACTCATCCTGTATTATTTATCTATAAATTATTTATCTAAAAAGTACTTTACTATGAGTATTCTATAAGTCTATAGTAGTCTATAAGTATTGCAGTAAAAGTATTAGTTTGATTCTCTGATGTATTATTATATTTTATAACAGTTTATAGCCCCATTGGGCCCCTGATGATTAATGAGAGAGGAAAGAATAATAAAAAAGTTCTGATTTTCCCCTTTTTTTACCTTTTCTATAATATTTGATTATTGGTGAATTATTTATTTGAACATTTATTGGAATGAGATGGGGAAAACATCAATATTTTGTGGAGCTGTTAAAAACGCATAACATCTGAAATGTGAAGAGGCCACACTGCTTTTTATATGAAGTCAAAAGACACAAAAGATGGAAGCCACTGGTTTCATCTATAACAATGAGTTGTTAAACCTAACCAGCAATGTTATAACTATATTATAACTATGTTGAGGAAATGCTAATAAAAAGACAAGCGTGCTAATAAGCAAAAAGAAAACTACTGATCTGATCCATTTTTAAATGAGGAATAAATTTACCATTAATGTGACATCATAGATCTCTGATACTAGGAGTTGGTATTTTTAAAAAAAGTTATTTAATCTGTTTTATATCCACTATAATTTTCCTTTAAGGAGAAATGGATCTGGGTTCTTATGGGTAAGATGAAAAGTACCTCAAAACTGTTTAATCACCCGAATAAATCTGCAAAATTAACTTTCAAACCAGGTGTTTTGAATGAGCTGAAGAAACAAACAGTCGTCACTGTCACATATAGATTTATTTTCTTTGATTAAAAAGTCTTTGAAATGAACAACAGTACATGAAGTGACAATGATGGTGAAGGAGACTTCCTTCTCAACAAGGCCACAAAAACAACAGCAGAGTTGTTTGTTAGCGCTCAACCTAACATCCAACCTCCACACGCGCACACGCGCACACACACACACACACACACACACACACACACACACACACACACACACACACACACATATATACACATATACACACACACTATGTTACACCATTAAAAACCCCAAAATCAGTGTTGGGACACTATGATGTATTGAAATGCAACAGACTACACAAATAAACACAGTAACGAACACACACACACACAGTCAACTGTCTCCACATTGTCCATCAGCTGGGATGAAAACTGTGAAAAACACACACACATACATCGTTTTATTTGCCTCTCCAAAACGATAACTTCAGTTTTGTCTGAAGTTCTTTTTTTTTTTTTTTGGTTTTTATCCGAGAGGCGAGTTGGCACAAACAGAACGGTCAGATCCTTCCACAGGATCAGAACCACGATAAGACGTTCAAACATTAACATGTAGAAAAAATGAGAAGACTGGTGTCAGTTTAACACAGTAAAATCACCAGTGTTACTATAACACTTAAAGAGTTAACTAGTTAACACTGGTAGTGTTAAAATTAACTTTTTAACTGTTATATTAACACTGGTGATTTCACTGTGCAGATGCAGACTGTTTATTTCAATCTGCATTTAGCTCATCTTTCATGTGTTTTGCAATAAAGTGTTAAATAATTGTGTTTTTTGAATTTTGATAATAAAAAAAATGTAGGTAATGGATTCTACAATAAATCAGTTACTGTCTTAAATAAACAGCTTTGAGTTAAAGGATGTGACGGTGAATTTTTAAACTGACATTTATGACAGAGTGTGAAAATCCACCATAAAAAAAAAAAAAAAAAAAAAAACATGATTATTCACATCAGGAGATCTGGCTGTTTTCAGGTTTGATAACAAATAATTACTGTAAATCTGGTGTGTATGATTATTTGACTAAAAAATTCCGTCCATTTTCATACACCTCATAGCAGCCGATAATGTAATAAATTTGCCCTATTTCTAATGTAAAAGGACAATAACTGAGAAGATAATTTAATAATCTATTACTTTAAGGACTGGTTATTACAATATTGGCCTGGTGAATACATTTTTTTGTTTAACTGAGACAATGACATAAGTTATTACATTGTCAGTTCAGGACTTTTTATTGACCCATTATTATTGGCCTATTACCTTTTAAAGAGGGCAGATTAATTAAGTTATCGGCTGGTTATTATGTTATTGGCCTGGTGAAGAAATACATTATTTGCAAATGTAAGAACTGAGCCAATAATGCAATAAGTTATTATAATATTGGCAAAAAAATTATTCTGTTATTTAACCTCCTGAGACCCCCAAAAAGTGCTTAGATTTAGACTTTTCTTTTATTATATTCTAAGGTTCAGGGGGTAAAAGTCACATTTCAAAGATAGTTTTTTAAAACTCAACTATTAAAATTTGACATGTGTAGTGTATTACACATCAGGATATAACTGATGTAACAGAGTAAAAGTAAACAGAGGGCAACACTATAAAAAACTGGAATAAAATAAAATATACACATTGAAAAAAGTAGCTGTTTTATTTGTTCTGCAAATTCATACAGATCACCATTGAAATGTGATCATTAAATTATGTGAATTCTAATAAAGAAACATTTAAATTATGATAATTATGCTTGTTTCTAATATTTTACATAAAATGTGCTGCTTTTGATGCCTTTTATTTTGAAATGAATGGTATCAGGAAGTTGCAAAGGCCACGCCCCCCAAATATGATGTCATTAAAGTGCACTATGGGAGATATTAGCTCAAACAAAACATGTACTACAGTACATTAAAAAAAAAAAATCATAGCCGGGTCTCAGGAGGTTTTCAATAAGGACTTTTATCAACTACTGACCATCAGTTCTGTCTTTAGTTTTTTGTAAAGAACAAGTGGTTATAATTCAGAATCTCTCACTGGTGTTTTGAGGCCAGTGACTGATATTTAATTATTACACACACACCACACACACACACACACACACACACACACACACACACACACGTACACACACACACACACACACACGTGCAGGGGTAAAGTCTTGTCTAAATCAAACATGTCAGTCACCGGCCTCCAACAAACAGCAGCTGTACAGGAACATCAGGAACATCTGTGAGGTAACGAGTCACCTTGACTGATAATTAGTCAGTTAACTTAACTTAACTGACAACAAGTCGGACTGAAAACACAGTAAAACTCTGTCACTGCCTTTGGTGAGAGATGGAAAACACACACACACACACACACACACACACAGGTGGCACGGCGGCTGGTCCGTGCAGGTGGAGGTATCCGCAGGCAACAGGAGTAGGAAGAGGAGGAGGAAGAGGAGGACCTCCGACCTCCTCAGCTCCGGATCAGTGTCAAAAACTCGTCCCGGGTCTTGGGGTCTTCCCTGAAAACCCCCAACATGGTGCTGGTGACCGTCTTACTGTTCATCTTCTGAACGCCACGCATCACCATGCACATGTGGCTGCAGGGCAGAGAAATTCAGATTATAGAAATGAAATGAAAGAATAAAACAAGGAGAGAGGAAGAGGAAGTGTTAGAGAGACAGTGAAGGAAAGA
This sequence comes from Lepturacanthus savala, assembly GCA_030544235.1. Classification (NCBI taxonomy): domain Eukaryota; kingdom Metazoa; phylum Chordata; class Actinopteri; order Scombriformes; family Trichiuridae; genus Lepturacanthus; species Lepturacanthus savala. The sequence continues at coordinate 22,156,497 of CM060462.1, read as the reverse complement.
AGAAGAAATGGAAAAAAAACAATGAGAGAAGGAAAGGGAAGAGGAAGGACATAAAATGATGGAAAGAAGAAAAATAATATAAAATATAAAAGTAGGTGAAGGAGGAGATGTGACAGAAGCATTAATATGAAAGTAAATCAAATCAGAAATGGAACAGAGGCAAAACATATTAAAAGTAAAAATATATATAATATATTTTAAATGATGGAAAGAAGAGAAAAGAGCATGATGTAATAGTTTAATATAAAGAGGAAGGAAAAATAATATTGTGAGTAAAATACACAATAAAGGAAGGAAATAAAAATGTAAAAAATAATAGGAGGAAAGGAAAAGATGTAGAAGAAAGGAACAAATATAGGAAATGAAGAGGAAGGAAGGAAGGAAGGAAGGAAGGAAGGAAGGAAGGAAGGAAGGAAGGAAGGAAGGAAGGAAGGAAGGAAGGAAGGAAGGAAGGAAGGAAGGAAGGAGGGAATAGATGTGGTAGGTGTGTTGGAAGGAAAGAAGTGAGGATGAAGGAAGGAAGGAATGGAGGGGTGAGGAAAGAAAGAGAGGAGAGAAGGGTGGAGGAAAGAAGTAAGGAAGGAATAGATGGAGTGTGGAAGGAAAGAAGGAGCGAGGATGAAGAAAGGAAGGTAGGAATGGAGGGAGGAAAGGAAAAGAGGGAAGAAGGGAGGAGGAAAGAAGTAAGGAAAGAGGGGAAGGAAACGAATGAGGAAAGAAGGAACGTTGAGGCTAGTTTGACCCTGGAGGAAACAGGAAGAATAAAAAAAGCATCAGAAGAGAAAATGTAACAGAAAGTGACAGAAATGAACTGATGAAGATAAAGGAAATAAAGGAGATGAGAGGAGGCAGCAGGAGGAAGGAGGACAAAGGAAATGAAATCAAAGTACAGGAAGTGAACTCAGCGTGAAACAGGAAACAGAAAGTCGGGTGACTTACGTGGCCTCGATGACGACTCCGACCCCGGTAGGCTGCAGAGCCTCGGTGATCGCCACGGCGATCTGTTTGGTCAACCTCTCCTGAACTGAGGACGACAAACAAACATGAACAAACTGATCAGAACAACAGGAAACTGCAAACTCTGAAGTGTGTGACAGCAGAAGTTTATATATCTATATTATATATTATATATTACATACCTTGAAGTCTGCGACTGTAGATTTCAACAATTCTGAAGAGGACAGAAGAAGAAACAAACCCCAGGATTATTATTCAGTTTTGCTGCTATAAATGATAATAAATATAGAATATCTCTACAACCACAAAGGTTATTGTACTTAAACCTGGTATCAAAAGAAATCTACATGTGAGGTGACTACAGAAGAGCCAGAATCAATACATGTTGATGTGAATATCAAAATAGTGGTTAGTTGCAGCCCTACTACTGATATTATATTAAACTATTTTCTTATTGTATTGATGATGATGCAGATATTGATGATATATATTAATGCTGTAACAGTAACATTGTGTTTTACTACAAATACATTTTTTTTTATTAAACAGGTTAAAAAAAACCTATTTATTCTCCTGTTTTCATTTTTTATCTTCATCAGCTTCCATTGTTGCTGTTGGAGAAAGATGAAGCTAAATTGTACATTTTTATACAAAGGAAATACATGTTTGAGGTCAGGGGTCAAGTGTCGAGCTGCAAAGATTCATCCATTTATGGCTTCGCCAATCAACAATTTCAATAATCGATTCATCCTTTTGAATACAATTTTGAGAAAAGATGCTAAAATTCTCTGCTTCTATCATTTTTAAAGAGGAAACTTTTGGTTTTATTACATTCTCTGTGATTAAATATCATCGGCTTGTGAACTGCTGGTCGGAACAAAAGAAGACATCTTAGGTTTTAATTTGTGAACCTGTGATCATCACTTTTCACCATTTTCTGAAACTGAAAGGACCAGACAACTAATAGATTAACCGAGAAAAGAGCAGATTAATTGATAATGTAAATAACTATTGGTGTCAATATGCTCTAATACCAGTGGTTGCAAAGTGACTTTTTAAAGACGGTGAATAATTTAATGTTTTTGGGAGATGTGCTGTTTTAAATGTCAAGGTTTTTTTTTTTAATCACTCAACTGAGATTACGACTACAGATGTTTTTTTCAAGAATCTGGTTGAACTAAAAGAAGTGATTTTCACAGCCGTTATCTGGTCTGATGAGGGAACAGACAGGAAATGAAGTGATGCAGAAATGACCAGTTTTTCCCCTTTCGACCTGCAGCTCTTCTCTGTGAGGAAAAACACTTTGGACAAGTGGAGACCTCCTCCACCTCCAGGAAAATGTCACAAGACGGAAAAGAAAAAGGCTGCAGGAGAAGTGACAGAATGTTCTCTAGATGCTGGAAGAAGGAAAGAAACGCTGCTTCACAGATGATGAAGAAGAGGATCCAAAGATATTCAGTTTATTATTAAAAATGGCAGGTTAACGCTTCAAATCTTCAGTCGAGTGTAGAAAGTAGAAAAAAAGCAGTGATTCCCTTGAGCAAAACCCTGAAACCCAAGCGATCAGATCAGTTTTAAAAGGATACAGATCTCTGGTTTTAAAAGTGAAGAAGCCAAGTATCTGTATCAAAGCTAAATGCTGCAAATGTGTATTTAATATCGTCACCCTATTAAAATAATTTGTTGATAAATCATCTCTTGATGCTGCTGCCACGTCTGGTAAAATGATCTTAATCCTGAGATGTAATGATCAGACTCTGTATGTCCTGTAGGACAATGGACATTTTAGGTAAATTTCATTTTTGCCCAAATCAGGATAAAATGACAATTTAACAAGTTTTAATGATGGCGGCTGCTTCAAGAATCAAGAATCTATGATGCAGAAGAAGCTCTGAACATGATTCTCAATCTCTACTGGTGATGACAAAGGCTTTAGGCGATAATGTTTTATATTAACTTAGTCTAAATGTCATAAGTTAAATTTCAACCAGGGTCTTCAGTCCCATAAACATGTGTCATTACTTCAGGTTTCAAAAAGTCATTAAAACCGTTGGAGATGAGTTACGTTCAGGCAAAGAAGAAGAAAGACGAGCTGGGAAAGTGATGAAAAAGGAACCTGACATTAATTTAATTTAACTCCAGGTAATGTAAGTTTAGAGTTTTCACTATGAAATGAAAGGACAGTTTAAACCATATTAAAGTTGACTAAAGTCATATTAGAATGTTCAAAAATCAGCCTGAGTGACTTTATTCTTTAATGTTACATAAGTGACTCACAGCGTTCATTGTTTGTCCACTGTCAAGGCCTTTTTGATTGAAATAATTAATAAATATAATATTCTCTTGAAAAAAAATTGAAAAAATGCCATCAGCCATTATTTTAATAGGGTGGTGATATGAAAGAAAGAAAAATGCTGCACTCTGTTTCAGAAATGTTTCCAGTGAAAATGTGAAAGTTTCATCAAACTGAAGACACGTGTTCCTTCAGATCAGTCACATTTTACAGCTGCCAAAGCTGCACTGTCTCAGAAACAGACTTAAGTCTGTGTGTGTGTGTGTGTGTGTGTTGGGGGGGTTAGTGTAGGGTGGTGTGTGTGTGATAAGCCTAAAGGTATTGGGGTCAGCGGGATCAGATTCTACACACAAACACACAGGCATGTTTAAGTAATCAGCTTAGACACACACACACACACACACACACACACACACACACACACACACACACACACACACACACACACACACACACACACACACACACACACACACACACACACATTAATTATTATTATTAGTAGTAGTAGTAGTAGTAAAGTAGTAAATTAGTAAATTTACAGGCTATTTTCTGTGTTAAATACAGTAACGGTACAGTAAAACAATTAATATATAACAGTAATAAAATAACAGTAGATTGCTGTATATTATACAACAAATCACAGTAGTCAGAGTTACTGTATTATAATAGATAGTAAGCCAATAATGTAAATACAACTGAAATTACAGTTGTTTTTTTTTATTTTTCAGTAAAAATAATACTATAATATTACTCGTAATACATAATAGTACATAATTATACTAGTAAACAGTACTTCTACTGTAAAAATGGTTACAGTAACTTTCTGAATAATTGCTGCCCCCTAGTTACTGTAAATGTAATTAATATTTAATTGTTTACAGTGTAGAAAAAACTGGTTATTATGAGCCTCTCCTCTGATTGGCTGATTTAAATGGCTGTGACTGTATATATATATGTGTGTGTGTGTGTGTGTGTGTGTGTGTGTGTGTGTGTGTGTGTGTGTGTGTGTGTGTGTGTGTGTGTGTGTGTGTGTGTGTGTGTGTGTGTGTGTGTGTGTGTGTGTGTGTGTGTGTGTGTGTATCTGTGATATATTAGAGTGAATATCCTCACCTGGCCAGTTTGCTGAGGCCCAGGACTCGCTTGTTGGGGAGATAACCGATGTGAACCTTCACACAGAGAAAAAAACAATTCACATATTTAATGTTATAGACAAGTGAAGGCAGTGAGGATTAGACATTTCTGTTCTGATGGTGAAGAGGCCTAAATACCTGATCAATAACCACCAAATATTTATTTTATGTGAATAAATGAATTGGGCTGTTAAAAAAACACAGGTTCAGCATTGATTTTTATTCATAAACCACATGAGAAAACCTCAGCTCCATCACTATATAAAGTATTTTATCTGTAGTAAAACACAATGTTAATGTTACAGCATCAATATATATCATCAATATCCACATCATCACTACAGTGATAAAATAGTTTAATATAACATCAGTAGTAGAGCTGCAACTAACCACTATTTTGGATATTTCATTTAGATTTGATCTGTTTGTTTGATTATTTTGATCCTTTATAATCTCCTTTTTAAACATGTTACAGAATATGTTCTTCAGGTTCTATAATGATCCTTAGTGTGATTTCTATGATTTTTATGGACAAATGATTGATCTTTGAACTATTATCTATTAATAATTTTCATTGCTGATGATTTTGCTGATTAGATGTTTCCCTGATTTGGGTCAGTTTGCTCTTTAAAGTTTAAATAAAGTATTTTATCTGTAGTAAAACACCCTGTTAGATTTTCTAACTATATTTGCTCTGTCACAGCATCATAAATTGACACTGAATGGATTTATTTATTCTTTACTTTTACCAACTATCAGTTCTTACAATTATGATTAAACCAGGAATACGGTTGTGTTCAACTCAACTTTTAATGATCTTGACATTGTTTTTGAAATTATTTACTGGCAAGAGTGAAACATTGATTTTTCAACAGTTTAAAATTATTAAGTAGTAAGTAGTAATTAAACCAGCAATCAAACTGCACTTTAAATCCATCAGTCTATTTATTCTCATTGTTTGCTGTTGGTTTAGTCTTCTTTTTTCTTGTGTTTTCCTCTACATCAGATTTAGAGTTCATTCAAATATGTTTAAGCCTGGATAATTACAATAATAATAATAATAACAATAAAATAATAACAACTATTATACAATTATTATATTTAACTTGAACATCCTCCTGCTTATATTTAAACCAACTTTACATTCTATCTATTTTTATTTCTCTACTCATTGTACAAATCCAAATGTATGTTTTAAATTGTACAATAAAACTGTTACTGCCTCGTAGCTAGGTCACTTTTAAAAAGCTAATCTGGTTTTTATGAATAAATAAAGCTTAACTTTCAAGACAAACTAACATTTAGTAATAATTTAGCAAATCAAATGATTTTTCTTCTTCTTTTTTAAATTTTGTGTTATTTTGGTTGAGTTACAGCCTGAATTTAGCATGAAATGTGTGGAAAAACTCTTTATTTTTGTTGGATTTGGGGGTTTCTGGGACTATATACTACATATAAACATACTAATGCAATCAGATCACTATAATGTTGCTAACCATTGATATATTAATGGAAGATAATACATTTTTGGTGTTTTTTAGTAATTCAAATAAATAAACTAATTAAATAAATAAATTAATTACTGTGTTATATAAACTGAGTGTTTTCTTCACATATTAACACATCAGCTTTTTATTTGACCGACAAACACAGATGTGACACAACAAAAAAAGAGGCAAAAGCTGAAGATGAGAGCAGGTGGACGAGCAGCAGACGAGAGGAGGAAGAACCCGAGTCATCAGAGCTGAGGATGGCTGCAGGCTGTAATACACACACACACACACACACACACACACACACACACACACACACACACACACACACACACACACACACACACACACACACACACACACACACACACACACACACACACACACACACACTAGCTCCACTCAAATGTCAGGCGCAATTTGTTGACAGGATGAGAGAAAGGGCAGCAGCAACAAGCGTGCAAACATCTCTTTTTTCTCCTTTTTCCTCCCATTCTTTCTGTATTTCTGTCTCTGCTGCAGCAGCCTGATACGTCCACATCAAACATTCCCACTGGGACGGCGGCATTTTCACTTATCAGCTTACGCACGTTTATGATGACCAGAGCGAAAAAAAAAAAAAATAAGACAAAAGAACTCAAAGAATCATCACTGATGAAAAACTGAGAACAGAAGAAAAGTTTCATCAGTTTATAGAAAATCAACTCAAACAAAGTCTGATTTCCACTTTGATTTTAGCTTAAAAAGTTCCCTTAAAGAGACTAATCAAGGTTTTATACTTTTTTTTAGTCTTCGATGAAAGTAAAAAATAAAAATGTCACATTGGGACTTTTTTTTTTTTGATTGACTGTAACGGAGTTTAAACCAACTCAAGTTCTACTTTATTTAAATAAATTAGGAGTAATGCTGCTGCTTATGAAGCTGATTTTCATTTCTTTATTATTTTTCACTGCAGCGTAATTAAATACTGTGTTTGATGAAGTTTGCTGTGAAGATTCTTGACTTTTACTGTAGTAGCTTTAAGATGAAACTCTATGAGAGTAATGACGTTCAGTCTTTCTTCATTCATTAAAGCCAAACTAGAGGCACATTTACAATGTTTAATCACTCCAATGGTCTAATGGTACAATGTGTTTGATCATTGCATCTAATGAAATAAAGTTTTCTATTATTTTACAACTCATGGTGGTAAATAAAAGTGTGACTTTTCATGGAAAACACTAAATTATCTGTGTGATTGTTATGTTTTAACAATGTGACAGATGACGTCTCTGCAGTGCTAAATGGGGAAAAACAAACAAATCATTAGCATTGATGGCGTACACCTTGGAAAAGACTAATAAAATACATATTTTCTCCATAAATAAAGATCTTAAAATGGTTAATTATATATTATCCTTACAATTAAGTTCGGGGTCACCCAGACAATTATGTGTTTTCCATGAAAAGTCACACTTTTATTTACCACCATGAGTTGTAATGTTTGAACATTAGTGTAGTTTCCTCTGAAACATTTAGCAGCTGATGTGACTGTAGTAATTGACAGGAGCAATAAACGCCTGACGTTTGGCCCACATTCAAACAGTTTATCAGGCGGCCAGTGGCGACCTCTTAACGGAGGAGGAGGAGGAGGAGGAGGAGGAGGAGGAGGTCTCGCATCCTGTGATGAGTCATAGACACAGAAACAGAGAGATGAGAGAGGCTGGATAAGAGACAACGCTAATGACGAGGAAAGGAGGAGGTTCAGAGACATAAACACACACAGAAACACACGCAGTAACACAGGAGGTGTGGTAATTGTGTGTGATTCACTGCTGTCATCAGAGCCCATTTACACCAGTGGAAAAGAATCATCTGTCAGCCCCTATTGTCTTTAACAACATGCACCTGCAGGCCAAGATGGAGATGGGAGGGATAAGAGGAATAAAACACACAGAGCAAGAAGTAGCCAATCTGGATTTAGCAGAGAGTAATGATGTCAAAGGAGGAGGAGGTGGAGGCTGGAGAAAAAAAAACAGAAAAACAAACGCTGGATAAACAGATCTCAGCTAATCCGATTGTTTCTCATGTTCTCCGTCTCTGGTTTTAAAGCAGCGGCCTCCAGATATAAAACGGCTTCCTAGATACTCATCAGTTTCCATGTTTCAATATTTCTGACAATTATTTGTTTGTTTGTTATTTTTCTGATCTTATCAAGATCCTCTGTTTCTAGGGTTACATGAAGAATATCAATCAAAAACCAAACATGATTTTAAAGAGTTAAAGAAAATGTGCACCACAAGCCCTTTAAAAAGATGCAATGGCATAATTTAAGTTTAAAAAAATCCCTAAATGAAGTATATAGTATATGGAGATAATAGAGTTATATAATCACATCACATGACTAGGAAATTCTGTTTTCATTCCAGTTTACATGCACTGATAAGAATCTTTTGTATTTGTTGCAACGCTGCAATGCATTCTGGGCCAAATTTAGAAAGAATGTGAAAGAAATGTGCATGTAGTTGAAATATGGAAACACTATGTAACAGAGGGTTAAAGTCACTCACAATCTTTATTTTCTTCTGATACTTCTACTACTAAAACTAACTAATGATATCATATAAATAATATCTAATAATATCATATAAAAATAAACTTTATTTATATAGCAATCTTCATCCAGAATAGCAGCTCTGCAAGTGTTTTAACAGACATGAACTATACGTGGATGAACATCTGATTAGTTAATTGGAGACACCTGTGGTGATCAGCTGCTGCTTATTGATGATGGTTGCAAGGATAACGTTACCGGGGGTTACTCTTACTTTTGTGTGACTTCCTTTTCTTTCTCATAGCATCAATCCAACATCTTTAATCTCAGTATTTTGACTTGCTGTGTTCTTTACATAAATGACATATACTTCATGGAAGACAATTATAATATTATCAGGGTTTTATTATTCAAGTCCTCTCTTTAATACATGGATTTGGATATCTGATATTTATTTTTTCCCCCCTGATTTGGGTCAATTTAGTCTTGTTTTAAGAAAAGTCGAGTTAAATCAAGTCAAGTCAATTTTAAACAAGACTAATGTTTTCTTAAAAGAAAAAAAAAAGATTAAATTGACCCAAATCAAGGAAAAAACATTGAAATAATCTAAATCATCTGCCAGTGGAATAAGATAATTTGGTTGGACAAATTATACCAAAAACAAGATAATTACACCTGATAAGATTTGTTTTTGCAGTGTAGCACTTTATGTATCTTCTGCCTTTCTAAATGAATTTTAATTTAATAAAATAATTTTAAGAAAATAGATTACAACCAAAACCTAACTGGTGGTTTGTCTTTTACTGGGGGTTACCGTGGTAACGTTAGTGGCCAATCCGGGTTCTGCTGGTGTGTTGTATGTTTGAGGTTTTGATTTAATTGCTGCTGTTAATGCTGCTGCTGCTGCTGTCAATGCTGCTGCTGATGTTGATGCTGCTACTGTTAGTGTTGCTACTGTTAATGCTACTGCTGCTATCAATGCTGCTGCTGCTGTTAATGCTGCTACTGTTAATGCTGCTGCTACTGTTAATGCTGCTGCTGCTGTTAATGCTAGTGTTGTTAATGCTGCTGCTGCTGTTAATGCTGCTGCTGCTACTGCTGTTAATGCTAGTGTTGTTAATGCTGCTGCTGCTGTCAGTGCTGCTGCTTCCTGTGAACTGGGTTGTCTTGTGTTTTGCCTCCAGGCTTCATTGTGGTTCTCACATGAAGGTTCATCAGTCGCCTGCCAGCAGCCTTCCATTGATCTTTTTTTGTGTTCTCACCAAAACAAATGCATCTGTTTTCTATGTCTGTGAACAGCTCCGCCTCTTTCTCTGCACACAGTGAATGAACATTTTCACCAATAACAAGAGGCGTTACTAAAAGCTGGAGAAACAAGTTCATCTTGTGAGTGTATTTTATCATCATGAGGGTGTAGGAGGAATGCTGCCCCCTATTGGTCTGGAGAAGGTGGCTGAGTATTACACACTGCACCTTTAAGAGTTGACTCAAATGTATTTAATTACAAAAAAATCACTATCATTGCATATTTCTTCATCCCTGACCCTGATCAGCCTTTAGATAACTACAATAATAATACAAAATCTCATTCAATAGTATTTATCTGAAAAAACAGACAATCTCCAGCTACAACCTGAAAATCACAACAGTTTTAACAGTTTTAAACGCCAGGTTTAGATGAAAGAACACCGTCTCTGGTCATATTGATTAATTTGATTGATTAAGTTGATCACTATGACTCTGACTCTGATCACTATGAAAATAAAAATTATGACATAAAATTCAAACTTTCTGTGGTAAAATATGCAGAGGAAAACTCTGGAGAAGCAGCGGAAGCAGAAGAGACGTTTAAATACAGCACTGTAATCTGTAATCTAAACCTAATTGTTATAATTATTATAATAAAAAGCAAAAACAAATATCAAAAAAAGCTTCTCAGGAGCATTCATTTTAGAGAAATCTACATTATTGGATTGCTGGAGGAAAGGTCAAAGGTCACCGGAAATCACAAAATATCGTCGTATGACAGCGCTGTTCAGCACTGGAAAGAAACAAGGCGGAGGAGGAAGGGTGCGTTTTATAGTGAATAAAATCTGGTGTAACAGCAGAATATTAAAATGTTATTCAGTTCCTACTCAGCTGATCTGGAGTTATTGACATTTACAACAACCAAGGGAATTTACCATTTGTCAGTCGTTGTCACAGCATTTACATCCAACCAGGTGAGTCCAGAGGCTCCCTGACCTGTTTGCAAACACCTGAACTGCTCACAGTCAATAATGATAAAAATGATAACAATAAAATCCTAATACTGAGCTCACGATTGCTGCAGACTTCAGTACAACAATAAAAAGGTTCTGCCTGGATCAATATTACTCACCATTCACAGACATTTACAGAGAAAAATCCCTGTGATATGAATTGAAAAAACATCATCTGCATTTCATGGGAGAATCAAAAGACGACTCATATTTTGCTGTTTACTCCCTCTGAAAAAAACACTGTGCATTTTTCTGTTTTTACGCTTTGATAATCTTTAAGGTAAATATATTAAACCCAGCAAAGGTTTCCTCCCGTCAGATGTGTGAAACACTGTGTATGATCAGTGCAAAAAGGTCTAAATATTCCTACTTGAATTTAAGATTAATAAAAAGAAATCTTTTCATTATTCATCATTTAAAGATGTCATCTTGACCTTTGAGAAACAGTGTTCAACACGTTTCAGTCTTTCCGGCAGATTTAATAAAAGAAAATAACCTATGGGGTAATCAATGAAATTACAATTTATTTGCAGCACTAAATTATTGAGAAGTCTGATGGATATATATTTATTTTTATTTGTTTTATTTATTCTTGTCTCACCAACACTTTTCAAAAAACCACAAACGTTTTCAAATGACTATTATAGGAAAAGCAGTAAATATAGAAAAATATGCTAATATATATGATGATATGAATGATATTGATTGACTTTTTCTTGATGGACCAATTGTTGCGGCTCTAATTAAAATAATTTTATTAGTATTAATCCTAATAGTTGAAACTGAGATCAATCATCAAAGCAAACATAGAAAGTGACGGGAGCTGTTTTAACATGATTTTAATACGTTGCTGAAGACAAATTGACTTTGGCACAAAGTGGAAAACACTTCGATCAATATTAATCAGCAGCCACAAACACAGAGTGGAAGAAATGTGGTATAAATTGGGAAAAAAAAATATCTGTGTAATTTTATGGGAGTATCAAAAGATAGGATCCTCAGATAAGTCAATTTTTTAAAAAAATGTTCACATTTAAAATACTGAATTGTTTTACCAGCAGAGGAGGAACTCAATATATAGAGAATATACAATACACAATAAACACAATATACAGTCTGTCTGCTATTTATATCACCATGATCCAGAGAAGAAAACCCTTTAATTTGCTACTGTTGCTTTTATTTTACTCACAATTCCTGACAGAAACATGTATGTGTGTGTGTGTGTGTGTGTGTGTGTGTGTGTGTGTGTGTGTGTGTGTGTGTGTGTGTGTGTGTGTGTAGCTCTCACCCTGCCAAAGATGGGCACCAGGTGATGCTCACACATGGAGAACATGTCGATGTCTTTGACGATCACCATCTCGTCGTGGTCCTCGTCAAAGATGGCGTCGTTCAGCACGTCTGCAGAAAAAAAACAAAGAAAAACGTAAAGGAGAAAATCTGCATGTCTGAATTTTTGAAAAGAGGAAAGTTCATAAATTAACTGTATTGTTTCCTTATTTTAAAGATGTATTTACTGCTACCAGTTTCTTTTAAGGATTTACAATGTGTTTATTTTCATGTGTTAATTGACTGATTAAGATCAAGATTATTATATATTATCTATGTTTTTTAACTCAGCTACACACATGAATGTAATTTTAACAGATTACATATTTAATCTAATCTATTCCAGAGTGTTGCCGTATAGCAACAATTTTCATCTTCATTTTTTTAAAAGCTGTGATATAAAATCTATGTTTTTACAAGGGGGCTTTTATTTTGAAGGACATACAATTTGTTCACGACATGTTTGCTAATGGATATTTGACATGTGAGCATCATTGTCTCACATATTATTGTCTTTTATGCTTTGGAAAATGTTCACCAAATAAGAAATTGAACTCACTATCTGGGATAGGTAAACATTACTTATTTATTTATTTTATATTTAATTACATTTTGATAATTTTTTTCTAATTTGCTAAAATATATTTGTTGCCATATGATAACAATATACAAATATGGAAAAATCATACTTTGTACAAGCTAATGGAGTTCCACTGACTTACATAGCATGAAACTATCCTGAGACTATGTTTACAACTTGTTCTTACATATTTATTAATATATGTATTATTTAGGCCATTTTAAGTAATAAGAACATTTGAAAAACATGTTTACTGTCAGTAATATTTCATCCAATAGAGGATTGAGGAAGTTCATTGTTTGAGATTTCATTATCTTACGGTTTGTTCCTGTTCTTTTTACTTCTCTCCTCTCTATTTTGTTATATAAACTGATCAGACAAACAGCTCCTCCCTCGGAGGTTTCTCTCACCTCGGCCTTTTTTTCCTTTTTCTTCATTGTGGACCCTGAATGTTTCTCTCTGGCAAACACCAGTCGTCTAATTATAGCTCCTCTGCCTCCATACGCCGCTTCCTGTTGTTGCTTTATTGCATTTTTCGGTTGCCGGGGATGCAATAAGCCGTTTTATCTGTTTATGACGACACAGGCGACTCTCCTTCTTACTGCGGCACTTTTTAATTTCCTGACTGACTATCGGCGGCTATCGGTGATAGAGGGAGGCAGCGGGAGGAGGGCGAGGTCACCGAGCCAACACACAACACACACACTTGTTGCTGCTGATGCTGCTGTGTATTGTATGAATGTGCAACCAAGGTAGACTGAGTTTGAGCAAATAAACACATCCAAAGGTTCTTTAACCTGTTAAAATACAAAAAAAACTGATACTAAAACAGCATTGAGTTTGAGCCATATATTGAATGATAAAACCTCAGCTCCAACACTAAATAAACTATTTTTTATCTGTAGTAAAACACAATATTACTGTTACATCAGAAGAAAATAAAAAAAATAGATTAATATAATATCAATAGTAGGGCTGATAATAATCAACATTATCATAGAGGACGAAATAAAACTGAAAGTTGCCTAGAAGCAGAGAATTTTAGCATCTTTTCTTAAAAGATTGTTCGAAACAATGAAATTTATCAAAATTGTTGCAAGCCAGTGAACATAAAAATGAACACAAGAGACAAATTATTTTCTTATTTCCTTTTAATCTGTTTGATTCTTAAAAAAACAGCTCCAACACTAAATAAAGTATATATGATTAAGTATAATTATTTTAGATTTGAGCTGTGATTCTACAGAATAATTGATCTTTGCTGAACTATATTTGCTCTGTTACAGCAACATATTTTGACACTACAGTGTATAGTCACCTCACATGTTGTAGATTTCTTTTGACACCAGGTTTAAGTCCATAACCTTTGTGGTTGTAGAGATATTCCATAATTATTATTATTTATAGCAGGAAAACTGAAAAATAGCCCTGGGACTTAAGTGGTTAAGACTGTTTTCATGTTTCTTTGTGTGATTATGATGCAGTTTGAGTGATGATGCTTTAGTCTCTGGACAGATTCATTTACTGTGATAAATCTGTCCAGTGATTGTTCTGATAGTTGATGTCTGACTGGACGCAGGTTTGAGTACAGCACTCTCCATACCCTGTCTATAGTAGACATATTTTTAATTATAATTATGTCTTTTAAATTAAAAATTCCTAAAGATTCCTAGTTGTGTATCACTGCATTTACAAGTTGGACTCTACATTGTGTGAGTAGGACTCATATTATTCAGTAAATGTTAGATTTAACAGGTCAATATGACTGAAGCTTGTTTGGTTTGTGTTCAACATATATTTTTGAGCATTTTAAAAGCAAAAAGTGAGGTTTGACGAATATTTGTCATTGTTACAATAATGATAAACAGACTTTGGATTTTAAGGAAATGATTAACCCTAATGCCCCTCGGACATTTTTCTACATTTTTGTCACCTTTTTTTATTGGATTTGTTGATTATTTTGGCTGAGTTACAGCTTTTTGCCTGACATTTTGCAGAAACTCTTCTTTTTAGTTGAATTTTTGAAATTCATTTTCTTTTACTCTTACATGTCTTTTATGCTCAGAACAAATATTGCAATCTTTCAGCACTTTCAGGACAAAAATGTCCATGCACAAACAAATATTGATATCTTTTTTTTTTGCTTTTTTTCATAAATCTTTTAAACAACTTCTTTCCTGCTCAAAACTACCACATATTCAATCATTTTCAGGATTTTAACCCTTTAAAATGCCAGTTTATCTATTTGAATAATTTTTTTTTTTTTGCAAAAAAAAAAGAAAAAGAAAATGGTAGGAGTATGTTTTTGGTGGTGATTAGAGGTTTGGATGTGTCAAAGATTAACAACAAAATTGATTTGATTGCATTAGTATTTGTTTATGTAATTCCAGATACTCCAAAAGTGTCCCATTGACTTTCATTATAATCATATTTTTTAATCCCACTACCATTCCAGTATATAACCATGCATATTGTATTGTCATCATTTCTTTTTAAAGAAAATGAGTCATATTTGACATTTTTACTGAATTTGACCAGATTCAACCCATTATAAGGTGATACATGAAATTCTTGTAATCCTTAAAGGGTTAAAATACTAAAAATTATTGAATGTTTGGTAGTTTTGAGCAGGACAGAAGTTGTTTAAGAGATTTATGGGGAAAGAAAGAGGAAAACATATTGATGTATGAGGATTTTATAGCAGTTTGTTTGCACATGGACATTTTTGTCCTGAAGATGCTAAGGAGGACATGAGGGGAACAACAACAGTCAGAGAGGAAAATATATTACAGGATCGTTTATAACAGTAGTTAAAGCAGAATGAGCAGACTCAGGACCCAGTTACACCAGATATACATGTAAATAATTCAATTAGTATCATAACCTTGTGAAAACTAATCAACTAATGGATCTAACTGATGACCACTGGTCATCCAGGAAAATCAGTTTTGAGCAGCTCATAAATCATTAAAAAAGTCAGAAAGCACAGTCTCTGCTTTTAAACTGTAACTGGAGGGAACAGAAATGTTTAAATTCTGATCATAGCAGCTTAAACGTTTCCAGCTTTCACACCACAGATTAATTCTCTCTTTGTGCAGCCAGCTCACACACTTCACTAACACACACACACACGCACACACACGCATGCACACATACGCACGTGCACGCACGCACACACACACACACACACACACACACGCACGCACACACACACACGCATGCACTCAAAAACCTTTCATGGATGCAGTTTGCCTTCAGGTGAACACCGAGTGTAATAATGTGCTAATCCAGTTTTGAGAGTTTTCTACTCTAGTACAAAGTTAAAGTGAAAACAAAAGTTTGTAGCTGCCAGCTAACTCTGCATCACACCTGTTATATAAACACACTCATGTGGTTTCACTCTGATCAGGAAGACTTCATGTGTACAGAAAGTTCATCCACTTAAATGTAATCATAATAGAGTTAAAAGTGCATAAAGATGCAGTGTAAGTCGGTTTACTGGATTGAAGACCTGCTGCTCTGCTTCTGATATGTCCAAATGAAACACTGTGAGCTTCCCTCTGTTTGTTTATGCATTAATTAGTGTTTGTTCTCAAGGAACCGTTAATGTTAATTTAGCTACGTCATTGTAGGTGTAGGAGAGTAAAAGGATAATGACCTGAATGTCTGAAACAAAAAAGTCATAAGGAAAGACGGATTTAAACCACTTTATTTAGAAGTAAACTGGAAGTAAAAATCCTAAAATGGACCTAAAATGCAAATAATACTTGATATTTTATCATTTTACAGATAAATTCCACTTAAATCGCGTTTTTCATTGGATTTTTGTTGTATGTAGCTGTTTAGATTGTCGGTATTTAATGTCGTCACAAGAGTTTAAGCCGCTCTCTTTGCCAAAGCTCTCTTGAAAAAGACATTCTAATCTCACTGAGACTTTTTTATGGGATTAAATGAAGGAAAATGAATGAGAGAAAAAGGTTTGCTCTGAAACCTGTTTGTTTCTAGATCTCAACAAATCACTTTGTACAATGAACTTAAACTGACAGAAATGACAAGAAACACTTGTACAGTAAATCTCAATTATCTCTTAAGGACATTTGAAGTGCACAACATGATGAACAATTGAATGAATGAACACACACACACACACAAACACACACAGACACACACACACACACACACACACACACACACACACACACACACACACACACACACACACACACACACACACACACACACACACACACACAGACCACTGAAGGAAAATATGGTTAAGTCAACCTTAATGAAATGAAGGGCAGCTGGGTTTGACGCCCTGTGGGTATCAGGTAATGACAGTGTTACTCATCATCAGCTTTTTCATGTGTGTGTGTGTCACAGAGTGACGACGCCACATGTTGGCACGTAACGAATGAAGCAGGAAATGGTGGCATGCAACACTAAATAAACAAAGATATTTCATCGTTCAGACAGACAGATGTGTGTGTGTGTGTGTGTGGCAACACACGCTACATACTCCTGACCTAGGGCATATATTCATGAGTCACTCCTGTACATCCACATAGAAACATACAGTTCATATATTGAACAGAATTCATAACAAGTCGTTTTATTTACTCGTTTCCCAGATTACTGAGCGATGTCCCAATTCCACACACACATACTCCTAGTGGAGCTGTATCAGACGGATCAGAACCGATCAGACTTTTAGCTGCCGGCCCCATCGAGTACAAAGTCTGTGTTACTTCATACCAGTCACCCGTGTATGTGTGAATGCAGCAGACGTCAGCGAGGAGGCAGGTTTAGCCCAGCCTTTATTTGGAACTAGTGGTTATTTATCAAATTATACATCTGTACCCGGCGTTTAAAGGGGACCCAGCAGTAAATTGATACTCTGCTTATTTGGTAATTTATGGTATCATGATAAAGACTTAATACGAATTATATTTCTTTTATTATAACTAAAAATGTATAATTTTATTCATTGAGAAAATATTATATATTTGTAGCTGTCTTTCATTAGCCTCTTTTTTCACATTTTGTTATTTGTTACAGCCTTATTCCAAAATGGATTTAAGTATAT
The DNA here is from genome assembly GCA_030544235.1 of Lepturacanthus savala. NCBI lineage: Eukaryota > Metazoa > Chordata > Actinopteri > Scombriformes > Trichiuridae > Lepturacanthus > Lepturacanthus savala. The sequence goes on along the minus strand of CM060462.1, from coordinate 22,138,832 downwards.
ATATATATATATATATATATAGAGAGAGAGAGAGAGAGAGAGAGAGAGAGAGAGAGAGAGAGAGAGAGAGAGAGAGAGAGAGAGAGGTGAGGTGAGGTGAATTGGAATCAGGCCTAAAACCACAGAGACAATAACCTTATCTTATCAGTTTTTTAAATTCCGTTTTTCCCCCGTTTTACAGACTTTAACAAAATAAATACCTGGAACTTTAATTCAATGGATTTCACTCAGAGTCTCTTCACTGCAGTTTGCATTATGTTGTTCTCTGGTAATGAAGGTGCCTTAATGTGTATCTATATGTATATAAGTACTTGATTAACTGGTTTGTCCTTGAAATGCCAGATATATTTTAAATACTGAACAGATTCCCTGATGTTTTGTTTGAGTATTTGTTCAGCCCTGCTTATCCAGTTATTCTAGCCTGAGTTTTAACACTATGGTAAATTCAGAAACTACTGTAACACAACCTTTAAAACCAGGAAAAGACAACATTTACCCCATATCACCCAACAACAAACAACATGATATCAATATAATATTGATAATATATATATAATATTTTGTCCAGGCCTGATGACAGTAAAGTTGAATCTATTTATGTTTGATATCAATCAGTTTCATCGTTTAAACTAACTACTAATAAATAGATTTTAATTAGAGCCACAACAATTGGCCAATCAATAGGCTGTCTATGCATATTCCATGTTTATTGCTGTTGTGCCCACAAAGGTAATAAACATCTTCAGCCAAATGCCTGGCTGAGCCTGGAACTTGTGACCCTTACCCCAACAGGAAACTCTGTTTCACACCTTCAAGGAATGTCACCACAGGTATAAAGGCACTGGCCTTTTGCCCCTCTCGGGCTCTCTTAGCCTCTCGCTCTCATTCCAGACTCTCTTCAACTCACAAGGTCCAAACTCTCTCCCGAGCTCCTGCTCATCAGCAGAGCATCGTTCTGTAGCAGGAGAAGCTGCAGGACAGAAGCCTTCAGCAGCTTCTCTGCTCTAAAAGGGATTATCCAGCTGCTTTCAGCGTCTCACGGACCTGCAAGTGACCAAGGACTCAACGACGTCCAGCCAGCAGCACTGAAGAAACTCAGGCCTGGTTCTACAACCAGAGACAAGGATTAACAAAGAGCAACGTGACCTACACAATGTATCTACTCAAGGAAGCAGAACCAGAGAGCAACTCTTCTTCTTCCTTTCCACTGGTAACATGACTTGGGCAGAACAGAACATTAACAAACAGGGTTAAACCAGACTGTTGAACTCTGTTAATGTAATGAGATCATAGGCTACAGTTCACTGTGTTTTAGGTTTGAAAGAAGGTTTAGTTTGATGTTCGTGTCCCAACCTGCATGATACTAACCATTCTTTAACATGATATCTTGATACACACACAAAGTGACATTAAGCCTACACACACACACACTCACACACACATTAACACGGTCGGCCATCTTCCCTTTGTTCTTAACAGACAAAGAGCCCCACATGGCCTGGACTACATAGAACAGTCACCACGGCAGCCATCTTTGTAGTCCCCCCCCCCACAGATACACACACACACACACACACACACACAGCATCTACGCACATTCACATGTACATAGATACATTTAGTTTAGATTGTTTATTGTGTGTTTTGACTTTTGTATTTTTGTGAATAAATGCTTTTGAGTCATACATTCTGCCTCTTTAATGTCGTACAATAATGAATTCTGCCAACCTCTACTTTAGAACTCAGAATCCTTCACCTATTAATAGCTATTAATTGACCCTGGTTTCTATTATTAAGTTAATTGTTAATCAGACGTCCAAATTAATAGTTTATTACAATTCATGAGACTGAATCAGAGAATTGACTATCTTTTCCTCTCAACCGAGAGGTGGTGCCCCGAAATTCTAAAACTTTTAAAGAATACATAATTATTTCCAATAATTATTGATTCTTTCTGATAGTCAATTCTACCTGAAGAATTAGTGCAAGACACAACATTTATGGCTGCTGAGGCTAAATAAATCACACATTTTATTTGGTATCAGCGTGGCACATTGCTTTTCTGATTATGATTATGATGATTTCTGATTCAATTACTGATTAATTTAAAAAAAAAGTATCCAGCAGATAATTTAGGTCTGCAACTAAAGACTAATTTCATTATTCATTACCTCATAGATTATTTTCTTTTATTAAATCTGCATAAAATGCCACAATGTGTAGAACGCTGTTTCTCAAAAAGCCAAGATGGCATCTTCAGACATTTGAGAATTTCGTCTTCAAAGGATGAATAGATGTTTTTGCTCTAACTTAAGATATGTATGTCTCTTTTAGTTCTTCAATTGTAATAACTGTAATAACTGCTAATTCTTGACTTTAGTTTTCATTCTTGCATTAGAGTTATGCTATTTATTCTTTTAATGCTGTGATGCAAGTTTCTTGATGCATGTAAACGTTGTTTTGCACTGAAACTTGATTTGAAGGAAATCGTGAATGAAATCAAAAATACAATATCTGCCAGTAAAATCACAATCACATTTCTTCATAAAATCGTTCAGCCCTAGTCCAGATACTTTAACATTCGATTTCCTTTTTAATTTATCACCTGTCTGTATCTGACCATGACAAGCCTTTTACCTTCCTCAGATATTTTGAAGCTGAAACGACAAATGTTATATTAAATTTATTAAATAACAGATTATCAGAATTTGTTCCATTGGTGCATGTTGCTGTGCACTGAAACTTGATTTAAAGAAAATCGTGAATTAAATCAAAATTGCAATATCTGTTAGAATAACAGATCTGTTTTCTTTAAAATAAATACTGTAAAGGCAAACATTCACATGTACTAAACAAGATCGTTATATTCATGAATATATATATATACACATGAACATTTGCCAACATTTACGATTTTATGAACAATTATATATATGTCATTATTTTTTAAAGAAAAGCACTGTTTTTTTCAATGGCGATAACTTTAAACTAATCAGAAATTCACTCTATACATTACTAATGTAGTAAATGACTATTCTAGTGGCAAATGTCTGGTTTAGGTCTGGCTTAGTTCCAGCAACTGTCACCCTAATATCCAATATATACAGTATATCTACTGTTCCAAACTTTGGGATTTGTGTTTTCCATTAAAAGTTACACATTTATTTACCACCATGAGTTGTAAATGAATAGAAAATGTTATTACATTAGCCTTTTGATACAATGCGCAAGCGCATTGTACCATTAGAACACTGGAGTGATAGTTGCTGGAAATGGGCCTCTATACACCTATGTAGATATTACACCAAAAACCAGACATTTGCAGCTAGAATAGTCATTTACCACATTAGCAATGTATTGAGTATTTCTGATTAGTTTAAAGTTATCTTTATTGAAAAAAACTGTGCTTTTCTTTCCAAAAAAAGGAACTTTCTAAGTGACCCCAAACTTTTGGTAGTGTGTGTGTGTGTGTGTATATACACACACTACCTTCAAACGATTTGAATATATATATGTATGTAGGCTCCTGTAACAGAGTGAGTGCAGACATCCTGTTTAATCTGTGCAGAACTTTTCTTCACTACAGTTCTAGTTTTGTTGATCACGTGCTCCTCAACAAGAGGATTTTAGGCTCATGTTGTGATGAAAGCTGAACCCAAGACTCTCTCTCTCACACACACTAACACACACTAACACACACTAACACACACTAACACACACTAACACACACTAACACACACTAACACACACTAACACACACACACACACACACACACACACACACACACACACACACACACACACACACACACACACAAGCACACGTGAGCCCACTGGTCAAACTCAATGTCCCTTCTCTGAAAATTGCTGTAACTCTTTACAAACATGGAGTTGCAGCTTGAACCCAACATGTGTTTTCTGCTTCCCAACAAGTCAAAGGGGAGGCTCCAGCAGCAGCCAATCAACAGGAAGCCAGAGCGCCGCCGCCGCCGCCTGAAAACCAACACACACACACACACACGCATACACCGTCATTATCTTTATCTTTCATTATCTTCTGACCATCCATCCGCTGTTGATCAGAGCCAAGGGGCCGGGTCTTCATACGGGACCCTCTCGTCCACTCATGTCCTTTACTTCTCTCATTCGGCTGCATTCTTTTCTCCTGCTTTACAGCTTCATAAAAATGCAAAAAAACAACCCCCACCGTGGCCAAACTGGCTCCAGATGGGCTTCTATAAGCAGGCGGAGGAGTGGGGCCAGATCCCCAGCTCCAGTCCACATGTGGACCCTGATGGTGTCAACAGGTCTCCAGGTGCTGGACCAGGTTCTGCCAGCTGTGGAGCCTCATATCACCACAGCTGTTTACTGGGCTAATTGGTCTTTATATTCTGCAGCTTTTACAGTAACAAGCACAGCAACAGAACATGACACAGTTTTTTTTCAATGCTTCAAATCCTCACATCTGAGAAGCGGAAACCAGCAGATGTTTGACATTTTTTGCCTGAGAAATTACAGAAATTATCATTCAATTGTCAAAATGCATGTAAAGATGTTTTCTACCGACTTAAGTGTTACATCTCCAACAACTTTGAGTATTTCCTTCATTATAAGCAGCAAGTCGCTGGATGAAACACATAATATGATGTAATTTTACACTTTATTAGGATCACCTGTTCAATGTAATGCGATCCAACACAAAGGCTCTGCCATGAACTCCACTCTCACACAGCGTCTGCAGCAGGTTCTGCAGTGATTTTCAGTTGAAGTATAAAGAGAAGTAGTTGTTAAATTGACAGGGAGCATCTATTATATATATTATGGTAAAGTGTGTTTTATGTTAAACTAAATAAACATACAAACAAACCTTGTTAGTGTACATATAATAACTAAAAAAAGGTAAATGATGGATCAGTGACACTTTAAAACGTATTTATGTTTGCTAATAAAAGAAAAGCATATACATGTTATATTTGCTAATAATATTCATGTTAATGTGTCATTCAGATGTTTAAATTGTACATTTTGAAGGGAAAAAAACTATTTTCACACTAGAATTTGGTGGATCCCCTGCAGTAATTCTTAGCACCTCCTCCTCTACACTTTCAGTTTTTATTGACCTGCTTCTTGCTGCTTTATAACTTATATCTTGCTATTTTTTATTTTACTTAATTTTAATTAAGTTTTAATTTCTGATTTTTGTGATGTTTTCTCTTTTAATCAACTGTATCTTGATGCTTTTAATGTTTTATTTAACACTAGAAAGACCACAATTTTTCTGCCTACCTAGAAGGACCAGAGAGGGGTCATTTGACCCACACAGCTTTTGCCGAGTACACTAATCACTCATTTTGTTATGGTAATGAGGCTGTTAGGGGCAGTGTGTGGGGTGAGGGGGTCACACCTTACAGGTAACAGCCAAGAAAAACAGGGGCAGATAGCTTCTTACGAAGGGCTGTCAGCCTCTGAAATCACCACAGGTAAATAGTAACTGATACAGTATACTGTATATAATACATATAATATTATGAATTAAAGCAATTCACGTTGTGCTTTGATCAAAACAATTCCTAACCTTATCCTGTCAGTTTTTTTTTTTTAACGTGGTGGATTGGCAACAAAATCCTATCACAAGAATCCTAGCAGGACACATTGTGATCAGATCTAAACAAACCCTAACCCTAACCTTTCAGTAAGAAATGTTTTTGAGGGTAAATAATCTTTGAAATCAGAAAAAAAACAAAGACAAAAATAAGACTTTGGACACATGAAATAATTCCGTGTCCCCCAACAGGGAATTTTGGAAAAATCCGTGCCAGTACCACAGATTTCGTGTCACAATGATCCTTGCCAGCTTTCACAGATTTCTAGGAGATCATGTTGCAGACATACCCACGTTTGTCATTGTATGGGGCAATGTTTCCACAATTTCTGCCATGGTCCACACATCCAGGCATGGTTCAACATGGCATCCAAGAATGCATAATGCCTTGCTACCATCATATTCTCCTGAAACCATAGAAGGTGTTTTTCTCTGCTTGGAGGTGGAGAGTATGAACATCATGGCAAAAAACAGAGGTCTCTCCTCAATATTGAGGAGGGCTAAGGCATTGACGCTTCTTCCCACACTGCATCTCAAGAGAAAACATCAGAGGGGATGTTGACCAGAATCTGCGGACAAACAGAGCATGGGAATAGCCAGAAAGATGAGGCTGGTGACCAGGACAGAGACAAAATATCTCTGATTTGTTTTTATGTGTGATGTCTGAACGATTATGCCACACGAGGCTATACGTTTTAACAAAATAGCAAGTACAATAAACTGAAATTAAATTATATACATTGAAATTATATATTTATAAATATAAATTTATTTATAAATCCACCATATAGGCACATACACACACACACACATACACACACACACACACACACACACACACACATACACACACATGCAAAAACACACTAACCTACCTGAGTACTAAAAGCTTGCCTTGGGTTCCCCTCCCCCACACAGGCTCAAGCGACTCTGTGACTCAAGTGACTTCTCTGAGCCGCTAACAGCCACATTTCCACAACAAAAGGAGTGTCCACAGGGGGTCCAAAGGGTCAAATGACCCTCTTGTGGGCTTTTTAGGTAAAAAGGTCAATTGACCCCTCCGTGGTCGTTTTAGTGTTAAAGCACTTTGAATTATATTGTTGTTAAAATGTGCTATACAAATAAACTTGGCTTGCTTTTATGATCATATAAAGGTCACATTAGTAGTAAAAACGTGTTAAAGGTGTTGTCCAGATGTATAAAGTGGAACTTTATGTGTCATGGATTCTCACTGAATTAAAGCAGTTTAAAGTGACAACCTGCGTAATTTAAAGTCCTAATTTGCATCCGCACGTCAGGTTTCTTTCAGTGACAGAAACCTTTTCTGCAAAAACACATCAGATGCGCGTGTTGCAGAGTTTTCGGAGGCGTTTCCTTCTCCTCTCTTCTCTTCTCTCTCGGACTTGCCACCTGTTGACCGCAGCGGGGACAAATCCAAACCGCCTCTGAGCGGCTTTGTGGATTTAAAACTCACCGATAATTTTCTCCTGGTAGCCCTTGGTGAAGAACTGCATGGCGGTGGCGGCCCTCCAGGGGGTTTTGAGGAGCCCCTGCCGCTGCGGGTCCTCCCCGAGCCCCCGCAGGATGGTGGTGTAGGCTGCGGCCAGGGACGGGAGGCTCATCTCGTTGTCCTCCACGCTCCGGGTGCGCTCCTCCCTCCAGCTCTCCATCACCGAGGACGCCGGCCGGTGCGCTCCGGACTCCGCGCCCGGAACCTGGGGCGCGGCGGTGCGCCCTGCGCCGCCGGCCGCGCGCTTCACCATCCCGTCAAAGTGGCCGTTCAGCACCCCGCTGCCGTCCCCGGACTCCTTGTCGGCGGAAGGGTACTGGGCGCGTTTGGAGTGATCCATCACTTCTGCGGCTTCTTCACTTGTTGGAGCAGTTTCGCTTTGACGGGTCGCTCCGTTTTGTTTTTTTTCCCTTTCTTTTTTTTTGTTTTAGTTTGACTGGACGCTCCTACAGCTTCAGCATCCCGGCTTTATAGCAGCAGGATAATCCGGGGACAGTTCCTATTGGCTGGAGGCCACAGGGGGCGGGGCATGTTATTATACTACACTATTACCTGAAGCTGTAGTTACTTTACGCCTGTAGTCCCTATTAAAATGTTGACCTATGGCATTTTTCAAGTGTGGGAAAACACAAAAAAACATTATCAAATGCAGAGAATATTATATTTATGAATCATTTCAATGAAAAAGGCCTTGACAGTGGATGACTGTGGAATAGAACATGTGTGAAGTGACTTTAGAACAAGTTTTGATTATTTTAGTGTTGTGAAATTGTGAAAATCAGTGAAATTTAGACTAAATCACTATAAAATATTATAGCCTGGAGCAGGGTTCTTCAACCTTCAACCTTAGCTCAGGGACCCATTGGGTGTCAGAAGAACAGAGCAGGGACCCCCACTTAAAATTCCTATTTTATTATAATTAGTAGTATCAGTAAAGGTAGTAGTAATAGTATGATTAGTAATTAGGAATTTATCCATCAGGTCTTTAAAACAACTCTATGTGTCTTTAGCCAACAACTATGGTAGCTAACTAGCTGGTTTTTCGGGTCTGAAGTTCAAGTTAGTCACGTAGCGCTAAGACTGACATGATGGGAATCATGTCTGTGTTAATAGACTAAAATAGTTTTTGTCAAAAGTAGATTATTATCACCTGTTAATGAAGTTTTCTCAATCATATCATAAATATATATATTTTTAACTCAAATTATTTTGGTAAAAATAATTTCTTATTCATTTGGAGGACCCCCTGCAGTACCTCCACGGACCCCCTAGGGGTCACGGACCCCCTGTTGAATATCACTGGCTTAAAGCATTTATCACTAGAAATTGATTCAAGAATCATGTTCAGAGCTTCTTCTGCACCATAGATTCTTGATTCTTTAAGCAGCTGCTATGATGAAAAAAGTTAAATGTCCATTGTCCAACAGGATTAAAGTGATTTTACCAGATGTGGCAGCATCATCACGAGATGATTTAGGCCAAAAAACACACTTTCGTCAAAAAATGACTTAGGCCCTTATTTTAATAGGATGACAGTTTTAACAGTGAATATTATATGGTTTTTGAACTGAACTGTGACAAACAGGTTTCGTCACTGTTTAAAACTAGTCTTAAAACAAATTTTGATTCCTTAGCTTTCGGCACAGTATGAGATCCTGCGCCTGCGTTAGTTTTATATTTTTAGGATTATTTATGTTCTGAACTTTGTTTCAGCTGTTTATGAATAAAATAAAATTAAAATACAATACATCCATTCCAACTTTGTTTTAAATCTTGTCTCGTAAAAAGCAACAATTTCATGTCTAATTTGTTAACAACTTCGCTAATAGAGATTTTTCTCTCTAAACCTCTAATTTGAGTAAAATTATAAATGAAAATTATAAAAGCTCAAAAGTACAAGTGAGATTTGTGTTTCAGAATATATAATTTACTGAAATACTTCATCTACATTAAGCTCATTTTACACTTATGTATTTTACTGTAATACAATAACTACAGCAGGTTTATATATTTTATATATATTTATTTAAGTAGTACTAGTACTGGAGTATTTTTACATTGCTGTATGGCAGCTTTACTCAAGTAAAGGATCTGAATACGTCTTCCATCACTGAGGGAAGAGCAGATGTGTCCAGTGAAACAGAATTTATCATCCGACTATAAATTCAGTTGCAAACTGAATTAAAGTAGAGCTTTTTGTATTTAAAAGTTTATCTAATGCTAATATGAAGCTTCCGTCGTCCAAAAGATTTAACTCAACCGTTGAAGCTTCATATACGTGTCATATCTACTTTAAAATGCATTTTAACATTGTAAATACATTTGGAGGAATAAATATAAAGAGTAAAAAGATGTTTTAATGTACATTTTGTGCCCCTGAAAAACTGAACTTGTCCTTTAATTCACAACTGAAAATATGGAACAATTTTCTCCTGTTTGAGTGACGTTTTCTAAGAACTACAGAGCTCGACTGTGGAATTAAATTAAATTTAGCTACATATTTAAGACCCGCATTTAAAGATTCACGCTTTTGTTTGGATACGTTAGGTTTAGGTTTGAGTTCCACAGGTTGCAAGTTTTGAGATGTGCTTCTTAATGTGATTTTCTTATTTAAAATAAGAAAAATATAGAATATTACAGTCTTAACTGTTCTTCTTCTGGCATTTCTCTCACTGACTGCTTTAAGTGGAAAAGAAAACAAACTAAAATTTTAACTAAACAAACATTTACATTTATTCAAATAGTTAAAACACAGCAAAGAGTTTTTAGAAATATAAAATCAAACCAAAAATACAAAGAAAAGCTGATTAGAATCAGTTGAGTGTCACTGATCCATCATTAACTTTAAAGAAGTTTAAAGGCTTTAAATCGGTTTGATTTAGTGCTTTAAAGCACAGAGTCCTTTTGTTCCTGCTGTAACAAAAGAAAACAAAAACAGTATCGATCTATTAAATGTTTAGTTTTTGTTGAAAGCAAACGCTGAAAGCTTTGCAGGAGCATCCAAAGACTTTTTCTTCTTGGAAATATTTTCATCTGCTTCAGTTTGTCCCTTTTCATTTTCTTCTTCTTCTCCTCTTTTCCTCTTCTTCACATCTGCTGCATCTCCAGTGTGTCCTTTTGCTCTTTCTGTCCACGACTGAACGATATGAAAAGAAAAGAGGAGACATGAAGGGAACATGTTAATTATCAGATAGAAGTGATGGGGGGAAAAAAAAAAAAGGGGAAACTGCCCATTGTTCTTGTGTTTGCATTCAGGCTCCAAACACCTACATGGACGATGACTAAACACACATGGACACTCAGGCGTGCAGTTTGAAATTGCATCCTGTCATGTATAATCACTATTGACAGGCTGCATCTCTTTTGGCCTGCTGGCTCTTTTCCTCCTCTTGCTTTTCTTTTTTTTTCTCCTCCTCCTCCTCCTCCTCTGCCATTCTCTCCAACGCCGAGACAAAAGGAAGCGGTTTCCTGGTCGTAATGGAGCCGGGATGAATCATCATCATCATCATCAGGCCTGGTGAGTGGACTGGCAGCAGAAGAGGCCACACACACACAATAAACACACACTTCACCTCCAACGCCCAATGAAGCACTGCCATTAACCTCCATTCATATTCAAACAGGCAAATACACACGCAAACACCACCATTACAGAGCTGGTGGATGGGACAAACCATGACGTCTGACTATTATTTGTTTTATTGTATTTGCTTAGAGTAATGTGATTAGGATGCAACGCACGCACAGAGTCAGACATTAGCAGCGTAAATCAGTGGCATCATTTCAGTTTGCAACAAATTTCAAGTTTTGAAAATTTAAACGCAGCCGTCCCGGTGCGATTTGAGAGAAAAATCATGAAACTTTAGATCAGGGGTGTCAAACATATGGCCTGAGGGCCAGAAACGGCCCACCAAAAGGGTCTCTTTACAGAAATGTGAAGCCTCTGTGCTTTATAAATAATAACTATATTTTTTAAATGACTTATTTTCAGGGGACATTCCAGGCTGTTCACCTATTTTGTAAATGGACAGTTCATGTGAAACTGTTCAGATCAGTAGTTTTACCTCTGTACATGAAAAGAAAAGGAGAAATTCAGAGGTGTTTTATGCTATACATTTTCTACAGGAGGTTATTGGGGTCATGGATCCGTTTTACTGGTTAAACTGGTTTGTATTTGACCCATGAACTAAAATTAGTTTGACAACTCTGCTACAGACCATCAATAATAACTATTAATTGAGCAACTCGCCAATCACAAATTAATTTAATTTGTATCTGTTCCTAATGTGTTTTCTCCTCATGTTTCCATGCATTGGTTTGAATTCCTTTTAATAGAAACATTGTACTTATTGTGTTTTTTTCACATGTGAGCTATGATTGAACTGAGGAGCTGCATAAAGGGTCAGTATGGGATAAATAAGGAGTTTGAGACTCTAAAGAATGCAAAGATAGTCAATAGGGAGCGCCCCAGAATACAAATTCAGGGCTGGAAATGTGCAGGATACGTCCCCTTTGAATAATTTGCAAGAGCATGCCTGAAGCAGTAGAAAATGCTGCTTCAGCTATAAAAAAAAATAAATAAATAAGAAGAACTGAAGACGGAAGCAACCAAATCCAACAGAAAATGCAATAATTCTCCACATGTAAATGGTTTCCAGTTTCTTTAGAAGGTTGCAAATTGTGCTTTAAGAAATGGGGATTTAATGGTGATTTTCCAGAATTCAAAAATGTTATGAACCAAACTAATCAAGAAAATAATCAACCAGTTAATCAATAACAGTATACAATAACAATATTAAAAACTGAATTAAATTTAAATAGTGGAAAAAAACAGCACAGAACTGTCCTTTAAAATATACAAAAACTTTACTGTGATAATAGTTTATTATTAATTATTATTCCTCTGCAGACTCACGGCCTCTCACAGTATTATCATAAGATCAATGCTTTTGTGCCCTCGCTGATAAAACACACTCGACAGGGTTCCCCAGGCAACAGCATCCATCCCCTCCCCCTCCAGGTCACATCAGCTTCCTCTCGCCTCCTTTTCTGTGGAGTACCATTCAGTTTTCTGCTGAGAGCCTTGATGTATGCAGGGTCAGGACCAGGTTACTACACAGACCCTCAGCCTGTCCTCTATCAGCACCGAGGCTGAGGCGTTTTATTATAGAAACATCTGGATCTGTGGGGGCAGAACCTGTTGCTGTCAAAGAAATCTGCATCTTTTTCCAGTTAAATATCTTAAAATCGGCTATAACTGATTCTTTTTATGCTCTTTGGGGGAAGACGGAGGAAAATATTATCAAACAGTTCCTTATTTGGTAGACCGCTATGTGAAGTGGTGTAGGGAGGGACACCTGCAGCTTGACCCATTAAAGCCTATGAGCCTTTAAGTCTATGACTGTCATTTTATACTTAAAATAAAAAAAAAAAATCAAGATGTTACGCATAGATTTTTTCTTAATGACATGATAGTCATCGACTTCCTGTCTCTGCCTCCTGAGAACATGGTGAAGACAAATCCACCCAGAAAGAGGTAATTATATTTAGATTATTATGATTTTCAATTCTGACATGTATATATCTATATAATCATTCAAGTCTCTAGAATAATCCCCAAAAAGAATTATGTACATGAGGTAAATACGTTTTTGTTGCTGCAACTATAACACCCATTAAAATGTTATTTTCTGCAAACAAAAGACTAAAAAATTGAATAAAATGTCAGTGACTTAACTGATATAATCATATGCATGAAATCTTAAAAAAAATCTAGGCTAAAAAAAATCTAAGACATGGTGGATAACACACACACACACTATATATATATATATATATATATATATATATATATATATATATATATAGAGAGAGAGAGAGAGAGAGAGAGAGAGAGAGAGAGAGAGAGAGAGACTTTGTGCACTGTAAATCTGCATTGCTTTTTATACATATACTGTTATAATGTTACTATTATTATATTATCTGATTATATTATATATTATTATACTACAACTGCACTGTGAAACCTGCACTATACTGTTATTAGTATACTGCTCTTATTACTATTACTGGACTGTACAATTATATTATTTATTATATATTTTATTATTATTATTATTATTACTATTACTATTATTATTATTATTATACTACTACTGTACTGTGAAACCTGTACTGCTCTTTTTATATACAGCTATTAGTATACTGTTATGTTATCATTATATTTTATATATGTATTATGGTTATTATTGTACAACTACAACAATCAGTATTATTACCATCATCTTGCCACTGCACCTTGTCTATCCACTTATCTGGTGTATATTTTATTCCTATTCTGTTTCTATTTAATTATTATCTACCGTAGTGTTTATACTATTGAGTTTTTACTGCATTTAAATGTACCAGACTGCTGCTATGACAACTGAATTTCCTTTGGGGAATGAATAAAGTCATCTATCCATCCATCTATTTATCCATCCATCCATCAATCATCTATCTATGAACCAGCAGTTATGGAGCAATATCATCATTGTATCCATCCACCTGGTGAATGTCGGTTTTGTCTGAAACAGCTGTTGCTGCTGCAGGGGACAATGAGAGAGATGAGAGTGAACCACAACACTCACTACGTAAACATGACAAAAAAACAAAAAGATGGATGTATTTGAGAAAATACATGATCTGGATTTAGAGCTATAGCTCGATTAACAACAAGACCCGGCTGTATAACTGCATCTAAAGGATAAAATCCAATGTTCTTTGTTTTGGACAGAGAAAACAACAAATTGTCAACTTGTCAAACCTTCACTAAACAAAGGTGGAGGTCTAAGACACAGTCTGCCTGCCACCTACAACACTGTCCTGGAAGCTGTCTCCAGGAAACCTAAAACTCACAGCTGGGAGATTATGACACCCATTCACACGGCTGCCCCCAGTTTCAGGAGTGTGTTTGTGTAAATTTGGTTTTACAACCAATGAATTTCCTGAGTTCACTGGCACTAAATCCCAGACCAAGGAAGCCTCCTTGTATGGGTAAGGTACAAACTAAAAACTCCAGTTCCTTTTCTCTACAACTCTAGAAGATAAAGATGAGCTGGATGACTGAGAACCTTCATTAAAGTGAAGTTGCAGACAGACTCAACAATGAGCTGAAACTCAATGTGAGTAAAAATATCTACTGCAACCACTTTAATGACACAAAAGCTTCGATCTGCTATTGAAACTGTGCCGGTTTATTCAGGTGTGAGAACAGCAGCAACTTAATACTGGGAAATAGAAGTGGAGATTAGACGAGAGCTGAGTGTTTACCAGCCGCTCCTCTGCTGTCAGCGTCCTGAAGCGTCCCATGGCCTCCTTGATGACGTCTGTCTCCTGCAGGTCTGGCTGGTCAGCTACGATGCTCTTCCTGTTCTCCTCCAACCACAGCTGGAAGCCCGTCTTCGGTCTGGACACACAACCAACAACAAAATCTAACTAACAGACATCACTGTGAAGCCTCTCCAGTCGATTTCCTACATGAAGCTATTTTGGTTCTACAAGTTTTCATGTTCTTATTAAAGTAATATGCACTATTCATGTTTCACATTGTTGTTGTTACTTAAACCTGGGATCAAAAGAAATCTACAACATGTGAGGTTACTTCAAAAGTGTCAGAATCAACTTATGTTGCTGTTACAGAGTAAATGTAGTGTGGTGGAAACATCTAACATGTAAGGTCACAGAGGAAGGACAATGACCTAAGGTTTAAGGTTAAGTTGATGATTCAGGAAGTGATAAGGTCACACGGTCACTATTGTGAGAGGAAGGTTGAAGTCTCCTAGGAAGATTGTTTTGGTCTTTGTTACTTCCTCAAAACGGAGATAAGAGAATTGTATTTAAGTCCTGTGTTTAGGCTTCATCTTTGGTTCACTTCAGCAGACCTGCGTGTCACTCTCACTGAACAGAAGAATAAAGACAACTCTTAAATCTTCAACAACAAATCTCCTGTTTCATCATCATCATTTGAGATTAAACATAAGGTTTAATGTGGGATGTGACGTCTCAACCAGAGATTTAGATATAAACTGGAACAATAACTGCCTCTACAGTCGTCTATGACTATTTTTGTATCAGGCATATCTGTGCAGGAGAAAAAGATTTTTACAATGACAACTCATGACTTGGTGCAGACAACATTCAGTGCTGCAGAACACAGCACAGCTGACGTTTGGTGAAAGGATGGGAAATTTACAGACATAATATGGAAGATGTGAAGTAAAATAAATGTGCATTAAATGTGGATAAATGAGGATTCCATCTTTTACCTCTTATTTTCAGTGTTTTCTGCTGGTGAAGCTGGAGTTGGGATCTCTGCTTGTTTCTGTCGTTCTGCAGCCGGCTCTGTGTTCCCCGGACTCTTCTTATTAGCTGCCTTTGTGCTGGACATCTGCAGCAAAGTCGACTGTGTCTGGATAAAATTTTTTTTTAACAAATATATAAAATTACCAATGTTATCAGAGAGCATCAAGGTGTAGAAATGTCCGGTTTTACACTGAAATCTGCTGATCTAAACTGTAAAATTCAAACATTTTACAGTCAAATGCCCAGAGCAACAGTTTAAACTATGAAGTCCTGACCTTACAGCCTATCGCCATAGCCATTAAACGCACATTATGTCATTTTCTAACACTAGAGTCTTTTGATAAAAATAAATAGTAGTATAACAGTAATAAATATACACCTGGAAATGCTGCCTAGTATCTGCTATTTGGGAGAATTCTGGAGATACTGATACCTTGGTTTTGGGTCTGGGGGCCAGAGGTTTGAGGACGGGGTTTTTGCTGGATTTCCCTGTAGAAGCGCCGAGTGGAGTCGACTTCTTGCTGGACGTCATGTTATCCAGGATGTTTGTGGTTCGAGGCTGACCGGTGGCTGCAGAGGGTTTGGCTGCTCCAAGAACCTGGAAATGTCCCATTAAACCTTTTATCACTATTCCACTTAACTTCTTAAGTCTTTATGTTGATTAACATCAAAGTAACTTATATAAAGCAATAAATAAAGCTGAGCTGAGGAAATATCTTCACTTCATACCTTGAAAGGGTTTGAACGCCCCACTTTACCGCCTGTAAAAAAAAAAAAAAAAAAAGTAAGATAAATCAGGTGTTCATCCAAATAAAAACAAAAAAACACTTTAATTACCATATTGGCACATATATTTTTTGCAGGACTAGACACTGCGAAAATTCAAATCCTAACAAGTGAAAATATCTTGATTTTGGTTAAATGAGTCCAATATTGAGTAGAATTATTTTATTCCACTGGCAGATAATTTATCCTATTTCAAGCTTTTTTCCTGATCTAGATCAATTTGGTCATGTTTTAAGAAAAGTACTAACATTTTATTTAAAAGATTAAATTGACTATATTGAAGAAATTAGAAAAACTATATTTAAGCTAAATTATTCGCCAGTGCAATAAGATAAGTGTAGTTGTAGTGCAATTATGTTCTGACAAAATCAGAATGGATTTCTGATAAATGAGTAATACCACGTTGCATCATGCAGGGTTCATACACTTAGAGTTCTTCATGACTTTTCCAGACATATGAAGCAAATTATCAAGACTCTACAATCTCTAAATCAACTGTGTAGAATTTTGACATGGAAATTTAAAGACTTTTAATGCTTTTTAATGACTCATGGAAACCTGTGTTATCAATGTTATAAATGTGCATCACTGTTCCCACACTTCAACAATCATTTATACAAGTTAGGAATCAACTTAAACAGAGGAGCCTGTTGATGTTGAAGCGTTTACTCGCCTGGTGTCAGAGACGGTTTTACAGGTGAAACGGCTTCTTTGGCAAATGGATTCAAACCTAAAGACAGAGACATGTTTGCTGGTATTAATATTAAAACATATTCATCAGCTCAAAGCTGAACAAAAAGTGAAAAAAGAAATAGGACCGACGTTTTGGGGCTTCAGCCTCCTCCTGCTCCTCATGTCCATCCTCCTCCTCCATCAGCTCTTCTCTGGCCTCCTCTTCCTCCTCCTGCGTCTGTCTGTTGCTGCAACGGTTGGAACTCTGGCCGTACCTTTCCCAGTAAGAAACTGGTGTTGATTATAAAATCATTGACACATTTCTTCCTTTATATTACAGCATCCGTTCTCACAGACTATCAGAAAGTATTGAGTTATCTTTAATATTTTGTCATTTCCTTTTTTGTCAACAGAAGTTAAGACAACACACGATTTGACACAATTTTCATTTTTTTAACTACAATTTAGTTTTTTCTGTTTTAGATGCTGTAGAAAACACCCTAAATATTTACCTATAAAAGTAAACCTGAACTTTCTACATCAAGAAAAGAGTAGGATGGATGACTACAGCAGATTCTGTAACTTCAGAGATGTATTTTTACCCAGCGTGTATCCTCCTGCTGCTGGAGTATTCCTCCTCCTCCTCCTCCTCTTCCTGCTCCTCTTCTTGGATCTGGTTGGCTTTCTCCAGGGCGATCTCACTGAGCCGCTGGGCCAGGGCCATGCGTCTGGATCTGGAAGCGTAGCGGATGGCGAGGGTCACCACGTTTTGGGTCATCAGCTCGGCCAGTTCCACGCAGCGGAACTCCCTCTCCAGCTTACAGGACAACTGGGAGGAAACATGAGATTCAGTCATCAGGAGAGTTCAGAGAGCTAGGCCTGAACCACGTATCGTTTTTAGATCGAAAACTGAGTTTTAAGGTAAAATGATCCTGATATTTTAAAGCATATGGCACATTTTTTGCCATTTTCCTAACCCAGGTTTTATTTTTGTCAACTATTTTCCATGTGTATGCTTGTAAATGTTGTGCACTCAAACTTGATTTGAAGAAAATCGTGAATGAAACTGAAATCGCATTAACTGCCAGAAAAATCACAATTCAACTACAGAGAAAACGCAGCTTAAATACAAGAAACAGTTTCAGTGATTAGAATATCAACAGCAAGTCTTCATACTCACTGCAAACATCTTCATGAGCAGCTCCTGCTGCTCTTTTTGTGACTGACTCTGTCCGTCCTCGTCTATCTCGTAACCGCTGGAGGACAGGAAGCTGTAGTGGTTGTGGAAGAGGACAGAACGCCAGAACTGCTCCTGGAGGACGAGGAAAACAGGAGGATGGGATGAATGGAGAGTTTTTTTACTTTGAATTTAAAATAAATATGCAACTTCAAACTCTGCTTTTGCTTCATGTGGTTCGCTGATGAGAAAAAGGCGTAAGTTTTCAAAAGTATAGCAAACACAATACACAATGATACATTCACCTATCAGTCAAACTTTATATATAGTATAAAATAAAGTACAGGAAATTATTAATTAATAATGAATCATTTTAAGATCTTTATTTATGGAGAAAATATATTTGTGGCTGATGAATCTCAAGAAAGTGATTTTTAAGAACATAAGAGACATTTAGCCACTACAGTCATGAGGTGTCCTAAAAGTTAAAAAGTGTTTAACATGTCCAGTCCCACTGCAGCAGTCAGCATGGATGAGTCCTTCACGCCTGGCAGCAACATTTTCTCAGAGAAAGGAATCGACCAGACAGCAGAAAGCCAGAGGCTGCACATATGCATCACCTGCCTATGGTGTAGGTGGCAGGTCCAACTTGTCCACCACCCATGGACGCATGATAATATTATGAAGGCCCTCGCACATTTGCCAGAAGTTAAGGCGTCAGGGGTGAAATTTTCAAATGAACTCTTGACGATTTGTAAAGAATTTTCTCTAACTACATCAGAATTGAAAAGGCTGCTGATGAAGAAAACGGGCCCTGCAGATTATGCCAAAATCAGGATGATCACCACCAAAAACATGTACAGTGGGACCATGCTGATAACAAAGACTAAAGGGGCATCAGTGAAGCAGTAAGAGCTGAAATAAGAGGGGCTTTTCCCAATAGAGTGGACATGGCAAAGATCACATCATGTAAGCAAGCAGCAACAGAAACTGTAGACAATTATCAAGGCAGATTGCATGTTGTTTTCAATGGAAATAATGGCATTGAAGAACCAGACAGAGGTCCTAATGTCACTGCCTGGGAAAGTCATCTGACAAAATATTTCATCGATGGATTGCTCCCTCCACTTGCTTTAAGGGTAAAGGACACATGCATGTGCTTGCCAGATGCCCATTTGACTGCCAAACATGCAGAACAAAGGCATAATGCAGAGCTTGAGGTAAAGGCAAAAAAGACAAAAAAACAGCAGCAGGTACAGATAACTCTAACCCAGACTGGGGGGGGGAGGAAACAGCACCAAGAGGGGCCTACGGATGGGAGGCCAGAAGAAGAAACAGGGGCAGAGGAGCATCACAAGGAAGAGGAGGTTGTTTTAGGTGCAGAAATGTTGGACACTGGGCAAAAGACTGTCTGGAGGAAGATGAAGAGAATCAACAACGCTTTCGGCAGACCAGAGGACGAGGTGCTGATGAGCCATCAGATTGACTAGAGGACGGGGGGGAGAAAGTATGCATGGAGGAAGGAGAACACCCTCGGAAGAACAGAAGGGGAGGTAGTGCTTGTAGCAATGAAGAAATACACATGCATGCCGCATATTGCAATGAAGAACAGCTTGGTCTACTAACTCCTACTAACGTACATTCTATAATAGATGCTACAATTAAGAGATTAGAGGGAAAACACCACAAATAGGTACTTATGCTAGTTACAGCAGTGAGACCTTTAAGAAATTACCCACAATGAAACTAATGGTTGCATCTACTCCCATCATACTTATTGTTGATTCAGGAGCCACATCGCATGCTTACATTTAACAGCTTTCCTGATGCAAAACTTAGTGGTAGGTGGGTGTATTCACAGGGGGTCTCAGGAGTGACTATGACGGAGAATTTTACGGTGCCTTTAGCATGCACACGTGTCAGATAAAGAAGGGCTTCATCAAACAAAAAAGTTTAAACACTCGTTCTTGATATCAAGGAATTGTCCATTCAATCTGTTGGGGAGAGATTTGATGATAGCATTGAACATTTGCTTGATGTCTATGCCAGAGGATGTTAAAGTTTCCTTCAGGGAACATGTAGCTTATAAATTGGTACACGCAGACCTTTGCTTTTTGTGGATCAACCACTTGGATGCAGAAAAGTTGAAATCATTAGCTTGTGGACTGACATCGACTGACTCTGATTATATGTCTGCTGAACATTTTCATGTCGCAGCACATTTATCAAACGGGCCCAATACTGACTTTGAAGAAACTTTTTATGACAATAATGATGACAAGACTGATTGGTCTACGTTGTTTTGGACTACAAGCAACAAGGTGTGTCACCTCAGTAAACAAATGAGCAGAGAAAATCATTCACTATTCCAGGTTCATTTCCTCACATCTCTTTGGCTAAACATGTTACTGATCGGTGGCAAGACTTGGGTTCATTTGTAGTAATGTGTAATCATCTTCCTGATTGGCAGCTAACAAAGATACCGGATGTGTTGTATTCTCCTGCTTATGGTGTATATAGAAATAACCTTGCACGACTGACTGTTTCTACTGTCTCTTCCACATCACTATTCAGCACAGGCAGCAGAATTGATAGCATTGACTGAAGCATGCAAATTGGCGGAAGGTAAAACAGTAACTATTTGATCAAGATCAAGTTGCTTTTGGAAGCTATTTTGCATCCCACAGCAATTGCAGTTTGCAAATGTGCAGCTCACACATGTATCACTGACAGTCTCTTTGGGTAATGCCAGAGCTGATGCGGCTGCAAAAGCAGAATCACTCTTGCCACTCGCCAAAGACGTTCCTCAACTCCTTCATCTCTCACCACCTCCTACATTAAAAGAGGTTCAGGATGCGTCTTCCCCTAATGATAATGCAGCATGGCAGCAGGCAAGTGCAGTGCTTAAGGATGGCATTTGTATAGGCCCGAATGGCAACCCATGCCTTCCTTCAGCTTTGTTTCCTGCCTATGCTAAATTGACACATGGTTTGGACCATGTTGGAACAGTTGAGAACTCCAAGAGCACACACATCCTCTAGGGTACATGACTTGCTTTGACCTAAATCTTCAAGAGTACATATTACACATACACGTCATGTAAGAGAACACAACCCCATGAACAACTGACTGAGTGGGGGAGGGTGAAAATGAGCACCTCCCTCCCACCTGTAGCCGTGTCAAGACTCCTACAAGCAGGCCAGGAAGAGCTTGCCAACAGAAGGAGAATGGTGTGGCTCTTGTTATCTGGAATGTTAGTGATTCTCAGTATTGTGTTACACCATAAAAGTTCGACTGATTGTCAGACCAATGACAATATTATGTAATGTAATGAATTTATCAATGTATATGTTTGATAAAAAGGAGGGAACTGTGGTGGAAAATTCCTAAGTATGTGCAATAGTCATAAGATATTGTTTAAGGAAACAGCACCAAGAGGGGCCTACGGATGGGAGGCCAGAAGAAGAAACAAGGGCAGAGGAGCATCACAAGGAAGAGGAGGTTGTTTTAGGTGCAGAAAAGTTGGACACTGGGCAAAAGATAAATTCAAGGTTGATGATTTAGGAAGTGACCAGGTCACAAGGTCCCTATTAAGTCACACTACTAAGTTTCCTTGGAGAATCTTTAGTTTCTTTGTTCCTCAAAAATGGAGATAAGAGAATTGTATTTAGGTCCTGTGCTTAGGCTTCATGTTGGTTCACTTCAGCAGACCTGCATGTCACTCTGACTGAACTGACCCTCTGTGCACAGAAGAATAAAGACGACTCTTAAATCGTCAACAACAGATCTCCCATTTCATCTGCTCACTAGTTTGTTAGTTTTTTCCGTGACAATCTTATTTTATTTATTTTTTTAAAATAAATTATACCCAGCATTTATTTGGAACTGTCGGTTATTTATCAACATATACACCTACACCCATTGTTTAAATGGGGCCCCCCCAACTACAACCAACTTGTTAACTATCAAAGCCATAGTTAGAAATCTAAGTCCAAAGACAACCTCCATCTTTATATTTCTAATTTACCATCATCCACTGGCAGCACTTTCGATTCTTACAAAATCTATCTCTATATATCTCATTTCACAAAAGTTGGTTAAATTAATGTTTTGTTTTGACTCAAGTGGTCTTCCTGTGGTTTTGGTTCATTTTAATACAAGCCTGAACTAAAAGCTATAAAAAAACAGAGGTTGGAATCCAGCAAAGCAGGAATCTGCATGAGGGGAAATCTGTTGGTGTTTTATTCTATAATTTGTACCTCCAGCTGTCCTTTCTCTGTGGTGGTCTGACACAGCAGCACTTTGAAGGGCAGGATGGCCACAGCAGGTCTGGGCAGGGTGGGGGGATATCTGGAGCCTTTACATGGAATACACCTGACAGGACAAAAACAGAGTCAACAGGTTTAATGAATAAAATACAAAAGATGATAAAGGAAACACGGCGACTCAAAAAACTCAAATTTCACACTTTTTTGTTTAGTTTCACATCTACCCTCCTTTACCAAGTAAAACCGAAACTATCAGTGTGCTTCATTCCTGTAACACAATAGAAATATTTCAAAAGACAAACTAAACTCCTCAGATGTAAAAGTCTCAGCCGACAGGAAGACAGAAGCTGCTGTGGAGATGAGACGCAGCAGGAAGTTCACCTGAGCTGCTGAGGGTTCTCGTGAACCCCAACCACCCAGTAGTGGTCTGACTTGCTCTTGCAGGTCTCTCTGGTGTTGCAGACCGGCGTCCATGTGTTGCCCAGGGAGCGATTCATCATCCGCACCATCCCCTCCGAGTCCACGTAGCACGGCGTTCCTGAAAAACCAGAACCTGGTTGTCATCTTACAATTCTACAGTATGAAAAAAAAGCTAGTGTAGTCAATGGGAAAAGCTGAGAAGATCATTCACTTCTGTTACTTGAAGTGTCTTAAAATGACACTCCACTGTCCATATGAACACAGATGTATTTCTTGTTAAGTAGTGCAGTGCCCGTAGGAAGTATGGATTCCTATGGAAAAGTGGAAATTTAAGTACATTTTTCATGTTTAAATGAGGGCGTGTAAGGGTTTGGTAAGACAAGGACATACATTGAGATAAGAAGAGAAATGCAAATACAGTTACTGTAAGAAAAAGGCTATAACTTATGTTGAAACGTGGGATCTCAATTAACATATGTTATGTTATTGTTATTGTTGTTATTGTTATGTTATTGTATTGATAGGCCAAGTAAAACCAGACCAATGATAAATGTCTCACTTCATAATTTTTCCTGTATAGTGTATTGACCTGTGCATGTTAATGTTATACGTGTTATATAAATGAGCTTTGTTAAATA
This sequence comes from Lepturacanthus savala, assembly GCA_030544235.1. Taxonomy (NCBI): domain Eukaryota; kingdom Metazoa; phylum Chordata; class Actinopteri; order Scombriformes; family Trichiuridae; genus Lepturacanthus; species Lepturacanthus savala. Next base: position 22,115,416 of record CM060462.1, on the reverse strand, counting down.
ATGAGTTTAGGCCCAGATTCTGTTAGGTGATAGTGCTGGGATATTCTGGCGTAGGACCTGTGTTAGCATGAGGATTAAGTAGCAGCTAAACCAGCTAACATTTTAGCGTCCACGTAGCCAACCTAACGAAAATTATAATTAATATGAAAATACTTTCGTTAGGTTGGCTGCATGATCAGTGCAGGAAGAAACGGGACAACAGAGCTTTGAATTGTAACAAAAGTGCTGGGAAGCAACATGAGGAGGAGCTGTGATATGGAGCTTTACACTGTAATTAAAGTGCTACCCAAGTCTATGGGATTTTAACTTTTATTTATAATAATGATATTTTGAATATCTATAAAATAAATTACACAAAAAAGGATACACACCATTGTGTGATACATAAGCTATATCTAAAACCTGAGGTTGCTCTGACTAACAATCAGAACCAAAACCACACAAAAACTCCTTGCATTTATAGGTAAATATATAAGTATCAATACATTTTTAATGGGAAATTGACATATTTACCCTCGGCAGTAAACCCGAGCCAGGACAGGTGGGCTTTTCGAGACAGTGGGAGTGGTTCTCCACTGATGGTTTGTCTCTTCCTTCGACCGAGCTGCAGCAGCTGGACGCCGAGCGCCTGTTCACCATCAAAACCTGTAGCTGAAGATGTGGAAGAGAAATGACAATGACGTCAGGATTTAACCATGATTTATATAAATACAGAACATAGTGTATGATGAGATCATTTCCAAACAAAGAACATTTCTGTACATATTTACACATTTCATACAAATAACTATATCCATGTCAAACATATAATTATTGTCAAACATATAATTATCTTAGGAGACATTAAAAAAATAAATGGATACAATAAAATAGTGACATATGGTTTGCTTTTAAACATATTCTTAATTTTCTATGTGGAATATCGTATTGTTTAACCCGTTAAAATTCTAAACATAAATTGACTGACTCTTCTGTAGTCACCTCACATGTTGTAGATTTCTTTTGATACCAGGTTTAAATACATAACCGTTGTGATTGTAGAGATATTCCATATATATTATCATTTATAGCAGTTAAATGGTTTACTGCAACATATTGTTGATTAATCAATAAATCGATTGTAAGTATATTAATCTGCAACCATTTTGATAATCCATAAATTATGAACGTAATTTTTCAACAAGGATTTGATGGTTACCAGGTTCGTAAATGTAAGAACTTTACTTATTTATTAGTGTTGTATGATATTAAATTCTAAATGGGCAGATACTGCACTGTTCATTTGACAGAATGAAACATTTTAATGATTTCTGATTTAATGATCTCCTGGAGCAGTAGTAGTGGAGTATATTCTGTTTTATAGATCAAATGACTAAATGATTATGACTAAATGTTTGTTGTATTTATTGTAGTCTGGTCAGTATCTGTGTGTGTGTGTACCCCGGTGGTAGACTATGAGCAGCTGCTCTCCATGTGCAGCCATGCAGACCACTGGTCCCGGGAGGCTGAACACTTCTCTCTGGATTCCTCCGATGGAGAACAGCCGGACCGTCAAGGTGCTGGTGGCCACCGCCGCCCAGCCCTGACCCAGACACAGCGCCCTGGCGTCCTCGCCACTTGGCAGGTCCACCATCCACTCCTTGTTGGTGTCCCATGACGAGAAGTGGAGGCACTGCAGCTTACTGGGAAAGGAGAGAGGGAAGCAGCTTAATTCAGCGTTTTATGAGGCCTGGGATGGAAATACAGCATAATGCGTTGAGTGGCTATGGTTACTGGAGGTTAGAATAACAATGTGCCTGTATTACGATCTCTGATAGCTATGAATATTTCATATAAAAGTATGATCAAAACACAGAAAATGGAAAGACAACTGTTTTAATCCAATATTAAAAAGGGACAGTGTCAAAACTGTCATAATGGTGTAAGCCTAAAAACTCGGTATCAGTTTAAAAAAAAAAAAACATGCTATCAACAAGTTTTATATTCTAGGTGGAATAAATATTTAAAATTTAGCATTCTTTTACACAGGTCGTGGAGGTCATCTCGTGTCCAAAAAAATGCAAATAGATTTTTAAATGACAAGTTTTTGATTTCCTCATCTTGCTCACCATTATTTGTCACTGACCCAAAAATACTGATTTCAGCTTCTCAAATGTGAGGCTTTGAAGCTTTTCTGCATCACACATGACAGTAAACTAAATATTTTAGATTTTGAACCCTTCAGACTAAAATAAAAATGTTTTGATCATTTTCTGATATTTTAGTAAGGAAAAAGAAACTCCTGCACCCTGTCCATCAATAGCAAAAAATCGGTTTAAATGACATTTTGTTCTTCAGACCTTCATCTGGCAGTTTTGGGAGTCAGATAAACCACCTGATGAAGGTTTAAGGACTGAAATGTCGTCACCTGTCTACTGCCTGGGTGTGTACAACTTCTACTTTTGATATTTTATGGACAAAGTCAGCAAAACCAACCTGCAGATTAATATCTAAATAAAATAATCTTTGGCTGCAGGTAAAGAAGTTGCACCTGGCGAGCTCCTCTGTGCTGGGGCAGGCCAGCAGCACAGCCTCCTGGGAAATATCGGCAATGGTGTGACCCAGTGTGTTGGTGAGGTGCATGGCGTGGTGCACGGCCGAGTCGTGGAACTCCACATCAATAGCATTGTCCTGCTCGTCGTTGTAGCCACGCACGATTCCAACCGAGTTCCACATCTGAAAAGGTACAAATAACAAGAAGACATTAGAAACTCTGGGAGGTTATACTACATGAGCTAAATGCTAACATTAGCATGGTAAGGAACACAACGCAAACATGCAGATAAGATTCTGTTCATCATCTTAGTTTAACATGTTAGAATAATAACATTTGCTGATTAACGTATTATAAAATACTCTGGGATTGTTATTAGCCACAATATAAGAAATGGTCATTTTACATATGTATAGACTGATCATTATAATATGTACCTTTGTGAGGTTGGAGACAGTTGGCCAGATACTGACTGCAGCTGTCATTAATTCTTATATATTCTTGTTATATTTAATGTTGTCCTTTTGTATTTTAGATTCATCCTCAACACAACTGATCCAATAGTCGAGATATTTTAGTTTGAATCAAAGTGTTGGAAAAAATAGGGCAGAATAGCAATAAAGTCTGTAACATTTCATCAAACAATTCAGTTGACTCAAATAGCTTAAAGCTTCAAAGATCCAGACAAACTCCTGAGTTGGATAAAGACTATAGCAGTCCTCTATAGGAATGATTCTACATTCTGTCATTGGGGAATTATAGTGATTTATTTAATTACTTAAATTAAATTTATTTTATTTATTTAATTACTTGAGGCACCTCCTCAAGGACTCCTGTGGGTCCCTAGACCCCACTTTGAGAACCACGGTCTTAAAAAGTACAATTTACATGTGCAAGTAAAGTTTTAACTGTTTACTTGCACATGTAAATTGCACTTTTTGGCACCAATACCACACCCCCTTATGGCCTTGCCTAACACATTTTCTGTGGGAAACGTATGTGTATGCCAGGATCAAACCTGTCGCTGCATCCTACCATGAAGCGGTGGGTGAGATGTGCCGGGGTGGATCCTGGCTGAAAGGCCTTCTGGCCCGGCGTCGGTAGCGGTCCGTCATAAACGGGGCGCAGAGGAACCGGTGGGGCAGCGACCGGTACCACAGCACTGCCCGTCTCATCATCATCCCTGAACCCGTCCTGACCAAGCCTCAGAGAACCCGTGTCTGAAGGGTGGAACACGTCAATATGGAGTCAGACGACTTAGTCCTCATTAACCACAGACACACATTCAACGTTGATTTCCTACAAAGCTGAAAGCAGATGCTATGTGGATATGTAAGGATTTGATTAACAGATTAGTTGCTGGACAGAAGCTTAACCTGGACCAATTCTGATAATCTGTTATTTACGTAATCATTTAAATACCAAACATATGTCATTTCAGCTTCAAAAAATTTGAGAAATGTTCATCGTGGTCACATACAGACAGGGGAGTGAATGAGGGACTTGGATTTAGACTTGGACAGATTTTACTGTCATTCAGGTATACACAAGTGAATACTGAACTAAATTTTGTTGCATTGACTCAGCACAGTGGAAAAATGTTAAAACATGACAAAGTATATGAATAATTATAAATATATATTGTGTAAATAGTAAAAACAAAAAGTTATATGCTGTACAAATGTAATGTGCTGTACAATATATTCTACCAATGTGCAGAAATATAAACTCAGATAACTAATACTAAAGATGGATTTGTAGTTCAGCCGTTTGTCTTCACTCCTGCTCCAAACCCTTACTTCACTCACCCAGTGAGTTCTCATCGTCCAGGATGGCCGCTCTGTTCCTGATCCGCCCTGCTGTAGGAATCAGGAAGTCGTCCTCGCCGTCGTCGTCGTCCCCGGCAACAGGTTTTTTAGCTGGAGAGTTGGTGTCACTCAGACCTTCATCCATGATTCTGTCATCATCATCGTCATCAAACAGGTCATCATAGTCCTTCACTGGCTTCTTTGCTGGCACCTGATGAAAGACCAGTGACAGTTATTTAGCAGAACTATTACAACCTGGTGTTAAAAAGTAGAAAAACATGTTAAAAAAAATAGGAAGATTTATATTTAAGCATAAAAACTTTATAACCGGTACGATAATCAAGAGGAATAATTAAAGACAGGAAATCCTCATTTGACGTCCCTGACTGTTTTAAGTAGAGCTGCAACAACAATTTTGATAATCGATTAATAGATTCAAGTCAGTGATAAAATTCTCCAAATTCTCTGGTTCCAGCTTATCAAATCTGATTATTTTCTTGTTTCTTTAGTCTTCTATTAGTAAACTGATGATCTTTGATCTAGTTGTTAGTTGCAGACCTAGTTTTAAGACAGATCTGAAAAACTGTAAAGCCCTCCTTTAATCGGTGCTTTACCTTGCTGATGTCGGTGCTGGAGGTGCTGAGTCCGTCCAGGAGGCCCAGGCAGCCCTCGGTGTCAGTGTAGGCGATCTGGCTGCCTGACGGGTTCCAGGCCAAACCGCACACAGTGAAACCTTTCTCATGTTTCTGCCTGCAGCAGAGTGGAGAAAACATCAGCTGACTGAATGTTTCCTACTTAATGGAAAACTAAGACACCACAATGAGCAGTTGCTGCTGATGTGTAGTGCAACCCGATTTTTAGTTCCTGTGTTAACGGTTAAAGGGATAGTTCAACATTACTGAAAATTCACCCATCGTCATGATTCCCATAGTCACAGCAATCGGTGCTTTACCCTTTTTGTCGACATAAGCCGTTTCCAGACCAGCGGAGCAAAGCTGTGAGCTGGTATCAGCAAGAAAGGTAAAGCAGATATGATGATATGAATCATGATGATAAGTTTTCAAAAATGGTGAACTATCCCTTTAACAGGTCAGTGCAGCCAAGCCGTTCATATGATGATTCAAGCAGGCATCCAGTGTCTCCCAGTTGTTATTATAGTAATAATGTTAGTATCAAAAAGACAATTTAATTTAAAATTTCACCAGCAGTCATCAACATTTAAATTCATAATTTAATTTTACTTCTGTAAATTCAGACTCCAACAGTCAGTTTTTGTCCTTTCAGAAATTCCAGTTCATACCTTTCCACACACAGTTTGGTGCCGACGTCCCACACGGTCAATGAACCCCCCACACTGCCGGAGGCCAGGAACCGCCCACATGGAGACCAGGCCAGCACGTTGATCGGCTGAAAAAAAGGGGTATTAAAATATTAGTAGTATTCATGTTTTACCTATAGAACCATCTGCCATCACTGCCATATTTGGAATAAATCCACCAGATACTTACTTTAACCACCAGGCAGAGAACATGAATGCATTTGCCTCTCTCATAGCGAGGTGATTAATATTCTTTAAGTGGAAGGAGAAACTTTCCCCACCTTTAAGATGTGGATCAATGACCTTCTACACCAGTGGTTCTCAAACTTGTTCACATCAAGAACCCTTTCACTCAAGAAAACTAGACCATGGACTCCATCTCATAAAATTTAAGATGTTTTATAAAAGAAAGAGTCAGAAGCCCAAGGACAAAATTATGGAAGACTGAAACAGCCATAAACAATAAATAAATGACTGAGAATGTGAATAAATATAGTGTGTATCGTGTGTGTTTGTTTATTTGGACCTCACCTGTGTCAGCAGATCATCTGACAGCGTAGTCACATGATCCCAGGACCCTCGCTCGTACAGGTTCACCTTGTTCTCAACTGGAACTGCTAAAAACTGCTGGAACACACGAACAATTACTTATCATGTTGGGCTATAAATTGACTGTTCGGATTATAGTTTACTATATACTGTACTACTATAATAACAGTGTTTTTTATGATGAAAACAAAATCAAATCAATGTCCTTAATGACTGACTGCGATGAAATTAAATAAATAATAATAAATAATTTAATTAGAAATTACTTACGTTTTTTTCGTCACAGACTTTTAAAATTACAATCAAAAAAGTGCCTTCACTGGATGCACATTACTTAATACTTAATTACTTAATTTTGTGAAGCCTAGTGAGGCAACTGTGTTGTGATGTTGGGCTTTAAATAAAATTGAATTGAATTACTTGCATTTCTCCTCCAGCGCTGCTGCCAGGTGTGTGTGTGTGTATTGTTACAGATACCTAGGTAGAATGCTTTTGACATTACTATCAACCTGTTAAAGACTAAAAGACTACTGACTAAAAGTAGACTAAAATGCAGGACATTTTCTGTTGACTATATACAGTATGACTAAAACTAATATGAGCAGGGAAAATCACTGAACAGTTAACACTGGCTCATACATACACTGATGAGATCATAAGTAATAATCTGTTCATTAAATCACAGCAGGTTCACCCATTTATTTGATGCAAATAAGAGTTATGTCACTGACCTTGGCCGTCCCGGGCTGCCATGCCAGGCGACTCAGAGATTTTGCGTTACTAACGTCATTGCTCTTCTGCAGCAGAGGCCAACTGATCACCTGAGTCTGAAAGGACACAAAGCAGATCAGTGTCTGACACACTGGCCACGTAATAACTAAATAACATGTAATAAATAAATAAGCATTCATGTACCTGCTCCTCAATATTCCACACCACGACAGAGCCGTCACAGCTGGCCGACGCCTGATAGAGAAAAAAAACACAAGGTTTATAGATTAAAACACTTGTTACTTATACAAATATTATACAGTGATAACTGAACATTCTGGGTAGAGGCAGTCAATAATTCACCATTTATCAGTTGTTGCATGAAATTATTTTATGATGTAGGCCCTGATAGCTGTGCAGCTATTTGAAAATAAGAATTAACCCACCAGGAACTCATCCTTAGGGTCAAAGGTCACACTGAGGACAGGAGCTTCGTGGCCTCTGAGTGTTTTCTGTTGGCTGCTGTCGGACACCTCCACCACTTTAACCATGAAGTCGCTGAGGAGAAAGAGAAGAATTAAAGAATAAACGTGTATACGTTGGCACGTGTGAACAATCCACGCTCACACGAGTGGCGGCTGGAGGCTTGAAGGGAAAGAGCACGTCAGACGTGAGCTGACATGCGTGAAAATTGTCAAATCGATGAACAAGAGAATCAAAAATAATCCTGATTTTCTCCATCCTCCACCCTGCGAATCTGCCCTAACAGCCTCAGATGTCTGATTTTTTTTTTCTTTTTTTCCACAATCAATAAGACAACAGAAATGACCAGTGCAAAAATAGCAGCATCAATGAAGTGTCATGCTCTGTGCTTTTATTGCTGTGATAAACCCGTTTAGGGAAAATCAATTCTGGCAGCGAACAGACGTTTCTTTCTGATCAAGACTAATCATAAACTGATCCAAAGTGCTGCTGTGTCTGCGGCGTAGAAAATATCACTCCAGCTCATCGCTGTGTGCAGCTCATTCTGTACTGGAAGAGCAATAATGAGCATAATGGGCTGCTATTCTCATAATATGCACAACGCTGAACACAACAGGCGCATTACGCACGGCAGCTGCACCGGCCGACGCCACGGGAGGAGCCGGAGTGGAGCGGCGTGATCAGCCTGACAAGATGAGAAGTGACATTTGATCGTCTTTCAGCTCTGATTCTTTAGAGATCACATCACTGGTGCAAAATATCTCAGGATGATTCCCAGAATCTGCTCAGGCAGATGGACACAGTCTAAAAACATGATAAATAAGCCATTTATATATATATAGTAGTTTGGTTTACATGGGATCTTAAAATAAATCACACACACTTACAGGAGACTTCCTATTTGGTCTGAATGTTAGTGAAATAAGTAAAAATTTCCCTTTGATATTACTAATAATTAATGAGAATAAACACAATTTAAATTAGTTTATTGTCCCAAAAATGTATGAAATCTGCCAAGTCTCTCCCCTATCCCTAACTTAATTGTTAGTACACACATAGACACACGTACATACACACACACACGTACACTGACAATAGTAAGAAATTATAAAATACAACAGTTCACATACAACAATAAAGTCCTGGATTTATCTCCATTATTGTCCCTGGTGTCAGATATTTGCAGAAATCTGGACAATAATATCTCTGTATTCTTATTAAACCTAAGATACATATAAAGGATGAAAAAACAGAGGTTTAAACAGTGATATTCACTGTATTTACCATCTTAAAAGTCAGTGGAGTTTGCGAAGAGACCATTTTTATATTGTGTGTGAAAATAAGAGCATTGCATCACAATCATCACTCGAATGATTTTCTTACCAGAGGCCACATCACACCACCTCTGGTTTGCCTTTGTCTATAAACAGATAGCATTTCCTCTGGCTAAATGATCCCATTCATCCCAGACACTCATCTCAACTTTGATCATATCTCTGTGACATTTTCGTGGATCCTGCAGTGGCAGATTCAGCTGAACTGATGAAACTAGCAGCAACATCAAGAGCTGAGAAATGAGGACTCTTATTTATTAAAAAACATGAGATGATCCTGGTCACAGATTCAGTCTGTATTAATAAAACGATTGCTTCATGTTGGCCTGCACATGCATGTCACTCTCCTTTCTTTGTCTTTGCATCTCCTATAAATACATGCTACAAAGCCATCTGAGAAATTAAAAGAGAATAAAACCCATCATTCTGTTTTTCAAAGGTGATCAGAATTAGAAACATGTCCAGTGTTTTCCAGGTCATTCTACAGGATTAGAGGCCTGTCTGAGTACCTGGAGCCGGCGGCAACTCTGGAGCCGCTGCTGTTGAAGGTGACGTGCGTGGCGTTGGTGGTGAAGCGGGTTAGGATGCCGTCAGGATCCCCGTCTGGGAACGTGTGGACCTGGACTGTGTTGTTTGAGCTGGCAGTGACCAGCTTGTTGTTCTGTGGAGGAAAAGACAGAATTACAGACAGGGTTCCTGCAGGTTTCATCAATTAAAGTTAAGTCTTTTTAAGACCTTTTATATATAAAACTCAATACCTATTTCACAGACCTATCTGCAAGGAAGTTACAGAATAGTTATAGAATTTAATTATTAAATGGATCTGTCATCTTTGCAATTATGTAAACAGCATACGTGTTGTATTTTATTTCCATCTGTACTGTAGCAGAGGGGAAATATAAAGTAGAATCACATGGAAATACTCAAGTCAAGTACCTTAAAATCATACTTGAGTAAATATATTTAGTTACCGTCGACTACAGATCACAGCTGCCATTTTTACATATAGCAAAAGGTCTAGGAATCAATTAAAAACCGACAGAAAACCGACCTTGAGAGCCAGAGAAAAGGCCTTTTCCCCGACAGTGATGAACTTTGGGTCGTCATCGTCCAGACCCTCCCATATCCGGACATCTCCATCATTTCCGCAGGTTACAATGAACCTGAGGAAAAGATTTGATCATGCTCAGATTTGGGCAGTTTTGTTCAGGAGCAAAAGTCATAAAGAATCAAAAGTGGTTGAACAACTTTCAAAGGATTGTGACAATTTATAAAGTTAAGATGGTTAATAAATGGTTGAGCTGAATTCAGTGATCAACTTTGTCTAATTCTATTTATCAATAAATGAATGTTTCATATTTTTTATAATGAACACAGCTCAATAACATATTTTTAGTAGATTTAAGTAAGACAAACATAGAAAATCACCAGTCTTACTGTCAAGCCCCAGACATAATTTTCAGTTTTCCTGCGGTAAATGATAATTAAAATAGAATATCGCTACAACCATAAAGGTTTATCCAGCTTTATCTGGTATCAAAAGAAATCTACATGTGAGGTGACTACAGAAGAGTTAGAATCAATTTATGTTGTAACAGAGCAAATATAGTTAGAATATTCAAACAGAACCTAACATTGGGTTTTACTACAGAAAAAATACTTTATTTAAAACTTGAAACAATAACAAACTGATCCATCTAAGGAAAAACAAGCTTGAAATAAGAAATTATCTGCAATGCAAAGTTCAATGATTAAGATAAGAGTTCAAAGACCAATTATTTGTCAATAAAATCAAATAAGTCACACTGAGGATTATTACAGAACATTAATATATTCTGTAAGATCTTTAAAAATGAGATTATAAAAGGACCCGATAAATAATCAAGCAAAACAATAGTGCTTAGTTGCAGCCCTATTCCTGATATTATATTAAACTATTTTCTTATTGTATCGAATATGTGGATATTGATGATATATATTGATGCTCGAACAGTAACATTGTGTTTTACTACAGATAGAAATACTTTATTTAGTGTTGTAGGTGATGTTTTTCTCATGTGATATACACTTTTCACAATACGTTAGTGATATTGTGATTTACATAAGTGCTTTTCCCATTTGGTCTGAAATTTAATGAAATAAGTGAAAGTTTCCTTTGATATTTCTAATACTTAATGAGAAAAAAAAAACATTTTAATTAGTTTATTATTTATTACCCCAAAAATGTATGAAAGCCTCTCACAATATCCCTAACATATTGTAGTCTACTTATAAAACTCAATGCTGCCTGTGTATTAGAGATTTGTGGGGGGGATTTTAACAGGTTAATAGCTCAGTAAATAACTTTCTGCACATCATTATAGTTTCTGTAGTTTCTAACATGACAACTGAGGTGACAACTGTGATTTCAGCCAAAAAGCTGCTAATGGTGATTCTGTTGTAATGAAGGAGCCATATTGAAACACTCTAATGACACTCATGTCCCATTAAAGTTACGATAATATGAAAGTAGACAGCAACATACTTCCCAGTGTCATCGAAGCAGACCTCGGTGTGTCCCTCCGAGTGTCCGTAGCGCATCGGCTTCCTCTCTGAAGGCATTTCAACAAACCGCCAGACTGACGAGAAAACAGGAAAACAATACGATAAATAAACTTAACAGGAGATATCAGGACGTTTCTGACACATGTGTACAAAGCATGTCTCGATTCAGATGTGAAATATCCGAGCAGATCTGCTGACCATTAAAAACAAAGCAGCTAGCTGAGCTATTTAAAACTCAATCGACACGTTAACAAACAGAGTTTAAATCGTGACGACGTGTTAAATCTCAAAACAACCGTCAGTAACAAGTTAGAGCTGATTGAGCGGTTTTAGAAAGAGAAAAGAGACTTACTTATCTTCTCCGGTAACTTCACAGACTCGCTTCTCTTCTCCTGAATCTCCCGCGCTGCGTCGGAAACAAGGAAACGCAGCGTCACAATTCCCGCCAGCTACGTCATGACGCAGCTTGACACCGAAACGTGGAAGCCTGTTTCCGCCACTGGGATGAAAACAAATAACTTTATTGGTCAAATGTGGATCCGTACTAGATATTATAAACTTTCTCAATATTTAGACATTTTTGCTTTGTTACTTTATATTTTCTATCTGTTAGGTCAATATTTACGCTTATTATCTCAATATTTTAACTTATTATCTTAATACGTAGTCTTGTTATCTTAATATTTTGACTTATCTCAATGCTTAGGCTTATTATTTCAACATTTTGAATTTTTATTTTAGTATTTCTACTTTTTTCTCAATATTTAGAGTAAGTATTTCGATATTTCAACCTATTATCTCAATAGTTAGACTACGTATATCAATAATTTCACTTCTGTCTACACTATCTAAAAACAATGAGAACATTTATCAATATTTGCATTTAGACCTATATACAGCTCCTTGTCATGCATCATGCAAGGTAAATATTCATTAGTCTGCAGATGTGCAGAATGTCCAAATTAAATCTCTTTCTAATGAGCTGCTGTTCAGACACTTCCATGCTACGACAAAACTGGATTATGTCTTATTAATTTCTAATGTAGTTGTAATAGTAGCCATTGTCTGTGACTGTGTTTAATGATACTACATGTGTTTTTGGTAAATGGTAAATCAAAAATACTGCAATAAAGGTTAGACTGCCCACTGTCTGTTTATATAAAAGCATCTTCTCAAGATTATATATACATTTGTCAGTTATGTATTATCCCTGGGAATATGTATATCACTCCCAATATAAAAAAAACATTATTCACTTACACTTGCTTTTTAATGATTTAGTCATTTAAATATCTAATTTAATATGGAGTGTAGTGTATGTACCCCTTGACTCCTAAGCCTGGTGAAGCTGACCTACTATTGGTCCACTCTCCACTCGCCTGGTTGAGCGCCATCTCAGAGGAGAATTTGATTAGTGCAACAGGAAGTGCTCTGTTGGCAGACAGCTGGATGTCTAAATATTACATCCCTGAAATCTAATAGTATTTTAGGCGACATACGGCTGTATGAACCATTCTCGGATATTATCAAACCATAAAAATTATTGCTTAATTCGCAGACTTGGATATCAAATGTATCATAAAGCTAATGTAACATAGACATTGGCTTTGAGCTTCTGAAAAATGATGCTCACTAACCGGATCATACAAGTCAACATTAATATTTCATGCATGTGGTTGAGTATAATCAATAGGAGTGGCTCCTGACTCTGTCCATTGACTGTGTTTATATGAGGGTCAAGTCACAGTCAGACGGATTAAACACAAAGATAGACTTCAACTCCGGCTTAGCTCTGACACATAACACATACTGATCAGATGAAGCTTTATGTTATTAGCACAAATTTGTCTTGTTTTCTATTACTTCTATTATCACACCTTTTTTAAAGGGTACCAATCGAAGCTATAGAAGCTGAGATACCTTAACTCTTAGGCCCTATTGGGCTTAATAAATTATGGAACTAAACCAACTTATAGCATCTATCCTTACACCCTCCCTGCCTGATAAATTGCCATTTCTTTCAAACTGCACACCTCCATTTTTTAACATAATCTTCCTCTGAAGACCAACCTGTCATTACCCTATTGTAGCATCATCAGGGTTATTTTAACAAACTTGAGCCACATAAGACATTATATTCACAGACGGAGCTGTACTCTTCATAAATCTGGTGATATAAACTGTCACATAAATTACTTTTTACAGTGAAAGTTATGCCTATTTCACATTTAACTTAAAGATAATATCGTCTCTCCAGCAGATACAATTTACTTAGAGCTGCAATAACTAGATTAATCAATTTATTGCCAATTTTTAAATGAATTGCCAGCTATTTTTATAATTGATTAATTGCTTTGATTTTTTAAGAAGAATGCTCTGATCTCAGCTCCTCAAATGTGAATATTTTCTTGTTACTGTAGTGTTTTATCATAGTACACAGAATATGTTTGGGTTGCAGACTGTTGGTTGAGACAAAAGTAGATATGTGAGGGTGTAAAAATTCAGCGACGATATATCCTGCTGTATGTTTAAGTGAAACAGTGAGACAGGATATCCATGAATGCAACAACAATGAAATGAAGAAACACCATGTTCACTCAATCATGTAAAAGGAATATATTTATCATGAGTACTGAAGTGCAAAAATCACATGAATGCATGATGAATATTTTATGCATTGTTTTGTATTCATACTAAAGAAGTCACCTTAAGGTAAATGGCAAAAAACAGCCATTTGGAGAGACTGAATGACACATGGTTCAATTGAAAATCTGAATTCCACCCCAATTACAGGTGGGAAATAGTCTTTTTCATGTCCTTATCTCTCCATTTGTTCTGCTGAAGCGTTGGCATTTAGAGGTGTCCTTTCCCAGAGAGCAGGATGACTTGTTTTCAGAGTGATACTTCAAAAGCCACATTTTCCATACCATTAGCCTGTCTAACTATAAGACGATAGCTGCAGCATGAGCAGACAGGGGCAAACAGAAGTTGTGCTGCACCGTTTATTCGGTCTAAAGATGGCAAAACCTGAGAAATACTCATAATACAGATGTAGTGTAAATGGCATTTATTGTTTTTTGTACCAGTGTTGGTGAATACAATATTTTCTTGGAGAGAGAATCAGAAAGATTCAAATATTTTGAAGATAGCATTTATAGTCTCATAGTGAAATGAACTCCAATCCACCATAGTTTTAAATAACAGATTTGAAAGGATCCACAAATGATGCTGAAACATCAAGTTATACAGCAGCTTTCAGCTGAAGAAGCAGTTAAACGGTGAAATGAAGTGAAACCTCTGATCACTGCTGCCATCTTGTGGCTGCAGAGGAGAAGGTAGTCCTGTCAAATTCTTGTTTTCCTAAGAACCTGCAGAGATTTGGAGTTTTTAAATCTTATTTGATCTCAGTTATTACAAATCTCTCTTTGTCTTTATGTCTTTCTCTTTCTCTCATTCACACTCATCGCCAGCCAAGTTCATGAACCCATTCTGTGAAGCAGACACAAGTTCAGGCAGAAGAACAGAGGGCTGTCTTGTCTTTGGTTTTCCTCGCTCTACTTTCCCAGGACATAAATGTGTCGAGTAATCCATCAGGCACAGTTCACAACCTCAGTCTTCATCCAAAGTCTCAGGAGAGAGATGTGGTTTGAATTTTGTGATTAGTTAGACATCAACTGCGTCCAAGGAATTTGAGTTATACGGCAATGTAAGAAAGGACCACTTGATCCTAAAGTGAAGAGGTCTAGAGGGGTTAAAAAAATGTTAAGTTGAAAAGTTAACGGAGAAAAGACCTTTTTCACAGTGGCCATATTTACTTGATGTAGTAGGTAAACACAGGTGGTACCAATGATGCTAATTAAGGTTCAGCAGAGCCTTTCCAGAGAACAAACAGCACAACAGCAGCACCTGACTCTGCCTTACCTGAATGTAATGGACCTTAATTAGTATCAGTGGTAACACCTGTGTTTACCTACTATTTCTTGTCAATATGGCTGATGTGAAAATATCATAAGATGTGGTCAGAGTCCTGTATATATACCTCTAATGAGGTCCAGCACCTTTCACAGCATTGGTTGAGTGTGGGATGAGACCATAGCAAAGCAACTCATTTTTATGGTATTAAGGTGCATGAAAGTATGTTTAGCCTTGGCCAGAGAGCAGCTATCATGTAAGATACTGTTCCCACAAGAGCTACGAGATCCCCGCCCACGTAAGACAACTCTGAATGTACTGAAGTTAAAAAAAAACAAAACATATACAACACAACTCTAACTTTATCAGTTAATATTACATAAAAATTGAGGGTCAATATGTAATGTATTGGTGACAGAACAAAGATAGTCTTTGTTCTGTTTAGGTTATTAAAACATGTGTTTTGCGGTTGTGTTTGCTTCTTAGCATATCATAGTCAGCTGTAGTGGTTGTTTTCTTAACATTAATAATAATAACAATAATGATAATGGAAATGCTTTTATTTATATAGCACCCTTCAGGTCATCCAGAATGCTTTACAGCAGGGGTCTCTAACCCTGGTCCTGGAGAGCTACAGTGGGTGCAGGTTTTTGTTCCAACCAAGCAGGAACACACCTGATTCTACTAATCAATCCATTAGGACCCTTGCTATGGAGCTTCATTAGTAGAATCAGGGGTGTTCCTGCTTTACAGAAACCATTATTTATTCATGTTCGTTCACAGCGGTGGTGGTAAACTATGTCTGTAGCCACGGCCCCTCTGAACACCACCAAGACCATTCATCCATTTTCTATCAAGGGGCACACACACTATTTACTCACTCATATACCTACGACCAATTTAGAGTCTCCAATCAACCTAAGCATGATCTTGGCCCTGTAGTTATCACAGTCAAGAAGGCAGGAAGCAGAAAACCTAAATCCAGGCTTTTAAGGTTCTCTTCAATACTAAACGCTGATTCAACATAAATCCAATCCATGATTCCCAGTTGTAGAGGGGGCATATTACCCTTTGTAGGTTTCCATGTTCTAACTATTGATGCATCAACACCAATAAACATTGAACAGACATTCGTTTGCTCTCCTAGTTTGGACCTTTGCCTTCTTGCCTTTGCTTGTCCCCTCTTTACCCATCATGGTATGAAGCCTCTTGTGAACTGTCACACGGCACAGGCCCCGTCACACTTGATGTGATACTGTTGGAGGTATTCCTTGAGCTGAGGCGGCAGGGGCAGGTTCTCTATGCCCTGGTATGTGGTACAGCTGCAAATCACGGCCCGGCACAGGTGCTGCAAGGGGAAGGGAAAGGTCCTTGGCAGCGGCTGGGAAAGCAGGGGTTCAAAGAAAAGGCAGGTGGCCGGGTCGCTGTAGTGTCTCAGTAGTCCTGTCACACTAGGATCCCTGTACATGCAGGGGTCACGCACGTCAAAGCTGAAACGCTTGCCGTTCTGCTCGATGCGAGCGTGCAGGGAGCGGCTATAGCGTCGAAAACTAACGGAGAAGAGGAACTCGTCCTGAGCAGAGTCTCGGAGCAGGAACGTTCCCTCTGGTTGACCCTCCAGGAGCTCCTCAGCCTCAAAGCGGTTCAACACCCCCCAGTAGCAAGGGCTGTTGTTGATCTGGAGGAGATCAGGGACCAGGTTATAGTCAGTGTGGTTGCAGCTGGCCTCTGCTCCCTCGTGAGGACAAGAAGTATCCCAGTCCTCCAGATTGGTGCTTTCAGGACCAGGGGAGCAGCAGATGTCCTCCCATGAGAGCGGCGTCTCGGGGGGAGAAGTGGACGATGATGACGAGACATTGGGTTTGAGCGGAGACTCCAGGTCCTTGAGGGCACTCTGGTTGGTGGCGTGATTTTTTATAAGGTGCCAACAGCGGGCGAGTTCAGACTTGGGTGAGAAAGGACACTTGTCCTGCATAAGCTCCGACACATGGATCTTGCGTTTGGACCAGAAAAGCACAGAGAAAGGCCGTGAGGAGCCCGGTGGGTGGTGGTGGTGATGGTGATGGTGGAGGTGATTGTGAGAGCGCAGTGGTAAACACTGCCCCACAGCATCCTGGAATTTCTGCCGAAGCGAGCGCCGGGACAAGGCCTTTCGACACGCCACGTCGATTTCTGCAGATGTCAATGAGTCCCCGAGTGTGCTGCAGCTGCACTTTCTCTCCCTGCGCCTCCTCGGACAAGATGTCGACCGCACGCCCAGCTCTTCCAACTCCTCCGCCTCGAGCCCTCCTGTACTTGACCCATTGAGAGAGCTCCGCGAGCGCTTCTTCCCTCGCCAAACATAGCTATCAGCGCTCCAACTGCGGAGGCCAGATTTGGGACGAGTGTCTGAGCCGCGTGGCTTCTTCTCTGACATGGCGGCTTCCTCTTCTCTCTCTGTGACAAATGTACAAACAAACACCCGAGTCAAGACAGGATCACATAACCTTATATCATTCTCGCATTTATGAAGCTGCTTGAAAACCAGAAATGAGCATTGCAGCTTTTGCCAAAAAACATACTTTTCTCGCCAAAAAGAGTCCCTGTAGTCCTAAATACAGCATTAAAAGTCCTCAATGGTGCTGGGTGGACCTCTTATGATTAGATCTACTGTCCTCTCTGGCTTTATAGTGCTTTAAACCAGTGGTTCTCAAATTGGGGCCCAGGAACCCCCAGGGGTCCTTGAAGTGTTTCCAGGTGGTCCCCACAATAAGGGTAAATAATTTATTTTAGTTATATGTCCATCTGTAAGTAAGACAATGGCATTTGTCATGGGTTCCATGCACTTTCTTTAATATCTAAAGGCAAAAATTTTACCAGATGGGGACCCTCAGACAAAATCATATCAAATGGGGGTCAGTGGTCTAGTTTGTGTCAGTTTAGAGGTCCTTCACATGAAAAAGATTGAGAACCACTGCTTTAAACAACCTACGTGCATAAAATGCTCTAAATAATCAAATCAAGGGTATTAAAATTAGTTTTTAAGAACCACATTTTCTTATTTTTTTTTAAAGATTTGTGTCACAGTCATGATTCTGACCCCCATAAAAAACCCTTCAAAAACTTTGGTTGCTCTGTTTGTGCACACGACTCTTCATCTAATCACTGGGTACCAGACTATGATAGGCTGTTTGTAGTCTCTTCTGATTTATGTTTGTTTATCTTATGATCATCTCCAGGGGAGATAAATCAAATTAAGACTGTGGACAAAAATGGCCCAGTTTCCCTGAAACCACCCAAATTGCTCTAAAATCTACTTAGTGTACATATTTTT
The DNA here is from genome assembly GCA_030544235.1 of Lepturacanthus savala. NCBI lineage: Eukaryota > Metazoa > Chordata > Actinopteri > Scombriformes > Trichiuridae > Lepturacanthus > Lepturacanthus savala. Next base: position 22,096,911 of record CM060462.1, on the reverse strand, counting down.
CATAGTTTGCAATGGTTTGTTGGAGTTTAGTTACACTGTTTCAACAGCTTTTGTTTCAATAAAGCTTCATAAAGGTTTAAAGTGATAGTTAGCGATTATGATGTCAACAGTCTAGCTGCAGTTTTCTAATCAGACTGAACAAGACTGAGCTGCAAGAGATTCAATATCAAAAGCTGGTTATTGCTTCCTGTTGTTAACTAACTCTTTTAAGACTTTTTTTTTAAAGAAGAGATTATCTTACCTTCCAGTGTCAGAAAGACAGCTCCACATCCATACTAGGACCAGTTATTCATTGCACATTAGCGGATATGTGTGTCCAGCCTGCAGCTTTTCCAGCTCTAACAGACGGCAGACTGTTCTGCTTCCTATATAATTATGATGCCAAATCCCAGAGGGGGCAGCAGTTTCCTCCCCGTCAGGGTTGGGACTGAATGAATGAGGGTGGAGGTGGAGCGGGGCTGAGCTTGGGGTGGAGGGAAGGAGGAGGGCGGACAGACGGGGGACATCCTCTGCTCTCCCTCACATCTCCTTTACTCTCTCATTGACCAAAGAGGAAGATAAAAAGATATTCAGAGTAGCAGGAAAGAGCTTTTTTTTTTTATTCACAAAGCGAATCATTTCTGCTTGTAATTCCATTTCTAAATGCTGATTTAATGTAATCAGGAGGCCCATAGCTTAACGTGAAGCATCATAGCACATGTTATGGGAAGGGGAAAAAAATTCTGTTTAAGTCTCTGTGGATGATGACTAGAAATAGATTATTCCTCAGGTTTACTAGCAACCATGTGGTGGACTTATGGAAACAACAGAGCTTTTTAAAAAGCTTCCCCTATTGATTGAATAACCTTTGAGTTCAGTTAAAACTTCCTGTGAGGGCTGCTGAAAGAACTCATCTGTCAAGGTGATGTCATACACATATTGTAGGTGTCTGAACAGGCTGCTGGCTCTGGATGACATTTTGGAAAATCTATAATTCATGAAACAAATAGACTGCATTTATCAGATGAATAATATTACTCCCAGTGGTTTGCTTGTGTGTTTGTGTGTGCGCTCTTTCGAGCTCTCGCAGATAAAGGATAGTCATCAATAAAGGCCCGACATCTCAGATAATGCAGTGACACTCAACTTCCTCTTCACTGAATATTTAATGCTTTTCACATTATCACACAGTCCAGCAGGAGGATAACGGCACATGTTCTGGCACACAATCGGATCGATTTATTTGACTGCAAACTCTGGAAAAAATAAGAGACTGAACTTTCAAAAGGATTCTACACCATTAAAAATGGAAAAAAGTCAACAATTGAAGCAAATGTCTTATTTTGCACCCTTTGGGGCAAAAATGGCACACAAACAAATTGCTATAAAATCATCATACATCAATATTTTTTCTGTTTTTACTGTTACTAGGCAACACTTTCATCATGTCAGTCACAGATTCTCAGAAACTCACTGTTTACCGCACACTTCATGAAACATTCAACTTCTTCAGTGAGTGACAGCACGAATTGAGTGAGTACAATAATGGATTGTAGGGGAAAAAAGCACACAACTAAGTGCAACACACACACACACACATGAGTAGATAAGGATATTAATGAATGAAAATAAAATAGAAGGAAACATCATAAAAAAATATATATGAACAAATAGCAAGGTTGCAGGAATGCTGATTTTGCAATAAAAAGGTACAGAGACGGGCTAAGCTAGTTTAGGAAACCCTTGTTATATAAAATATGAGAGAGGTGCAATATTTTCTGAGTAAGGATCCTAAACTTTATAGAAAGCATCCACTGCATGAGATGTATTCAGATGCACTCCATTATAACTTATACAACATCCTTGATCCTAAATCTTCTTCCTGGCAGCAAAAGTCAATAGGCTAAATAACCTCTTGTTCCTCAACCTCAATTCATCCACCATTACTTGACCAATTAGCTTTGTAGCTTCACATATGACCAGAATCAGATTTTTCTCTTCCAGCAAAGCTGAGAGGCAGCCATGTTGTTTCTGTGAGCATGTGTTACATGCATGTAGCGCTCAAGGGCCAATCAGCCGTTTGGAATTTTGCCATCATGGGTCAGGGCTTCCTGTACCTCCAGATTTCCAGATTTAAAAAAGTCAGCCTGCCTTCAAGCCTTTTGATATCCTTGTTTGATAATAAATAGGGATCATTATATCATGGAATAGCCTGAGCAGGATGTGTGTTGAGAGTGTGAATGAGAGTGAACCTACACATGCAGGAAAGTGGTAGGGGAGTCCAGCGATCTAAATCTGCCTTTATGGCATCCAGGAGGAGAATAAAAATTTCTTTATATTTATACATAAGGTAAATGAGATCATTAATCAATGAAAAACTATGAAAATCTATTGTGGAGGACCCACGTCAGTTGTTAACAATCTTTAGGTCTGATCTTAACCAGCTCTTTAATATTAAAATATTTAGTTGCATTTACAGAGATTTCTGTGGATTTCTGCGCATGCATGTGTAGGGAAGACATCAGAGCCCCCACTGAAATAGCTTTCACCTTTAGAAAAAGTTCATTTTGTACCTTGAAAAGTTCTGAATATGGAAATGCTTGGGTCAGGAATGGAAAAGAGGTTTGTGGTCATGATAAAAATATCAATACATCATCCACATAAAGAGGCATTTGATGTTCCATCTCTCAGAGATAGACAACATTGGTCCTAGAGAGCTGTAGAGCCCTTGCTAAGAACCTTCATTAGTAAAATCAGGTATGTTACTGCTTGGTTGGAACAAAAGCCTGCACGCACAGCAGCTCCCGGACCAGAGTCTATGGTTGAAGCATGTGGGGTGTGGTGCAGAGAGAGGTGCCTCCAGCAGCAAGTGAAACCCAGTCGGGCCATTAACCTGCTGCAACCAGGACTCAACCAGGGGCTCATATCAGTCCACATTACAGAGGCATCGATCCCAGGAGCATCTATGAATAATTGATGCACCTCCGAATGAATGGAGACGCTACTCTGCTTGTATTTTTATAAAAAGGCTATTACGGTAACAATTTAAAGGGGCTACGTGTAACTTACAGAGAGATTTGAGGTGCAATTCACATGTATTAATTATAATTTTGTGCCCATGACTGAACATTTAGTAAATTAAAAGTGAGACCTTACCTGACGTTCTTGGTTGACTACAGAAGCCTGCGGACTGATTTCTATGTGAAGGACACGGGTGTTTTCTTCCAAAAAAAGAGTTTATTAATTCTCAAGAGCCTTTCCTCACTCCTGCTACAGTAAACAAATAACTGGCTGGCAGCCACCACAACAAAAACAATCAGAAACACCCTGCAGATATTAGCTCTCCAGATAATGATGATAAAACAGTGACAGCTAGCTGCTTTACATTGACCACAGCATATTTACACATTTTCAAGAAGCAGCCTGAAAACATAGTCGCCACATATCAGCCTGACAAATGTAAATGAGCTGCTGTCCTGTTTGTCATAGGTCCTGTTAACTTAGTTTTAACACAACCAGAATATGAATTATTGTGAATATTTGAACATGGTAAACATCAATGGAAAGAATAGATTTTGTAGTTTTAGATACAAAAAATGCTTTTCTTCTAAATTCATTCATTCTCTAAACTCTACTCAACACTAAGAAATAAAACATTGGGTCAACAAAAGAAAATTATGTTAAACCATCTGCTGCCAGAATTACATTAGTTTAATGCAATGTTTTGGCTTTTTGGCCACAATAAAACACATTTCTGAGTAACAAGAACTTAATAATAATATGTTATGTATATATATATCCATAATTGTTATCATTCATAGCAGAAAAAATGAAAAATAAGCCTGGGGCCTAAGTGGTTAACAAGTGGATATATCTTGTTTTTGGTACAAGTAGTCCCACATTGAACAGAATTAGATAATTCTATTAAATGTTGGACTAATTGTACAAAAATCAAGATATGGTCACCTGTTAAGATTTCAGTTTTTGCAGAGTAACTAGAAATGTTTTCTGGACTTTATATATATATATATATATATATATATATATATATATATATATATATATATATATATATATATATATATATATATATATATATATATATATATATATATTATATATATATATATATATTATATATATATATATATGTTTTCTTCTATGATCTCCTGTAAGTGGGGATGGATAACATGACCTGGACCTTGAATCGCTTGACCACATGTCTGAAATATAATCACTGTCTCTGGTGTCTAGCCACAGCCTGGGCTGCTGCTTTCGTTTTTGCCGTCTGCAGCAACTGTGAGTTAATGGCCGGTGTCCGGGCCTATGGTCGGCGGTGCCAGACTTCTGTGACCCAACTGATGCGGTCCACCCCACCTGTTTCTTGATTAAAAAATAATGGCTTGGCTTGTTCAGCTATAAACCTTTTGATGGGAATTTTTCTGGTTCATGAAGCTCTCTGGGCATTATGCAATAGCATCATGTGGCTTTAGCCAAACTAAAATACAGCTTCTTCTGCTGCTTCTGGTAAAGATTTATGGTCAGGTGATCCATAACAGCGCCTGCTAGAGTATAAAATCTAAAATGATGATTGATGAGAGAGCTTGACTTTAGTGGAGAAAGAGTGAAAAAAGAACTGATGGGTAATAAAAATGACTGAAAAGCAATAGAGCAAAGTTCTTTTTTCTGCCACTGAACTTTAAAAATTCACTGAAAAGAAAACACACTGCAAGTATGTAGTCAGGTGAAGTACATGTAGTCAGGTCAATAAAATTGTAAGATCAGTGAGTAATAAAAGAAAAACAAGCCTACTAAGTATTCTAAGTATTACTGGCTGCTTCACAGTGAGCTGGACCGGATCTGCTTTGAGTCTGTTAGTCTCTATTGCATAATGCCATAATTGCCATATATCAACAATTACTTTGGCTCAATATTACTAAAAAGCAATAATATAAAAATCAATGTTTTACTGTTTATTTGTAAAAATTTACTTTGAAGGACAAAAAAATAATCACATCACATAATCAGGAAATCCTGTTTTCACTCCTTTTTTACATGGACTGATAAAAAAAATTTGAACCTCCAGGGCACATGTGTTGCAGCAAAACCGAATACTGCAGTGCATCCTGGGCCAAAATTAGAATAAATAGGTATGAAAGAAATTTGCATGTAGTTGCCATATCGCAACACTGTACAATAAAAATCTAACTAAAAAACATCAAACTGTTGCATTACTGCTCATTTACACTTACACTATCTTACTTACAGAAACTACATATGTTCATTATTATTTTTTATGAATGCATTTGTCCTTGACATGTTGCATTAGAGCCGCTGGTCAAATGACACTGTGTGTGTGCGTGTGTGTGTGTTTCGGCTCAGAGGCAGCACAATCATGTGAATTACAGAGATGGTAAATTGAATCAGCAGGGAGTCTCTGGCTCCACCGGTCTCAGTTATTTGCATTGATCTGTATCAGAATACTCTACTATGACCATGGCAGCACTGCTCTGCTCACTTTAGATCCTGCAGGG